>OZ035855.1:6499594-7958575 GCA_964034905.1 Itoplectis maculator | reverse complement strand
CTGGTGCTGCCGGAAATTAGTTGGAGCGGATCTACATAAAACATTGCACCTTCCGCTCCTTTCCGCTCGGTTCGTCGTCTCCCTCTCCTACGAACGCCTTCCACCTACTCCTTCTTCAGTAGGAACAGCGGCGGAGCCATGAGCCTCGGCCCTCGCAGCTCCTTCGTTCCAGACGCGCCGCACCGAAGAAGTTCCCTCCGAGAGAGAAACCCTCGTCCGCCAGACTCGTATTTCTTCGTTTACTCTGACGATTCATTTACTCGCTTATTCATTTATGCATTTCATTCGTTCGCGCTGAGCACATAGTTTCCAAGCGCTTTCTGCCGTTTCTCCTGGCCCCCGCGACTAACGCAATTCGTCTCAAGACAAATATATATACACGCGGTCGTGTACCCATCTACCTGCTAAGTATTTACCGTGTCGCTTTCTGTCTTTTCCACCCCGCAGATACGGAGTCAACGCTCGCGCCCTCTCGCGGGCTTACCTGGATCGACCTGAGACACCGCTGGAAACCGCCGTCTGGTGGACCGAGTACGTCGCGCGTGGCAACGGGAATCCTTACTTGAGAAGCGCCGCCCAGGATCTCACTTGGTATCAGTATTATCTACTCGACGTCGTCCTCTTCCTCCTCGCCGTCGTGATGCTCGTGGTCTACGCGAGTTATCGCGTCGTGAGGATTCTCCTCGGACTCGTCAAAGGGCGTCCCAACGTCGTCAGCGTCAATGGCAAGAACGGCAGTGTTCGTAACATGGACAAGAAGACTGTCAAGAGGGAGTGACGACAGCAGCCACTGTGAAGCCAGATATTTTTATGAAAATGACTTTTTTAGGCTATGTTTCGTTCAGTTGTTGATTTTGTTAACTTATTCATCATTCATACTTGTAAAGTTTCTCTGCATAAGTAATTTTCAAGAGGCTTTTGATGTAAGGCTAAATGTTCAAACAATACAGTTTTACAACATTCACCACTTGTACCGATCACAAACGGTAACGTTATCAAAATCGTTGAAGTCGTAATTAACTGCAATACTCACAAACAATAGCAGTGCCTTGTTTCCCTCAGTGTGCGTGACTGCCTACCATTTCGAACAGGTCCGGTGTGGTATCGTAAGTTGCCATACGGTTTGTCCGTCCAGGCGATGCCTCCTGCATTGGAAAAAACCTGCTGAAAGTTAAGACGTCGCGGGACCCGGTCGAGAAAGCGATCAAAGGTGAGTATGGGGTGAGTGTGGATGTTGAGCCTCCATCTTCTGCTCACGGTCGAGAGGGCGAGCCCCGTCCCCCGGGGAAGGGGCAAGCGAGCTTTGCAGGCATTAGAGGGTATTTCCCAGGTGGCCCTGGAGCCCTAGGACTTCGAGTACTACGGGCCACACGGTTGCCAGCCAGCGCCACTTCGCTCTGACGCTTATACGTGTTTCTGCTGGAACGCATTCGCTGCTGAACAAGTCGCACGGATGTAACGACAATGAGACTGCGAAATAGTAAGCCCGAACTGAACCCCGCGGCGCCATTCTCCAATAGGATCGCAGTTCGGAGGTGATACACCCACGTACTCCCAAATCCCAACTTCGTCTACCCTCCTCAGCATACCCCTTCACTGTCTCCGTCTCCCTCACGACTTCACCGCACAGCAGAAGACGACAAAGACCGATCGCGTCAAGGCAACGCGAGATTAAACGCATGCCTCTCGATTCTTACGACGCAAACGCACCCCACCTTCAGCCTTTTCAGCGTGCCTCGACCTTTCTCCTTCAGCAACGATTCCACCCACGTTCTGACTCTCCAACACAGCGGGAAATAAAACCTCCGACTGGTCCGAATCTTGATATTCATCGAGTTTACCGCGGACCATTATCTTCGCCTGCGAAGATTGAAGCCTGCACCTCGGTTGTAATAGGGCCCAGTGCAAGGCGCCTGAGGTGGTGCTGGCCTGGGCTTGGTCGAGGGAAGGAGGGGTGTGCTGTGCGCGCGAAGGGCGTTTAATAAATCGCTCCAGGCCTTCTGGAAACGCATACACAGCAGACAGCAAGAGCACACTCTGTGCTATGTGGTAGGTACGTCGAGGTCGGTGCGCCGAGTACGTGAGCGAGTGAATCTCGATTGAATTCACGTCGGAGGGCTGCAGGGACGACGGCGGGTGTGGCGATGGCGAGGAAGGAACATCGACGTGGACCGGAGGATGATGTGGCGGCTGGTGTAGTACGAGAAGAGAGAGACAGGGGAGACTGAGAGAAGGTGAGAGACATAGAGAGAAGGCCGGAGAGCAAGAGAGGAAGCAAGTGAGTGTGCGTGAGGGAAAGAGGAAGTGAGAGGCAGAGACCAGAACCAGGCAACGGAACGGGACGGGCCAGGCCGCGCCGCATCATTTCGCGCTCGCTTTAACTTCGCTGATTGAATCATGAATGCGGTTTGCCCTGCTCCTGGCCTCGCCTGGTCTCTCTCGGTGCTCTCTCGCCCTCGAGGCACATCCTATTCCGGTCGTGATGTGCACGTTCGCTCGACCTGCCTCGCCTCTCTCTCTCTCTCCTGACTCTCACTCTCTCTCACCCTCTCTCTGTGGTCTCGATGCCTGCAGCGCTTCACGGTGAGTTCTGGCTAAATTATATGGACGCGACGCGTTCGTACGTTATATTGTTGATGCGAAGGGGTTTTAGGTGGGGTGCAGCAGAATGCGGGATTGAGGGGGAGGTTGGGGGTGGGTGGGAGTTTGAGGGATTGGAGGTGGAAAAGGCTGGAGAGAGACGGGTCGGTGGGGCTGGATGAGACCTATGACGCTACCCGTCAGTGGAACACGCCGCACTCGCTGTCACCGGACTTCAAAGATAGATGGGTAAGAGGGGGCAACGGGGTTGGAGGGGAAGGTACTGGGGGTTGGGGCTCGGGCGTGTCCTACACGTTATACCGCGTGGCGTGCAGTCCGCGGCGACGCGTATGCTGCGCCATCCGGCAGGAAGTTTGCCATTATGCTGCGCGTGAATGCTCAGGCGGGTGCATCATGGGTAGTGCACATACTTTGTTCATTAATCATGGATTTGCAGCCTGGACAGAAATGTTATCAGCGAATTTTCACTCCGGCGGTGGTGGGAAATGTCACGTTGAATGCAGCAGCGCAGATGTGGGACGCGCGGTTGATGATGCACCCTGCATGACATGTGCGGGTATGCAACATCAATTGGACGGATTAGGAAGAGTTGGACTTGGCGGTAGCAGCGTTGTGAATATTAATTTGTTGGCTTGGACATTTGAGTTCGACGGACTGATTCGATGATTCGATTTCTTGGTCCAACTTGGATATTAGTTGGTGGACCGGTTCATAGCGCGAAAGGAATTTATCCAGGCATCAAAATCACAGATTTTCCAGCCTGCACGCCCTGGCTGCAATCCCGGGGCCACGTGGCATCCGGGAGATTACGCGGCGCGGCGAAACGTTTCGGGAAGTTAAACTCTTGAGGGTGTATATCCGAAGTGCTCGAGAAGCGGTGAGCAGCAGCAGCAGCACCAGCGTTATAGTCACCCCTCCGGTTGGATGAAGGGTTGAAAATCCGCGTGGCTCGCTCTCTCTCTCGGTGGCCTCGAGTGTTTGATCTCGAGTCGACGAAGCCACATAGAGAGCTGTTAGGAGCTACGAGAGAGGCATCCAACTTCCAATATGGGCCACCCCGACGTGTTCCGCTCGTGCGGTAAATTTACGTCCGAATTCTCGGAAAATTTGCGGGGGTGGAAATGCGATCGGCTTTCCCGGAAAGTCTTCGACGGTTCATCGGAGAAAATGCGACTGTTGGAAAACTGAGAGAAACGCGCATTTATGTTTTCTCTTCCCCTCCTCCTCCTACCCCTCGCTCATTCTCCCTTCACCCAATGTGGATCCAAACGTGGTGCAGCTCGGCTGATGCTCGACGCTCTCTGCTCGGCTCCTCCGAAGCCGAGAGTTCTCCTCCATTAAAATGTTAATCCTCCAAGGGAGCCACGCCGCCTGGGGAAAAGGGTCGGAGAGGTGGAGAAAGTTAGAGCGTTGAGCTGGTGCAGCGACGGCGGCGGCGGCGGCGTCAGGGGGGGCAACAGGTGCCCATTGCAGGGTCGGCTCTCCGGGCTCTCGTAATTGGTATTGACAAGGACTAATTATTTAATGTGGCGTTGGTGCTGGCCTTCCCCCTCCCCCCGTCCCCCCTCCCCCTCGTCCTTGCCTACACCGAGCCTGCCCCTCGCGTTATTAACGTTTTGTACGAGGCAGCTCGTACGCCCGCGGCCATTATGAGGCGAAGGACTCTCGGAGAGGCGTCCGCGATCGTGGAATTAGCCGAGTGGCAACAGGTGCTGTCGCATTCTCGTGGCAAACTGCGCGGTCATATCGCAGGTAACGCGCTAACGTGTCTTATCGCTGTCGGAAGGTCCTTGGGTCAATTTTTCCGGGCGATTAGGCGTACAAGGACGACCCGCGAGTGAAAGTCGTTTCAACGTTCTTTGAGGTGGACCTCGACAAGAATTAGTAAAATAAAAAATGTCCTTGACCTTGAGAGAAGGTTCGTACTCCGTCAGCAATTCGAAAAATGATTAATTTTACATCGAATATCGCAATTCGAGATTCCGCAGCTTACAAAATCTGTGTCCTATCTCGAGGAGGAAGCGCGCTTTGACTCGTGCAAACCGATCGGATATATACTCGAACAGAGTGCAATTGAGAATGGGATTCTCGGCTCGGACGCTATCTCGATCCGATAAAAATATTTCACTGCGCCGCGGGGGTGCGCTGCTCCGAGAGGAAACGGTCCGCGCAGTTAGTCAGGCCGGTCGTACACTTGGTCTTTGCATTCTGGTGAACCCCCGGAGGAGCCAAGACCTCTCGTTCGTTACCGTCGTCCTCGTTCGCCAAGAGGATCGAAGACCAAGTCCAATGGTTTACGAAGACGGAGGGAGGAAAAACCGCTGTCTACGTACGCCTATATATGTGCGTTGTGTGGTTGCTACATACGTCTGTGTATCTATCGAGAGAGTGGGAGGAAGGGAGGGGCGGGGAAAGGGAGGGGGAGAGAGAGGGTGGAAGGGTAGGAGGGAGGGAGAGAGCGAGGCAGAGAATGAGAAGCTTGCAAGGCGGAGGTAGCAACCGCACACGCGAACTCGTTACCTACCAATCCAAGAGATGGACCCGGCCTGGGTCGCCGGCGAGTAACTGTTTATTCCGAAGTTGGTCCTTCGCCGTTACTCGAGGAGAGTCAACAGCCGAGAGGTGGATAAAGGACGAAAGACCGGGAGAGAGAAGCAGACAGAGAGAGCGAGAGAAATGGGGGTTTGGAGGACAGGACGTCGCGCGGGGTTGGAGTGGAGGTCGAGTACCCCGAGTGGATTCGATAGTGTATGGAACGGCGAAACGCGAAGAGCACGACTTGCTGCTGGTGCAGCAGCAGCAGCAGCAGCGGTGGCAAAGGCAGACGGCGCAACCGTGGCGGCGACCACGCCGGTCCCAACACTTGCCTGCTAGTCTGGCTGCCAGCTATTCTCGTTGTTTCGTCGAATGGCAGAGTTACAGATTGCCGAAGAGAGAAAGAGAGGAGAAAGACCTCGACGTCGTCTTATCTGTCGTAGGGTTCCGCAGCAGCGCGAAGCGATCGTGAGAACCGCCAATGGAAGACGCTGCAGTGTCTTTGAAAACTCGTTTATTTTTTATGAGCATTTTTTTTCGTCCACAAAAATCACGTCACACATTATTGCATTTTTTTTTTATAGAAACCGTTGCTTCGGGAATAAATATAGCGACGAATAAATTACTATTGGAAGATAAGAAAGAAAAATTTATTTTTCGTTATGACAGGTTTTATTTTTATAAGGTGAAATTTCGCAATGGGAAATCGCTGCCTTCGATACGCATTAACCGTTAGTGCGCAGGGAGAACATCGTGTGATTCGAGGTCGAGATGACAGAGTGATTGCTATCGGTTCGCTGCAGGTGAAGTACCCATACTGCACAGATTGTGCAAGCGCTATATTGATTGCGGGACTCGGCGAGAGACGGACGGAGACGGAGAGAGAGAGAGAGAGAGAACACGCCTCGAGTAGCTCGGAAAGGGAAGAAGGACGAGCGAGCGAGCGAATCGATTGGGCTGTTTCTCAAATTTCGAGTGGACGATGATAGAAGGAGGTCGAGAAACGAGCAGACGGAGAGAGAAACAGACGTCCCTTATTCGGTCTATGTACACGGTCGAGGACTTTTCGATTGCAGAAGCGGAGTGCGGCGCAAGAGCTTTCGGGTTGTTACGTCGAATGGCCAAGTTACAGATTGCCGTGGAAAAGAGTGGCCAATATATATAGCGCGCGCCCACGCCGCTCGTTCGTTTCGCTGGATTTTTCTCTCGGTCGGAGCGTGCGGCGCACGACTTCTCGATCTTTTACCGGCGCGGAAGAGAAGAATCATCGCGCTTCGATTTTCTCTACCCTTTTCCCTGCGACAACTTTTCATTTTTCCAACTGTCGATGATCGATACCAGCTACGAACATTTTTCGTCTTTTAGCAGCGCGAAATAACGTCCAACCTCGAACGAGAAATGACACTTTGGAGTTTGATAATTCACGTCGAATGAAACTTTAACTCGAGACTAGTAATAATTCGTCGATTTTATCGAATTACAGCAATCGCCCCAATAAGAAAGCTGAATCAAAAATATATCCAATCTGTCCGTGCGTTAATAGAAAAAAAAAAAAAAAAAAAAAAAAAAAAAAAAATTCGCTAAAATAGAAGTAATTTAAATTGCCAATCCATATTGCAGCTCTCGCAAAAAGCCCGTTACACGCGATCGGCTAAGCGAGCCATTGTTGCTAACTGCAAAAACAGAAAAAAAAAGCAGAAATAATTAACATTGAATGCGCGCAGCGTGGAAAGCTCATCGGGCGATCGTTTCTCGAATCAATAATCAATTACTCCGGAGCTCGTTAAATAACGATAAATAAATTACCAGGGGAGGAGGGTGAGGAGGGGGGTTAACGGTAGAGCGCATGATCGGGCAATAACGAGAATATAAGGGAGAAAGAAGCGCGAGTGGTGGATGTGGAGTGGAGTGGGCAGCTGTGGCGGAAGAGGCGCGCAGCGGCAGCGGCGGGAATAAGCCGAGATAGGAGCTGCTCTCGCGCAGTTGCTCTCAGCTACCGGCGCTCGGGGGCCAACGGCAACGACTGGTTGTTCATTTTACGATGAAAATCAACATTGCGACATGAGGGGGATAGCTCTCTCTCGTTGCAGAACCCAAGCAAATATTCGCCGCGCTTCGCGGAGCATTCTCTGTCCCTCCCCTCCCCACCCCCGCTCCCTCCCCTATTACCTGCACCGGCGACCTCTGTAGCAGCGTAGCTCGCATCACCGCGTTTCTCGTGGCCTTCCATTACGCCTCAACTATCTTTTTCATCCTAGTTTTCCACCCGACCATTCTGCCTCGGACTTGCCTCGTTAATAAGGAGAGACGAGAGAGAGAGGAGAGTGCGGGGGGAGGGGGAGGGCGAAGAGGAGCAGCGATAAAACACAGTCCAGAAGACGCGAAGAGCTTCAGCTTCGCGAGGTCGAAGCCTCGGTAACGCGTGTGCGGCGAATTCTCTCCCCCGACTTGTTTTACGTAATTAATTAAAGCTGGATTCTCGCGCGAGGCAACAACGCGGGATGGGGGATGCGGGGGAGGAGGGGGCGCGTGCAATTCTCGTCGACGATTCGATACGGGCGCGTGGACCGAGCGATAAACGGAAGGAAAAGGACGATAAATTTTGTCTTGCCCAGCGACGCCGCTAGATACCAGAAAATATCCCTCTATTCTCCTGTATCTCGCGCCGCGTTACATATACCAAAACCCATGAGTGGGGTATAGTGTCTTTACATTGTGCCGCGCATCCTCTGCGATTTCCTATAGTCGGGTATTTCCCGTTACTCGTTAATTTATTTACAGCGTTGATTTCACTTCTCACCCGGAGTTTATTATTGTTATTATTATCGTGTATTCCAGACTTTTCTTGGAATATTGAGAAAAAATTATTTTCGCGATAATTGTATGTTTTATTAATTTTACCTCGAGGTTAATTCTCAGGATTCAGGGAAAAATTGCCGTGAGCATTGTTAAGGAAATATTGAATTTCTCTGGTTCAACATTTGAACAGAATGAAAAACTTAGCTTATGGTCCGACGGACCAGGAACGGGGAGAAACGAGGTTATCCGACGCACGTATGGCGACTTTTCATCAAACACCTGCGGCTTCCATCCCTTCGAACGTAGCTTCCAGACTTGTGTAAATATGTATAATTCCAGTGGCCGCGAGGACTTGAACCAATGCAATTAGAGTAGTTGTGTTGGGCCTTTTCGTCGGGATCAGAATGTAGCCAATAATTTAAAGTAAAACTGTAGCTTTTTCCGTTGCTGCAACGCACGAGTAAAAAAAATCTGCCAATGAGACGTGAAAGCTCATTGCGTTAATGTCTAATTTTTTTTTAACCGTGCCGTGGATTACAGCGTCTCGAGCATCAAAGGAGCCATTTGCGGGCGCGTCTGTCATCAATTAAACGTACACAAAGGGACGACGAGACAACCGCAAAAGAAATATAAGTAAAGACTTAGTCAGTTCGTCGACGGACAATAGCGTTATTAATTGTCCCTTACTCGCGTGGCGGGTTGTCACGTTGCCTTTGTTCTTCGTATCTTGTCACGCGCGCTCCGACTGTACGTGATGCCGGGGAGCCGGCAGCGAGCGGAATGGGAAAAAAAAGAAGCGAGAGGGAAAGAGGGAGCCGACACAGCAGCAGCTGGATTTTCCACGTCGAGTTCTTTGACTAAGAGAACGTCCGTTATGAACACGTAATCTGCGGTTAATTTTTCAATGGACCGCGCATTATACTTGTTACCATATGACTGAATAAAAAGCGGGGGTGTTGTCCAGCTGGAAGCCTTCAGCGAGAAGGAAAAAGAACGACCGGAATGAAACTCGAGACTTCGTTTATTCTTTGCTCCACGTTGCTGTCTAACTATATATATATAAGGTTGAGAAGCGACGACCGTGAAGAGAGACCCCAATTTGTGGAAGGCAAGAGAAACTTTCCGCGAATTGTTCCGCCAGAGTGGGAGGACCTTCAACTCGGAAGTCACTGGTTGGTCGTTTTCGCTGCGCACATATCTCAGTGGATTATTACCATACGCTGTGCGACGAGGTAAGTTGGATTCCAGCTGCTTCAAAATGCACTTCTTTCCACATCGATTATGCCCTGGTAGAAAAAATTACAGCGTTACACTCGGCGCTAATCAGGCCCTGGTCCGGGCTGTGTCATCCCTGTCTGGGCCTGACCAGTGCCTGGCTTCGGCCGAATGTACCCTGGTAAAAAAATTACAGCATTACACTCGGCGCTAGTCAGGCCCTGGTCCGGGCCGTGTCGTCCCTGTCCGGGCCTGATCAGTTCCTAGCAATAGAAATTTTATATTCGAAACCCATTAACTTTCAGTGACACTTGATGCTCCCCCGGAGCAATTGCGCGGTCACAGATGAACGCCCGCGTTCCGCCAGCGGCAATATAAGCATCGCGTTACGCATATAAGGATTCAGCGAACTCATCTCGTCGAATGGGGGAGGTAACCGCACTGAACGCGATGCAGTCGTCGGGCGATCGGCCACAAAGAACGACGCGGTCCATAGTCTCGTCGATATAGCGCGAAAAGCTACGGGCGGGGCTGTGGGAGGGGGGGGGGGGGGGCGTGAGGGGTAGGATGAGGGGAGGGGGTGGCGTACTCGCGGCAAAGTTACGCGACCATACAGCGACCAGTGGCAATAAATCTCGTGAAGATCGTCGAGCGCTTCCGAGTCTCGACCACTAACCGCTGCGGCTATCCTGTATTTACTGCTGGATAGAAAGAAGAGAATCGAGATTCCTGGCCCGGGGAGCAGCGAGCAGCAGCGAGCTTAAAGCATTCGTATTCTCGGAAATAACGAGAGGACCGATCAGCCGCAGGAACCTCTGCCAGCGGCAATACATCTTAATAAATCGGGATGCGCCCCCTGCTCGACCCCCCCCCCCCCCTCCCTACCCGCCCCCTCAGACATCAGAAGATGCGAAAGGGATGCAATCGATCGGGCTGGAAACCACCGCGCTACTCGATGGCACAAACTTGTACTACGTATCTATCGAACCGCTGTATCGATTCTCGTGCTTTGCGGAATATTCTCGAATCGACGATATCATCAAAAGTTTGCGCTTCTTTCGCGGAACAAAATATTATCCCATCGGTGTACCGTATGCATGGATCATACCGATCGCCCCGGGGATATGCAACTGCGCTGCGTAGGTGGCGGGGGCGTAATGGCACATATGTTGTAAGGGATTGTGATGAGGATTTCTTAAGAGGTTGAAAAGCTTAAGCCAAATAGAACGCGCTACAGATTTTCTACCCAGAGTCGATGAAATTATCCAGCAAAATTAAGTGACAAAAAATGCTGAGAAAGTAAAAAAAAAAAGTATCTGTAACATTTTTTCGTTACCCGATGACAATTTAAGGTAGGTGATAAGATAAAGCTCCGACGTAGTAGGATCACTTTCGCCACTTTTCCCACCGGCGATTGCCTCGCTGGGTGGCGCGTCGACGGCTAATCGAGGGCGCCTCGTGCGCCACTTGGCCCCGTTCACGGTTGCAGCGCGCGGATCATATCCGCCCGGAGCTATATATACGGGTCTATACCGTATACATCGTCGCGGCATAACGGCGGCTGATTTTCGAAGGGCCTCGGCCGATATTACGGAAACCAATATCGCCGGGCGAGGAATTTATGGAGGGTAGATATTTGAGAAGATAGCGCGCGGCGCGAGTATAGCGACCCGAGCGGCGCATCGAGCACGTCTGCGGGAAGAAAACGCCCGGAGCCCTACCAATCGCGGGCTATGCTCTCCGCACGCCGAACCACACCGGCAGCGCCGCCGAAAGGCCGCGGGAATAGCGAGAGGAAAATGCCTACGAGAGAAGAGCGAGAGAGAAAGACAGGCGGACAGACATCGAGAGTGAGAGAGAAGCAGCCAGCATCGAGAGATACTCCGAACACTGAAAAGCGAAGTTGGTAACGGAACGACAGGCGCGGCAGGATGTACGAGGAATGAGAAAGTGGAGAGGAGTCTGAGTCTCCGCTCTGGCCTTCCCCCTCCCTTGCCACTTTCCCCCTCTCGCCCCTGCCGCCACTCTTCCACGCCACAGAGTCTCCCCTCTCCCCAGGGTGTTAATAGCGCGCGAAGCGTGGAAAGGAAGGGAGATAAGAAGCACCGGGCGTGGAGAAGTAAAAGGAGGAGAAAGGATATAGCGGCAAAAGGAGCGGGAGGTGTCGTCGTCGCTCCCCGCTGCTTCTCGCCCCTCGTTCTCGTTCCATCTCGCCTCGCTGCTGCCGCCGTCGCGTCGCATAACTGGCGTGCAAGCTCGGTTTCACGATAGGCACCGCGTATACCCAACAGCCTCGTCGCCTGCCGCTGCTGCTGCAGCAGCAGCAGCAGCGTGCTCGATGTACGGGAGAGTAAAACCTGTGGGTACGTAAGCACCGTATAACCGACTCGAATAAGAGCCAATATTTGCTCGCTCGCGTCGCGAGGTAATCTCGCTTCGCTTCTTGCATACTACTCTCCGCGCGAGCGCACGGAGCGGGGGCGACTCTGCGAAGCTCCGGTTTCCTTCGGCGCTTGCACGGAACACGCGGCGTTCCCAACCATCCACCGTTCACGGCTTTGCCCGCGCCGCGTTGCGCGTTGCATCGCTCGCGGAGAGAGCTACCGTCGGATATCCAACAGCACGGGACCAGCCGTGCGGTGCCCCGAGCAGTCTCGGCAAAGTCCGGGCTATACCCCAGTTTGCGGTGGGTACAGTTATAGGTCGGTTACCGACGTTCCGGGCGGGTTAGGTGCTGGTGCGGCGAATACCTCGAGGATGACGCGGCCGCACCGAGATTTCCCGGCAGTTCCGGTGGAAATCTCGGCGAGTGGGTGACGCGACTTGTCGTGTGGCTATATAATGAAATCGACACCGGAATTATGGGGCATATGGACGGAGCGAGATAAATATATTTATTTGTTTATTTGTTTATTTATCATGGAGGGGAATCCTAGTATAAATAAACTAGGAACAATGACGCGCGTCCAACTTGTCCAGAGTAGGAGTAACCTTGCGATTTTTGGCAAAAAAAAAAAATTTTCGATTTTACGAAGTTTTAAAACCCTATCCGATGGAAAATTTCCCGCTGATTTCAAATATAACCGGTTTTTGCCCGAAATATAAAAAATTTGAGGAGAAAAACCCGAAAAACGATTTTTCATTTTTTCCCAATTTTGGCACTTTACTAAAATCGGTGTAATTTTTCTTTGGATCAATATAATCGGGATTTTCTTTTTGCATTCGAAAGAAAACTCTTCAACGAAGATAATGCCGCCAGGCGGAACGCGATATCTCAATTTTTCGATTTTTTGCAGATTTTTTAAGTTGACCCTCAAAAATCGCAAATTTTTTGAAGGGGTACCCCTTGCGTTTTTTGCGAAAAAAAAATTTTCGCTTTCGCCAAGTTTAAAAACCCTATCCGATGGCAAATTTCCCGCTGATTCCAAAAACGACATGGGTTTGCCCGAAAAATCGAAAATTCGAGAAGAAAAACGCGAAAAACGATTTTTTTTCTGACAAACTTCCAAATTTCGCGATATTAAACATTAAACTGCAGCCGGTTTCCCAAAGACCAATCAGATGCTGAATAAATCGACAACAATGGTTGCTCACAAAGTTTTTAATAGAGGATCCAATAGCGATTCGCAGGCAAATTGACGTCTTTCATTGACCCGGCCTTGGCCCATGATTACATATGGGATAACCAATTAGCGCGGAGATGCGCGCGTACAGAGCAGGTAAATGGCCGGCGCGTCGGACGTCAGTGCGAGTATCGATTTTAATTTTTAACCAAGAATTCATTAGCGCGTCGGAGGTCGAATACGTGTATACGCGTGCGGTTGACTAGTGGAACTGTCGCATCAAAGCACCGCTAACGAGCTAATTATCGTTGGTTCTCTCCTGGCTCACCCTCCGTCTCGGCGGTCGTCCCTCGTGCAATTTCTCATGATCGTTCGATCGCTCGTCCGGAAGCGGGTGGTATGTACACACGCGCGGCAGCGGCGACGATAGCGCCAGCTGCTGCTCAGCCCCCCCCGCACACTTGACTCCTGCTCTCATTGGCAAACGCCCTCAAGACCCTTTCACCCCTTTCCTAAACTCCGGCGTCGCAACACCCACGAGAGATTGGATGTTATGCGCAGGGTTATGTATAGACGCAGCTCTTGGGCTATATCTCTAATTAGGGAAAAGGCACACGGATCAACGCACCGTTGTTTGCCCGGAAAATAAAAAATTCGAGGAGAAAACTGCGTAAAATGATTTTTTACTTTTTTTCGAATTTTGTCACTTCACTAAAATCGATGTCATTGCTTTTTTTCCATTTTTAACATACCAACTGTTCCAAGTGATGATACCCCTTCTGCTTCTCGTTTCCCGTCGCTTATAATTTCCTCCACTGTTAACCCTCCGAGACACCAGCCACAAAATTCGAAGGCTTCGGACCGCTCCTCTCGGCCCCGCGGACTCGACGTCCGAAACTCGGTTCTTCGAAGTTCCACGCGCATTATTAAGCCAAAAGTTTGAGATTCAACGAGGACCAAACCGTAGCCGGGACGAGAGAGGGTGGAGGGGGCAGCAGGAGGAGGGAAAGCGAATTTCTGCTCGGAGAAGTTGTCACCAAGTATCCGAAAAGTGTCTACCAGTTCGTTGAAATATATTAAGCTACTTAATTACGGGAATCCCAGAGAAATAAAATGTAAATTTCTCGAAATTCTCTTCATAGATTCCATCATATTAAAATTATCAAAATATAAATTATAAATTCATCGCTCTTCACGTGCCGTTCACGGATCTCAAGAAAGTAATTATGAAAAATAAAAACCCACTTTTATTCTTCCGTTTTTTGTTTTTTGATTGAATTTATGATTGGCCTTCCTTCTCTCCCCCGCAATTTCCACGAACACACATTTCCAATATAAATAATAATAGCCCGGGAGCTGGTGGTCGTTACGCTATAGCGAAATCCCTGTAAACGTATGAATTATCTATCTCGCTTTCGTGCGGACTGCGTCGGGAGCGGTGGACTCTTTATTCGTTTAGTGAAGAGGGTTTAAAAGAAAGTGAAAAGAGTCGCGCAGGGCGAGTCTGCACGGCGTAAGACGGGCTTCCTTCTCCCGGTCGAGGAGAACGAACAGGAAGAGGAGGACGAGGAGAATGAGGACCGCGGCAACGTTGCGAAGCGGAGAAAAGAATGGCGAGACCGCGCGATAGGGCAACGACGGCGGTGAAGGGAGGGGGAAGAGGGCGCGTGGTACACGCGTTATTACGTCTTCCACCCGGTAACAGAGGGAGAGAGAGTGAGGGCGAGAGGGGGAGTGAGAGAGAGAGGAAAATAGAGCGAGAGGGAGTAGTAGTGCTCGGGCAATATGTTCCGAAATTGTTTTACTCCGGCAAAGAAAAGATAAAAATGTTTCTAGCCGGCGGTCGGGGAAAGGCTGCTGCTACGGTCTCCTCGGCTCGCGCGCCGCGTCTTCTGCCCTTTCGAGGGCTGCTACGGAGTAACTTTTGCGGGATGTGATGTGGAAAATTGGATTCAAGTTTGGGCCGCGCTGAGTGGGCGATGGCGAGGCAGACCGGCGACGGGAGCGGGGGGAGCGGGCTCCCCCACGACCTCCCCCCCCTTCACGAGAAGCGAAAAGAAGACGAAACGGACTGAGCGAGAAGGACGCTGGGTGACTGTGCAGTGGCTCGCAGTTTGAGGGGGGCTGAGGAGGGGGAGAAATTGTGGGAGGGCAAAGGGGGAGGGAGAAGAACCCAGGGAATAGAATGCCGCGAGCACCGACTCTAGAGAAAATATGTCCGCGTAGTAGCTCGCGAAGGACACGCTCGTTCTCCTTTTATCTCCCTCCCTCTCCCCCTGTTAGATCCCCCCCCCCCCCCTCAAACCATCCTGTTTCGCTCGTTGTATCTACGTTCCACGGTTGCGTCGCTGGCGGAGCTACGTCTGAACGTAATGGGTGCACAAACATAGTCGCACACTCACGCGCGTTTATATAAAAGCCACGACAACGACGCAGCTTTTCGCTCGGTCGGTAAGTACGTAGGTAGCACTCTCGAGCTTCCCTCTGGGGTGACCTTATACTGCTTTTCACTGCTATTTCTCGTGTTCCTCGAGCTCTCTCCGCGATTTTCGACTCGGTCGAGCAGCCTGACCAACTCATTTCCTATACCGCTGGCCTGAAGCGAAGAAAATCCCTCCCCCTGACCTCCCTCTGACAGTGGTTGCCCCCCAAGCCTCCCCCCACCAGCTACTATCATCCCATTGGAGAGTGAGGTCCATTACGCCCCGGTCTTGCTAAGCTACCGACGTGGACACAGTTTATTATCTATTCGTTTCCACTTTTCTCGGCGACTCGACCTTCCATCCCCCATCCCTCCCCCCAAGCGGCACGTTTGGTCTTTGGGATTTCGCTGCTGCGGTTACAGATATATGTGTGTTTACGCGTGCGCAAGCTCCGGGCTTTGCATGAATAAATTACTCATGCGGATTTGCTCTCTCTCTCTCTGCGCAGAATTTTCAATTATTGAAAAGCACAGTGCGAGCGGATCGACGAAGCTCAGAAGCTCTTATGCTCCTGAAATTTGCGCTGAACAAAAATATTTGTTATTGTTTAAAAAAAAGTATATATTTTTGTTTGCCGGCGAATGACGAACGCGCGGCTTAGGGAATTTGATGAAAAACATTTTTCTCGGTCGCGGCAGCGTCTCGAATCGATTTTCCGATAAATGACAGCGCACCGAGGGGTGGAAACGCTTGAAGATCGAGCAAATAGAGCCGTGATACCATCTGCACCGGTGCGCGAGGTTCGTCGACTTCATGAGCCAAGAAACGAAGAATCAAAAAGTTTTCCCGAACAAGAAGTATAACTCGACGGGAATATCTCGTCGCAGGTACCACGTCGACTCGATACGAGCTTCAGATTCCTTCGAACAAATCCGACAGACTTCAACTTATCAACCGTAACAACCGAAGAATATAAAGGAGGGAAGACAAGAAGTCGGAAATCAAATTACTTTCGGCTGACGATCGACGCCGAGTAATTTCGAACGAGCGCGTCAGCCTTAAGTTCGTTGTAATATTAAAGTCGTAAAGTTCGAAGTAACCTCTGGTTGTCATTGTCGGGAATTTTATGGAGAAATTCCAGCTGGCTGTTTGGGTTACAGGCAGATTTACTTGCGATTGAAGAATCACGTAAAAAAATCCGTAAAAAAATCCAAGTGACGCACTGGAGTTTTATTTTATTTTGTGAACAATGAAATAAAAAAAAATTGCGGTGTCTTATCGACGAGTGAAGACTTGACATTAATCGTCGCTACTCGTCGCGATCCATCGAGAATTTCTATATCACCCCCACCCCCCCTTTAACTCACGACCGCAGCTCTGTAGGTTTTGAAACTGCATTCGACTGGATCAGAGGAGGACGAGTTTCGGCGAACTTCAGTCGCCGGAAGCGTTACACGAGACAGCCAATGTGACCGCGAATTGTTCGTGAGAGTCGCCATGCAGGGGGGAGGAGAGGGGTAAGCGGGTGGCTCGAGGAGGTGGCAGGGTTGGAGAGGGGAGGGGGGAAGGGGGGGGGGCGTTGGATGGCGTAAAGCGAGAGTGGCCAGCAGTGGCTCTCACTGCCGCCTCTCAAACTTCCCCGCTGTCCGCAAACTAAAATTTTAAGCTCAGGGAAACTGGAGCATCGAGCACAAAGGTGGAAGTTCCCCTCTCGCCAACCGCCGCGCAGCGTACTTATCACTATTTGCACAGAGGTTCATCCTGGGAATCAAGTTTTCTGTTTGTGCCCCGGCGGACGACCATTTAACGTGCGGCTTTTGCTTCTCTGCGTCAAAGGTACAAAAAGGGCTTCTTAAGGCGATTATTATCTCCTGGACGAACGAATAAATTCTGAAATATAATCTCGTCAAGGGACAATATCAGTCAACCCTCAGCGAGGGTTGACGATTGGAGGAGGGGTAGGAGCCCCCCCCCCCCTTTCTCCTCCTGTCGTTGGATACTGCAAGTCGACATTACTACGGATGAGCTGCCGGTGGCGGAGAGGTCGTTGGGGGGGAGGGGGGCGAAGGGGGGAAACTGATAGGCTTACCGAGATCGCGTCGAGGAAATTTGGATACCGACGCCCTCGGCGTGAATCAATTTCCTCGTCGTTTCGTGGCCGCAAATTCGTTTATCGTCCGCCCACCGTTCCGAAGCGCGCGCGATATACCCACAGACTCTGACGCTTGCACCTAGCACCCTCCCCCCCCATCCTCTCTCCCCTCCGCTTCGGCATAGCCTCGCACTTCCTCCCGATGACGATCTCCCGAGTAGATAGTTTCCCTATACCGGGAATCGATTGACGCCCCGCTTCTCGCACAATCGATTTACTCTCACGCCATCCAACCCTCCACCCCCATCCTTCCCCCCCTCCAACCCTTGTTACCCGGATGTCGTCGCTTCGCACGACGTCGACGGTGAGACGCACTCGACTATCTCTGAAATGGAACAGCGCTGCTGCGAAATCAGAGCTGATTTTCGCGAATATATTTCGAATGCCACTTGAATTCTGCGGCTGAGAATAAATACAATTTGTTTTTTTTTAGGCAGAATTGATCGGTTAGAACTTTGTCGTCTTGGATATTAAAATACTTGGAATTTAATATGCAATTTTCAAAAAGTCGATGTAACGAATAATAATTTAACTTTTACCTCGCGTCGATAAAACAGAAGCGTTTTAATTAAAGGTGAATATTATTTTTCCCGAATTGATTAGTCGAAATAACTTTTTGTTTCGGGATGAACTTTTTTAATCGGAAATTTTCGACCGAGAAATAAACTGTTCGCGAGGGTTTGAACGTCGTTGGAACGAAGCCACCGATGGATTTTGGGTAATTGACTTTAATCAAAGTACGACGCGTATTTTCGTTTTCGCGATTTAACTTGTCATTTGAATTCTGTTTAAGCGTCAGCCGACGGGGAAAATATTGTTGATGGTATCCGTGAATTATGAAGCAAGTATGCGCAGTGTGAAAATCAGGTTGGCGTGAATATTGCTGTTCACCGCCTGAGCCGCTGGGGGATACGTCAATTCGCGATGCATCGTTGCGGTTATAGCTGCTGCTGCCGCTGCTGCTGCTACCGACGCTGCCGCTGTGCTTTCGTAAAGCCCCAAGCAATTTACCCGCGCTTCTGAGCGCGTGCCACCGACTAAGCGCGGCAAGAGAACCACCGCACTAGCCCGACCGAGCTCGCGGTACACATTTTAAAATCTAATTGAAAATCTAATTAAAGCACGCGTTGGCGGGCGCGGTCTTGCTCGAAATGAAAAAAATGTTAATACAGTTATATTATACGCGGAAAACGAGGAGACGAAAAGTAGGGTATAAAAATTCCCCGACGAGTAAACCGCTAATCGGACGATACGAGCCCTAAACATTTTTTATTCGATTATTACAAATTCGCCTGCTATCGCATAACAGTCTTATTTTTTAAAAATTGCAGCTTATCGCAGAGCATTATTTAAAAAAAAATGTAAAAAATGCCTATTTCTTGCGACGCATAATCTTCAAATATAAGCAAACACGCTTTTATTTCGCCGTCGCAGCTGCGTAAAAGTTTGCAAATATATTGAAGTTTTTTTTATTCCGTGTACACTCGAGAAAAATTCGCCGCGGCGTTTTCCTCGGATTCGAAATTCTTGGCGGACGGAAACTCTCGGACGAGGATTCTTACTGCTCGCGCGGAGAGTTTCAACGTTTCGTGGGGGAAAATCGTGCTTTTCCACGTGCGTCTCGAATCGTCAGACATTCGTCGACGGGAAGATGTCTTGTTGACTAGAAAGGAACTGCGTCGCCAAGTCTTCCGTACTTAACGACGAGACGACGAGTTGCTCGTTGCTCCTACCCCTCCCCACCTCATCCGCCCCTTGTCAACAACCTAGTTAAAAATTGTCAAGAAAAATATCGTGCCTTAAGTGTGCTCTCGCGCTTGTTACGCGCGGCGGGCGGCAGCAGCCGACGATCGAGGAATTCATTTCACGCCAGCTGCACGAGGGAGTTTGATCAGCGTTGAATATACGAGCTGCGCTGCGCACTCGTTAAAAGTTCAGGTTACCCATCGACGGAAGAACGCCGAACGCGCTTCACAAAGCAACTATTGCAAGTATTTCGCGAGCGAAACATTTTCTCGCGGCTCGCGCACCGTTTTCCTGCGGAATTCAATCTCTTAAGCCGTGGCAATTTGTCGCTCTATCCGGCCGAGCTGTGCCCGTCGCTGTATTCGCGAGAATATTACTCCGACCTTTAATGGTCTCGGAAAGATTGTACAGGGCGTTCCACGTCGAATTGGCAGCTCGAGTACTTTTATGTTTTTTAGTCTGATTGTTGTTTTAGATCCAAAAGGGTTTCGGATTTTTTTCAGATAAGTCCACATGACAGCCAATGAAAAAAAAATATATAGACATTTTTTTATGGAACAAATAACCAAACCGAGTGATAATGTAATTTGAGGGCTGCGACTCTATTGGCCACCGCGGTAATTGTGATTTCGAGACATCAAGACACACTGTGAGTGAAGGTAGCATCAAAGAGGTCGTCCCGCCAAATGGCTCGGCGGTTAATCCGCAGGACCAAAAACACTGGGCGGCATCCGAGCTCCCGCGCCTGATAAGACCCGTATTCTTTGTCAGCTCGGGCAGCTTTGTGATTAAGACTAATGACGCGAGCATCGAGAAATCCCTCAACATCCACCGCTTCCATCAGTAGCTTCATTATATCCTTATTTACCTATTTTTATTCCACCTCTGAGCATTTCTCGTCGAAACACTATTTTATCCAGTGTTGAGTCGTCAACGTGACTTATCTCTGCTCCTTTTTTGTGGTAAAAAAAAAAAACATTGAAACTGCGGCGGCGAATATAAAAAAAAATCCCGATAAAGTGCAAATAAAATGGAATATCGTTTTAAGTGCAAAAGTTTACATTTCGCGAAGAGAGGTGAGCAGATAACCTCGGGTTGCCCATCCGAGTCGAAGGGAATCCTGCCTCGCCATCCACTCGGCACGCCGGAATATCTTACGCAATATATAGGGCTCCGAAGGGGGTGTGGGAAAGGACGACGTGAAATACACTCGGAGCGTGCGGGTATATATACGATGAGCGATATTATCCTGGAGGGCGAAGGTCCCTGGCGCTCTCTCTCTGCCTCCGCTACCTCGGTTGCTCGATCGCGTATGCTTATAAAAAATGTATGAAATGATGCGAGGTGGGGTACGAGAATGTAGAATGCGAGATTGTGAGGTTCGATTGAGAGGTAGAGCGCTGTGAACGATTTTGCGTGTATGAAAAGAACTTCTCGGTAAAAGGTATCCCTATTGGGGATAAATTCCGAATTCACTTTCGCACACCCGACGAACGGGTACACACGCCGCTTCGACGCTCGCGTAACGCACACACATAAAACACACACACATTTTATACGTAACGCCGCATAACTATACAACGGAACGAGAACGGCGAGGCATTATTTTCCTCGTCTATACGAAGCGAAACGACATTTCGCGCTGCGTCGATACTCGATATTATTTCAGTCAAAGGAAAACGAAACAAATAAACGCACTTGTGTCGTGTCTTCTTCGTGTATTTTCGCCCGCGGGGAGAAATAATTTTTCTCCGCTGCAATAATAACGCGGGGAATACGTAATAAGCGAGGCCAGTGCGACCCGCATTGGTCCGGACCCACCCCCGGTGGCCTCTCCCCCCCCCAACCCCCTCGCGGGTCGTGAGATATCCGCGACCGGCTCGATTTTGGCGTCCTTGGCGTTTCCTCGCGAAACGAGTATCGAGGTATGGAAATGAAAGGGAGAAACAGAGCGGTCGTGGGGAGGGGGGGGGGGGGTGTCTCGCCCACTCGCTCGCTCTGGAGGATGAAGCGAGAGAGAGCGTGGCGTTAAATATGCATGCCGGGTAAAGCGGCAACAATAGCGGCGCGAGAGGTCCCCCCCCCTCCCCCTGTTCGGCGCCCGTCGCCCACTCCCCTCCTTCCCCCTTGCCCCGACGCCCTGCACCTTTCCCCTCATCCGTTCCATCCCTCCCGCTTGCCATCCTTCGTCCGCTTCCACGCGCACCATCACTAACGCTACCCCGGGCGGCGGGCGCACGGTTGATCGCTAGCTGGGCGCGCAAAACACACCCTGCTAATGGCACCTTCGGTACTCCGACCGTGATACCCACCCATCGAACCACCCACTCACCCGCGATATAACCTCGGCTATACCTCGCGCGCCCGCGCTTCCCGCCCAGGGACTATACCTGTATATAATCCGCGCGCACCGTTCTCTCTTCGGTCTCTCTATGCATATACATGGAATATATATGCCTGCTTGGTGAATAGAATCGCGTGGGGCACCCGCACCGGCGGTGGGAACATGGTACTTCAGGAGCTTCGCAGCTCCGAAGCTCAAAATTCGATTCAGCCCTCCGACTCCCCCCCCCCCATCCCCCCCAACGTGGATGCAGAAACGCAAACGAATGCTGCTCCTCGTTGCGCGTTGCCGAGCGCGTACCACCGACTCGTGTAAATACCCGGCATTCTCGATACTCGGTTTTTTTTTTTTTTTTTTTTTAATAATCACGAAGAAAGAAGAGAAATAATTTGAAGAAAAAAAATTCTTGGTTCTGCGTTTTTCGGTCAATCCGAATTTTAATGTATTTTTTATTTGTGCAGTTTTCGTTGGCACGATGAATTTTCGTTATGAGGGAAATATAATCGATTTAATTTGAAGATACGGGGTGATGGTAATCTGGATTATCGCGATGAAGTGATACGAATTGCGGCGCATATTTCAAGGAGGTTCGAAATTTATTGTCCAGCTGCAGGGCTGAGCAACAATAGTAGCAGCAACAGCAGTAGCAGCAGCAGCAGAGTAGATTAGTTGTTAGCCGGCGCAGGTCGTTATTCATGTTTTAACCACCGATTGAATGTTTGGGCTTCGATCGACATTGTCCCTCAGGCCGTGGCAACATTATCGGCAGAGCACAGAGTCTGCGCGTACGTATGGTACAGCAGTGTGTATGTATACACGAGACGAGCATTTGTGATGGTATTATATGTGGAGGCAACGAACGCGGTAGGAGATCCTCCGGATGGGGCTGTGTATCATAGCGCATCGAGCTATTATTAACAGTGCATCAATGAATAATGGTACAGGGTAACGAGGGCTATTCCAGGGGCTCAACGAGCCTACGTGGCCCATAAATACAACACGTATTCCACCCCCCTCCCCCCCTCTCCCACCTCCCTTCGAACGACCTACCGGGCGGCCCATTATTATTTCTTTTTCGCCTTACCTCGGTTCGACCACTCGACCGACGAAATGACCCCATCAATATCGCGTCCAACTTGCCTCTCGCCTTGCGCCTCTCGCCTCAACCTCGATCGCCACTCACCGCGCGTCTCTCCTCTCCGCTGATTCGTCCTTTCATAATTCCCATCCACCTGCGCGCTACCAAAAGCAATTTTTTTTCCCCCGCAACTTCGCCCGGGTTCCTGCCGGCAACAATGTCCGTCTCGATCGCGTTCAGCCGTAACGCACTTATAATTCTCGACAAATTCGATCAGCTCTGATCGACGTGGAATCCTGTCGGGAGAGACTGGCCAATGGTCAGTAGCGACGAGGGCGTCCGTCCCCGGCTTTTCAATATCGACGATGAATTCGAACGAACCCGTTATACGATATTCCCAATTGTTTGGCCTTCGTGCTGCTGATTGACGAAACGTGTGAACGGACAATGTGGAAATTATAACAACGCGAGTCGATACGATCGAAGGATTCTCTGGTACAACATCTGTAGCATTCTGTTACATTCGAACCAGGACAGGCACTGATCAGGCCCGGAACGGGATTACACTCGCCCGACCAGAGCCTGACCAGCGCCGAGTGTGACACCTATTTACTAGTGGGACACCTCGATCTCGGTTAGAGACGAAAATTCGTATAGACGAAAATTCACAGAGATGCGATAAGATATCCTGGTATTGAAGTCGTACACACGACAGCAGAGGTCGAGGGTGGTGGGTGGGGAGGTGGGGGGAGAGCGAGAGAGCCGCTGTGCGGGCGTCCGTGTGCGGCTGCTTGAAATGCGAGCCTCGTCCGCGTCTACTTCCGATCCATCTGGCTCAAGACGGGCGACAAATCGAGTTACCGCTCCGAGACCCAAGAGCAAAGAGCCTGGCAACCCTCGTTCGTTCCTTCCTTCTTTCTTCCTTCTTCTCCATTTTCCACGAGGCGCGTCCCGACACATTCTTCTATCTCGTTCTCCTCTCGGCTCGGGTCCGCGCTACGAGCGCAGAGGCCACCGTCGCAACAGCCGCCCTCTGCGACCGCTCGGCGCTTTTTACTTTTCTTTCCGGTTTCGAAGACTCCGGACCCCCGACTCGTGCACGGGAAACGCGGGCGAGGGAAACCTCCCTCCCCTCCTTCCACCCGTTACCCCTCGACTCTCACTCCTATATCTCCCCCCAGAGCTAACCGTGTTTCGTGTCCGAGATCGCGAGTAAAACGAGTTGCCGAGTCGTTAAGGAGTCGAGAGGGCCTCGGCATCAGCCGAGTTGCCCCGATCCGCGGCCGGTCACGTTTCACGAAAATAGCGCCTTTCTTTAAATTAGCCGACGCTGCTCGATTACTCGGCGTACCAGCACCCCACGTGCGCGCGCAGCCGGAACCCAGCGCCAGGCTGAAGCTGGGAAAACTCTGGTCGAGTCCCCTTGCGACCCTTTCGCAGGGTCGACGCGGTCGGAGGAGCCTTAACCTCCCCCACTCCATCTCTTTTTCGTTTCCCCCACCGCAGCTAACTTCGCCGGCGAAGCCCTTTGGGATATCTACTTACTCGACCGACGCCCCCCGGTTCGGCACTCGCGATAATTATTATTGTATTCGGTCTCCCGTGTGGAACAGACTGCGAGGCAGCTTCGTGCGGAACCTGAACCTCTCTCGGTCGTCCCTCGGGTATCCCCGAGCCACCATCTGTCTTGCGTGCTAATGATTCATGCGTAATGAGGTCGTATCGCGTATACGCGCCGTGCATGATCCACGCTTTCGCGACTGGATTGCTCATATTTACTCAGCTTAATTGCCAGCCGCGACCCCTGGATATAGAAGCAGGGGACAATGGACAGCAGGGTGTATAATGTCACACGGCGAACCTCAGTCGCTTACGCGGTTAATAATTAAATTTCTGAAAGATAAGAAAAATAAATATGATCCGTCTTTTAAAAATTCATGAGTAAAGGAAAGCATTATTAGCAAACTATTCGAGCTGTGATTGGCTGGGACTCTCAGATAGAGTCTAAGTTTATTTATCCTTGATAACTTTGACAGTTCTGTAAAATAGCGTATTTTTTTTTAATCCACTAAAAAGAGGTTGAATGCAGTGTCCCCGATTTGGGCGGTTTTCGGCCCGGCGGCCAGATCTACGATTTCTGACAAACTGTTCGGCCAAAAATTTTTTTTTTCAAAATCAACTAAAAAAGGGTTGTAACCGGTGTTTTCAGGGGTAGAATATGTGACTTGAGAACGATGGTATAGGTTAAAAGTCGATATTTTGAAAAAAGAAATTTCGTGACCCCGATTTGGGCGGTTTTCGGCCCGGCGGCCAGATCTACGATTTCTGACAAATTGTTCGGCCAAAAATTTTTTTTTTCAAAATCAACTAAAACAGGGTTGTAAGCGGTGTTTTCAGGGGTAGAATATGTGACTTGAGAACGATGGTATAGGTTAAAAGTCGATATTTTGAAAAAATAAATTTCGTGACCCCGATTTGGGCGGTTTTCGGCCCGGCGGCCAGATTTAGAATTCCAGGCAAGCAAAACGACAAATTTATTTTTTTTTTTCAAGAGTAACTGAACAATGGTTTTTTAGTTGCGATTTACCCTTTTAAAGCTTTATAAGAGCGCAGCAGCGCAAAAGTATCTCGGGCACGCGCGCCAGCGCGTGTGATTAGCCTAGTAAATTAAAAATCTTGTTGGATTATAATAATTATTCAGAGTGAGTGATTTTTTTCCAAGAAGCTAAAGATTTTTAGCTGGATGAATTATTATTATTATCGGTGACATCTATATACCTCGAGATATCTGTGTGGTTTATGGAGTCCTCGGCTCCTTTGTGCAGCAAAGTCAATTTCCTTATCCGCGCGTTGGGTAAATTGGGGCTCTGCGACAGACGTTGTATAATCTGTATTCTCGATTATGCGACTAGAGCTACATCAGCTTTAGTCGCGCTTTAGTCGAGCAGACGGTCGAGGGCCGAGGGACGGGAGGGGGGGGGGGGGGGGGGGGCATACGACGATAACTAACACGGATTGTCACTCAGCCTCTCTGTGCTGTGCATCGAGCATGTTAATTATCATTAAATTGATCGTCTCCGAGGATCGCGTCCCCCCTGCGAAGCCACTCAAGATATCGAGAGACTTGCGAGTCAGTCATGGCGCAGTTTACACGCGATATAATATAGAGAAATAACGTTGAATACGTCGGAGAAAACGATGTGTCTAATTGCGTGGAATATCGTCGAAAATTCTCACGGGTTTGGATGCGAAAAATAAAAAAAAAAAAAATTCTGTCATTAAACTGAAATGAGTTTAATTTTTGTCGTATACATATGACTAATAAGCGAGCAATAGCCTCGTCCTCAAACCCAGCGCACGACTCCGAACTATCATGTTATATTAAAAAAATTTAATTTACCTAATTGAAGCGCGAGGTGCGCCATCCGTGCACTGACTCCCCCGCCTCCCTCTCACCCCTCTCCCCTTCTCGACGTACCTCCCCACTGGTCCTTCTATCCAAATGCACGCTCCGACGCCTGAACAGCACGCTTTTGCCAACGTCACGGCAAAACGCGCTCGTCACCTGTTTCATTAGTCTAATGAAAGGTTTCTTTGACGCGATAGTTGCTAAACAATTCTTTCACTTTGCCGCGATAAACATACACGCGGCTTCCCCGAAGAGCGGAGGTAAAAAACTTCCCTTTTTGTTTGGCTAAGCAATAATTAATTCTCGACACTAGAAGCGATAAGTTCGTGACCCGATTCGTCTGCGTCTGGGTTTCCATTTTTTGTTGCACCAAAGGCGTTTATTTTTATTTTTTAAATATATTTTTTTATTTTATTTTTTTCATATGTAATATTTTGCGAATAATTTCGGGCAATTTTGGGAGGATTAATGGATGGATATGCGCGATGGCGGATTTTCTTCACGGTGGACCAACTGCGAAGCAAAGGAGCGCGAGGGCGTTTGCGGCTGTCCGGGTTTTCCAGAGCAGCAGCCGTTGAGCAGCAGCAGCAGCAGCAGCAGAGGCAAGGAACTGCTGCCGGATGGCTGGATGCGTTCAGCGTGTCACACTCTTCCCCGGTGGTTCCCTCTTTCCGCGCGCGCGCGCGGATTTCCGCCGACATGATTCATGGCGTTGAGGCGAGTCTCGCGCGCGGCGCACGGCACGTTTACCAGCTACCTATTTTAATTAGGGAGCGTGTTTAATTATCTCAGTCGCGCTTTCCACCCGCGCTCACGACTCCGAGGTTTACCAGCCACCGAAGCCCTCGAATATTTTTTCTAAGTCATTTCGACCGCGAGGATTTAATTTTTTTATTTTCTAATTCTTCAGGAATTAGCAAAAATATTAATTTCGTAGAGATCCTCAGATATCGTCTAGACGATGTTTCAGTGATGAAACTTCGAGACGCTATCGCGAGAGGCGCTGAAGTCGCTGCACAGTCTGTCGACTGCTGCGCTGTATAGTACGATGACTATCACCTACGCGAAAGCCAATGAATATAACCTACAAAGGGCTGTCCAACCAAGTAGCAACCGACCGCGACTACGTCGTCACGGGGTCGCAGCTGTGCCGAAAGAGAATTAATTAGTCCGTACTTTCATTAACCGCGCTCAGACGCAATAGCTGTCAAATTAAATTGTGACCTTCATTGAATCACCCCAGTTTCCATCGTGGGCGTCGTCCTTCAGCGATAAAGCTCGACTGTTCCAACGCGACGAGCTCGTTCCATGGACTCTTTTCACTCAAAAGATCGCGACTGACGTCGTTTTCGGTGTTCGTGTTTTCTGATTATTTTTTCGCACAAAACGGAGACGTTTTGGGGTCGTTCGATGTGTCAAGATGGGACAGCCACCAAGATTCTAATGCCGCTTAACTCCGTAAACGCAAGCGCATCAACTTGTATTGAAATAATACCTCGGCTAACGCGCTACACAAATAGTTAAGTGAAATGGCCGGACGTATATTGCATCACGTTTGTCGAGTTGAGTGGAAGCTCGAGACACGCGAGAGCGAAATTTCGCATACCGAGGAAGCTGAAGTGGGTACCAGTCCGTCGGGACCCTCGGGCGCAGCGGCGGCGGCGGCGGCGGCGGCAGCAGCTCATATCTTCGCGGTACGAAGCCGCACGAGCAACGAGACACGTTTGATGGGATCGGCGCTGGTGTGGGTATCGCTGCATAGTAATGCAGTTTATAGTTCAAATAACGTTTCGCGAGGTGTTGGATGTCACGTCGCTGCTGCTCTCGCGTTCAATCTATCTCGTCGGGTGTTTATGCCAAAAGCGTCTCGTCGCGAAATTGACGATGGCTTTTTTTATAATCAACGTGCGGAGCTCTTCAATTTTTAGCTCATGAGACTTCAGATGTCAGCCAAAAATTGACAATGTGTTTTTTTTTTTAAATATAATCAACGTGCGGATCTCTTCGATTTTTTAGCTCAAGAAACTCAATGTCCAGATGTCAGCCACAAACTGCAAATGCAGATGTCACGTCCTTGCACTTACGTTCAATCAATCGGAGATCCTGAGCTGGAAAACCTCGTCGCAAAATTGGCAACGCTTTTACAATCAACGCTGCGCGCGAAGCTCTCTTAGCTAACCGGCCGAAAAGGCAGCACCAGGTAAAGAAGCCGGTGCAGCTTGAGTTCCACTACTTCATTTCATCAAAGGATCACGGACGTCGACGTCGTCCTCGTCGTCGTCTCCAATTACACAGTAGAGAAAGAGCCTTCGAGCACGGCGAACGCGCTCCGTGGCAAATGGTCGTCGGAGAAAGAAAAGATCAGTCCGAAATTGGCTAACTAGCTCGCGTACGGTGCGCGCACGAGACTCAGGGTCCGCGAGGCAGCGCGCAGAGGCACGAGACGTTCGCGTTGCACGAGAGGCTCTTAAGTGTTCTCCCGTCCGGAGGTATCTCGTGAATAATAAATGCCACGGCGTAAGCTTTTAACCGGTTGGCTGATAATGAAACCGCACGCTTGAACCTTGTACCCAAGCGAACCGCACTTGACGGCAACTCGAGGGCTGCAAACACGTTGTTGCTGCTGGCTCTGAACGCTTACGACGCGTTCGAGGTGAAGTCAACTTTCAGGAGTTTCACCAAGGAGTGAAGTTGAGTTCATACGAGATTTTAGCTTTTGTCGGTTGTCGTCATCCAAGCTTTTTGGCCTTTGACCTGGAGCCGGATCAGCTCCGGCTTATCGGTTCAATGGACGCTGGACATTTTGCTTCCACGAAAAAGATGTTGACCGTCGACTCTGTCAGGGATATGATGTGTTTTTGTTTTTTTTTCTTTTTCAAACCACCCACGTTTTAGAGAGCAGAAGTGCCAGTGTATAGGCGCTAATGGTGGCCGAAATTTCAGCGACTGGAAATATTTCGTCCGCCCGTGTCAAAGGCTCGCGGCACTCCGGGAGCGCGTTTAGCGCGAGCTATGGCTGAAAGTGCCGGAAGCCACAGGCAGCGCTGCCGCGTTTTGGACCATTTTAGTTGCCCCCCCCTTCGCATTTTGCGCGGCGTTGCTCGACTCGGTTCTCTCTCGCTGCTGTGTTGTACTGCCAGCTGCGGAGGCGGCGGAGACCAATGCTCCGCGCTGAAGCTGCGCTACCGGGTGATGCATTCGGCGCGCATTCGCGACGTTCCCCACGGCGAAGTTTGCCTCTTCTGCGCGGATAACGGATAATGGACGAAATTGCCCGAGGATGGTGCCACCGGAATGGGGACAAGGGCGTCGCGCGAGTATTCCCCGTTTCGTTGCGACTGTCCGCCATGCACCCGCCCCCCTCTCCTCTCCCCACCGCCCCTCCCAGTGTCCTGCAGCTGCGGCTGCGGCGTCGAACCAGGAACGCCCGGGGAAGTCGCTGGAATTGCAAAGTTCGGCATCCGGGTGCTGCCGGAGTCGGACCCGGGGCGCACTCAAAGCTTCCTCGGGGCCCTCGGCCTCCGTTGCCGAGCCTCCGGTCTAGACTCTCGACCCCCGGATGTTCCTTTCTTCGCCAAAGTACCGCGGATTGTCGCGCGGGTCGTGGCGAGATGCTGAAGCTGCTACCATCCACTATCGACTTCCTTCATCGCGCCACCTTCTTTCACGCAATCGCCAGGAGGAATACCGTCTCACAAAGGCAGCCGAACTATAACGCTGAGACGTGGAAAAGGAATAAAAACGTCAAGCGAAAAATTGCGACTGTCGCTTGGCTATACTAAATTTTTTGTGGGTTCAAAAAGTTGAAGTCTTGAAAATCCGTTGGATTCTCACGAATGCCACTTTCTCCGAGCGACTATATCTGGTCAGGTACGTCGAACTAGTGACTAGAGCGGCAGAGTCTGGCCTCTTTCGCGGAGATTGACATTGATACGCTGCTTTTAAAATCGACCTGACATTTATTCCCAGCGCCTGAAGCTTCACGACCCGGGCGACATATTTTTAGACACACGCTGTCTGCTCCTATAAGCACCAAGCAGTTTTTTGTGCCTCCGGCTGCTGGACGGATTGACATTAAACGGCGAATAATTGAACCGGTGACGTATCGAAGACTTCATCGCTCAATAGCTTCGCTTCAATGGTGACACATCAGTCCGATTTTCGTGCAAATCGATGCAATACCAAAATACTAACCGGCCCTGTAATTCACGTTGCGAAGCGAGTCTGCTGGACGGATATAAACATTACGAGGGGCAATTATGACGCGACGACGGGAATAATGAGTACAGGTCGAGTGTCCCGAGGCCGGAGACATCTAGTCGTCGTCGCAGTCGCCGCAAGATTCTTCAACACCGCTTTCTCTCTCCTTGACGAAGCTCCGCTTTAAAGATAACGAAGCGAGCTCCTTGCGGAATAAAGGTGAGCCAGCGGGGGCGACGCTCGAGTGTTTGCGGAGGGTGCTGCTTCTGCTGCTGCTGCTGCTGCTGCTGCTTCTGCTGCTGCTGCTAGTGAAGGTGGTGGTGGTGGCTGCGGGAGCGACAGGTGGCCTCAGTCCCCTCTTACCTTAGGCCACTCGGTGCTCGCTCCGCGTCGCGGTGTGATTTAAAGTGTAAACTTAAATATTCCAGCTGGTACTCATCCGCCCACCCTTACGTACCATCGCCGTCGCCGTCGTGCAAATAGATTCGATATTAATGGAGCTTCAGAAGTGCGAGTGAGCTCCCGGCGCCGACGTCTCTTTACTTACCTGCTCAACTTACGTCCCTGTCAGCGTGTACCTTCCTACCTACTCAACGACCTATCTACCCACTGGACTATTCTCGACGCCGCGAGACTCAGCTACGTCACTTCAGTCATTTATCAATTTAGCGACGTGTGTGTGCTCATCTCCGCGCAGTCAAACCGCCAAGCAGACTGCGACTGATCCAATAACGTCGAGTGAGCCTCTCGCTGATGTTGAGCCAACGATTTTTTTCTTTTTCCACCGCGTTAATCTTTGAGTCTCGTCGTTACTCAGGTGCTGCTGAGCCTACATGGAATCCCTTTTTAAAAAAGTTCACGAGTAACGGAAAGCATTGTCATCGTTTTATTCGTGCTGTGATTTTTCTTATCGAATTTTCGAGTTTTAAGGCCAACACCTACGATTTTTGGAATTAGCGGAAAATGTTCTATTGGATAATATTTTTAGACTTTACGAAATCGAACATTTTTTTTGCCAAAAATCGCAAAGTTCCTCCTACGCTGGCTAAGCCCCGTCCATTATTCCTAATATTTTTAAACCAGGGATAGGGTCTTTTGATTCCATCAATAGATAAAAAAATTCTAAAAAAAGCAGGACAAACATAGCGAGACAGGGTGAACTCTCGGATTGTATCAAAGTTGCTGTTGAATTATCGATACCAGGTCACCAGCGAGGCTTCGACATTCGTCTCGCTGATCGAGCTGAAGGATACGATGACCTGATGACCCGATGACCAGGACATGACGAGACAGGATTGAAGTGATGAGAAAATAGACGCCAAACGAGTGTGAGATTGTTAGAGAAAAATAAACGAAGCTTTATTCTTTACATATACCATAGCAGGCGATACGAGTCGGTTGTACGCCGACGACGCGGTTGCCGCAGCCCATTTGGCAGGTCGGTAGCGGCGTCGTCGCGAAGGATACGAACCGCGCTGGATAAACGAATACCGGGAGGAGCGGGTACGGTTAATCATTGATGGTAGGTCTTGTTGTTGTTCTTGCTGCTGATGCTGCTGCTGCTGCTGCTGCTGCTGTTCGTCGTCCGCGTGTTTCGTCGGGTCGGGCGTATTCCCATTGTCATTGTCATCCGTGACTCTCTCGTTCGTCGTCGTGGATCCCTGCGCGAGTCTACGCCTCTCGCGTCACGCCAGTAGCGCCGTCAGCTTGTGAAGATTGGTCATCGTCGTCGCGTCGCCGGGCTGAAGTCTCAGTGCCTCCCTGTAGGCTGCCGCAGCCTGTCTGTATTTTCCGTTCAGGTGCAAAATAGCCCCGAGGTTGGTGTGACTGCGGGCCTCGTGTGGCCTCAGCCCGGCCGCGTGTCTGTACCAAGTCTCAGCCTCGTCTCGACGATCAGCCTGACGCAGGGCTGAAGCTGCTGCGACTGAGAGCTCGTAGTCCGCCCGGGAAAGCTCGGCCGCTCTCAGCTGCTCCTCCGCTGCCTCCGAAAGCCTTCCCTGCGACGTCAGGAAGACTCCTGCAACAATGATTTTCATTCGTTTATATTTTGTCTCCGATTAGTCTCGGAGACTCGTTGCTTCTTATCTTATGACACGTGTATATGATCAATAACGCTTGAAGGGGCTATCACGTTGCGTCGCAAAAGCGGAGACGGACGCGTGGGAAGCCGATGGAAGGATATAAGTTAGGGACGATGTTTGATGGAGCGGTGAAAGCTGAGGGAGATCGGGGAGACGCTCTTGTCAGCTGAATATCGGGACAGAAGGGGGGCGTAAATAAAGAAGGAAAGCGGTGCTTAGACCTCTCCTCGGCCTCCCTCATCTAGACGCCCGCCTCGGCTCGGCTATACATCCACCCGCTGCTCCCTACTCGCGGAATTTCAATACCCGTCGAGCTTTCGACCCTGACTTATACCCTCATTATCGTTACCACGTCCCTCCCCTCATTCGCTAGCCGCTTCCAGCGTATTTCCTCGCATTGCCCCGACGTCCGACCCTAAACCGGATCTCACCCTCCGTGACGGTCAGGCTTATTTTTTTTTTCTCTCTTTTTTCTCTTCCCAGAAGGGTCCGCGCCAATCGAGCGTCATACGAGACCCTGCGATTCCTAAGGAGATCAGGACCAAACGTTGCCACGTTGGTGAGCTTCGTATTGACTGAGCTGTGCGGATGCTGACTGCGATGTGTCTGTCTGTCTGCGTTGGAAGCAATCGGAGACTCGGTGCGAGACGTTGGATCAGGAGTTGAAAATCCCCCGAGTATGTGGACCTGTAACGAGGATGGCTCTTCGGGTGGAAATGGATCGGGGGAGGAGGGGGGAGGGGTGGTGGGTGCTTCGCTCGAAAATTGATGTCACGTGGGAGAGGGAAACGTAGGAGATGGTAATGCTCAGCGTCTTCGAAGGATTTGCGAACGAGCAGTTATCCTAGGCGCGTCCTAGATGCGCAATTAGGTTGCGGCGTCGACGATTAGACTCACCGTAATGATGGTGCACGCTCGGATCGTCGGGTGCCAGCCTTCTTGCTCTCAGGAACCATCTCTCTGCCTCGAGAACTCGACTTGACTGCAACACGAAATAAATAAAAAAATATCAATACTGGTGAAACTCTGTGCGGAGGTTTCTTCTTTATTTTTGCCGATTTTTTACAATAATTTTTCGATCCGAGGGTGTGGAAAATCGCGACACTCCGAACGAAACGGAGAGACCAACTTGCTCGTAAATCGCATTTCGACCCCGATGCGTAGCCCCTTTTTCTTCCGACCCCTGCGCCGCTCCTCCGCTCTCCGCACTCGAGCGAAATTGCTTTTGACTTCTGAAGCTTTTTTCCGGGACTGCGCAATATCGCTGCGTCGGATATAATGTATCGCCGACGGTAAGTTGCGGAGAAGTTCCGGATAAACGACAATCCAATCGAGATCAATGATTTACGGACGACATACTTTTGCATCCAATGTTTTACGGGGATGCACGGCTAAGGAGTGTACAAATGTTTTGAGAATTCTATCGAGCTGAGCGGGTCGTCAGAAAAATCAGTAAAAAAGCGCGGTTGTTGGCCTGAAAAATCGAAAATTCACGGGCAATAACGGAAAAATCAAATTTTATTTTATGCCAAATACTTACGTTACGCGCGAGAAGTTTCCCGTAAGTGATGTGAGCCGGCACATGATCGGGCTGACTGGCCAGACTCGCCTGGAACCATCTCTCCGCCTCGGCGTACTGCTGGAGCCGCGAAAGCGTCTCGCCCAGCAGATTGTAGACGCTCTGAAAGACAAATTAGTCGTTTGGTAATCAGGAAAATATGGTCGAATAAAAATCTCGCTAGAGGCGACATATGCCATAAAGTTAGCTCGTGTTTTAGTGCACAGCTCTCTCGCGACACTCGCGTCCGGTACCGGGTCGTCATTTCGGGGAGAAGAGGGGAGGGGGCTTACGCGTCGCGCAACGGTAGTTTCGACCGGTAACTACACACACGTGCGCTGCATTAGAGCCCGAACCTGCCCTTACCCCATGAAGTTTCCCCGTAGCTCGTGAAATCAAGTCTCGCGGTCGTAAAGACGGAAAAATCTGATGTCGTATGACGTAGGATAATGAGTTTGCAAGAAATAGTCCGGCGAGATCATAAAAGAGCGTTCGATGGAAGGAGGACGAGCGGCGCCGCCCGGCGTGGGAGGAAAAATGAGAGGGTGGCGCGGCTCGAGGGTAATTTTGTCGCAAGGAGAAAAGCAATTGGGTCGCCAACGTCGCGCGGGCTCTTCGTGGGCTTTCCTCTCAGCTCTCTGCCCGGCGACATCGGTCTCGCGGCTTTACTACCCGGACAAGAGAGTAGCACGAGGGAGAAAAGCAGGAGAGAAGGAGAGAGAGAGCTGTGACTATATAGCCATGTGGCCATAGCAGCAGCAGCAGCAGCAGCCCGGCTGCGAGTCTCGGGCGCGTGTAAGGATTAAGTCGAGAACTTTTCTTATTCGAGCAGCGCGACCGGCTGCTACTAATGGGCGAGGCACTCTCGGAGGCCAAGCTCGCCGGTCACGCACTCGAGTTTGCGCTATACGCGCGTTTACGCGTAATATGTGAAAGCCAGGAAAACGAGCCGAGTGGGCTGGTTTTTCGCGCTGGACGCGCGCGCGCGCGCCCCAAGCGAAGGGAAGAACCACCCCGCGTGGAAAACGAGAAAAACATGTGCGGGGGGCGCGCGCGGCGAACCGGCGGGAAATTATCGACGCGGCAGCTGCGGCGAGAAAAAGCTTCAAACGCGCTACACGTTCCGAGTCAGATGTCTCTCGCGAGACTTGTGGACCGTGAAACTTTTATGATTTTGTTGGCAGCGAATGGAAACGCAGACAGGGCGGAAGGGACGTCGACGATACTCGGAGAGACTGTGAAATTCACCCCCAAAAAATAGGCAGTTTTGAAAGGACGGAAAAAAAAAACGTTTGATATCGTTGATTTCTGGGGAAAAAATATTTTTCAACGAAAGCCGTTCAAGGGCCGCTGGATTTTACTCTCCGCGATATTCCGTCGAATTGTGGACGAAACTCACAAAAAAAAAGAAGAAAAAAATTCCCGCAACTGACGCAGGACCGGGAAAAAACAAAAAAAGGGGGATGAAAGGGTGTGACTTTTGGTCCGCGGCGTAAAAATGCAAACATTCCGCCTGCCGGACTTTTGCGTGGATAATTAAAGCGGTCGGTCGGGGTTTTTCTAGGTAAATCCTCGCGGAGCTTTGACCGGCGCCGCGTATCGGCTGCTGCCGCTGCTGCTGCTGCTGCGTTCGGAACGTCGCGGTCAACGCGGCGGGTGGAGGGGGCGGGTCGAGGGTCAACCGTGTCGATTTATAGTCCGGCGTTGCCGCGCGCGCGCTGAGACCAGTGAAAAATGCATGGCGCGAGGCGTTCGATCGGGACAGAAGTGAATGGCGAAAAACAAGAAGCTCGACGCCGAGAAAAAAAAGGGGAAAAAACGCGCGAAGGAATATAGCAGCGCGAACCGTCAAAGAAGCAGCAGCAGCTCTTTGCCGAAGCTTAGGCGCCTCGAGGGCCTCGCGCATTGTTCCCGGCCATTATTCACTCGGACTACTTTTCGAGGACGGCAAGGGAACAATATATAGACCGCCTTATACCCCCTCCCCCCTTCCCCTTCCCCCTCTCTCTCACCGGTAGTTACAAACTTGGCGCGCAGTCCGCGTTAAGTTCGCCGCGAAAGCGATCACGACAAAGCTTGCAAGAGATACGGCAATAACAATGGAGTCCAGGTCGTGTGTCATCGCCGCGTGACATCGATGATGACATCGAGAACGAGGGTCGATAATTATTCGCCTTTAAATCTCCTGCTTCTGCTTGAGCATGCGCGTGTTTTCAAAGGCAGAAATCCGGTGCCGTTTGAACGCGGAGCTTTCGCAGCTTTTCATTCATATAGACGTATGAAGAGAATATTTGAGTTGCGCAGCAGTTTGACGTTCAGCGTCGAGCGAGTCATCTTGCAAAATTAATGACGTTCGCGAGAATCTACAATGAAGGATCAGCGTGGTATATACAACACTACAGTTGGGTATATTTATGGGCTTCTGCGGAGGCGTTGGGAGACGGATGGGGCCCTAAATACACGGTCGTCATTAGGCCCGGGTGGCACTTGAGTATTGGCTGGTGGATTGGATCGAATTCACAATCGCGCGAGGCCGACGATTGTGCCGCTGCTGAGTCCCGATGAAAAAGTTGTTCCTACGATCAGGGACGAAAAGAGATTTCTTACTCTCCCCTCTGTGTGTGTTCGTGTGTGTGCGCGCGTTTCTCACTGAACGTTCTGTATGTTGGTAGCAGCTACTGGTCCCCTGGCTCAGCTTCCGCCTATTCTCTCGGTCCGCACCAATAGACGCTTTCTCTACTTGCCGCCTGCTCCCCCAGCTTTGCTCCCCCCCCCACCACCTCTTTCTTCCTTCCGCCGCCGACGCCGAAGCCGCCGTCACCGCTCGCCATCGCGATAAAACATTGGGAGCTGGTGAAACTCCGGTGTAATCTTGCCGACGATGTTTTACCCCGAACAGCCGGTTCGCTTCGAGCGGTGCGCGAGCCTCGTAAAGTCGTGAAAGATATCGTGCGCGGTGGCGATTAGACCCTCGTTTCGTGAAGCACACTCCTCTCTTCTTCTTCCTCTCTTCTTCGGTAATACGAACGCGGCGAGCGGTGTTTCGGTCTATTCGCCAGCCACGTGCGAAACTTGTTGACAATATTGATGCCGTGCAGATTGCGATAAATTGGGACAAGGAAAAATCCGTTCGGGGGGACAATTAGACCCTAGTTTCGCGACGAAACGAGGGTCGGTGAATTTTGATATTTACACGCGTCAATTCATTGAAGCAAATAATGATTCATCTTCGGTTTCGCGTTTCATTCCGGACTCATAGTTAATTTCTGCGGTCGCATCGGTCGAACCAGGCGAAAAACTGGATATCGAGAAGTCGCAAGCTCGGGACGCCAGGAATCGACATCCGAAGTGTCGCGCCGACGGTGTATATAGTGTTAATAGCTTTTTATTCGACGCCGCCGACGAATGAGTCGCGTATGCTCGCCGCGGACCGGAGTCGATGTCGAATTGAATCGATTGTACGATTCGCTAATTCGCGTGGCGCGACACACGTAGAAATATATAGGAACAAGCGCGAGGGGCGAACCGTGGGTCGAAGGGGGGAGGGGCGGACTCGGACTCGAACTCGGCGAGATAAACGAGGCCCATGAGCACATTCGCGAAACGACATCCGATCGTTGGTCCTCGACTTGATTTCCACGGCTCGCTCGGAAAATCCGACACCAATTAACGAAATCCAATAACGGCTCTCGCGTCTCTCGTTTCAGCGCGGTCGGTTGACCAAGCCGAAGCCTAGCGCCGCCGCCGCCACCGCCACCGCCGCCGCCACCGACGCCACCGCTGCTGCTGCACAGAGAGAGAGAGAGAGAGAGAGAGAAAGAGAGAGAGTGAGAGGGAGAGGGAGAGCGAGGGACACGGACGTGGCGAGCTCGGTTCCCGATCCTAATGGCAATATCGATAACGTTGCAGCACACCCACCAGCACCGCGAACTTGTCACGCGCTCCGCGCCGTTTCGATTCCGGTTCGTTTATAGCCGCGCGCTATGTCTTTCCCAACGATATATGTATCACGACCCTGCACATACGTCGCCTCTCCGAGCACCGGAGAATACTCGTTGACACTGGACATTCGGTGGGTCTGAAAGTTACACCGGAAATGGGTCTGTGTGCGTCACGTATCGCAGGCAGACGGTACAATCGAAAGAATCTTCGGCAGAGGAGCCTGGAACCTGTGCGTGAAATTGCGTATAAAAAAGCTGGACAGCGGCGACGTCATGAAACTGTGACATTGGGGAAATCCGAATAACGCACGTTTCCCCTCGCGAAGCCATATCGGCGATTCCAACAGCAGACTTTGAAGGACGCTCCTCGAAATTGAAATTTGAAACCAAGTTTAGATCGATGCGAGTTGCTGAGGAAAATGTGATTTTATTGTTATTATTTTTTTAGAAGAGAATTTTGTATTTTTTTTGGGGGTTTGTTTTTTTTTTGTAATCATTCCAGGCGGAGTTTACGACCCACGCACGAATCCGACACCGTACGGAGTGCACTTGGGGGAAAAAATAACGGTGTTTGTTTCGCTTCGTGCTTTCACTCTCCGGTGATTCAAATTGTTTCGAGCACGACTGTACACTTGAGCGTGGAGTGGAGATACACGACGTGATATTGTTGTTTGAGGGAAGAAAAACATTTCTACAATTTTCGTTCACTTATAACTGACGCGGAAAAAAAATGTATAAATAAAGTTTTAAATAAAAATAAAATAAAATTCAGTGCATTTAGAGGGAAAGATCTTCAACGAATTGAAGTTGATTCGAGTGTGCAATCGAGTGTTGGGGAGGGTCACTCGGAAAACGATTGGTATTATCGCTTTTCGGTTACCCGCATTTCGGTTATTTATAAACATTGCAGTGTTCGATCACCGTTTAATGCGCATAAAAAGCTTCCACCGCGATTTTAAATTATTTAAATACATCGGTTTTCGAGTACCAAGCGCCCTTTGTGAAACCATGTAAAGTATTTAGTAGCTTTGACTTACACGAGTGTATTGAAAAAAAAAATACGAGTATTGAATAAATGAATGTAAACGAGTGTATTGTTTCCCATAGTATTGTAGAAATATTTACGTGAAAATGCAATTCGAAACGAGCGCTCGCTGCGATTCTGCACAAAGGGACAAAAAACGTTCTATGTGCTCTATAAATCCACCGGATATATCCGAAAATAATACACACCGGATGTGCAAAATTCCTGTGGATAATCGAAAAATAGATTTTATTTTTATATTAATTTTTTTCTCTTCGATTTTTATGGACGGTCACATTATTGTCAGCAGTGGTCCACAATTTTGTGAATTATTATTTTCAAACTAAATTCCACTGTGATGTCGGAGGCGCGAGGCAGGAGCTTCGCGGACCACCCGTTGATTCCTTTGTAATTCGATAGACGAGATGGGGAAACGGCGATATTGTTTTTCAGCGTGGTGAAAACGCGGTTGCGGATAGGAGGACCGCGCGACGACCGCGCTGCTGCCGCGGCGGATCGCACGTAGATCTGCACTACTGTGTCTTCCGTGGGTATCGCTGTATTCCGCTGCGCTGCACCGAAGCGCCGTATATTATGTACCTCCTAATTCGGGCCGAGTCTGGCGATTTTCAACGGCAAAGAGAAGGTACCTACAATGTATATATATACTGTACTTGTATACTTAAAGAGCTGGATGGCAGCCGTGTTAAATGCATATACTCAATATATACGTAGTACATATGCCCTATGTACACTGCTATAGTACTAGCGAAAAATTCTAAAAAGATTGCGAGGCACAATTGCCCGGGATTCTACTCAAGATTTTTAATACGACGCTTCGCCAACAGCAGCCATTTAAGGGGATTCCCCCGGACGCTACAATTTTCAACGAGTACTCGAGAAAAATCATTCTTTACAAAAAAATATAAAAATAAAAAAACGTTTTACCGTCAATAAAGCAACAGTCGGGATATTAATGGCCTTTTCCCGCGGAAAGTACTAAAAAACACCCATAGCTGGCGGACGGAAACTGCACTATGATTATTTTATCGATTTTCCGCGTATATCTTATTCAAACGTAAATTCAGTGTTTCATCTGGATTACCGCGCGTTTCCCGTTGTATCAAAACATTTAATATTCTTTACAAAAAGTTTCGCTAATTCACTCGCCAGTCGTGCATTTCCAAATATAAATATTTTCCAACACTTTGTATATCATTCGCATTTTCGCGTCGAGGTTTGCCGAATTTTTTTGGCGTCGAATGAAATTTAAAAAAATAAATAAAAACACATCATAAACATCGGGTGCGCGAAATTGAAACGACAGCTTTTCCAGTTGTTCCGACGATTCCATTCAAGAGTTTATGCAAATAAGCGTTAATTCCGCAGGCGCCGGAGTCGCGAAAAGTTTATGCTAATATTCGGTTGCGGCGCGATGCAAGAAAAGAAATGTTTGTCGGTTCATACGCGGTGCCGAAGTGAGCGAGAGCGACGGAGAAAGATCTCTGCTCTCTGGTTCTCGCTGCGAAGGTGCAAAAAGAGATGGAAAAACGGGCTAAAAAGGACATACACAGACGCGTGGCGCGAGGAAAAGTGTGCAGTGTGAAAACACGGTACGAAGGAGCGTGTGGAACGAAAAGAGAAAAGCTCTGTCAGGAGGGGAGGGTGAGAAGGGGTTGAGCGAAGGGAGTGGGAGGGGAGGGGGCGCGCTTGGTAGGGAAAAAGCGGGGCGAACACGACGGGCCGCGAAATTACCCCGGTGAGCATTGTGTATGCCGGGCATGGAGGGTCGCGCGCACCTAATTAGCCACTCAAACACTGCCGAACAAAGCGCCCTATGTTATTAAAACGCCATATAAAGCACGAAGCGGCCCTTTAGAAAAAGGGAACGGTAGATATTACTCGGGTGGGCTTTAAATGCATCCCGCGTGTCACGGACGCGGCGCATTCCAGGGCGCAAGGGTGAAAAATACCCCCAAAGCCTCGCGGATAAACCCGGGTATTATAACCGTGAAAAAGAAACGACAGGCTATTTCGGAAGGCTTCGACGAATCAGGTTCTCGGGTCAACGCTGTGTGAGCAACGAGCCAGCCTAGGCAACTGCGTCTGCATCGGCAACGTTGTCGACCTACATCAACGTTTTTTCTCTTAAGTACGTCGGGTGATGACGTTGTCAGTGTCCGCGAGTCATTACAACGAGCTTAACCCGCTGGGGATTAATGAATCCAGAGGAAAAATTTGTGAATCAGAACAGCTCGGTAAAAATAAGTAAGTGTGCATTTACGTGGCATTTAGCAGCCAGGATACTCCTGTCACGTCCGATTAATCGTGCAAGCAAAAAAGTGTCCGCGTGTGTTTGCTTGCCTGTTGTGTATTCCTGGAACAAAAAAAAAAATCTGTGGTATTCTGCATTCGGGTATAACAGGATTGCGACATTTAATCCACGGATTAAAAGTGGCAGGAGAGTTGCTACCCTCCGCGGCGAGGCGACGAGGCGGACCGAGGAGAAGCTGGAGCAGGAAAATCAGGGAGAGGGTATCGTGTCCCATTGCCAGCCAGGAAGTGTGACAGGCTGTGGTGCAACATACACACAGACATTCGCATTCACTCACAAACACGTGCAGCATTCGGTAAGCCCGTTGTACCCCTCGGACGTTAACTAGCGATTAGTTATATCACACGAGATTGTATCTTATTGACCGGTGCACCAAAACGCGCGCAACATGTCGAGTTGGTTGCCAAACGTTCTTCAGTCAATTCGGCGCTGTCGCCGAGCCTTCGACGATTATACGCGAGCGGACCGTATATACAGTCACGTGTTGTTCGAACTGAAACGTCACTAACCCTATTTGCCAATATGTCTCGTGCGTCCTGGCGGCTCCTCCACGTCCCGCACCCCTCGCAGCCCCCTCTCTGACGGTTGGCTTGTAATAATGACGATAATACTGGGGGATAACGAGCCCCGCATAAAGCCCCGTTGATATGTACGTGCAGAGCTAGTACGAGTGGCAGCGGAGGTACACAGAGAGGCCTATGCAGCGCGGGCCTGATGATCAGACACACGGAACTGACCCCCGACAATGCACTTGCCGTTGTGCTTTGACAAAGAGCTTATAGCGTCGTGTATATCGACTCGGCGAGCGGGACGCGGCAATCAATGAATTATCCGGCGCGTGCACCGCGGATAATCCGTGTAATTATAGAGCATTATTTTATACCGATCCCGACCCACCCTCGACATGCACTTATCGGGTGTCATTCGGAATTACAGGCTCCTAATGTTTTCTCGTGGTGTTGATTAATAGTTGCGGAATTTCCAGCTCTCGTGGAAATGGGACACGTCGAGCGTTTCCACACGCCTCCCCTTCCCTTCCCCCGAAAAAAATGCTGTAACACGAGACACTTATGGTCGGCTCGCAACCAAATCGGTTAGCGCAATCACGTGGCTAGCTATCCGGTAGTTATCCACCGATAATTTGGCGATCGATGAAATTGTTCACTCGCTGTAATCGTCCGAACGTTGTGTCGTGCACCGATCCCCCGGCTCGATGCACTTGTCGGGTGTCACTCGCAATTACAGGTTTCTAAATTCTTCTCTCGTTGATCAATAGTTGAAATTAGCGCGTATTTATTAGCGAGCTGGATTGTTGGACAGTGTAATTACTGAACATTACGTCGTGCCATTGTTATCTGTGCGCGATGCACTTATCGGGTGTCATTCGAAATTACATGTATCTAATTTTTTTTTAACTCTTGCTGATTAATAGCTTGGAATTTCCCAGCGTTTGTATTAATCAAGGAATGGCGGCGGGAGGGGAGGGAGTGGGGGTAGATGCCATACTCCCCCGTTAACCACTCTGTCAGCACTTGATTCCGTCACGCGGTTATAAATGGATTTAAATCTCGTCTGCTCTCGACTCGCGTTACTACTGCGGGGATTCCCCCCCTCGAACGGGGTCGGTAAAGTAGAAAATGACAGCGGCAGTTCTTTTGATACCGCGCACTCGCTCACGTTGTGTCGCGCCGCTATTCAAACAGCGCGCGGTTGTTGTTTACGCGGGCGAAAACCCGATCACCTCTTTCAATATTTTGTCACAGTTCCTGCGGGCAGGACTCTCGGACTCGCGACTCGATGCTCTGCCCCGCGACATTCGCTTTACTCTCCGTCCCTCTCTCTCTCTCTCTGTCTCTCTTTCTCTTTCGAAAACAGAGCGACCAGCCGAATGGTGTTTATTCGACCCGTTACGAACACACTCGAACTATATGCTCGCCCGGTGCATGTGAATTGATGTCGTTTCGCGCAATCTAATCAATGCCGAATGATTGGAACGCCCATCCACGTCGTAGACGCACCTTTTTTTCGCCTCGCTTCTCCTGTGCAACCGAGTTATTTTCGGGATGATACCAGGGCGCGACTGTACACAGGCGCTTGTTACATCTGTCCGGCTGTTTGCGCAGGAATTTTACGGGGCTTCGAAGCTCGGGTCGACGTGATACAAGCAAATTTCCAGACCCTTTGATCCATTACACTCCCACGACTCAGAAACGACATCAAAGTAGCGCACATTTTTTTTTAAATCTTCGTAGCTGTGTCTCTTTCGGATATATCACAGATTTCCGAAGAAACATCAATCGAATTTTTTTTCCTGAACTGTTCTTACCGACACAGTAGCAGTTGTTGGGGTTCCATTGGAGAACCGGTCCAAAACAAATGAGATATTAAATTCGATCGTCCCTCGTAATTCTTGGAAACTCTTGCGGGGCTGCTCCGATAATCGATATCCTCGGCTGCTCCTTCGTTAACTCACCGGCGAAGCTCCGGCTGACCGTCCGACGGATAGACGAGCCGGTCGAACTTCTGGTCTGCGCACACGGTGAAGTCTCCCTTCGTGTCCCGGCCAGGGAAGCCGGCTGGAGCGCCATCGGCGCATCACCCACACCGAGACGAAGAGGTGGACCAGCCGTATAACTCGTTACCCGGGCTGCGCGACGCGCCGGGCAAAGTTTCCTCCGAGACTGTTGGGGAAATTCGTGAGGGTAATAACTTGAGGAGAAAGGATCGTCTGGCCAGCGGAGAACCTATAGCAGCGAGCGAAGTCGTCGTCGACGACGTGGAGAGACCCAGTGGTGGGTTGTCGTAGGTCGTCAGGTGAACGTGGGAGGCTTTCGCGACGAGATTCGAGCTGCGAGACGATTGGTCCCCACGAGGAGATCATGAGGGAGTGTGCAACCACCCTAGGGTCGCCGGAGGTGGTTGCAGCTTGATCTACCGACCCCCCCCCCCCCCCCTCCCCCTCCCCCGCAACTCGATAAACAGAGTTTAGACTTTGGAGAGACTATCGCTCTCGACAGCCAATTTTAAGTTAGCATTCGGCGTCTTCGTTTCTTCCCTCGACCGTATCGAGGCACAAAACAAAACGTCATCAGCCCGGGCGCGGAGTCGAAGTGCTCCCCGGAGGGAGACTCGAGCGGAGCAGCGAAGCGGGTTTGAGAGCAAAGCTACGGATAACCCGAGGAATACTTTTAATAATATTACACTAGTTATATTGTCGCGCAAGTGGCGGGTCCAGCTGCGCCCACGTATATACCTACCCCGCAACTGCGACTCTCTGCTTTCTCTGGTGTCTCTGTCTCTCTGTGCACATCCCCGGTGTAAATCTATTACGATAAATCGCCCGCTCAAAGTTTCTTCGCAAGCGCGAACTTGGCTGAAGAGCCTTCGTTGTGTACTACACGTAGAAAATAGTCGGAGTACAAGCTATACGCGTTTATTCTCCAGTCGTTTTTCCTCGATTTTCCGTCTCTCCTCCCCGCCTCCCTCAGAACGAAGGAGCGAGAGCTTCTCGTCTCGCGCGGCGCAGAGACTCGCTCCGCGTCGAGACGGAGAAAAGAAGTGGAAACGTTTCTTGGCACACACTCGTGTCTCGCTCATTTCCTTGTAAAGGCGGAACGACGAAAATACTTTTCGTATAAATTGTCGCGGAGGAATTCCAGGAGAATGCAGCTTGGGCCACGAGGGACGATCGAGGAGGAGGAGGAGGGACAGGAGGAGGAAGGGGAGAAGAGGGAAACTCGAGGAGGCAACTCGAAGAGGAACCAGCGGAATAAGGAGGACACGAGAGGGTGATGGAGGGGAGAGGGGGGTTGTACGAGGTACCTCATAAAAATGCAAACTTCTCTCTATCGAAGCCGGTGCCGGTTACCCGGTGAGAGAAGCTGCGCCACGTTTTGCCCGCGAGAACTGCCCGTTCTGCCTCCGCTGTTGCTGCCGCTGCCGCTGCTGTTGTTGAAGCCGACGGGTGTAGCTTCTCCTCCAAAACGGTGGCGCGCGTTCCCGTTCCGAGGATCGTTCGTCGTCGTTTTCCTTGTTGTCGTTGTCGTCCTCGTCGCGTGTGCGCGCTCGGTCCCCTCGTCGAAAACTTCCCGCCGCGACGAGAACGACGTCTGAGAAAAACTGGTAACAACCCTTCAGCCTGCTCGTAGCAGGCAACGCGACCTCTCTGTTCCCGTCCCCTTCTCTCACCCCCAGCACCAACCCACCCCCGACAACCCCGCCTCGCACGACAAAGAAGAGCCAAGACACAGACACTGCCGCAGTCTCTCCAGGTTTTTCACCGTGTACGTATTACCTATATATATGTATAAGTACGCGCGCTTCCGCGTTACGAAGCCCAACGGAAACTGCGCGAGATCGTCCTTCTTCCACGCGCCGGTAGCGCCGAGGGGATTTCCAACTTTCCACCGGCGAAGGAAATAAAGTAACGGCGAACGCGAGACCCGGTCGACGTGGATCGCGAAAGCAGCGGGAGTGTCACGAGAGAAAAAGACACACGTAGGTCAGTTCGGCAATCGACTCAACGTCGTTTGGAGTGCATGTCACTATCGATGCACTTTCGGTCAAATATATTATTATTATTATTTTTTTTTATTCGGAGAATGACAACGATTTATTGAGAATGGAAGACTAGGTTATAAGGACGATGATAATTATAACGATGACTTCCGGTACTTGACCTACGTCATAAATTCGGACAATCAGGAGGAAGAAGAAGAACGATGACTTACCTGAGGTGGGTAGTGCTCCGGCAGAGCGTGAAGGGCTTCTCTGTAGGCGGAAAGAGCCCGCTGCAATTTTCCCTCGTCGGCGTAGAGGCCCCCGAGCTGCAGCAACGCCTGGACCCGCGCGGCCTCGTGCGCCCGTCGGTCCTTGAGGCCGGACCCGTCGAGAGACGCGCCGGCACGTAGAATCCCAGCGGCCTCGGTTCCTCGTCCGACCGCGACCAAAGCCGCCCCGAGGTTCACGTAAGCCTCTGCCAACACAATTATCGATTATTGCCGGATGCGGCCCACACCCCTTCTGGACTCTCGTCGCTCTATCTACATATATCCCGGAGGCTATACATATGTGTACGTGTAACGTATGGCGCGGGCGTCGTATCAGCAGGCGAATTCGTGTCACCGGACTGTATATACGCGCGCACACGTTGGGTAATTGCTACATAAATACCAGATGTGCGGACACACGCGGGACGCGCCCGGGCCATCAGCTTTTAATGAGGATAGTCGCGACATCGCAGATATTCATATTTCTGACCTCGGAAGCGAACCCTGGGAGAAAATCTGTAGCCATTCTGTTATATTCGGCTTAAGCCAGGCCCTGACGATCGCCGAGTGTAACGCCGTACATTTTTTATGGAAACTCCCAACTGGAAAATTGGGAAAAAGTTAAAAATCATTTTTTCCGCGTTTTTCTCCTCAAGTTTTTTATTTTTCGGGCAAAAACCGGTCATATTTGGAATCAGCGAGAAATTTCCCATCGGATAGGGTTTTAAAACTTCGTTAAATCGAAATTTTTTTTTCGCCAAAAAAACGCGAGACCATCAGATAGGGTTTTTTAACTCGTCAGTGTAAAAGTGTAAAAATACTGGATGACAATCAACAGGACAAAATACAATGCGTTGTGAATAAGGTTACGGGAAATGAGTCACGTGTGTTTCCAAAAAATTGTCAAGCATCGCTCGTTAAGCGAAATGAGCTATCACACCAGTCGCGCTACATGCGACGACCGCAATTATTTCCACGCACGCGGAGCAGAGTCGGGCTGGTGCGCGTGCGCGCGCGCGCGCGGCGAAAACGCGCTGTGTTAGCACAGCGGAAATGGTAACAACGAATAACGAGGACGCGACGACGCGCGAGGTAACGACAATCCGCTCTGCGCTCCCCCTCGGGGGATCTTACGTGTATATCGCTTTTCTTGGCTAGCGAAGGGGAGAAACATTCTCCACGGTTGCTTGACTCGCAGCGAGGGTTGGGAAATGTACGACGACGGCGAACGACGAGATTCGTGTGCTCGCCTCGTCACGACTCGACGAAGCCGAGAGACGAACAGGGTTCGGGCTCGTACATCGTATATATACGTCGTACTCGTGAGTATAGGAACGATGAGAGGGGGGAGGAGGAGGAGGAGGGAGGAGAGACGGAAAAGAACCGACGGGAGAACGAGCTGAGGAGACAGCGCAGCGGAGAAGCTGAAGTCAGGTTAACCAGAAAATTGCAAGGCACACAACTCAGTTCCACGATGGAATCTTAATTCTTAGAACCTTCGGTGGAGCTTAACTCGTGCAGCGGCAGAAGCAGCAGAAGCAGCAGCGGCAGCAGCAGTAGCAGCAACGTTGAACCAACGTACCATCAGGGTTTCGGTCGACCCATACTTCGGGCCTTGCTCGCACACTGTCTCCTCTCCTCGCTTTCTATCCTCCGATTCACTTCGTTCTCACTCGCACTCCGCCCTCTCATTCCTGCCTCGTAATTAGGAAGCAAACAGTGCCGCGGTCTTGCCAAGTTGGCGGACTCGGAGATGAAACAGCATTTTCGTCGTACACGCCACGTCTCGTGCTCTCTGCTCTCCTTCGCGGAGGTTCCTCTGGGTTTCGGCGAGTCTATATGTACTCGTCTCTCACTCTTCCTCTCTCACTCTCTCTCCCTCTCGCCCTCTCGATGGTCAGGTCCTCCAAGCGTAGAGAGTTTCGTCCAATTATACTGAGAGAATATTATGCATAGAACTTATATGCTCGCACCGTCGACCGATTTAATATAGCTGCTCCCACAATGCGAGGCTAATGAGTTTCCCATTGGTAAACGGCTCGGACCTTTCGCTCTCTTTAATTACGTTCTGCGATCTTTTTTTCCGGCGAAATTGGACGACGGGAAAAATCTGTATGAAATTTGCAAAGAGGGTGGAAAAAAATGAATTTTCCTTTCGGTAGAAAGAAAAATTTGAATGAAACGTTGACTTTTGGAAATAAAAAAAAATATTTCTTGTAGGATATAAGGACAAAAAAATGGTCTATGCGCGGAGGCAACAATCCGTCGGCGTCCCTCGAGAATACCGTCACGCTCTCTCGGCGCTGGTCCCCGTGTTACACGACTCGCTGTTACGACAGGGGCCGAAACGTCGCGAAGGTTCCGTACGGTTATATTTCACTGCCAAACGCAGTCAGCGCGCGGGGGCAGCATTCTCTCGCCCCAGTAGCCGATCCTTTCAGGACACCGGCCCGGGCTGCTGGGTCCCCAAGCTCCGCGTGGCTGGAGCACAATATGCCGGCTTGCCAACCTTTGAAAAGATAACGAAGGAGAGAGAAAGCAGCTGCCCCCGTTTGTATTTACGTAAAATAGTGTCTGAAACCGGCAGGTCAGTGTATTTCCCAAGGAGAAAGAAACGTGAGGGGGAAATAAAAAATAAACATAAATAAACAACGAAAAAATAGAGTGGAAGGATTTCGCAGGAGATTTTATACCGAGGCTATGTGTATAGTTCAATGCTCAAGTAAAATCTTTGAAGCGGTTATATACCGTCGTTCGCGCAGTTACAAAGGGAGCTAAAAGCGAGGGAAATCTCGACTCATTTTCCCCCCGTCGACCGGTCGAAAGCTCGCAACAAACGCTGTAGCGCTGCTTTTTATAGAACATCTTAAGTCAAAGTACCCCGGTGCCCAAGGTAATGCTGGCTTAACCTACCTTCGCTCTAGCTTTAATTTCAAGTCGTTTATGGCGCTGCTGGCGCTCGGCCCGACTCGCCTCTGCCTTCGTCCTGCTCTCGCGGCAGCAGATTAACCACCGCGCTGCCCAGCCAGCGCCGCCGCTCGGCCGCCTCCGACGTCGGAAACCCGACGCGCCGGTGGAAAACCACCGCGCGCGGCGCGTTTCTACCTCTCCGGGGGATTTCGCGGTAAGAAATAAGGGGTCGTATACGCCACGGTGAAAGCTGAGTTAGTAGCTGTTGGGATTCGTTCATAAGAACGTGTATAAGTGCTTAGCCGCCTCTCTCTCACCCCTTTCACTTCGCATCTCGCAACTCGTGCGCGCCTTTTTCAAGTGCAGGCTACGCCATGGTCGCGAAACAATGACCGCCCACTCGCTCGCGATTCGCGGCCTCGCCAATATCCCTCGTATTACGATCAAAGAAAAATTACATCGAGTTTAGTGAAGTGACGAAAAATTCGGAAAAAAGTAAATAATCATTTTTCGCGTTTCTCTCCTTGAATTATTTATTTTTCTGACAATCAACGGGTGCTTTTCTCAACCGATTTCCGATCTCCATGTATGCGTCACACATTGAGAAATAAATTTACGACAATTTCACGAATTTATCCGGAACATTTTTTGCCGCAAGCCCGGAGCGCAAAGGCAAAAGGCGACAGCGCGCATCGACCACCATTGCCTCCCGTTTTTTCGTCTGCAATTCCGACTGTGTTTCAATGGCCGTGCACTGCCCATTCTTTTCCCCCGAATTTCCGTCGAACCCGCATACGATCGCGAGGGGGGGGGGGGGGGGGGGGTGCACTCGTGCAGGTGGAGAGCGAGAGGCGGCAGCAGCATCAGCGGCGTCGGCGTCGGCGTCGGCGACGACTCTCGTAAATTACCGCAGTGGAGCTTTTAAAACACGTCCCGAGCTCCACGAGTAATTAGTGACCCGATCGGCCGCCAATTTGCGGATGGCTGCCGCATGCCACACTCGCGCGCCGCGATATCCGTATCTGGTCACTCGGTAGCCGGCGCGACCCTTATCGACCAGGCTTCACGTTGGGTCTGCTGGCCAACGCGCGCGGGAAGCACCGGCACCAACAGCAGCAGCAGCGGCAGCCTGATTCTCCTCCCCCTTCTCCTCCTGTCCGTGAACAGGGCGAGCGAGGCAGAGCGAGAGAGAAAGGTAGATGGGGGAGGGGGAGGCAAAGGGATGAGACGTGGGTGCCAATATACGGGCCAGTTAGGGGTCGACTAAAAAGTGGTATGGGGGTGTGAGAGCGGAGCAGAGGGGTTGCCAGCACGGTCGAATGACTGGGGTAACATATATAGCATGGTATAGTTTCCTGGGTGGTGGTGGGGGAGGGTAGTGGTGGTGGTAGTAGTAGTGGTGCCGGTGGAGCTCCAACCCCGTTGAAATTCGGCTGCTGGCAACGTACAGGAACCGTCGAGAGGGATGTGGGTATAGCCGGCGGGGTGGCATCGCCGGAAGAGCGAGGGAGAAGGAGAAAGACGGAGAGCGAGGCAGACAGAGGAGTGATAACATCCTGGGAGAGAGCGAGAGGGATGGACGCGGTGGAAAAGCTTTTAAAGGGAAAGTACCGAGCGCCGGGTTCACAGCGTTAGTTTCGTGACGTACGCCTCTTCCTCCGCCATTCGCTTGCGCACTTGGTACCACAGCTCTTTCGTTCACCTCGTCCTCTCATCGCCTCCTCTTTTCCCACCGATTTTTTTTTCACTCGCCCTCCTCTTTTTGCGTTTTTTGTGTGTGTTTTTTTTTTTTTTTTTTTTTTTTTTCGTCGTTCGCAGGAGTCCCGCATCCCGGACGGCGGAGACTATCACTCTCCTCTCACTTCCCTTTCTTTCACCGCTAATTTACATTACAATCTGTGTACCAATTTACACTGCTGAATAATTAATGAATGAATTACCGCTTGGCAATAGGTACACGGGGATCCGACGCGTTTTCTACACCGGAGAATCTGCGGAGAGAAGGAGACAGAGTCAGAGAAGGGTGGGGGGGGGGAGACAGAGTGGCGCAAGCGATATCCAGCGACGGGACACGCTCTATTTAGTATGCAGATGCGGGGCATTCGCTTCTGCGTTTGAATCTGAGGGAAGGAGAGACGAAAATTCGTTTGCCACGAAGACGCGGTCCTTTTCGCGGTCCCCCGGGGTGTCTTTATTTGTACGTTGACTTTTCGCGGCTTCGATCTTGGTCGTTGATTTCGGGAGTTTTTACGGGCTAATCTAATTCTTTTTTTCGCAAGAAAACGCAAGGTTAAAAAAAATCGTTTGCCCCGCAGATGGTCTTTTCCGCAGTCTGGGTGATATCTCCGTCTCTGGTGATTTTCCATGGCATCGTCTCAAATTTCCCCAATTGCCGTTAACGATCGAGCTTTCCGCGCTCGGGGTATTAATTACAAACTCAACGAGGCATCGCGGAATTCCTCTGACCTTCCATCTTGCGCCCTCCGCTCTGCGTCTCCGTATATACGTCCCGTGCTCCTCGGAGCCTCCGGAGGGTTAATCTCCGTTTCGTGCCTTTCCACTCTGTTTTCACCTTTTCCTTTTTGGCACCGCTCCATGTACCGCGCTCTTTTTTGTCCTATCGCTCGACTGACTCGGCTCGCTATAAGGTTAACGGCAATTATTTCAAACTCCTGTTCTGACTTTCGACGCGTGTGATTGCGCCACGATGACTTTGCCGAAATGTTTTCATATATATGTTTCGCTCCATAAGTATGTCGATTTAGAGTAAAAATGTTTTAACGCATTTTCACGATTGGTTCACGTATGTCTGACGATAGGACAGCAGTGAAAAATGCAGGTATAGATGCGGCAGTCGCGGTACCAGCTGATAGGAATGTGATTGTGCCACGATGACTTTGCTAAAATGTTATCATATATATTTTTCGCTCCACATGTGTCGATCGTATATTTTACGTAAAAGTGTTTTCACGCATTTTCACAATTGGTGCACGTGTGTCTGACGATAGAACGGCAGTGGAAAATGCAGGTATAGATGCGGCAGTAGCGGTACCAGCTGATAGGATCGCACCGATAGAGCCTCGCGACACGAGTCGTTCCTCTGACTCGGTTTACGCGAATTCGTGCCGCGTGCGGCAGCAGCGCTGATCTATACATCGCTCTCCCAATTATCGGTTCGAGCCACCGTCACCGAAGCATTCTTCCACATCCGTTACACTTTGTCTGCAGCAAGAGCTTTTCATGGACGGCATTTTTTTTAATGTTTTTATATTTTTACTTTTATCATCCGCAGCGCGAGCAGCGATGCGACAAACGCGATACTCCGAAACGTTGGGTTTCGTGTTTCTATTATTTCGGCACGAAAATTGAATATTTCTTTGTTTGACGTTGGGATCACGGCAATTTTTTTCAATCTCCGCCGTTGTCCGCCGCTGCCGATGTTTTGTGTCTGATATCGATCCGAAATGTTGAACAAAAACGGTTCACAAGCGTCGCGCCATACGATTCGACGGCTCGGCTGATCTCGGCGAGATAAAAGCATCGGGCGTTTTCCCAGAGGCGAGCAAGTGCCACGTGCTGCGCCACCTCGACTGCTCGCGATTGGCTCGCGCATCGCTGTTTTCGCGTTTAGATTTTCCTCGGCGGCGTTATCACGCGTAACACGGAAACTTTTCACGCTTCGGAGCGACGCGACGCCTCGGTGGACACTTTTGGGACCATCAATCAACGCCAATAAAACACAGCGGCTGTAATATCGAATGTACCATTCATCATAAAAAGGTTCAAGTGACAATGGCCAGTCCGTGTTTTTTTTTTTATCGCGAAACATGCTTCATCCGGTTTCAATAAAAGTATCAATAACCCGCCGGTACTTGTGGAACGTAGCTTCGTCATAAAAAGAAACGGAAAAAAAAGCTCTCGGCTGACAAAATGACCAGCGGCGATTCACTGTTGTTTCAGCGGAGAACACGGTCCATCCTGTTTACGCGCTCAACGACGTTTACTCAAAATAGCGAGGGCTGAAATAATTCAACGGCTTCACCGCACTTCGACCTCCAACAAAGTTCAGTTCAGCCCCAAACCGACTCGGGTCGCGTTCGAACGTTTTCCCATATCGCCATCGATTTACACGACATAACCCAGCGTCAATCAGCGTCGATATAAACCAGCACTTGTAATTCCGATCCTCCGATGTCGAGTTTTGGATCGTAAAAAAATTCGAAATAGCCATTTGCCGGCGTTGTACGTGTTTTCCCCTTCGGACATGATTCGCCGGAAAAAATAGCCGGTGTCATAAAAAAAGCTCGAATGGTTCGTCCAAACGCTGACCGAGGGTCAATGACCTATGTGAAGGTTCCTTCGCGGTTGAAACGGCTGACCCGAAGAATTCACGAAGGCCGATCGGCATCAGCAGCAGTGGCAGGAAGCGTCGACTGCCGGTGCCATTGTGATTGTCTGATCTCGACGGTGTCGAGCCGCTGCGATGTTCGCCGGTGAAAGTTTGCTCGCCGCGAACATCGCGGTGTGTACGCGCGCCGCAAGCTCGACGTGCGGGGCACGTTTGTTTGACCGTCGGTCTGTTTGCGTGTTTGTTCGTTTGTTTCTAGAAGCTCCGGTGTAATTGAGTCGAGTGCAAGGGCCGCGTACGCCGCGCGATGCAGAGAGAGAGAGAGAGAAAGCGAGAGAGAGAGCTTTCGGTCGAGTGTACATCAGGAGCCGAGGATGCATAGCTCAGCGGAATAGGCACGTAGGCACGTTCGGAGTTCCTTTCCCCCCTCCCCCGTCCTTCCGCCGTCCCTGAGCCTCCCCCCACCCTCCTCCCCTCGCACTTCGAGGGCGAAAACTTTCGCGGGAGGCGCGCCGACTCTCTCCCGTCGCGTCGAGATCCGCGTCCTCGTTGGTGTGCGCGCGCTGCATGCAAATATCCCGCGACGAGTCCCCGGAAAGTTGAACCGCGTCGATCAACGCGGTTCTCGCTCATCGGCGACTTCGGACACACACGAAACTCGTGTGTTTATTTGATTTTCGAGGCCGGATATCCTTCAGGGTGACGGCCTGATTGAAGTACCTCTCGACGTCACTGAATTACAAATTCAGTTAGAGCTCGCGGAAAAGTTACCGGCTGACTTGGGTCCATTAAAGTTTCATCACGGCCGCAACGCGCAACTGTCTCGGTGTATATATATCATGAGATGTATATATATATCACGGGCCTCGAATGGGCCTGGGACGTATCCTTCGATATTATATATGAAATACCGTTAGTCACATCCGCGCCTCCTCTCGCTCGTCCTGCGCTCGTCCTCCTCCCTTCGGTGCGCTCATCCCCTATTCCTTGGACGAGCAGCGGAGCTCTTAACTTTGTTTACAAACTTAATAAACCCGGGGAAGTTTGAATGAATCCGAGATTGTGACGAGGGCTCGGCGAGGCCGGTGCCGCTCAACGTGCGAGTCGCGTTTTAATATCAGCCCAGGCGTTTGGGAACACGGCGAAGCAACGAATTGTTTCGTCGCTCCTCGACGATCTTTCCCCAAAGAGCAGCGGATGGATCCACCGTTATATACGCTCGTCGTGTCGGTCGTACGTGTCCGGAGTCGCGTGAGCGTCACTCGAGTGAGTAGACACGTTGCAGTCAAAACGAGGTGAACGTTCATACGATAAAACGGAGGTTGAAGCGCGCGGCCCGAGGACTCTAATTAATCTTGGTTATACACCAAACCGCAAATACCCCCTCCCCCACCCTCCCCTCCCACCTCTTCTCCTTCTCCCTCCAGCGAGTCCTGGACGGTTTCTCCCGGCTCTTCTGTGGTCTCCCCGGAATTGGCCCGCAGTCCGCGAAACCAGGACACTTCTCGGTCCGAAACGTCGCGATACGTGTTCGCCCGGACTCCGCTCGCCGCTGACCGCTGGCGAAATTATATTTGCTCATATTTCCAACGATATTTATCCAACCCCCACATTATGATTATGAGCCAGCGTCATGAATATCAAGAGGTTTGTGTGTGCGTCGTCCCCTTCGCCATTTTCTGACATTTTCCACGTGACGTTTCGGAAGGAGAACCTGTGTGTCGCCCGAGTGAGTTTGCTCCTTGCGAGAGACGGAGCAAACTGCACTCTACTATATCGCCGGGTTAACGTTGCGCGAGGTCACCGCGCTTCTCGGCGACGCCGTTGTCGTCGATGACGACGGCTGCTGCTGCTGCTGCTGCTGCCGGGACGGACCCGCGACTGCTCACGTCCGAGCGTTGCATCGTTGAATACCGACGGGGTCTACCGGATACCTCGGGTTCAACGCCGGAGGCTGAGCGGCGCGCCGACGTCCCGGTGCTGCTTGCAATGTGTATACCGTGTTTCCTCGTTCCACCTCCGCCAGCGGTGGTCGAGCTTGCGCTCTTTCTCCCTCTCGCTCGCTCTCGGTGCAAGCTCCAGGCGGCGGCGTCGTCTATACGGGTCGACGGAACCACCGGCATCACTTGCTCACCCCTCGTGCCTCGCTCCAACTATTTCGAACAACGGGAATCCCGAGCATAGCTCGAACCCTACGCCGGTAGCTTCGTCGGCGCAGCGAGCTTTGGATATACAGGGTGTCGCAAAAATTACAAAGTTCGGGCTGCTAACCCTGTTCGGATAGCAAAGATGGTTAACAGGGCCAAAAGTCACCATACTATAACCCGTAACCTTAACAGATCCCCCTTCACACAGTGATCCTTGGAATAGGGTTAATCTTGTTTTGAAGATGAAGTTCCGGCTGCTTAACCCTGTGCGGTTAACCCCATGTATGAACGGGACAGCCGGAATTTCATAACTTTTGGCCCTGTTAACCCTCTTTGCTTTAATCTGCATATGAACAGGGTTAGGCAGCCGAGACTACACTTTTGGGACACCCTGTATAAGTGTGTGAGTGAGAGGGAGAGAGTGTCTGTGTGTGTGTTTGTGTGCTCGGAACACTCGTCTCTCTCCCTCCGGCTAGTGGTAAGCATGCGGCTATAGCGCAGATAGGATATGTTCGCAGAAACGTGAGAGTCATAGAAACGCGCGACGAGCGACAACGATTGGGCGGCGTGTGGTGCGCGCTCGCCGCCGCCTCTCTTACCCTCGATGCCCCCGCGCACTCTGGGGTACAGCCGCCTCTTCCACCCGCGCCCGCAATCCATCCGTGCGATGCAGCCCAACACGTGTGCACGTTCGCGACGGCAGTGGAGGCGGCGCACACACTGTCCCTTTCTTCCCTTCGCTTCCCTTCGGCGCACCAGGGAGGACCGCGCGCCACGGATTTGCATCTTCCAAGTCCCGTCGGGCGCCACTCGGTCACGAGTGTGCGGTTCTCCAGCAGGAAAAGAGGATCCCAAACGACCGACGTGAATCGTGCTCCACTCGCGCGCCGTCCTCCTCCAAGTCTCGGAATATTTCGAGCGCCCGGGGAAATATTTCCGTGTTGCACACATGAACCTCGAGAGTCATGGATTCGCGGAAACTTTTTTTCGGGTTATCGATGGGAAAGGTCATTTTTGTCGGGTCGAGAAATGTTCATCGATACGGTGGATTAATTTTTTTTAAGACACTTTACGCGAAAAAAAATAGTGATAAAGACGCCCCGGAGGCTTCGATAATCTCGGGTGGATCGAGCGAATCGTCGGATGCAGCGCGGAAAAACAGGTCGGACGCGATCGCTCAAGAGGGTGTCCGGGGGCGCGCGTTCGATGTAATCAGGAGAGGAGCGAAGAAATGTCGTCGCTCTCCGCTTTAATGAGGATCCCGGAGCAGTCACCCATGCAGTTTGTCCGCACAGGATGCGAATGACCGGGGTTTGCGGGAGAATCGGTCGGACGGGGCGGAGGGTCGGATTGCACGATGGCTATATATATGGGATATGGGATATATCTGGAGCCCGGATCGCTCGTAAAAATCGTGGCAGATCGAAAAGACGGCGTCGGCGGGGCGGGGCGGCTCGCCTCTCGGGTAACGAACCGCTCCCCCGATCGAAGTAAATCGTCTGCCGTTTCTCCTCAGCCTTCCCCCCACCCCTCCCCCCAATCGACCTCCCACCACCACCCACTCATCCCCATTCTTCCTCCCTCCTTCCTCCCAGGCGTAACAAACGGCTGCGTTTTTTTCCTCGGTCCCTTGGCATCTCCCCCCCTCCCACCACTCCTAAGGAAAGGGAGGAGGGGGTAAGGCACGGGACCAACCCGCGAACATCGTAAAGCCGTTCGATCTCTTGGGCAAAAGGTGACTCGTTAAGGGGCCATTGCTCTTCCTGCTGGCGACAAACGAACACCTATACATATCAACGACCCTCGTTTCTCATGTTATCATTCATTTTCACGGGGAGTGTAAGATCGTCAGGGACGAATCTCGCGTTTAGCGAAGGTTTCAGCGAGCAGACAGCCTTTTTCAATATCGCCAAAATGTACGAAGAAATTTCGGGGAAATATAATTTTTTAAGCATTTTTTAATGGACACTTGAAGCACTCGGACGAGATTTACCGACCGCTTTGCTATTCGATACTCGTCGATTTTATTTTTAGAACCAGTGATACTTAGCTCCTTTTATGCAAGAATTTACGGTTCGAGTTACCGCCTTGCGGTTCGAGTTACGCGATAATAAATCCTCCGATAGGCAATTTAAATTGCGTGGGATTACGTTAGTCGCGATCGACGGCGTTGCAGCTCGCGAAAAATTCCAAGAATTTTTCCGGTTTTACCATTTTTCTCGCCGCTCCCGACCTACCTTACGCGATTCTCACAATTTTTCCATTTCGTTTTTTATTATATTCGCGTATAACGTGAAGAAGATCCAAGTGGCGCGTCAGGAGAGGAGAATGTAAGTAAGTGGGTACTCACGAGCCAGCGAAGGCCGAAAGTGGATTGCTCGCTGGTAACTCAGGATCGCCTCCTCGTAGTTCCTTCGTCCCTGTTGCAAAATACCCCTGAAGCAGAAAAGAAACGGAATTATGATACTTGAACGTTCTCGTGGCGCAATATTCTTAAGTACGATATACACTCTTGATGGGAATGAGTATCTTCTTGTAAAATAAAAAGGTCGTCATTTTCTCTTTTACGGAGAGACCCTCGATGCCCTCAGGGCTGGCGACTTTCATTTCCTGCTCACGGGAATCGTGTGCAGAGAAAATAGGCAAATCTCACGATGTGGGCAGCGGTGAGGTTGGGGGGGAGGGGGGGGGGGGGGGGAGAGGGCCAGGGCATATCCGGCTCAGAGTCCATACGAAATTACACGGAGGACGCTCGACGCGCTATTATCGATTAGAACATGCGCGGAAGAATCGTTTTCTCCTATCCGATTTAATCCGGGCCAAGACCAAAGCGGCACGTAATATTACCATGTCGTCCCGTTTCATCCCAAGATTACGCGGCAAAGATGAACCCTGCGCGATAAGGCCCGTCGGCCACCGCCTGCCTGCCTGGTCGGATACGCTACGAGGGTTATTACAGCGAGTAGACTTTCGATATAGAATTCTCGTTATATCGTCTATCGAGGCAGCCCATTATAATAACTCGAATGGTATACCAAACGTGGCCGATAATACGCTTTTTCCGGATTACATAAATCCGACTCTCTCGGTATATTATAAAAATTTCTCCTTACCGGACGAAAAAAAAGTACCAAAAATACCTTTGCTTCGCTCGACGTGGAAAAACGTTTTTCCACCCTCGCCGCGTAATTCACCGTATTACATCCTGATAATATCGACACGGTTAACGGCCTCGCGATTGCGATCGCGATTAACCAAACAAAGCCGTACACCATGATTCCAGTATTACAGTCGATTTGCGCGGTGAACTCACGGTCAGCCGTTCGTTGATTAAGCGCCGCAGTCGTTGTTATTTTTTTTTCTTTTTTTTTCCCGAGCAAAAAGTCGCGTCGAATTGGAGTTCGCAAGTGGACACATTTTTCGGTCTCGTTTCTCGCGACTCGTTATACGCCCGGCTGTGCACACGTTGCGATTCCCCGGGGAGAGCCCGCGCGCGGGGGCCCGGAGTTTGGCGCGGCGTTTGTTCGAAAATAAAAGCACGACGCACCTGGGCAGAGGCCGACACATGGGAAATCTTGGGGATCAGTTTGCCGGCGCGTGTGCACCGGCGCCCACGTCCGGCTCTGCGCGTCTCTGCGACTAAAAGTACACGCGCGCGGCGGTCCACGTATCGGAGTGTCGGTACCTGTGCTTTGCACGGTTCGCCCGGCAAAAAGCTCACCGGGTTTCCTCCCGCGAACCGGAGAATTAACGAACTCGCCGTTAAATTCCAGCGGAGGTGGGAGACCGGCTTGTTTCCCTCTGTTTCTTTTCCGATATAAAACACACGTTGGCCTTAGCGTGTGCACACAGCTCGTGGCGCCAGCGACACGCGATCCCCACCTGATACTTTGGCTCTGACCGCGGCGAACTGCGCTCCGTGCGCCTCGGCACCCACACGTTCATTAAACAATTTGCTCTCTCTGGCGTATAAATTAATTTTTCAACGAGCCCGCGCGTCCGATCATTTATTCAAATCTCCGCGAAACGACGAAGCTTTTTTTTTTTTTTTTTTTTTTTTGGGGCGAGAATATCCACCCGCGAGAGTGCGACGCACGCTGTCGATATTGCAACAGACGTTGCTTATTCAACGCCACTGGCTGCTCGCTAACCCCTCGAGCACTCTGCTCTTTTCTCCCAACGCGCAGTTTTTATCTCGGGAAAAATTAACAAGCGCATCGATCAAACGATTTTCTGGATAAAAGATTTTTTAACGGAAAGCGACGTGTGCAACAACTTGAAATAAATTAGTGCTGTAATTATTGCGGATATATTGCAGTGAGGCTGCATTTATTTATTCGGTGGCTGCGGTTGATTCTTTATATTCAAATCTTTTTATTTTTATTTTTATTGCAGTGAAAAGTTTCCGCATCGTCACGCGCGGCGAGACAATTCCGACGACGACGATGACGAGGCCCGAAGTGGTCAATGAGCAACGAGCTCGCAGCTGGAAAATTCAGCCTCCACCTTATTCAGCCCGTCTGTGACTTACGTCTCTCCTGGAGTTTCCAAAGAAATATAGAAAGAACGTTGAAGTGCCGGTAGGATTATTCGCCGGCGCTCCGCGTCCTCGCTTTCTTGATGAATACTCCGCTCGCGCTTCGTCGAAATTCCATTCGTTAGCTCCGCAACGAGATAAAAAAAAGCTCAGGCTCCGAGAGCCAAGAGTCCTCTTTTCCTTCACGTTGCGTAGGCATTCGCCGCGTGCGCGCACGATCGCGCGCGAGATATATATTTTTTTTCAAAAGACTCCTCTTCTTATTATACAGCGAACATACGCGTCTCTTGTACGTACGTCGCGCGGTGATGTATCTCGCGGCCCGTATCATTCGTGTCGGAGATCTGCACTAATGAGGTCGCGCCGACGGATTGTGGAGCTCTCTGTGCTTTTTCTCTCTCCCTCTCTCTCTCTCTCTCTCGCTCCCATTGCCTACAATATCCGTTACCGGACTTCATTTTAATACGTCCCCTCATCCGGTATCATTATGGCGCATCTTTTCAAAGCCTTCTTTTATTGCCGCCAAGAATATTATACATGTATATAGTCGTCGCGGCTGGGGCCGCGTCGCGGTACGGAATTTACGAGCGACGACGCGCATCTCGCCCCGGACAAGAGTGGCAAAAGAAATTTAATGGATCTCGTCGCTATCCGCCAATCCAATTTTTCGAGAAAAAAAAAAGACGACGACGACAACGGAGTTGCCTCGTTACGAAACAAAACGAGACGCGCGGAGACGCGAATCGACGCGCGATACAGACAATGCGGAGGCGGTAGTTGCACATTTTACAGAGTCGTTGGACACGACTCGGACGCCGGTGCATATTCCGGCATCGCGTGGGGTGCGACGGCTTCTTCTGTTCGTGGAATTGCGCGCGTTAACTTTACAACGCGGGTAGAGAAAAGGGAGGGGAGGGGGGCTAAAAGCAAGTGTAGGTATAGGTGTATGTAATGGGCTCGAGGTAATAGTATATATGTACGTGAGCCGAGCGCAGGGCCATTCCGTGGCCGTTTCACGGTCGTTCCGCGCCTCGCACCGCGCCTGGTATCTCCTGGCAATTTTCTAAAAGCCGGCATATCGGACAATGCGCCGTAGCTCGGCTCTGGCTCGCTTCGCAGGCCCGGAACGGGCGTGAACCCGGCTGCGAGGAATTCGCGAGCGTCCAGCCCGTCGCTTCGAACGCCGGTATTAGCTCCGGCGGAGAAATAGCGACTTCGAAACATTTTGTTTGACACTGGGTTTCCCATTCGTTGACGCGGGGGCAGTGAGACCGTCCGAACTCTCCTTCGCTCGTCGAGAGAAGAGCGAAGGAGAGTTCGGACCCCCTCCCCGATTCAGTCCGAGAGTTTCTCGGGGCGCAATATTCGAGCCACCCACGCCGGCCGCGACTTATGCTAGTTAAAAGCGGATTTCCGGCTCCAGGGGGGGGGAGGGTCACGTCACTCGTGTTAAGGGATTTTCGCTCTCGCGGAACCGGCGCCTGGCTGTTAAAATTAAGACAGCTGTCCGGGACGTCCGGGACTCTGCGCGTTAAGTGGCGTAATTCGCGCGCAACGGGGTCAAATAAATTATCGGGTTTCCTCAAAACTGAGTGGACGCGCGATTATTTTGAGGCGAAGCCGGACCCTCCGATCGGACGCTGATTGCTGATTGGCAGTTAGCCCCGGAAGCGATATGGAACGATGATTTCACGATCGAGTTACGCGCCCGGAAAATATCCCAACGGATTCGAGCGTTTTTTTTATTCCTGCATTACTCGGCGGTTAATCACAGTCGGCCTGGCCGCGTCATAACAACATCGGTGTCGGCGGCGTTGGTGGCGGCGGAGCTTTTTCCAGTTTAAGCTCTCGGGCATTCGGGGGTGAGCTGCCAATAAAACGGTCGGTATTCTATTCTCGTTGATGGACACGAGCGGTTAGATTCGGGTCAGGAGTCTCACGCGTGGGAATAGTCATTTCGCGGTTCTCACTTTGTGTCACTCCGTCTCTGGTCTCTCGTTGTCCCGAAACGGTGAATGAAACTGCGGTGTGTGGAAACGTCGGCGCCGACGGGCCGCAGCCGCGAATGCGCGTCAGTCGAAATTATTTATGACGCGTTCACGTTCCAATTAACACGTTCGAGGGGAGATTCGATAAGAGCCCGGGCGCCGAGTGATCTCCGGGTTCGTGCGGTTCGAGCTGCTCTCTGCTGCTGCGGTCGCGAAGGCCAAGCTCTTCTGCTATATTCATCAATGATCGGTGTAGCCGCGCGCTGGCGCATTTCGGCTGCCGCCGCCGCTGCTTCCCAAATACCGATGCTTTTGATCCGATCAATACAGTGCACACGCCTCTCGGAGTTCACGTGCACACTGCGCTGCTCTTGTGCGAAACCCAACGAGAAACCACCGACGAGACTATAGCGTGCGCACACCGCCGATCGTTCGTCTAGATTATGGTAACTATATCGAAATTGCGTTTCCCGTACAACGTAATTGGACCTACGAAACACGTGTTGAGTGTTGTACGATCGATATCTCTGGTAAATCAACGGTAAATCGTCTCCTCTCCGCATGAAAAGAAACGGTTGGTTTGTCACAACTGACCTGGTTGAAAATCTGTAGCATTTCGTTACATTCGGCTCAAGCCAGGCACTGACCAGGCCTGGATAGAAATGATGAGGTATCTCATAGCGGTTCAGGGCCTAACTATAGCGCCAAGCAGATGACTGACCTGTCGCTGAAGACTGGCTCGATCCTAGCCACGATGTTATCAATAATATCCACAAATAATGACCTCGTTATACATCGGTTGGCTTTTCCCTGGAGAATCGCATTGAAAAACGAGATGATTGCGACTCGAACGAGCAACGGAAACGTTGCAACATCGATGTTGCCGGATACCGATGCAGCCGCCGCTTCCACATCGAAGGAGAGAAGCGTCTATTTTCACTGCAATCATTAAGGCTGCTGAATATCGCGTAACAAATTGAGCCGGAGCCCGGAGCTTGTTTGCAATAGTCGAAAAAATAAACTCGAGTTGTTGCGGATACCAGGCAGGTTCACCTTTGCAGGTGTATTTTCGTCGAATTGGACTCGTCGTTTTCACTGCAGCTGCAACGTTCTATACGTGGCAACAGTGCTGAACGTTTGAAGACAATGATAATAGATCTTATCGAAGGGCAAAGTATTGCAAACCGATCGAGGAGGGATCTCGTCGAATTTAACGAGGAAATGCAGCCGCATCGACGCGGCGTTCATTAGCGTCACTCTATATCCACGCCGATCGCTTGCGTCAAGGCCTCGGCCTGGCGTCGTCATTATAGCTAACTGTGCGCCTGGTAACCAGATATAACTGGCGAACGCTTGGCCTGCAAAACCTTTAGAAATTGGATTTTCCTCCGGGCGATGCCGTTTAAACTGGCGTCATCGCGGAAGCCGACGATGTATATAGGTAGGGATACACTGTGTGTATATATCTATACATCCGTGTACTTATATAAGTAGGATAGCAGGGACGCGAAGGGCGCGTCTTCCATCTTCCAATCGGTCGGGCAAGAACCCCTGAGGGGTGTGGCACCGGCGAGTACCTCATACTCGTACTCCAAGACCTCTCAATGACTTTCCGATAACGCCGAAGGAAAAGGAAAGGAGGGCCCCTCCCCCCGAGCTCAGCGCCCGGCCTTTTTCGTCGCCTGCGGCGAGAATAAGACGACCAAAAGTGGGACAAAGAGCGGAAAAACGTGTGCGAAACGTGCGCACGCGAACCTATCCACGTACGACTTTCACGCATCCTTCGCGATTTCGACGGCTTTTTCGTACGAGCCTCGCGACACACTTGGCACAAGCTCCTCAGGCGGCGGGACGGAAAAACTCTTAGCGCTGCGTTTTCCGTCGTTTCGAGGGTCCGCGCGATTGTACGAGAGAGCAGAAGGGAGCAGCGGTCGCAGCGGAAGAAAAGAGCTGGTCCGATTACTCGGCTTTTTGACTGAAGATTGTTCGGCTATTGCCGAGCTTTTCTTTCGCCACGTTTTCCCTTTCTCTCTCTCTCTCTCGTCGCGTCTTTCTGAATCGAAATTCCCGGCACGCGGACGTAATGTCCACCGCGGCGGAAAAGGCTACGCGATTGTCCCGGAGCTTCGTCCGACTCGCCAGGGACGCAAAACAACAAGATTAAAAGTCGATTGGACTCGCGGCGAGCAGACCGAATACGTCCCCCTCTCCTCCCCCCCCCCCCCCCCACCTTGTCCCCGGATAACAGAGGCCACGACGAAATGCTCGGCGAAACTTTCCTCCCCGAATACATCGCAAAGTTTGCCTCGGCCTCCGATGCAGTCGCAAGATATCAGGCTTCTCGTCTCGAGACGTTCTGTGTGTCTGACGTCTCTGTATGCGAATCACTGGATGTTGCAGGCAATGTTCCTTCTCCTCCTCCTCCTTCATCCTCCCCCCTCCTCTCCTCCTCCCGACAAGGCTGCTCATACCGACAGGAATATCTCCGGAGAGAGCGAGCTATCTCCAGGATGTGGAGCTGAATGCGTATCTATCTGGATTCACGTGCGGACGCCCGACGCGCTTCGATCTCCGGAGCGGTAATTGCAGCACCTACCCCTCTCCCTCTTCTCGCCCCGGGTTTCCCACTCCGGTCCGGGACACGCGCGCGGAAACGCCGTGTACAACACGCGTTCGCCGTACACGCGCGACGGGGTCCATGAATAATCAACTGCAAATCCCTCGTCGCAAATCCCACGCACATTACCCTGCGGATAAAAGTATTTCGCTTCTCCTTTTTCCTCCTGTATTTATTTATTTATTTATTTAAAAATTGGACGGGACATGGCATTGAAATTACATAAAAAATTATGGCGAAAGATAAATCAAACCCAGACAAATGTAATTAATTCTGCGTGTCCAACGTCTCTCGTTCGTTTGCGCGAATTTTCGTAAATAGAAAAGAGGAAAATCCGCGAGAATCCGGAAACTGCTGTATCACAGGCCTCGCGTGTCGTTAGTCTTCGAATGATTTTGTTATACGCGGCGGAAACGTAATGACAAAGACGGAATGAAGAAGGACAGGACGACGAGCGGTGGGATGAGAGAGGAGCAGGATGAGACGGAACAATCGGACCAGAAGCGCCATTACAGCCAGGAGGAGGAGAACCGTGCGGAACGGAGAAGAGAATAAAAACGGCGCGCGGGCTCGGGGTTTGATGCGAATCCCTCGTGCACGATCCATTCCCTTAGGATCCAATCGCGAATAGAGCCGGATGCAGATCTCTATCTCCGCGTTCGCGTACACTGCTCGCCTCTCTCTGTCGCTCGCCCCCCCCCCCCCCCCGTACCCCTCTCCTATCTCTCTGTCTCTATCTCTTTCTCTCCCTCCACCAACGCGCGTACCATCGGCGCACTGCGAAGAGAACGGGACGCAACGGCAGCGTCGGAGGCAGTTGGCATTGCGGATCCGTTTTCCCGCGCGCACGTTGGGGGAGGGGGGAGGGCGAGGGGCGAAGTGGGGGGACCTTACCGGAACCCCCGATCACCATTATATTCGCTCGTTCGCGTGTGCGCGCGCGCGCGCGAGTTACGTATATATATAGCTAAATCCAAGTGCGAGTGTGCATATAGGTACTTGGCGGGTGGGAACAGCGATGGGCGGAATACGCGCGCGGCGAACACTGCCGAAGGCCCCGAAGGCTCGTGGGAATCTGCATGTATACGGGCCCGGCGATCGTGTTGGTGCGGTACCAGCGCCGCTCGACGGAATCGGTAGCCGAGAGCCACGGTCGATGCACTCGACGCTCCAACGGGACTGAATTCGTTTCTCGTGACGTAAAGATTACGCGGTGGACGCGCTCGCTTGCCTTTCCCTCGTCCTTCGTGAAAGCTCTCTCAGCGACGAACCGTCCCGCCACTCCACCCCCACCGCCGCTCCATCCGTTCTCTTCTTCTCTCCGAACGGCGCTTCACTCGCTTGCACAGCTTTTTCGAGCTCGTTCTTTCGCTTCCTCTCGTTCGCCCAGCGTCAGAACGCAATCGTCAACGTCGAATCAATTCGGACGTACACGCTCGAATGCCCTTGGAGTACACCGCCGTGGAACACGACGCGCCGGATACCGACGCCCGAGACCGGTGGATGAGATAGTTATTTTGAATGAGAAATTGTGGAGAAGCGAACGAAATTCCGAGGGAAAAAATTTCCGAGTTCTCGTTGGACCTCTCGCGATATCCGAAAACTCGAGCTTTCGGCTTTGGGCGAAAACGAATTTCACCTTTATTCATATGTGATTATTGAAAATAATATGAATTTTTTTTTAGCAGAGAAATTGGCAGAGAAGATGAAACTTTTTGCACTGCAAATAGAGGAAGTTACGTTACCGCTGCTCGTAATTTCGGAACGAATTTGTATTTTTCTACTTAGTTCCATATGCGTTCGTTAATGCACACTTTGCACGTAAATTGTGTCATTAAAGCCGAGCGCCTGAGAATGAGTAACCGCTGGCGACGGTTTCGCCGCTCGTGTAGGCAAAAAAAAATACATCGGACTTGGCTGAGCTTCAAAATACTCGAGAATGAGGCTATAACACGTGTGGATATGAAATGTACGAAAGGACGAATGGAGAAATACTCGCTAGGCCGCCAATCGAGTCCAGAAGTGTCGGAACCATTCGACCTAATAGCTGCATAAAAATGAGTTATTTGGGTGGAATAAGAGATGCAACAGATCCCTCTTTTAAAAAGTTCATGAGTTACGGAAAGCATTGTTAGCAAACTATTCGAGCTGTGATTGGCTGGGACTCTCAGACCGAGTCCAGGTTCATTTGTCCTTGATAACTTTGGCAGTTCTGTCAAATATCGTATTTTTTTTAATCAACTAAAAAAGGGTTGTAACCAGTGTTTTCAGGGGTAGAATATGCAACTTGAGAACGATGGTATAGGTTAAAAGTCGATATTTTGAAAAAATAAATTTTGTGACCCCGATTTGGGCGGTTTTCGGCCCGGCGGCCAGATCTACGATTTCTGACAAATTGTTCGGCCAAAAATTTTTTTTTTCGAAATCAACTAAAAAAAGGGTTGTAACCAGTGTTTTCAGGGGTAGAATATACGACTTGAGAACGATGGTATAGGTTAAAAGTCGATATTTTGAAAAAATAAATTTCGTGACCCCGATTTGGGCGGTTTTCGGCCCGGCGGCCAGATTTACAATTTCTGACAAATTGTTCGGCCAAAAAATTTTTTTTTCCAAAATCAACTAAAAAAGGGTTGTAACCAGTGTTTTCAGGGGTAGAATATGCGACTTGAGAACGATGGTATAGGTTAAAAGTCGATATTTTGAAAAAATAAATTTCCTGACCCCGATTTGGGCCGTTTTCGGCCCGGCGGCCAGATCTACGATTTCTGACAAATTGTTCGGCCAAAAAATTTTTTTTTCAAAATCAACTAAAAAAGGGTTGTAACCAGTGTTTTCAGGGGTAGAATATGCGACTTAAGAACGATGGTATAGGTTAAAAGTCGATATTTTGAAAAAATAAATTTCGTGACCCCGATTTGGGCCCGGCGGCCAGATCTGCGATTTCTGACAAGCAAAACGAAAAATTTCCCTTTTTTTTTCAAAAGTAACAGAACAAGGGTTTTTCAGTTGCGATTTACCCTTTTAAATCTTTATAAGAGCGCGCAGCAGCGCAAAAGTATCTCGGGCACGCGCGCCAGCGCGTGTGATTAGCCTAGTATTATGAAAATTGCCAGATTTCGATATTAAACAACGCATTGTGTTACGCAACACGATTATCCAAGATCCCGAGGAGAAAGTTGAGTTACACAAGAATTTTCAAGTCTCGCGCAAAGCGGCGAAAAGAAATGCGTCGCGTCACCGAGTCGCAGTCATGTTTTGAAGCCGTTAACATCCTCCATTCGGCGAGGATCCACTGGTAAATATGCAATTTCTCGCTCACTCTTTCGAGTCTCCTTGTTTTCGTCTCTTATTGGCTAAGTTTTCAGACAGCCGAGTCGTATCGAGGGCGCCTTGTCCGAGCTACACACGAGAGTTGAATGTCTCTAGTTCCGCGATCCCCACCTTCTCCACCGTCGTCGTTCCTTCGCGAATAAATCACCGGGAGATGAATTCGGCCGCACGCGACGCTGACGTTTCAATCTCTTAAACGCAGAACGACGCGGTGTCTTGTTTGTCAAACTGCGCGTGACTCACAATAAGTGCGATGCAGTCCATCACACACACTGATGTTTTTCTTTTTTGCTGCGCATTCCGTCTGCGGAAAATATATTTTCCGCAAAGATTGCGTTTATCGCGCGAAAAGCAATTTTGCGTCGCATCGCCACTTACTCGTCGAAATTCCAACGGCTGGAATGGCGCGCGCGGCGCCTCGGAGAATGCGACGGGTCATGCGGGATAAGGGACGTCACGTACATTCTAACGGAATCCTATTTTCCCCCGGTCGCCGCGCATCTCGTAAAAGTGAATTCGCGTCAATCACTCAGCGCGCGTGTAACCGCATCGTGTTCTTGATAAATCCTCGCAGAGCGAACTGCGCCCCACCCCCCGCGTTGCATTCCCGTCACGGCTAACGCAAATGATTGACAGTCGCGCGTTTCAGCGGAAATTCCACGACGACGAATGCAACGGGGATTCCGGGACATCGAGATGATCAGATTATTGCCAGTGGCGTTTCGTCGGCGTTTTGCTGGCGTTTTGACGGCTGGAACAAGAAACGCGGGGGTAACTCAAGAAGTCGCGGGCCAGCGGAGCATTTCGCCGCCGCGCGGCCCAAGCGTCCAAGTGGCGCGGTACTTGAAAACTAACTGCGAGACTTGAGAGCGAGCTTCCGCGGGTCCAAAGTGCTCTCGACGGCTCGTTACGTATTTTCCTGCCGTCGTCGCCACTGCGGCAACGACTATGACGACGGGTGACGGTGCGACGGTGGCTGCTGCTGCTGCTGCTGCTGCTGCAGCCGCTGCGAGGTCGAGATGGTGAAGCCGCGCGTGAGTTACTACAGCGCACTTCGATGAAGTCCTTCGCGCCCTAATGAAACGACGATAACGTCGACCCCCGACCCTTCGCGGCACTTCAACGGCTGCTCTTGGTAATAAGTATAATTGAGAAAAAAAAAAAAAATCCGCGGCGAAATTGAGGTAACGAGCGGGAAATTCGGCAGAGCGAATTTGTTCCCTAGAAAATTTACGGCGCTGGTCAGGCCCTGGTCAGAGCCGTGTTATCGCTGTCCGGGCCTGACCAGTGTCTAGCTTGGGCCGAATCCTCTATTAAAAATGAGTGAGGAACCTTTGTTGTCGATTTATTCAGCATCTGATTGGTCGATGGGAAACCGGCAGCGGTTTGATTTTTAATATCGCGAAATCTGGCAGTTTGTCAGAAAAAAAATAGTTTTTCGCGTTTTTCTTATCGAATTTTCGATTTTTCGGGCAAACACGTGTCGTTTTTGGAATCAGCGGGAAATTTGCCATCAGAGAGCGTTTTTTAAATTGGCGAAATCGAAAAATTTTTTTTCGCAAAAAACGCAAGGGGTACCCCTTCAAAAAATCTGCGATTCTTGAGGGTCAACTTTAAAAATTTGCAAAAAATCGAAAAACCGAGATATCGCGTTCCGCCTGGCGGAATCCTCTTCGTTGAAGAGTTTTCTTTCGAATGCAAAAAGGAAATCCCGATTATATTGATCCAAAGAAAAATTACACCGATTTTAGTAAAGTGCCAAAATTGGGAAAAAGTGAAAAATCGTTTTTCGGGTTTTTCTCCTAAAATTTTTTATTTTTCGGGCAAAAACCGGTCATATTTGGAATCAGCGGAAAATTTCCTATCGGATAGGGTTTTAAAACTTCGTTAAATCGAACTTTTTTTTTTGGCGAAAATCGCAAGGTTCTTCCCCACGCTGGCTAACCTCCAAACGCGCGCGTAAGCGCGCGTCATTGTTCCTAGTGTAACAAAATAATACAGATTGTCCAAAAAGTTGGCGAAAAACCGTTGTTTCCAAAGTATTTGACTGAATGAATTACGCGTCGCGTGCATCGCCAATGTGACTAAAATAAAATGCGGTAACGTCTTCCTCGCAACGTCTCGTAAATTCGCGGAAATCAAAGTCCTACTCGGAGCGCGCGCGCGGCGGCGCGGTTTCCGCGCGGATACGGCAATGAAATTACAGCGATAAAGCTCTCGCGGCGCAACGAGACTTTATGCCGGTGATATATTACAGCTATCAAATCTAATACAAGCTGAAGTATATATCCTTTCCCTGGGAGTGTGTCTATCAATCAACCCCACTCGGTTTATCGGTGTGTGCGCGAAGGTATTCGCGCCGCGCGCCACTCGGCGAAAACCGCTCGGCGAAAAGTTTGACGTCGTGGAGAGTTCCGCGCGGTGGAAATTCCGTTTGGCCGACGCATAACCCGCCGGGGCTCGCGGGATATAATTTCCGCGTTGCGATACTCGAGCTTCTCGCGGAATTCGACACAATTTCTTAGCTCCACTCGTCGAACTCCCGGCGGCTGCTGTTATCGGCGAATCCCGTTGCAGTTTAACGGCAGCCCTGTTATCAGAGCCTCTCTCGGAGGTTTCGCTCTCCCGTATCCGCGGTGGATAATTCTCGAAACTCGGAGGGAACGCGCGCGGCGAGCCCAATCGAAGGAGGGAGGCGAGGGATGGTCGCGCGTGCGGCCGGGGCTTCCGGGTCGTGTGCCGGCGGTCGAGGCATAGAAAAGCGAGTGAGCCACCTATATATCTATTGCCGCCTGGCAAACCTGTAGGCGGCGTTATACGTATATGTAGGTTATGCCAAGGTTGGCCAACAACTACCATTGGAGTCGCGCTAATTTCACATCGCGCGAAATTTATAGTCGGGATGTTAAAGCGCTTATTAAGGCCGACTGTGGAGAAGTAGCGAGGAACCCGGAGCAGCGGAGATCGGCACAGAGCCGTCGCCGTTGCCGCCGCCGCCGACGCCGCCGACGCCGAGCACAGAGGCTGCTCTCCGCCCGCTCGGCTCTCTAAGTTTTCCACCGAAGCCTCCGTAATGACCCCTTTTCTGCACGGGCTTCCCTCGCCGCCTCAACCCTCCCCTCGACCCCCCCCCCCCCCCCCCTCCTACCTGCTCTACTCCCGCGAAACTCCGCCCTCCCTCTCTCTCTCTCTCTCTTTCTCTCTCTCTCTCTCTCTCTTACTCCCCTGTTTTCGGCTAATTCCCGAATAACTTTCCTAATAAAACACGACTCTCGTTACGCCGGGAGGGCAACTTTTTGCGCGGTGCAGTGTCGGTGTCGGGTACTCTCTTCCTCTTTCCGCCCCCACCGTCGCTGCCGCCTTCGCCGTATATATCCCCTCGCTTTTCTATGGTTACCTCCATACTTAGAGATGAAGAGAGATAGAGAGTGACGGAGAAGAGAAGGTGAGAGGAAGAGAGAGACAGAGAGGGTGAGAGCGAGACAGAGAGACCCGTCTGCCCATGTTGCGGAAGAGACCCTATGGCGGAACAGCTTGCCAACAAAATTATTCCGGCAACCGCGCGATTCACCGCAAGCGGAAAGACCGCGCGAGCGCGGCGCTGCTCACTTCGCTGCGCGGAAGACTCTCCGGAGATAAGAGGATCACGATAACGAGACTGCCTCTCGCGACCGACCCTCGGGAAAAATATGTTTCACCACCCCCGCCCCCTCCCTTCAACCCCGGACGACCCACCACCGGTCATTACGTTTCTTGGAAACCTCGGCGAATTTCGGCGGTTGCGGAAAATAATAAGCCCGTCAAAGCGGAATACGTCGAGCGTGATCCCATAATTCTCGATTACAATCCAATAACGCCGGCGTCCGTCGTATAGTCAAAGCTCAGTGGACGGAAACGGCGATACATCGGGGTTTGTATGAAAGACTGCGACGCGTATGTTACGAGTCGAATGGTTTCCCACTGTAATGGGCTGTCGAACGTCGAAATTGGGAAGCCGCGTCTCGCGTCCCTCTCGCCTGTTATCTCTGTCTCTCTCTCGGTTAGACAATTAATTTACGCGCCGCTCCGATTGGTCAACGGTTACTGTACTGCGAGAACACCGAGAATAGAGCGCGGCGTTATGCCCGTGTGGAGGAATAAACGAGCGAGCGCGCCACACGTGTTTCGTCAGTGTAGTGTATACATATATATATATATCACAACGAGTGTGGCACTGTTCGATAGGCTTGACTCGCTGTCGCTGCTGTATTATCTTCGCATTATCCGACATGACTGGGAGCAGCTTGGAAAAGCTGCCAATGGGAACATAGACGAATACATCAGTGATGTGGGCACATTCATGTGTCATTCAAATGGAAAGCAGACGGGACAAGCAACATGGTGAATCGTGTTTCGCCTCGAACTCTTCAGTCGATCGACGAGATAAACATTTTTTTTTTTGAAAATCTTTTGAACCCGGAAAACAGCAGCATTCGAATATTTTCGGTCATGACGATCCGAGGAAGATTCTTTTTTTTTTTTCGAAATAACCGGGAGGCATCATTTATTTCGGTAAATACGAGCAGCCGAACTCGAAAGATCGCCAGGGGACTATTTTTTTTTACTGCTATCGGAGTTAAAAAAAATGTAGCCTGTTTGCCGGCTACGCTGTTCGGCGTATTTGCCTTCATTACGAATATAGTATGTCCGATGTAAATATTTATCTGATAGCATGTAGCCAAAGCCTTGAATTAGCTTTTATCGGGTCGTGGATCGGGTCGGCCTCTAAAATTTACGCTGCCGGTGGAGATTAGCTTTGCCGGTTTGTTAGTCCAAATCTGGATGAAGCGGAGATGAGGCCAACGCTGCTGCCGCTACTGCTGGGCTCGCGCGGTTCAATAGACTGAATTGAGCGGCGCTATTATCCTACCGGTAATATCAGATAGAACGAGATGCGGAGCTATAAAGGGTACAGAGACTGCGCGAAATGCACGGTAACCCGCCTAGTACTCTATAATCGTAATGTGGCATGCGGGTTGGTTCCGTTGATACGCGACGATTGACGATAGTAATGCAGTCGATGGCCGAAGCTCTGGGCTTATAGTGGAATTCGAGTCGTACTGGGATCGCAAAAGCCCCATGTGCGGAGCATTACCGGTCACAGCCGGACCTTGCATCGCCAGAGGCACTTTGACTCGACAGCTTGGCCTCCCCCTCCCTCCCCCCAAGATTTACATAATCGCGGGAGAACACGCGCAGTCGATTCCTTTTTTTTATTCGATTCTCATCCATGTTCGACATCGGAAAAATAACACAATACTAGTCCGAAAATTCTTAAAATCGAAATTGTATGAATTACCGGATTCGGTGTTGCAATTATTTTCGTTTAATTGCCGCAAAAACGGTGACAATATTTCAAAGAATCTGCTGCAAAGCTTGCGTCGCGTCTGTCGTAAACATTTAACAGTTTTCGCGGACGTCCGAGCAGTAAAAGAGAGTTTATTTTCGTCGGAAGTATAGGAATTCGTCTTTTCCGCGACAAGCGAGATTACCTTCCCGGCCGGTGCTTCGTCTTTCTCCTTTCTCTCTCTCTCTCACCGTTTCAATGTGACCCGCGCGCACAGAATAATACGATGGGCAGTGTTTCACTCGCGCGTTGCGCGTGATCTGCAACGCTGCCGACCGACCGCGCGGAGACTCGTACGTATAGCAGTAACGTAGTTCACGAGCGGCGATGTCTGACCTGCGAACGATCGTACCACTACGCGAGTCGTGAGCGAATGACGACGCTCCGGTCGTCGTGCAGCGCGTTCGCGGCAGTAGAGAAGGTCCGTACCGAGTCGGACGAGCGGAGCAGCGCTCTCTCGTCTGGTCGGGAATGTCTGACCTACGAGGGACTGCACTACTGGGCCGCGGCAGTGGAAGTACACGCGGCGCTGAACGACCTGTATACCCCGAGTGCACGCTGCTCGGTGGGTGCGCCGCTCTACTGCAAACTCCGATGCTCTACGCGACGACGTTGCACAGTGTTAGCAGGTCGGTGAGTATACAAAACACAAGCAACGACGACGACGACGGCGGCGGACCATCGCAAGTCGTTACCACTGCACCGCTAGGCGCTCGTACCATCCGACCGCGCTTATACCTACGTCGCCCCGGCCAAGTAGTAAAAGCCTCCGACCTGCTACAAGGCAGACATTCGCTGTAACTACTCGTTCTGCACTTCTCCCCCAGGACTTTTCGGCGGCTTATTCCTAATTCAATTGTAACAAAAAATAACGAATTTTCTGAAGTCGAACTCTGAAATTAATTTTCGATCTCACCAATCAACATTGGGTCCACGTGGTAGTAAAAAAAAAATCGACACTATCAACTGTTACAATTTTTCTTTTGACAAGCCTGCACAGCTGAGCACACGGAGAACGGCCAGAGGGTGGAGGTATATATATCGCGTACGCGATAGGTTGCGACGTGCACGCCACGGGGGGTGATGAACGCGGGGCGTTCGTCTGTTACGCGTTATATCGCTCGAGGCCATCGTCCACGGTGAGTGACGGTAGGCAGAATTGCTCACGGGTCAAAATACCCGGAGACCTCGTGTGGATTGTCACAGCGCGGCTCGTGGTTCGCTCTTCGCCGCTCCGCCCGGTTGGGCCGTCGGTCCCTTGCCTATGCGAAACTATACCGCATATCTGGTAGGGTAGGTCAGGGCAGCCAGGGCCAGTTGCGGTGCTCGGGCTCGCTCACGACTGTGTTGCCGGCCCACTGGAAGAGAAATTCGGAGTGCCAGACAGCTAGAGGGAAAGCGAGCGGGAGGTAGGGGGAGGGGGGGGGGGGGAGGCGAGCGTGGCAGCAGATAAAGCCAGCCGGATAGCTGGCCGACTGTATAACCGCTGCTCCATCGCATGCATTATTGAGCGACCGCGGTAGGGCACCTACGGTCCACGAAGATACATACGCGGGGGGAGGGGGGGGGGGGGGGAGCCCACACGATTTAGGGGACAAAAGGGAATTATAATCGTATTTTGGGCTAAGCCAAGCGAGTTACGGAGGCGCACAGAGAGAGTTCGAGGCGGAAACTCGCGATACTCTCTCGCCGATGTCGTCGCGCATTTCGCACGCATCGACAGTAGCGTCGGGGAAGGGGGGAGGGGGGCCCTCCCCGCCCACCACACACGTCTCCAGCACGCACTCACGTAACTCCGTACAACGAAGAGATCCGATAGGGTATTGATTCGTGCCCCTCTCGTTCCTCATGCCCCCCTTATGCCCCCCTCCAGGCCCCCCTCACGATGGGTTTTCCGTTCCGGAAGCGCAGCCCCCGATCTCTCGACGGAGCTCGACGGATAGTTTGACTAACTCGTGGCTAATTAGAGAACGTACCCGACGACGAACCGACGCTCCGTTAATTTCCACCAGGAAACGCTTCATGACTCTGTCAATGTGTCACCGAGCGCTCCCTTTGGGAGCCTCGTGCGACGCCTCCCCCTCCCCCCGCCCTCCCCCGCAATTTGCATCAACGCGAAAATTCGTACATTTAATCGCGAAAATCGGCTCGGGATTTGCGGTTGCGAAAAATTATCTTTTGCATTATCGCGACGGGAGTTTATTCCTTTGGGAAATTTTTCATGCTTTTCATTCTACCAGCGGCGTTGAAATGATTTTTTTTTTTTTTTTTTTTTTTTTTTCGTTGAATGTGCGAAAAAAAAATGGTGAAACGTATCCCGTCAGTACTGGGAAATAACGAGATTTCGTTATTTCGGATATTTAATAACAATGTATTTGCAAATCCAACGTTGGCACGAATTATTTCGGTGACCATATATTCTCGAACAAATAAATGAAAAAATGGACAAATTTGTTTCACTCGTTCTCGCGATTTCGCGCGACTATTTTTCACCGTTCCGCGCCGGAAAAACACGCGTTAACAGAGTCGCGCGAGATTCGTCGGTGCAAACATCGTGACTTTATACCGGCGAGTGAATTGTGCGCTGAAAAAAAAGCGAAAAAAAAAGGACGCATCGAAATACAATATCAAACAATTAACATGAGCGATAAAATTGCATATCGTTTCGGTGATCTGAAAAATATATGGATGAGCACGATGCGGGTTTTACATGACGATGAATCACCGCGGTGCGGAAACGGAGCGCTGGAAAAATCGGACGTCCGTGTGTACCAAAATATTTTGACCATCTATCTCTAGCCGTAGAATATTCGCACACGCAAATCCGAAACCTTTCGCGTATCGCGATGATTCATTCGTACCCATACCCAATAATAGATTCGTTTCCACTCGGGCGTGTATCCGTGTATCAAAGTGCAACGCGCGCGCGCCCCGCGTCGAGCAGCGCGCGTTTTGTGTGTTTTCGTTTTTCATTGAGAACATCACGTCGGTCGCGTTTGAGCTTATCGACATTTTTCTATGCTGACGGGAGAGCCGAGCGCGTCACGCGAACGTCGCGCCCTGGATTCGACGGAGTGTAGCCTCAACGTTCGCAGCTCTCGGTCTCGCTTTCTCCCCTTCGTTCTCTCTCTCTCCCTCTGCTCGCCTCGCTGCAGTTTCAACTTACACCTCAAACAATCGTTCATAAATCTCTTTCAATCGCTGCTTGATTTCGCTCCACGTCACCGCGATTTCATCGCGCCGCGGCAGGTCGAACGAAAAGGGATTGCGAGGGAGAAGGAGCGAACCCGCGAGTTTTCTGGAGCACAATGCTCCGGTGGGTCTGTATATTTTTTCCCAAGCGGCACTCTTCCGGTTCCCACCTTCCTGCCTCTTTCTCTCTCGCTCTCTCTCTTTTCCCACCGAATCGACTTCACCATTTGGAAAGCCGCACGACTCCGCGCGCAGCCAGCCAGCGTGTTCCGAGATCCTCTCAACGACGAGGGTAGACCTGAATTTTTAATGGATCACGAAGAAACTCCGCTGGCTTTACCCCGCCTGAATGGAAAATTATTCTCACGCGGTTGCTCAATGCCTACGTAGGCACGGCCCGGAGTTTAATATATATGTGTACGTGCAGCCCGTAATCCGTACATATGTACGTTAACTCGAGGGACACCGGGGTGAAAGGGCACAGTTGGAAAATATTCTTTCGCGATTTTCAGCAATTATTCATTTTCTCAAATTTCAGGAGCTTAATTGCCTCGTTATGTGATGAGAAACAAAAAGTGCTATAAAAGTTAAAAACAAGACGGAGAAACCCTGGTAGAAAATTGATAACATTTTACTCAGCGCTAGTCAGGCCCTGGTCAGGGCCGTGTCATCCCTATCCGGACCTGATCGCTACAATTTTTTTTCTCGGGAACAAAAAAGAAATAAATAGTATGAAAATTGCGTCGTACCTCGTCGTTATCTGTCACACGTTGTTTCCAACCCAACTGCCTGTGTCTGTGTGAGTTGACGACGTTAACATTAACACGCGGGTGAATTCGTATGCCGTTTGGTCTGGCCTCGAATGGCGGAATAAATGTAGGTATATAGCGGGCACGTATGTGTACCCAGAGGGTTAGAGCACGAGAGGACCGCGTACGTAGTACACTGTGGCCCGAGTCGACTCTGTACCCTTTGCCGTTGCGTCTGAGGATGTTATCTACCGGCAGGCTACATCAAGCGTGTACCCTGGCCTCGGCCTCGCCCACACGCCAACCCGTTTGCCGGCTAATTAATTCATGAGCTTGGCTCGCACCGAGACACGACCGTGACTGAGAGTTCTCGGTCCGAGAAAAGACGATGATAACTCGTGCCAGGCCTGGGTCGCTGGCCGTTTCGGCCTCTTAGCCTCGGCGGAGGACCTACCCACGTTTTCGGTGCTTTCCGCCAGTTGCAATGGCACCAACAAAGAAAAGTGGTACAACAGTCCGAAGCGGGTTGATATCTTCTCTTTTCAATCTTCCTCCACTAGAATTACCAGCCGGGTTTCCCAGTCTTTTTTGCCACCCTAATCCTGATGCTATATACATTTCTGTGGGCGTGAAACCCTTGCCACGGTGTCGCGGACGTACGTCTTTCGCTTTCGGACGCCACCAAGTTGCTGGCCGCGCGAGTGTGGCGTCGGGGTGGGGGGAAGGGGGTTGAACGATCCCGAACTCTCGGAGTTTCGTAAAACAAATCTGTTTCGACGCCGCCGAGAGTGTCACCTTGGCCCACGTCGGAGCGAGAGCTCGTTACCGCGTGGAAGTCGTGGAAACTACACCGGTCGGGCCCTTCCCTCACGATTTCCCTCGTTCCGAAGCTGATACCGCAACCCGAGGAGACGATAGTTCACTGCGGGGAACCGCGGCGGCGATCGCAACTGCGAGGATTCCCATGTTGTGCACTCGGTCGACGTTTATACGTATACATCGACTGCGGGTCCGTGTCATATGGCCGAAAGTTTGGCCCTTTTTGGAAATCCGAACGTCCGGAAGTAGTAGCAGCCGTTACCGCGACGCTCTTTCCGCTGCTGCGACGGCCGCACTAACTTCGAGCAGCTATCCAGTGCGATGACTCCTCCCGGTTCGTGTTCGATTCTTTTTTTCGCAGTGGAGACGAACAAAACTGGCAGATGTTTCCTTCGACTCATGGCTAACCCTGGAAAACCGAGTCGTTTTTTTTTTTTCGTAGAGCGCATGTCGTGAGAGCGCTGGATGTTCCGCTTTTATGCGTTATACCGACATACGGAAGCTCGTTAGCCCGGGGAATCTGCATAACCGAGAATTTCCCGGAGCTCAACGTTGTTCCGCTGCTTTCAGCCACTTCGCTCTTCGTCTCGTGGCTGCTGCTGCTGCTGCTGCCTCTGCCATTTCCTCCGCTCGGTGCTCCCTCTTCTTCTGCTACTCCATGGAGATATCTCTCTCTCCCTCCCGTTCTCTGTCGCTCCCCCTTTCGCTCACTCTCCAGGCAATCCTATGAAGCAACCCTCCAGCTTCTCTTCTCGCCGCATCGCTAAACTCCGCGAAAACTCTTAGGATTTCAGGCTGTGCGCGCAGAGCTACAATCTTGCTGTCGAGGAGAGAAACAGCCACTGGATAAGAGACGAAGAGACGGGGGGCATTTTCTTGTACGCAAGAGGCTCAACAACTGCGGCTAAGGATGGGTATAGGTATTAGGTACCAAAGCGGGAGAAACAGCTACGAGCACTGATATTCACTGTTGTACCGACTTATGTGGTCTGAAGTATTACATTTCGAAAAGTGCGTTGCCAAAGTCGTCTCTGTCTTTGTAAGTTGTGGAAAAACAAACATATTTTTAGAGCTTCTACATTTGAGAATTTATGTCATCACAGAATGAACCGAGTTCGTTATACCGAGTCTGGTAATCATGACTGGAAAAGGTTCCTCGTGTACCGCATGCGCCGAGGTAGAACGCTGCTGGCAAGCGATGGAGATGCGCAGCTGGTGGATAAGAGACGGGGCGGTTTTCTTGTTCATGGGTTACACCCAGCGGAGCGCCAAGAAGACACCGGCGAAACATAGCCCAACGAGCACAGCTATGCACCACGCGCCGCTGTAGAGGTTTGTGGCTCAAGGTATTAAATTGAGCTAAGCACGCGGCTCAGCCCGCCGGGTCTTTTCCCAACGCGGCGCTGTAAGTCATCTCTTTACGGGGCTGCTCTGCCCCGAAGAGACGACGCGTTTTTCTTTCGTTATCGCGGCTACAGACCCCCCCAACGCTGTCTCTAATAAAAGTAAATCGCCCCACCGACACGTACTCCATCTACGTCCGCTTTAGCCCTCGCCAGCTCGCCAGCGTCGCGCGCTCGCACACGCCACTCGCCTCTCAAGCCACCCCCGCGCTATTACCCCCTTGTACCATTTAATTAAAAAGCTATGACGTAGCGTAACGCGTAACGCGTATCGCGTACCAGGAGCCGTCGAATTACGCGCTCACGGTGACTGAGCACCGGATTTTGTCGTCCCCTCCTTTTTACCGCGCCCTCGCTACCTTAAGAAAAAGTTTTTTCCATTTTTTGCGAAATGATTTCGTACTTTTTTCCAAAAATCAATTTTTTTTCTGACAAACTGCCAAATTTCACGATATTAAACAGCGATCTGCCGGTTTCCGAACGATCGATCAGAGGCTGAATCGACAACAATGTTTGCTCACGAACTTTCTAATAGACGATAAAAGTATATAACGCCCGAGGCGAAAATGAAACCACTTACGCTCAATTTTCGGATAAAGATTTTTTTTTCTTTCCCTTGTTTTCCGCGTCGACGCCCGTTTCAGTGACCCTCTCGGTCGTCACAGCGGCGACGCATCCGTACGGCGAGAAAGGCAGCGCCGCGGGAAGCGACACGAATGAAAGGGAACAGGTTTTAAACTCGCTTCTTCCGCAACTTGGTCTCTCGATCCCGGAGAGTCGCGCCCCGCGCCGGGGCCGGAAATATAAAAGGGGGGTATAGCTGGAAGGAGCGACGGCGGCGGCGGCGGCGACGACGGCGGCGGCGGTCGTTGCCGACTCGGCCGCGTCGCTTATTTACTGTTTAACTTCGAATCTGCTGAAAGGCTCTTATTACCGTACGGGTCTCCGCCGGTCCGTTCGCCGGGCGTGTACGAGCTTTCCGTTACACTTCTAGAATCTTCTTCTACTTCGCCCCGAGAAACGCGAGCGCGAACTTTGTAACGAGCGATTCCGAGTTTGCAGAGGGTAGTTGATTTTTTATTGCCGCTCGCGCGAGCTTCCAACCTCCCCTCCGCCTTCTGCTCGGAGGCTCGTCCGACGGCTTCTACTTACTTTTCTACTTTTTTCCCTCTCCGTCTTTCTCTCTCGCTCTCGCTCGGCAGACTTCTCAGACTCACTCACTCTCATTCGGCGACCCTTCTTTTGTTTCCTTTTTCCTCGTTTTATTCTGGCGAACGAGTCACGGTCGCGGAAAGTGTCAAAGTGTAGAGGTTGCAGCGGCAGCAGCAGCAGCAACGCACAGTGGTCCTCGAGAGGTGAAAGCAGGCAAGGAGCCTCGCTCGAGAGAGCAGAGAAGCCCGGAGCAACGGCGCGAGAGGCCCGCGGCTGCGGGAGCAGAACACGAGACGCGAGCGAGTCAACTCGCGTTGTACTTTTCGACGTACCGACTCTCTCTCTCTCGTCGGGCGACGAGGGACGGCAAAGAGTTAGTTCTCTCATGGCGCGTCGATGGCTAATGGAAAAATAAAAAAATAAAATAAAAAAAAAGAAAGAGAGAAGAAGTAAAACCTCCCGACTCGTTCTACTTTTGCGGAGAGTCACTAGACAAGTTTTGCAGTCGAATGGCCGGGTGCCTTCCTCGAGACCCGGCGGTGTGTACCATCCCTCTCTGATCCCTTCCGCTCTTGCTTACTCACTGTACTCTTGCCCCGTCGTCAGTTAACGGAATTAAAGTTCGCGGGACGCTCGGGGTCATTCGGCCAACGCGCGCGCGCGCGCCACTCTATATAAACGAGATAAGAACGAAGTTGCCTCGTAACGAACGCGCGATGCTTTCGAGATCTTTCATTTTTTAACTTCTATGCATATTTTCTTCAAAATTTTGTATATAGAGTAAAAGAAGGAAATTTGATGTTCTCCAGCCTTGATATTAGACCCATTAAGAACTGTGCGTTGCGGAGCTGTGCTCGTGTTTGTGAAATCAATTATAATTAGTCAAGCTGTTCGCCGCAACAACGTTGCGATACTGGCTTGTAATGCAGCGTGATTGGATACGGCTTTGTGCGCATCAGGCAGTCGATACAGGCTCGAAGTTAGGAGTCTGTCAGGAATTATATCTCTACTCCGAAATGGGTCTGCTCATCACCGTCGCCGCGCGCGGTACAGTGGATCATCGGCGGCTTCATGGAATTCCACACGCCGTGGGCCTTTGGTCCTGGCATCGTCATGCATCCTACTACATATTGATTGATGCATAAGCACGTAGTAGCTGATTCTCTCCGGCTCTCGGGTTTCCAGATCCTCGCTCCCCAACCGCCCCCCCCCCCCCTCCCGCCCCCTCCGATATGCGCGGACGTCTCGAGCTCGAGTTTCATCTGGAAACACGAGACGTTGCGCGCGATCTCCGGGGAACGTGGAGAGGGTTCTACGTGTACGTTTAATCATTTGACATTTCTCCGAGTGGATGTCGAGCAGCAGCAGCAGCAGAGGCAGCAGCAGAAGCAGTGAGAGGGTAGGTATATACGTACGACGGGATATACGCGGAATCCGACCCTCCGAGACGCAACACGCAGTTCGCAGTTCCGTGGTGCTCCTCTGGCTGCTGCTGCTGCTGCTGCTTCTCAGCGCGCCAGTCACGCTCTTCACTCTCTCACGTACTCAACTACACTAATTATGATCAACTGCCGACTGGCTCCGTCTGCTTGTCATAAGTTAAGCCAACAGTTTGCTCGCTCGATCTCCGGAGACACCGCGATCGCAACTAAGATGAAACACTTTTTTCTTCACCCCTTCTTTCCCAGAACTCTTCATCATTCGAGAAGTGTAACGAGGACATCTTTGAGAGTCTGCCCTCTTTATCATCAAATGACAGAAGAATCCGGCGACTGTACTAACAAGCGTGAAATTCCGGCTTAAAAGCGTCTTCGTTACCGTGGTTACACGGTATGCGACGCGGAGTTTTGGGGGGAGGGAGGGAGGGAGGGGGGACGACATGTCCTCTCTGTTTCACTATGGCACGTTCGGCACGCGTCGCGTCTTCCCCTGGGCCAACTTCGGCTCTTGAGGCTGACGGAAGGTTGTCGGTCCCGACTCCGTCCCCGATAGCTCGACACTCCCGGCATGCAAATACCTCAACGGCGTACAATCAAAGCGGGCGGCTGCGTCGTCGTCGCTGCTGCTGCTGCTGCTGGTTGCTGCTATAGCACACATTCGGCTCTGTCGACTATATACATATTCAAGCGGTCAGGATATACCAGCGTAGTACCTCCTGCTACTCCTTCTCACTTTACCAAACACAGAAAGCTCTGTCTCTATCTTCCTCCCAGTATTTAGGTAGTAGTAGTGCGGTGAGCACACGCGACGTCGGCGTTGGTGGCGGCCTCGAAACAGAATACCTACCGCACCGGCTAGGGTGTCACTGTAGATATCCTCGGAGGCTGCGCTGCCGCCACTGCTACCAATTCTACGTACTACGCCACCGGTTTGTACATAGACACACGAGGCAGAGGTAACGCACGTAGGTCTGTACATAGATAGGCGCGAGTGAGACGAGGATAGAGCTGCAGACAGACACAGAGGGAGACATATAGCGACGGTGGGCTGTGCTCTAGAGAAAGACAGTGTGAGTGAGCATCGCTGCTGTATACATACACTCGACGGGAACAACGGATTCCGCTTCCGTACAGGATATACGCATATACACGGACGACAGGCCGAAGCCCATCAATTTCCCATTCAATTCGGAATCACCCCTCTACACTCCTCTCGCCCTCTACACGTTTGCCAGGATCCCCCGCTCCTCTATCTCTGTCTTTCTCTGTTCCTCAACCGACCAGATCACCCTATCTCTCTCTCTTCCCTCGCTTCCCCTTCGCTCCAAACCCTCCACGTCGACTACTTCACCCCACCCAACCAACCAACCACCTCGTCTATATACGAACGCGGGGCGCGCATCTCCGCGCGACATCCGAGGGGATGCCGGATGGACGTCGCGCAATCCCGCTATACCAGGCATTCTCCGCTGCATGTAGGTACCTATGTACCCTATACCCACTATGGGGGTACGTACTATATCTGCGTAGCCACGTCAAGGCGTTCGCTGCTGCTGCTGCAGCTCCTTTGGCTTGACTGCTGGAGACCTCCTCCTTCTCCTCCCTCATCCCTCTCCCTCTCACCCTGTCCGCATGCCGATGATCTATCGGTTCTCTAGTGTACTCGAGGCACGCACTCGATCCTTCAAATTCACTGTATACCGAGACAGCCACCGAGATCGCTATTGCCGTTGGGTACTCCGCAGTATTGCGAATATTATTATTGAGGAATATTAGTCGGTTATATTGAATTTTTTTTTTTTTTTTTTTTTTTTTTTCGGGATACTGTCCTTTGGTCGAGATTGTGAATTTCATAGAAATTTCCGGGAAGATTAACGCGCCGTGAGCCGCATCAATCTCGGACTACTTCAAGTCACTCGTCTCTCGAGCCGAGCTGAACCAATGAAGCTGCGATGAAGCGCGGATATTCGCGGAAAATTAATCATAAATTATTCGGGCGATCGACTCGAAGATTCCTCGCGTGCTGCTGCCGATATTGGCCAGTGCGTGAGCGCGCACGGGTTTTATTGAAATTCTCCGGGAACTGATTTCTTTATCCTCTTGTTTGGTTTTTCTTGGTGTATTGAAGTTTCAAGGAGATAAGAGCCCGAGGTGATCTATCGATACTGTCCGGTACACTGAGTTGTGAAATTAATTAAAAATCTCCGCATTTTCGCAAAGTCAAGCGATACTTAATAGAAACTTATAAAAAAATTAAACATTAGTCGACTACTTTCCACGTCCGATATTAATTGGAACAATCTTCGTCGAAATATCTTACTGAAATTAATTCACGAAAACCCGCAACTCGGAACTGCAATTTCCGAAAGCCCGATTCGTCGAATCACTCTGCGATATTATTCACGGCGAACAGATCAAACAATTAGTGCCTCTCGGCAACTCGGGCAAGAGCTACGTCAGCCAGCGTATAAATTAGACCGAAAGTACAGTTTGAAAACCTGTCGACAGGAATGTTCGCCAGCGGGCGAAGGGATTAAACTGCTACCCGCAGGTAGAGACCCGGAACCATCTATTATTCCGTGACATGAAACTCTGGTTGTAGTTGACCGGAGAGACTCGGGCTCATCGACTCTGCGAAAACGTCGGAGTCGAACGTCTGTTTCCGCGCTGCTGTTATGTACAGTTTGTCGAGAGTGTATCCAGCGGGGCGTGGAGGCGAGATATTCCGAGAGGAGGGTGCTGGGCTGTTCCAGGATAGCTATTAATGCGACCCTGTCCCGCACTATTTTCGCTCCTTGGGTCTCTCCTTCGCGTCCCCTGCACGCGCTGCTCTCGCTGCTGGCAGCGGCGCAAGGAGACCGAGGGTTCGCTATCGCCGCCACCGCTGACGCTGGCCCGGAGACTTCTCGCCTTGAGAGAGCCAAAGTGTAGGCTAACCCTACGCCGGGAGCGAGAAAGCGCGGACCAGGCCAGATAATGGGTAGGTACGACGCTTGGTTCGCTTGGTTCGCTTGGCTATACCTACTACTCTACTCTACCCCACTGCCTAGTATAGAAGCTCTGTCTCTATCACTCTCTCTCACTCTCTCCGTCTCCTCCTTCTCTCACGACGGTATAACGTGTTGCTAGCGGGGATGGCCGGGCTTATCTCGAGCTTGCAGCGAGGCTGCTGCGACGCCATCGCGGGGTTTATCGACTTCGCGCCGCTCGACGGACTAACGCCGGTCCCTCGATCCCGGCCGTCTGACCCATCGCGGCTAAGATGCTGTTATGTCCGGGGTAGAGGTAGGCAGGCATTACCGGTGGAAGGCATCGGTGATGGTGGACGGTGCTGCGGGTTGAGTCCGACCGTCCCGCAACGATATAGGTACCGCGGGGCCACGGACCGATAGCTGACTTGACACACGAATCAAACTGCAACATTTCCAATGGGGATTCTCGAATGGACGGCGTTCCACTCCAGGCCCAGCCGTGTACCAGGGCATCAGCCAGACTTGGTCGGAGTTGGCCGTAAGGATCTGAGAGGCCAGCTCCTCAATCCCTTGCCAGTCATATCCTCGGCGAAATCGCGACGGCTGCTGCTATACCGGATGTAGAATGTGACGACGACGACGACGACGACGTCGACGTCACGCTCGGGGAATGCGATTTCCACTAGACTGCTGATAATACACGCGGGTACCGAGCGCCGAGCTCTGAGCCCTGGATTATTTCGAGTATAACGCTCAGTACCGTTCTCGCACCTTTCCGCGAATATGTTCGGATGGATGGACTCGAAATACCGACGAAGCCGTCTGCGCATACCCACCGACACCTATAGAGACGTATGGATATATATCTATATATGAGATAGCAGCCACGAGAAATCCGGTGGAATTTGAATACCCCTCCAAGCCAGGAAAGTAGGTGTATGGGGCGAGGCTCGATAAAGGGATGGGTAACGATGTGCGAATAAGATAACCACACCATTGAATAATACTCCGTCTCTCGTTTCGCGTACGCGCTTCGTTGGGTTGAATGCTACATACAATACAGGGGCGATCGAAAAGATATCATTCGCGGCATAGTCACGTGGGTTGGGAAATGTTCGAGCATGATTGTGGCATTGATGTTCTTCTTTTTTTTTTGTAAAGAATTATAGATATAGGGTAAAAGTGGTAAATATAGGGCAGTCCATGTTTCATTGATTTCTGTATTAATCGAGTCGGATCTCATTCACTACTTATACGAATACACTACGAAATAGGGCAGATCGATTGGGGTAGGTTATTGAATAACGTGAAATTGACTCTCCGGAATGCGATGGTTGGCATTTTTGAAAAACATTTTTACCGATATTTAGCCACTCACGTCTCATCGATAATTCTGTATAAGGGCTCGAGGAAATATCTTCAGCGAAACGGAGAGAACGACGGAGCGACGCGATTGAAGATGCGGTGGGAGTATCGAACCGTGAGAAATGCGGACTTTCAGAATTTTTTGAAAGATATATTTTTGCCGATATTTAGTCAGTTACGACTCATCGAAAATTCTGTGCACTCGGCGAGGAGATTCGCCGGAATCGTCAGCGAAACAGAGAGAACGAGAGAAAGAGACTCGAGTGTTACCGTGGCAACCGCGCAGCCGAGCGGTAAGTACGTCGGTGAGGAATTTATCACGACCACGTGCGCCGCGCCAGTTCACCGCGTTTGTTCGACGCCGCGATTGAAAAGAGCGTAAAAAGGGTGCGGAACGGTGAAGCCGTATCGCGAATTTTCCGTGTCGACCGCCAAGTCGGTGGCGTTGTAAGCGGCCGCCCGGGGGGTGTTTTACCCGCGCCGGACGATAGGAACGCCCGTCGCGCGAATTCCCCGCCCGGACAAAAGATCGAAATCTCGTGGCGCGCCGACCAACGAGCCCACGTCGACTGATTCGCGCGTGCGACAATCTCGACGTGATAAGTGGCGCGCATGCTGCGTGACGTGCGACAGCGGTTTTCAACAAAGTCTCGTCGGATATTTTCATATTTACACCCGCGTCCGGCGGATCACGTTCACTCGACGACGATCTTAATGAGTACTTAAATTAAATTACTATACTCAGCGAGCTGCGCGATGAAAGTTATTTTACGAGAGCTGCACTCCGAGAAATCGCGGCGATATTCTGGTAGCTATAAAGCTCGTCCACAACTATCAATTTATCGTCCGCGCGACTATCTTTATAGTTGCGGTAATTATTCCAGACTATGTATGACGATTATCTTAATCTTGTGTATCGTAACGATCCTCGACTATCTTGACGTGTTCATTACGTATTTCCGTGCGAAGAGAGAAGGTGGTACTCACAGGTTGTAGTGGACATCCGCCATGTTGGGTCGATAGAGAAGAGCCTGGACCAAGGCCTCTTCCGCTTCGGCGACTCGGCCTTGAGCGCTCAGCACGCTGCCAAGATTTCCGTACGCTGCAATAGAGAGTTCACGTTAGTCAACACCATTGGTCGGATAATTTTTTGGAGATCGTATTTAGACGTAACGCGAGGTTTTTAATGCCTGGTCAGTCGAGTCGCGTTGTAAAAGCGCGAGCAACCGACGGTCCTGCGGATCCGGCAAAATCCATACAGACCGGCTTTGGGAAGAAAAAGGAATGATGACTACAACGAGCGAGAACGACGGGAACGACGAGTCCGCGACCTGAGCCAACAAAATGTAAATTTATTTTCCCGAAGCGAAGCGACCCTGTTAACGCGGTAACACGCAATTTCTGTCGAGACAATTAAAATACGCCGGCGCGGTGTCGGAGGCTCAAGTCGCGTGACCGTAGCCGCTGCCCAGCCCCGGGGTTGCGGCGCGGGTTCCCGCCCGGCTCCGGTCGAGAAAATTAAAAACAATACACGCGCCTCGGTCGCCGCGTCCGCACACCGCGACATCGTTGTTTCGACCCGGTGTTTCTCCTCTCGTGCCCCTCGCGCTTCTGACGTGACGTTGCCCCGTAAATAATGTCTCGGAGCGTGGAAAACGCAGCGCGTCGGGCTCTCTCCTCCGCTCATTTGTAAGCCGGGTTTAATCGTCCAGCAACTCGTGAAAACGGTCGCGCGCGCGCGACGTTTCCTTTTACGACGTTTTTTTCGCGTGCGTCGTATTTATAACGCGGACGAAAAAACGTCGTATAACGAACGAAATACGCGACGTCTTTTCCGAGGCTCGAAATGTGTAGAGTCAACAGAATTTTATTTATTTATTTAATAGTGGGCGGGACATGCCCTTGAAAATCCCTCTTTTGAAAAGTTCATGCGTAACCGAAAGCATTGTTAGCAAACTATTCGAGCTGTGATTGGCTGAGACTCTCAGACCGAGTCCAGGTTCATTTGTCCTTGATAACTTTGACAGTTCTGTCAAATATCGTATTTTTTGTAATCAACTAAAAAAGAGTTGTAACCGGTGTTTTCAGGGGTAGAATATGCGACTTGAGAACGATGGTATAGGTTAAAAGCCGATATTTTGAAAAAATAAATTTCGTGACCCCGATTCGGGCTGTTTTCGGCCCGGCGGCCAGATCTACGACTTCTGACAAGCAAAACGACAAATTTCCTTTTTTGTTTTTCAAAAGTAACTGAACAACGGTTTTTCAGTTGCGATTTACCCTTTTGAAACTTCATAAGAGCGCAGCAGCGCAAAAGCATCCCGGGCACGCGCGCCAGCGCGTGTGATTAGCCTAGTACATTTAAAAAAATCACTAAGTACAATGACGCGAAAAGCTATAAATTGTACGAACCTTTCGGTGGATTCACGTGAAGCGCCGATCTGTACAGACTCTCCTCGTCGTACCAATCCAAATTTCGTCTCAACGTCTTGGCGGACATCAAACCCAGCAGGACAGCGGTGACGACAAGTACGAGTCGTCCCCTCGTCTTTGACGTTCGTCTGGCGATTCTGTAGGCACCGGCTATTCCAGCGGCGACGGTGAGACAAGCGCCGACGCTCGGCAGATACAAAATCCTCTCGGCGATGACAAAGCCCACGTAGAAAAAGAGATTACTCGCGGGTAGAAACGGTATCGTCAGGAAGCCCAGGGACGTGGCGACGGCGCTCGCGGATTTCGCGCGGGCGATATTCTCCTCCCGGGCGATATTCGCTCTTTTCGAGCAATAACAGTCCCCGGGACCATTATTGTTGTTGTTGTTGGCCGCGCGGCAGCCTTCGGTGTGACAACTTCCGGTTCGTCGTCCCGCACAAACCGGACATCGTGACGACGCCCGAGCCGGACAACCGGACTGTAGCGGCTGCTGCTGCGACGCCGACGGCAACGACGACGACAACGACGACGACAACGACGACGTCTTGTCTAGTCGGGCGCGACTCGCCCGCAATTCCCGGACAGCCCAGAGGCTCGCCACAGCCAACGAACCGTAAAGACACACGGACTCGAAATTCCTCGGATCCGCGAGGCTCGTTATACGCGGTATCGCGTCCATCGACCAATCGAAGCTCAGCGTGCTCGGACACAGCAACATCCGCGCGCTCGCCGCCGGCAAATAAAGAAACGTCAGGCCACGTGTCAGCCTCGAGGGATGACGCGCCGTTGGATTATCAGCGCTGGCGAATTCCGGCGTAGTCGCGCCGCCGATCTTCAGTCGTCCGATCACCAGGAGAAACAGTCCGCCGGTGACGACGCCGATGCTGCGATTCCGGGACCAGCTTCGGCCTCTTTCCTGAAAATAAAAAAAAAAATAACAGGAATCAGCAATGATGATGGCATCGTCGCGTTAAGATTTCGCACTGATTGGGAACGAGTCGTATAACCCGGAATTGCGGGTAAAGCTGTCGATTTTGCGATTCCGAACGAGAGGAGCTGCGCTTACTACCTGCGCTACACTCGCAGGTGAAGTGGTACGTACTACCGTAAAATTGGGATTGTCCCGTTAATGACGAGAAAGTTAATGGCTCGCGCGGTGTACTTTCCCGGTAATTAATCGCCCCCGGCGGGATATATACTCGGGAGATCATTGCCGGAGCCACTCGGGATTGGTCCAAATTGACCAATTCCAGTGGCGGAGCACACAGACGACGACGCGTTGCGGTACCGAGTTTAATGGTAGGTAAAAAGCTTTCGCCGAATATATTCCGGTTTAGATCGGCGCTACGTGTGTCGATTCTCAACGAGCCCGAACATTTTGCGTCGAGGTCTTGTGGAGGCTGCGGCTTAAACAGAAGACGCCGATGGTAGGAGGGTACGTATATCGACTCGACAGGCGGCTATGCGAACCTCACTCCTCCCGAGAGACGTGGGATTCGCGCACAGGAGCGTCGCGATCGCCTTGGGGACTTTCGGCGGCGGCGGCGCCACACGTCGATTTACAGAGGAAACGATGGAGCGCAGCGCGATCGTCGTTCCACGCGCTGAAAAACGAGTACCCGGTACGCGAGAAGCCTCGAGCTCTCCGGGCTTAGCGCGTTTGACGGGGCGACGACGCGGTGAGAACTGTACGAAAACGGGCGATAGCTGCGAAGGTTTAACGCCCGACGACGCGTTTGCCTCGCGGCGTTTTCCGGAGAGAAGAAGAAGTCTCGCGAGGCGAAGGCTGGTGAAGGAAACCGGCGCCGGTGTGAAGGCGGTAAAGCGAATATTCACAGCGTTGCATTCGGTCCAAGACAGGCACCGATCAGGCCAGGACAAGGATGCCACGACCAGGATCTGACTTCAACCGGGGGTAACGCTGTACATTTTAGTAGATAATATAAAATTAATCAAAAATAAAATAAATAAAATAGGTAACGCACGCAATTAGCCTTTTTCCTCAGGAGGTGCCTATATATGTATAGGCTGCACTGACACGTAGTTGCCACGCGGCCGGAGCAGGGGGAGGGAGAGGGGTTGGAGGGGGGAACATGCTCGGGAATGCGAACGACCCTTGGCATCCCTCCAATCGCCGGGCGAGCGGCCGTTCTCGCGAGGAGGAGGGGAAGGGGGGGGGGGAAGACGACATGCATCATCCAAGACGTCTGGCGCAACCAGCACATCCGGATGCAGCCTGGGTTGGAAGCAGCGAGAGCGTCGCGCGCGCAAGGACGCGGAGAATATCATCAGCATGGGGTGGAGTATGGGGGGGAGGGGGATGATAGTTCGCGCCGCGTCGTGCATCAGCTCGCTGTCTCCACCAGCGCGAGTTCCATATGCACCGTTGCAGCGTCTCGCGACGCGAAGGTGGGATAGAGTCACACTCGTGCGGCGCGTGACTCATCTGCGACGATGTAATATCGACAGGCGACGGTTCCCAAGATTCAACCCGTGTTTGTGTATATCCGACAGCACGACCGATGCATTTTTCTTCCAGGCTACGTGTGTGAGAAATTTTGGTCGATTGAGAACGATGATGATTGTGTCTTCTTACCTTGCGACTGGTCGGCTCGCCGTGACAGAATTCCCAGAGCAGACACAGCGCCAGCGACGAGATTCCGGTTTCTTTGGCGAGCGTCGCCAGCAGCGACGACAAAAGGGCCAACAGCAGTGGCAAAGGCGGTCGCGACTCGTTGCAGTGGCCGACGTAGGCGAGAAACGCCGCCAGTGTCAGCAGACAAGCCAGGAGATCGGCCCGACCGACGATCCCCGCCACGGCCTCGCTGTGAATCGGATGAACCGCGAACAGCAAACCTGCTATCGCGTGCGCTAGACTGCGACCTGGAAGTACCTGGAAAATAGGGAATAATTGAATTTACATTGATTCTTCGATAATTGTTCGGAATCTATAAGTATTACATTGAGAAATCGGCGGATCTCGCTGACGTCGTTGATCTGACACTCAAACCGAGCGAATTCGTGAATCGCTACACCGTGGATCATTCGTAGCTCGCACCAATTTGTCTCGAGAATCGTATTATTTCTCACAATTACCCGACCTTATTTTCGTACTCGCTCGCAATTACGCCGGTTAAAGCAGCTCGAAAACGCGGCGGAAAATCATCGGAATCGTCGACATCGATAATAATTTCGCTCTCGGCGCCAAACGACGCAAATTCAATTGAAGTCGTTTCTTGTCGCTCAACAGCCACCGGATTTCGCCGAATTATACCCCCCGGTTCTTCGTTTCGTTAGTTAACGTTTCAATTTAACTGCGAGCAGAGTCCGCGCTTATGAATTACGCGCATTCGGTATCCGAATCTGTCTCCCTCTCACCCCTCTCTCGTTCTCTCTCGCTCTGGCGCGATTGCTTCTTCATTTATTTTTTGCCCGAGCACCGAAAGCGAGTGAGTCATTTCTCGTTGAGTCTGTCGATACGCAATTCACTATAACGCTATCGATGATCCGATTATGATATATTGGCTTTCGATACGCCCGCCGGTACATCTGCTGCTGCTGATGCTACTGCTGCTGCTGCTTCTGCTGCTGCTGCTGCTGCTGCTGCTGCGGCTGCTGCTGCTGGCTATGGTTTTATCGCTCGCTTCTGCTATGTCGACCGCGGCAGCACCGGGCGATGGTGTCGATCAAGCCCAATTGCCATGCTGTCTCGTCGACCAGCAGCGCCGCGCATCCAGACATTAAAAAAAAATGAGTGTGCGCAGTAGTCCGCGTTCTTTCGCGCGAACGATAGTTCATGCCATTTCACGGCACCCAACACCCATCAAAACGCATTACTGTCGTACAGCAGGAGCTCTCTCTGAATTTTAGCGTCGGTCTGGCGCACGCGCACACAGAGAGACTGAGTGAGAGGGAGACTCGGAAATTCGTGACCCGTGAGCGAGCGAAATTTGAAACTCACCTTCCTGGCGACCCTGACGACGAGGCCGGTGCACGCGGCGTGAAGAATCACGTTTACGAAATGATAGCCCCGAGGGTCGAGGCCGCCGAGCAGATGATTAAGCCGGAAAGTGGCGACGCACAGCGGCCGGTAGCTACCGTGAGACCCTCGCTCCCGGAGCGGCGTGCCCCAAAAATCGTTCTCCAGCAGCAACGGGTACCATGGCGAACTCGGCAGCAGGTCCGGATTCGTCAGAATCGCCCTTCTGCAATGCAAACGAAAAATACAATTTTATTCGATTTAGCCATATTATATTAATCGAAAAAAAAAAATGAATATTGACACAAGAGAAAATCACTGTGGTTTTTGAAGTGAGAGTGAAATACTTTGCTCATATAAATATGTATGAGCGTCGTCTCTGAGGAGGAAATAAAGGCCTTTCCGGAGACGACCCTTAACGCTGAAATAATGCACCAAAGGAGAGACCCAATGCACATCCTCGCCCGGAAAAGTCGCTCTTCATCTCCCGCGAGATCCGACACCTCATGTTTCCACCATTCGTCTTTGCCATTCGGCGGGTACACCTTCCTGCGACGGGATTCACGGATTTCTAGGTTGAATCAGTCGCGAGCCCTGCGGGGGCATCATCATTCCGACGTTTCAGCGCGACAACTGGAGCGAAAAGATATAAACGCGAGAGCGCGAAACGGAAATGAATCTCGCGTGAGTGTCGCGTGGCCGACATTTGGCGGAGCCCCCCCGGCAACGAATACATCCTCAAAGCATTCTTATCTCTCCGTCCTCTCATACAATTTTCCACTTTGAGCCGCGTAGAGAGCCAGGCGCCCGCGTACCAGGACGCATCACGTGTAACCCACGTATCGTCCCGCTAATCCTCACACCCGCTATGTGTGCGCGGCGAAGTGACCTTTTGATCTCATCGTGCTCACCGAACATTTCATTATTCCCATTTTGCCTCTTCTTATTCTGCGGCCTCGTCGCAACGTCCTCTGGGCGAAACGACGACCGAGCCGCGCGCTGAGCGTGCGGTCGCGAGGGAGCGCAGACGGCAACGTGGACCAGTAGCGGGGACAGGGCCAGAGCCACCGGGGGATTCCCGAGTGTGTCATAACTCCCCTCGTGTATATAGAACACGCATCAGCATTAGCCGTGACTGGGCCCCGGCGAGCCGTGTGAGAGAGGTAGCTTGACTGACGGCGCCCGTATTACGAGATACATACGCACGGATGCGCCTCGCACTGACGGAGGCTGTACCCGACCGGCAAGGCAGTTTTCGCGCCGGGTCGCATTAGACACCCACTGCTACCGGACTACTTATTATTAAATTCAATTTATCGTAGGCTCGTACACATTGACAGCCTTGGGGGAAAATGCGAGTCGGTTGAAGAGAGCAGAGTTGAAATGGGGAAGAGGGAGGTAGGGGGAGCAGCAGCTTCCTCCTCTCTCCGCACTCGCCGCAGTTGGTCGTCGGAATGACGAGGGAACGAAGGGGTGAGCCCCGCGTTGGCGTGCCGTGAGCGAAAGGGGCTTGTTTGCGACGTCGAGTGGACCGCTCGGGATAGTTGAAGAGGTCCATTGTCCCGGGGGTCCACGGACCATCGCGCGACCAGGACGATGCTGCTCTCCTGCTGGTGCTGCTGGTGCTGCTGGTATGCTGCTGCTGTTGCTGTCTCTGATGGCGATTCTGCGTCTGCTGCTGCAGACCAGAGGCACTATCCGCTTTCCGGCGTTTTCGAGTCTCCGCGCTCGGTGCTCCAGCTTCGTACAGCGACGACTCAGTCCCGCAGAACTACCGAGCTTGCGAAGCCAACCCTCCAGTCCCTCTTTATCGACCTGTCCTTCCAGGCTTCGACTACACGACCAGCAAGAACCACCGCCCCTCTCCAAACCGTCTCGTCGTACCCGCACCGGCGGCAGCACCAACGGCAGATTATTTCTACACGACAAGAGAACGTTGCCAATAGCTATGGGTACAAGGCAGTCGCTTCCAGAGTTGCGTTCGCGGCCAATGCACGACGCAACGGCTACGGCCGCTGAATCCATCCTGAACTCTGTCTCGGTCTCGTACATTGGCCCCTCGACGTTTCTACGTCGTGTAGAACTCCCTCACGTGAACGCCCAAATAAGGGAGGGATGCCCACGTTGGTGGTACAACCTACCTACCTTACCTACGGAGCCGCGAACCGACCATCCAGAATCCGCAACCTTCGACAGGAAATTGCTCCTTCGTCCCAGCGACGTTATAATTCTCCCGCTGACGCAGCAAATGGGGGTAACAGTGGCCTCGGCTGGCCACGTGTGTGTGTGTTGAGTGAGAGAGCGTCTCCTGCCTAGCTTCGTCCCTCCTGTGCGATAGATACCAGTCGTTTGGTCGACGCAAGGGGCCAGCGCTTATTGTACACTATACACGTCGCGTATAAACCTCCAAACGGCTATTTATTTTCCACCCCCCTTGTGGTTATTTCCACGGTCGAAGTTTGGGGAAGACGTATTCGAAGCTCGATGACTCGGCAAGCCCGGTTTTCTCCTGACTTCGAGCGGTGCCCGCACACGTGGCCCACGGTTAATTGGCTGATGTCGAACGCTCGACAACAACGCGTGATAAATCATTTATTGCGTCTGTCGAGAGCAGTTCTGGGAAAAGTCGCTGCCCACGACGAGAGCCAAACTTTTTTGTGGTTTTTATCATCCGATTGGTAATTATGGAATTTACCTTTACGCCTTGATTCTTTTTCTATTAATTCTTCACTTACGATTAATGTTTTCACGACTTTTTTTTGTAAGGGATAAACGAACACACGCAGCAGATAAGAGCCCGGAAAAGTCTTGTCTACCGCAGAATGGCCGCGGCGTTCCGGTATCGTTTCGCGCTGTTCAGTTGAGTTAAGGAAGTATGAAAAAAAGAGAAAATAAAGCTGAAATAGTAGAGAGGAGCTCAGAAATTCTGTGGCGACGATAAACGCGGTGCGGCGTGGATTTCCTCGTAAGATACTCGAACTCGAGGGTCTCGTCGCGCGAGGTTGGGGGTGGGGGACAGGGCGCGAGGAAGCCGCCGGGTGGCCGGGGCAGGAGAAGCGCGTTTATCCGCGAAGCAACGATTTATGTTCCCGGGGAAAACATTGGCCGGGAACTGGGTGGAGAAAGAGAGGCGTGAGAGAGAGAGAAAGAGATACAGTCAAGGCGGAAAACAGAATATATAGAGGCCGGTTCCGAGCACACAACGTACGTATTACAATTGTGAACCAGCGGCAACGGTCTAAGAATAAGATAGACTACAACGCTGTGAGTTTCGTCGCTCTGGATTTTGCATTCGCTTCTCTATGTTAGAGGACAGATATATATGTGTCGGGGAATCGCGAGCCAAGCACTGCCGAGACGTGTATATACATTGTGTGTTGGCGTCGTCGAGGCTCGATATACAACCGGCGAAGCCGAGGGGAACCTAAATTGAATTTTTCCGTTTCATTTGTCGATAAGTCGGCCGGAATCCCGAGAGCGTTTCAAAAACGAGAGAAACGAGGACAGAGCAAGGATAGGTGACGGGAGGCGTTGGGGGGGGGGGGGGGAGGGGCGGCAAAGGAGACGAAAGAAAGATGGGAAACCACGCCGTGGTTTCGCGACACGATTTTGCGAACGTAGGCTCTCTCGACGCGGAGGGCCTCAACCCACCGTCAAATAGATTCTTCGTAAGCATTTTTCTTCGCGCGTAAAATAAATTGAACATTTTTTCCTCATTTTTTTTACAGTGCCTGAAGACGGTGTGATTTTTTTTTCTGTAAGAATACCGGCGAATAATTAGTCAGTAATTTTGTCAAAATTTATTCGAAAAGCTAATATTTCAAAAGTCGAAAAATTTGAGGAGAAAAACGCAAAAATCGAGCGACTCGATGCGACAGTTTTTCTGGGTGCAATGCGAGTGATTCGAATTTACGTGAAACTAGAGGCAAAAATAACAGACAGTTTGTCACGTCGCTTCTGTCGAGCACGAGTGACCGCATGATCGCGTATCCGATCATCGGGGGGAGGGGGTACCAGTGTCGTGGATGTACAGAAGCGGACGTGGAAAGGAACGGGGAGTGGGGGGGGGGGGAGAGTGTCGTGCGCGGAGACGCGAGAAGTGAGGTGTGTGGCGAAGTGAAAGAGGGCGAAAACCGCACGGCTGATACGGCCTCTCAAATCGCGTGGAAGACGAGACTCTAGTTTGCCCCGAAACCCAAGCCAAATCGGCATTTTCACGAGCGAGATACGTCTGGCAGCGGCAACTGCAGCCCTCATCTCCTTTTCTCCTTTTCCCAAGCCCCCCACCCACCCCTCTCGTCTCCCTCGTTCGTATATTTCTCTCGTGCTGTTTCTGCTTCTTTGAGCAACGCTTTTCCGGTATGCTGACAGCAGCGACGATGAACGATCCTGGCAGAGCTGGCGGAAAACAATTCATAATATCGCTGCTACGGAGAAGTGGAGTTTATATAATACGCTGGGTCCAGGAGCAACCTGCGCCAGTGCGGTGAACACACACACACACACATAAACGCAAACACAGAGCTGCTTCCCTCGTTGCACTTTCCAGCGCTGTGGCAATTGCAGTTTAGTCCGTGTATAATGCAGAGTTTCCATGCGAAACTCGCAACTGTTAGATGGTTCGCATCGAGATATCCATAAACTCGTCGAAGGTCGAGTGCGGGGCTTTCTCACATGCAGAAATAACCCTCGGGTTGCTCGGTGAAGGAGAAGCAGCGCCAACCGAGCAGACGGCGGAGACCCGGGAGGGCGCCAATATGGACACGAAAGTTGAGCGAGTTTCGAGACCAACGTCGTGACGGCAGCCACCCCTTTGCGCGCTTTCTCTCCCTTTCTCTCAGTCTCGCTGCGCTACTTCCACTCGCCCGGCATCCATCGTACGATTCACGGCGAGACGCTAAGGTGATGTCGAGTCCTCGGGGTGCGAGAGCTCTCGCGAAGGAACTTATACCCGAAGAGCTGGATTCCTGTCCGGAATCTAAAATCAGGTCGTCGACAAGCGACTCGCGCGTTCGTTATTATTCAAGGAAAGACCTGGGATATCCATCGCGCAGGGCCTCCGCCGAGTCCCAAAGTTTTGTCAATTAACCGCGAACAGTCCTTCATCCTGTAGACGCACGTAGGTAAAGGTAGGTACAGGTAGGTACAGGTATATATTTAGCGGCGTGCCTCGAGTTTCTTTTTTTATTGTATTAAATCTTCATCGCCCAAGGGTTCGTTAAGTCCGCCATATTTCTTCGCAATCGTTTCGCAATCCCGTTTTGAACGCGGCAAAAATACGAGGATATTTGAGACTCAGTCGCGAGCTTCGTATTCTTACACTTGATGCAATTAGAGAATTCGGTTAAGCTGATAAATTATTTTACCCGATGACGTTTTACACTTGGCTTGTAACTTTCAACGTTGACGTTTCCAATGTGTTATTTATATCAGGGTTTTTGAAAGACAATTATCTGTTTTTATGCTTTTGAAATGTCTTTCAGCCAGTAAAAATAGCTTTACAGGTTTGCCATGAGGGATTATAGCGAGAGGACTGCCGAAAAGCTTTATTAATTATAGAAGAACCACATTTTCGACTGGTTCCCTCTGAATGCGGATTAAACATGCGTCAGAACGATTTTTCACCGAACGGTAAAAAGCGATTCTCGTTAACGTGGAAAATATGAGCTGCGAATTGGCAAAATTTGGTGAAATCCGCGATCAGCACATCGCCTATACAACGATGAAGGTGGGAAACACAGCTTGAAAAATATTCCGAATATCATGTTCCGTTCGATACTTCGCCAGGGCTTTTTTCCAGTTTTATTTTTTTTTTATTCTCGTTATGCTCGCGGTAACATGGATTTTGTTGAAAATTTTCGAGAATTCTAGTCAGCGAGGCAAACCGAGAGCCGGCGTTAAAATAAAAACCGGTTGAAAAGCGAATAGAAAGAATGAAAGAACAGTGAGTGACGTGGAACGGCGAGCGGGAGGCGGGTATGTTGCCGGCTTGGATATGATGGTCGGGAGGAAGAATTGCGAAAGAGAAAACGTAGAGCGCACCGTGAAAAGATTGGCAACCGTTGGCAGATTGAAACGGGGAAGCCGCTGCCGGCGCTGCTTCGTCCTGTCGACGGCCTATTCTTCTCTCGATTATGGATTTTTATGCCCAGCGCGCGTGTCCTGCGATACAAAAGCGAGGCAAAACCAGGGACCTTAATATGCTCGTTCGTGCACGAATGAGGAGAAAAAAAAACACTGAAAAACTGTAGGATTTTACCATTCGCAAATGACTAATAAAGAAGAGAAAAAAAAGTGGGATCCTTATGATGAAATAAGCGCGTCCAGTGGCATTCGCAATCTACACTCGTCTCCTCCGTTCATTTTTCTTCGTGCCGAGAACTTCGGGGAGGAAGGTGGAGAAATGGAAATGGCAGCGGAGGAGAGGAAGATTTTTATTTCTCCTCGGGTTTGATTACAGTCCGTGTCGCCGTCAGAAAAATCCGGCGATTCATTCTTTCCTATTGATCGCCATCGACTGGGTTTACTCCGGGGGCTTCTCTCGGAACGATGCGCCATTCCTGCTCGTCGCCCACTTTCTGCTATCCAAGAGCTATCATACACAGATTGCAGGACTGTCGAGAGATATTCGCCCGATAGCCAAAACTCCTGCTCACCGATGACGTCGAAGAAATAACCGGTCGAACGCTTCGAGTTGGAAGTGGAACAAATGAGGTTGAAGGCGTTCGAGATGTCTGCCAATGACAGCCGCGCTAGGGTCGATGGGGACAAGTCGATTAGTACTTCGTGTTTTCGTCGAGGTACAAAGAAACAACTGACGCCTAATGATCCTTCCAGTTCGAGCCAAACAACCTTGAATTCTGCATCAGTCGATGCAGTTGGTACACGGTCATGGTAACATTCACCGAGTCTTCTCCATTCAGTCACGTACATCGAAACTTCCGTGACGTTTCGGGGCGTGGGAAGTGAAACTTCATCCCCCGGCAGCTGTGGTTTGGCCCCGGCTTCGAGCACGCAATCCCTCGGCCACGACGCTGCAACGACGCGAGCAACAAAAGAGAAAGTCATATTGCTGGTCACGCGGCTCAAGTATATATCGCGACTGTTGCAGGCGCAGGCTTCGCCCCGGAACTAGTGAGTTAGGGACTTTCACAAAGTGCCTGACTCTCGGCATATCGGACCTTCTTCTTTATCGGAAACTTATTGTTGAAGTGCAGTTGGTCGAGTATCGCGGCTGCATTCGATATAGCTGGTTCTCTTTGCTCGCTGTGTGCAGCTGCATTCGATATAAAGCTCGGAAGCCACGTGAATTCACTGGGTCCGGGTTGTATCACAAGGAGCCAGTGGAAATAAAAGCAATTCTTTGATTACCGGATGAAGTCGCAATCTAATAAAAACTTCGAAAACCTTCGTTGCATAAGAGCTTCGGTCCAAAGCATCGAAGTCAGTTTATGAAGATGAGGATGATATACGGACCCTGTTATCAGTGCGGCAACTGTTGGAAGGTCACCAGCGAAAAGCTGAACCTCGAACCCGGGGTTTGGATATGTCAGACGGCAGGTCGGACCGGGGAGGAATATTCCGATGGGCGGTTAACCGAGCGGATCGTCGCGGGTTTTCGGAAAATGGCCGCAACGACGTGTCCCAAAAGACTGAGGTTGAAATCGATCAAGGACTGCGCGGGCCAAGTCGCGACGTACGGGCCGGTCGCGCTGAACGGAGACAGTCGGGGGTGCACTTCCCAAGGCTAATGCCAATTAGCGGTCGTTAGGGTTGCAAATAACTGGTAGACTGGTAGACGACAACTGGCGTAATGTAACGCCTCGAATACAGAGGGGCTGCTCGACGCCCGGGCAACTGACTCTGGCACCCGAAACATATTTCACTCTCTAATGGCCGACTTAGCATAATGTATGCCTCGGGCAAAGCCTTCCACCCGTAGTGGGCGCTGCAGTTCTATAGCGGCTTAGAGTTACCTACACTGTATTCGTCTCTCTGCCTTTACCTGATTCACTATTACAGCGGGTTTGTCGGCAGCTGCATCCCAGCTGCATCATAAACTTGAAGAAGTAAATACCCCTTTTTTCTCTACTTTTGACCAAGCTCATGTAAAATCCAATCACGTCCAATGAATTCAATTATGGACAGAGGTAAATACTTGTATGATTGAGTAGTCTTCAGGGGATGAAACTGCGTTTTTTGCGAACATGCGATTTTTGTTAAGTCAGAACATTGTTATGCCGAGAATGTATTCGTCGACGGAAAATTCAGTTGATCCAACAAATCTCGGTTGTCGGTGCATAATTCACAAATCGTATTCGAGTCAGACACCGATATTAGGGCGCCGTAATGCGAGACGCGCATCTGGGCGGGCGTTCCACTCCCCTGATCTCACTCTCTCTATCTTTCTCCCTCGCTCCTGCACGTTTCATCCTCGCGCGTACGCTCTCAATAAGTAGAATCTGATTACTCGTTACTTCTACGGTCTCATGCTCACGAGCAAAGTTTTCCCGAAGAGAAGAGCGGCGGCGCGGTGGCACGGTAACGCTCGGCAAAGTCTACGTGTGTGTGGGGAGGGGGAGGGGGGAGGTCGAGAGCGAATGGAAAACCCGCCCCTTCCTCATCTTTGCCAGCAGACCGAAAGTTCCTTCCGCGAACGCAATCACACGATCGGGTAACTTCCCAATCCGAAGTTAACGGGGGCGTACTGGCCTTGTCGACTCGCACCGCTCAACCCCCTCGTCCTCTTCCCCTCTTCCAACCACCCCCCGTACCCTTTGCGAGCTGCACGCGGTTCCCCTCGTCTTTGCCCCTTATTCCCGAGCTTTCTCAGCCTCCGCACGCTCATTCAATCTCTCACTTTCATTCCCCATTCGGGGGCGAGGGTTGCAGCAGAAGCGGCAGAAGCAATGGGCGCGGGGGGGGGGGGGGGGGAGGGGGGAAGAGGTCGCTCTCGCTCAAGTATAGCGGTACATAGAAGCGGAAAATGCCGCGGGCCAACGTTCAAGGCACGACTTATCACGATCCCGTTTTAAAATAATCCAAGTTTCCGCAGCTCCGGGCGATCTTCGACTACAGTTTAGTTTGCGATTGCTGCTCCGGACGCGGGATGAGCTCTCGACCGCATCGCAATTAGAAACCGCTGAAGGGGTGCGACTCTGGCAGTATTTCCCATTAATGTGCTGCACGGAGTTCCGCGAACTACAAAAATAAAAAGTCTCACGTGTACGAAAATTAAAAATCTACTGTCACGTATGCAACGTGACACAGAATTTCTGCATCCCCCTTTCAAAAGTTGGTGAGCAACCATTGTTGTCAATTTATTCAGCATCAGATTGGACGTTTTTCGCGTTTTTCTCCTCGAATTTTCGATATTCGGGCAAAAACCGGTCATATTTGGAATCAGTGGGAAATTTCCCATCGGATAGGGTTTTAAAACTTCGCTAAATCGAAAATTTTTTTTCGCCGAAAATCGCAAGGTTCTTCGCGCGCGTCATTGTTCCTAGTAGAAAAAAAATGCTAATCGTGGATTTCGCGGATCTTTCGCCAGCGGTGACAATCACGAATAAAATGCAGCGAAGTTTTGCACGAGCTTGCAAACGAATATCTCGTGTGAGCGCCAAAAATTGAAGCAGCGCACGACAAGAGAGGAATTGAATTATCGGGGCGTTCCGCGGCCACCGCAGAATTTTACCGAATGCGAGCTTTCGACCGAGTTTCCCCCAAAAGCGCGGGTTTTACATCCGCCGACCTTCTCCCATCATCCGTGTACGAACATTTGGTTAACAAGAGACTCGGACACACGGCGGCGCTCGGCGATACAGCTCGCGGTGAGAGCCCCTCGACAGCTCTGTACACGCCCTGCAACACGCGTAACGCGCGCACGCCGCGATTTTCCATTCAACAGAGAACTTAACGAACGAATCGCCACTTTTGACCGAAACGAACATTTTTTTTCCTACCGGAATCGAATGCGAGTCGTTCGTTATTACAACACCGTTTGTCGGATCGGCCTGTTTGTACGTGAAACGAAATTTTCCAGTTAACAAAACCACTTATTTTAATCCAATTTATCGCGATACCGGAGCCGGCTGCAAATTGATAGCAATACGCGTGAAATTAACGACACTTGAGGCGCATTTTCCCAATTAAAAAGGAGGATTGTAATAATAAAAATAATGAATAAATGAAATTGATTAAATCCACAGCAAGAAATGCATCGAATGTCAGTGGTAATTAACGAACGGAACGGAACGTGAACGCGGCTCTGTCGCTTTGGTAATATCATTCCCCCCGCTTTGCGCAGACGCGGGCGATAAAAACCCAGCGCGCTTAACCGACATGCTCGTTTTCACATCCTCGGGGCTCGTGATACGCCGTGAATCGCTGTCAGAGCGCGCGGCGGGTCAGCCACTCGATATATAACGCGCGCGAAACCAACGCACAACTGCGGAACCGGACCGAACGCGAACAAAAGTTGGGTCGTATCGTTAATCGGTAGTCGGGGGGCGAATTATACAAAGGGTAAAACAATGCCCGGACCCGCGAGTCTCCGCGCTCACTTGTTTTGCGTCCATCAACGTAAATGAGATGGAAGTTGAATGACGGGGAGCGGTGCGAGGGAACCATGAATTTTCAATGCTACACGCAGCTGCCCCCGCGAACTCCACAATCCCGAGAATTCCCGGCGTTCATAATTTATATCTCTGCCGCCGCCGCCGACGCCGCCGACGCCAACGCCGCTGGCGCCACACGGTTTAGATATACGCGCACGACCGCGCAACCCGATGGGAGAGATTGTTTATCAACTCGACGTATGTACAACTACACACGAGCATCAACTTGATTTTCACCTGCGCGCCGTGTGTCTACCGCCGTAAAATATCATCTATACACACTGAAATAGACTTTATAAACACGATTGTTTGGAAACGAATTAGAGAAGCGCGGACCTCCACAGAATTTCTGTTTTCGAGTAATTATTTCCAAACGGTTTAATAACAAATTGTCAAACAACGCGCGACGCGGGGACGCCGCCGGCTCGACTATTATTGTGTTTCGGGGTAATTGTTTCTATAAAGGATTTAACAATAACTAGATTGTACGTCGTCCGATGAATTGCGAGTGTTGGACTGTTTAAATAATAGGTAATCGTGCTCAAATGATTATACGGAGCTGCTGCTGTGCTGTGCTTTTTTCAATTTGCGTTTGGAATTAAATATGAATTATGAAGCTTTCGCCTTGTTATTTCCTTCGCAATTGAATTTTCAATGAAGATTTAATTATTTCTCAAGTTAATGCGTTTTGTGTTCTTTTTCTGTAATTGCAGCTCGTTGAGTTGCTTAACGACAAATCGTGTTACACGAGTTATCGTTACTATGAGAAATAAAATAAATGCACGATTTTGTGGAAAGTACAAGCGAACCCGAGAAGTCATTCTCGTCGATTTCGTTTTGCCTAACAAAAAAAGGAAAGGAATGATAGTCGCTTCTCTTAGTCTGACAGTCTGCTATAGAAATGGCAAAGCGTGTGCTGCGAAGAAAAGGCAAGAGGACAGGCGTAGATGTGTCGCGTCCGGTTGTCTGTGTGGAGGCGCAGGATTTTACCGATACGTACTACATTCCCTAGCGCATTGTCTATTGTACGGCGCATTGATGCGGGGAGCGCGGGGGAGTGGCGGCAGCTCAGAGGAGGAGGAGGAGGAGGAGGAGAACACAGTGCTCGTCGCGTTTCAATTCCGCGGCGCATTGCTTCCGGCATTTTTGCGTTTTCCATTTTCCCACGTGCACCAGCTCTTTGCTCTCTTCGCCATCCTCTCGTCTTTTACTTATTCCCCGGGGCCATACATCTCGTCCCAGCGCCGTATCGCATCGTTCCGCCTTCACCGATACGTCTCTAATTTCACGCGTTTTTCATCCGTCAACGTAAAAACCTCTCGCGGAGTGCAACACATTTTCGCGCCTTCGGCTAAAAGCGGAAGATCGTGGAAAAAAAATACTGCAAATTTTCACGACCTTTAAGAGGAAAAATTTGCGGCGAGTAACATTTTATAGATTTTCCTTATAACCATTTGTTTTTTTTAATAGTTTCCCCAAATTGAGGAAATGTAACGTATGTCACCAGAGACGCTGCAGTTTCCTGCTCAGGGGTATAAAATTTTTTACTGTTCCATAGATTTTTAATTAACAGCTACCGTATTTCACTCGTCGCTCAAGCACCTCGCAAGTCGCATTTGGTTACACGGTCCATGCGCAGCACGCTAATACGACCACGGGGCAGATTCCGTCGTTAATCATTCGGTTGGAAACGTTACATGACGTATAAGCCCTATGAAACGCAACTAATATGCAGAAGGCGCGCACACGGACGATGATCCTGATGTACCTGCAGCTGGGGCTGCGGTATCAGCGTCCCCGCGGTTCTCGGGTACACGGGGCATTAAGTGCGTGCGATTCCGGAAATCGGATACGGTTGATATTAAGGCCCTCGCTTGGTAACTGCGACGTCGCATGACTGCCGCGCACTCGCGGCTTTAATGTCGCATCCTCCTATGGCCGCGTCGGGCGAGATGCGACATACCACATTGCGCCTCGATGGTTCCAGAGTTATCGCCGGTTTCCCCCCATCGACGATCGATCGTACTCGCGAAATTATCCCGCGCGGATAATTTCACGACAGGCAGCAGCAGCGCGCCACTCGCATATTCCCCACGCAATCGCCGCTCTAGGCTTTCAATTAAAAAAAATATATTCGAACCAAGATTTATCGGCAAAGTATTTATAGCGGCGCAACTCGGGCGACGCTGCTGCGGACCAAGGGACTCTGAATCGATTCGCGTAGTATTCGTAGCTGTAATTCGCGCAGATTGCAAGAAATATGTACATTTTTTAATATGAAAGAAATTGCAAATGATCAACGTCATTTTTTTCTTTTTCAATTTCTCCGCCTCTATTTTTTCGAAATATCTTCGCCCGGAAAAATCTCGCTCGTTAACAGAGGAAACCCCCGGAAGCCCACAATTTTTCGTTCTAATTTTCTTCTAATAAGATTAAAAATGGTATCCAGCAAAATTTCTCCGGTCTCGAGGCGGCGGGCGAATATAAAACGAGGCGGAGAGAGGAACGCCGGGAAGTTAGAATTCAAGAAGATATCCTGAGCTATGAAATGGTAAAAGTAGGTGCGGCGCCCGCGGGGGGAGGACGGTGAAAAAAGGGTGGAGGGACGGAAGGGCGGATAAGTGAAATGAAAGGAAGGAGGCGAGGAGACGGTGAGTGGGCGAAAAATTCTGAGGCGGAAAATCCATACGAATTGGATTCTTTTAATTAAATCCGACTGGGTCGTCGTTCTCGCTCGCACCCGCTGCCGCGAATCCGCGGGGTTTTCTGGCCCTACGTTTGCGCGCGCTGGCGCGATATCTCGTTTTCTTCATCCCTCGGAGTGCTTCGTCGAGGGCTCCCCCCTCCCCATCCCTCCCACCCCCTCGCACCCGGAGTACCGAGCTCGGAGTGTAACTCACGGACGGCAGGAAAAATAGGGAGCGAGTGGGCGGGTTGCGGAACGGCTGCGCTGCGAGTCTCCAGGTATGTACGCCAATAATTACGCAACCGGTCTCGGATTACGGTGAGAGCAGCTCGCGACCGGTACCGAGCCGTGCGGCATGGTTCCTCAGCTCGTCGGTTGCGACCTAATGCTTTTGTAACGACTACGTGGCTGCTACTGCTGCTGGTGCTGTTGCTGCAGTTACTGTTGCTGCTGCCGGACCAAGCAGGACTCTGCTCCCTGCTTCTGCTGCCTATACGCTCGCCGCTCAGCCCACCGGAGCGGACAGAAGAGCGCGAACCGTTACAACCCGAACGAGAAAAGTGCGACGTGGGAGTTTGAGATAAAAAATGTGCGAGAGAATTCGCAGCAATATGAGAAAAAAAAAGATTCAAGTTACTCCGAGGAAACTTCATATTATTTTTATTATTCCGAGATCTGGAGCGTGAGCAACGCTCCACGCGCGCTGTAAAAGTCCGACTGCGATTGGTATTTGTTCGAGGTTTGTCTGGCAATTTCTGTAGTCGCCCTGAGAGCGCGATGCTTCGGCAGTGGAACTGCGCGAAAAAATAAAAAACAAAAAAAATAGTCGAGGGAAAAAAAAGGAAAGAAAAACAAGAAGGAAAAAATTGAGGCTACGAGAAGAAAATAGAGAGATGGAACAAAAAAGGACTAGTGCACGGAGTGGAGAAAGAACACGGGCGAGTAGTAAGGGTGGAGGCTGTGCTGCTGCTGCCGCCGCCGCTGCCGCTGCTGCTGCTGCTGCTGCTGCTGCTGCTGCCGTTTGCAACGGACGCGCGTTTGTCCGATGGGAATATACCTCGACTCGCATTTCTCTGTTATGAGACGCGGGTAGGAAGCGGAGGGGTGGTCCGGGGAGTGGAGGAGCGGGGGAGGTGAGGGAAAAGAGGATAGGCGAGGCGGAGGCAGCAATGGTGACAGCGGCAGCAACTCCGAAGAGCGAATAGTACGAGAACCGAGGCACCGAGTGCGGGCCCACGTCATTCAATGCCGCTCGGCAGCGCGGCGCTTCCATACATTCGCCGGGGGTTCTCTCGTTGGCCCAGATTAAAGGGAGTTTTATGCGAGGCACGGCGTGGCGTTATTAATCTTCGCGAGAGCCGACGAGAAGGAGTAAAAAAACGACAGGGAGGGGAGAAGAGAAAGAGAGAGCGAGCGAGAGAGAGAAAAAAAAAGAAGGAAGGGAAGAGAGGGAAGCAAGTGTGGAGTGTGTGCGAGAAATAGGCGGACTAGACGACGATGAGGAAGAGACGAGATGTAGAGCGCGTCCCGGCACGCCCGGTAACACCGAATAAGAGAGATGAAAGACGAGCCCACTCGACGAGCGGGAAGATAGACGCGCCCAGTCGGCGTCCCAATTTTTTTCCAGCTTCGCGTGTCGCTGTAAAATGACGTGGCAACTCGAGAGGCGACTAGTTGTTTAAAAGGCAAAGGGATGATTAATGGAACGCACCGAAAGACGTCCAGTGTCTTGGGTAAAATTGATTAATGGGCCGGTGGAATGCGGTTGACAAAGTTGGACTTTGGTCATCCGAAAGCGAAGGATTTTCTTTAATCAATGATCTTTTTTTGGACGTTGATATCCGGTTGAGGGAGTAGATGGCGATGACGAAAAAATAACCGGGGTCATCTTACCCGAGTGGACGTCTCGCACCCGGAAGCTCCTTTTGTATCCTCGAAAGCTACGAAGAACCAATTACTTTGCCTACTTCAGTCCAGTGTCTACACTACAGTGAAGTAGGTGAAGTAATCGCGAGCTATGTGCGCCCTCTGCAGGACAAATCGTTTTGCTTCCACCGCCTTTTCCGCTTCCGAGATATCTCGCCCGACCCGTTCATCACCCCCTTTGCCTCCTCGGTGCTCGGCAAACGATTGCGCCAAACTTTAAGCGTTCCGTCCAATTGTCTCGCAAAATGCCCGGAGCCGAGTAGATACCTTTTGCGAAAATTTCGAGTTTCGCCGTCGTCGCTGCTCCCCTCGGATTCGAAACTTCGAGGGGTCGGCGAATTCTCTTATCGCGCAACCCTTTTGGCACAACCCCTTTTTCTGGCATTCTTGAAGCACCCTCTTACAAATAGCATCGCTTTTTCCGCCAGTGTTGTAGTCAATAACGCGCTCGAACAATAAAGTCCTCGTTTTTTTCTAGGACAACGGACCGGGAACAAAGAAAAGCTGCGAGTGGCCATTACCGTAGGTACACTTCCACCCTTAATAACAGTGATTTTATCTCCGCTGCTACAACATTATTCGCATTTCTACCTTCGCAAACTAATGGAGTTGGCTGTGCACGTATCTGCGGCGCTTTATTTAGAATCCGCAAGCGATGAAGGTTGAGTAGATGATATAACCGGATTGTGGTATTATACAACATTCGGTACATGGTACAACGCTACGTGGTATTATACGTATGAAAGGACCCGCTGGTGTCCGAGGAATTTGATCTCAATGTTTCATTAAGACGACAAAGGCCAGCCAGCCAGCCACCCAACCAACCAACCAGCCAGCCAGCTAGCCAACCCGACTTCCCCGTTTCGCCTCCTTCGCCTCACCCTACCACTCCAAGTGATCTTCTGTTTCACAATGGAAGGCGAACCTCTGGGTTCTCATCAAGCTGTATCTCCGGGTGGAGTTAGTTGGAGGGATTCTCGCCAGCTACAGCTATGTGCATATCGATGAAGGTATCACTCTGCAGGCGGCTATGCGTCTGGAAAGTGTCTTTCAAGATTCAGACCCGGTGGAGCTTGGACCTCTCCGATGCACTGTGTTAGCCCAGCTCCGGTCGCTTCACCACTACTCAATCCTTGATGTCTTCGCCCTGGTGGTCATACCGGCTAGTTCTCTGTAGTCGATAGTCCCGCAAGCTAAGGCAACCTGAGAGGGCTGCTTGGGCCTTGGCTGTTCCCGCAAACAGCCAGAGTAACGGCACACCAGCTTCGTAGCTATGCACATACATACATATTATATAGGTACCCATGTATATAGGTACCTACCTATATCGGCAAGGAGAATGGCGTGGAAGGTGGAGCAGTCGATGCGGGACTGTTCCACCCTCCCCGTCATTATTCAGAGCCCGCATGATCCTTCTGTCCTCGATCAATTTCGCTCGTTTGTGGCTTCCAACGTCAAAGAGGTCATGGCCCAAAGAGTCTCGGGTCTCGAATCTCGACGGGATGACCTATCGCCGACAGCAGAGGCGTTCACGTGACCACAGATCCTCTCGGCGCGGTATCGCGTCTTTCGTGAGACTCGGATTTCCCTGAGGCTTATAACCTTCGAGCACGGATACGGGATATGCCCGGCAACCGTAACTATTGTACAACAATTTCTTGTAGTACACTTCTCAACTTTGTTAGGCTATAATTTGAGCCTCTGGTGTCGTGTATTACAACCGACGAGTGGTGTGTAGTGTTGTGGTATTCCGGTTATGTTCGCGAAGCACGCGACGCAGCTTCGCATGTGCGTTTCACGATGAACCATCGGCTCGTCCGGAGTTTCATCGACACGTGCGATGTATTCAGTCGCTTCGGCAACATTATTGAGCTATCGCGTCGGGTTGGATCGGGTAAACAAGCCACTTACGATCATTCCACACGCGCACATCGCCAGCAAGAGACGAATGTGCGAAGGACATCAGGACGCGACCTCAAAAATTTTGATTTATCGTCGTACGAAGAGTTTTAATATAGAGGCTTGCTGTAATTTCCTCGCGCCGAGAATGAACGTCAGCGGGAGATAAATTAAGGTGGGTTTCTCTTGTCAACGAGAGACACCCGCCGCGACCGAACGCCGGGCCTCGACATGGGGGGCGACGAGATTGGAGCAAGGATTTTCCACCCTCGACCGATGATCAAACATTCGAAAATTGCCTCGGGGCGATTTCAAAATTTTTAACAATTATTAATCAAACATTGTTATAAAAAATAATCAAACCTTCCGAGCTTTGGAAAAAACATTTTCATCCTCGCGTAATTCTTCGAAAGTTTAGCGAACAAATTGCGCGAATCAGCGCCGAAATCTCGGTCTCCTTTGTCTTGGTCATTTCACGACAAAGTTCCCCAATATCGTTGTCCTTTCCGAAGAAAATAAATTTCGCGGCTAATCCAATAATTAAAGCGCCAAATGGCCTACGTTAATTGGGCCACGGCGTAAGCTTGTCGGCGAGTTGTCGGTAATACTTCAACCCGACTTATTCTATATCTCGCTGCCGTTCCCGCGGGCGTCTAATTTAAACGAGACGAATTTCCAATTAGTTCTGTCTCCTTGGCGCTCACTCGTCCCGCATTTAATTCTCGGCTCATTAAAGAACCCGGAGGCGAATAATACAGCCTCGGTATCCTCGGTCTAGTTGACTGTGGATTCATCGCTCGAATATCTCGAGGTGCACCTATATTCACGACCAAGAAAAGGAAGGAAGGTGGCGGCAGGATGGTAGCAGAGGGAGGGGGAGGAGGAGGTCGAATTCGCGATAATCGACGAAGAGTCCTGTCTATATCGCGACGGCAGATACAGTGCATATGAGTGGCGGGAGCTTTTCTCCTCTTTGGAAAAGACGCGGGACACTGGGGTGATTCGGAGGACTCGGGAGACCCGTCGCGATAAACAATTTTGCGCGGGTCTGATAGGCGTGTTTCGCTCTTCTTCTTCTTCTTCCTCCTCCCTTCCCTCTCCCTCGTTCACGTCGTCTTCTTTATCTCGGCGAGGCTGTAACGCGCGGTTAGGACATTTCGACCCCGAGCTTCGGCAACTCCAACAGCTACGAGGACCCTCGTCAAAGGCGAAAAGACTGTGCTGCCTCTCCTCTCGGTGCCTGGATGACCAAAGCCACCTCACCGCACACGCTTATACCAATTCCCAGGAGATCTCGCACGTCGCTTCGCAAACGACGCTCCTCGAAGTTCCGACAGTGGCCTCCCTCTCTCTCCGATGCTCTCTCGTCAGAAAGCTCACGTTTTCATTAATATTCTTTTCGATTCGGCGAGCTGTCCTCATTCCTCTTCGTTGCCGCTCGCGGCGTCCTCAGTCTCCCGAAGATCAAGGGACAGCTTGCTATGAGGAAGAGAGCTCCGGGCTTTGCTTCTGAAAGAGACAGCCATTATATGTGACCAAATCCCAGACGGGATAAAAGGCAGCACAAGAGAATTTATGAAAGCCTTTGTGAATTATAATCCGCATGCAGTGACTCGTTAATATCCCCGAAGAATCGGTGCGCAGTCTCGTTGCGTTCTGCAGACTTTGGACCAGCTATCATTTGGATCGGATCATTCGGAATTGGACAGTGAAAAGAAATTGTCGAGGCTAACCAACAAATTTGTAAGTTGAAGCAATTGATCCTACGTGATGAATATACCACCGAGCGCTCGGCAGTTCGCGACTCTATTTATACGTTGGGTGTATCAACGTCATTCGTAAAATAAGCAAAACTACACCCGGAGGGTCGTATAACGAGCGTTAGCTGGTTGTGCAGCGGAGATACGTCAGGACTTCCGGTCCAAATGGATCGGTAAAAGTCGCGGTGGATATCAAGCTCGGGACAAATCAAGATGGAAGAGCTGTTGCCTAGCGGGCAGAGCAACAACGTCACCCCTGCTTCTACGAGTGATACTGGTCGTTCGTAGTGGTAGTGGTGGCTGGCGGTTGTTGTGTTGTACCGCTGGTGCCGCCGCCCTCGGCTCGGCTCACAGCGCGTCGATCCATCTTGCGAAAGCGGGATAAATCGGCTTTGTGGGCTTTGAAAGCCCAACGGCGGCGGCGGCGGCAGCGACGCTACGACCGGCCGCACGGAAACAGCAACGGCAACGGCAACACAACGGCCGCCTCGCCGCATTCGGTATGGTTTCGCTCGTCTCATCGAGCCCAGCACAGTCCACCAAGAAAGATGTATCATTTATAGAGCGAGAAGAGCGCGATAAAAAAGGAGATGAAAAACGCGAAAGCTCCGAGCTTCGGCTCGGTCGATAGTCTATTCTGTGGTCTATTTAACGAATAGAACACACAGCCGCCTAGAAAATACTCTTTGAACTTCTACCCGCCAAGTTGGTAAAACTAGTTGGAAAGTTCGATAATTCTTTCAACTGCCAGAGGGCCAGCACTCTGAGCCTTTATACCGTATAAAAGTATATACTTAGTCCGGGGCGCATCAAAAGAAAAGAGCTTTTATTTATCTCTGGCAAACTGCCGCCGGCGCTTTCCCCGCCGAACTTCGCCTCGAGGCGGTATATCGAATCGGTGTAATTATAAAGAAATTAATTAAAACAAGAAATTCCGATAGGAGCGAAGAAGCTCTCTCAGCGAGTCTTATTAATAGAATTGACTGCTTGTCACGACTCAGCTGGTCCAACCTATTATGGATTTTGCGATTATGGAAGCAGATCGTAGCCTCAACTTTTTATAGCGTTCCCTGCCTCTCGTCGCACCCTCGAGAATCGCCTCTCGCCACAGATCGCTGCGATATATTATCTCCAATTATATTAGACTTATTAGGATTGACGCAGGGATTGTCACATTTCAGCCTTTCCACAGATATACCGAAGCATTTTTCCCCGATTATGGAGGCAGCCAGGTGGAAATGGCTTCAACGTTATACAGTGTTTTCTGGCACTCGAACTCATCATCCCCTCGAGAATCGCCTCTCACAAGTCGAAAGTGCTGCAATATATTTTGCGCCACGTTGGTGGAAAAGTTGATCTTCCTCTCTGTCTTTTTTTTCTTTTTTTTTCGGCTTCTCGCGGCAAACATCCCAACCACCTGAATTTTATCTCCATCGTGCAGAATCTCTTCGAGGCTGCTCCTTATATTTCTGGCAAAAGAGTCGGTAGCGACATATAAGAAGTGCGGGAAAGGGCCAGGAGACGGAGAGACTTCCACGAAGACTGTCGACAGACAGGATTCAATACACAACTCAATCTGTATCCGGCTCTGTCGCTGTCTCGTCGCAGGAGGCTGTGGCTCTTCCCGAGTTCCAACCTGTGGGCTCAAGGCCGCCGTCGTCGTTTCATTTCATCAAGCCGATCTCTTCTCCACTTCGGGTGTACATCGTCGGAGCGACCACCTTTGCAATCTCGCTATTCTCCACTTAACAATGGACCAGAGGAACAGAGTGAGGAGAGAGAGGGAGAAGGAGACATCGGGCCTCAATCAACAAACGAGTTATAGGTATAGCATTAGCCTGATACTGCAAGAGCAGCAGCCGCAGCAGCAGCAGCGCCAGACCAAGCGGATATTTGTCTATATCACTGAACTCCATCTTATTCTAGCTCCGTCATTCCTCATTTCTCGTGGTGCACTTACATACAGGTATATACCAATCCTGAAGGTACCAAGTGGAGCAGCATCCGAGTTACCACCTAAATTCGTCAATTTCTTATTCTTCGGAATGAATAAAATAGTGTAGGCGTCAGGGATGGGTGATGCCTTCGCTATTGGAAAAGGACCTGCGTCATACCCATCCTTCTCCTCGACTGAAGGTAGTCGCGAAGGCGAACGCCGCGGCGGCGAAGCTTTGAGCAATCACAAGAGCCTGATACACCTCTTCCCCAATTTGGAGGATGACGCAGGTCCCTCGGGCAAAGCGATGTTCCACGGTAGCCGCAAATGCCGTGGAATTCCCCGTGCGGGATCTGATCAACTTATATTCAAATCTCATCAGCGTTCCACAATCGGCAACCCGATTTTAACATTTTCCGTCGGCGAAGGACGCGGATCCTGCACACGGAGGATCCTCTCTTCTGCGCCCGAGGGCAGGCCCGCTTCCTTTTCTCTCCCTAACTAATCCTCTCGATCATCGCATTTTCTACCACTCGTTCATTTCCAGGACGCGGAGCCGCGGCAAGGAAGGTCTCTCTTCATTTTTCAGCAGATTGCACGTCCCGCGGAGCACGGAAATTATTGGATTATTTTTATCCCTCTTCGTCCCAATACGTCAGCGTTATACCTCACGGCGAGGGCGGTCGGTTTTGTTCGCAGGACATTTCTCCGCTTCCATTTCTGGAATTATTCTGCAATAATCCGTGCGCATGTTCCCGGCAACCGATCTTCCCTCGTTACGTATATTTCGTCGATAAATCATTGTTATCGTTAGTATTATCCCTTTTTAAAAAAGTTCATGAGTAACGGAAAGCATTGTTAGCAAACTATTCGAGCTGTGATTGGCTGAGACTCTCAGACCGAGTCCAGGTTCATTTGTCCTCGATAACTTTGACAGTTCTGTCAAATACCGTATTTTTTTTAAATCAACTAAAAAAGGGTTGTGACCAGTGTTTTCAGGGGTAGAATATGCGACTTGAGAACGATGGTATAGGTTAAAAGTCGATATTTTGAAAAAATAAATTTCGTGACCCCGATTTGGGCGGTTTTCGGCACGGCGGCCAAATCTACGATTTCTGACAAACTGTTGGGCCAAACATTTTTTTCTTTCAAAATCAACTAAAAAAGGGTTGTAACCAGTGTTTTCAGGGGTAGAATATGCGACTTGAGAACGATGGTATAGGTTAAAAGTCGGTATTTTGAAAAATTAAATTCCGTGACCCCGATTTGGGCGGTTTTCGTTATCAGATTTTATCCATCAGAGCGTGCGTTGTTGTTCCTAGTAAAATAAATCATTATAACTACTAGAAAACTATAGATAGGACAACTAGAAAAAAGAAAAAGCAGTTTATATCACGCGCTACACAGGCCAGATAACCACGGCGGCAAAGAGAATTTCTTGCTCTCTGATATTCCGATTGTCCCGGTTTTCCGGTTTTTCGCTTTTCCCCGTGCACCTGCTCATTTCGGTGATATCCATAGCCGAACACACAGAAGTATCTCTTTCAGTGAACTCGCGCGCATGTACCGCATCGCGACGGTAATAATGCATTTTTATCGCGCGTATCTCGTCGAAAAAAAAAGTTGTCACATTGGAATATCGGATTCGCAGTTTAGGTCTCATTATTCCGTCTCTGTCGGCGCACAAAGCCAACGCGAATTTCTCGTTCTCCTCGTTCTCCTCGTCCTCGTTATCGTGCCATTTGTATTACTCGATTCCGTTGCTGTTCGTGCCTCGACTGCGTCTTTTTTGCGGCACTTCTTACACGTTAGTTTGCGCGCCCGTTCGCCGTACTCGCAATCCGCTCTGTGATCAGGCGATTCGGCTTTGATGCCAGACACAAAGAAGGCCGGGGCGATATTTTCACACTTGTCGACGGATACTCGGCGTCTACGCTATGTACTTTAATTCATTTTCACCCACGCGAACGTCAAAATTGTCGTTGGAAATTTTCCACCTGGTGACAACAATTTTCAGATATTTGTAATATCGTGTAACAAGAAAATCAGGCAAAATCCCCTAGACGAAAAAAAAAAAAAAAATGCAATCTGTCCTCGACAAAGGCCAATATTATCAAAGCTCGAACGCGAGTCGCCCCGTTTGATTTATTCATTGGAAAATAATGCGACTCGGCGCGGTCATCCCCGGCGCAAATTGCAATTAAAACGATGTCAGCGAAATTATTAATTCCTATCCCGCGTAGTCGGAAGGACGGCGCGAGCTGCTCTCCACATTCGTGCTGAGGAAATTGGACCGGAATTTTTAAACATGGCTGACTGCATTAAAACCGAAGTTAAGCTGCGGAAGAGTACAGAATTGGGGTGGGAGGGGGGGGGGGGATGCTCGGGCATCCCCCACCCCACTTGTACACTCTCTTTTCCGCCGAGAACTTCATTTAGTAAACGTCAGCCTGGCGTGTATTTATGGTCAGAAATTCGGCGTCGCAGTTTTCCCCCGGGAGCTCGACGGTCGGCTGCGCGAAAGTACCGCCCGGCATGCTACTATTTACGTGCGCGACACTTGGAATTGCGGCGCGAGAGGCTCGAAGTGGAGCACACGGCCTACGAGCTCCACGAATACGACCAAAGCTCAAAACACCGAGGAGCACTGATTTCAAAATCGATTAAACGAGCCGATCTCGGTCAAGAAAAGACCTCCTTTCAATCGCGCTAATCCGGCCAAAACAATTCCAACTACTTTGCGATGAGGACGCGCGAAATTCGCAGACCATCTTCGCGCCGCAAAATACAGCTCCGCTCTTCCTCAACGCTGCACGGCGCATCGTCGTCGCTCGCAGCGAATTATACCGAGCAACTTTTGCAATCTAACGACGTTGCCGAGAGTGAGAGGGGGGAGAGGAGAGAGGGGCAAGAATTTTCCTCGTGAGGGAAAATTCGTTTTGCAACATGGAATAAATTCAAAAGTAGTTGGCGAAACTTTTAGTATGACTGATGCGTAGACTGGAAGTAGAATAGCATGTACCGGGAAATGCGGCTAAGGTGGGTGGAATGACAGGAGCAATGTTCTGTAATAGATTTTTCTCCGGGGGAGAACGGAGAACGGTGAGGGTTGCGGAGGAGGGAAGCGGGGGTGACTTGCAGTAGTTTACGCGGACAGGTCGACAGTTTTCGAATTTACCTAAGAGCCCGGGGTGAGGGGGTTGGGGGGGGGGGGGGTGAGGCCGTCGTCTCGGGGGAGCGAGCAGGGCATCGCGTCATTTGTCTTCAGCCTGGCGGTGTTGCCTCCCCGGGTGGGTGGAATTTTTACCGCGGCCTGAAAAGCGGGCGCGCGGAAGCGCCGCGCGCGCGGACGAGGCCGCGTCAAACTCGCGCGCCTCTCGCGAGTGATCGAACGTCCGCGCGGCGGCATTTGCGCGTTCCTTTGTCTCCCCGGGTTTCCACCCTACAAACCGCCCAGGGTGGATCCCAGCGGTGAGACAATGAACGGCGCGGTGAAAACCCGCCTCGGCGCGGCGATATTTCACGAATTGCGACGGCAAACCACACCGCGCGAAAGAATGGCTTTTGAATTTACTTAAGAAACCGGAAGCAACGCGATTATTTAGCCGCGCCTTTTGCAGCTCCCATGGCGGGCCCGCGTGGGTCTCATTTATTTTCGGGGCGTATCGCGCTGTCGAGAGCGAATCCTCGAGGGATGCAGGTCAAAGTGTGACGAGGGACTTGATATGACTTGGCTCGAAGGGTCTTGATATGACTTGGCTTGATACGAGAACGCCGGGGATGAAAGGCGTCAAACTTGGGCACTGAGTGATCGAACGCTGTCCGTGGTGTCGCTATTTTAGCCGCCCCCTCTCCCTTTCCCTCAGGGCGAGAAAGACAATAAGAGTCAACACCTGCAGGAAGGACGACGACGCCCAGGCTTTGCTATTTGTTTACGTCGAGCTTGGCCCTGGGGGATATACGGTATCCCTTCAGCTAGGATATAGGATATTCACGGCCTGTGTACAGCTCGCGAGGGCGATAATAATGCTCGGCTGACATCGTCCAGGTTGTGTGCAGGGGTTCGAGCCAGGCCGGCCACAACCCCCGGGGCCGGGCCTGACATCAGACACGTCGCACACCTGCTGCTGCTGCTGCCAGCGACGCCACCTTCGAGGCATTGGCCAGGGCGCCTGCGCATCGAACATACACACATACATAGCAGACACACACACACATCCACACTCTACCCGGACGATGCTCTTCCAGTTATTACACCGCAGACCACTCTTCCGACGATCTAATCGCTTCTCTCCCTATCAGCCTGTCTCGCTTTGGCTCCCTGAAAGGGGCTCGGCTCCTCTTTTCCTATACCGCCGACGTCGTTCGTTCACCCCCTTTTCTCTGACCCAGTTGAGAGCGGCGTGAAAGGCGTTGTACATAATCCTCGCACGTATAATAGTCGGCTAGGGTCACCGATATTATCGCGCCAAGCTGATAATTATAATTCCTCCTGCGGCGCTAAGAGTGGATACGGAGGCTACATCATTCAGCGTATCACTGCGTGGCTATCGGATTATATAGCCACGGCTGAGAGGTGAGATTTGCTTCCTCCGATACTCACCACGTGGAAACGTATATACGCACGGTTTATGGACGAGATATCAAATTTTTATAGAAAATTGTACCTACATTTATAATGCATTTTAAACTACTTATATCTTTATCAACGTGGCCATTAATATAATTACATCTCGCTGCAAGTATTCAACGTATTCGCTTTGCATGCGAATACGTTGATTGGTGGAAAAAAAAAGTAAGGCGAAACTTTTTTGTTTCACTTGCATTCATTTCGACGAATAACAAGGACAGCGGGGGCGATGGTTAGTACGCGGTTTCCTCCGTTATAGTCTCTCTCTTCTCCGGCGAGGAGAGCACCTCACTTGATACGCTCGACGAACAAATTGTACGTCGAGCTTTGGTGGGTTGGTCCCATGTGCCGCTGCGGAGAGCCCAACGCAGAGGAGAGTCCTGAGTCTCTTGAGAGTCCTCGTTAGCCAACTCCCGGGGCAAACCGGGGTGCGCGGGAGAGAGAAGGAGACATTTTTAGAGCACTCGTAATAGGGTCAGTCGAAACATATATAACGAACATTGTGTGTTATAGGCACAAACGCTGTGATATTACAGCGACTCGAAGTGGAATATACAGCGAGGCTTTTTATATCCTGTCTCTTACGATTTTCGTCATTGTATCGCATCAGAATTACGTTCTCGTACCTAAAAAAAAAGAAAAAAAATCTTAACAATGTTCCCAAGCGATGCACTTGACTCTGGGTTCGGTGGATTTCAGTGCACAGAGAAAAAGCGAGGGAGATACTCTGCAACCGCATCACCGCTCGGGTTATATTTATATATAAATGCATACATATTCCACGTATATTACAGCAGCGAGGAAGCTTTTCGTTGAGGTTTTAATAATAATCCCGCCGTCCCAGAGCCTCCGGTGGATACGAATGCTCGCTGTTCCCCAATTCTAAACTATGAAATTGAACGTCAAGAGCTCAAATGTTCTGCAGGAGAAAAAAGAATAGAAAAAAGTCGAACATTGTGTTCTTAGAGGTTCATTTATATTACACCGTGTACACATTGTACGCCGTATCATGAGTGCTCGCAAATTACCTAGACCGTAATTTCCGGGCGAGCCACACACGGCTCGCGTCGACTATTTGTTACGACTGATTAAATTTCGCGTTTAATGGAAACACGATTAAGCGAAACCAATTATGCAACGATTGAAGAAAATTTGCCGTAAAATAGCATTTCTCGGTGCTATTTTTCGAACAGATTTAAAAATCGTCATCTCAGACCATTTCGACGATACGTCGCAAATCCGACGATAAATTGAATTCCACTTTGATAAAGTTCGTTCAAGGCCAACAGTCTCAATCAACTTAACGCAGCCTGGAATTGGAAGTGGATACAAACACAGAGGTTGAAACCACAGCTCCGTCGAGGACAGTCAAAGTCGCGATCGTAAGAGTGATCGATGGAGAGGCAACGGAGGCAACGGAGAGACAGTGAGCCGGCGCGCGCGGCGAGGGTGAGATAGCGGCGAGGGAAGAAGAAGAAGGAGCCAGCGGCTTTTCCACTGGGAGATTGACCCCCGTCAGGGCTTTCTATTACACGGTGAGCGGCGGCCCTGGCGAGTCCTCGATCCTCGACACGCTCCGGCTGGGCTGGTCGGCTCGCGTGCTGCTCCGGGATAAGAGATCGATTTACGTGGTAGCGACTCGTATAGCGCTCAGCAGCGCCGTGGCACATTGTACGGGCCGTACGCCCGGTCGACGATCGACGCGGACCAACCAAAGTCCGCACACACGTTCCTCGAGCGTGAACGGTGCTCTCAGGCGCATCCGGTCGCTTCTGCCACTGGCCACCCGCGCTCTATATCCACCGTGACGTACGTCCGGGCAGCAATAGGAGCAGCAGCAGCGCCTCCAGCGTCCGTCGTCTAGCGTCCAGTGCCAGCTCGCAGCGGCGGCACACAATCCGCGCACTCTCCGCAATGTCGGCTAGACAAAACGAGCTCGTGAATGCTCGCTGAACTCAGATCCTCAGGAAAACGGAGACCAACTCATATAAAATACGCTCTCACTCTCGGCAACCTCGTAGTAACTCACTTCGATCCTATCGTTTTCCTCAGCACACGGACACAGACATACACACACACATACACAAAGCGTATCCGGAGTATCCAATTCAATATAACGAAGAAAGGATGTGTGACTGCGAGGATAGAGGAGACATCAACTGCGGTATGACGACCCGACTTCGGGTCTCGATTCAAATAAACCTGGACCGGGTTTGCGAAGATCAGGATCGATGATACGATCACGAGATGACGACTCATTGTTTCCATCGACGAATTTGGATCGGATTCAATGATACCTGGAATATTAATTGCCGCATCGTAATTTTTTGTTTTATCAGTAAAAAGGCAGAGATTACATAATTACGTCTCTGGGACATCCGGCTGGTTCTCCTCCGCGAAACTGCTGCCGCGATCAAAGGATATCGTTGCAGAATAATTTCAGCAATAGAAACACACAGCGTAGGTAGATCTTCGCCTACGCGATGTACCACTGATCGGATCTTGCTTTTTGTTCTCCGTCACAAAGCCGAAGTACCCGCGGAGCGGGGGAATTTAGCCAGAATCAAATATCCGCTTTGGCTCTTCGGCATCTCTTCCACTCGCGACTCCATCGTCCTCTCATACTTTCGCCGAGAGATCTCTCACTTGGACTTTGTGACCCAAGAAGCGCGAGTGGCAAAGGTCGACCTGGGGGAAGAACTCCATATTCCTTCCAATACCACGGTTCGCGTATATATACAGTCTACTGCTACGACCACCCTCACCAACACCACCGTTCACTACCATCGCCCAGAGAAGAAAGAACGAGAGAGACAGTAAGAGAAGATAGACCCTCTGAATTCGAAGTAAGGACGATTCGTGCGCGTCCGACGCGCGTCCCAAGGAGACGTAACCCCCGGCGTGGAAGGTACAGGAAGGCGAGAGCGTATGGGACGCTCGAGAGATGGAATGAGTTTTCCGGACGATTTAGCAGAGTATTTATTTGCTCCGGGTCTCATTCACCGCGTCCAGGGGATGAATCGCCCTCTTCGTCTTGCCTACACCCTCGGTCTCTTCCTCGTTCGACCCCCCACCCCCTTCATCGTCCTCTCGTTCCCTCGGGGCCCGGTGGAACGGTCGAAGCGTCTTCGACCTTCGAAAGACGCCCTATGGCCGGGCAATCCGGACACGTCCGTGGTCTTTGCTTCCTCGCGGCGAACGTGCCGCGGTCTCACCCTCCTCGCGGTCACCTTGTCGCACAGTAAGGTGCAACTAACCAGGGCTCGGCGAGAAATTCGTATCTTTGGGTCTGGAGGCACCGAGCCGGGTGTCGATATGCCACCCCCGATCATTCGGAGCCAGGCCTGGACTCTGGTCTTGTCCGCCTCGTCTACGCCGAGGGGTTAGGGACGAGTTAAGGGAAGGCGCGCGTGCAAATTGCTACCAGCAGGACGGCGGACCCTAGATCGACGTCCCACCGTGAATTTTCTCGCGCCAGCCTTTTCTTCCGGCTATTTTTTTCCCTTCCTCCCTCTGTCTCCTTCATCTTGGACCTCAAGGAACAGGGAGAAGCGAGACGTTCCTAATATGACTGGCGATTTTACGATCGGCTTCCCCTACATTTTTTTCCTTGCTACGGTTTTCAGAAACAAGGGCAACGCATTTTCCACTTATTCTACCGCCGCAGTAGAACGAGTCGTACATAGCCAGACAAGAGAAAATACGCGGACGAACTTGGATACGTACACCTGTAGCTATGTGGTTATATATACCTTACACCTACTCGGCATCGCAGGTCAGTCGAGGATAGCAGGGTCGAGTTCTTTCATCTGTTTAACGCTCGGTGACAGGTCGAGAGATAAAGTTGGCGGACGAGTGAAAAAGGGGAGGGAAACGGGAGCTCGATTACTGGTGTTGATGTGTCATTAGCCTGGGACCCAGAGGGGTGTGCAGGGTGACGACGTAGCCCCCGAGATATCCAAATGATCCACAGGTGTTGGCCTTGCGCGAGATGAACGAATTTATTCATGCTTATTTTAAAGAGCTCGCGTCACAGCGGAAGCGGCGGCGGCGACGAATTTAACGTGCTCGCGGAAGCGATTGATTCAATATTGACCGATGCCGCCGGACGAAGACTGACCTGACCTAGCTGCACCAGCCACAGCTTTATTAAACTGCCCGTACTCTCTGCTAACTGTTCTATTTGCAAATCCATATCATGGAGCGTGTTTTTTTATAGCGTTTTACGTACAAAATATTGGCGACAGGTCAATTGGTGAAATTTGTGGCAGACCACGGTCGAAAAAAACCGAAAATTCGAGAAGAAAAACGTATTTTTAGAGTATTTTTCATCGCTTGTCGCGATTACGAAAACAAGAGTAAATTTATCGGTAAAGTTATCGATTTGTCCGTTGATGTAAGAAAATTCTATAAATCGCTCCAAGCAGGAATTTTCATTTCGCCGAGCGGTCTGAGCGCGCGCGCATTCGCCTTTAGTCTATACAGAGTTTATGTATTTACCTCTCTCTTGTTCGCTCCTCTCTGCCATTTCCTGTATTCCACTTCTTCACTCGGCAGGCCACCCCCCACCCACTCTTATTCGCCCTCAAGCGTCCATCGAAGCGCTTAATTCGAACGAACGACTTTTAATCACGCGAGTCTTGCGCGCGAGCTCTCCCGGCTCTCTCCTCCCTCGCCCGGTTTTTGCACCCCCGACGCCGTCGCCTCGGCTTACTATTCATTCATCCCCTGTCTGAAGGCGACCCGGGTCCGCTTGCTGCGCACGCTCCTCGCGGCTGTATGCGAGCCGCTCGAGTGGCGTTTGTCAAGCGAACTGGCTAACGACGGGGGAAGCCTTAGTCGTCCACGGCGACAGGAATTAAAATCGTCGGAACGGCAATTCTGATACGAGATTACAGGAAAACGCTATTGGAAATCTTTCAGCTGCATTGAAACCGTCAGCTTTTAATCGCGAATTAAAAGTAGGTAATATGATTGCACTTTTCTCCCTCCCTCTCACTTTTTTTCGCATATCACGAGAGATCGAGAAGTTACAAATTCATCGTCGCCGGTGCACACGATAAAAAAGCAGACGGACCATCCGCCGGAAGCGTATATGAACTTTTTTTCACGCTCGGCTCATAAATTTAGGTCCGATGTGAATTTAATTAAAATGCCGAGCTTCCGATAAAGGACGTCGTTCCCCGCCGGGAATCTATTTGGCGAATGAAGAAATGATAAAAAGGAGGAAAAAGAGAGAACCGACCGAATGATGGCGTCTATATGCGGTTCGATCGGAATTTTCGGAAGAAGGGAAAAAGCTTTTTTGCATAATTGGCGAATCGCTGATGGAGATGCGAGGATAAACTCGCCGCTAATTTCTAATTTATACGGCTTTCGAATTAACCGGGGGGAAAGTCGATTAACGCCGCGGACTAAAACGGAAAATCGTTTATAAGAGGCGGATGGCGCAACAATACGAAAAACTATTTCTGTCTGAGATATACAGTTTCGCCTATTTTCGTTTCCGCGTGAAACGCAATTGCGGTCGAAACTATTATTGAGAGTCGCTTATAGTTCATTCTCCGGACTCACCGAGACTCCTCCAATACAATAGATTTAAAATCTACACCCACACACGTTACGTCGTCTCTCATTTTATTCCAGGTAGAAATGTGATTATGACGGAAATATAATTATGCCTGCAATTTCTTTAAATTTTCGTTTTTCCCACCGTGTAATTGTACTTTCGGCATCGCATAATATTCCGCATAAAATGTGCTCAAGGCTTCGTATTATATTCAGCATAAATTTTGTACGAAACCGTCGTGCAATTTATGCCAAAAGTGAGAGACTTTTCATCGCCATTATCATTATCATTATTATCGTTACTATCATCGCCGATAAATTATTAATCAATTTCCGATTGAAAAATGTAATTAATTTTGAAATTATCCAATTACCTGCAATTACGAGTCGTTGATTTAAATCTAGCGGAACGACCGCCCACAGACCTGTTCGCACGATGTTGTTATTTTTGCTCGTTTGCTGCGACTGATGGAGTGTCATCAGCGAAAGGTGAAGCACGGGGAAAACCGCAGCGTATAATATGTGTACAATGGGGTTTCCAAGAAAGCCGCAGCCCCCGTGCGACGAGCGTTGCCATCGGCAATTAAATGGCGCATACTATGCGGTCAACTGGAAACAGGGAACAGGCCGCGACGGGGGGCGCGACGATGTTAAAGCCACTAACTCGGGTGTACGACGAAACGCGACGCGCGACAAAGAAAGAAAACGCGCGGAAGCCGGAACCCGCGGCCGAACGATAGCCTGTCACGCAATGTCATCGCTGCTGGCGTCGTCGTCGCCGTCCGCGACGACAGGTATATGGGTACCTACCCACCTATACTATACAGGGTGTCCCAAATGTTTTGAAGTTCCGGCGGCTTAGCCCTGTTCGCTTAACCCTATATATGAACAGGATTACCACCGCTCTATAACTATTAGCGCACCCTGTATATACGTACTTCCCGTTCTCCCGTTTCGTATTGCCTCTAAAATTACGTTTCACTGTATCGTTTTCCCGTGGAAACTCGGTCTGTAATCGATAAGAAGCCATGATTCCCCCCTCCCCTCTATGCCCCGTTGCCGGCGCGACGAGCTTCATCGCTGTCGTTCTCTCCGGAATTCAGGCTTCCTCGTCACCACCCGCACCAACCCCCCTCTCTTCGTCTATACAGAGAGCACACAGCCAGGCGGAGGGGAAAAAGTGAGAAGCTCCGATAGATTAATCATCGGTCGATTTTAATATCAGGCGTAAATCGATATGCGCGCACTCGCGCGACGACGAACTGCTGCCGGTGCGCTCGGCTCCCCTTGTAATTTATTAATTCATTTCTGCGTGGATATATGTTTCGCGTGTGACTATATAGGACGCTAGACGCTATACCTCGCTGGAAATGCGAGAGAGACGGGGGGGGGGGGGGGGGGGGGGCGAAGGCGGAAAGGGGAAAGGAGCAGAAGCAAGGGGGTCAGGTGGGGGTCGCGTGAATGTGACGGGATTTTATTGTCCGCTCGTTGTGATTCAGAATGAAAGAGCGAGAGAGAAACGGTTGGCACGATTGAAAGTGGGGAGCGAGAGAGAAGGGGAGGGGGAGGAGGGAGGTCGAGGTTGCTTGCCCGCGACAAAGCCGTCAACCAATAATTCTTTAACCGATCGACTAAACGCTTTTCGATTTAGCAGCACTCTGTATGGGGAGAAAATTCAATTTGTTTGAGCCACGCCGAGTCAAAGTCACAGTGCGATTGTCGGGGGAGAGGGGATGACGAGCTGCGAACAAGACTCAACCGGGGGCAACTTTGACGCACAAAGAACACAGTCCGCGCGCGCCCGCCTTGGGAAAATCCCGTTTGCTCTCGACAACGGCAGGACTCGGGCTTTATAACTGCGAAGATTGCGAGAGGAAAACCGGCCAAACATTGCGGATACATTTTTCGCCAAAGCATTTTTCGCGTTTTCGGGTAGCGAACAAATAATTCTTTCGTTCATTGTCGACACCCGTGACTCGAGTGTTATTTGAGTTTTCTTCGCTTTTGTATTTTTTTCGCGGTAAATTATTTTTAGACATATTTTAGGGGTTACTAAAGGATCTAATCATCTTCGTGATTTTTCGAAATAAACATTTCCCCCGGGTTTTATTACCTTCCGCCTGAGTTTGCAGTATTGACGTCCGAAAATACCGAAATTTTAACGGAGGTCGTCAATCTCGCGGAACAACCGAACCGGCCGGCCGGCCACACTGATTTGCAACCAATCCCCGTACGTTCGACGTTATGATAGACTTCGTGCTGAGCTGGCGAGAAAATGCTTGTACAACGCGATCGCGTGTCAACTACCATAGCGCCAAAGAGAGAGGGTAGCTGCGATGAGGGGTGTGGGGGGAGGGGAAGTGGCGCTGGAGCGAAGCGAAAATTTATCACCAATTACCTTGGCCCGCACGGCCACCGCCACCGGTACAGCGTTGCAACTCGGGCCCCTCGACGAGATAACGAGACGTCGATCAATGTGATCACTCCTGCTGCTGCTGCTGCCTCCGCTGCCTGTGGCTACTACTCCACCGCGTGCTCGACATACCCGCGAAGCCAAAAATCTATAGACGTCATTCGCAATCCAGCGGCTCTTTTTCACCCGCTCCGAGCATTCGGACTTGCGCCGAGGGTCGTATAACAAACACGAATCTTCGTTTCACCGCTGGCTATTGATTCAACTCGTCAAAAAATGTTTCGCAAAAAACAACTAAATTAATACTGCAAATTGTTTTCGAAAAACACGGTTTATAGAATATTCTATACTCATATTTGCGCAAAATATTTTTGTGGTAAAAAGTAGCAACAATTAATTCCAGTTATATCGGGAAAAGCTTTTCCGCGGTGATTTTTCCGTAACGAATAAAATTGGCAAAATATTCCCCACATTTATTTTCGAGCTCGCGTTTCCGCGGACTGTAAAATGAATGTTTGTGGATAGAGCTGCGCTGCAACAAAACGTGTTACGCTCCACAATACGGATAATGTGTTTGGTTACAAAACCCCAGGTGGGGTCGAGAAGGAGGAGGGGGAGGAGGGGTATAATGAAAAATCGTCAACAGCAGGCAGCTACACGGGAGACGATGAGAGGTGTGGAACTGTCGAGGATACAGCAAAGAGTGGGGGCGGCGGCACAGGAGACACGAGGGATGAGAGCGCGCGTCGCGGCAGAGCCGCTGCCAGCAGCAAACAAGTTGCGGCAAAGCTCCGCTCCGCTGTGCTCGGCGGCGGCTCCGCGCCCGTGTTCTCTTCTCCTGCGCCGTGTTCGTTCCCCCGGGCTCACGCGCGAAACTCAGAATGTGGCAATCAGCGTGAATGGAGATTTGTTAGCGACATCCGCCCACCTGGGCGCGAGCGCGCGGGTACCAGGCTCGCGCGCGTTGCTTTTCCGCGCGCCAACTTGTCGCAGCCTTAATTCCGCGCTACGGCATACAGACCGCGAAACCCGATCAAAATGCGAGACCGAACTTTCGCGCTTACCTCGCGGACCACCGGAGGCCCCTGATTCTGCACTTTCAGAATTTTGCACCTGACGTCGAACACCCCCGACGTTTCAATGTATAGGTTCGTACGTGTTGGGTATCTTCAAGCCGCGAAGTTTCCCCGGACATTTTTACCCCGTCGACTTCGAGTCTTGTGCAAGAAAAATAGTGATAATCATATTTTATCGAATCTCGAAAAATTTCGTCGAGACTCGACTCGGAGGAAAATAAATAAAAATATGCATTTTTCGTAGAAACTTTCGTTTGACTTTTCCGGAACGAATAACGTCGAATAAAAATATACGTATAGCTGCACCGGTGATTTCCGAGCGAGCCAGTTTCTTTTCCAGGACCCAGAGGCCGACCGTTATTTTTACGAGGCCATCCGAGACGTCGGTAATTCTCAGCGTCGAAGGTAGCCAATAACTCGTTGCCGAAATCTCCGCGCGACGTTATAGTCCATCGAGGTCATCAGGGCGCCCAGAAGAAACGGCCGCCGTCGCGCGAAACGGGTGAGAAACTCGATGGTAATTCGGTCGAGCTGTCGCATAGCGGAAATCAGGTCTCGGCATCTCACGCTCTCCAACTTTCCATATTACGTATATATCCACCGATCTACATATGGCTAATGAGTTTATAAGCACCGCGGAGCTGCATATTCGAGCGCTTCGTGTCTTAAATTAAAGTCACATAGTTGCTCGCGTACGCTATATCTATGTATTATATATATGCTATACGTGTGCGTAAAGCGAGTGCGTGTGCAGCTTCGACGCCAGGCGTCAAAGCCTCTCCTCGCCGTTAAATCGATATAATAATTTCCGTTCGTCGCTTCGTGTCATTAAAGTTGATAAATTAATTATAGTTTCGCGCAAGCGTTGCCCTTACGCGTTGCCCCCTTTACTGATGAGATATTAAACGTCGATTACAAGCGGCGCGTTAATAACACGAAAACACAATTACCATTGCAATTCGTATATCCCGCCGTACCTGTACGTATAGGTGTGTATATCGAACTTTGGTGAACTTCGGATAAACACTTTGACGATTAGCAGGCAAACTCGTCGGATTCCTTCGTCAGAGTCGAAGGGAAGAATTTTCGTGGGACACCCAGCGCGCCTCCTTATTTATATACATTTGACGGGGGAGAGCCACGCACCCGGATTTATCCAGGTTTATTAAATTATTACTTCGACCGAATGGGAGGGGCTCCGCGTCGCACGAAGGGCAAGAGTGCCGGATCCCGGTTGATCCGATAGATATACCGCCTACTGCGACATTAACGTCGAACGGGGCGAGCGCAGGGGGTGACTTTAATCGCGACGAATACACCGGTCTCGCACCCTTCGACGCTTCCGGAGACGAACAGACGAACGACGACCCTCGGGACGCTATATACGTATGTATATAGCGTGACCTGTCTGTGTGTTTGACCTACAAATGACTGAAGCTCCATTCGCATTAATGAAATAGAGGGAGATACGGATTGAAATGCTCGTAAAATAATAACTGCCGGGAGCTTCGGTTCTACTTCGATTGGGGGATCAAAAAAACTGACGGGAATACAATTTTTCGATTTGAAAAGTCAGGCGAGAAGATTAAAAAAACGTTTTTTATTCGATCCATCGCAAGGAAGATAGGAGTTTAAATTTAATCCGTAATCATCGGCCTCACCAGTCGATCAATCTTAATTTCGTGTGTCATTGAAATATTTAATAGCGTAATTAATCCCAATTATGATACCGATAAGATTTATAAATTCCACTGAAATAACCTTTCCTTTTTTTACAACCCCGATTTTTTATTTCCACTATTTTACGTATCCTTTCGTTACCATCGAGCTAATTGGAAAAATTAATTTCCCTGATGTCGCCACAACGAATAATTGTTTATTCATCGCCGAGACATATTCCCGGAATATTATTTCTATCCGTTCGGACGATAAAAGTGAACGCATTCGCGACGCTAGAAACGATAACTCAATTAACAACCGATCGGCACGCGCGGTGTGTGTGCATCGGTTTTCATAGCGCGGGCCGTGAGTTATAGGTTCTCGGCCGCCTCGCGGGTATAGAGCCGATGGTCGATCGATGCGGTCCGCACTCGTTGAATCATTATTATCGCGTCGACGCGCGCGCGCCCGCCGACTCGACACGAGACGGCAGCGTCGTCATCGGCACCCGGGGCGCCACAGTTGCCGCGAACGAGTCGAGAGAAAGACAGAGAGGGGGAGCCGCGAAGACGAGGCCCGTGCGGCGCTGCTGCCTCTCGCAATTTCCAATCGTCCTGTGTACAAGCTCGCAGGCTAACCGCCTGCGAATCCGGGAAAATCGCGATTCGTCCCGACGATCTCAGGCAGAGGCACATTCGTGCCTCTCCGGCGGTTTCCGCGTCGTCCCGCAGCCAGAGAGACGCACGGAGACGCGAAGCGCAAGGCGCGAGATACCTATTACCCATACCCGAGCGCCCCCGGCCGCAGGGGGGTCCGCGTGATACCCATGAATATTGATTGAGAAGCGCGAGCGAGCAACGAACACCATCAACGGCTCACGAACGCGTCAGCTCTTGGCGAGAGCGAGGCGCGTCTCTCCGCCGCCACCGACGACGCCGCCGAGGCTCGGCACCTCGGGCTGAACCTTGCACCACCGTCACCACTGCCGACGCCGCGCGCGCGATACCTTCGACGTCGCGTCTCACGATCCCACCCAACACCCACTTCGCGCCCTCTGTACTGTGCAGAGAGGCGACGTTGCCTCGCCTGCAACGAGGCGAAGCTTCGCTCGGCGCCCTCGCCGTGCATCCGCACTACGTGAATAGGAATTTAAAGATTCCCTCGTTCCGCCCGTTCATTCCCCTGGGAGCTTCGGCGGTTCATTTTTATTTTTTTATTTTTTCTTAGGGCAACGAAGCGAGAGATTTACGAGGCTTTATTATTTTTTTACGGGGCAAATCACGAATATCTCGCAAGATATTATCAGATAATTATTGATGAAGCCAAAAATGTTTCATTTTTTGTTAGAGGAATAATAATAAGATTGAGTATTCATTTTTTTTCCGTACGATTGATTTTCGGATTATTTGGCGATTTTGATTTATCATAATGACGACTGAAATTGTTGTGGCGTTTGGAGATGGATTAAGGATAATTCGGGTCTGTTCGGAACGTCGGATCGATTATCTTGTCTTCCGGGGCTGCGAGCTATCGCCATTGTGCCTCACAATCAGACGCAGAGGAGCTGCTGCTGCTGCTGCTGTGTAGCGCCGCGTGACGAGCGGCGCATCACCGGATCAGCGTTAACCCAACTCCGGAGCTCGGCGAAGATGAAACAGCACGTCTCTGTCGGTGCTTTATGCTTATCGCTCTGCTTACATCTATGTTCCAATGGAGGCCAGATAATCTCGCTCTCGAATCAGGATATCTGCTTCAAAGGAACAGGGATATCCCCTTGAGCTGCGCCGAGGTACGAATCGCGAGGCCTGCGTCTATACAGCCGTCTGTCTGTCTCACTCGCTTCCTCTCTTGTCGTCTCTGTCTTATCCACCGCTGTCAGGTCTGACGCCGACGCCAATGTCGACGGCGGCAAAAGGACAGACAGACAGACCTACAGACCTACAGACTTCGCAGAGCGCGAATGAATATTGATCGCCATAGTCGATTAAAGTTGAGACCACGAAGACTGTTAGGAGTTTGGGACAACCCTCGGATTTTTTTGGATGTTTTGCTGATTTTCTTTCGACTTAATTTTTCTTTTAAATTATTTTTCAATACGTTTCATCGAAGCCAAATGCACAAGTACCGTAAATCAACGTCACTCGATGGTCGGGTTTAATTTCGAATAACGATTCCCGGAGAAATATCCCCGCCCGCCGCGCGATAAATCAGTTGGTAACAGAGCTCGGAATATAATATTTGCACGAAGTTCGCGCCGCGCGAAGCCAATAAATATTGATCGTCCCGACGTTTGGAGAACGACGTGGAAACCCAAGCGTCTTGGAGCGTGCAATTGACGCCGGCGCCGCCGCTGGGGAAACATCCTTTTCCCTCTCGACGATTATAATACTCTCACTCAGTTTTCTCCCGTCCTTCCACCCCTCCCACCCCGCCCCTCCTTCGACCCAGCCCTTTTCACTGTCGAGTTTTCTTCAGCTTCCCGTTGTTCCTGCTTTCTCGGTCTTTCTCATAATCCAATGTACTGTATACGTGTATCTCCGTCTCAGTCGTAGACAATTCTCGTTTTCATCTCGAACGTTGAGTCGTCGTCGTCGTCGTCGTCGTCGGCATCGCGACCACCGCGGCGCGAGATTGAATCGCCAGGGGGCAGGGGGGGGGGGAGAGCTCGAGATTTAACCGACGATGGATGTCTATATAGGATATACCTTAAGTCCCCAGGTTACCGGTTCTGTTATAACAGCGCAATTTTGGTAAAGCAGCAAGAGTAACGGCTCAAATTGACTATAAATCGAACGATCATCTCGCTCAAATGTCGCCAAAAGTTGACTCGGTCAAATGACCAGCACTGAAAACAGCTGATATTTTTAAAGGCGGAATTACCGACGAGTTTCCGGTGAAACTAACAATAAGTGAACTGTCGAATGCAACGATTCGTTCTCGCGACGAGTGTTGCACATCGGTCCACCCCCCCCCCCCCCCCCCTCCCCCAACCCTCGACGAACTTCTTTAAAACTAGTTTATTCGACGTTTACCGTTAATTTTCCGGGGAAACTTTGGAAATTGCGATAACGACGGGGGTCGCGGCTTGTTCGCTCTCCGAGAAGCGGGACAGATGTGTGTAGGAGTTAACGCCAAAGCGGCCCACCCCACCTCCCCTCTCCCCACCCCACCCACCCGCTCCCTGCACCGACAGGAGGTGCGCTGTGTTGCGGCTGTGCAATGTGCAAACCTATGTAGTACATTGGGAGCACAGCGCGCACACCGTCGCCATGAGGCATATGGCGGATGCAACGGGCGACGCTGAAAACCATCATCAAGGGCCCCCCGTATGCTGTTCTCTCGCTCTCTCTCTCTCTCGCTCTCTCCGCATTTGCGCGCGAGCAAGCCAATTAGATAGCCCGCGTTATGTACACGTGTGCTGCTGCGTTTCCTCGTCCCTATTCTGTGACAAATTAGCTGTATCCTGGGTACGCGGCTCCGGCGCTGCGAGAGAATCCACCGTTACGACTAATAACGCGCGTTCGCTGCTACAACGAGCGGGCTCTCCGCCGCTACCAGAGAATCCACCGCAAGCTCACTGCCATATCGCTGCATCGTTCGTTCTCCAGGAGCAGCGCATTAATATTCTTCACTGTCCGCAAAAATATACCTGCTCGATGAACTTTTAAGTTGAAGATGAAATATTAACTTTTTCTTTCATTGCAATTTCCAAACGTAATGTTAATATGGACAACAGTGTTTTATGTTGGGGATTAATGCAATATTTTTGTGGCGTAGATTGCACTGCTTCGGTATAACCAGGTTCATTAGGACGGGAAGAGTAGATGGAACCAGGAGAGTGACTTTGAGTACCGATCATAGGATTTTCGTGGTAGACCGTGAATTAGGCGAAGCCTGGCGAGATTGGGTGGTAGAGTAGCACAAGGCTGCCGAAGCAGAAGCAGCAGCAGCAGCAGCAGTAGCAGCAGCAGCAGGGCTGTCGGTGAACGAAACCACAGATCACTGCGGCGGATAGAGCGTGGTCGGCGGTACTTTCCGGCCCGCGTTATCGGATTACCGTAATTTCCAACCGTACGTACGTACGTTACCTTCGAGCCAACGCTACCTGCAACGCTTTCGTCGCTTCACTCCGGCTCGTCACCCGTTTCCGCCTCGGCTACGTGCTTTCAAGTTAGTTACGAAAAGTCCGTTGCGTCAAGCCACTACAGCATTTTGTCATGGGAGACCGCGCACCGAGTGCACCTGGTTGATTGAACGCTATTTTGAGTGATAAAACTATTTGCGCGAACTCTGAGAAGACGTAGCCAGCATTGTTTTCCCGCAAAATCGAAAACTCGAGAATTTGCGAGACGCTTTTTCGGCGAAAATTTTTTTTTCGATTTTACGAAGTTTGAAAGGCAAATGGCAAATTTCCCGCTGATTCCAAAAATTTCCGGTATTTGTCTGAAAAGTCGAAAATTTTAGGGGAAAAATGCAGCAAAATATCTTTTTTCTAGCGCAGAGGCGGAATTATCAAAAACAGTGGCTGGAAATCGCGTGAACATATAGAAAATCTAAATGTGCGCCATAAAAACAGTGAAAACAGTGAACTAGAGCCACGAGTTCGTCTCGCAACGTAGTCCATTATCCGCACAGGTGTCTCATCGCTGACTCAATCTCCGCGCGTCTGATCGATTACATCGGGGCGCTAGCGCGGAAGATAATACGCATACCGCGAAGAAACGAATCCCGCTCGCGCGCCATGGAGAATTGATTCACACGTATTTCCCCGGATATCAGATAAAGTCCCTCAGCTCGATTTCACTCGCTCGCACTCACGCACACAGCACGAAGGCGCCCTGGTGCTTGTCGAGTCGGATCGTGTCGAGCCCACCGATACACCAGGCGTTGCTTCGTCTGGTACACGTATAGGTGGCTATATACATATGTACCGTACGTGTGCGAGCGTGCGTTGGGATTTACTCCGAGAACAAATAAATCCCTCGCACTTCTGTCGCCGGAGCCCTCACTTTGCCGAGGGAATCAGGTGATCGTGTGTATAAGGGATGAGTGAGAAGCTTGGGGGGGAAAAAAGCGGGAGGATTTCCTCTTCGCCCTAACACGCCAGCAGCAGCACCACCACCGCCACTACCAGCAGCAGCAGCAGCAGCAGCAGCAGCAGTGGCAGCAGCAGCAGCAGCAATGGCAGCGGCAGGAACTGAGGTACCAGCACGTTTTCGTCTGGGACACATTTGCAACGTAGATTCGGTCGTTTCGCAAACACTAGGAAAGATATAGGCAAAGAGCTGCGAGGGTGCGAGTGAGAGAGAACGAACCGAGCAGTGCCGGTGGAAGCCTGGCGAGCAAGGAAGCGAGAAGAGACACGGAAAGAGGGAGAGGGAAAGAAGGAGAGGAAGGGTGAGCTTTTCGCTTTGGGCTGCTTCTGTGTACCCGGGTAGTATCGTGTTCGCAGATGGTGGAGTGCGTTTCCATTCGAAAGGAGGGAAGCTTTCCCCCCGGTGCGAGCCGTGTCAAGACCCAGCTCAATCCTGCCATTGCGGTTCCCGCGCTTAGTTTCCCCGTATATAAATATTCCCGTACCTACCTGTCCCAGTCAGAAATACCGAATGTGTAGGAGCCGAGTGACTTGCCGGGTCCATTGCACGGTCTGGCGTGTCTAAGTCGTCGGATAGAGGGCCCTCGTGACGGGGCCAATGGGCTGGGTCGCGGTGGTGGTCGGGGCAGAGGGGCGGCGACGGGGGTTGCGGAGTCCCAGCAGAGTGTCTGCGCCGAGGCGGAATTCCATCGAGCCCTGCGAAGCTACCGTTGGCGCCGGTGCTTACGTACAGGAGGCGCGCAACACTTGTGGGACTCCTTTGGCGAGCTCAACCGTCTCTCCGTCTCTCTTTCGCTCTCCCCTGGAAACGTGGAACTTACGCGTCTCGCTCCTCGCCCAGCTCACTTCCTCTGCCGTTGTAACGGACAACCCTACTCTATATTCCATTCGACGCGTGTAATGCGGAGCCTCTCGCGCGCTCCGGCGCACTTCCAGCGCGCACTATTCCGCCCCTTTGTGTTTAGCTCGAGTTACAGCCGAAACGCTCCTGTAACGCGTGCTAACATCGCCTCGCACCCTCTGTTTCTGTGCCAGCAGCTACGTCACGTAATGCGTGCGTAGCTATAGCTATACGCTATATATAGCTGATAGCGGGCTTCTCGAGACGGCAAAGGCATAGCGGATGCTACTTATCATCCGATGTTACTCTAATTTTGGCTCCCAGATCACAGACAGGGCACTGATCGCCAGAAATTCTGAGTCGTGATCGTTTGCCTATGTTACCTGGGACCTAGGACTACAGTGATAGACCTGAACTGTACTTTGCGAGGGTTATAAATATTCCAACTTTTCCACGGATTATCGATTCCGTATACATTATTTAACCGGTGGAACTTGTCAGTTCGACGAATGCATGAAAATAGAAGATTTTATTGGACTACGGATATCAATTATTGTAGGTGCCCTTCGATCGATACGTTTTTCCATTGCCTTTGTCGATGGTTCCGATTCCAAGAAAAGCTTCGTTACTGCGGTCGCAGCAGAAGCATACTTGGTAGTCCTTTATAAAATGTACACTGCAAACGAGGTCTCTCATTGAAGTGGTAGAACAAAGAATTGAATCACATCAACAATGAATATTAAAAGTCTCTGCAAAATTGTTGGCATATTTATTCCTCCGAACGCACAGAGAAAACATACAGAGACGACGGGTTCAAAAGAAAGTTCAGGTGACAAACGCGGAAAACAAAGATACAGGTGTCTAGGTACTTGTCGCAATTTCAAATATGGGAAATATCGGAAAATAGAAGATAACTGTTAGGAAGGCAAAGCCGAGTGCAGAGACAGTTTTCACCGCACACGTCTACCCTCTGCCCTGCTCTTTTTCCCTCTTACGATCGTCCCCGAGAACATGTACATACCGACGCTGTTCACGTATTCCGTCGGGGTTGCTTTCGCAGTGTATACGCTATACAGTTACGTTTCCCCGTCGAGGCGACGCGCCACTACGCTGCCAGCCCCGCCGGTACGACCTTTCCCGCTGCCGTGTAGCGCCATGGGTACAAATATTCTTCCTTGTAGAAGCACACACCCCTCGTTAAAACTCAAGCCACGCACGCTTCTGCCTCCAGCCTCGATGACAAATGATTATCGGACGCAGCTGAATCGTAAATTTTCATTACAAAACTAAGACCACATATAGCGAATCTCAATGCATCAAAAGATGTCTTCGTAAAGAAGATCTACCTGCTACCTTTGACTACTCGTCAGAGTTTAACCTTTGAGATTTGTCTTTGAGGTGCCGTTTCGATGAATTGGATCAACGAAAATTGTCGACTCGGTATATTGTAGACGGGGGGAGTAAATTATTCATGATTATTATAACTACGGCAGCGGCAGAGGATGTATAATCGCTTTCCGCGGGGTCGCTCTTTGATCTCAAAGCGAATCTTTAGCCGCGCTTTCGCGCTGTTAATTAACTCCACACGCGGCGAACCCGGTATTCCACGTATGTACAGACATACCGAGTTGTCATTTCATGGCTTACGCGCCATCTTTCGTCGCGCTTCTGCTATATCGCCGCGGCGGATCCCAGGTTGCATTAGCGTTCGTCCTTTGAACGGGAACTGACGGGCGTCGCAAAAGATATTCAATGCTCGCGGTGCGTTGGCTATACTCGCGGCATTGTTATAATATGCCGCGTGTACCTGAGCTGCCGGCGCACGTACACTTTGCTCCGTTCGGAGTTTGAATACATTTACCCGTACCACTATTATTCCCACGATGCGAATATTCCTCTGTGGGCCCTTACTTCTCTCTGCACGTGCACGACCTTCGCTTTGTCTCGTTGCATATCCAGTTCCTGCACCTCGAATCGAGAGTCGCAATGTCTGCCGAAAAAAAAACCCTCGTACGAGTTAGGGAGCAGAACAGTCCCTCATTGACTCCTGACCCATCAGACTCCGACAGACACCAACACAATGCAGCCATTTTCCAGGATTATGACAATCTGTTTTTGAGGAAAATATTTCGTCTTCCTCTCTCAACGGTTAATGCAGAGAGCGTGATGTTTAACAGTGGACAGACGAGGCTGCGAGGTAAAGACTTAGATTCAGTTACGCTCGCCGATGTATCTTCCGGGTGAACGATTCAACACCGATAACCGTACGTCTTTGAGCCTGTGTGTACCTACTCCGTGCACGCAACTGCACAACGTAGCTTCCTCCACTGGCGGCGGAGGTATTAACTTGGATGTGGCTTAGTCTTTGAAGCAGTTGAGAGCGAGCTCAGTGTGCGCCACGTAGTACCTACTCTACCACCCTATCCACTCGATGCACTCAAGTAGTACCAGCTGCTGGAGAGTCTGTGGTGGTAGATACGAGTAAACCCTTCTACATGCCAGCCACCGTGTTTACCCTTTGCCCCTTCCCCCCTCTCACACACTCACACATGCTTCTCCCTTCTCCTCCTCCTCCCTCTCTTTCTGCCCCTCTCCCGCCATTTTGGCGTGTATCAAAGCATAATTTACGTAGGTTTGTATCGAAATTGCCTTTCACTCGGCTTAACTCTACCTCTTGATGCAGCCGCTGCGTATATTCCACGAACCAGCGACATCAATACCCGTGTCGTTATTTGATATCACTAAATATAGGGCTATTTGATTAAAACGCGCAACAAATATACGTCATGAATACTTCAAATTGAATTACCGGTGAATCGCATTGTTACGACGGCCTCGGCTGACAACAGGCTTGATTGCGAATTTTAGTAATTACGCCATTTCGTGGAATTGCCGGTAAAGCGTCATTGTAGGTCGGTGTAATTAAGGTAGGTCTGGCAAATCTGTAATCTCTACTGCGGACTGTCCATTCGAGGCACTGTTTGTATTTTTTTCTGATAGCAAACAGTGTTCTCACAAACTAAGAATTAACCCAATCGGATCAATAGCCACCAGGGTTCATTTTCAACCGGTACTCTCGCATTCATCTTGCAGATGCGCTGGAATTACACTGTGGGTATGACGATAAAAAGAGGTCTCGGTGTAAGCGAGGAGCTCGGGAGTGCTGTCAGATACAGTCGCGCCCGACGGAAATGGTCTTAATATCCCGAGGATACCTTTGTCTGCCTTTGGCCGCGGAAGCTCAATCCCTTTTTACCCTTGTGCGTGAATTCACCCCACCAGTCAGATATCTCACCCATACTGCGCGGACCTGGAGTTCGCATATCCCAGATACGGTTGGAATACGGCTGAACACGGGCGAGTATTCGTGTATGAGAAAGCGCCGGGGGTCTCGTCGACGCTATTTCTACTCGCACCGCGCGAGATGAGATGGAAGACGACCGCCCCCGGAACGTGTGTTTGAACAGTCCCGCAAGCCTGGCGCGAGGTGGTGTTGGTGTGGCGGGCGGAGAGTGGGAGAGCGGAGATAAAAAGAGGTGAGACGCGGTGGGAGCAGCAGTAGCAGCGGGTGGCCGAGAATGGAAGATCAGGAGAAAATGAGAAGCCGCCGCGGTGAAACGTACTCGCTTCCTATCTTGCTGGCTCTATTGGCGCGCTCAAGGGTCGCGACCCGCGCCGGAGAGAGAACCGGATTCCCCGTCGGTGCATCACAAGTCGTCCCCATCCTCAATCCGCCCCGCAGCTAAATCCAACTTCATTGTAGCCGTCCTCGAAGCACCCCTCGACTGGATTCTTTTTCCTCGCCGCGAATATCGTCGATGAAGACGTCGCTCGTCGCGTCTGGCCGACTCCCGATGAGAAGTGCGCTTGATCCGGTGACCACGCGTGAAACCGAGACTCCGCGTGTAAAGAAGAGGTGCTTCCGCCCCTGGCGCCGAATCCTGGATGCGTCGTCCCGCGTCTCGGGTTTTGCCGACCAGCAGCGGCAGCAGCAGCAGCAGCACGAGCCCACCCCATGGTGGGCTATGCTCTCATCCATCCGCGCCTGAGAATAAATGGCCCGGAATATGTTCCAGTGAGAATCTTAAGAGGAGTTATGCTCCCTCGGGGAAAACGTCGTCGTTGGATCTACCCGACGAGTTCTATCTCCGTCCCGCTTCTCCTTCCTCTGATAAAAGTTTTTGCGCTCACTTTGCGCCTCGCCCAGCCGCATATACATATAGACCCCGCAGCTGAAATCCAGTTCTATCCTCTCGAAAGGCAAATCTTCCTTTCCTCCTTCCTGACGCTGGGATACTTCGTCTCCCGCGAGCGCGAGGGGGCGCGCGCGCACGAGTTTATCATGCATATCTACTCGCCGACCTCCTTTCGGCCGGAGGATCAATCAATTTTCCTTGACGAGTGGCTTATTCGCTTCTGTTCGGATAACGCAAAAACCCGCAGACTTGTTCGCTTTCCCGCGGTGATTTCGGATGTTGTTATGTCTGCGGCAAAGTAAACTGCAGACATGTTTGGAGTGGAGCAAATGGTATTCGCTAATGTAAAGACGTGGAGTTTTCGTAAAATAAGAGTTTGGTTTTGTAACAAACAGTTAGGCGAGGGTGCACTGTAGCCTCGAAAATGTTATTTATATCTCTTTCTGGTGATACAAGTGATGAAATATGTATTCGCAATTCGCAGAGAGTGAGAGAACGAGATACGAGCTCTTACTTATGCCCCCTCGGTCGAACGAGTCTAATGGACCGTTGGAATTTTGAGGGAGCTCGCTATACCTTTGTGCCGACGAAACGGCAAAAGAATTCCGAGGAAACGTCGAAGGCACTGAGGGTGTGTGTGTGTGTGTGTGTGTCTGAGAGAGAGAGAGAGAGAGAGAGAGAGAGCCGGAGAGGCAAGTGAACTAGCTGGAAGAAGTGCCTCTTTGATACCGAAGCGTTGAAACGTGTACGATTCCTGATCTATGTACTTGTCGCCACGAGACTGAGCGAGGCATAAGATCGCGAGGAAAAGTAAGCAAGCAGGTGCACGCGGGGGTAGGGGCCCTCAAAAGTTTTCGAATAAAAGCCGCACCCTCTGGAATCGCAGGCCCCTTTCCCATCCAGCCCTGTATCCGCCCTGACGCCTTTGCCCCCTCGCCCCAGACGAGCCACGCTTTTCCCTCTACCGACCCGTACCTTTATTCCGAATCTCCTCTGGTTTATCTGGATTTCGCGAGCGAAGCTCGCTAATGAACTACGGAGGCGTTAGAGCGCGCACGAGCCGAGCAACGGCGCAAAGGATCATGCCCCCGCTGAATCCTCGACCTCCGCGAGAATGCGGAACTGCTTCTGTATGCTCTTCCGCACCGTCGTTCCTGCACTTTTCCAAGCTTCGTCTGTTGTGTCTCAACGAAATCCTGGACCTGGACTTTCGAAGAAAATGGACCAACGCCCGAAATTGTTTGCGCAGGATATTTCGGACGATTTTGAAGTATCACTCAATTGCAATAGAAACAATCATTTCCATTTAGCAAAAATGACCCTCGGAAGAAGAGGTCAGCGAGATTTCTCGAGATGAGAATTCGTCTCCGGACGAATTGACTATATATATTTTTTTTCTTTTTCGTTACTCAATCCAATAAAGAGATATTCGATCCAACCTTCGCGAGACTCAGCAACTTTTGCCTTTCCGGAATAAGGTGCAAAAGTTGCTACTCGCTTCGGATTTCCCAGCATCGATCTACCGTCCGAGTAAATAATTTCTTAAGTCACATTCGCAAGGAACCTCCGCGTTTCTGTTTGCGGAGCTATAGATAACGGCATCAGTCGGCGTTGTGTAAACACAAAAGTGTTTCCGCCCCGTGCCGCCGCCCCTCGGCGCACGCGGATAGACTCTTTTCCCGCGAGAGAGCGACTGCTGCTTCTCCGCGCTGCATCCCGACGATTTATCCGGCTCAATGGAATCGATGATTGGATTGAATGTAAACGTACGGAAGTAACTGAGTGTCCCGCAGTCCGTGGCGTCTGTTCTCGAAAGATTCTTCCGCGTTATACGCTGCGCGTCGTCGGTCGGCGAAATTCGCGGGGGAGGCTCTGGAGTTTGTAAGAAATCCGCTTTAGGAAATTTTCAGCATTGCGGCTCTCATCGAGAGAAAGAGGCCGGTGCGGATGGAATGTAAGTTCGTCACTCGGGGATGCGCGCTCGGAATTTTCTCGTGAGCCGAAGCAGCGGCGTGTGAGAGGAGAAAGAAGTTGCGGAGACGTCGACGTCGAGGGAGAAAGCGCGCGTGGATTTGTCTTGGCACCGAGCGGACCGAATAATCTTGTCGGTCCGCTCATTCTTTTTCGTTATTTCGTTATTCCGCCGTTCCGGGGATTCCTCGTCGCCCACCCGGCTCGTGTCTGATGACCGTGTGTTCGTGCTCGCCTCTGTCTTTCCCGGCATTCCCTCAGCCATCCCCTCGCCTCATCCTCCTTCCATTCCTCCTCCTCCTCCGCCTCCTCGCGCTTCTCGTCCTGCCGACTCCCCTTCCCCCTCTGCGCGCTCACCCCCTGCTCACACCGCCCAGCTCGCACGCTCTCTCGGCAGTGGACTACTTTTCCGTTTATTAAGTCTGTGAAATATTGCCGCGCATGGAAGGAAGTCAACCGGCACTGTGACTCTCTCCCTCTGTGTGTCTCTCTCTCTCTTTCTCTTTCCCTCTCTGTAGCTGCGAGCCCATACACGTGGACGAGGCTGGATTGCGGCTATACATATATCTGTACACGTGCATGCACCGACACAGAGTGGATGTGCATGTATACACGTACCATGGTGCACTATATCCGAGACTATGCTCAGCCCAGCGGGAACAGTTGTTTCCGAGTGGTTGCCACTTGCACCAACACCCTCAGTCGACGTACGACCGACCGAGCCGAGGGTGGCGCAGACTTTTTGACTGTCTAATATCGCCGGGAGTTACGAAACTGCTTTGCAATTGTGATTCTTCGCCAAGAAATTCTTACCTCCGTCCTCGTCTCTCCGGCTGCTCGTTGGTCGTAGCCGCCGCTGCTGCTGCTGCTGCTGCCTCCTGCCGTGAGAGCTGTTTCTTCGCCACGCGAACCTCGAGAACTTCCGCTTCACCGCCGTTGTCACCTAGCCCTTCTTTGTCTCGCTCCTCCCTCCCACTCTTCTTTCCTCGACCTCCTTCTTTTCCTCCTTCCTGCCCGCGCTCCTGTCTCGCCGTGTCATCTCGAATTGCGTTCAGCCTCGTGCCAGCTGCTCGTCCCCATATTCTTATTCCATCCGACGCTGTGTTCCGTGTTCCCGTCATGCGCCGCGCGCCGCACTTGAAAGTTCGATGCAGTTTGGCCTTTCAAAAATTCACCGGAATAATGGTTATCGCGGAGGAACGAAAAATGACGGGGCGAGTTTGGTTGAGAGGCCTTCGAAATAAAAATAAAAAATGTAGGGAAAAAGAGAAGAGGGACAAGCGAGAGTCGCCCGTCACGTTGTTCTGACCTCCGGTGGACAGTTAGGTGGTGGTTGCTGCGCGGCCCCCTGGAAACTCCTGTCACTGGTGCTCAATGTCGTTGGCATCGGACGTGCCCCGGCCTTTGTACGTGAGGGATCTATTAGTATACACGAGCGCGTCGGGCGCGCTTCCCGGAAAGCATAGGGGACGGTGCGCGGGGGAAAAAACGCCCGGAGTGCTCGGGGATTTTGGGAATACATAGCCGACGGCAACAGCGCGAATCTCCAACGCCTGGCTGACTGGTTGCCTCGCTAGCGGCACCACACCGGAGTCTCGGAGTTGCGTCAAACACGGCGGATACACGCCTCGCGCTCTTCGTAGGTCCAAGTATGCAGACTGCGTCGATCGATAAGAGCATGAAGGTAGGTACGGACCATACGCGTAATGGAATTGATACGTTAAATAAATATAAGAAGTGTATCTTCGAAGATGTATCTCGGATAAGTGGGTGACTGGCAACACCTCCGGGCGCCTCCGACCCTACTTTGTCTACAGGCCTCGGAGGCATCGAAGTAGATACAAATTTTTATAGTGCCTTTCGCAGACTTCGGGTAAAAAATTCACGCGTTCGACAGACAAGATAAAAAAAGGGGTTGCAGTCGTTGCCCCGGGGCTCGGAGATATCTCAGACCCGTCGCAGACAACTTCGACCCATTTTTGATGTCGTCTTACGAGGTGTTAATGTCCAAGTTCGCAGCCCGAATCACCGAGGCGCGTCGTCATGGCCTCGGGGCTTTCGAGCAAACTTTTTCCCGTGGGAAGAACGACGAAGACGACGACTACGACGACATTCAAACATCTACACGTCGTCAATGAAGAAGAAAAAGACACTGGAATGTTATCGGCTGTCTATTTTGGCACCTCTGCTGACAAATTGTCCATCTCATCACGATTCTCTCGGATGGTTATCTTGCTGCAGGATATAAAGGAATCCAGGAACGTAACTGACGAGCTTCCAACACCTGCTGGAAAGTGGCTGAGGTCATCACGATTCCCTTGGATCGTTTCCTTCCTGGAGGATTTTATTGCTTACATACCGAAGGAGTGAGCAATTGTTCCGATGCTCGTGAGTTCATCCGTGGCTTCCAGGCGCCTCGGGAATGATTTCTCGGTTTGGCTACAGTCGCGACCACGTGATAAACGACTACGGTCCTCGTGCATTCGTGAGTAGCGGTAATATCTTGCACGCTTTTTCGCAAAACTCAAGAGATCGAGAGAGCCGAGACGAGGCGAGAGTAAAAGAGAGCGAGAGGCCTTTGCCGCAGTGCCGCGACTTCAGTGAAAAATGACGTCGAACGGAATTCTGTGACAATAGGACAGGGTGAGGTGGGGGATGGACGGAGCTTGGCAGTTGAGACTACTGTGGAGAGTTCGGGTAGTACGTCGTGCCGTGTGCTTTCTCTCTACCTTTCTGTCTCTCCCACTCGTTGCCTCGCTCCTTCGCTCGGTTTATACCGGGGGTTCCCCCATCCCGACCCACACCCCACCGACTGCCAACCACCCGTTTCGCTCAGACTGCATGTATGTACATACATCTCTTCCAACCGTGTATATCGTACATAACGGACGAGAGGCTGAACAATATAGAGGACGAGATACTCGCCGGGATAGCGATTCTATTTATCTTCGCCTTACGAAGTCTCCGCCGTCGGGGAAAAATGGCGTAGCTTTGTCACTGGCAGGAGGATATCCGGGAATCGGGGCAATTTCGTATCTCTCGCGTGTGTAACGGCTGGGCCACGTCAGTCCCGCTTCTGGCGGGACGTTTTTGTACATCCACCCCTTTCGTTGGCATTCGAAATACAGGATGCAAACGCGACGCGGATGTTCCAAGCAGGACTCGTGTCTTGCATATATGTTCAATCGAAAGGGCTGGTGCTTTGTTTGTATTTTTGAACCGGGTAATGTCAAAAATCCCCGGGGAATCTTTTGAGCAAACGCAAATCTATAAGTTTATCGTTGCGAGAGATTTAAGGCTGATCAACAAACGTTACTTGTACCACGTCTCGTTTCGACAAGCCCCGGCCACTTTCCTGCGTTAATACGTTGGTATTAGGTATACATTGAAAAGCTTAGCGTTACACCGTTCGGTATAATGTAGGTACCACCCTCCAGGTTTACACGGGAATACCCGGTACATCTGTCTAATATTTCTCTCTCTCTTTGCCGTATATCATTCCGGGTGGCAGCGTCTGCTCGACTTGCCGCTTTCCTGCAAGCGTTCTGCCGTGACGACAACAAGAGAGGCATGGGAGGGGGCGTGCGAGGTTCCCGTTTCACCGTTCGCCCGACTGTCAACCGTACGTAGTTATATACCCGGGGACATACGTTGAAGCTCGATACGGAGACGAAGCTATCGGGTGACAGTAGCCATTACTGCATCAGCCATTAGTAACGCGATAACCTGTTCCCTCGGTGGCACAAGGGGCTCCAGGCTCCGTTTCCTTACTCCGGACACGAAGAAGCCAAAAGGAAATGACTACCTTTTCGTTTGGAAAGTGGACATCCGCCACACAGGCGGACGTTGATCCGACGTGCGCACATATTTCCGCGATGGACGAGTGACAACGTCCGGGTTGTCCGTGTGGCGAAAATCACAGTAGCTACATATCGTGACCGACGACTTCGTGACGTTCGACCACCGTCTCACCGTTTCACCCGGCACGCGATCTTACGGCGTGACGTTCATGCAAGTGATAGACCAGATGAACTATATTCGGAAATGTAAACAACGATTGAACCGCCTCAGGGCTGGCATGGCTCTGCGCCCCGAACTTCGAAACAGATTAGCGTCGGTCAGCGCACACACAAACAGTGGGAATTATATACGTTGCGGCGAGCGACGCAGTCTCGGTACCCACCCAGATCTGCGGGGATCGGCGAGTCAGGCGGCGGCAAGGAGTCGAGCGGAGTAAATCAGGAAGCGGCAAGTTGGTCCGGCTATTTCGAGCAATTGCTGGATGTCCCGTAACCCACTACAGAGTAACTCGGCTTGGAGAGTACTCCCGCGCTTAGCAACTTTGCGGGACCAAACGAGACGATTAGCGAGGGAAAATCGGGGCCGGTTCGAAGTTGGCTCCGGGTTTCGCGCCATATCCTCGGATGGTGCAATGGCCGAAGCAAAGCCTTCAAAGCCGCTGGCGCGATCCTGGACGGATCCGCCAGCCACGCATCAAGCGCTAACTCGTTTCTTTCCAATCGCTTTCTTCCAATCGCCTCTTATACTCGTAAAGCCTTCGATAAACACAAACCACTTCTTTCTCTCACTTTTGGCATAGTCACTTTTTTTTTCTTCCACTTGCAAGAACAAAGGCTTTGATTCGGCTACGAAGCGTTTGGTTGGACATGCGCCTACCGAGTGGGAATTAACCGGTTCGTTAAGCAGGAGCAAACAGTCCACGTCAATTGGTTAAGTTCAGCCAACTGGTCGTTCGACTATAATAATTGGCTGCCTAACCGCGAGTAATCAGCTGACGAGGCATCAACACGCCAAGCGATTATTCCAACCGAGTCTTTTTCCCCCCACACGTGCGGTCAACGGTGTTTAACATTGCTGGAACAACGCCGCCGGTATATTCGCACCTCCGGGGCGTGTACCACAGTCCAACGCTGAAAGTATTTCTCGCTTTCAAAGTGCTCACGTGTGAGCTTGATACCAGGTAGGTTATAGGCCCCCAAGGCGCACTTGAAAATGACTGTGGAGGGTAGTAGCGGAGAGTGTGGTGGTCGAGAGCTTGGGCTACGAGAGGAGCGGGACGAGGGTGGGGGGAGAGAGAGCTCAGAGGGTCGGAAGTCGGATGAGAGGTTTGAGTGGGAGCCGAGGGAAGAGGGGGAGAGAAAACGCGAGTAGTGCAGAGAGAGAATGGCGGCGGGAGACGGGCAAGAGAGAGAGGGTGAGCTTAGCGGGGTCCACCGTCGGGGTAACGACTAACGTGTATAGGTAGTCGTTAAAGTGCGATGGAGAGGATATCGGGTTGGTATCGATATAAGCCCTCGGGTTGCTGCTGCTGGTTTCCTGCACCAGGATTGACTTCTCTATGTCCGTATACTCTCTACTGGGTGCTCCACACTGAAATGAAGTCTCTCGGATAATCTGGCATGGCCCGATAAACACGTTAGTCGAACTAAATGCCACGTACAACTCGGCCACTGCCGCTACTGCCGCTGGAACAGGTAGACCACCCCCTCGCTGTCTGCTTCTCTCTCGACGTGGTCTGAAGTATGTGCTTGTTTGGTCATCACTGATGGATTCTATCGATTGTTCGCTAATCGTTTAATCAGCCTACCGAGACTACTCTCAAGCCGAATGCGGAGCAACGGACGACTTCCACTCCCGTTAACCGATTAACGTTTTAATCCAAGTGGTCATCGAGCGAACGCACAACGCCCGCCACCATCGTCGAGGGATGCAACTCGATTCCCGGAGAATTTGTTGTTCATGACTATCGAGGGAAAGAAGAGAAAAAAAAACGGCTCGGTCTTATTTGAAGAAGATCACCCGGTGTACGAGTGGTCGACTGTAAACACTCAATGGGGCGATACTTGGGGCAGCGCTGCCACGCTGTAGTCTCCAATACCGAGAATCCGTTTGGCTGTAGAGCGCTGGACGTACGATGTCTCTCGGCCGAGAAAGGCGAATCGGGCCAGTGCAGTTCAATCCCCGGGTTCCCCGCGTCTCACCCCACATTCTAAGGACATTTCTGTACTAGTTCGCCTCCGGCACTTGCCCGAGTTTCGATCAGAGTAGAATCGAAGAACCCAACGAGAAGCCGGAGCACGGTGGCCGACTGTTACATTAGCCGATAGCGTCGTTAGTGCCCGGTCGCGAAATTCGCTTCTCGATCCGCTTTCTTCCGAGTTTTTTCCCCTCCTCCCTTTTATTTTCTTCTTTCCTCCTTTCTTTCTTTCCGTTCTCCAGCTTCTGGGCTTCTTCCCCTTTCGCCGTAGTATCCTTTACGAGAGACACTGACCGTACACACTGACATCACCGCGGGCATATCACCCGGCGAATGGACTCTACGTGCGACTACACTGATTACGATCCACTCTCGCAACTTTCCCGTACGTCAGGATGAAACTAATGCTCGAATCACGACCAAATGTAGTTCGTAATGAACGATCACAGCTGCCATTTGTTTTGATTGCGAATTGAAGAACACGAAAGGAGAGAAAAATAGTGAGCAATTTGATCCTCTATTAGAAAGTTCACGAGCAGCCATTGTTGTCGATTTATTCGGCCTCCGGATAAAAAATGGCATCGATTTCAGTAAAGTGACAAAATTCGAGAAAAATGAAAAATCAATACTCGCGTTTTACAGGGATTTATAAAGGAATCATCGCACAGCAACGTCGGGAGACAGTGAGGATTCTTGCCAAGCGCATGCAGACAAAGCAGAACGTAACGTAATCGGAACAAGCTGTTCTCGAAGATGCTCCGATGCAGCTCGCTCGTGCAAGCGGTTGAAACTTGTGCCTGCATGCGAGAGTGTAGGTACTGGCAAGCGATGTAGCGCCCAACTGGTGCGCCGCCGTGGCGTGCGGTTGCCGCGAGTGCCTGCGTACTTTCCATGCGAATTCCACCAGCAGACACGACAGAAGCCTGAATTTCGGGGCATGGCTTTCGCGGCAGTGCCAGCGGCAGCAGTAGCAGCAGCGGCGGTGGTACACACGGCGACGTATCTCGACGCGGGATTGCCGTGAATATTCAACCGGTTAATGGAATGCAAATGCGACGTGACCGAAAGTGGCAGAGTACGTAACGCGCCGAGTTCGCGTATCCATTCGGATTCGATTGGGCTCCTCGATGCTCCCGGCGGCTGCTGGATTCTACGCCATCGGAATTCGACCGATGCTGCTCGTGTGTGGCATCGATTGTTTGATCGCAAACAAAGAATAACACAACTGCGTGTACAAACTTCGAATCCTATCGCTTTATCCATTTCACGCTCGCTAAAACCTGATCCATACCACTTCTTCCGTACGGGTTTTTTTTTCCCCCATTCACTTTGAAGTCTTTCGAATGTCCGCGAGGATAATCCGAGCAATCACGCGAGATTCCGATGGATACAGGGGCCGGTTGCGGGTCAAAGATCCGTTCCTTATCAGCGGTCAGTGACCTACACAGTCGAGTCGAGAGCCTTTCGTCCGTTTGGGTCCTCGAGGGAAGATGAAAATGTCCTCGGACGAGGGAATCCTCATCCTGTGTCCATGGGGCGTATCGTGACGTTTGGGATTTTCCCTGGCGGTCATTACTCAAGACCCGTCCCGATTCTATCTGTGCGGTTCGTTCTATCGTCGCCTCGCCGACCGGACGCAAACACCGCGAATGTCGGACCGAGCTCCGGGGCACAAATATTTGCCACCTACCCGGCGACACCTCCGCGCTATTTTACAAGTCCATTAATTTGCATCACTCTGCGTAATAGCTCTTAACTCACCGGGGTGAGTTAACACGGGGAGAGGGGGGGGGCACCGAAGAAAAATAAACACGAATCTCGAGCTGTGATTCTGCTCAATGTAAAAAGGAAAGAGGAGCGGCAGGGTCGCCGCCCGTCTCCGCTCCCCGAAGATGCAGCCGATCCCGAGCGGATCCTAAAGCTGAAAATTCTCATTTTCCGCTCTCTCTCTCTCTACTTATTTAATAGGGGCGCTCGGGGCGCGCGCCAAGTGAGCCGTAGCCAGTTTCGCGTTGCACAGAGAGACCGGGGCACATAGGTACCTACTCGCAATTTCATTTGTCGGAGAGTCGGACGATTTGCCTCCCCCCCCCCCCCTTCACGCCGGAATCGTGATTAAAGAGACGCCGCGTCGCGCGCCCTTCTGGGGTGTAGCGCAGCAGCTATATGTCTGTGTACGTGTACCCAGGAGGGCGCGAAGATGGCGGAGCGGGGGCCTCTTCGCCGGCGGCGTGTACCTACCGCTGCCTCTTCCTCCCCCAACGTCCATCCCCTCCACACGCCCCACTACTATGCAAATGTTTGCCGGGCGTTAGGGGATGAAAATAATAAGGTAGCGCCGTCGCCGCTGTCCTCCTCGCGCCGGCTTAGCCTCCCCCCCCCCCTTCTACCGCTGCCCTTCTCTTCTTTTGGTGATATCACCCCGGGGCAGCCGCCACCGTGCCGAGGGTGGCCGGAGCCACGAGAGAGCCAACCGAGAGAGCCGCTTATAAAACTCGACGGCGCGGTAAGTAACGTGCCCTCTCGGGGGGGAGGGGGAGCTCGCTGTACACGCGAAGCAGCCCCGAGGGTTCTTATACGTAGGATCGAGGTGACTATCCTCTCCAACCCCCCCGACTCTTATAGATATACGTATACACGTACACACTGTTAGGGGTAGTTATATGTATAGACCGGTAGCACCGACTCGTCGGTGTTTTCGTTCCCTCGCCTCTTGTCGTCGTCGTTATAATCAGAGTATGTCGTCAAAAGGGAGGAATATATACAACGAGTGTTTGTACACGTAAAAAGCGGGGCGGTCTTTGTGCGCGTCAATGCACGAGGGCAACATTGCACACTTGAGGGGCCATTGTTTGTCGATTATCTATGAGGGAAGATTTTTTTTAATGCATACGAATTGGCGGAGGTGTAATTTGATTGCAGGGAAGATATCTGTAATATCGGCTGAGTTTCGCGGTAGTGTAATTTTATCGTGCAGTCTTGTTTATTTATGCCGACGATCAGCCAAAGCGAGTCTGCCGGTTTTATGAGCTTTTACGATTACGCGAGCTTCTTCGCGGCCCAGTTCCTCGAGTCAATGGACAATTATTCTTTTCAGCGTAGGTTCGTGACATTTCCACGTTTCTCAGGCCGAGTGCTACCTATTTCTCTTTGTGTCGGGTGTGACAATCTTAGTTTGCAGCGCAGTAATAAGGGCAAAAAGCGAAATGGCAATTGCTAATGAGAGGAATGTACAAACAGATTGAAATGTAGAATGAAACAAGTCGAGCAGCGAGATTGGCATTTGAATTGGGGCCAGCAGTTTCGCTGAATTCTCATCGCTCTCTGCGCCACGCGTCAGGTGAATCAGGGCGAGACGTCCACACGATATCATTTTCTCACGGCCTCGAGATTTTTAATCCAACACAGATTCCACCATTTTTTCACGGCATTGCGATAAACATTATTTTTCCAAAATCAATCGATGACGTCAAACGAATCGCGTTTGAGAGAAAAAATATACACGGTCATCTCTTCCCGAATGACCCTACTTCCCTGACTCATCTCTTGCTCGTTTGAATTTGTTTTTCGATTTCCTTCCTTTTCGATTTTATTTTATTTTTACAATTACCGCGTATTCAATTTACGTGAGGCACTCCACGCTTTTTCCGAATTGCCCCCGCGTCCCCGGGTATATTTATTCGAACGAACTATTACCATTTCCACTGTAGCGTGTGCACTCTCGAATCGAACGACGCAATGACTCGGGCGTTCGGAATACTGATTTTCCGCGAATGGTAAGTACGACGAATCCCGACCAAGTTTCGTGCCGGAGATCGAGACTCCGCGGGGTCGCCATCTCCTCGTCGGTGGGGAGGGGATCATCGTTGGAAGAGGCAAATGTACGGATCACTATCGGTGTGCAACGTGTTTCCTCTCAACTTTACGAACTCTTGGCTCCGAAGTAAATATATACCGACGACTCCCGTAAATCATAGAAGTAATACGCGCCAAGTAGCAGATATAGCAGGTAGGCAACCATGTGAATTTAAACGCACGTTATTGGAGACAAAAGGGGTGGAAGATCCGCGAAAACGAAATAACGCTGCAGCGCTCCCGAAGGAGGAAGAGGCGGAGGAGGAGGGGGGAAGCGAAGGAAGAGGAGGATAAGCTTCTGGCAGACGTCGGTGCTTAAGTTGCATCTGGCGTTTCCGGCGCTCGCTTCGACACTGCCGAGCCCGAAGAAACAGCGACGAGCAACAACAATGCGCAGCGACTGCAGCACACCGGTAACGAAACAGCTCGCTCGGAATTTCTACGCTATACCCTATACACGTAACACGCTGGATAAGCTTCACCGCGCGCCACGGACGATCTCGGAGTTAGTGCGTACACATTTGCGTAACGCGTTTCCGTTCGCGCCACTGAAGAGAATAACGACAATTCGGGCGAGCTACAAGTTTCCCGCGGCGCAGGTTTCCAAGTAGAAAATCTGTAGCGTTACATCCGGGTGTATACTTTCAGGCCCTGGTCAGAGCTCTGGATATTCCCGACTTGGATCGGTTAAGCCAAAAACATTCTATCGGGGTTGTGTAACGCGTTGACGCGAGGATTAGTATTTAACGTCAACGCGTCTCGACCCGCTTTGCACCTCCGGCGTCGTATATATGTCTGCATATTTTATGACACATAACAAGATGATCGCGTTGAGGAAAATCACGAGCATGTTCCGACGTCTTATAGACCAAGACGTTACTGACGTTGTACCTATGTAGCGGCTTGTAATTGGGTATACGTGTATATGCACAAAATGTATACGAAAATATGTGTACCGATCTGGTCACGCGATCTGAGAAAGCGACACTGCGCGATGCCGCACGATCTATCTAGTCTCCGGTGACGTTCGCGTCCTGTATTATTAAAGCGAGTTTCGCGCTCACGCTCGTCCGCATCCAGCGAGCGACTGCTATAGATATTCCTGATAATATAGATATACGCGGTAGCTACAGTTGTACTATGAATATTTTCCTTTCGTTCTCATTTTCGCAGGGATATTTCGGTTGCGGCCGAGGCCAACGGGAAATGTCTCGCGTCCACATCGACCGCGCCGGCCTATGTGCTTTGCTAATTATCTTCGCTTTCCCACGGGAGAACGCGGCGCCGCAGTGCCAACCCGACGACGCGACGTCTTTCCTAATTTTCGGAATCTCGCTCGATTACATTATTAATCTCGCGAGGGCTCCACGCGACGAGTGACTCGTGATTCGCAAACAAGTTGACCGGTTCGTGCAACACGAAACTACTGCCGATATTCGATACAAATTCTATTTACGGTGCTTCGACAGAGCGAAGCGAAACATGCGAGTGCCGAGATACATAGATTTCTGATACAATCATCCTCTAATAAAAAGTGCGTGAGCAACCATTGTTGTCGATATAGATCGGTCTCGGTCTCGAAGTGGACTCCCTTAAATGGCGCTTCCGAGGCGAAAGCTCCGATTCCTCACAATTTTCTTTCGTCCGATCGATACAGATCTGAACGATAAAACGGGGTATTCTCCGACGCGTCTTCCGCAAACTTATCGCGAGCAAAAACGAAGTATGATAAATGACAGCGGAATACTTTGTACAAATACGAGAATACCTAACCCCTCGTTGGGTCTTCTCGCTGCTGTGGGTATCGTTTTCGTCGGTGCGAGGGATTCCGCAGCGATTTAGCCCACGAGGGACGCGGTATATAAGGAAAAGCAAAATCATGTCCCGGTCGAGCGACTCTCGCGGAGCGAGGAGCCCGAATAAAGGCCTCGTCGCTCGCGTCGCGCGACGGACGGGCGTGCAAACTTTATCCATATACAAAAGCTTTTTCATACACGTCCGCGGGCCAAACAAAATCGCGGATGAGCGCGGTCGACTCTGAATTGAATTACCATAAAAGTCCGAAGAGCGTTTCTCTCGGAAGCTGCGCTACAGTGAAGAAGCAAACCTGACGAAAATTCAAGAATATACAAAAGTTACTTATTTTTTCCGAAACAAAAAGATTGTCTCTGGCGAAAAGATAATAACGAACTGATAAAGAGAAGCGGAGGAAAGAAAAACGCAGAAACGGTGAAGAGGTTATCGCGCGTATTCACAGGTTGTGTTTTTTTTTCACTCTCTTTTTTTTCTTTCCGCAGCGAATGGTGGTAAAAGAAGCGGGCAATGGCGCAGCGCTGCGGTAGTGGACAGAGTGGAAAGTAATGCGTCGGGCGGAATTACAAATTACATGGTGTAGGAGCTGCGCTGCCGCGCCGACGCTGCTGCTGCTGCTGCTGTTGCTGGATGCGAGAGCGCCAGAGCGTTCGCGCGGGGAATCCCCGGGCGCGTGACCCGCTCCCGCGGCTCCCATCGGTACCTGCGCTCCCATCGGTAAGCCGCCGCTGACGCCACCAGCGCCGCGCGCTGCCGTCGCTCGAGAGCGAAGGGCTGGTTCTCGTTCGTTCCGTCGATTATGCAAACAGCGTACCGCGGGCTCACGGTATCACACGCGTTACGCACACCCGCTCCCTCTCTCTCCCTCTCTCTTCCTCCTCTTCCTGTCCCACCACGCACAAAGACCGCTATTAATCTTTATTACAAACAATTCCACGCGTTAATTCCGTGCAATTTCGCCGCGAGCTACAAACTCTGCGTACCCACCATCCATCCACAGACACAGTCACGAGCGGCGAGGCGTAACGGCAAAATGGGTACGCAATTTTTTTTTGCGACTATCTTTTTTACACCCTTTTTCGTGTGAAAAAAAAACGCTGTCACCTGGCTGGTTTTTTTTAGCGGAATAGCCTTCTCGTAAAATCGACGATAAATCTTGCAGAAGAAGAGCGACGAAATCGCTTAAATGTCAGGGATGTCACGCGGCTAAAAAGAATTTCTTGGAATGGAATTGGTTGCCGGTTTTAAGAGCGACGAAATATCGCTGGAAATGTCGGTTTCAATTATATATAAAGTCGTCGGGAACTTCGGGACGTTCTAAAAATTCGTTTGGTGCGAGAATATCAATTCGGTCTTCTTGATTATTAACGGGGTTCTTCATTTGACCGGAGAACGCGCGAGCTTACGCACCAATGTGCCTAATGGCGAACGCGTTAAAGCGGAAACGTTAACCCACGCTGTACACACACTTGTACAGTGTCAGCTGTACGTGTGGCACGCTTGATTATCCTAGGAGAGCATCTGCCGTCGCGACGGAGGAGGCGCGGGGAGGGGGGAGGAATGAGCCGGGCTATAGTTAACGGAACAATTGTGCCTTTATCTACCGTCGGTCGCGAGAGGAGAGCAGCGGCGTTGACTAATGACGAAGCGGGGACGTCCAGAGCAGCGACCGTTCCATTTGTCAACGAGGAGACGCCGAATCCTCGCTCCTCTCGCGCCGAGGCTACGAATGTTTACACAGCCGGAAAGCTACAACTATTTCGACGCTCGGACACCGATGAGATTCCCGAAGATGACATAAAAAAAAATACCAGTAGTGAAGAACGCGTCCCTTATCGACGATTAAACGATTTTTTGAATCAATGAAATATAATATTTGCCTCGACGCATCGGTTCGAAAAACGTAGTTGCGTTTCGCTCGAATTGCGGACGAAAAAGAGCGGGTCGAAAAATGTCGATGGCTTCAGCAGCTTCCCGAATGCTCTCAGCCAGTCGGGCGGAGCTGGTACGAAGCCACGACGACGATTTTAAGGTTCCCTGCGAGAATCGACTCGAAGAGATAATGAGCGCCCCGAGAGCTTTCCGAGCGGGAACCTCTGACATTTGACGCAAGCTGACGGCACGTGCTACATCTGTATACGATATAATACAGTGTGAAATATATCTATATTCGCATTTTGGAGTCGGCAAGGAGCGTCGAATAGTTAGGTGTAGGTATATGTAGGTCGTATGTATATATATCTATATAAAAGGTGGTGGGCAACGGAGAGAAGATTTTCCAATCGCCGATTGGTGACCGGAGTCCGGGGACGAGCGCTCCGGGAGATTTTCTCGTGAAAGCTCGAGCTCTCGGCAGCCCGCAGCCTGCAGTCAACGCCAAGTGGAAGCGGAGGACACACGTGCTGACGACCGTCCTACGGCGACTATAACGTTTTCCGCCTCTCCTCTCGCATCGTTCTCTCCTTTTTACCTCTTACTTTTCTTATTTTTCTTCTTTCTTTTCTTCGTCCTCGTCTTCTTTATTTATTTCTCTCTCCTGTTTCTCGTGCATCATCGATTTTTCAGATAAGGCATTACTCCTGATGTCCTGAGAAAACGAGTCTCTGAGTAGCTGCGCGAGCCGAGAGTGCATCCGCGGCATGGAATACGGAAGAGAATCATCTAAGGTATTACTATTTTATCGTCGGCGGGGATAATGCACGAGATGGCTAGACGCGTATTCGTATCGTATACCAGCGATATCACACACAGGGCAAGGAATAATAATCCTGCTTCTATTTCGTCGAGTAACTCAAGTAGCCTTCCGATATCCCAGGTGAGTTTGTTTACCTGACTCATAGCTTCGCAACGCTTCTATTTATATCTCTCGGTATTTCTTGTTTTCCATTTCCCGTGTAGGTCGCATGAATTTTCGTGCGCGACGCGTTTGGCGTTACTTAAAACGAGACTCCGCCGTGTTAGCTGTGAATCCGCTGCCGGAAAAACGAAAAAGAGTCATCTTCTGTGTTTTACTATTTCATCGTGACGTTTATAATGCGCCCGGGGACGAGACGTATTCATACATTTGCGGGCGCGGGCAGACAGCGCGTACCGAGGGAGCGCTCTGCTATTCTATGCAAAGGAAATGAGAAAGCTTTTCCGCTGTCGAACTCGTCGTCTTTGTCTTACTCGTGGTCTATTTGCCTTCGACTGACCTATATAGACACTCGGCCAGAGGGAAGGGGAGAGGGAGTGAGAGAGCTGTTATTCGTGGGAAAATACGATTTCGTGCTCTTAGGTCTCGCGCCAGGCGCATATCCACCTGCCTCGGCTGTCTGTCTCGGCTCTGCTCACGGGATAATCCACTGATAAGCTTACGCTTGGCTCTCACAAAGGCGCGCGGCGGCGGTGTACATCGCCGCTCGCAAGCTCGCGATTCCCCTTTCGTTGCCTCGCGCCTCGTTCGCGGATTTGCCTGTTGGCCCCACGGAGCTCTCCGTGTCTTTTGAGTAATTGCCCTCGAAACGGTTGTCAAACGGTAAACGCGCCAAGAGTCCACTCCGAACGTCCGCTCGATCAACGCGTTCTCCTCATTCGGCGCGACTCCGAAACCGCGAAAATTCGGCTCGGCTACCGCTGTCCCGCATCCATAGCTATTATAGCCTGTCTATAGGTATACAAGAAGATCCGCGGAACCTATAAGTGAAATCAGCATTATGTAGATATACTCGCGTTTGCATAGATAGCTCCTGAAATTCAATTCGAATTTCCACAGCGGCTGCTATTGCAGGCGGAGACTTCGAGGGATCGAGGCTATTTCTGAATATCTCCTTTCGCGCGTCTCGCGTCCTTCTCGCCGACGGGAATCGTCGAATCGGCGAGAATATATACCGACTCTGACATTTTTCAAACGCGCACCTACGGACGACACATATTTTCACCTCGAGACTGCTGCACCTTCACCACCAATATATATATATAAGCAACCCACAACAAACGCAACCCCGATACGCCGTTCTGAACAAGCCATTGTGACACCGAGAACCGCGAGACATTTATCGAATTCGATAATCGTCCCCCCGGCCGCGATATGACATTCCTCAGGTAGGTGTCCGAACGATATCGCGCCCGGTGCGCATCACGCGTGCGCAGTGACGTCCGGTTTCCATTAACTCCGTTCTGCCAGAACGGAGTCAGTCAGCTTGGACTCTCGCGCCGACGATGTGGGACGCACTGTGGCACCGCGTTGCAGGGGGGGCGGGGAGGGGGACGATACTGCGATTGCCGAGGGGAGGGAGAGGTGGGAGAAATCGCTCGTTATCGTCCGTGCGGCACATCGCTCCATCGGAGCGCCTAAATCACCCGCGTGATTTTAACGGTAGGTGGTAGGCGCGTCTATATAGATATATACAATATATATATATGCGTGCGGTCGCCGCTTTTCTCATCGTCCTGGCTCGCCGCGCGCGGCTGCCAACTATATACTATATATGCCGTGTGTCGTATACCGCCGCGACTCATCCCTACCCCCCTTCCCTCCGGAACTTCCCACCACCCGTCCATCCCTCGCGCACCTTTTACCGATTCACCGGGCGCGTCCCTCAACGCGCACTCTTTCTCCTCTGTCCGATAAAACGCATCGATCCTCGCGGTGCGCTCTCCGCAGCGCATCGCGGCCGCAGAATAAATCGCCATGGCCTCGGACCATCGACTCGCACACGTCGCGCGCTCGCATTCCGCTCGCACAGCGCGCAATCGACCTGCTGCCGCTGCACCGCCGCCAATACACCTATCCATACGAATAAATAAGCGACGAGTCACTGCCCGCCGCGCCGATGCCCAACGCGGATTTGCAAGAATTTTTTTTCCCCCCCTGCAAACCGGATGACGCACTGCACACCCGTCGCCCGCGTCCATCTCTCTTTTTCCTGTCTTCTCTCGTTTTTTGTGTTTTTTTTTCTTTTTTTTTTCTAGCATGCATAATTCAGTCGCCCGGAGCGCATCTGACCTCAAATTGTGTGGGCCAACGAATTGTTTTTCACGCGCAATTGCGCGAAAAAATTTCGTTCGGGAGTTTACTCGCTGGAATAATGAAAGATATTCTTCGCCAAAAGCCCGGAATTGCGGAAAAACATGATGAGATCGACGCTAACGAAGTAGAAGCAATTCCGCGCGCGGTGCTGTCGGTGCAGTCGCGTCTCTGCTCCGGAAGTCGGGGGTGGGCGGGGAAAAAAAAAGCGTCGCGAGAGAGACCGAGAAAGAGCGAAAGAGGACGTTCCACAGAAATATGTAGAACGTGTTATATCATCCGTGAAAAACGGGGCCACGACTCGGTATACGCGTGTGTCTGCGTGGAAAGAGGAAGGATTCCGGGGGTGGCGACGCGAGTCGGGCAGGCATAGGTTGAGGAACCGGTGTGTGCCGCGGCGGCTCTCTCTCTCTCTCTCTCTCTCTCTCTCTCTCTCTCTCTCTCTCTCTCTCTCTCTCTCTCTCTTCTCTCTCTCTCTCTCTCTCTCTCTCTCTCTCTCTCTGTGTGTCGCAGTATTTCCTCGCCGACGCCTCGGAGGCAGAAGAAAATAATGTGTTTTACGTGGACGCGAGCCGCGGCCGCGGCAACGTTTCTCCTCCGGGGAATAAACTACTTCGCCGCGGGAAGTGTTCGCCACGGCGAGACCCAGTTTGGAAAGTGATACGCCGCTGTTGAGAGATGAGGTTACAAGAGCAGAGAGAGAAAGAGAGAGGGGGGACGATAAAGGGCTGTATAGCTGTCGCCAGCGAGTGGCGCACCGTATATGCAAACTGCGTTCCAGGCCCTCGACAAGTTGCCGCGCGCGCGTGACGAGGTTCCGCGGTTCAATAGCTCCCGACACACGAGATTATAACCTCTGCGCGCTGCGACTTTTCAAAATGTTCGAGGCAAGTTGCTCGGCGCCACCGCGACACCGCGAAAGGGGGGAGGGGCGACTTTGCTGCCGCGCGAAACGGTGACGACAATCGAATTACCCGCTGACGTTCGTCAGCGTGACAAACAACGCTGAGACGACACGAAACCCTCCTACGACCCCTGTGGTTTGATCTATGTATATATAGCTACGAAGATGCAAAAACTTTAATACAAATACGCGAACTGAACGCAGTGTCGCGGATATATATCTGTATATCTCTCTATTTATATATATATATTCACGCGGGTATAGGTAGGTGGGTGGGTATAGGTATACTCCTCCTTTTCCTTCCCCGGTGCGGATCTCGACCATCTGCCGCGGGAGCCGGAGGAGCTGCGAGCCGGGTATACGGATCTGAATAATCGAGGACATCAGCGGAGGTGGAACGGTCGCCTGGACCGGGGAGTCGACCCACTGCGAACGGACGCGCGAGTCTCGCGCGACGACCCAGCCAACCGGCTATCCAGCCAGCTTCTACGGTTTGTGAGAATAAGTTTTGTCCTCCGTGCACCGCCGCTGCCGCCGCCGCGCACGGCTGCTCGTTTACAAGGTGGAGGGATACAAAGGAAGGAACGAGACCCAACTTTCGTGGCGCGGCTGTCCCCTCTCGACCCTCAAATCTCCCTACCACCCCGACCTCCGCCCCCTCCCCTCCTCCTAGCCCGGCCACACTGTGCACCCCGCCGTTACTGTCTCTACGAGCGCACAGTCTTCTCATACCATTCTCTACCTCTTTCCTCTGCTGCCTCGTCGCATGTAGCTGCACTATTCCGCCTCCGTCTCGTTCTTTCCTCCGGGAAACCGCGCGCGCGGGACTCTATTTTCTCTGGTCTAGCTCGCTACTCGCCCCCCCCCCCTCCCCCCTGCCTCTCCTCCTCGCCCAGCACGCCCGCATCCCTCTGAACCCTCAGACCACCCGCTACCCGCGACCCCGGCAACCGCAACCGCCTCGCTGACATAAACTATGCAAATAAATATGTCGCGTATTCTTTTCCAAGGCATTGTGTAGTCGACGCGCTATGCTCGCTGAAATACCGCCTATTTATACATATCGCGCATGAGTTTTTCCCGCGGCAAGCGACACGAGGCGCATGCGCGCGCACATAAAACTTGGTGCCTGCTTTGTGGGACGTTAGAAAAGCGGCGCTGTCGCGGCGACGAGGCTCGCCACAATCCTGGCGCGGCGGTAAAGTTCGCCAAACGGGTGACGTCTAGCCGCCGCGGTTTTTTTTTTCTTTCTTTCTTTTGAGTTTTTCATTTTTTGCTCTCGGAAAAAAAAGTCGGGGTCCGCGTCTTCTTTATCTCTCGGCGCCGCCGCAAACCGGGCCAAGACATTTTTCAGCGAAATTTCTTCGCTCATTGTCGCAGACGCGAAGGGCAGGACGTGAAAAGGATATGCTCGACGCCGTTCGTCGCGCGAACCTCGGGCACCGGCCCTTGGAAAAACGAACTTGGGCAGACCGCCGGAAATAATTGAGATGACACTTTTCGCTCGTCGAATAAAAGATCCGCAGACGCGCCGACGTCTCCAGACGAAAAGATAGTCGACGGCGTTTTCGGGGAAAAATATATTACGCTCGTTTTAACAATACCGATAAATTGAGCGGTTCTTTTATTTCGCTTCTTATTTTATTATTATTACTTTGTTTGCGTTTCGGTATCAAATTCGGATTTTAATTGCCGAGAATCCAAGTTCGCGGAGAAGCGAAAATTGTTGTGCTCTCCGCGTGAATAATTTTACGAGAGAATTTTTTATTTCAAGATTTCAGAAAACGAGAAAAGTTTTTCGCGCGGGGTGCTGGGTGATAAAAAAAATTCTTGCGCCGTTGCAGGCACGCGGAAGTAATGAGAAAATTCTCGAGCATTGTGCGGGACCGCCGGGTAAACCGGGAGCGTCAAACGGCAGGGGAGAACCGTCCCTCCACTCACCTCATCTGTCTCGTTATTGTTATTGGAGTTACGTAAGAGGCTTAGAAGTTTATCCCGCACTTTCCGATACTTAGCTCCCTAATCTCGCTGACGTTTTCACCGATAGGCTAATAGGTCCCGATAACGCGAGGAAATTAACGATCGCTGTGTTTTTCCTCGTGAAAATTGCAGAGAACGAAATAGCCGAATAACGTAACACGTGCAAATTACAAGGCACAGATGAGGAAAGAGGCAGAGTAAAAAAAAAAACACATAAAACATCGGTTGTAAAATAGAGGATATTTTTAGTAAAAATATTTGCTTGTCTTAATCACCTTGCAAGTTGGCGAATGGTTTTTGCCTACTTCCGGCCTCTCAGACGCGATGCAATACGCGATGCAAGACCGGAACAAAAACTGCATGAGGCACCTGGCATGCATCGCGGTTTTCTGTTTACCGCAGCAAGTGGAAGTATTCCTTTGTTATCACATCACTCCAGCATTTGCACAATGCGCGCATTTCTCTCCGCATAGCCTCCGGGCGGACGAATTATAATTCTACATTTTGCCAGCGTCATCGCTGGAATTTCTGGCAATTTCGCCATAAAGAGTCGCGAACCGTGTAACAATTATTCAGCTCCTGAATTTAGTACCTGGTATCAGTTGTAATCGCGCCGGCGGTTAATCTGGAAATCTGTGCCATATCGTGATCTATATTGCTTATGAATTCACAGTAGTGACTCTAATTATTTTATTCTACCTGCTTCGTAGGATTCGAGGCTTGTTTCCGATATCACGACACGACGAGTACTTCATCCTAATGCGTTATGAGATATTCAATTTCGTTTCTTAGCACGAGATGGGGGGGGGGGGGGGCAGTCGCCCCCTCGAACCGCCCACGCAGAGTCATCTCGCTGGATACTCGTAGCAATAAAATTCCATATTGTCCGTAGGTGACTTTCGCGCCGGGGTTCGTGCACTTTTATTCGCTCGAACGGCGCAGCTGGGATTCAGTTAATAAAGGGGTAGGACCGTTATTACGTTCGCTACGAGCGTATTGACCGTGCCGTGCGCCCCGGAGTAATAGCCTCGTGCAGGACCAGCCTCCTAATGGCACACTCGACATAAATATTTAAAAATTACTAGAATACGAAAGCTCGGTACAGCTCCACGATCTCGTTTCTTTTTTTTTTTTTCTTTTTTCCTTTTATTTTTCCTTGTCATGTGTGTTCCATAAGCGCGAACAGTTTCCAATTTCAACTGGGCTTTTATTTCCGTCATACACGACGGGATAAGCTAAAAAAAAATTAATCTTCGATTTTTCACGCGAACGACACATTGATGCCTACATTAAGTTGGACTTTTATGATTCCGTTTGAATACGAAAATCTGTGCTGAATTAAATGGATTCAAATGTACATTTTGTACAGTGATCCGTTGACGAAGGCCGTGCATGATTAAGGCGCGTCCCTAATGAGACGTGAATTTAGTATGACTGAGCAATAAACATCGTTCTATGAAAAGAGCACTTGACGTGCAGCGCGCGGGAGGTCGGAGCGTGGAAAAAAAAGGCTAACGAGGGGTCGACGAATGGACCGATAAGGGTTGCCGGTAAGTTTGCTGCAAACTGCTGCTGTTGCTGCGGCGGCGGTGGCTGCTGCTGCTGCTGCCGCTGCCGCTGCCACCGCCGCGAGACTTATTGAAAGGACCAACGCGGGCGAATAGGTACATTCCTTTCATTATTCACGCTCGTGACCTACTTTATTATTGCGTCTTATGTTTCCAGGGTCTTACTGCGCAACTCAGCTTTTGGTTACTAATGAGCTACCTCTCGACGCTTACAGTTAAGAAATTGTAATACCCCAGACAAGAAAATTCATAAGTTTTGGCATAATAATAAGTATACAGTGCAACGCGACAGGATGGTATTAACGTTGAATATGCATTTGTTAAATTCAACTAAATAAAACAAAAATCCGGCCAAGATTTCAAGATTCACCATTATCCAACATTACCCCTACTGTACAAAGAATGGGAAAGCGCAAAAAATCGGTAATTCGAATCGAAGTGGTGAGATCCGAATTCGACGATGCGAGAGAGGTCGAAGAGGACGTCTGATCCCGATTCGAAGTTGATAGAGAGAGGAAGAAGGACCGAGAGACAGAGAGAGCAGAACCAATGTGATTTCTGGATGACTCTCCGAGTGCGCCGTCCGTTGAATCACAAACGATATCCCGCGCGAGATTACGGAATTCTCAATTACAGGATTCAGGATCATAGAATCCAAGAGCTCGGGATTAAGGGCGCTTATCGCGACGGCTCTGCCTCGTGCACCTCTTCTTCTGGCGCTCTGCGCGCTCGCATCGTGCGGTCTATCCTTCCGCAGCGCCCACGTACGTACTGTGTACATATAAACCGGGTGGCATGCACGTAGATGGCGCTACCGCGACTCCCGCCGTTCCCGCGGCTTCGCCATTCGCCTCTATTCAGACCGGCTCTAACTACTTGTTGTTTCTCCAACAACATTATTGTACGTACACACAATGAGTCTGTCTCGGGCAGCGAGAGTATCGAGTTGCGAGGGTGTACACGATATCCTATTAACTATCCGAGACGAATGAACTTCCGTCCAACTGGTACGTCGGGCCTGACGAGAGAGAAAGAGAGAGAGAGAGAGGGAGACAGATAGAAAGGGAATATAGCTACAAGAGAATGGGTGTTGAAAAGTTGAAAGCAACTTCAGCCTGGAAATCTACAGTCGCGAGGGCGGAGAGCACCCAGTGAGTCGACGTTAGGTCGCTTTTAGCGTCGCTTTCAGCGGGGAAAACTCTCGGTCTCGTCTCAAATTCAACGACAAACAGTCGAGCTGGCACACGCAGAGACTCCGGGCACGTAGAACATTATCGAGGGTGGAAAAGAAAATTATACGAGCTCTGCTTTGCTCTCCCTCCCTCTCTCGCTCTCTTTCTCTCTCTCTCACACGCCTTTGCTCCCATCCCTTTGCCCGATTCTCCGCGGCTCAAGTCAGGACGAGTAAACTTTCCACTATTGCGGTTTCCCAGCAACTGCGTAGAAGAAAGGCCATACTGAAAGTTTAAGTGGATAGTGCCAGGGGGCAGTAAAGAGGGAAACAGAGAGGAGCGGCTTGGCGGGTGTACGCTTAACTCGCGCCGGGTGCATAATTTATGAGAACGACGTGCAGCGCGCGCGGCGGCGGCGGGCGAGGCTATCGAGCGTGAAAAAGATAATTATTCAGAGCGCCCGCGACCGCTAATTCGGCGTCTTCGGTTTTATCGTTCGGTACGTCGGTAGTTTTATAGCCTCGCGGCGGTAACAGTTGCCGCCCCCCTGTGTACATGCCTCGCGAAGGTGGCTTACCCAACTCCGACGCAACGAAAAGCTTTAACTACTTGTTGGTCAAACAACATAATTCCCAGACTGCGGCTAGACGTAGTCTGCGCCGCTGCCTTATTCACGTCGATGATCCGTATGGCGGGAAAACGCGACGCTCAACGCCAGCAACGACGTCACACGGCACGCGATCCTTTTCTGCTCTTTCTCCTCTTGCCCCCTTTCCTCCCTCAGATGTCCGTGCGCTGTGCAGCTCGCCCCCTCCCCCCTCTCGCCGTCGGCTGATTGGCCCTTTGAGATACCTGCTGACTGGTAATTTCTTTCACACCCTTCTGTCCTTTTTTCCGCCTATTTTAGAGCCCGTTTGTGCGGCTTCGAATTGCGCATGTACTGACCTGCCGCAAAAAAACGATAAATAAGAAAGAAAATTGCTTGTCCCGGGTAAATGGACAATATTTTCATGTCAAAGAGGATTGGTCGTGTACCGCGGTGCCCGCGACCAAACGGGCAATAAAAATAATTGACTATACCAAGTTTTAACTATACCAATCAATGTAAATAATAAAACAGAGTAATTGGGCTACGCGGGCTCGACGCAGATAAATTGTAAGCGATAGACGTATCACCGCGTATATCACTGCGTTTCATGGCTTTGTTCGCGTGCGCATTTTGTCTCGAAATAAGACAGGTATATCGTTCGCCCGATTTATGTGTGTTTTATACGTAAAATATCGAACGAACGGTGCAGATTTTTAATTTGCAAAAACTGAAATTATTTTTTACCGCTCGCTGATGCAAAATGGCCAAACAGTGTCGGCGAGTCTTTATTGCTTCGTTTATTACTCGAGCTACGGTTTCCACTGTTACGGCGATTGATGACTCAATATGCAAACTCGGTGCCTCGGAGCGAAAGCCGCCGCGTTTCGAGGCGAAGCCGAATACTCGTTAAACTCGGGATCGACCTCATCGAGCGACGCGCGACCTGACAGTTATTCGGATTAATGGTAATAACGATATCCGGATGGAAACGCGCCGCGCTGTCTGAGTCGTTCGCCGTCTCTCCGCGGGTACCGAGTAACCAGGGCGATTATATTGTGTCGTCGATCGAATTCTCGTCAGCGTCGCACGAGGCGGCACGAAAGCGCTCCGTGCGTGTCTGCCACCCGAATAGACTCGATCGCGCGGAGAAAGATAAACGCGCTCGCGCGGCGATCGGTCGACTGTAAAAAAATTATCATCATCTCCCGTAGCCTCTACGTGCAAACGCGGCTTTTCCTTTTCGCACGTTTTAGGAGCTGCCTGCGCATGACTCAGGCATCGCGCGGTGACTCACTATAACAAACCCGTTTATGATGATCCGACAAGATTGCACGCCACGTTTACCCCTGTGCACGTACGGCACTGACGGTGCGGTGGTCGGCGGAAGTTAGGAGAATTTTATGCATAATTTATCTATTTTTCACTATTAAGGCGTATTCACACCGCGGTCGCCGATGGTATCGGCCGTCGAGTGTCAAAATTTTATGTCGACGTAAGGGCGATGAACATGAGTTACCACCGAGTGTAACGCACGAATAATTCATGGAACATTACAACCAATATAATGATTCGAATCCAGTGATTAGAGTCCGCGACGAAAAGTACCGATATCTTCAATTGTCGGATAAATCAGTATTCAGCATTCGAATGCTGTTTGTAACAGACAAAACACTGTAACCCCTGAAAAAAGTGTGGGTACCGAGAAATGAAAAAATGAAAAATGTGTAAAAATTCGCAACTACTCACCGGTCATCGTAAACAAAACCGGCGTGCAACGTATTGTAGTACAGGGCAATGGCGACAATGGCGCAGGCTACCGCGAGGATATCCATGTCACATCGCGGCCTCGGCTTCGAGGGAACGGTCGGCGTTAGCCTCTTAACTTGTTGCACGTTCGCGGCGACGGCGGCGAGGTCGACGGGTCTTCTTCGCCGTGCCGGTCGGCGCTCGACGGCGACGGCGGCGGCCGCGGCGGCAGCAGCGACGACGGCGCGAGGCGTGCGGCGAGCCCGGTGGCGCCCCGTCGTCTTCACGGTCGCGCGTTCCGTAAGTTCCACTGCGGGTATCGTGACGAACCGCCGCGGCAGCGTGCGTAAGTGCCAACCCCACCGATCCTGACGACCGCAACGGTCGCTCGACTCTCAGCGCAGCGGGTTTCCTCGATCGTCTCGCGACGCTCGAGTCCCGAAAATTCGCCCGTTATAACCTCAATTCCGTCGAAATCCCTTGACTCTCCGGTGAATCAGCTGGACGCGCACCGATCGACTCTCGTTCGTTCCGACGAGTCTCCAATCAGTCTCCAATCTTCGAGAACCAACGCGCACTTCACGATAATATACGTATATACTGTACTATATATGTACTCCAATCCACTGCGGAAACACTTGGCGAAGTTTAGGCCCCGGAGCTGCGGTGCTCCGTTCGGTCAGAGATAACACGAGAGCCTCGGAGATCCCCCCGCGGGGCGCACTCCTCGCCTCGCGAATCGCTATCTTCCTCGACCACACGGCCGAGCAGAGAAGCCTTCCAAACTTTCGCACTGCTCTACTCGATCCTCGCGTTTGCACGACGACGTTCGCGCTCGCGTTCGTATTAAACTATATATATTAGCGCAGAGTGTGTACACGGTGATACAGAAGCCGTTGCCGGTTATTCGATTAGCCGCTGGCGAAACGTCAAATTAATTCACGGATTTCCCCCGCGAAGATTCGCTTCGATGTGATCTGTTTCCTCTTCGTTGGGGCTGCGAATTTCCTTCGTCCGACCGGAACCAGCCGTTACTACTTGGCCGCTAAACTGATTTCACCTGCGAATCCCGTCGTCCGACCGAAACCGGCCGTTACTACTTAGACTCTAAACTGATTTCGCGGTCGTTGCTCGCCGCGGGAGTCGACCACTCGGCTCGTTGAGAATGAAGGCGTAGGATTTCGTTGGTCGTACGTCCGGTCTTTCGTAGCTCAATCGCCGGAGATCCGAGCGAAGTCTCGCGGGAAGATCGATCGCACTCGTCGCCCTCGACAACGACGACGACGACGATGTTTTCCCGGCTTCGAGGGTCGCCAAGTGCGAGAATTTCGTGCTCAAGGAGGTGATAGCTGCGAGTGTCGTCGGTTGAGTCGCGGGCACGAGGTACCGGAGACCCGGGACGTGGCGCATGTTCCGAGTGCTATCGCGAAACTGTCGCGCGCCCCCCGTGCGCGAGAGCTTTATACGCGCGAGAGCGGCGGGAGAGACGGGGCATCGATCGGACGGGCGCTTGCGCCTGCCGGCTTCGGCGCTTCTCGCGTCCTCTCGCGCGCGCTGCTGCTGCTGCTGCTGCTGCCGCTGCCGCTGGTGCTGCTGCTGTTGCCGCTGCCGCCGCCGCTGGCTCCTCGCGATGCTGCGGCTTCGACTTACTCTGAAATATAAAACTATTTAGTTGGAGCCGACGGAATTTTCAGACAGGTTCAATTAACCCCAGAGAGCCTTACCGGCAATTTATTTAGATCCACGAAAATTATAATTTTACTTTTACTTAAAATTATATTTATCGGTATTTTTTTAGGTGAAGGTATAAAATTTATAAATGAAGAAAAGTATAAATGTGGCTGTAGCAGAGTCGTACCTGCGTTTTCCATGGACAGTCACCAGATTCTCGCAGCAGCAGTAGCAGCAGCTGCAGCAGTAGCAGCAGGAGGACCACATCTAGTATCGCGTCGGGTTCTCTTGGCGGTGGAACCACAAACGCGACCGCGACTACAGGTTTCTCACTGGTATCTATCCCGAGGTGTGCAACGTGCGCGCACACCCGGGTCCGCTCTACATAGGTGCGAGGGATATACCTATATACACATATAGGCCATTGACCACTGGCGCGCCAGTAACGAAGCGTCGGGCGAGCTTCTATCTGCCCGCTGAAAGCAACGAATGCGGCTTTTGTATACAAGCCGCAATGTATGCGCCTCGGAGGACCCCACTCTTTACCCTGTTATTTGTCCCGATGCTACTGTAGATTAAGATAATGGGCTAATGCAACTGGCCCGCTGACTCTCACCGGCTCTGATGAGAGGGAAAGGGGAGACTCGTACGCACCGAGAACGACTTGCAATCAGCGGACACTACTGCCCATTGCCGCCTGCGACGGCACACACTCTGTCCCCCCATTGGAAGGATTCGATATGTCCGGTCGCCACGCAATCCGTTCGACCCTCGCCCCCGCGAACTCATATTAATTTAACGCTCGCACGACAACTCGCACTTGGCTGATATAAAGATTGTTGGCTCTGTCTGTGGACAAGCGGAACCTCGACAGCGTTGGCGCACTTTCGTCAACGATCGCGAGCGGCTCGGTCGATTTCTCTATTAAAAAGTTCGTGACCAACCATTTTTGTCAACATATTCGGCCTGATTTTATGCGTTTTTCTCCTCAAATTTTTGGCTCTTCGGGCAAACGCATTTTTTAAATCAGCAGAAAGTTTTCCATCGGATAGGGTTTTTAGCTTTGCGAGATCCACCATTTTTTTCGCAAAAAAATGATTAAAAATATAAATTGAAAATAATAATAATAATAATTTGTATTCCAACGCGGTGAAGGGCATTCGTCTGGTTCGTGACACCGGCGCTATTTTTACGATTAAATGATAGCCGCTGGGAGGCCAATGTTGCAATAACATAAGTGAAAATAGAGTATATTACTTCCGGGACGGTGTATCATAAAAATGGAATTCCCATGCACCTGCTTGGACGGAAGGGAGATGAGAAGACGGGAGCTACAGTTATAATAGCGGCCGAGCGAGGCAGAGAAGGATGGGGACCCGGTGTGTGTACGCGGTGTGGAACGAGGCGTGGATGTGACGCACTTCACAGCCAGGAGCGAGGAGTATATTGGAAAATTGATACCCTCGAATAGTGTCGGAAGTGCGTTTTCTCTCCCACAACACCGTTCCAATATTCACCCTGACGCTCGCAAGTTTTATCTCTCACTTTTCTCGCCCTCTCGTTCTCTCTTTTTCTCTTTCGCTCCGTCGCCAGGGAAGCCGATGCCGGCCGGCCTACAGTACCAGAGAAGCAGCAGCAGCAGCAGCAGAAGCAGCACGGACTCGAATCTCCATATTTATCTTCCCCACGGGAAAGATAAAAGAGCAAACGTACTGCTATACGGCGCGGTGCCTTACACCGAAGCGTTTCTCAGCCCCGAGATCCAGTGCCGTGTGGTCCAGTCGGTTCGTTCCCGCTGCTCGTGGCAGTCGAGTATGTACGGCAGAGAACGTGCGGTCTTGGCGGTCGTTGAGGCAGGAGACAACCCGAAATGTACTGCCCGAGAAGGAAAGTGTCACGGCGGCAGGCGGCAAATCACACACTAAAACATTTTCGGTAAATCGTAACCTTCGTTATGCGGCAGTGAGAATTTCACGCCGCCCGACAAAACCGTACGACTCCGACGTCCCCTCTCGACGTTATTACACTTTTTTATATTTATTTCCAAAGAAAACGCAATAAAGCCCGAGATTGCGCGAATTTGAAATGTAAAAATACACCCGCCGGATACGTGAGCCGCTTTAATGCGTTAACGGTTGAAATATAAAAGCGAAATGTCGTGAAATATGGCAGGAAATTCATTTCATTAATTCTTTATGATCGATTTTTAGGAATAAAATTGACGCCTTGTTACAAAAAATATATATATCTACTGCAAATTCCACCGGGCCCTAAAATAACGTTCACAGTACATTCAGGAAGGTATACAAACGTAGGTACAGCGATGTATTATCGGTAGCGCTGATCTGTCAGTTCAATTCCTGCAGCGAAGGCAATGTAATACGTGTCAACATCTGTAATTCGATGTAGAACATGTTCGCGAAGCTGAAGGGGGCGGGTTGGAAGTGGGGGAGGGTGTAGCTCGTGTGGAGTTTGATATGTTAAGGGGAAAAGCCGGCAGTTCCATTGCGAGGCAGAATGTGGGAGAAGGAAGGAAGGGGCAATGGATCTGATAAAATCGGTCAACCAGTAGGGAGGGTAGTAGGAGGAGGGAGCGCGAATGCATCTAAGGAAGTGGCGAGATCGAGGGCGCGCCCGTCATCCTTTCACCTCACGTTTCCAATTTGCGTTCTCGTTCCACGCTCTCCCCCGCGGAAGATAGACCAAGTCTGCTACGTGTATCAAGCAGCTCGCTGGGGCGACAAAAAGTCCGCCGAGGCGACGACGACTACAGGACAGACCCGGAGCATAGGAATGAGGCTACGAACAGGATAACGAAAGAAAAAAACAACGAAAAAAAAATGAAAGAAAAACCCGAGGAAAAAGCGGAGGATCCGGAGAAGAAGGTGGCGAGCAGGATGGAAGAGGTGTCGCCGCGGTCCCGGAAGAAAAACGCGTGCGGCGAGTGGCGACGAAGAAGCTACCAGGGTGGCAGCGACGCGGAGGGTGCGGCGCATCAGGGTGCAAACGAACGAGGGGAGCAGCCGACGGGGGATGGAAATAGGGGTCACGATAAGTCGCGGAGGTGGTTTCGGAACGGTGGCGCCGCGCGACGTCGCGACGCCCGTACTCACCGAGGCGCCGGCGTCCAGCCGTCCTCGGGGCACGAAACCAACAGGTATCCGTCCTCGCCTCAACGAACGTGACACCTACGCCGCTCTCCCCTCCTCTCTCGTCCCTCCCGCCCCTCACTCGCTCCCTCTACGTCGCCTTCTCCCACCGTCGACTGCTTCGCCTCTCGCTCGGTCCTCCCCTCCCCCCCTGCTCACGCCGCCGCCGCCGCTTCCCGCACGCGCATATACTTCCTTGGTCCCGTTCGGGAAACCCTTCGAGCAGCACGCGGGCTGCGTCGACCTGCGACCTCACCGAAGGTGGAAGGGGGGTCTCTCTCCCCTCCCCTCCCTGACTCCGCGTCACTTTCTCTTATTTCCTCTTTCATCTCTCAATCACTTATATTAGCTTCGATGTCTTCACGGCGATATCTCCTTTCCCCCGTCACCTGGCTTCCTCCTAAAACCCATTTCCGCTGATGTATCGCGCAAGACGACAGACGTCTGAGAGAAGGACGGCTGTAGGAGCAGATCGCGATTTCGCTCACGAATTTACAGTACGTAATTAGATGCCTGAATTATCGGATTATATACAATTAACGGAATATAAATTCTGGGGAAATATTGAAAATAATCAAATTTTAAATGCCAAAGAAAGTATGCCCCGATCTCCCGTAAGGTATACAGGGTGGTTGAAGATGAATTTTACGATTGTTAAACACGTAAACCGTGAGACGCGTCTCGACGAAGATTTCGGGAAATTTGAACAATGCCCAAGAATCGTTGTTCGACAAGTGTTTCCCCTTTGCGCGAGACTCGGCGTAGCCGCCGCGTTCAAAGCATTCCGAAAATCCCGAGAGGAGTTACTTCACGGACACCCGGCACATATACCCGCAGCGCAGCGCGCCGCCCGTAGGCATTATTGGAAACCTGTCTCGCAATATCGTTCCCGCGGAATATTCTCCGGCGCGATATGTGCACGTCGCTCGCATTCATTTGCCTTAGACTCGATTCCGCGAGAGCGGAACAAAACGCGACCGGAAAGAGAGACACCGGTATATACACGCGGCAGACACGCGACGCGAGGCATGAACGGCGAATAGGAGCGAGAGGAAATTCACCCGCGGCTTTCAATCCACAACGAAAATTGCGGTTTATTGAAACTGGAAAAAGATGGGCGGCGAGAAAAACATTCCGCGGGCTTCGCGACACCAGACGAGCGTGAGGACTTCGCCTCTGACAGCCCAGGAGGAAATGCCAAGCAGATGGGACACACTGCACTCGGTCGACGTCGTCGTCATCGTCGTAGTCGTCCCTAGACTCGGGTAAACACCTCGCGCATGGCTGCACGTGTGTGTGTGTATCTATTCTCTATATGTGTGTATGTGCAGAAGAGAACAAACGAAATCGGTGTGAGGGACAGCGAGGCTAGACAATACCGCGAGAGAGCGAGTTACTCGGTTTCCATCGAGAGTATAGTTGCCGGAAAAGGGTGCAGCGGAGAAGACGCGAGGAGGGGAAGCTAGCTAGGTGGCGCGGCACGTATTGTCCGTGCCAACGGCGGATGTAGAACGTAGGACAATGCAACTCCGGGGACTGCGAGGGTGAGGGCCGGTCGCGACAGGGTTGCAAGGATCCCAGCCAGCAATGCACCGGGAGGTGTGCTCTCTGTGTTTATACGTGTGCGCTGCGCGTTGGTCGTGGTCGCGTCGTCGTCGTGCGCCGTTGCGCGTATACCTATACCTATACCGCTAACACGTAGACGTTTGTGCAGGTACCGATTAAACCACCGCTCTTGGTCTACGTCCCTCAGTCCCTCTTTCTCCGTTTTCCAGGACACGATACGCGAATGCATCTCCCTCTCTTTCTCTCTTCCTTCGTACGTCTCCCTCTCTTCAGCGGCACGAGGCGCTTCCGTGGCAGCAGAGCGCTGCTCGCGGTTCGACGGAGCATCCTCGTCTTTGGAAGCTTCTCCATTTTCTCGAGTCGTCGTCTCTCGCGGAGATGCGGAGAACTGCAGCGCGCGCTCCGACTATCCAAGTTCCTTGTCCTTTGGCGCAGAGCAACGTCGTCTCCAGGGAACGTCAAACGATTATCTCGTCCGCGTCGCACGCTGAACGGTCGCTTCGCGTCGAAGTCAACCCTATCTAGCGCGGGCCGCGCGTACCGCCGCGACCTATCTACCCACCTACCTGTGGATAGGAACCGCCGTGGCGCCGCGCGAGAGACAGCTACACCCATTTCCAACCCTTTTGCATTGTCGGTTTTGCCTCGTTCGCGGTAGGTTCGCCTTATTCTCGCTTCGACGCTCTCTCGCGGCTCTCCTTCACATCCAATCACGAAACTCGCGGGTAGAGAAGACTATTTCCCGCCTCGGAGCTGAGGGCGCCGAGAGCGACGCGCTGATTGGAAAATATCCGAAGAGTTGACGGAAAATAAGCGAGGAAATGGATTTTGTTGATAAATATCCAGGGGTAAGTAACCGGCGAGTTTGCAGAGCAGAGAGGCTAGTCGACTTTTGACGAACCGAGTGACAGACTCGACTGTAGCGAGGCAACTAATTTACCCAAGAATACAGTGTGCAATAAAGCGGGTGTATACGGCAAACAGCTGTACCCGAGACACGCTGTATCGATATTGCTGCGTGCCACGGACCTCGAGGCGGTCGATGTCATGTACGTCGCTCAGGCTATGCGCAGCGTGGACGGCACGGAGTGTGCGGTTCCCTCCCTCCTCGGGCACCAATGTGTAAACGTTGATTTAACGACCGGAACGCCCGCTACGTCTGCCTATTAAGGCGATTACCGAAACGCACACGACCTTAGAAATTTCGCTTAGCCATCGCAGTCGGCACAGCTGTACAGCCGGCCAACCGACCGGCCGGCGAACCATTCGGGAACACTTGGCCAATAGCTTCTCGTGCAACGTGCGGCACGCCGCACCTAACACACGAGATGGGCCGGCGTGACCCTAATTCATTTTAGTCGCGGCTTTTCCACATAGCTCATAGTTACAGAAAAAAATCAAGTCTAAACTTCTATTTTTCGATTGTTTTTTTTTTTTATTGCAAAAAACGCAAAGGCTAAACGAAATGATCAGAATGATTCGCGGCAGGGCAGCGTGTAGAGGATCGATATACTTACCGCGTCGTCGTCATCACGGTGGTCTGTGCGGTTTGGCTCCCACCTCACGGCTCGTTACTCCTCACCCTCCTCATTGTTCTCGTTCCTCTCGTTCTTCCCGTTCACCGACCGGAGCCTCGCTGTAGCGCCTGCTCTCGGTCTGCGACTCGTAAATCCACTGAAAAAAAGAAGGGACAAAAGTTTCTTAGCTAATGACTCGTGCCTGTGCCTGTTATCGTCGCGCGGTTGCGAACAGTCGATGTAGTGGAGGATTCCCGAGGAGGAAATTTGCTCGACAATGCGCCTTGCCCGGTGAGGAGTGAAATTGAAAAAAATAGACCAAGGGACTCCCAACAAGCTTGGGGAACGTTGAGTCGTCTAATTAAATGGAATTCTCCATCCAGGTTAATGCATTATTTTCCCCTGGTAAATTTCACAGACAAGATTTTGAAAATGTTGTTATCATTGAAACTCGCCAAAGTGATCAGCGCGAACAAAGTGACTCTTTTGATCTTACTCACTGCAGTGGCAAAAGCGAATTTTGCGAGAATGGTTCTTAGGAGTCATTGAAGCCCTCGTCCAACGGTGGGTAATTAGTTGCGGCAAATCCGGTTGGGTCGCGCGAGTCGAACGAGGCTAAAGCGAGACCCGAATGGGTCGTGAGTGTGTTTGATGGACGAAATGCGCGTTGAATTGAAGTTGGCTCGGCGCGCGGTAATGACCTCTGACCGCGCGCATAGGTTATAGTACCCAACGTACCACGTTCACCTGACAAGAGCAACGTTTATATATCCTGCTGTTCGCTATTTCTGGGCGCTGCATTTGTGTGTTAGATTGGAAAGGGGCCGTCGCCACGCGACGAGGAACGAAGAACGTGATAAAGGGAGAAATTTCAGTTGAGCGGAGAAGAAGGGCGCGGGTGTAATAGAGCCTAATGGACGACGGCGGCGAAGCTTGCTCGGACGAGTACAATTTCATCCGGTCGTTTCTTCCATTCTCTCTGGGGGTTGGGGGGAGAGAGAGAGAAGTGGGTTTCGTGGGATTCGCCGGATTCGTGGGATTCGTTGGTTTCGCGGGGGGGAAGGGATGGGAACGGGGGGAGGACGAATGCGAGGCGAGGTCGAAGGAGGTAGGTCCACCGCGTGGACTTCGCGGTGCACACCGGAGAGCTCGTAAAGTCACGTGCAGCCGAGAGAAACTATTTACGGCGCGCGGCTGTGGTTCTCCCGAGGGATAATCTGGGGACGCGGGCAAGGAGTCAGGGACGGTTAGGGAGCCGCTCGACGCGCTGCGGCAGCGGAGAATTCAGAAGTCGATTAGCTGCGCGAGCTTTTCTCTGAAAATGAAGGATCCCCCACACCCACGCATTGGTCCTGCTTTGCGGCTGCTACCTAACTGCCCTACACCAATGCAATGACCAAACAACACCCCTACTGTTGGAACACTACGCAACTGTGTACGATGGACAAATGAATAGTAGTACTGCAATTTATAGATAGAACTCCGAGCACAATAACACATGTCACGCTTCTCGAAAGCAGTCGAGCTGCGAAGGCGGACAGGTTGAAACGAAACGCGAGGTTGGCTGAGAAGAGGAATAATGCCTTCTTGGAGATCTCGTCCCACGTTAGTTCCTAAGGATAACCGCCGGCGTTGCTGCAAGTAAGCCGAGCCAAGGCGAGTGAGCCTCGGTAATCGAATAGCGGATTGAAATGACATCCACCGCCGCGTACCGCTGCTGCTGCTGCTCGTCGTTGCCCACGGGCGGAAAGGGAAAGGCGCAGTACAGCTTCTAACTTCGCGACCAGAACGCGATGCCTTCACGCGAGCAGCCTCCCGGCGTAGCGTTACAAGAGACGGACCCAGTTGGCGAGCTCCCTCCCTTCTTCTACCCACCCGTCCATCGTGTTGTTGTCACACAGCTATGATACTGCGAAGGGACTTTGAAGTGTTGACCCAGGAATAGCTTAGCGCGATTGTACCCAATGCACAAGTCTGGCTTCTGCGACGCAGTGAACAAGCGATTCACATGACATTCCAGCAGAAAACGGAACTTCTGTTCGAGACGTCAGCCACCGAGACAGATAGAGTTATTATTTACTTCTCGGCGAACGGATAGACGAGAGAACTTGTATATTTTCCGTCGGATCGATCCCAGACGAAAGGTCACCGGGATGCGATAGAAAAGCCTCGAGCTTTGCGAATCTGAGGGATGAAGAATGACAAAAATTCATGTTATCCAACTTCATTCTTTTTCATAAGAATATATTGTATCTGGAATTGTTTTATCAAGACCAATACCCACGCGTATTCGACAGCCCTGAGTGCAAAAAAGAATCTGATAACAAAACTTGGACGGTCATTGATTAGCGCGCTTTTCTATCCCTTATTGAAAAAGATTAATGGTCCTGGGTGAAAAGTTTCTAATAGCCGTAGAATCAGTTCTTCAGTTTCTCGGTGGATCCATCAATATCCCGGCTATCCTTTCAATTAGGAATTCTTGAGTAACTTTTCGAGGATATTTGACGGTTCGCGCGGCTACGAACTATTATTTCTCTATGGACGACATAACAGATTGTTTTTGCCGTCTCGCGCGGATCCGATGGGGCGACTGATTCGAGAAATGAGTCGCCGAGAGTCGAACGAGCGAGCCACTGGAAATACCGCTGGTATACGGAGAGTCAGAGAGACCAGTGGGAATCGCGGCACACTCAACAAGTCGCAGCTCGCACCCCTCTCGACGTATTGGACGGACACCCACGATTCTCCCTCCCAATCCACAGAGAAAGCGCACGACTTATGTTCCAACGGGGATGCACGGACGATCGATTCCCGCAAAAGGGGGAAACGGAAGCTCGCACGCGACGTGTCTCTTACCCTTCAGCTCCTCGCGGACTCTCGTGTTCGCAGCTCCCGCCCATATATCTGTCTCTCCCTCTCTCACTTCGTCCATTGACTAATTGCAATAAGACAGCGACCACCGACTTTGCCAGAGGCTTTCGCGGAATTGTATGTACCTTATGTACAGCGAGCTCACCCCACGTGCAACGGTGGACTATGTTTACACGGTGCACAGCGTCGGGTACTCGCGCGTCAGTTATTACCCCGGCCACTTTAATGATATTGAACGTTATCACGCTCGCGCGCCAGTCGCAAATATTTGACGACCGACTTCGGCATCATTACTTAACATATATTCATTAAAATACCTATCATGATTTTCACATCGATCGACATTTCCAGTTATTCGGCGATGCTCGTCGGTGAATATATCGCGTGCATCTGGTTAAATTAAATTCATTGCGTGCGGATTTCCGGATACCGTCGAACTGATCATTAACGCGCCGTCAATTTTTTTTAATAAAAATTATTCCACCTTTCGGGTAGCAGAGTCGAAAATGTAGGCAGAGAAAGAGAGAGGGGCATGTCGGGTGCCTTTCAACGCATAACAAATTTCCGGCGAGAAAGGAGCTAAATAAAACGAAAGAAGCGAGAAATAAAATGCGAAAAAAGCACGAAAGTGACACTGGTATTTATGCGGTAGAGGGAAAAATGCAGAATCGTCAGACGGCAATTTACAATGGAGAGCGGCAGCCCCGCATGCACGAGATCGCAGCGCGGTGACGCGCTCGATAAAAATTGTCGTGTGATATCATCCGGCCGTCAGCGCTGTTGATACACCGAATATTTAATTTAAGGCCGCAACAAACGTAGCAGCAATAGCGTAGCAAACGTAGCGGTGCCGTTCGCGGCGGGAGGGGAGGGGGAGCGGGGGGAGCAGGGATGGCGAACCAGGGAGGGCATCAGTTTAATGGGGTTGAAATGGTCACGCGCGCTATCCCCCCTCCCGTTGAAAATACAGCTAGTCCACCAACGGCGAGCGCGGTTATCTTTTCGTTTTCACGCGAGCACACGCACTTTCGCCTCTCGCGAGGGAACGAGCGAACGAGCGAGCAAACCGCGCGCGCTATCGTCGCATCGCGCATTTTGCCCATGCGCCCCCCCCCCCCCCCCCCCCCAAACCCTCCCGGCTCACCGGCAGTTATTTTATCGCGGTCATTTACGGTGCCAGCAGAAAGAGTATACACCGCCAAGCAAACTTTCTCTCTGTTAGCTCCAACACGTTTTCCACTAGTTCGTGCAGTGTGATCCCACCAATAGTTATCGCCCGGCGAACGGACGACCGAGACGTTATCAGTGTATCCTACCTGTCCGTCTGTACCTCCATTACGCCCCGGCGCTCGTCGCTTCGTTGAATAATTATTTTTCTTTTTTTTTTTTTCCTTTTTTCACCAGAGTCGCCGACATCGCGCGAATCGTACCGTCGGTAATTCATTTTGATAATTCAGTAGACGCAAAAAATAATAGAGTTTCCCGCAACACGTGATGGGATCGCTTGCCATAAAGTTTTCAGAACGTTTCTCGAACCGTACTTTTTAATATTATTTTTGGATGGATTATCAGCAATCATTATGATTACCAAGAAGTAATCTTTGCGGCTATAACCGTCTGCAAATATCTCGTCGACCGAGCGAGTCTGTTATTTTAAGGTCACTCTTACCGCGTGGAAGTGCTTTCGTGCGGTCCACCGTCGGTTGTCCTAAAATAACAACAACAAAAGTGCCGTAAAAAAAACTCCAAACGCGACGATAAAATTTGTCGAAGAAAGAGAGGAAAAAAAAACACACGCACGCAGAGATAAATTCCCGGAAGACATATAAACAGAGCGGGGGGATCGACCGCGCACATAAATCGCTCGCGCGCGACGAGATCGTGTGTCTCGCGACCGAAATACGTGTACGCGCGCTCGCCGCGAACATATCCGCGGGGGTAACGATCTTCATGGACGTCCGGATGACCCGCACATTCGACGCATAACCGCGCCGCGGCGCAGAAAGAGACGGATAGACAGACAGAGCGGGAGGGGAACGGGGGGAGCGGGAGCCAAAGAGCCGAGCAGTCGTCGATTGGTATTGGCATGTGATCGACGTCGAGAGGATCAACCCTCCGGCCCTGCTCCGTCCACCCCTCGCCCCTTCACCTTCCCTCTCGACTCTGCAGCCTGTCCGTTCAAGCTCGCCCTCCATCTCTCGGTCCCTCCTGCATCACCGCGCCTATATATAGCGTATATAGAGATATATATGTGACGCTTCCCACGTTCCCCTCGTCCTTCTCGCACATTCCGATCGCGGCTCCGCGTCGTCTCCCTCGATCCGTCCGTCGCGTGCGGCTTGGCTCTTCGGTCCACGCAGAATCCTCGTCGCTATATCTTCGGTCTCGTGCCCCTCTCGGCGCGGAGTCACTTGTGCTATACCTGCTGGCCGCCGGACCCCGCGAGCATTGATCGTGTTGACCGTCACCCCAGAGTCCAAGAATCGATCAGCGACATCGTTGACCCGCCGTTCAACCGGCCCGATGATCCAGCCCAGTGACGGGGTCGACCTCGAATTATTTCGCGCCGAGAGCGCTGCTGTGTCGCTCTTCGGCTGAATTAGTTTTCCCGCGATGCAAAAGTTGCGGTATATCCCGCCGGTTGCATACGTGTATGCACTTCCTCGGCGAGTTCGTGACCGTAATTGAGTTACCGCGAAATTGATACCTCTGCAGTTTGGAGGATGCTGCTGAGGGAGAGAGAGAGAGAGAGAAATGCGCGTCGAATCTCCGCTATCACCGTGGTCCCGGAACGAATAAATTGGCTTTAACTTCGTCGCCGGAAGTTGAAGCCTCGACGATGTGCCCGCTATATATGCACTCGAGTGGTACGGATTAAATGGAAGATCACTGGCTTGTTTTTATCATTGAACGTTACATCGTTCGCTCGATCGTACATTTTCCACTGATGCAAAAATTAATTTCTCTCATTTCGATTGCATTCATCCGCCATAAAGCTGCTCTCTCGTATCATCCCACTCGGAGATGAGCAATACTCGAGTGAAAATGTATTTAAATACCGAGTGCTTGAATCTCCAAAACGAGGGTTGATAGGATTTTCGAGCTATGAAATACTTATGTATAACGATGACGATGACGACGATTATAATATTAATTCGGCATTGTGGGGCTCTCAACTAAAATTAGTCACAACCATTCGAGAGCCAAATGATTTTCGACACAATATACGATCAAGCTTTGTTCGCGGCCGGTTGTTTCAATAACTCCGCGTGTATTATTGAAATCAACGTCAGTCCGGGTGCATCATTGTTTGCATAATCCTTAGTACAGTCTCGGCCCAGCGAGGAATATTTGCGCTGACGTTGCTGGCGACGCGGTACAACGCACGCTGGGCGTATAACCAATCACCGCTGGACATCGATATACACGCATTGTCTGCAGTCGACGCTTTGTTCAGTTGGTGAAAGTTTGCTTGGTGCCTCCCTTCATCCTCATTGTTCCGTCGGCGTACTAACTGCCAGGGTTTATTCAAAATTCCGCGCAGGCTTTCAACCGCGCCGCACGCATCACCAGGCATATTGACATTCTGCACTGAAAGAGCTGCCATCTATCGGGGCTGTAACTCCATTTGCATTTGTAAAGAAATAACAGCGAGCCACGCGGGAAAAAAATAGTTTGGTTGCAAGTACCGATTTTTTATTGGTCGCGCGTACGTTGATACCTTGTACACCGCGCATTGTCGGCTGTCGCACGACCATTGTGTGTTTATTGTCGTAACCTCGAACGGTTTGCTACCATTGACAATACGAACCTGTTTATTCGGACGTGTCGTGTTATCGTGACGATAACGAGTCGAGGGCAAAAGTTACGCTGTGGACGGAAAATCTCGTCTTTCGGATAACGTTCGGGGTGCGTGTCTCGTTGCCCCCTCCCCCCCCCCCCCTCTCTCTCTCTCTTCCTCTTACTTTCCCTTCTCGAGTTCACGTCAATTGCAATTTGATTTACGGAACTTATGATCGAGGGCGAATTGAATTATTTAGCACGTCGAAGAAGTTGGTCATCAATTATTAAGAGGGATGAAAAAGTGGGCGGCCCGGGTTGTCCCTCGGGACAATTCGGCGACGTACACACTCGGCGTACGGTATTCGACCCACGTAACGGTTCGTACGTGCGGCTCCCGTGCCACCCAAGAGTTTGCCCTCTCTGCAAACGAGCCATTTGCGCGCCAGTCCACAAAAAACCCAACCCCGCTGGTGCTGCTGCTGCTGCTGCGTCACTCCGGTCTGCGATGGCGTGTGTCATCGTCTTTCGACGAACGATGACATTCCGAGCAGCCGGTGCGTGAAAAATCGTGCGTACACGCCAATGAGCCCGGACAGTCGCCGCTCTGTCGTCGCCACCGCTGCTGCTGCCTTCGATCATCGAAATCCAGCGTCAAATCAGTTGCCGAACCTTCTTAAGTACCTATATCTATCGTTCACCGACCTCCGACACGAATTCACCAGGGATGAGAATTTAAAAGCATTTGACAACGCGTCATTGAGCCTCGGGGGGGCAGCCGGCGGAAAACGATAAGGTGCCTAAGCCGTGAAATACCGACGTCGCGTTTTCTCGCGAATTTCGACGTGTTTTACCGTACGAGACGTTCCGGGCCGAGACGTACATGCACCAGTCGAGTACAATAAAGGATCGCCCGTAGTCGCCGCCAAGTCGCGTAGGCGATATCTGAATGTAGTCGACGTAAGTAGGGCCAATATCGCCGCGCACTCAGCGGAATATTCCGGTAAGTCTGTGCAAGAGATCGGGGAGAGTGGAAAAACGAGCAGTCGAGGCAGATAGAACAGGTCTCCGCCCTTGCCGATGCTTCGAGGCAGCGGGAGAGACCGCGTCGCAGGCCGCGCTCGTTCGCTCGGCTGGCGAAATAATCGGCGCGAGATCTCGCGTGTACTCTCGCCGCGCGGCCCAACAGCCCACGAGATATAATATAATAATTCAGCGGGGCAATGGGTCGAGCTTTCGGAAAATATACCGAGCGGCGAAGAAGGCGGGGCGGGATGGCACATGCCGCCGCCTCACCCCTCCCTCCCCCCGCGCGGCAAGTCCGCCCGGCGCGCGTTTGATTCGGGAGCGAGGCAAAACGCTAAATTATTCCGGTGCCTCGCCAAATAGGCGATCTAAATGCGTTCAACCGACCAGAAGTGGTAATACGTTACCAGTTATTGCCGGCGGCGGCATCTTGGCGAAGTTCGGGTGCCGAGCTACTACTGCCGCTACTACTGCTGCTGCCGAACCCTCCCCTCCCCTACACCGCTTCATTCTCCTTCTCCGCGGAATACGCTCGCCCCACCCTCCGAAGATCTCCGCGCGCGATTCCCACACCGAGATCTTGCGGGAAAAGTGAGATCAACCTCGTCGAATCCGTTGTAAATTGTTTCTCATGCGATTCGATGGTTTCGCGCGCGCAGCAAAACTCAGCCAAGGTGCGCGCGTGAAGCGTCACGCGCTATTGCACTTCCTTAAGCTGCTTCTCGGTATGGGTTTCTGGCGAATCGCGGATGGTTTGAGAATTATCGGCGATTTGATCGGAATTTTTCCGAAACGACCGAAAGGAATATGCGGACGTATAGACACGGACGATCGATCACGCGATATCGACTGTGACGTATAACAGGTTTATGTGGCGGATGTGGGAGGGAAAAACTCTCGTGACGCGCGAAAAGTCGGGAGGTCATGGAGCGGATTGGATTTTTCTTGTGCCCCCCCCCCCACCCCTCCCTCGGACGATAAAAGAGTAATTTGACCGTTGAGGCACGTAATTCCGCGTGTTACCAATTATGTTGGCGATGGTACGTGACGCGTGTCCAATCAAGTGGGGTCGCGCGGATCGCGCGCACACGCGCACGGCTTTGGGGTGCACTACAACCGGGGGAGGCCGATCGAATCCCCCCGAACCGCCGTCTATAACGGATATAAACATGCCCCTCGCGAGCGGTGCGATTTTGTTATGGGTTTTTCGCGCGTTATCCGGAATGCCAAAAATCTCGGGCAGGCCCGCATGCAGGTATCCAAAAGTTATACATTCTGGGGCTAACAAAAATTTAGTTGAGTCCGTCGACAAATTGGTCGGTTGGGCTAACAAATTGGATCGCCCGGTGCGCCTATATAGCCTCTGGAGTTGGTTACAGGCCAACCGCACTCATTGTTCACCACCGCTACCACCGGGACACGGCTTTTCCCTCATTGACCGCCCGCGGGGTAACCTCTAAACAACCCGGCGGCGTCTAATCTCCCACGAAGAAGACTCCCCGAATACCCGCGGATAACGAAAAACCAGGTTAGAAACTGCTAAACGCGTGTACGTTCCCGAGCCAAATGCCGCGAATACCTCCGCTTCTCCAGTACCCGAAGTACAGAATTTCCGGTCCGGAATCTCATCGCGGCGAGGATGGAATATCTTCGTCGGATAACTTTGGACCATCGCGTAGCGCACCGGCGTCGGCGGCGATGGCGCACGGACCTTCGCGCGCTTTATTCTCCCGCGTTAAACCGATCGGCAAGTGTCCGTAGAGACCGTCGTACCACTCCGAGGGAATAACTACTGCGGGAAGGCGCGCTGCTCCTCCTCCTCTTCGGTACAGTGGCAGCCAGGGAGCTGCGTAGTGGAAAACAGTGCGCCAGGGAAAACGCAACGATCGATCGCTCGCACAACTGGGAAGCTCTCTCCACCTCTCTCTCTCTCACTCCGCTATGGGCATCGCCAACCAAAGCCCCCGGTCCCATCTTCGTTACTTCAGCCCGCCGAAGCGTGCTACCTCGGCTCGGTATTCATATTCATATTTCAAAACTCGCATCCACGGCCCATTGTGTCCCTGAATACGCTATGCAGAATGCGTCGTCTGCCGTATAACGTTGCGGCGCGGCAACCGCCTTCTGAATTAGTAATGGCCCGCTGACAACGGCCGCGCCCGCCCGCGCGAGAGAGCAGCCCCCTCCCGCCCCTTCGTCCTCCTCCTCCTCCTCCACCACCTCCTCTTCCTCCCCCTCCTCCTCCTTCACCACCACCTCCTCCTCCTCCTACCTCTCTGTCTAGCTCTCCATCCCCTCGCCACCCTCTCCTCCCCGCGGACCCTCCGCAGCCGCCCGCGCGGAGGACCCGACGAGAAACGCAATTTGCTCGAGATATTAATTCCGGTAATGGATTACCCGTTAACCGTGCAATTCGTGTACCTACGCATACACGCATACACAAATACTCTCGGCGGCGCGTCCACCTATAGACACAACAGCGAGCGTGGCCATCTGTCTCTTGGTATGCAACCATTGCCGCCGCTTCTACGATGATACACATACACACACACACACACAGGGCTGCCGTTGCTCTGCGGGGAAATGCACGCCGGAACGGTTCTTGCAGCCGCCCCGGCTGCACGCTCCTGGCAGCGTGTGTGCATTACGGCGAAAGCCCTCCCGCCGGATCCTGCCGGGTATACCCAACCAACCGCCCACACTCATCTACGTACTACGATTATCCTGGTACGCGCCGGATTCGTTGAATTACTCAAAGTTGGAGGATTAACATTTTTCGAGTGATCGTGGACTTGGCCGGGAGTATTCTGGCCACACGTCAAAAGTCATGAAAATCCTAAAACCGCCGTGAGGATAGCAACACGACAGCATCGGTTTGCAGGAATGCACGGAGCAATTGATGGAGAAGTCACTTTAACCAATCCCGAATCTCCCTGGGAAAAAGTTTTGACTGGCGTACACGGATGCAATCGTAACGCGCCACAATTCGATTCCCGTAGCACGCTGTACTAGGGACCTTTGACTAATCAAGAACGTACGCGGCTGGAAAAGTGAGCGGCCAGGTGACGTACGCGCGCCGATGTAATTCAATTGGTGCGGAAAAATCAATCAGTTGCGTCCGAATTCATGCACGTCCGGTTCTCTTTAGTTAAGCCTTTGGGAAGCTCTTCGTGCCGCACGCTCCCGGGGCCTGTATGTGGAGTAGAGCACGTGCAGTCGATTGCACACGAAAGCGTTCCGGAGATTTGGCTTGCTCCTTCGTACTGCTTGTGGCGATGGCGATGGCGGGGGTGGTGGTGGTGGTGGTGGTGACGGTGGTGGTGGTGCTGCTGCTGCCGCTGCTGGTGGTGCACCCGGTACTCCCGTCACTAAATTCATGAAGCCGCGCTCACCGCCTGCGTCCTCGACCTACCCCACCCAGACCTTGCGAGCCATGTCCTCTTCCCTCTCTCTCTCTCACTGGTTCGCTCTCTCTCTCTCTCTCTCCATTCCTCTCCACCTGTGTACTGTGACCAGAATTACACAGAGTGTCTCCGCCGACACTGTAGTAGGTGGGTACCCAGCGCGCACTTCCATCCCCTATGATCAAAGCTAAAATATGTATAGGTATAATAATAACATGTATCAACGAGCAAACCACGACGCTCTCAGTTTGCTCCGTGTTTACTCATTAAACAGACCACGCAGTCAGCCATTGCGGAGATTGCCTTGCCCCGCGTACACCCGTCGCCGCTACGGCTAGGTGGTGACTATGGCATCAATCAAAGAGCAACATTCACGGTGAAGCGTCAAAATGACCGAAGCTCCCCCGTATTACCTATGCACCGAACGCTCGCTGCTTTCCCTCGTTGACCCGGAAACGTGGAAAAACCTGTAGCGGACCATGCTACACAGTCACTTTTGGCGAGGGCAAAGAGAGCCGTCGCTGACCCGGATGATAAACAGCGTTTCTAATTTACGCCTTTTTAATGCTGTTTCAGCGGCGCGAGTAAATCAACCGCGAGTGGGGGCGAACGGGCGATCGTTGGCCAGGACTTGAATGCACGAGCGAGCGCAGCTCCTCACTCGTCGTCGTGCCAGCGGGGACCACCGTCGACGCTCGTTTAATTCTCAAGGGTTATTCTTACGGCCTTTAAGAACGACGCGAGCCATTTTGCTAGCCACCCCCGACCGAGATGTAATAGCCGCTGCGGCGGACGGTATATCAAGCCGGAATTTCAAGCCGGCCAAGTACTTTAAAGTGGAGCACCAATTTCTGCGAATACTAACATGACTTTATTTCAATTGAATGCCTCGCGTGGAACAACGAAAATCTATCTCCACTTTGCCAGAAGCTGGGGGGACAGGAAGCCCGAGCGACTGCCATGCGAGCGACTGGCGAGTTCGGCTCGCGCTGCTACATTATTCAATGAATTACAAAGTGGTGGCTGAGTCAATTAGGTCCTCGATGTAGGTGCCATGGATTTTCTATGAACCGTCCGAAGCCGCGTCCACTTTGATCAGGCTTTTTTGCTCTTCTTCCGCTAATACGGATCATCGGACTAGTCGCAATTTCCCGCTATCGCTTATTTATGCTTTATAGACTCAAATCCGACATCCATGTTTGTGCAAATGATTAGTAATATTGATAGAGACATATCTCGGTGTTTATCGAATGTAATAATGCATGAAACATAAATTTGAGATTTTGTTTTACGTACCCGTACGGATAATTTCGAATCGGAACATTTCATCGGCTAAACCCGCGAAATCCACCATATCCAAATTGCTCAGCAATATTAATCGAGATAATGTGTTCCGCCGGTGACGCACTGGTCGCATCAAAAACGATAAAACATAGGACATAAACGCTCGGATTTTGTCACCGAAGATTTCGTTGGATGATCAATTTCGGTTTTGGCAGATTCGGGCATTTATGACGAAACAAGCGGCCCGCGTTTCCTAAAAATACTCAATAAAATCGGAAGCGATAAACCGTCGATGTATTTGTTGAATAACAAATCGGCGAAGCGCACGTAACTTCGGTAGCGATTATACAAATCAATTCGTTTACCGTTACAACAATAATACGACGGAAAATTAATGTAGAATTTTGTATCTTCGCGATACTTCCTAATACGGACGTCCGCCCACATCGATGAGATTTGCGTCCGCAGCAACGCAGCAGCCGCGAGTCACAGCGCGGTTGCCCTAATTTTGTTTTCTTCGTGCTCGATGCGCGCCCAATGCGCTCGCGGTGGATGACGCAAACCCGCACACCGCGAGCCACGATATTACGTTTCTCGTGTACCAAGCGATCGAATTGTGTGGGCGCGCGCGCACTGGCGATAAAACGTAAAAGGACGCGGATAGAGGAATCGCGATGCTGGCCCGATCCATTATTTAATGAATGCCAATAGGTGACAGCTCCGGGCACCCGGATCGCGCGACAAAGCTCCGCGCTGTTGGGAAACCTGGACCTGCCTCAATTACGTTGGTACATATAGCGTACGTACGCATGCGCGTACCGCGTACGAAGAGCCTATTTAAATGCCACTATATGCATTAAGCGAGAAGGCCAATTTCCCGAGAACGTCACAGTTCCATCCGCTGTGCCTGCAATTCGTACCGATTGATTCTGCCAATCGGCTGGTTGCGGATCGACAAATATAGGCAAATCCGGCTGACAGATCGGCTGAAAAAATATCTGCAGATGGTATCACACGTCATTGATATACCTACCGACTTTGATGTTGACTACAGTGACGGCGATGACGCGCACGATGATCGTCCACCGTGGCAGCGATGAATCTACGATGAAAGAGCCATCCGACAGGGCCGAGAGGTGAATTGGATTCATGTGCGGTGGAAAACTGAATTTCCAATCGGTATGCGCTCCGTGATTACGGCTCTTGTGGCAGAGTCGCCCCCCGTGCAGCTGCACGGAATTGGAATAATTCAGCTATTGGCGAAATAAATAGGTTTGCGCGATGATGAAAAAGATCAATGATCCCTCTCTCAAATTAGGACCGGACTATATTTTTACACAAGTTCCTGACACGACTGATTCATCGCACTTACGAATTTGATATATCATAGCAGAACGATCGAATAGCCTTTGAACGCGCCGTCGGTTTGTCCCCAAGCTTCGAGCTCGTCACCCCGAAAATCCGATACACCGTCGATGTCGGCAATTACCGAGACGACTCGGTGGCGCATCCTTTCGGGAAGTGCGTCGTAATTGAGCATAGCTCTGCAATTGAGCTTATTCGGTGATATAACGCTTAGGAACAGCCAAGCCCGCAGGATTTACGATGATAATTAGTCGTCGCGGTTGGACGACTCTCTGCAACGAAGACCCAAACTGAGATCGGTGTCGGTTCGCGCGACGGCAGTGGTCGTTCTCGTTATCGCGTCTCCCGTGCGTGCGACTGCCGTGCCCCCTGCGCTTACAAAGGGCAAAGAGGGAGGGTGGGAACCCCACCTAAATTAACCTACCCCCCTACCCGCTGCTGCCTACGCCGTCCGACCCGCCGGCGCCGATCTCCGTCTCACGTGCATAATCGCACTCGACTGAACTTGAGTCGAGCCGAAATCCGTGATACGTACCCGTCGAGCACGTAGCGATCCGTATAGGTAATTAGCCGCGGAGGTAGGCGGAACCGGCGGCGTCGGCGGTGGGTTTCCCATTCCTTCCGTCGAATACACTCTCGCCCCGCGCAGTTCGTTCAATCAGTGAAGCAGCAGCAGCAGCAGCAGCAGCAGTAGTAGCAGCTGAAGCCGAATTCGAAGCTACGGCTGCTCGGTGTGTGCGGTATAGACGCGCAGAGATCGGAGTCTTGATTCAATCCCCGGGCTTGTTAGCTTCGGCCGGGGCTGCGGCGAATTCTCGGCGGCGCCGCGGGAGAAACATCTCGCGACGACGAGAGACTTTCTTCTTCGTCTTCATCACCTCGGCTACCGGGTTCCAACCGGGATCCGCACACCGGGCGCTACGCCGACGCCGGTCTAGCCCGGGCTATATAGCTCGGTCGCACAATGGATGCTAGCTCCTCGCTGGGTTAGCTTCTTCGGGCCAAAAAGACCCAACCTCCATTACAATTCTCATCGTAGCCGCACACCCGAGCTATTTCGCAGATTGGCGGAAGGAAAAGGTCCCCTCCCCGGCCGCCTGCAGCCACCCCTCACCCCCGCGTTGCTCCCTCGTCGACACTCGGCTCACTCGCCACCGGCAGCGTCGGAAGCTTCGCCCAATTAAATTACTACGTCGTTAGACCGCCTCTTATTCGTGCACATCGGTGCGGATAGTCCCGCTCTCCTCTTTCTTCGATGTCCTCGACTCGACTCCGGCACATCTGGGCGACTTGATATGCTGTTGGGAGTCTCGGCGACGTCGGAAAAACCGTCCGCTGTTGCGGTCACCTTCGTGGTACAGGCGCCTCGTTCCAACCGCCGGTGGCCAGCTGCTAACCCCTGCTGCTAATATTGCGAAGCTTGCCACTCTTCGTCCCGCGTGGCGGACAATAATAAAAACGAGGAAATGTGATTATTTTTATGGTCCGCGAGGAATTCGATTAAACGGGTTCAAGGCGAAAAACGAAAAACATTAAGACGGAGTTCGAGGTACAAATATAGAGTGAGAAGAGGCGTTTAAACGATCATGAACCCGACAATTATATCACGTACCGAAGAGTTCGCGTTCCATCGAAATATCCGCGGTAGGACATTCGGATTCATAACTCGATAAACGACTGCATTAAATATTGAAGATTCGTTTTCTTGAGCTGCCGCTAATTGGTCTCAACCCGGTGACCCACTGAGGCTGCCTCCGATTATTTTGGGATAAGACGACGGATAAAACAAGACGATGTTGCGCCGGTACATTACCATTAATTTATTAATGTCGTAAAGTGGCGCCCGTTTCATCAGGCAAAAACGAGCGAGTAACCTCGGTTAGAATGTTGTCAGACGGATCGATGGGTCTAAATAATTCGACGGCATTCGAGTTGGTTTGTATCTACCCGCCGAGCGTGCGACATAATTTCATTTGAAATTCATCCAAACTCCGCTGGTCGGAGCGACGCTCGAGGATCATACGCTGCAAAGTGTCTGCCCCGTTTTTTTTTCTATAGAATTGGCTATATAATACCGTGCCTCTCGATAGCCATATCTGCCATATCGATAACTATAAAAACCTCTTATGTAGCTTTTCACATTATCGGAACATCGATTTGGTCGTAAGTCGGGAAAACTCCATCGACCTGGTTTTCCTTTTTTTTCTTTTTTCCTGTACGTTTTTTTTGCGTACGTACTACTGGCTCCGGGCCGTCAAGGAAGTAACGGTGTGTGCACCTACCAGATATTACCGGTGCACGTCCGCGACAAGGTGTTCAACTATAAAAAGATAATGCGCGCCTCGGCCGAGATCCACGCGCCCGTTATATCGCTCGTGCTGATATTCCTTCAGCTTTTTTTTATCGCAGGCATTCGCTATTGATCGAAATTTCCAATTGCCGCGTGTAAAATGATCAATCATCATTTTATCGCGGCGGGTATACATAGTATATGCTACGGCCACGACCAAGCTTCAGGAATGTCGCTGCGAGACGATCGATGTATCTGCGAATTAATCGTCCACCGATGACTTGGGATCAGGGAACGAAAGAGAGAGAGAGAGAGAGACAGGGACACTTGGTAAAATGACAGGTGCCAACTTCGGCCCGGGGCGTGCAGCGGCGCCCGGTTGAAAATTACAACTCTTCGCTGCTGGGCTAATGGATGTTAATAGGACTCGCGCGCACAAAACGCACACACGTCGTCCATTCGTGTGCACGAACGAGCGCGTTGAGCGTGAAAGCATCGGCCGAGCTTGCGGGATATATGGACATCGATTTTTCTCAGTTGGAAAAGCGAGCGCGGTGGGTGGGCAAATCCGGAAATACCGGCGATTATCGTCGCGATAAACGGAGCAGCGCGCGACGTTGCGACTGTCTCCGACCTCCACGGAGAAGCATATTTATTAATTTCCACTTTTTTCTTCCACTTTTATCTCACCCTGACCAAAACTTACCTCGCCCTAAAAAAATATGGTATAAATTGATAACAATATATACGATTTTCAACACAAAACCCGTCGCGAGTACGTTGCGCATTCTCGGCGAAGAAACGTCGGGCCCGGTGAATAGTTCTCCGACGGCTTTGGAGGATTAAGGACGCGCTTGGACCCCGCCGCCTTCGCGGGACGAAAAAGGATGGCACCCAGACGGTGCGGCACACAAAAGGGACGCTGGACGCTGACTGCACACGAGCCGAGGGACCGGAAAAGGATCGGTGGCGCGGACGCGAGAAAAAGGATTGCAAGCGAGGCTCGTCGCGAGAGGAGGCGAGGGGGGGGGGGGGAGAGAAGAAGATGAGGTCGCGTGCGCTGTGTGACGGGAGGGTCGAGCTTTAGCGATATATCGCCGGGAGACCAGCCATGAGCCTTTATTAAAAGTGCTCTCGCTCTCTCTCTCTCACCCCTCTCATTCTCTCTTGGTATTATTGCTTTCCGGGAACGCCAACCGCGTTGGGCCTCGAAAACTGCATGTCCACAGTCCGGTCTGTATATGCCGCCGCCTTCTCGAAGCTCGGGCGCATTCTCCAGCGTGTATTAACGTTGTACCATCGCTGCATCGTGTAGAGATGCCCCCCACCCTTTGCCAGCCCACCTCCACTCTTGCCCCTTCCGCACGGTGCATGACACAGGGGGGCCACTGGGATTGTCCGGCAGGTCGACGCGTGGAATTCACGTCCTCGCCTCCCATCGCTCCGCTGCAGTTGATTGCAGTACTGCGGTGTTCCACGCGCACCTCGCACGACCTCCTCCCTCGTATATGTCCGCCGAAGTACCCCGCGCGAGGCCTCCACCCGCCCTACATCCTCCCTCCCCCCCCCCCCCCCCCCCATCCCCTGACTCGCGGAGCAGAGAATCACGTAAATCCTCTTTGTTTCGTTCTCTCTCGCTCTCTCCCTCTCCCTCTCGAGAGCCAAATGTGGTCTGGTGGCCGGTAAGCATACTTATCGTTAACAGAAGTACCGTGTCTGGCTACGGCACTACATGTAGGTACCTCTCCCACTCCGGTGCAATTCAGAGTTTACCGGTAGTAAAAAAAAATAATTTACGCGAGGACAGGTAATTTTTTTTTCTAATAAAAACGATAATTAAAAAAAAATCATCCGGAACACGAGACAATCTCGACGAAAATGAGTGAGAATTTATTGCCGCTTTCCATCGCCCGAGACGATCGTTTCTACTTTGCTCTCGCGGAGCGCGGAGGCTCGGCGTGATTGATAAGTAACGAGAAAACCGAGAGAGGGCAAACAAGAAGTATCGAGAAATACCGATAATACCCAAGGGCGCGTGTATTTCCTCTCGGAGTCCAGAAAGGGGGGCAAAGGTTGCGGGGATCGCGGATGGACGGTCGACGCGGCAGCGCGTCTCTCACTCCCCGAGTGACGGAGCCGAACAACGAGCAAGCAGAGAGCGTTTTCCCTGCTCGCGCAGGACGGTAAAGCGTCGCATAGTTTCCGTCGGATCGCCCCGAGGAATTTGATGCAAATTGATGCGGAATCGATACTAAGCTGGCTGGAGTTTCTAATAAGATTCTCCGCTGCCGCTGCTGCTGCTGCTGGCGACGCCCTTTCCTCACACCTCGTCGTCCCGGTCGTGCTCGTTCTCCTTTTCAGCCTTTCGTACACCGAGTCTACGTGCAACGAAGCAGTAGACACGGCAGAGCACGTTCGCGAAGCGAGGAAAGCTGTCCTTGCTCGATGCGCAGCGTCCTCCGGCTCCGACTTGTCTTCGGCTTCACCCGCGAACTCCCCCTGAACACCCCCCGCGACCCAGACGCCAGCACACTGTACTCCGTAAGGAGGAGGGAGGGGGCGGCGGAGGGGAGGGGGTCACAGAGAGAGCTGGGTGAAGGCCCCCCTCCCCTTTGCCCCGTTCCAGATCCTCCACCACTCCCTCTCGACGTGTGGCATCTCTCAAGCGGCCATTCTCGTTTCTCGCGTAAAGAATTTTACTGCCGGCACCGGGATTTTTCTCCGACAGCACCGGAAGACGAGAAAACGCGAGGGCGCCCCCCTCCACCTCTCGCCACCCGACCGTCTCGACGAGATACCCTCGAGGCTTATATTTCTTTCTCACCGCTGCGCGCGGCAGGTGGCGACGCGAGGGTTGCGCGCGCTCGCGTCGACTCTTACGGTGCACATATAGATATCTCGTTGGCCTTGGGCGTTCGTGCCGCAAGTATTGTGCCGCATCGTATTTACCTGGAAATTATTTCGTGGAGAAAAATAATATTTTCATTAGGATAGCGAATGACAAGCAACGTTTCTTTACGATGGGCATTTGAGGGTGGTGAATTTTTGTTAGTTGCCGAATACAAGCAGAAAATAAAAATCATAATAAAATGATTTAATCTCCGAGGAAACTTTAACGAGTTAAATTCGTTATGACAGGCGACGAGTTTGATGGTACGCGCGTTTTCTCCGCAAAGAGATATTATTTTGCGTATTTCATAACGTTGATGAAACGTCAGCCTCCGCGTTTATACCGGTTTTCCGCTCTCGCATCCCTCAGCTATGCTCTCGCTTTTCCGCTCTCTCTCTCTCGCGCTGTACGGCTTCCCGTTCGTAATTTCGTTCCGCTACCTTGCGCGCGGAATTTTCATATGACAGGATTTTTCTCCCGCAGCATCAAGACATACGCGAGCGAGAGGGAAAAATGGGCGCGAGACGAGAACTATTCGAGAGATTGAAGATTTTCCAGTTTCACCGAAATACTCACGCTCCTGGCATAATCGGCTGTCCGCCGCAAACGGGTCGGAGTTCTGGCGGGAGAAATTGTTTTACGAAGAGAAGAAGACGAATCCTCTATTAAAAATTTCGTGAGCAACCATTGTTGTCGATTTATTCGGCCTCTGATTGGTCGTTTCTGAAATTCGGAGTTTAGCAGAAATAAAACTTTTGATTTTTTACGATCTGTCAATGGAATTAATATTTCATTGACAGATGGTCCATAAATTATTACGCCGGAATACTACGAAACGGCTGATCATTGCAGAGTGATAATCTCAACAGTGGAATTGACACGGATAACTTTTCAATTCACTAATTACGCGAAATTCCAACGAGCGCACATCTGCCTAATTAAAGAAAGGAGTTTCATCGGCTATTATTGAACATGTAACTCGAAAAACCGGTGATGCATTCCGTGATTGACTGCAAACTAGCGTAATCGCGTTTGAATAAATTAACGGAGCAATTGCCGAAAATAAATTGCTACACGGGTATATAATACGCACGACACAGAAACACACGCACACACACGTGGGTACTATTAACAACCGGTTTCATCGATCCGCATTATTTATACACGCCTGACAAGATATAACATGGCGCAAAAGCTATGCTCGAGCGTTCATTCGTCGTGTTCGAAATTCGCCAAACAACCCATTATTTACGCTTTATAAATCGCAGCGGGCACACAAGTCAGAATTTTATTTTTCCCAAATTAATAGCATCGGGGAATTTCCGAGAGGTGTGGGTTGCGGCGAAATGTCGGAACAGCGCGTAAAACAACCGCGGCAGCCCCCGCGCCAGGTGAGAATGAAAATAAAACCGCTCAACGGACGAGGAGGCGGAAAATAATGTTTGTCACGAGATTCGATAACCGATAACGATCGAATGTCGATTTTTCGTCGAACCGCGGGAATTCGTGTTTCATTAAAATGAAATGATACGGCTAACCGCGCGCACGCTGCGTCGCTATCGCTCACGCGCGTCGACAAATAAAAATACAGAACGTGTAACTTGCGTATAGCTTAGTCCGTACCTTATATTTACACAAAAATATTATTCAATTCGCAGCTGCTGCCTCGAATTCTCGAGCGGAAATAATTTCTATGCCCGCGCGTGTATTACGGCCCACGATTGTTCGTTTACGCGCGAACCGTTCTATTTGGCGAATCATTAACGCTACGCGTAGCTCAGCCGGCCGCGAGTTGAGTTGTTTAATCTTTTAGGCTTATTATCGGAAAATTAAAATCCGCGCCGCGAGAAACCCTCGAATGTTTGCAAAGCCCCGGCAGCAACGTCGGCGGCAGCGGTAGCAGCTCAGCTAGCCCATTACAATACCGCGCGTTTGCGAGGAAATTCCATCAGTATATTCAGATTCCTAGGCGAGCATCGGACAAAACCCACCGACATCGCACGGCCCTGTGCTGCATCACGCCCTGCAAGATTAGCTTTCACCCTCGTATGCTCGTTAACCGCCAATTATTCCAGTCCGGACTAATTGGACTGGTTTCGTAGAATTGAATCAATTGGTCGTGCATGGACACATTCGGACACACCGCGGTGCCCAGCACGGCTATGGCCACCACCTACCCCGCATTACATACCTTCCTTTCGCTGTCATCCTGCCGCTGCTCCTGTTGCCGATGCTACACGTTTGCATCGGCAGCACGATCCTAAAATAGTTGCTACAGTTGCTACTACCGAATGAAAAAAAGTAAAAATAAATCTTTAAAAAGAGTCTGTAAGCTATTTATAATCACAACAGCCCAGGACATCCAATTAACCTGACACTTCCTCACCGCATTATCCTCAAGCGGCTATTTGCAACTGGAATATTCATCACCTCTAGTCAACTTCCCTCCAAAAAAAAGTCGTGTCGACATTTCTCGCGGTAAGACCTATTCGCAGCTCCAGTTGTAAAAATATAGGTAGCAGTGAGAATGCATGAACGTAGAAAAAAAACCGCAGTACATTTTCCAACCGATTAAAGGTCGAAAGAAAATAACGGTGCTATTCTCGGAAAGCATTGTGTCTTACTTGCTTCGCTTGCAAATCTTGACATATATCTCGTGGCTTAGGAGGAGGGAGAGGAGCGCGCGCGCGACCGAACGAACAAGAAAGGAACCGGGAAGGCGTGCAAACGCGTATAGCGTACAACTCGCGGCGCAAGAACGGGAAGCGCAAAAAATGTCTTTGTTTATATCCCCGGCCTCGGGGACCCCGTGAGGCTCGCGCACAATTTTTTTGTCGGAGCGAGTGTAGGCCGCGCAGGAGCGATACGACTACGACGACGACTACGACGACTACGACGACGAGGACGACGACGGTAGCAGTTCCGCGCTCAGTGGACTGTCGACGAGGGTAAAAGCAGCAGCAGCAGCAGCAGCAGCGGCAGCGGCAGCAGCGGCAGTCCACAGGGTGAAAAGAGGCGAGCTACGTCCTCCGATAAGGGGAAGTTATTAGACCGTCATAAATCGTCATTCTCCGGACGGAAATGCTGTGCCTATACACCGAGCGTTCGCCGAGCGCGAACCTCGGCCTCGGATAATAAATATTCTCGGGAGCCGGCGGGCGAGCCGAGCGCCTCGCGACCCTTCCGCGCCGCAACCCCCTCCCCCCCAACCCCAGGTCCCAACGCCGGGGGTTCGCTCTCCCGTGAAAGAAATGGCCGGCAGTTAGTCAATAGGCTCGATTGATTTCGTGATAAAAATAATTTTTACGATATCAACCGCGCCCTCCCCGGTGCATTCAACGTCGAAATTGTCGACCTCCGTCCGCGCGAGGAAAAACTTCCGGTCGAGTCGAGTCGACCAGCAGCTGCACGGATAAATCGGATTATTTTTCGCACAGTCGTCGCGAAGTCCTCTGGAAAATTGTGATTCAATGCACAAATAATGTCATCGATAAAAAAAAAAAACTTTTCAGTGGTCTCCGAATACAAAGCAACACATTTTAACGTTCCCCTCCGACAGCAATAATATCGGACCCAGCGGAAAACTCAGATGAAAAAAAAATAATAAAATGAAATAAAATAAAAAACGCGTGCAGCGAGAACGACACTCGATGTCGTTCGGGGGATAAGCCAAGGGAGTTCGCTCCTCCGGAGTTCGATGGATTCGCACCCACGTGGCGCGAGCGATATTACGATGACGCGATACCCGCGCGCGCGTCCCTCGGCGTTGCGCGGCGCGCGTCTCGCTCGCTCTCGCGCGCCGCTTAATTTCCTGTTTGCCTACAAATTTGTATACGCGCCGGGCGCGGTCTCGAAACGACGTACGACGATGTCGCCGCCGCTGTCGCCGCATCTAAATTGGAATCTCGACCTCTCCCTCGCCAGGAGCCGCAGTCGGGCTCTGCGACCAACAGCCACAGCCGAGAACCAGTGGCGAACGTCCCTCCCCCCCCCCCCCCCCTCTCCAGCGTTCCTGCCGAAACGCCATCTCCCTTTCCCGGTGAGTCCCTTCGTCGCCAGCGTCCACGAGCGACGAGCATCCCCTTCGTGTCTTCCTCTTCTCTCTCGTCCTTCGCAGATGTACCTATATACCTACACTGGGCATATATATATTCCTCTCTCTCTCTCTCGCTCTGCTTCCATCGTGTATAGTCGTAGATCGTTTTGTTATCTCGACGAGCGGAAAACGAGCCAGAGATATTTTTGGCTAGCTTTCTTCGTGCAGTTTCTTCCTCCCGCTCCTCTGGTTCGTAGGTATAGGTATACATATAGATACAGGACGCGCAAGCATCACCAGAGGCAAAGCAGCGCCTCCGGAGGGAGAGAGAGAACCCCCTTGCTCCGCACCATTCCGACAATTCCGACTGTCGCACACGGACGTTTCCTCACCCCGAGAAGTATGGTTGGTCGCGGTTGTCGCGACCCCCGCCCCCTTCCTCGCCACCCGCACCCACTCCACGCTCTTGCATATCTAATCGTATCTCGAGACTCCTGCCAACGAGAAATCTCGAGTGCTCTCTGTCTTTCTTTCACCCTCGGCCCCAACGTCTCTCCGTGTCCGTGTTTTTCCGAATGAAAATTGAGTTTCGCGAGATGGAATCTCTGGGCGGAATCTTCACGGCACTTTCGAGGGGTTTGTTTATTGACAATATTGCCTTTTCGAGTCGTCGTAGATATATAGCATTTTTACAAACAGCCAAAAGGCCAACAGCGATAAATAAATCGGCGGATATGTTCCTATCTACGTTCATCGTTCTGTTTCGTTGCCTTTTTTTATTTTTTAATCTAGCAAATTAACGAGACAATGAGCGCGGGAATGAGAAATCTTTGTACCCGATAACAATCTGCTTTCACCTCCTCGGGTTAACGTATTTTCCGGCGCGACCGCAGCGGGACAAAAAGCGAGAAGCGGTGCATGAGGTTGAAATATTAAAATGCATTAAAACAATACAGGAGACACGGGGGTTCGTGCCGAAGCGGCGGCATCGGGGCAGTGACGAGGGTGTATACACGGTGCGTACATGCGCCGCTAGGTATGGCGAGCGAGGGAGCGTATATGCTGGGGAGGGGCAGAGCCAACGGTGTTATAATGTAGATTACAGAGGGGCGCTGTTTGCATCCGTCAACGAGTAAGGGGGTTGTTGCTCTGCGACCCCCCCCAACACCACCGCCTGCACGCTCTGAAATTAACTTTAGCTCCCGCCTCCAGCCCGCAGCGCATATAACCCGCATATTTTGTATATTATTACAGTGATCATACTACTTTTGCGGAAAGTGTCGAACTTGTGCGATATCAACGAGGCTACGCCAAAGGCAATCTCTGAAACGCAGCTTCGCAGAGAAAAAATTGTCATTACGATTCCTTGATAGAAAATCTGTACCATTCTTTTACATTCGGCCCAAGCCAGGCACTGATCAGGCCGGGACTAGGATGACACGTCCCTGGCCAGGGCCTGGCTAGCGCCGAGTGTAACGCCGTAAACTCCCCTACCAGGGTTACGCAGCGTTATATATACGCAGCAACAACGAACGCGAATATTTTCTCGCATGTGCTTCTAAGATAAACCTCAGGAAAATGCTTTCCCTCGGCGAAGATTCGCAAAGTCGTGGAAAAGAATAATAGCGGTTGGAAAAGCGGAAAATCGTTTGCAGAGTCGAGTCCTCTCCTCTTCTCCTCAGCAACAGCAGCAGCAGCAGCAGAAGCTGGAGCAACGTGTTCCATCGTCCCGGAACGATTCAAGCCAAACTCCGCGAGACGTTTTCCAACGGATGACAATGCCTCGCGTCGTCGTCGTCGTAGTCGTCGTCGCGCTCGTCGTCTTGTTGGCTTTCGGTGTCAGCGTGTCTATTCTCCGACATCTAGTGTACCGCGATGCCACGCGGTTTTCTCGCGTTTCGAAAAGCCACACAGCTATATAAGCGCCAGTAGTCATAGTATAGCAGCGGTGGTAGTCGTCGTTTTCGTCGTAGCCGCCCCCGCGCGACCGACGAGCGGAGTTATCCAAACTCCCATTCACCATTCGATTCCAGGAGCTCAAACTTTGAAAACAGTTAGATCTCTCGCGGGCGCGCGAACCAGCCGTACACCACCGAAGTCGGAGAAACCCGCGCGCGCGCGCGACTCGCCGAGAGAATGTGTAAGTTCCTTGTTTTAGCACCCTGCGCGCAAGCTTCGCCAATGGGAAATCTATTATCGGACAACATTACTGCTACATCTGCATTGTCAGGCGTGGAGCTTCGCTCAGACGCGGATGGAGGAAAACATGGTCGTGCGTACACGCACATGACGAATAACGCGAGAATCAGGTATATACGGCCAAAGGGGTGGCAGGAGAGGGGGGCACTCGTCGTATCCGCACGGTGCACGGTATAGTATTCATTGAAAGTTTGTCTTTGCACTTCTGTGGCTTGCACCCGGAGTACAAATGGATTCTACAGCCTCACAGGGAAACACAAACCAGACAGACGGACGGACGGACGGACGGACGGACGGACAGACAGACGAAGCGGCACGCGAAGCATCGTTTCGCTGGCAGCTGAGGATTGTCGTGCGTTAAATTCGCGGCGCTGATGTCAGCGAGCGAAGCATCCGAGTCTCGTCGTTTTACTCGATAAATACTGTAAAATTGGAGAATACTGACCCGATGTACAAGTTGGATATAGTTGGCTGGAAATAGGTAGGGTCAGGTATGTCGCACCTATAGAGTTTGGAATTTATTTAAGCAACAGCAACGCGTCCCGCCAGCAGCGCTCGGTGATAGGTACACCGGGAGGCACGTGTGTCGACCGACTCGGTTCGCATGTACGACCGAAGGCATTTCGAAGTTACGTCGGCCGCACCGTGCGCGCGGTAATCACTGGCCGGGCGCTCGTCCGACCGGTAACTGCTGTTTTCACTGGGCTGCTCACAGGTCTCTCCGTAGGCGTCTATGTTTGCGGCGCGTAGTCGCGCGGAATAGAGCCAGTTGCAAGTGTCTGTCATGGATCTACGCGACGGGCCGCACACCGTTGAGACTCTCAACATATGTGGTGCGTGTACGGTTACCTTCGATGCAGCAGCAACAGCAGCAGCAGCTATAACTTGTAGTTTCGTTACGTGATTCCTCGTATTACCTGCGTACCCCATTATTTTCGTAGCTTCTCGTTAATCCTATTTCACTAATTAAGTAAACGTTAGTACGTGGAAATGCGAAACTCCGGAACCGGAAGCCTCCGCAGCGCAGGTGGCTCTGCCTCCTCGTTTCCTATATTGATATAGGATATCGCACCCTCCGCGTCTTGCCTCTACTGGTTATTACGGATTAAAATCTGTTTCTCGCGTAAAAAGCGCACTGGTGACTTTGTAAAATAAATTTTGTAGCCAACAGAATCGTTATTTCCGAAGGACGTTCGAGAACGTTGACTCTCGAGAGAAAAAAGGAGTCGGAATAAAAAAAAAAACCTCGTATTCTTACAGCCAATTCCGTATGCTCGGGATCGAATTTTTATGCGCATTCAAATCGATACGAATAATCCCTCAAGTCTCGTTCGGGATGATAGCGTTTTGTCGATAAATCGGCGAGCGTAGTGCATCCGCGGGACGACGTCACGGAGCGCAGGCGCCGTTCTTGTTCTCATTCGCGGTGGCGATACGTGTCAAGCATCGCGGATAAATATTCGGCGGGTGGTTCCGGCCGCGCGAGGCGGCAGGAGGAAAAGACGAATTGGGTTCCGAGCCCCCCCGAGTGAGGGCTGACACGTTGGCGCGCGCGGGCTGTGCGGTTATTGGTCACGTTAAATTACACCGTTTTATTACGACGGGTCGTAAAGCTCGTCGGGAACACGGCGGGAGGAACTTGTTCCCAGCCGCGACGAGGCCGTTATTACGTGGCGCGTGCTCTCCACGAAAACCTCGCTCTACCTGCGACGCCGCCGACTACGGCGAAACGCGCACTCTCCGCCCTGGCGATACTCGTTACCGATGCTCCGTGTCGGTACACGTACACACGTTCGTATTCCACCCCTACATATACGTAACGGGAACATATATACCCACATGTACCGTCGTGGAAATCACGAAACGAAACGAGACGCGACGCCGAGTTCTGTTTGGTTTCCGCGAGAGCCAATAACGATAGCGAAAGGTGAAACGGCCAGAGAAAAGCAAAACGGATAGGAAACGGCGAGAAAATTGACGTAGCAATTTTATAAATCCGACTTTTGTTATAGAAACTTTTTACTTATTTTTTTATGAGAAAAGAAAAAAGTCCATGTGACTTAGAAAATTATTGTGAGATAAAAGTCAACTAATTTCTTAAGCTGGAAAATCTGGAATCACGGATTAACTCGGAAGCGGTATTTCTCACTGAGCGAAGGGACGAAGCTGTGGAAAGTGAAATAAAATTATATGAAAAAAGAGGAACGACGCAAAGAAAGAGAAAAGAGGTGGAAAGTGTGCGGAGGTGGTTTTTTTTTCACTGTATATATATACATAGAGCGGTGGGCGAGCGAGGCGAAGCGAGCGTCGTAAAGAGCCAGCGCCAGCGCAAATACACATTAATCTCCTTCTTTAAGTGGACTGCCTCTTCGCGGGCCGAATAAATGCCAGAGGAATAAAGGCTCCGCGGGCTACACACAAACGCAATTACCGGACGTATCTCGTCGCTCTCTGGGCGGCTGGCTGGCTGGCTGGCTCTCCCTTTCTCTCTGTCCCTCACGGCCCGCGCGCGGATTTCCGCAGACCCGCGAGCCGCGTGCTCGAACGCAGAACCGGCGGCACAGAGGCGAAGCGCTCACCCCCTCCCCCCTCGACTCCACCCCCACCGTCACCACCCACGCTCACACCCACGGCTGCGTCGGGCCACGCGGAGAAAGACGCATTGCCGTCCCGTTTTGCGGGCGTGTGCTCTCTTTTCCGACACGCGTTGTATATACCCCCCTTCGTACAATGCTTATACCCTCGAATCCCTCGCTACCCTCTCCCTGCTAATTGATGGCTGTCTTTGGTCGCGACGTCTCGAAGGGAAAAAAAATTCATTTTTTTCCCCCTACGAGATTCTGTAACATAAATTTTAGAAAATAAATTAAATTAAATGTCCGGAGGAAAAGGACGAAAAATCAGTGGAGGGACAGAGGCGCCGGGCCGAAAATTTGAAAAACTTTCCGAACAGCGTTACCCAGGAAATAGAAAGATTGCATCACAGTGCAAAGGGAATGGAGAGCACGGCGGGCGTGCGGTACGTGGTGACAAGTTTAAAATCCGACGAGCCCGCGCGCGGCGTCTATATATAGCGGTCCATATATCCGCAAACGAGAGTTCACTCGACAGTTATTGAATCTCTCGTTGGGGGTCTCCCAAGGAAGTACGAGGAAACGAACGTGAAAGGAAAGTTCACGAGGTGATAAAGGTACGACGGTCCCGGGTACGTTTCGACCCCCTCAACCCTTCTATTTTTTTATTTATAAAGTTTTATTTTTTCATTCGCATTTTTCTCTTTTTTCGATGCAACACTCGTGACAAGAACCTGCCGCACGCAATTGCCAAAAAAAAATACGTTCGTATTTATATTTTTAATATTGAGGAATAAAAGTAATGTTATTCCGAAATGATTTTCCGTGACGCACGCTGCGCGATTTTGCCCACAATAGTGGACACTGACAGTCGAATCGACAACACATTCGGCTGCAACAATAATAATTAAATCAAAAGAGGAAGAAACATATTCGCGAACGTCTGTCACGTACCGCGGGAAATATTAAATGTATAACATTCGCGTGAAATGTCTGTGACAGAGGGAGCGGCACAGTATATCCTCGGGATTCGTGAATATGCAATACGGTATGATTTAAACTGAAATTAAACGTAGCCCCCGGCGGGGGGAGGGGTCGGGCGGGTTGGCGCGAGTGACCCAGATCCCTTAACCAATTCCGTTATAGGATCACCCTCCTAGGGATATAAATGAAAATCCCTAGCCGAAGATTTCGCCGGATTGATGAGACGAGCGTATAAATCTCTCGCAATAGCCGTCGCCGTCGCGCGCTGCAGCCTTCCGCTCGTGCCGCAGCCTGAAAACGGAACGAAGGAATAAGATTCGACGTTGGAAATGCAAAGTCAGTGCACTCTTGCTTTTCCCCGGGGAGATCATAGGACCCGGCGCTATCCGGTGATCCAATCAAAGGAATAAATCCCCCGGATGAATATTTGCCGGCGCATGCGCAACCTTAAGGAGGAGGAATATCCATCAGCTAAGTACCATTTTCGGTACAGCACAGCAGCAGCGTCGTATAAGAAGCGAAAAGATACCGAAGCTATCGAAGGAACCTCTGTGCCGTCTCTCTGTGTACCTACCTGCATATCTATATACCTATACGTATGAGGAAAGTAGCGTACGTTCTATACTGTCCCGAAGCATCGTATCGTAAAACCCTTCGAATGCCACGGCTGGTGCCTCCGCCGATGCCGCCGCCGCCGCCGCCGTCGCCGCTGCGTGCCAAACCCAAGTACGTCTATTCGACTGATCGAAGACATAAAAGCTGCGAGCGAGTAATCGTAAATTTCGCAAAGAACCCGAATTCCCTGTGGTTTCGAAGAAACGTCTATTCCGCCTTCATAGTTATGCCATCAAATTGACGGAAAGGAGAATTCCCGCCCTCCTCTCACTTCTCTGTCGAGCGAAATGCATTGTGGGCTATCGACGCGCAAAAAGGAGCCAGAGTCTATACAGATTGAAATTTTATGCGACCTTTGTGCCATCACGTTTATCAGGATGGATGGAAAAAAATGAGGCTAATGAGTTGGGAACACGTCGACGCGAATTCACGTCCTTCACTTTGTTTCTCTCGTCGGGAATGCGTTGACCTTTTCGTTTGACAAATTTCACAGCGCGACAGACGTAAACTGGAGAATTGACGATGACTCATTAATAAACAGTAGTTCAAAAATCAAACATTTCTGAAGATCGCAATATTTCAGTGCTCCTCATTTCCACCGGATAATATTTGCCGGGTCTTCGTCAATAAAATAACAGTTCGGGAATCGCGAATTTTATATATTTACATTTTAGCGACGAGGCCACGGTAAATATTTTCCCGGAGGTATCGGATCTCTCAATTAGTAAAAGCCTAAGAGCATTTGTTTGACCTTACTTTTTCCCCTAAAATAATGTTTCCTTTCGCCAAAAAAATAAACCACTCCCGGTAGCATCTACCAGCCATTGTCCTAAAATGTGTCCATGTTCGCTATTACAGAGTAAACGCGGTGAACATGTCGCCAATATTTCATTGCTTTGCGCACTAATCGGGTCATTCGACATTCACCTATGTTTTCAACCCTATCAACCCACGAAAATATTGCCGTCGGATCAGCCTCTCTGCAGTTTCGGTATTAATCAAGATTGAATGACGCAATGTGGCCCCTGCGGCAAGTCATGTAGCGGCAAAGGAACTTTCATTTTAATTCGAACCGGATCCACGCCCTTTGTCAGCTATAGGCGAAACTATTGCCGCATACATAAATGGAGTTGCCTACGTCGCGTGTGTCGTTTTTGTGTCGGTGTGCGTAGCTTACGGCGTGTTCAGGAGTGAGATAGATTTCCACGGTCGTCGAGCTTCGCACATAATATATCTATATATGTATACACGCGGTATAGATACCCAACAGCAATACCTGCTGGGCCGCCAGTCGCGCGGAGGCTTCACCGACTAATATTTCCAGATTACGGGTCGAACGATGCGATGCGGCGGCGAGAGCCCAACCCGGACCGGGGCCGCGATAGCCAATATCGCTCGCTGACCAGTGCCAGCGACGAGAGCGCGCGCGGGGCCTCCGCATACCCCGATATCCCGATAGTCCGATACGCGCTAGGCGCGTAATTAAAACTGACGCTTTTGTTTCAGCCTTGTGTACACCACCGACGGAGAGGGCCGGAGGACCTATACTGCGAGGGGGGACTCGTCGGGATGTATAATCCCCGCGTTGCCGCTTTTCGATTCCCTGACTCTTCTCTTGCCCTCGACTACCTACCAATGCCCGAAGCTCGCGAGAGAGTCTCTCGCGCGACGACGACAGCAATATGTCCGATCCTGACGATTAATGTCCGGATTTCGAGCAAATGAACCGAACGACAGAGCGAACGGCTATTTTGCAAATAATATACGCATTGCCATTTTTTATCAACGACTTGCGATGGTCAGGCTTCAGTGAGCCGCTGCGAGCTGGCCGCGAATATCGAACGCCAGAGGTTTTTACGAAAGAATGAAATATTTCGATAATATCGAATGCTCGTCAAAGCCATTCCCGAAATTTTCGTGCGCCAACCGAGCGGACCCACCGATTGGAAAATTAGAGGGAAATTGTGGAAATTAATAATGCGACGAATTAATGCTGGGTGAACATGCAAGACGGGCTCAAAACCGTTATTATTATGATCTCGCGTGTCGCTCGGGGGTTATTTTTACATTGTTCGACTACCGTGACACTGAGGAAGCAGCACTGATTACTAAATTAATGGACAATTCCGAAATTGGATTGGAAAACGAGGCAACTATCGTATCAATGATTTGACAAATTAATTATTTCAACTGGCGCGCGGGAAAAAGGTTATTATTATCATTGCAGGAACCGCGTGTACATGCACCAAAGCTCCAGTGGGACTCGGTGCTATTGCAGTGTAATGATAAAATAGTGGCGGCGCCGGACGGAAACAGCGCGAGCTCGAAAATTGAGTGACAAATTATACGAAAGATAAAGTTATGTGCTGTGCGGGGGTAGTGTGTATGCGCCACGTGCTGCGGGTAAAACGGGAGACGCGCGATGTATTCACGGTAACGGAATACGAGAGAGCGGTATCGTTTTTCGCTTTACACCGAAAATCCATGACGTAGTTAAATTTGTAATCTCGTTTCGCGCGAACACACAACGGGCGCGACCTCGCGAAGGTAACGCGCACCGCCGAATATGTACTACCTGTCGCTGCGCGCCCTATACCCTATTCCCCACCTACGCAGCATCGCTGCAACTGATCCGTTCCAGCGCCCACGCCGCGCGGCGCTGCTCTCACAATCAGCGGCGCTTGCCGCGCTTGGTGTTCGCGACCGCAACGCAGCAGCGGCGCGCGACGCGCAGTGCTTCTCTCCTCGGCCGCGCCTCGTTACGCGCTACAATTCTCGTTAGTAAATTAATATTCTACAGCCTCCTAATAGTACAATTTCCCCTGTTACACGACGACTGCGTATGCTCGGAAATTTTCATCGTCCCAATTGTGCGTTAACCTCTCTGCCACCGCCGCGGAAATTTACCGAGTAAAATCGAACGGCGAAATACCTGTACCTATGGACATTTTCCAATTGTGCCGCGAGTACGAGAAAATTCAGCAAAAATTCAAAGGTAAATGATACGTGGAAAGACTACGTATAAATATACAGGTATATTCCTGGGACACATCGGTCATATTAATTAAACGGGATCGGATAACTCACGCAATTATCACGAAAACCTTTGCGAGATGCTCAAGATTGTTTATCCGTCCGACCTGTCGCGAGAATCCCCCGGGAAATAACGAGAATGCCAATCATCCAACTTGCCTATAGGTGCGCAACCTATAACCAGGCTGTATTCACGACTTACTTAGAGCCCCGAACCAATTAGCGAATGTGTCAATCTTTGACTGAGCCAGCGTATCCTCTCGCGGAATATTACCCGGGGAAACGGTTGAAAATTAGCTGCGCTTTCGCGTTTGCGGCAGCGCCGAGCCGTCGAGCCAATATCAATTATCCCGGGCCGACGCTGATTGGTAACTAAAATCGTTTTCAGCATATTGTCACTCCCTCGAGTCAGTGGGTTTCCGCCCCACGCCGCGTCTCCTATCCGTCCGTCAGAAAGCTTCGCGAGTATTCGCGGTCCATTATTCTTATCATTATCATATTATTATTATTATCATTGTTATCGATTTGACACGGCGGTCATATGGAGCGCGACATTCCGGCGTCTCGTTTGGAATATCTGCGAGCGTAAGACTTCTATACCTATATACTACGACTGTTTATAAATGTACCAGTTGTATATATAAATAGGTATGGGTACATTTTACCATGAACGCAGCCGTAATAATAGCAGCATAGACGGACTTTGAATTAATTAACATGGAATGATAAAGGACTAATGGCTGATATGACCAGCGGGCCAGGCTAATACAATGTTCACGGGGCGAAATGTGTGCGAAAGCATAACGCGCGGCAATTACGCGTTACACACCCGCGCATCAGTACCTGCTGTGCAACACCAGAACCTTCTCTTCTGCGCGCGTAAGCACACAATCACACACTGCTGTACATATCAAGCTCACTTATTTTTATTTTTTTATTTTTCGGTTTTTTGTTTTTTTTTTTTGTTTTTTATATCCGTTCCCGCGTGCCGAAACCGCGGCCAGCCGGTGGATATGTGTCCTACCGCGCCCAGTGACATTTATGTAATTCATGCGGATTTGCGTTTGTGCACCGTGAAACACGTAGCTAGGTAGGTGACACCTATATCTATGTGGAGAGATATGTATGTATGTAAAAGCTCTCCGTGTGTGACACGGAAGTCAAGTTTGTTCGCGCCTTCCCCTTCGCCCACCTCGTAACCAACTCAACTACCATTGCGAGTGTTATATTGTCGTACGAGAGCGCGCATCAACTGACGCGCGCGCGCTCGCGCTTGCGCCGATTCTGCACGCCACTTCTCCAAGTTTTGGAACTGCAGTGATAACGGATTTAATTGGACGTATGATAATTTGGTAACGATCAGGCAAGACGTTTATAACATTAGGAAGCAGCATCCGCGCCATATTCGAATACTGTCCCAAAAGAAATTCGACTTTTGCGTTTTTCTCCTTAAATTTTCGACTTTTCGGGCAAACACCGGTGATTTTTGGAATCAGCGGGAAATTTTCCATCGGATAGGGCTTTTTAACTTTGCAAAATCGAAAAAAAATTTTTTCGCAAAAAACGCAAGGGGTACCCCTTCAAAAAATTTGCGATTTTTGAGGGTCAACTTTAAAAATCTGCAAAAAATCGGAAATTCGAGATATCGTGTTCCGCCTGGCGACATTCTCTTCGTTGAAGAGTTTTCTTTCGAATGCAAAAAGAAAATCCCAATTATATTGATCCAAAGAAAAAATACACCGATTTTAGTAATTTTAGTAAATTTGGAAAAAGTGAAAAATCGTTTTTCGCATTTTTCTCCTCAAAGTTTTTATTTTTCGGACAAAAATCGGTGATATTTGGAATCAGCGGGAAATTTCCCATCGGATAGGGGCTTAAAACTTCGTTAAATCGAAAAAAAAGTTTTTCGCCAAAAAAACGGCAAGGGGTAACCTCCTATGCCAGCTAACTTCCTAGTATTATAAAAAGAATATATATGTACAATATATATAGACCTACATTTATTTGCGTATGTATGTTCCGCACACCCGCTGACCCGAAGCTGCCGGATGTTACTCTCCATGGAGCTACGCGGAATTGATGAATATTGAAACGTCTGTTATCTCCGTGCAATTATGCGTATACCTATCCTCGACGTGTGCGCGCACACGGAGAGCGCGACCCCGATAATTGGTCAGGTTAGCGAGCCCGACACAAGTTCTTCGGTCGGTTACACGTGCATCCAACGTGCATCCCGCCGCCTCGCTCCCCCCCCCCCCCCCCCCCCCCCCCACCCCCTACGGACTGTACAATTATTTTCCGACGCCCCCTCCGGTCGCCCCCAGGTCGCAGAGAGAAGGTGATTGCTTCGCGTTAATTGCTAGTTTCGAACTATGTCCCCCTCCCCCACCAGCACCATCCACGCACACACATATATACACACATTGCCGCCTCCGCCGAGCACTGCGGCCGACGCTGCACTAAATCGATGCTCACCGCTCTTTCGAGCCAAGTATATCCTCGGCGACGGAGCCGCTCGGAGCTATCTGCCGAAAAACGTACAGCGCGCCGAGCCGGGAGAAATGAAATTTTCTCGTGTCCCGCGAGAGAATTCGAGGGATTAAAAGTGAGCAAAAAAAAACGCGTGAGTTATGTCTATGAGCTTGTAGGTAATAAGGGAAGGTGGCGCTAAAGACTCGCGAAAATTAATGGGGGTTTAGCCAGTTCATTTTACTTAGGAAAAAAAAAAATGTATCGTCGGACCCTACGACGATCTATACTGCACTGCGTTTCGACGTACGATTTATCGGCTCAAATATCTCAATATACCGCGAATCTGTATAAAAATAATATATCGCTAATATGCTTCTCATATTAAATTCGTACGACGACGGACCTCGCGGGAGACCAAAGCAATTTCCCCAACGAAACGTATAATAATGACTTCTCGTTTACGTCATCCCCTCCCCGCAAATGTGTGTGACTTATAATTCCTGGTGGATGAAAGTTTTTAAACAAATAATAATGCTCACGGGGGTCCGGAGAGCGTTGCGCAGTCCGGGCGTTTTGTCAGGCTCAAAGTGTAATAACACTATGCACTGCGGATGCAGTGTGTACGTCGTGTATGCACATCCGGTTTTTGTAGTGCTGAAAACTAAGTCGCGAACGCACATAACGAGCCAGCGAGCCAGCGAGCCAGCAGCCAGCCCCCGGCCTGTAACTACTCGTACAGAGAGGCGTCCCTCGCACAGTTGCGCGGAGGAGCCGCGCGCGCGCGTGCGGTGATGGTGGCTTAATCCAGAGCAGCGCCAGCGCCGCGTATATAGTCGAGATATTCCCAGAGCATCCGTGTAATGCAGCGTTACACTGCGGATGTCTGAGCTCGCTTTAACCGGTAAATATGAGTTTTCACTTAGCGTGCACGCGCCCCGAGGCTCCCTCCTTTCTCACGAGGCGTATAGTATCTATATACCACGCGCGCCCGAGACCCGAGAGCAACAGCAGAGGCAGCAGCAGTAGCAGCAGCAACAGCGCCGCAGCCCCTTTGGACACGAAAGCCCACCGCAGCGTACGGACCAAGCACAGGGCGAAGCCATAGCCGCGCGGTAGCTTCATTTTTGCCCCGTTAATTACGATTATGCATAGTCCCAAGGGGGTTGGCAATACGAGGCAATAGTCTGCGAGCGGTACACACCGTGACTCTCAGCACAGTCCCCAATGTCCCCTATCTAGCTACCTACCCTATACCTATACCCACCTCTACCCTCTGTCTGCCACTTTGCCGCGGATTTTCTTCTTTTCATTTGTAGGTTTAAGTACTCATATATATCTGACAATGAAAATAAATCGAAAATATATATAATTGGAATTATCAGTGAGAATCACGATAATACATGATAATAAAAATATACTATATTTAGGTGTGGAAGCAGAATTACCGCATACGTTTTCGAAATTGAAAGTGAAATGAATTTTTTTAGTCCCGGACGATTGCCCTTTGCAAACGAAACCAACGACCCGGAAGTCTGCCGGATATTGCCATCGAATATTTGAACACTGTTGTTGCTGGAACCGCGCGATGCGCTCTGATAATTAACGCATTCACTGGGTTAATTACGAACGATATAATACAATACTGGAAGAGTGGAAGGCGAGCGGAGGGGTAAATGGAGAGGGGGGAGGGGGTAACAGCGAGCAAGCACTCTGAGTTATTACCTGGTAATTCAGTTTCATAGCGGCTCCGCGAGCCACTGGCCCGGCCCGCATCCAACGTAACCGCCACATGAACGGGGAAAAAATATTAAACCTTCCTTGAATAACGACGTTGATGAGTGGCTTGAATATAAGTAATTATATCTCACTGTCTAGGATCCCAGCGGGAAAACGTGGCGGCCATTGTGTTGGATTATTTTTCGTTCACAAACGTCGTGCTTTTTTTTATCAACATTTTCATATCAAAAGGTGTAACGAAGTCGAGACGCAGCGTCGTCTCAAACGCTGCTTTCATCTTTGGTTATAGTTGCGAAGAGGACAGAGAGAGGGAAAGTTCCTCGCGTTCTCGCGATCGATCATTCGCCTGTCCGCCACCAGGCGCGCACCGGTAATTCCCCCAGATCGATCCCTTCCCGTCACACGGTACTATTTCGTTGCTCACTCGATCTCTCCGCGCTCATACAATTTTTTTTCTGATATAATTATCCGGTTGCACCGTATTCCTCGACCGATGTGAATTCTCAGCGCGAAATTCATCCGATATGTGTTGAGTCGGTCGTTCCATTATCATTAACTTCCTTGCAGCGGTGATGTGTTTTATTATAAGTATCGATGTACGAGTCTTTATCTTTTGCACGTGGCCCAAAGTTTTCGAGGTCAATCGGCCATCGGCCGAGGAGTTTCACAGGCGGTATTTTTACACTGAGGTAAAAAAAAACGCACGTCGCCAGCGTTGACTGAATTAGCGGAATACAATATTAAGTTGATCGAAAGGTAACGCTTCGCTGTTGGATCGAACGGTCGCTTGAATTAAGTGGCTCTTTATTTACTCGGGCGATTATTTCCGATCAGCCGAATTGCATTCATCACCCGCGAAAAAAAACTCGGAAATCTGACGGGTGTCGTTTTAAAAGAGTTGAGACGATGTCGATTTTGGCCCCGATTTTAATTGTCAGTCAGTGTCAGGTTCGTCCCGCTCAGCCGTGATACCTTACAACATAGCTTCCTGAGTAGATCTAGTCGCGAAGGCAAGATCAATGACGCGCCCGAAGGCATCGAGGGAAGATGTGGGCCGGGCATCGAAGGTCAGGTTGGATGACGACCGAGATCCAATTCCGTTGCACCGGATATCGACGGCGATGCTCGATAATTGAGAGCCGGCCTGGATTCGACGAGGACATTTGTAACATGGACCTTCCGCCGCGGAGCAATTGTTCTCTCCGTTTGATTTATTATTTCGTCTAAATACTGACAAATACGAACAACGCAATGACGGAATGTAATCACGTTTCATCGAGACGCCGTCTCGATTTATCTGCCGGAATATTATGATCCTCATTAATCGTAACACTCTGCTAAAACGTGACTCAGGGCTCCTGCGGATCAATTATCGTGATATTCAAGATCGGCGAGGCAAAGACGATGCTATTATCGTAACCCCGCGATACTATTTCGCGTCATATTTATGTCGTCGAGGTGACCATCGTTTCGCTGTACCTCGAACCATCTGGCGTTCCATTAAAATGAAAAAAAAAAAATTACGAAGATCCTCGCGGCATTTTACGCCGAGACATTAAAGGCCACATTGTGCCGAACCCATTCCGCGGTTCCAGACATCACGTAAGTCTCGTTTACGACGCTACTTGAGCCTCCGTTCACGTGTCACCGCAGCGGGAAATGCAACGGGAAAACGAAGAGCAGCCCCGAGCTGCTCTCCTCCCTAAACATCAACATCAGCTCGAAGAATAAAAAATGATAAAAATAGATAATAGCGCACCTGTGATAAAACTAGCTAAAATAGTCTAATGAAAAACACGATAAACCGCTTAACGCGAATCGCTGATGAAATAACGAAGCTCTCGCGCGCATGCGCGTACGTGAGGGAAATCATTTGTGCCAAGATCGCCGGGGGCCCGGACTATCCCGAAGCGCAAGTTGTGATGAACCGCAGCAGGCCCTCTAAACTCTCCGGCTGTAAATTAGTCCGTTATTATTAACGTAGCCCACCACGCCCACTGCGAGAACGAGACGACGACGCCGGCAGCCGCACACCGCGTGACTTCGAGTGCTGGCTTCGCTCTCTCGCTGGCTTAACTTTTTAACTAGTTGCTTAAATTAAAATATAACTCGAGTACATGCGGTTTACTCTTTGGGGCCTTCGTCGCGTGCATCCGACACTTAAGCGCCACCTTCGCCGGGTCGTTTCTGCGCGCCGAGTCGAAAGTTCCGCCGGCAAGATCCAGCGAGTAAAATTATCGTCTTCTGCTGCCGCTGCTGCGCGCGAGAAACAAATTTGTATAATTCCTCAGCGTGGCGAGCGCAGCTCTGTCATAGATAACCTCCTTCTAAATAACTGTTAACCCCGTGTATCGTGCTTGAATATATATCCCGCGGGGAGAGACGAAAGAATATTAACGGCGGTGATCGGTGAAACGGTGTAAGAGGAGCTTCGCTGAGGGAAGAGAACGAGTCGAAGAAGCCTCGGCCGCCGGCAGGTGCGGAGGTGTCGCGGAGACGAGAGCCGTTACCGAACAAATTGCAGGTACTCACCCTCGTTAAAACAATGTCGCCGGAGGCGTGCGCCGAGGGCGCGGCGCGAACGCGCGGAGAGTCGAGTGGAGTGCTGGCGCGACGAAGAGGTGAGCGCAGAGAGCGAGAGCTTGCAGCCGGGATGCTTGCAGCCCGGAGATGCGGAGAAGGTGCGAAGAGCAGTGTGAGAGTGAACGTAGGCGAGAGAGGGGTGAGAGGGGGGCGAGAGGGACGGTCGGAGCTGGAGGAGAGAAAGAAGGGAAGAGCGAGGCAGGTAGAGTGTGCGCGCGCGGAGCTTCCACCGCCGTCGCGTATAACGGTATTCGGGCGGAAGAAGCTCTTCGCTCGTTAGCATTTAATTGAGAAGTTCGCGGAGGGAAAGGTCGCGCTCGCGTATAACGACCGGCCCGCGGCCTCGTTTAAATATTTTAATAATCTCTTGTATTTCGCGGAGACGATTCGAATATTCAGCGCGAAACGGCGACTAGACCGCGGCCGGCTTTAGGAATGCCCCATCGGTCCCGCAGCGGCCACACAGCTTCATCGAAGCTTTGTGTCTCTTTCTCTCGAGCTCGTCTCCGCTGCCGATCAACGCTGTGAAAACAATTTTCGTGTCTCGACTTTACTTTAAAAAAATTAAAGACATAAAAAAAAGATAAAATTTGACGAGATTGAAAAAACATTTTAACCGCTTGTATGCTTCTCGCTATATAGATAGGAAATGATGTATTTCATTGTGGTGCACGGTATTTACTACAGTAGCGCAGCTGGTGGACATAGCTTTCAATAAGAATAGCCGCAAAGCCAGAAGGAAACGTGCGCGGGCGCACGCGGTCGGTACCTACCCTCTACGTAGCATCGAGGAGAGTAGACTTAAAATGGAAAATTCCATTTCACTCTTGGTGAAATGGTGAAAATCGGGCACGGTGAGCTGCCGCAGCCAACGCCACCGCCGCCGCCGCCGCCGCTGCATGCCAACGGAAATGCCTCTGGGAGCTGAACCTACCAGGGCTCCTCCTATAACATTTCTCCTTCACAGCCAGTGTGGCTTACGTCGTGAGAGGATGTGGAGAATGCACTTTGAAATGGAGTACAGGCTCCATTTAAAATGGCCTCTCTGGAGTTTCATTTTCCATGCCTCGCTGCTTCCACTCCCTTTGGACCCCCCCTCCTGCGGCCTCTTCGCTCGAACGTATTCTTCTACGGAATCACGCTTTATCCCTGCGACATATACAGGTTAGGTACACACATACACACATACACGTATAAACACCACTAAGATATCCTTTTATGACCCTCCAAGATTTTAACAACCTATTTCTCCTTGTTGCTCTTAATTATCGATGTTACATTTCTGGTTGGTGAAGCGATTTGGATTATGAAAAAATATTTTTTGAAATATTTTGTAATTGCGGATGACTCGATTTTCCCCGGCGGGAATGCATCGTTTTTCCGCGATTAATCCGCCAGCAATTTGCCGAGTGCTGTAATCCAAATATATATTCACGGCAAACATGGACAGACGTCTCGTTCTCCTGGCGGATTAAATCGCCGGAGCCACAAAGCGCTGTCGAGTACGCCGGCGGTTCGCCGTAGGGAGATGACAGCCAGGAAAGCGCGAAAAAAAGATTAAAGAGAATCCGCTCAACGAAATAGAGCGGCGGATCCTCCGCCAGGCGGTCTCTATGTTTAAAAAGGAGCCATTTCCCCGATTTACCCCCGTTCTTCGGGCGAACGACACAACGACGATTGCTGCGCAGAGCAAAGAATGGGTACGGTGGTCCTTTGTAATATGGGGAAGAAAAAAAGAAGACGCGAAAAAACTGGGGATATATCCAGGCCACCGAATTCGTGGCAATGCGAGAAAAGTGTGAGGCGCGAATCCAAGAGGACGTGCGGTCTGCGGTGGTCGCCGGGGCTCCGGGGAACCGGGAGCAGTCCTGCATCCCCAAATATCGGTGCCGGAAGAATGAATCCAAAAGTTTGAAGTACCCCCGACAAACCGGTTTCGCGCTCTGGGACGCGATTCGGGCGCACTGCAGTTAGAGGTCCCAACGGACGACGTACGGTTATAACTCCCATTCCGATTATCAGCTATGACGCTAGGATTTTCCGAATAACGCCCCCCCCCCCCCCCCCCCAGCCCCCTGCTCAACCGACCTCTCGTCGCGATTCGTTGCACTCGCGAAGAAAACCGTATTCTCGGGATTCTCATAGTTTCGAAAGCGCCATCGGAATTCAACCCCGAAGTTGCAGCGCCACTGAGTTTGCAATATGCCTGCGTAGGAGCTTGGTGCGAATTTTTCTTCGCAACAGATAGCGCCCGAATCGACCGAGAATATCGCGTCGTTTATTTTTAACGCCACGACAAACCGTCCGCCCAAATGCGCAGCTTGTGTACCAAACTGATCGTGAATGATCGAAAGTGGCGTGCCTTCCTCTCCTACAAAATGGTAACGAAATCACACGCTTCGAAGACAGCGTCGGTAAATACAGTCTCGAAAGCTGGAAAATCGCTTCGGTTATTCGGCGAAAGTGGCAAGAGGCACAACAGCGAGATAGGTTACATATCCGTGGCTATGTCGCGTGACTACGACGAGGATAGAGCTCGTGTAGCATCGGTACACCTCTACACTGGCATTCCTGTTACCTATATCTTGGCCAACCAACCGAAGACCGTCGCCCCCCGCAGCGCCATCTCACACTCGGCGCACGGGTTGCTCGACGGGCGTGCGGGACTTTGTGTTTATACACCGTCCGCGAGTGAACGACGACACTCCGCGTATTAGCTATTTGCAGTTACTCAGGCGTCGATCCTCTACTCACTGCCGCCGCGTTTCCTCCGTCGGTTGCGTCGACTCCTCCTGTCCCAGGGCTCCTTGCGAACAGTCTTTATAGCTATATGCAGTACGTACACGTATTGCCATTACTTACCTTCATTGGTGGTAGCGTCGCTTCGGTTTCGTCATCGTCGACATCAAGAGCAGCCAAAGGGTTGAGACGGACGCGGAATGGTGAACGAGCGAGCTACTTGGACGAGGACTCATAATCAACGGCAGAGGGAAGAACTGCGAGAGGAGAGAGTCGGAAGAAGGGGTATGACGCGGGGCCACGGAGTGTGTTGCAGCGCCAAAGTGTACTAGGCCAGCAGGTGGCGCGCTCGCGAGCGAAACCGAAGAAGACGCAGCACTTGATAAGAAGGGGACCGGGGCGAACGGGGCAGAACTCGCGTGTTTATAGACCGTTTTCGCTATACCAAAGACGTAGTGGTAGCTCTCGCAGTGCAACATCTGCAACTAGCTCGTCGAGGGCGCAACGGAGCGCATGCGCTCTAGGTACTGCCTCAACCATCCGTCCCGTTCTACTCTCGCGCACTCGTCCGCCCAGCAGCAGCCCCGAACCACCGACCCCGCTGGTATTACAGCGAGGAGTATCTCGTCGGGTTTGAGATACTCGACGCGGATGGATACTCGACGTCATCAAGTTTCTACAGGCTTGACGCGCGCACTACCGAACGCCTTGACGAGTGAGACTCGAAGAGAACTCGCGGCCCGCACCCGCCTCTCCGCGCCCCACCCCAACCCAGCCCCACGGGGCACTCGTAGTTAACCGCGCTATCGTTGGGTGCTACTTTGGATAGCTACGGGATACAGTAGCCAAGTTAGTTACGGTGGAAATTTCCGCACGCGCAAATCGTTGCAAGGTTATACAACCTTCAGCAGGTCCTCAGATTGTCGTTTGTGCATCAAGATTAATGGATGTAAATTATTATAATGGAACAAGGACAAACACGAACCTGGAAAAAGATCTACGGCGCTAGTCAGGCCCTGATCATGGCCTAGCTTAGGCCGAATGAAACAGAATTCCAGATTTTCTATCAGGGGCAGAGATGCGGACTTTGAAGGAAGACCGAGTATAGAGTATAAACGTTTTACGGTTCGAAATGTTTGGCTATGCGATCGAAAACGATAGGGAGAAAGAGGAAATGGAGCGCCCGGGGGGATGTAGCGCAACGCCGGTGAAAAAAGGAAAAGGTCAGCAAGGGGGACGAGATGCCCGTGAGACCGGAGCGTCAACCGGGCAGCGGCGAAACAGTACCAGTTCAGAACGGCGGTATATAGAGAACAGAGCGTGTAGCCGGTCGCGGGTGGACGGATGGCAGAAAGCGACACGGTTTACCCATTATCGGGTGTTTACGACGGCGGGGGACCCGTCCGGGACGAGGCACACGAGACCGGTCCGTATAATAACTAGCTACCGCCCCCGCCACTGCCTAGCGTCGCGATTTACATTTTAATACGGCGGCGCTCTGCATAACGGAACGTGGCGTCTCAACGCCCGGCTCCATCCACCGGGAACAGTCGCGCTCTCCGAGCCTGTGGCGTCCTCCGCAGGCGCGAAAGAACATCCCGCTTTCGACGACGAACCCTGTACTCCGTGCCTCTTGTTTAAAGCGGCTGCTGTTGCTGCTGCTGCTGATGCTACATCAGCATCCCCGCGTCTCGGCTACGCAAACGAAAGGTTTTTTTCGCGCACCACTTTGTAATGGTCACATTTTTTTTAGAGAGATTTTCCGTTTTTTGACGTTCATGCTCTGTTGCATAGTTCGCGATGTTATAACTGTGGACTTCGTAGATAGAAAAATATGTATAGTCGTTGATTCGAGAATGTCTTTATCGCCAGAAGTTCGTTTGTAGCAAGTTGTGCACACTGATCGTTATCGAACAAATGGAAAATAACCATTTCCGTCTTCTTTCTCTTCTTTTTCTTCTTCGCCTTCGCCTTCTTCTTCTATGTGCACGCCAATGCACATAGCCGTTGGACCTACCCATCTCACGGGATGGCCAAAAGAAACGAGAGTGCAGGCAGGCAAAAGGGAAGAGTATAACGATAAAATGGGTGAGACCCGGAGGAACGCGAGAAAGAAAAAGTGTGAGGAGGTGGGTGGGGTTGGTTTGGAGGGGGCGGAAGAAAAGAGGCATCGCGGCCGCGTACACGGCGGAACATTCTCGAATCTGCAGTAGAGCGGAGGCCAAGGAAGATGTCCATTAAGATAGGGCTAGTCGTGTTTAACGGTGAATTCAAATCTCGTCTGGGAAGCGAAACGTTGTGCCTCCCGATGAGCGGCGAAAAGAAGTCACGAACCCCCGGCGTTTCGTTGCTTTTTTCCCCACGACTTGCGAAGCCCGGTGGAAGAAAACCCATCCTCCATGAGGCAGCCACAAAATGAACGATTAATTAATAAAATCATTCAACGTTTAACGTTACCCATTTCCTAAGTTTTTCCTAAAATGCTCAAAGTACATTTTTTATACGAATGCAGAATCAACAAAGCTCAGGGTGATTACTACGGAAGATAAAAGAATCGCGTGCGAGAGATTCGAGTCGATAGGAGGAAGAAGTCGGTTTCCACAATCCACGAAGGGCGGGACGAGCGTCCCGAGGGCATCCACGTCTGCATAAGTACATAACCGCGCATATCGCAGGCTGGTAACAAGCTATACAGTAATGCTAGATATAACGGTGATTTATCAGGTGCGGCGAATTCCAATTCGCCATTGATTTACGAGCCCGTGAACCGCGTAAATATCTTCAATTTCCCTGGGCCGCAGCGCCAACATTAGCTAACGCTCCATTCGAATCGGAATTCCGTACGGGGCGATGCAGTTCTGGAGCTCCCCGCCGCGATCGTTCGCAACGAGGAGCGCACAGTGTTTGGCCTCTCAAGGAGTTCCCCGTTATTATTAATTCGCAACATTCAATTGTGCCGCACTCGCGTATATCGAATTATTGATTAACACCCGATAAATTAATTTATGGCCCTGTAAATAATTTAATCAATGTTTTCATCATTTTCAACGCAATATCAATTACTTCTGGTTGTTTACCGGTGCACAAAGTATCCGCGATAAACTTGCATTGTTTCGATGGAAAATCGTTACAATTATACGATCATCAATTTTCCGATTATTCAGCAATTATTATTAAACACTGTTTCACAGATTATCCGTAATTTTAACGATTTTTACTTGAAAAAATAAAATAAAATAAAATAAAATAAAATAAAATAAAATATAACGTAGAAACTTTTCCTTCAACGTTGTCCATTATCGTCGGTCAGAAAGTGGATCCCTCTCGGCCGTGTAGTAAATATCGCCTTTCCGTATTCCCCAGTGGATTTTCGACGATAGATTCTACTGTAGTACACGTCACGAGCTTACGACGTCCCGGGTATGTAAACGTATAGAGATCTCTTTTGGCATTTTATTTATGCGCCAACGTGAAGTACACTTTGTCGCGTCCAAGGATGGACCCAGTGGCAGTGACTGCGGACGAAGGAAGTTTGAACTTGTATTCCAGCGTTTCGATAGGAGTTTGCGCTGCAGTGCGGCTATGATCGACGAGCCGTGTGTGCCAGTTGCGCGCACTCGAACCGAATAACATCGGACGGCTTTTACCTCCCGTCTTCCAACCCATCCCTCCCCTCCCCCTCCCCACCCTGGCCCCTGTCGACCCCCGTTGCACGTCCCGACGACCTCATCCCTCATCCTTCGTCCCTCGTTCGATGTCACCCCGGTTAGCTCCTCTCTCAAAGTGACTTCGACTGTTATGCAAAGCGCTAAGCGTATAAGTGTACCGCATGTACATCTTTATCGTCTACGGAGCGCCGCCAGAAGCTTCACTCTCACGCCCACTGTGCACGCACGAGCCAGGCAACGACCCCCGATCGCACAATATGCAAAACGACCCTGTATGTATATGGGCGAGATGCGGGTAGTCCGGTATACGAGACCAGGGCGACCCTCCGTGGCTTCTTCGCCCAGCTCTTTCGGCTCTCCTCGCAGCGCAAAGACGAGCTTCCCGATCCGACGGTCATTTGCATCGGTTACACGTACATTTATGAATAACATAAGTGCGGATAACGTCAAAAACGTTTGAAATATGGAAAATATATTTTCTTCGGCGCAGCTCGGGGTCAAGGGTTTACAAGCTCGGGGCAACAACTACCCTCGACATTTTTACGATTTACACACAGCTGAATGCATAAATTGGTACTTTTCACCCGCGAGAAATATAGCGAGCGGAAAGAGCAAAGCTAGTGAAACGAAGAGGAAAATTTAAAATTTTTCGTTAGATCACAATAAATTATATGCAGAGCAGCAGTCTTGTGAAATTTTAGTGGCTCGTGTAAACGCGCGGTTTCGTCGGTGTCTCCAGGCTGCATCGGCTGCGAAACAGGTATGGAGTTTTCGGTGTGAAGGTAACGCCTAGTGATAGACGTAAGTAATGCACGTTGCTTGCTGGGTTATACGTCAGCCGCAAGTTTGTCGAGAAGTTACACGGTGGAAGTGACTCGGTGAGCGGGGATTACGCAAATGATGTCACTTATTGTTAGGAAGTGGGCGCGAAGTGGGCCACCACGGCTAAACACTTCTCAAGCTGGTCCGGCGGCTTCGGTCCCGCTAATTCCCCGAGGAATAGAAGCTGCCGCGGATTCCAGGCCGTCCCCTCCCCCGCCGTGTGTATAAAACCGGCTGTCCCAGATCTCGCGAATATCTTGCAAACAAATAGTCCTATTCTCGGCTCTGCAGAAACTTTGCGCGTGAATCCTGAAATGACGATAGTTTGCATTTTCAGAAAAGATCACAATTTCTCCGAAGCTTTAGAAATATCGTATCCTTTTTTGTCATCCGGTTAGTTCGAGCGGAGTTACAAGAGATTAATTTTTCTCGTCGCAAGCGAAATGAAAGCCTGATGGCAACTGTTACATTCACTTCGGGCTTCCAATTTGGAAGCGAATGTTCGACATCCCGTTCGCTTTATCCGCGGCAAGCATCGTATTCCAAAGTATCGCGCGAGGCCCGTCGTATCGTTTATTAAAGCCGAGCTATAACTCAGGAGGGTTCGGGGTAGGCAGCCTCCTCTCCGCGCCTAGCCACACTCACACGCACACACACACGATTCCTGCGCCGCGTGGAGAGCAGAGAGTACAGTCTACACATATAGTATATTTGCCGCAGAGCTGCTTAATGGTCGCAAATTATAAGTAATGCCGGTACGAGGAACACCGCGACCACAAATCAACGTTTGCCGTAATTCCCGGTGTGCTCTCGTGCGCGCGCGCGCGCCTTTCGCACCCGGTTCACCGGGGATGCTCGCGGATTAAGCGCTCTCCTCGCCCCCCCCCCCCCTCTCCACCACTCTGTTACCCGTGGCGCGCTCACCCAGCTTTCCCACAGGCGAAGCTGGGCCAGGCGAGCGAGTGAGATGGAGGGGGGAGGCGAGAGAGGCAGAGGCTGAAAGCGCGGGGGGGGGGAGGAAGATAGCGATGGGAAGAAAAAAGAGAGGGGGTAGCGGCCCGAGAAAGTCTCGGGAGGGGGGGGGGGGGGGAGAAAGCTTAGGCCAGCTCGGTCGGCTCTACTGAAGAACAGACCACCGCGTGCTGCTCGCTGTGCGATAGTAAACGCGTCGTCCCGCGCAACCCGCCGGTCGACCGCGGCCTATATACACGCTCAGGAGGAAGATCTTCCTTGGATCCTCAGTGCCGGTGATTCGGCTGTACCACCTCCTTCGTCTTTTCCCTTCTTTTCCTTCCCCCCTCCCCGACCCCCTGAAGTTCTATCTCTCTCTCTCTGTCAAATCACTCGCACCGATCGCGCACCGAGCTAAGAGAGGACGACTCTCTCCCTCTCTCTCGCTCTTTTCCTCTCTTTATCCCTACCGCAGCGTTTAATCGCGCAATCGCGCCTTTCTCACGCTGCACATTTCGCGCGGAAAGAAGCTTCGCCCGCGCCTCGGTGCCTCCGCGCTAATTTTATCGAGCTATATTTCCGAGGATTAATTTAATCACCGGCGGGCTCCGTTGGCCTTCGCGTTAACGTTCCCGCTGCTAATTCTGAAAAATCTTCCAGTGGCGCCGCCGCGCGAGCGCTTCGAATAAGGCGCGGTCGCTGCGCGAAACGCGCCGCGGGGACTAGATTATACGGGGGTAAAACTGCGAGAGGTCTGTGGTAATATGCGGCGCATATTTTTTTTCGAGAATATTAACATTTTTGTGACGCAGAAATAGTCGATTTGAGAATAGATGGTTTTTCACTTTTTTTAAATGCGAAAAAAAAATGTTCGAACGAAATTTAAAAACCCGATAGGCAATTTCCCCCTGATTAAAAAAAAAAAAAAAAAAAAAAAAAACGGTGTTTTTGCCCGAAAAGTCGAAAAATTGAGCAGAAAAACGCATAAATTATATCCGAAAAACGATAATTGCTTCGTTGATTGCGTATTATTACAATGCGATTAATCGGACCGGTGATTCAATTAAAAATAATTATCATTGCCCCGTGCGGTAAAAGTATTAATTAGTAATTAATGAAAACCGGCTTATACGCTTACAGTTAGGGTTCCAAATATCCGCCGTCGCCGCCGCCGCGTATTCCGAGAGACAAAGAAAAACAAGCGCTTGAGCGATGCCACCGCGCGATAACCAATGTCACCGCTAGAGTCCATGGCCCGCACCGTAAGCGCTGATACGCCGCGACTATATCGCTTGTTTTCCGCTCTGTACAATTCTTCGCCGCGCTCTTGTCCCCACGCGCGGCTTTCGCCAACTTCGCGAGAAACTAACTCAGTATATATGTATATACGCACGGCGGATGCGCGTCGCGTCGACGGACCGCGGCCGAGACGGGATACGCGCGCGCATATATTTCACCGGGAAGAGGAGAACAAGACCGTCAAACAGATTGAAATCAAGAAGCTCGCGATTCTCGGTTCTTCCGGCGCTGCGAGTCCTCGCGCTACGCCCTCGTTGTCTCTCTCTCTCTCTCTCTCTCTCTCCGCGCTCCCCCCACCCATCACCGCGCCCCACAAGCGCTTCTCGTGTGCAACCGAAGCCAGATCTGAAATGAAAATCTGCGGCGTCCCTCGCTCCGCGTGGGGGGGACAGAAAGCGAGGGAAAAGAGGCAGCAGAGAGAATTCGCGGCGAAGAAAAGCTGTCGGAGGCACGCGCGCTCCTGTGTTTCATGATTTGTTAGCGAGCTCGCGCGCCATTTTCTCTCGCTCTCTTTCCCCTCCCCCCCGCCGGTGGCCCGCTCCCGCTCGGCAAGAGAGAGAAGAGCTCCCAGCGAAACTCGAAGCGCGCGCGTCGCGCAGCAGCGCTATTATCCCGCGGCTCACCTCCAGCGCGCCGCCCGAGAAAAGACGAGAAGGAGACGCGAACCGTCGACTATATACGCTCGCTCGAGGGCGCTTTGTCTTTCACGACCCAGGCGCATCGCGTCTCGTTTATCAAAGCCGCTGCTGCTGCCGCTGCGGTAGCCTCTCTGCGACGAAGCTGATGCCAGAGGGAAGATGCGAGCCGGATCGGCGCGCCCGTTCTCGTGTAAACATTTTTTTTCCCTCTCTCTCGCACTCTGTTTTTTTCCTTTATTTTTTTACTATCGCAACGCTTTGCGCGCGCGCACCGTGGGCTTTGTCTTAGGGTCGAGCATGCAGATGGCGCTCGCGCGCGCATTGTTGCGAATAGCAACACGGGGGGAAAAACGGAGGGAGAGAGGGGGGGAAGCGACTAAACGCGCTGTATAAGCCGCACCGTAGGCGTAATCGTGAAAATGCAAAGTGCGGAGACCTAATTCGCGCGTGTTTGCGCGTGTGTGTGTTGCGTTTGTGCGCGTCGCTTCCCAGGTAAGCTAGACACTATATAGCGTCGCAGCCGCCGCGTATAAGCTCGGGCGTGTGATATTGCTATTGCTAAGCCGAGCAATTACCGGACCCGTAATCCGACTAATAGAATTCCAATATGCGTGCCAATTGAACCGGGCGGGCCGGACAACGTACGGCACTACGGCAAGAGCTACGACTCTGCGTTATAGTCGTACCTTCGGCCGCTCGGTCTCTCCCTCTCTCTCCCTCTCTCTCCTCGCTCTCTTCGTCTGCGTACGCTGGCCGGGCATATACGCGAGAGCTGCGGATCGTGTGCGAATACCGAAAGCCGTGACACGATTTTGCCATTAGCCGGACCCGGGCTTCGTTTTGCCACGGCGCAATGCTATCGGACGTGAAACACAGGGGAGAGAGAGAGGAAAAGCGGGCGAAAGGGAGACAAAGCTTGGACGCGATGATATAAGTAGGTACGAATACGCAACTGAGCGAGGCTACGATCGGATGCGGCTCCCATCCTCTTTGCCTGCCTCCTCACTCCGTTCCCCTCTGCGCTCGCAGAGCCAGCTAACGTTGGGCCAAACAAGCGTGTACGTGAGTTAGGTAGCTGCACATCAGCTGACGGATCGCCATCGTCCTTTCTTCCACTTCCACTTCCACTTCCAGCGCGCCTATCGGCTTTCCCTCCCGTTCGCATCGAACCCCGGCAAAACTGATAGTGCAGCCAATACGTCCCGTCAGGAATTATACGAAGTTTAATAGAATCATCTGTCCCGGTATAATGCTGTCGTTGTGACTATGAATCATGACGTTTCCGATGGAGCGTTGCGTTCGGATTTGAATGCCATTCAACGTCGGCGACGCACGATTTATGAAATATCAAAAAATACTTTTCGCAGGTTACAGCGGAGAGATTATTTCAAAGACAACGACTTTTTGTGGAGCTTGTGAGAAAAACAACTCTACGCGACTTGTGGACTGCGGGAGAAAAAGTGCAAATGAAATATTTTTTTGACCATAGACGGTGTAGATGGGAGTGCGCGAATAAGCGGTAGAGAAGGTCCACGGAAGATATAGTAGTGTGGTATATTGCAGAGAGAATGGTGTATATATGTATATATGTGTAGTATAGCGTGGTATATAGACACGCGGTGGAACGGTCGAGTAGGAAACTGCGGGATCGTAGCCGTTAATTGAACGGAGGGGGTGCGATGCTGCAAACAGCAAAGGATCTCGGCGCGCGGACGAGTCCGGGGAATGGAGGAAAGGAACGCGAGTCGTTGGCCACGAAATTGCCTCGATAACTCGTCCACCGTGTCGTCGTTGTCGGCGTCGTAGTCGTTGTCGTCGTGGTCTGCCGAATTCCGCGAGAGCGAGCGAGAGAACTAAAAGAGCGGCGAGAAGCGTCGTAGCTGCTTCGCCCCTCTCTCGCGCACGAAAATTTCGCAATAATCCTCCATGATTTTTGATGACTCCGCGAGATGGCGCAGACGCGAAACCCACCCCCCAGCATCCCGCCGCGCATACCACCCGAACTCTATACGCACGCGGTGTACTTAATGTTACGTTATATCTTTCGCTTTGCCCCCCTCCTCCCCCATGGTTATTTAATTAAGCCGCGAGGGTACGAATTCAATTACGCGTTGATTTTCAACCAATATCAAATTGGAAATTCAATCGTGGGATCGCACGCACGGGAAGCCAATTGTACGTTATAAATGTAATTTGTTTGGCATCGGTGGGCACGGCGGCGGTTGATCGTTGTATTTTCTAATTACCATACGGAATTATTAAACCGCGTTACGAGCGCTCGCGGCAACACCCGACGTACATATAAGTTTCGAAGGCACCGCGGCGCTCAGTCGACTACCGCGAATTGTGTGTATTGACTCGCCGGATTCTCAGAAGCGCAGATATTTCCAGATTTCACGTGGATGTTATATATGTAAAAAAAATACTTCATTAATTTCTGCAAACATATAATACTCGCGGATAAAAGATGTAGGTGTTTTATTGCCTACACGGATTCGCTGTAAGAACCGAAAAAATTAGTTTGCACAACCGATCGAGCGATCTGTCTCCCTTACAGCGAAAAATTACCGCGACAACGATTCAACTGGTAGGCCTAATGATTCGAATGGATACCCATGATAATCTTGCGAAAATTAATCGTTAATAGCGCTATTCACATTCGGTAATGTTTCCGAACTTTTCAACCGCCGCCATTAGCGGCGTTTCGAACACTGAAATTATTGCGACCTCGCTGATTGGTGGCAGCACTTGCCTGGAACACACGACGGCTCCATCTGCAATTTTGTCGATGAAGCTTTACATCGATAGAATATATTTCGAAGAGATTGAAAAGTTCATGAGAAACGGAAAGCATTGTTAGCAAACTATTTGAGCTGTGATAGGCTGGGGCTCTCAAACCGAGTCCAGGTTCATTTGACCTTGATAACTTTGACAGTTCTGTCAAATATCGTATTTTTTTTCAAAATCAACTAAAAAAGGCTTGTAACCAGTGTTTTCAGGGGTAGAATATGCGACTTGAGAACGATGGTATAGGTTAAAAGTCGATATTTTGAAAAAATAAATTTCGTGACCCCGATTTGGGCGGTTTTCGGCCCGGCGGCCAGATCTACGATTTCTGACAAACTGTTCGGCCAAAAACTTTTTTTTTTCAAAATCAACTAAAAAAGGCTTGTAACCAGTGTTTTCAGGGGTAGAATATGCGACTTGAGAACGATGGTATAGGTTAAAAGTCGATATTTTGAAAAAATAAATTTCGTGACCCCGATTTGGGCGGTTTTCGGCCCGGCGGCCAGATCTACGATTTCTGACAAACTGTTCGGCCAAAAACTTTTTTTTTTCAAAATCAACTAAAAAAGGCTTGCAACCAGTGTTTTCAGGGGTAGAATATGCGACTTGAGAACGATGGTATAGGTTAAAAGTCGATATTTTGAAAAAATAAATTTCGTGACCCCGATTTGGGCGGTTTTCGGCCCGGCGGCCAAATCTACGATTTCTGACAAACTGTTAGGCCAAAAATGTTTTTTTTTTTTTTCAAAAGTAACTGATCAAGGGTTTTTCAGTTGCGATTTACCCTTTTAAAACTTTATAAGAGCGCAGCAGCGCAAAAGTATCTCGGGCACGCGCGCCAGCGCGTGTGATTAGCCTAGTATTTCAAAGAGACGAATTTCAGTCTTGTCGACAGTCGGTAAGGTAGAGCATCGATTTGTCTGCCGCGCTGGAAACGTCAAAACCTGCGGAAACGCGTGTGTGTGATGACGTTTTCAAATCCAGCAAGTGCGGCCCACGCTGCGCTATCGTCAAGTTGATACCCGACCGATATACACATCACAGCTGCGAAGATTCGTCAAGTTGGAATAATGGAAAAACGCGTAAAACCCGATCAATTGATCGTGGAGAGCGGCGATTCCCAAATCGTGGGATTAATCGTCGCCGTAATCGCGATTATACTGACTTTTGGTAATAAACGGCGAACTATTGAGGTTAAATCTATTTCCCTCGACACAACACATATTTTCGGGATATTTGTTAATGAAAATTGAATAAACTCACATGAAATCAACGATCATTTGCAACATTATTTTTATGTACATTTTTACACGTGATTTTTTTACACTCGTCTGACACAGAGATGTAGATTTTTAATTATATCAGCCTTATGTCGTGAAACTTACACCAGTAATAGAACATAATGAAACCCATGACTAAAAATGATATGTACAAGGCATTATAATTATATATGTAATAGAGGAAAGGGTACATTATTTGATTTGACACTGATTCACGACGATCCAGGCAATAAGTGCATCATTACTGCTTGAATTTTGCATTCAGCCATTTCACCCTCTAAATTTGTTATTTGTTCACAGTTCTGTTCACCTTATGGCGAAGAAGAAAATCTGCTGGACGCAGCGTTCTTTTCACAGGACTCAGCGATGCTGGGAAAACTCTGTTATTCGCAAGACTATTCCGATCCGATCCAGTCAAGACTCACACTTCTGTCAAGGAGAACATCGGCAACATTACCATCAATAATGTGTGAATCGAGCTCTTACAGTGAATTTAAATATTTCAAATTATTCTCCGAATTGTGATTTCCTAATTTTTTTAAAATTTCCAAACTGTTTCAGAAAAGCCTGCAATTAGTGGATATTCCTGGTCACGAAAGACTGAGATACAAGTTCTTTGACAAGTACAAGAATTCCGCAAGGGGGGTGGTATACGTGATTGACTCTGCAACTCTACAGAAGGAGATCAGAGATGTGGCGGAGTAAGTTTTCTTTTTCCTACTAGAAACCATTGAAAGTGAATTTGAACTGGTGAATGAATGCGTCTGTTGTGCCAAAGTAACGGCGAACTTACACTGTGTTTTCTTTTTCTTTTTTTTTCATAATCTGCCACAGATTTTTGTACACGCTGCTGTCGGATCCGATAATGCAAGCGAACTGTCGACTGCTGATACTGTGCAACAAGCAGGATCTGACAATGGCGAAGGGCAGTTCGGTGGTGCAGAGCTGGCTCGAAAAGGAGATCAATCTCTTGCGTCTTACAAAGACGAATCAGCTCGAGGCGACGGACGCCTCGTCCGCGAATTCGTTCCTCGGCAAACCCGGCAAGGACTTTGAATTCGCGCATCTCAGCACGAAGATCGATTTCGCAGAGTCGAACGCCGAGTCCAACATCGAGCAGTTGGAGTCGTGGTTGCGAGAAGTACTATAAGTAACTTATACCCCGCGATTCTCGATTGATTGATCATCACTCGAGTGTCGTTCATCCACATTTACGTGTACGAAATTGTTTTGTCGAATAAAACGCCTTTGCGTCATGTTTTGATAATCACCGCGCTCTCCGCTCTAATCGCTCCTCGTATCCCGGTCACATCCCGGCGACAAGTGATAAGCAAGTCGCGAATCGCGATTTTACTAATTGTGTACAAACGCGCAATGTCTTTGGAACGGTTAATCGAAAAAAGAGGCGCGCGACGCTCCGATTGGCCGCCGCCGCCGTCGCCGCTCACGACATCTCTTGCTCGACATCTCTTGCTTAGACGAAGATGTCACGAGTGACGTCACAATGATAAAACCGAGAGGGGAGAGGAAACTATCAGCTGATAGGCGGACAAAGAGGCCGAAATTTCAATTATTTTTTTGATTCCTTTCAGCGAGCTATTATTCGGCAGATCATATTGACATATATCGGAATTTTCCGTACGCCAATTGGCTTACGTAACGAGCGGGAGACCGGCGAAGCGTGGAATACAATTCACACTGTGTTCATTGAAGGCGAACGTCGCGCGATACTCGCGACAGTCCGCGTCGCGCGATAGACCTGTAATTATCGGAGCATCGAGATAACGCGACTTGTATTCTCAACGGGAGCTCCTTGCACTTCGCACCTATTTAAGTTCAGAAACGTCGCGAATTTTTGTTGTCGCACTGAGATCGCAAAACCTCGCAGGGCGAGTTTATGGCATTGAAGTATTGTTCGCGCTACAGATCGATTGTCAACTGTGTCATTGAGCCGCGTCGTCGTGTCGCCTGGAGAATCATGACGGACGTCAAACATTCCGGCACCAGCGCACCCTTCAACGTGGATATCGGAGGTACCAATAATTAACTCCAGTATCTTATTTTTTTACGTCACTATTAAATAGAGAATTAAAAATACCGAATTTTTAACTCCAAGGAATGCGAATCAAGTACAAAGACAAGTGCGAAACTTTCACTGAGGATCAGCTGTTGACCAAGGAACCTTTTGGACAATTTAAAGCATGGTTCGAGGAAGCCAGCAAGACACCCGGTATACAGGAGCCTAATGCAATGTGTCTCGGAACTGCGACCAAGTAAATTAATAAAAAATTATTATCATTGTGGAGAGAGTGAATTTTGACCTTGATTTTTTTTCAGAGATGGTATACCATCCGTGAGGCCGGTATTGCTGAAAGGCTTCAGTTCCGAGGGTTTCAAGTTCTACACGAATTACGAGAGCCGCAAGGGTCGCGAACTCGTGAGTTGAAGCCCCCCCCTCCCTAATTTTGTTTTGACGATGAGCGATCAATGGGGCCCAATTGGCATGTTTTAGGCCGCCAATCCGAACGCGGCGTTGACGTTTTACTGGGAGGCACTGCGAAGAACGGTTCGCATCGAAGGAAGAGTGGAGAAAACGTCGGACGAGGACTCGGATATTTATTTCCGTAGCCGGCCATTTGCCAGTCAAATTGGCGCCCACGCGAGCAAACAGAGCAACGTGATCGCGGGCAGGGAAACTCTGATGAAGAAGGAGAGAGAACTGTTGGCGAATTTCACCGAGGGTAACGTGAAAAGGCCCGACTGTTGGTAGGTAATAGGAATTGGCTGTGCTAAATTTAATACGGTAGAGAAGTAACGGTGATTTGTTATTTTGTCGCTCAGGGGAGGATATTTGGTCGTGCCGAAATCCGTGGAGTTCTGGCAGGGCCAGAGCGATCGGCTTCACGACAGAATCCGGTTCCGACGTCCACGGGCCGAGGAAAAGGTGGACAATATTCTTGTGCACCAGGGGATCGATGGATGGGTGTACGAACGACTCTCACCGTAATAAATCGCTGTGGCGTCGTTGCAATTGTATATTGAAGACGATCTATAAATTACGCTTTGTTGGTGCATTGGGCAATATAAAAAATAGTATTCTTACATCAAACAGTGTGACTTCAAGGCTGATGATGAGATCTCTTCAACATCATAATCTCCCGTTGCAAACCTAAAATCAGCAGATTTTTAAGTGCTGTTTAATTTTTTTTTGTAATAAAAAAAAAATTGTTCTTACCTTCTGAGCTTTTCCACACAATCTCAACGTCGAATAATCGATCCTCTTTGACGAGAGTCTCGAATTGTCGCATTCCTCCGCCCACTCCGAAATAGTAAGTCTTGCCGGCAACGTAGCTGAAATTTTTTTTTCCAGATTTATCGTTCAGCTCTGTTCAGCTCATTCTGCAGCAGCTTAAAAATGATATCTTCCACTCACCCGACACCGTCGTGTTTCAGTCTCTTCTTGAAGATATCGTACAATTTTTCTTGGTTAGCGGGATTGTAAATCGTTTCGCTCGTCAGAATCAAATCGTATTTGTCTTCCTCGTCGGGATTTCGGCGCGACGATAATTCGGCAAACGAGGCCCAGTCGCCGCAATAAAATTCACATCTGTCGTGCACCTCCTGACGATCCTCTAGATTCAGAAGCACGTTTGGTATCGTCACTAATTTGATTACCTCCGCGTTCTGCGTAATAATTTAAATACTTTTTTAATGCCCGACCGATTTTCATTTAAATACGATAATTAATGTTCAGTTGTTGAAATATTCATACATAATCCTGAAAATGCACGCGCGATCCTTTGAGGAGGGAGAGAAGGCCGATTAAACCGGCACCGCATCCAAGATCGAGAACTTTTTTCTTCTCGAACTGCACCGCAGTTTCCACCAAATATCTGCCCAAATCGTAACTGCATTCCCATATTTTTAAACCACCTGTAACGAAAAATCTAATCTTTAATTTTTGATTCATTAATTGATGCAAAAAATGCAAAGTGAAGTATTATTTTACCTTCGTAAACGGCGGGCAGTAAATCGGAGTGTTGAGATTCCGCTTTGATGATATTTCCGTGATCCTCCCTCTTTAAACTAACGACGACGTTCTCGGAGAGAATAATTTTGATATTAACGCTGCATACGCTGGTTTCCGTGTAATCATCGGGGGTATAAACTTCTTCGATTTGCTCGGGCGATACTTTAATCTCTGACGCGGGAAACCAATTGAGGTTCGCACATTCCTCGTCGTCTTTGGTGTCTTGAAAAAAAAATGTACGTTCAAATAATGGCGCGCAAAACACGAGAACATAACCTCAAACTATCGCGCAAGTTCGAAACGTGGATTTGTGATGATTATTTGTGCGGGAAAAAATTTATTTACCTTTTATCTTTTCGTCTTCTTCTTTTGAAAATCCGAATTTAAACATTTCGCAGGGATGCTGCACAGCTATTTGCTCGTAGAAATGTCTTACGACGAAGCGAAGTCGCGTATAACCGAATTTCACGGAATTTCGGTTTGCTGCCAAGGTAGAGATCTGCAGACCGATGGTGTTCGCCGGGTTTCTGTACATTCACGACCTCTTCCGCAGTTTCACGAGAAGCGACGAATGACAGTTCAGCATTCTGGGTTGGTAAGATAGTTTCCAGTTATTCATTCACGTGGCCTACTCTATTTTATATTATTTTTGTTACAAAAAAAAAATATATATTTTTTTTTAAATAAAATAAAAATAAAATAAAATAAAATAGTGTCGCACGTATCGCGATCGAAATCAGTAAGAATGATATTAACACTCGAGAAAGAAATCTTATCTCGTAGTATCAGTAGCCTGCGAAAGATAAACAAAAAAAATATACACATATCAAATGTTCTATCCCTCTGCAAACAATGAACAACTGCAGGCGTCGCGTTTTTTTTTTACCGCGTTGAGACAATAATTAATTTCCTCGACTCGGTGAATCGATTCCCTGTCCCTCGAAGTGAATACAGTACCTCATTCACTCTGATACGAGATTACAATCAATGCGTAACATCTGATTAGCCGTAAATTTCTATATTACAAACGATAACATTGACGCTTATCTCGACGAAACAACGATAGCTGCGTGTTGGACAAGTATTAGACTTCCGTGATCTGGCAGACGTCTCGTCGATGTTCGCATAGTTGTCAAAGTAATTTCAACGACCCTGCAGCGAAAGTCGTCGGTTTTAACGTCCTGAAAGTAAATAACAGCTCTATCCCCACCCGAATCAATCGACGGATGCGATGGTTGAGTCGAAACGCGCAGACGAGCAAATGTTGACGATCTGTTGAAGTAGAAGAGGGGGGTGGGGGGGAGGGGACGATTTTACCGATTGTCGACTGTAGCAGCCACGTCCGGCGCGAGGATTCGCGTCTTTTAACACTCGTTTCACGCGTACGGAGAGGGGACGAGAGTCGTAAGTTCCTAATGTGGGTTGGAAGGGACTCCCCGAGACCCCAACCCCTTTTATAGCCGCCGCGCTTTCGTCAACTCCGTTCAGTCGCGCTTTATATGCTCCTCGCGATCGGATAAACATGACGCGAATTTCGGCAAGGGCTCCGCTCCCCTTCTGCGCGTTGGTCGCGTGTTTTCTCGCGATCGGCGTCGTCGGCAGAGCCGACATCGTCGAACGACTTGACACTCGTAAGAATTGCTAATCAATGTGAAAGGCGTGATTTATTTTCGCTGTGATTTTAGTGCTAATCTTTTCCCACATTTTGCGGGAGTGCAACATTTTTTTATTCGTCTCGACTCGACGGAAAAATGGGATCGATTTCGACCTCGTGGATTAATGAGAAACTGGTGTTCATTTATTTTTATTTTTTTTATTATTATTATTATTTTATTTTTTTTCATTATTTCAATTTTTTATAAAATGTTTAAGATGCAGCGAATTTTTCCGTGTGCATTTGACAGTCTGGCAAATATTGGCTGTACTCGCTATTGGCGCAGATACGTTTTTTTTCGTTCCAATTTTTTTATTAATATACGTTAAATATATTGTAGAAAAATAGACGATGACGTTAATCGCGATCGAGGTAGAACGCTATTGTCATCGCGGGTTATATAAGCGATCGTCGCGCGCACGTAACGCGACTGGTTTGTTCGCTGATGTGCGGTTCGCGAGAGATTTGCTCAGGGGATCCCGGGCGACACGCGGGGGATCCGCGAAGATCTATCCGCGCGACGCGATTCCGCTCCATGGTCGGTGATCTCGGGTTCCGCGAACACGGCTGAGTCATTTTTTTTCGCGACATTCCGACGACTCCGAAAATTCGAATTTCTCTTCGCAATCTTTGGTGCGACTGTTGTTCGAACAAATTAGCGATTGGCCCGTTATTGAATTTCAGGCTGTCCGAGGATCGTCAGCCGGGCAGAATGGAAGGCGCGAAACGCGACGAGCCCGTATCTGCCGATGAAGTACACGCCGACGCCCTACGTCGTCGTTCACCACGGCGGAATTCTTCACTACTGCTACGACCAACCCGGCTGCTCGGAGATCGTCCTGTCCTACCAGAAGCTCCACATCGATCGCGGCTGGATCGACATCGGTTACCAGTTCGTCATCGGCGAGGACGGCAACGTCTACGAGGGCCGAGGATGGGACCACGTTGGGGCTCATTCGCCGGGTTACAATACTCAGAGCATTGGAATTTCCGTCATCGGTGACTTTAGCCGTGAGTTCGGTCATTCTCGATCAAAAATAATCAGTCCATTTTTTGTTTTTCAATTAAAAAATCAATGAGCTGATACAGCTGCTCTTTAATTTGTCAAATATTTTCACAGTTACGCAGGATTGATTGATTTTGTTATTTCAGACTTCGTTCCCAACGAACCAGCGCTACGAGCCCTGGAATCGCTGATCGCGTGCGGCGTTAAACTCGGAAAAATCAGCAAGGAGTACAAAGTCATCGGACATCGTCAGGCGCGCGACACCGTCTGTCCCGGCGAAGTGTTTTACGGTTGGGTGAAAAAGATGCCAGGCTGGACCGCCGATCCAGTGCCGGTGTTCAGTAACGCTTCGAGGGTTGATGCCGAACCAGCGGGAAACGCGCTGGAAGACGAGGGCGCGCTCAATGTTACATTATTGTGATTTCTCGAGCTTGTATAATAGTAAAAGACTCTGAGTGCGAAACGTCATGCGGTATTATATTAACGTGCGACCTCGGTTACAGTATTTGGCGAGCGAAACGGCAGGTTAGACATTCCAATGTAAAATTTCTCGTGTAAAAAAAATCTCCCACGATCCTCCAATTGTAAGTTGAACGTTTTTTCCCCATTCTTCTTGGTCCACCGAATGTACAGGATGCGTGTTGATGTTTTACGCTGCGACGAAACGCGCGCGAGAAACGTGTCGAAAGATCGCGGAAGGTCATCGGGGAAGTCCCGGCGACTCGCACGAGTTCGACGTGGCGCGTATCTTCGGTTCACGCATACTGACAAGTAAACAGCTCGTTCCTCGTGACTCGGATCGAACCGGGATAAATCTCAGTAGCATCCGACACTCCGAAATGTACGTCTCGACGCTGACGATTGTGATCGGCTGTGCCGCTTTCGCGGTCGGCCGACCGAGCAGAGAGGAATCGACCGTCATCGCGGGTAAAGTTTTGCATTCGACTAAGAATAACCCATCGAGCTCAATGCTGGGCAAACGCAATGCGCAGTGCAGCGAAAAAAATCGATCGTCTCGATTGCTTCTTCATTTTTTTTTCCAGACCCTCCCAACGTGATAACGAGATCGCAGTGGGGCGCGAGACAGGCTGTCGAACCGATACCGAATCTCTCGGTGAATCCGGCGCCCTTCGTGATTATTCATCACTCGGCGAGCGACGGCTGCACGTCTCAGGCCATTTGCCAGGCGAGAGTCAGAAGCTTCCAGGTACAATCATATATATCTCGCGGTGAAATAAATATTTTCGATTGCCACTCGAGATGTGCGATTAATCGCAACGCGATCGCTCGTTTTCATCGCTCGTCGCGCTTATCCCGTCGGAGATCGAGAGCCAGGAATCCCCGTTCGCGGAATCGTCGCGGTTCGTAATCGAGTCGCGGGCGAGAAAAAAACGTGCCGCGGGAAAAAACGTGCTGCGCGAATATTGCCCGAATTAATCGAATACCTCGGACAGACCGTGAAACTATCGACACGACGCAATCCGCGCGGCGAGTCTCGCGGTCGAGCGCCTCGACGTTCGATAACCTTTGGCACCGCGTTCGCCAAGTGAGTCACGGTCATTTCTAACGAGCGGTGTCGCCGGGTCCCCGACGAGCTCCTCGAGCGCGTACGAACGCGCGTGACCCACTGATGCAGTTTTGCCCCCGCCCCGCGGAAGGTTTCGCGATTTCTGTGCGAGCAATGTAAAGTCGCCGTCGCTCGATAATTGACAGTGACTTTGTGATACGTAAAATGATACTGAGAAACAGTTGGGTTCGTCGTAATGAGAAAATTGTACGGCCGCCGCGTGAGTCACACAACGACCAAGGCCGCGGCGGCGAAACTTGTTTGTTGCTTATGGATTTAGAGAACAAGAAAAGCGCCGGTGGCGAATATTCGCACAAAGTATCGAGGTTCGCACCGCTCGCGGTTTGCTTGTCGTTTCAGAATTTTCACATAGACCAGAAGCACTGGGAGGACATTGGCTACAATTTTCTCGTCGGCGAAGACGGCAATGTGTACGAGGGTCGCGGATGGGGACTCAAGGGGGCACATTCGATTCCTTATAACGCGCGGAGCGTCGGAATTTGCGTAATCGGCAACTTTGACCGTAAGTTCCACCACGTTTTATAATATTTGTCATATTATTATTATTACTACTGCATTTATTTTGGTAAATTCGAGGATGTAATTGACACCAATTGAAAATTCAACGTTTTTTATTTCATTTTTTCACAGGTCGTCCGCCTCAACCCGCAGCCGTCAGAGCGCTGAAGAATCTGATCGCTTTTGGAGTCTCGTCCGGAAAGATCGATCCGTCTTACACGATGTTCGGACATCGACAGACGGCGACGACGAATTGTCCGGGCGAGAAGCTCTACGAAATGATTCAGGGCTGGTCGCATTGGCAGAGAAAAACTTAGAATATCGAAGAAAGTTGAATTGTCGATCGGTTCGACGATATCGCGGGGTTATTAATATTGCGAGCGATGCAACCGACAGTTGACGTCGAAGATAAATCAATTTGCGTCGTTCACAGCGAATGAATATTCACGAATGAAGCTGCTGCGCTGCGATTACATCGTCGCTATCGTCGGACACAACTGCGGCGGTGGTCGTTGACTTTTCGCTGGCCGCTGCTACACGTAAATGGTAATCGGTCTGTTGACGGCGACGTCGTAGCTGTCGCCCTCGCTCCTGACGCAGATGTCCACGGTCGTGAAGCCTTTGCCACGCAATTCCGTTCCATGATCTCTCACCTAAAATGTAAACGTCACTATTTTGTATTTATAGAAATGAAACCCCGGGGCCACTTGGCGCCATTCTCAGACATTACTTTTTACTTCGCTACGCACGTGGCAATTATTTTATCGCTTATCTGAGTATTGTACATTTTTAATGAATAAAATTAAGAACAAGAAAATCAATGATATCCTGTTTCCCTCGCCTAAATTTGGCTCTCGTTTTTCGAGGGTAAAATTAAACAAAAGAAAAAGTTTCGACAAAAGAAATTCGACTTTTGCGTTTTTCTCCTCGAATTTTCGACTTTTTGGGCAAACACCGGTGATTTTTGGAATCAGCGAGAAATTTCCCATCAGATAGGGGTTTTAAACTTTGCAAAATCGAAAATTTTTTTTTCGCAAAAAACAGAAAGGTAACCCTTCTAAAAATTTCCGATTTTTGAGAGTCAACTTTGAAATTCTGCAAAAAATTGGAAAATTGAGATATCGCGTTCTGCCCGGCGGCGTTCTCTTCGTTAAAGAGTTTTCTTTTGAATGCAAAAAGAAAATCCCGTTTATATTGATCCAAAGAAAAATTACACCGATTTTAGTACAGTGCCAAAATTGGGAAAAAGTGAAAAATCGTTTTTCGCGTTTTTCTCCTCCAATTTTTCATTTTTCGGGCAAAAACCGGTCATATTTGGAATCAGCAGAAAATTTCCCATCAGATAGGGTTTTAAAACTTCGTCAAAGCGAACATTTTTTTTTTCGCCGGAAATCGCAAGTTTCTTCCCTACGCTGGCCAGTCTCCGATCGCGCGCGTAAGCGCGCGTCATTGTTCCTACTTTATGTAAAGATTTCTGTCTGCCGAGAAATTGGTCATTTTTAGTTTGGAAATAAAAAACGATGGAGAAGTTGATGAGTCGAATAACCCCGGTCTGGCCGACTGTTTGTTATTTGAATCGGTTAAATGAAAAGTTGACGAACCGACGCAAGTCGCGCGTAGCTCGTGGCGATATATCAACGACCGCCAACGTCGCACACTTGGGGACAGCCTCGCGTGTTATATATAGTATATACTGGACGTTAACAGACGCTATGAGCCGAGAACTGTTTGCGCGACTTTGGGCATTTATAAATTACCGATCGGTATTCCCGCTGACATTTGCATCCCGAAAAGGCCGCACGGAACGACCGCTCGTGCGGACACCGGAGATAAATTAACGATGGGACGGGACTGAGATTTACCTGCAGTGGAATTTGCATCCCGAAATGCTCGTTCAGTTCCGGCGAGCACAGTCGAGTGCCGTACGGAATTTCCGGTATCAAGTCCATCCCGACCGTCACGTATTCGGCTCGGCCGTCGATGAAGTCCTGCAAAAAAATCGCAACAATATAATCGCCCAATTATATTGTCGCGTATTCGCGATTACATACCTGAAGCGTCCGCAATTTTTTTCCTCTAGCGTCGAGATAATCGGACTCATCGTCGCTTGCGAAATCTGGATAATACGCTGTCAGCGTCACGTTGTGCTGAACACGTCCGGAACACTTGAGATCCGTCCGGTTGAGACTTCGCTCTGAGAACAATTTTCGAATTAACGCTACGTCCGGTCGCGATAAAAATCCACAGGACACGATTGATCGCGAATTACATACCTGTCGCCTCGACAAGAATCAAACAGAGGAGTGTGAAAAATATTGCACACTGCATTTTGAAAATGTTCTTTTTTTCTTCGACCCGCAATTCACCGGAGTCGATCGAGTACTGAACTCGAGGCAGATCGTTAAACTGCCAATCGGTCGGGTCGCGGAATCGACAAGATTCTCGCTGACCCGACGACAAGAATTTTTGCAACGACCGCTGGATCGTTGCCACGATTTCGAAATTGCATGTGGCGCAACTTTTCGGTGTTGCAATATTTTGCTTCGAAATGTAACGCACGACTCGACGTGTCGACAAACAGGGAGGAGACCTCGTTGACGATTTCCATTAGCTGTATTAAATACCTCAATGTTGACCCATTTTCTAGTTTGAACGATAAACTTGTCTGTCCATAGATCTTGTTGATCCAGAGAAAATCAATCTTTCATGGTGATGAGTGAGAAAATAAACAACGCAAACGTCACGCAATGCAGAGTGTTCACCGGCAATTTATTGTCATCGGTGAACACGAAATATTTAGGAGCCTCTTGATAGTCCATCTTGTAAATATTTATATTCTTTAATGATTTGTAACGCGAACGATGTCCATTAGCTGCATTAAATATCACCCCATTAGTGACCCATTTCCTGGACGATCGATTAATTGTAGCAAACTTGCCCCCCAATCGATGTTGACTCAAAGAAAATCATTTTACCTCCAAGTAGGTATATTAAGAAAAAAAAAGAAAGGAAAACAATGTAAGAGTCACGTAATACGAGAAACGGTTATCGAGCGTTTATTATTGGCGAGGAGTGCACCGAGATATTAGAGAATTTTGCCACCAAAGGTGTCGTGTGCCTCGAAGGTAACGATCACACACAGACACTTGCACGGTACATACTTTCATTCTACTTTTGTTATTGCAGAGTAAAGCTGCGTCGGGATTGTAGACTCGTTGAATAATAGAGACGTCGCGTGGAATAGGCCACGTTGAAGGTACCGGGGTGTGGGGAGGGGGTTCTGCAACGTCAGCCAGTCGGGTATCGTTCGCCCTCGTCGTGCACGCTAAATCTTCGGCGTGGCTCTGTCTGTCACTTCAGAAAAAAAGTGTCAGTGATTTTTTTTGTTTTTTTTTTGCGAAAATTCGAGGACAAAAACAGGAAAATCGAGGCATCGGACGACGCGAGCGATTCTTCGTACGAGTTTCGAATATGCAAAGCGACCGGGTGGATTCGGGAAAGAAGCGCGATACACGAGTGACGTATGGTCGATGTGTCATTGCACCGCGTGTCCAGGAATATCGACCGGCGCTTCGCGAGGGGCACGAGGGACGAGCGGCGACGAGTAGAACCGGTAAAACGATGGTCGGACAACGCGGAGGAATCCCCTTTTGAAAATTTTCGTCGTATACTCGTTGTGCGGTCAACCCTCTTTGTGCTGGGGTCCCGCTCGGGACGCTTTTAAAAAATGATCGGTGGATGTCGACTGATGTTTAATATCCACGCAACTGTCCTCCGATGGTTCGCGCGCCGCCGTCTGTATTATTACCGCTGTAACCACTGGACACGCGCGCAGGTGCCGCGCGCCGCGACGCCCGGCGTCGCGCGACGTTCACTCGACGCGCGACTCTTCCTCGCGACGCACGACTTCTCCGTCGTCCGCGAGCAGCGACCTATGCGCTCATTCTAATCCGTCGCATCCCCCGTGACACCCGCGATAAGTCATTCGCTACGTTGCGCAATATCGTCGCGATCGCGATAATCGAGGCGCGAATGCCTCCATCGGTTTCTGAATGTCACGACGTCTGAAGAAAAAGGTACTTTTGTTGTCGTCGTTGCACCGTGTTGCGTCCATTCACCTTGAGATAAATAAAATTATTCCTTGATGTGAAAATAATTGAATTTATTAGGTATAAAATATTCACTAAAGATGCGCGTTTATTAAAGAAGAATTAAACAAAAAAATTCGGCAATTTTAGTGACTGTTTTTCGGCCATATCAATAATTATATATAGCTGTGCTGGGCCTTGCAATGGCTTAATGCATAAAATCGATAAAAAATAATCAATTTCGTTGCTCGTCGCCGGTCAACCGTCCAGTTTACTCTGCTCCCTGTGTCAATGACTGAAAGCGCCGCCTTACAATTATAATGTTGAATATTAAATATTTTCCTTCGCAATTATCTCGGCGCTCTTATCGCCCCGAGGAACCGGAACGAATGCACTCGAGTCGAACGTAATAGAGCGCGCGGTTGTCGGGACTTCACCGTGACGCTTTTTACGAGGAAATCATGCGACTATCACGATTCATGTATTTCAAACTCGCTTGTTATTATCTCGCACGTGCGGCCGATCTCGGCTGACGGATCGCAGGACTCGTTGAAAAAATTGGAAAAATGTCGGAAGTGAAAAATAAATTGTATTTTTTTTTCTATTCAATTTTTCAGTCTCGCAGATGAACCCGGCAACGGTGAAATTGTGGCTGACCCGGGGCGAACTCGAGAAGCTCGAGCATGTCGTGCTGGAGGGTCGAGGCGCCCGTCTCCTCGGCGAGCACTCGCCGGATCTCCGAACTCGGGTTTTCCTCAAGGGACTTCCGAATTATTTGGTTCGTCTGCGGCTCGAAAAAGGAGCATCCCCACCAGACAGATCCGCGACCTAAAATTGCATTTCTCCCCCGCAGACGAAGATCAGCCAGATTCACGATGCGGTCGCGAGGGGCGCGCTCGCCGAGGTCCAGAAGCTCATCGCCGACGAGCCAAAGAGGAAACTGGCGACGGCGAAAGACGCGTCCGGGACGCCGCTGCTTCACAAAGCCGTTTACAACGATCATCGCGACGTGGTCGAGTGGCTCGTCGAGAATCATCCCACGACGGTGCAGCAAAAAGATCGGGTAATAATTGTGGGGCGAACGTCGGCGAATTCCTTCGACGACGACCAATCGTCGAAGGGTTCGTAATTCGTGGCGAGTCGTTGTCGCGTGACACGCGACCGTCAAAAAAATCGTAAACCACCTGTTCTTTTCTATGAAGCTCCCACAGTGAGGGGGAGGCGACTGACTTGTTACCCTAAGTGCCGGATGTCCTTCGATTAAATCTTAATGCGCGCACGAAAGGAGCTCGCTATAAGTGACCGCGGAAAGCTCTTTTGTCTTACCAAAAAAAAATGTACTCTATTTATTTAATATTAGCTAACGGAAGTTTTTTTTTAATTACATAGGAAGGAAGAACGGCGCTGCATTATTGCGCCGCGTGCAAAGATCCAGAGTCGATGTGGGACGTCCTCATCGAGGGAAACTGCGACTCGAGCATCTGCGACAAGAAGGGAAATCCCGCGGCCTATTATCTCGAGCACAGCACGGAGATCGAGCTGCCGGAGGCCGAGAGAACTGCGCAGCGAAAGAGCAGCAGCACCAAAGAGAGTGAGTTTCACTTGTTGTTTTTCTTTCCATATTCACGAGTACTTGTGAAAAAAATCGTCCGAGAAACAGCTCGTGGGATTCCCTCGAAAGACGGTGAAACTGTATTTGTTGCACCACGTTGGTACCGTCCGACCTCGCGCAGCTCGAGCTTGAAATTCGTCCTTCGGGCGTGGAAGCGACGACAACGACGACGACGTCCGCTGCTGGCCGCTTTTCACATTCACGGACGCAGCCTCGTGACTTATAGCCCAGTTTGTAATGATTACCGGGCAATCGATAGCGTCTAAATACTTGATACATTGTTACCGCGGGTCGTTCGATGTTAGGAAAAGGAGCGAAAGAGAGATAGAGCGCGAAAAAAAAAGAAAAAGGTCGCGTCGAGGGGTCAACTGGAATTCGCACCCAGCACCTGATATTTTTACCCCTGTTTCCGGTTTAATTGTTCGCAGCCGTAAAAAAACAGGCAAATTGTGTTTTGCTCTGCAGCGAATATGCGGTGATTTGTTTTTCTTCGATTTTCCGGGAAATTGATGCGTTAAAAAAAATAATAGGGCTGATTTAACGAAGCAATTTTTACGTGGCATTTGAGGATGATCCAGTTTCCCGCGCCGGGCTCTAAATTGAAAATGGGCTGCGAGCTGCACAGGCGATGTTTCCATGATGCGAGGCGATTCTCGCGCATAATCCACACGATCGTTAAAGACGCGAGGCGTCCGCTTTTCCTTGGCGGCTCGCGTGTAAGTTCGACGAATCGACCTGTCCGATGCGTCGCCTCGGCTGTTGGTCTCGGCTGCGTCGTTTACGCAGCCAACAACATTTCTCGGGAGCGGAAAATATGTGGAAGAGTAAACGTTACTCGAAGTGTCGACGACTCTCGGGCTTCTCGCGGACCTCTGAAATATTAACAACATTTCGCGAACACGCTATGCGCTCGTTCGAACACGAATAAAATATCAGCCTGATGTGTCCGACCGGAGGTTCGAATAAGTCCCGCGGTAATTCGTCGTCGTTTTGCATTAAAAATCGATACCTAAACGTGAGACGTTTAGCTTTTTAATATTTTACAATCGCGAGGCGATTGTGGAATAAGGCGAAAAAAAAATTAATAGTCTGGCGTGGTATTGAATTTAGGCACTCGCGCCGCGAATGAACTTAACGACCTCGGGCCACGACATCGCCTGGTAATAACGTCTCATTTATTATTTCTCAGGTCTCGACTTCAAGCCTTCCAACATCAGAATATGGATCCACAATCGTGACATCGGTAAATTGCAACAGGTATTGTGGGAGGGACACGGATCGAAGCTGAGGTGCGAGACGAGTAACAATCCGCGAGTCAGAAAATTCCTCGAGGCGACGCCCTTTATCATGGTAACAAGGCTCTTCGCGATTCCGATATCCATCGGATCTACCTGCGAATAATTGTCGAAGTTTTTGCTCATGGACATTTCGCGTGCTCGCATTTTTATCCTCAGGGTACGATAAAAGGCATCCACAACGCTGTGGTGAAAAACGATCTGGAGGTTTTCAGGAAAAAAATCGCCGACCCGGTGTCACCGGTTATTTTGTGCAGCAAAGACACGAATGGACTGAACGTGCTTCACAAGGTGATTCATCTTCATTTTTTCCAAAAAGAAATCGTAAAGTTTGAAAGCCCTGTCCGATGGAAAAATTAATTGTTTTTTTTCTGCGAATTTTTAGGCTGCTGGTCTCGGTTACACCGAAATGGCCCGGGAAATAATCGAGAGATATCCGGCCGCCTTGGTCGCCCAGGACAACGACGGAAAGACTCCGCTGCACTACGCCGCAGTGGCAAAGGACGACGGAGCGACTTACGACCTGTTGGTCGAAAGTGGAGCCGACGAGGGTAAACTGGATAACGTGCGTGTTTTCACTGATCCGACGCTGAACCGATGAATTCAAAATTATAATAGATCGCTTCTAACTGCTCGGTGATATTTTTTCAGAAACAAAAACCAGCGTCTTACTACAAAACCCGGCCGAACGACGTCGACCTGACGAATCTTGTAGTGATTCCCGAGGCGCCGCGAGTGTCGGGCTCGTCTTATCCGAAAAATTGGGACTGGCGGATCCTCGAGTCCGGCGAAGAAACGTTGTCGCGAGCGCTGAAGAAGTCGCGCAGCGTCGACGTCGACAGCGCCTTCGGCAGTCCGGAGTCGTCCGCGAAGACCGAGGACGAGTCCGAGGATTATGGGGTGAGCAATGATCGTTGCATGCAATAGCGATATTGCATGTCGATAGGCGATGTTGTTCTTATAATTTTTTTTTATTATCCTACCGCCATTTATTATGCCAAGCCTAACGATTACGAATGGAACACACGCATCGAGAGCTTAGCGATTTTTTTTCGCCAGTTTGCCGTGATGAGTTACGAGAGCCGATTTTATTTCCTTCCTTTCGGAGTTTTTCGCCGTAGTTTCTTCGCTTGGTTCGCAAGTAGCAAATTTTTCGGTGTCGAGAGGACCATTTGGAAGTCGGGGGGACAAAGTTGCAAAATTTCAGATTGGCACTAGGGACGATGTTAAGGACGATTTGGTGGAACAGATTAAGATTGCGGACGATGCTCTGGAGCAGGCGAAAGCTGAAGCGCCGGCCGAGCCGGAAGCGGCCGAGGAACCGCCGCCGGAACTCGAGCCAGAGCCCGAGGCCGAACCGGAAGACCCGGCGGAGGCGGAGGAAAAATCGTCGGACGACGATGTCGTCGTGGTGAACGCACCCGAGGAGCCGGAAGCCGAGGCTGACGAACCGGAAGCCGCTGAGAACGCCGACGAGCCGGATTCGGGCGACGCGGCGGAGAGTCCGATGGGCGAGCAGACGATCCCTCGGGACGACGAAGAGGAGGAGCGAAACGATCCGAGCACCGGTGACTCCGGGGTCGACGAGTCGAGAAACGATGAGGATCAGGTGCGATATGGATAGTTTGCTTTCCAGACAAGGTTTCCCGGTTGACGTCCAGTAAGATCAATGAAACATAAAATAAGTCGAAATTATTTCACGATGACAATTATAACATAATTGTAATTGTAAATAATAATAAATTCTCCTGTCGAGCCAGATATTTAACATTTTATTGAAGCTACCTGTAAAAAAGAAAAAAAAAAGATATAGTTTGAGATTTCACTCAATAACTGGGACACCTGGTAACACGCGTAGCGACGTCACATTTCACCTCTCGGTACGTTGAATGTTAATCGATTAGACGTAATCGCAATTGGGGTCCCGAAAGTGAAAATTAGTAGTAGCACTCGCGTTAACGAGAAGCCCCGGTAGATCGCTTCGCTGTACATAGTACAATTGTCCATACGTGTACGTTCACTCGTTATTTTTTTGTCATACGCGGCAGAGAAGGAAGAAGCGCGCAAGCACCACGAACACCACGATCGATCTCGCTTGACTATAGACGGCGAGATTGACACGCACGATAAATACCACCGAATATCGATCGTGTCCGGCAGTTCATGCGCATTTTACCCGAAGCCCGTGACAATTTTTTTTTCTCTCCCCACTGTCAGGTGATCGTCGGCGAGCACGAGGAGCTGCCAGAAGCCGAGCTGAACGACGGTAGCATGGCAGTCGATCCGGAGGTCGAGGATTTGCTCGAGAACGGGAACATGGAGCAACTGGCCGCGCTCGTTCTCAACGGCGAAGGACGACGACTCGTCGGTCGACAATCCAGCAATCCGGAGCTTCAGGCATTCATCGACAATGTTCCGGCTTATATCGTGCGAATTTTTGTCACGACTCGTTTTGTCGGCCTCCAATTTGTCACCTCGCTGTCTCTGACGTTTCGATTATTTTAGGGAAAAATTCACGCGGTTCACATGGCAGCGAGGGAGGGAAATTTGCGGGATCTTCAGAGTTCGTTGGACAGGCGCAAATTCGCCATCGCCAGGGACGGTTCGTCGCCTCACGGCGCAACTCCGCTTCACGTCGCTGTTATATTCGGTCACACCGCAGTGATAAGGTTTGTCATTTTTTTTTTCCTTTTTCGTTGTATTAAAAATAAAATGTGACCAGGAAAAGACACCCTGCATTAAAAAAAAAAAATTAAAAAAAAATGGTGAGCGGACAAAGGCACGAATAATCGATCGTCCTTGCAGGTATCTGGCGGGGAGGTTTCCGGAAACCACTCATGCAGTCGATATGGACGGCCGAACGCCGTTGCACTACGCGGCGACGCTCGCCGACAATGGTCACTACTACAATCTCCTTCTTCACCTGGGAGCGAATCCACTGGTCCAGGATAACGTGAGTCTTACCCCCATCCTCTCTCTCTCTCTATCTCTGGAATGTCCCCAAAAATTGACAGTGAATAATAATTCGCGCGATAGTTCGGACAAAAAGCCGACTATTACAAGGAGAATCAGAGCGACCTCTCGCACAAACGTCTGCTGCGAGATTTCGGAGCTCGCGAGAAACTGGCCGACGAGATGTTGACCGACAAAGGTACTTTCGCCACTTAACAAGTACAGCACCACCTGGTTGTCGATATTTTTCACGACACCTATAATTTTTTATTCGAACGCCTACGATACGTTTGCTCTGTGACTATAAAAATAATTCAAGACCAATCACGTTAGGCACGTTACTTCTTACGTTTCGAAAAACACTGGTTATCGTTTTCTAAATGGAATTGTTGGTTCTTTGTTTTTTTTTTATCGAAAAACTCGATGATTCTCGCGAGGAGCGCAGTACCCGGTGGCGATATTTACTCGGCGCGTCGGGACGTTAACGAGCCGGAGACCCTGGCGACCCTCGAGCGATGCTTCCGTCTTCTGTCGAACGCAAGACGCGGCTCCGTGAGCCACACGCCGACAGCGAGCTCGGGTACAATGCTCGGTCGTTTCTTGAAGCGACCCGTGTTTGATCGTCTGAAGCACCGTGTGACACGCATGGACCACAATCTCTTTGACGTTATTTGGCCCGCGCTGCGAAAGTACAGTAGCTCGAATCATCCGAAAACCGCGAGCAGCATCGGCAGCAACGGCAGTCTCACCGGTCGATCGACCGGTGGCTCAAACAATTTGGACGACGAGTTCACAGGGACTATCGTCGCGCCGGACTACGAGAGCTACGTCGTTTTCGCCGAGCTCTTCGATCCTTTCATTCGCGATCTTCACTGCGTGACGGCGACCGGCGAACTTCCGGAACATCCTTTGCCGTGCTTCTTCGACGAGATCGAGGCCACCGACGAGAACGAGAACGTCGAGGAGGCCATGTCGATCGTTCAGTCGTACGACCTTGACAACACCTGCAAATACATCCTCGCCGGGGTCGTCGACTGCTGCCGTAATCTCGAGGATTTTTCACTTCCCGTCACGCTGACGATCAATCAGCTCGAGGAGACCGAGAGGCAGATCACCGAGGAGCTTCTCGCGCCGGACATCGCCAATATCATGGCCGAGGGTTCGAGCGAGGACGAGGCAGGGACTTATTACACCCTCAACGAGGTGCTCGATCGGCCGAGCGAGATCAGAGCGAGACTCGCGGCCGCCGGACTCTTGTTGCCGATCACCGAGACTGAGGTCAGTGACGAGAGGCGACTTCACGGAAAGCACTGGCCGTACGGTCGCGGCGTCTACGTCGCCGCTGCCGGTGACCTCGCCGTCTGGGTCAACCTTCAGGATCATCTCAGGGTCATCTGCTGCACCAACGAGTCGAAACCTGGACAAATCGGCAGAGCTTACGTGAGAATGGCCAGGATCATGATGACGCTCGACGAAAAATTGGTCTTCAAGCGAGACGAAAAATTGGGATTTCTCAGCGCGAGGCCTTCGGCCATTGGCAACACGATGAGGTTCAATCTCATAGTGAGACTGCCATCGCTGTCCAAGGAACCGGACAATCTACGACACTTGTGCGTCGTACGGGGACTCAGGGTCAAGGACACCATGAGAAGCGACACCGTGAAAATTGGCAATCAACAGTGTCTCAGTATCACCGAGCTACAGACCCTCCAGGACTTTTCCAGGGCTGTGCTCAATATTCTCAGTTTGGAGAAGGAATTGTTACTCACCAATTCCATGAAGATCGCGTCGCTCATCGCTAATATGTTTCGGAAGAGGTCATCGATCACGCGGGGTTCCCAGGCTTAATTAACGAACGATTGATCGCTGAAACAAAATAACAAAAATAAGACTATTGATAATATTCGTTTCGACATTGAGTGGAATTACGAAACGCAGCCACAAAAAATAAAACAGACTGTACGCTTATTCGAGAAAAAAATAACTTTCTGTGATAAAACTTGCAGCCAATGTTGTTTGTCCGATCTTCGATTAGCGATAGAGAATTATAAGTGAATGTAAATTTTATTCTAGTGTATTTGCCAGAACCGTCCAATATTAGCTTGATTAGTCGTTGTGCCCCCGTTGGAAAGATGTGTGAATGTCGTTTTTCCGTACTTTTCCCGCTGATTCGGCATTTGCGATTTTCTTCTCTTTTTTTCGTTCAAACAATCGAGGAAAACAAATGAGTACATCGATATTTGTCCCGTGTCAAAATTCCCAATTTACAAGATTGTCCAAGTTTCTCTGAGCAATTTGGATTAGCCGCTGGATGACCGCTGGATTAATACTGTGGGTTAGTAGACGAAGTGTTGTTCCTTGCTTTTGGAAAAAAATGTAAGCCGATGTTTTGACGCCATTTTTTTCAAATTTTTCTCGTGTTGAATAACCACAGTTCGTTCCATTGACCGATTCTACTGGTTAAAGAATAAAAGAATAAAAATCGACAAAATGTAAAACAAAAGAGCGAATGTAAATCTCGCGAAATTCCCGTTTGCAATTATCTCGAGATCCGAATGGCGACAAAGCATTTCGATGTGTCGATAAAGCTTTGTATGTCCACGCACGAAACATATCGATGTTCACACGAAAATGACATGGCACATATCTTTCCAACTACTTTTTACCGTACCTTTTTGTCTCTTACAACGCGTTTTCTGTGCGATGAGATTTTTTAACGAGGCTGATTCGATCACGCTTTCAACATGTGTGTTGCGTTACGATGACAAACGGCATCGTGTGTGTGTGTGTGTGTGACCTTTTTTCAAAGATATTTTGCATCTGCGATTGGAGCTTTTTTATCTTTTTATATTTCAGTCTCAAAAAGTCAAAAATTTCAAACAATCATTCGATGATACTGGAATTGTCGATGTTTCAGATGACGCGGAAATGGACATCCCTATATTCCGTTCTGAGGAAGGACGCTACCTTGCATCTTGTGAGTACTCGGGAGACTCGTTATAGCGATATTTTAACGCCGCCGGTGCAAACCGGCGGTGAAAACACAATTTCCGTACTAATTATCTGTGGGACGTATCGCTTTCAGCGCTCGGAGATCCGCTGATAAAAGGCCTCACCGAAGTCGCCAACACGCGACCCAACGATCCAGTCACATACCTCGCGACCTATTTGTACAACTTCGCCAGCAAGAACAAGCCCGACGGATCGAAAGAGGCAAGTGTTTTTTGTTTATTTTTTCACGCAGCGAAAAATTACATTAGTTCCAATTAATTAATTCTGAAATAAATTATCACAGGAGTCCAACGTGCTGATAATTCCAGAGCGAAAACAGGGACACCTGGACGATCCGGTTGTCGACGGGTTCGACGACGACGCCGGATATCCACAAAGTCCCGAATCTTATGTTCCCGAATCTACTTTCAATCACTCGAACAGGGTACGTTTTTTGCCCCTTAAACGATCAACGTATCGTGCAACAATTTTGGGATTAATCCATTGATGACTTCAGGACGAACATGGCCAAAGTATGCTGCACTTTACCGCAGTTAGAACACATCCGACGGACGGACTGTTCAACATGCTGCAAGAGACGCAAATCAACGTCGGCTTCCGGGACGAACTCTATCGCACGGCGAGGGACGTCGCCGAGGAGTCGAATATTCGCGAGAATGTGGAGGACATCGATCGCTGGGTCGTGTACCTCGCGGCTCGTGGCGAAACCGAAAAATTGGTCGAGTTGCTGCTCGAAGGCTACGATCACATTTTAGACGCCGCAGACGCGGGTATCAATATCGTGGACGTTGCTGCCGAGAGAGATCGCGAGGCTACCGTGCAATTTTTGCAATCGATAACCAATTTTGTGGTGAGTCGCGACTCGATGGGTCAATTTCATTCATTTCTTAGAAGTTCGTATTAACGCACAACTATGCTGATATTAAACAAAACTTTAGTCGCTACGAGAGGAAGTTCATAGAGCCATTCGGGCGGGCGATCTCGAGACCGTGAAAGAGATATTCAACAGAAACGGCACCGGTGGAACTTTGCTGGCAGTCGGCAAGAACATCGTAGGTCGATGCGCTCTTCACATCGCCGTTCTCGGACAGCAAGCGGAAATCGTTGAATACATCGTGAAAAATTACCCCGAGACACTGCGCACCGGGGACAACGTGAGCTTAACTATTTTTCAAAATCAACTAAAAAAGGGTTGTAACCGGTGTTTTCAGGGGTAGAATATGCGACTTGAGAATGATGGTATAGGTTAAAAGTCGATATTTTGAAAAAATAAATTTCATGACCCCGATTTGCGCCGTTTTCGGCCCGGCGGCCAGATCTACGATTTCTGACAAACTGTTCGGCCAAAAAATTTTTTTTTTCAAAATCAACTAAAAAAGGGTTGTAACCGGTGTTTTCAGGGGTAGAATATGCGACTTGAGAACGATGGTATAAGTTAAAAGTCGATATTTTGAAAAAATAAATTTCGTGACCCCGATTTGGGCCGTTTTCGGCCCGGCGGCCAGATCTACGATTTCTGACAAACTGTTCGGCCAAAAAATTTTTTTTTCAAAATCAACTAAAAAAGGGTTGTAGCCGGTGTTTTCAGGGGTAGAATATGCGACTTGAGAACGATGGTATAAGTTAAAAGTCGATATTTTGAAAAAATAAATTTCGTGACCCCGATTTGGGCCGTTTTCGGCCCGGCGGCCAGATCTACGATTTCTGACAAACTGTTCGGACAAAATTTTTTTTTTTTCAAAATCAACTAAAAAACGGTTGTAACCGGTGTTTTCAGGGGTAGAATATGCGACTTGAGAACGATGGTATAGGTTAAAAATCGATATTTTGAAAAAATAAATTTCGTGACCCCGATTTGAGCGGTTTTCGGCCCGGCGGCCAGAGAAACACACGAAAATCGATTTTTTCAAATTATTTTTTCAGCTCGAGAGAACTGCTCTTCACTATGCGATGGGCGTACCCGCCGTGGAGGTTCTAAGCGCAATTTTGATAAAAGCTGGCGCGAAACGCGTTCACAAGGATCTCGTGAGTAAAAGATGCGACTCCCTGATTAAATCAACTCAATTGACCGTTTGTATTTAATCGATTTTTTCCTACGCAGAAATCTCGACAGCCGTCCTACTACTTCATGAACAAATCGGATATTCAGAGGCTCCAGGAGGAGGAAGAGACAATGGCGAAATAAATCGTAACGGTTCCGATATAATAATACGTGTTAAGTATCGTAAGCGTTCCTAGTGACGGTAAGACTACTAGATGTGCTCGGTGTGACTTGAGTCATCTCACGAGCTGGGCCGATGTAGAGTACAAAAGTTCGCAGGGCAAACGTCATAAAAACCGAGTTATTTCCGTCGATCACGCGGGCCTTGCGAGGGGTGCGGAATTATAGCGGAAGCAGCATATCGTACGCGTAGAGTACATCGATATATATTTCTGTATATGGAGATTTTAAATATATTCCGAATACCGATCGACAGAACGACGCATTTTATTGTTATTCCCGTTTTACGCAGCGTTTCGCTTCGACGAGCGGATTGTTATCTCAGTTAGCATTACAGACTCCTTATTTCTGTGGACCCCATCACTGTCGGTAAGGAATATTTCTTCTAACTCTATTCTTAGTTCGACCTATCCCAGGTTTTTTCGATTCCGCCGACGACGGAGTGTTCTCCGTTTCCGCCGGCTCAACGTCGTCAACGACCCAGGGATTCGGATTGATGTACGACGGAGTCGCTTGCTGATGCGCTACGAGGAACACACAGCTATGAGCAAAGAAGACGAGCGAGGATGAATAGTTACGGATTTTCAAACTAACGCAAAAGTCCTTGCGTCGCCGGCCTCGGCCGGTTCTTCGATGTTTCCCTCCACTTCTCGTAGGCCTTCGAGCTCTCTTCCAGTCGCCTCTTTCGCTCCTCCTCCTCTCGCTTCTGCTTTAACTCCAGCCTTTTCTGCAGCACTTTAAAGCATTTTTCAACAATTCAGTACATGCGAATATTCACGCACTCGATGCGATACCTTTGTGCTGCTCCTCTTTCTTTCGCGCCCACTGACGAAGATGAATCGTCTTAGCGATCGTCGCCTTGTCCACGACTTCCTTCAATCGCCGCGCGAGCTCGAGCTCTCGCTCCGCAGCTTCGCGCTTACTGGCTTCCTCGTTTCTCTTTCTCTCGGCCCAGTCGAGAAAATTTTTCTTCTCCCTTTCCTGTCGCTCCTCCCTTTCCCTGGCTAAACGCTCCTCCTCCGCCTGCTTCTCGCGTTCAAGCCTCGCAGCCTCTTCCTTTCTTCGCTGCTCCGCCGCCTTCTTCCTCTCGACCCACTCCTCGTACGCGTTTCTCTTGCCGTACGTCGATCCCGGTCTATCCGAGAGATTCGAGCCCGATACCGAGGATGCTGAAAATTCCACGACACTGTGACCGTTCACGGCGTACCTGGAAAGTCAACTATTTTTTTTTAACGAATTCTTAGCGTTGGCAAAAAATCTCAGGCGGTCAACGAACCTGTGAACTTCAGGCTGACTCGAACGATCGTTTGATTCCTCAGCCGCGGTTTTGCCGATAGTGCAGCAACGGACTTTTACGGAAGATTTGGATTCCGCTCTCGACGATAACGTCGACGGAGTCAGGGGTGAGATCTGGTTTTGACATCGGTACGTATCGGGACAGTTGCGCTGGTCTCCGGTGTGATCAGGCGCGTGGGAAGCACCTTCTATCGACAGAGCGGAAACTCGTCCAACCAGAGTCGATGAATCTCCGCAATTTGCTTCGATTATCGTTGCTGGCTGCTCGTCCTCATCCAACGGCCCGGCGTATATTGCAGAATTGATAAACCGTACATCAGAGCCCGAACGTGTGGCACGAGTTCTGGAAAAATTCAAATTCGATTAACTACTTCTTATAGGAAGTTACGAAATATTCTGGTATCGCGATTACCTGTGTTGGAAACGAGAATAACCATTTGGAGGTGAATGATAAATTTCTCGGGCTCGCGACTCGACGGTCACTGGATCGAAGCTCTTCACCGCCGAGGATGTTGGATCACCTCGATAGAAGGAGCGAGCCGGCAAATCATCCGGCCTCAAGTCCCAACTGTCAGTGTTGTTGTCATTTGCCATCACTGGACAACGATTAACCCTGATCCGGCATCTAATGTGTCATCGTGAGAAGCCAAACTACTCAAAAACGACGGACGATCGTTGATCTGAAACTCTCGCGCGGCTTTATTACTTACACACGAGCTTTTATCCATGATAATCGATGCTGCCACTTTTGTCGCACGCGGCAGCGAACACAGGCCGCAATCGATGAGCAATGCAATGCGAAGTCACGAAAAATTTTAATTTTTCATTCACGTAACCAGGGTAGCGTTTTGACCTCCATGAAGGGTTTTCATCGATTATTCGAAACTGTTACTGTTGCGGTTGAATTTCCGGCGGTTCACGGTCGCTGATGTATAGACGACTTTGAAAGCCGTTAAAACCGCAAAAAAAAACAAACTAAAAACGCCTATGACCGCGCAGCCATGCAAGATAATCGACTGATTTACTCGGATGACTGCCAATAAGTTCAAGTGATTGAAGAGCTTCTCTCTTAAATTACCAAACCAAATCTTTGGGTTATTATGGGACAATTTTTTAGTATCCACACGCTTCGAGTAAAGGCTTTATTCTTAAATCAAATTGTGCTCACTTATATTCATACGAATTAAATAACCCTCATGGAAAGTAAGTATATTCAGAAATATATGATACATACAAAATTTTCGTACCGTGTCTCATATTATCTATCGCTCATATTTCGTACAGATTATGAAATACATTCGTCATTTTCGCGATATATCTCCGGTATACTTTATTTCCATGGGGGGATGAAATACATTTGTAAAAATGTATGTCGAGATGAGATTCACCGTTCCATCGATATCAACATTTTCGAGTTAGCCTCGGTGACGTTGTTCTGTCTGGCGAACATCAGGTACTCCTCGGTTACTTCCTCGGATTGAATTTTATTAAAGTACGTTTCGCGCTCCTGATGAACGTAGAACGAATCGTCGAAGTTGAAGTGCAATCCGAGAATGATGTTCAGCGCGGACGTGTCGTATTCGTGGCAGCCGGAATAACGGTACTGTGGTCTTTTGTTGAACCGGCAACCGGCGGATTGTGCACCTGTTTATCAAGTGCATAATTGTTAATAAAGTACAGCTGATGTTTTGATACATTTTGGTAAATAACTAGAGCAAGATTATACTTACCAATAGGACATATGCAGTCTCTCGTCAGAGCACATTGAACCCAAGGTAACATAACGTTCTCGCGAATTTCTTTAGTATTTCTGATCACTATATGCGAAGCCCTTATCAAGGGAAGGAAAAAAAAACTTTCGGCCGAGACGTGAAAGTATTCGTACATCTTTGGATGAGTTAGAGAACTAATTGCGTGCTTCGTTGGCCACGTCAGTACTCCCGATTTCGGCAACAGATATTTTGCCACGTCGGAGGAATTCAGACGTACATTCGAATCCATGTACAGTATGTTTCCTAATGTATTTAAAGCGGTCTAAAATGTGAACATTTATAATTGGTATCGACCGATACAAACATACTCCTCTGTCTCTGATACTTCGATAATTAATCGTGGTATAAAAAAGAGAAGCAAGGATCACCTGAATGACTAGAGGTCGATAGACGTGCAGCCTGTCGTCTTCCGCGTGTGCAGGGAAGGGGCTTAAGTCCAATTGAATCACATTACATCTGCTAGAGTTGCAGACGGCTCTGACGGTTTGCGACGCATCTTCGCTCAAGCCGACTCCGAATACGACGATGTTGTTATTTGGCAAGAAGTGGGAGACGTTACGGATAAAACCGTAAATGTGCTGTTCGCTTCCAGGCCTAAGAAGCGTCACGACAGTCACATTCTGAGACTTCGGCGCCGCAGGCGTCGTGCTCGCCTGGCCATCCAGGCCCAGCAGCGCCAGGTACTTCGAGTCCGTCACGAGCCGTTTTTCTTCAACATCTTTCAAGTTTTCCTGAAATCCACAAAGTTTTTGTTATTTACGATCTCCAATTTCAACTGTTATCTCTGTTATTTTACCGTGTAAAATTACCTGGAAGCTCCGTAGCTGTTTATGCGTCTCGGTAACGATAGTCTGGATGGAAGGTCGTTGATTGCTGAACGCAATGAAAATAATGCTGCTCCCTACGATGCAAATAAGGAACAATAGGAGGCCTTTGGTACGCATCTCTCATCGTCTTGTCGTAGAATATTTATCGTGTGATATTGCGAAGCCACCGACGCATCCTCCGCATCTTCAAGGCGCCGAGTCAGGTTCGCGAGTGGCGAGGACCATTTTCGAGGTTAACCCGACGAACAACGACAATAACGCAACTCGGGCTCGAGCATTGTCGCGTAAAATCCATCACAGTCTCGCGCAAATGTCGTAAAACATTTGTTTCGAACGTCGAACGCGCGTCCGTCTCGCGCGGTGTTTGACACTCGTGCCTGCTCGTGACGCCGCCGCCGCGTTGTGCGATAAGCGCGATTAGGCAAACGTCAAAGGTCGCGCAACGGTCGCCCAGACACTTTCACGCTGGTCCCGCGACTCGTGTGGGACTCGCGTTGGTATCTGCGATCGCTCGCGCGAGAAAACCAAATAAACGCGGGGGCGCGACTGCCACATGCGTTAATCCGCTGGTTTTGCGTTCGGTATCAATGAGACGAGCACCAGTCGAGTTAGTGGCCGCCGCGAGCTCGTTCGCCGTCAGTGCCACCGATTGCGGTTTATCAGCGATTCGATAAACATGCAGATACGACGTAAAAACGTATTGCCGTCAAGGCGTTCCGTTGGCTCGTAATTTCTGAACAATCGCGATGTTTATTGCGACCCGCGACAATTGACTTCGATTGTCTCCGTGGGCGACAGGCGAAAAGCGTTTTCGACGATGTAAATAGTCCGCTGCTGTTTTAACTACGATCAACAGGATAAGAAGACTGCAAAATTTCGGAATATTTTTCGGTATTTTTCTGTGTCTGTGACAAATGTAACCAAGGTGATTTTTTTTTCCACAGTTACTATGATATTGATAAATGTTACTATTTCTATTACTATTGTCGTTACAGAGTCAACGAGAAACATAAGTGCAGCCCGAGCATGAAGCTCTTCAAGCTGATCGTGCACCAGAAAAATTTCAGCGGCGAAGACTTGATCATCAATCCCAAGGATTATCCTGGAATCCAGTGTGGAGATGTCGTGGAAATCTACCATCCGGAGGATGAATTCAGTCGGCTGCTCCTGCAGGTCACAGCTTTCAAGGAGGATCTGCAGGGGCGAGAGACAATTAGCATTGAGAATAACGTAGCGTCGATGTTTCAACTGCGAACATTCGCAGATGTTTACATGAATATCGTTAATCCTAATGACGTCGCACTGGACTCCATTGAGCTCACGTTCAAGGATCAGTACATGGGTAGAAGTGAGATGTGGAGGCTGAAGAATAGTTTGGTACGATTGCTTTTATTTAATTCTGTTGAAAATATAAATTAGAAATATTATTTCAATTGTTACTACTTATTTTCCAGGTCAACACTTGTGTGTACATGAACAAAAAGATAGAATTCTGTGGAGGCAGCATAAGATGTCAGGTATACGAGATGTGGTCGCTGGGCGATCGCGTCGCGTGCGGTGTGATAACCGACGACACTAAGGTCAGTAAAAAGCGACGAATCGCGGCGCAATTGTTCCACGGATTCGAGTTGACGATCCTCGCGAATCGCGCAGGTGGTGTTTCGTTCCTCAACGAGTATGGTTTACCTCTTCATCCAAATGAGTTCGGAAATGTGGGACTTCGACATCCACGGCGATCTCTACTTCGAGAAAGCGGTGAACGGCTTTCTGGCCGATCTCTTTCAGAAGTGGAAGAAGAATGGTAGCAATCACGAGGTCACGATAGTCCTGTTCTCGCGAACTTTCTACAACGCCAGCAGTCTTGAGGAATTCCCGAATCACATGCGGGAATGTCTGCAGCAAGATTATCGGGGTAGGTTTTACGAAGATTTCTACAGGGTCGCGGTGCAGAACGAGCGCTTCGAAGATTGGAGCAACATTCTCGTGCAGTTGCGAAAATTGTTCACGGATTATCAGAAAGTCGTGCTGGAGTATCATCAGAAGCCGGGCGTCGATATGCCCGAAGCGACGAATTCCACAGCAGCGCAGGGCAATTTTTTGGAAGTTCTCAACATGTCGCTGAACGGTAATAACGCGTCTGCGTATAAATTTCCTATAATTGAATCCCGTTAAAGGTGATTTTTGTTTACGAGAACAGTGTTTGAAAAGCACTACTTAGATCGGAGCTTCGACAGAACTGGCCAGCTCTCGGTGGTGATAACTCCCGGCGTCGGCGTGTTCGAGGTCGATAGAGAACTCACGAATGTGACTAAACAACGAATCATCGACAACGGAGTCGGTAGCGATTTGGTCTGCGTCGGAGAGCAACCTCTGCACGCGGTTCCACTTTTGAAGGTAATTCAATCGATTTATTTATTCTTAATTTTTTCTTTTCTTTTCAATATTTCACACGACCGTATTTCTTCAGTTTCACAATAAAGATACATCGACAAACGCTCCGGACGATTACAGCATGCCTCATTGGATAAATCTGAGTTTCTATTCGACGAACAAGAAAATCCCCTACTCGACGTTTATTCCTCGCATCAAATTGCCCCAAAGAGTGTCGAAACAGCCAACGGAGAACGGGAAGCTACTGTGCAAGACGAAGTTGCTGCAGGAGGAAACGCGAGAGTGTCTCCACAATCCACTGTTCGATTACGACGCCTACGACGCTCAAGTCTTTCAGCTACCCACGATTCACGCGTCCAGGTAATACAAAAAATATTCCCGAAGCTTGTCGACTGATTCTTCGTAACATTCCAATTTTGTTTGTCCCAGGGTCTCAACGAGGACCAAGAAAACCAGTGTAGCGTGTATGGAAACGCACAACAACGCTCAGGCCTTGAAACTACTGAAACGAAAAATGTCCGATCCTGACATTCATCATCCCGTAGCTGACGTTCACTCGCCGCCCGTAACGGCGACGCGAAGCGCTGCGATTTTCATCCCTTACAGATCCGACGATCCCGCGAGAAGCGGCTCAAACGGTGAGGTACACGGGACGGTTAAGAGCGACGTTATCGATGCCGAAATATCGCCGCCATTCAGACCGGTGGTCGGAAGCGCCGGAAGCCCGACCAACAACATCGCGCAACCGGTCAGTTCGCACAGACCCGGACGGGCTTTGATCAATCCTTTCGATCCGTCTCACGTGACGATTAAACTCACAAGTAACCGACGACGCTGGACTCACATATTTCCGAAAGGTGGGCAGCCGCTTAAATATTCTCCTTCGTTCAAGTATAAGGTAATTCGGAAATAAAAAAAAAAAAAATATCCATACGTAGGACCAACCGGAGTACTGATACAGCAGCATCATTATCAAGCGGTGCCAGCTCAACCGCGTACCGATCCGCAAGCCGACGCAACGTCGACGGTGAGTGATTCACCCGTGGAGCACGGAATCGGCTCGTCCACGCAGGGAGCGATATCGCGATCGGCGTCTCAAGTCGGGTTTCAAGACCGTAAGTTGGTGCGAACGTAATATTATATCCTACTATATCCGCGGGGTTCAAGATGCAACGGGTACGAGTTGATTAACAGATACGAAAGGAAAGAGCCAACGTCACAGTCTCCCACTGGCCAACGGCGAGAAATGTGGCCAAAGCGGCGGGCTGCCGGCCGTTAATAAAAGTTTGACTCTTTTGTGGGGTGCCACTGGGGAACAAGAGTGGACTCCAGCACTAACGACAGGTTGGCTAATGATTTATACCACAAATTGCGACCAAGCGGTTTCCACGGGTTGTCGATGCGTCTGTCATATATATTATACACTCGAGATCAACGATTTACTGCGTTCAATCAATTAGTCGGAATAATCGTTTGCCTCACGTCATACACATCGCGTTATTGTCATCGTGCATGATTGTCGGAAACGTCAGACACATTACGGGGTGATAGTCGCCTCACGCCTCGCTGCCGTTCGTACTCAGTGAACTTGACAGTTTGGCCGGTGACTACGGCTTATTAATTACGAATCATCGCAGCCCACGTATGCATGATTTTAATCATGAATAGCTGCTACTCGCGCCGATTCATGTATTTACATATGCGATATTAAGTGGCTCAAAAAACAAAAAATAATAACTCGTACGATCCCGTAACAAAGAGGCAGATGAGGCAGTCGAAAAACATTGCATTGAGAGCTCAGCGAGCGTCATAAAAAAAACTATGTACGCTTGTATAAATTGTTCCTACTACAAGTTAAAAGAAAGAAGAAAACTGTGAAATTCTCGTTTTACATATTCGTAACATTGTTGTGTCTTTTACTTGTACCCCATATTGCAGCGTTCACACGAGATTAATGTTATCAAATTTATTTCCATGCTGTGGTACACGTCTTGTCGGGATGCAACGCTGGACACATTGATGCGCGTGCGATGTGCAACTATGATGTCACTTTAAACAGCAATCATAGGTTAGCGCCATACATTACTCGGGGCTGATTCGGTTATTGGAGGGGGGTTGGGTTCTCGCAGCATCCGCAGCTGTATCATCCCCCTAAAAGTGCTACAAACCAAATCCTGAGTTCCAAGTAGAATTGCCACTACTCTAGACTGGTCGAGACTGTTGTTCTAATTATTTTGTGGTAATCGTAAGCATGTCTTTATGTTGCCCTTTATAGATTTTATTGTAGTACACAGAAAACCACTGCTTTATATATGATTTTTTATAATTATGTTGCAGTTCGACTTCGTCGAAATCGTGACGAGTTTCCTGGAACTCTTCGCCTTGTATTGCTATGAAAATTCTTTTTCTGTTATCAGCTGCGAGCCAATCACCTTTTCCACCGCTTTGTGTTACTTTGTGTATTTTTGCATAATGTCGTGGTAGAAATTTTTCTCTCCGCCTACAATCACTGACAAGATCGCCGTGTCTACCGGTTCGTGGTGTCTTTCACTGTGCACTCATTCTCATCTGTCGTTACTTCCTTCACGTGCGACGTCGTCGAGCATACGCATCAATATATATGTTTTCTTTGCCGTAGAGTAATCGGAGTAGTTTTCCTCTAGATTTTTCCGCACCAGTACAATTATTGGTAATGTGTTACTCAGTAAATCCAAAATTACACAATCACTATTGTATATACACACATTCGGCAGTAACTGGGTTTCTATCTGGCTTTGCAAAGTATAAACACGATATCCGAGACAATCGCATCTGATACTCGTTCAAGCTTATCATTTTGTATCTCTTCACGAATTCAGGGGTCGACTGGAAGTCGCTGACGATACCAGCGTGTTTACCGATTACCACGGACTATTTTCCCGACAAGAGAAGTCTGCAGAACGACTACGTCGTGTCTGACTATAATCTGCTTCCCGATGACGTTAACGCGGATTTCGCGCAGCAAAGGGCGATATACAAGAAACCCCTGACGACAGCTGAGGTTTTCAAAGAACTTGTTTCTCAGCGGTTGGCTCAGGTAAATTATTATTTGCTTGTTATTTTTCTAAGAATACAAATTTCGCAAAAAAATTACGATTTTTTTTTAACAGGGTTTCCAGCTCATTATTCTCTCCCCGAGTAACAAGCATCAGTCTTCAACCCCCGGCAGCAACTCAGCGCCGCCTGTGAGTTCTGTGATGCGGGGCAGGCAGACAGAATCAGAGCCGAAGGAGGAGTATTTGCTGAGTATAGGCAGAATATTTCACAAGATATCGCTATGTGGAAATTCCATCACTGTTACGCGATACAGACCGCGGTGAGCGTCGATTAATTTTCGGTAAACTACTCCCGGCAGTTGTCGAATTGAATGTGAAATCTTTTGCAGGCATCCTTACCCTCCATTCAATATTCACTACCGCTACCGTTTTCACGCGCCTCACCACGACACCTACGAAGTATCTTGGGTATCCTTTACGACGGAAAAACTCGAAAACTACAACTGGAATTATTTGGATCATTACATATGTACGAGAGGCGACACCGACTTTGCCCTGGTCGAGGTACGTTGATCGCAGAGTTGACAAAAAATACTCCAACTGCATTAACCGACTGTTCTTTAAGGCCCTGAAGTACTGGAGATTTCGAATGTTTCTCCTGCCGTTGAATAACATCGCGACACGCAGGATTCTCGAGGGCTCCTCGAGATGCGACCTCTACACACCACCGACGGCTCACGAACAGGCTCAGCTCATGGACGGCTTTCTCCGTTTCATCGAGGGTTACTTGAACAAAATTCGCCGGCCGAATCCTAACAAGAACTGGGTAAAAAAAATGTTTGCCATATTGCGAGCCTGAGCTCGAAGAAAAAACTAATATTTTTTTGTTCCGATCACGACTTGTAGGTTGCCGAGACGAGTTATTAACGAGACTAGAGCCTTTTAGTGATGATTAATAATGTTCTTAAAATCGGATATTTTTTTTTGTGTACCGCATTCAACGCTAATCTCCCGACACAATTGAATTGCATGCCAAACACCGAGTAGACTTTGAGTGATCGTAATCCGTAGATTATATTAATTTGCTGCTTCAAGTCACGACATTAATTTGGCATCTGCCCCAGTCAATAGTAACAAAATTTCCCTCGAAGAATTACCAAAGCTTTGATATTCTCTCAACAGGGCCCACGACGTTGCTATCGTCGCAGCGGAAGCGCTCGTAGCTTCGGTATCAGCACTTATCGTAGAAATATTGTTCGTATGTGTAGATTCGACGTAGTTTGCCGATAGCTCGATTGTCTATAGGGGAGGAAGTTCAGCATGCTATGTTTCAGAGCCCGACAGCTCTAGGCGGGCCCCGTGAGACCCCGAGAGATCCCGCGACGCACTTGACAAGACGCAGGCACAGCACGAGCCTGATATTCCTCACTAACCAGGTACTTCCTCTCCCAGTTCTAGCGTCGCGAGCGAACTTCAACCGAAGATACATTCCACCGATCACGAGGAGCTTCGCGCGAACTTTAATCAGTCAATTTCAGTCAACACGATCGAGACTCCCTCGGGAACCAAAATCCACTGCATCAAACTTACATTTATTCTCGCATGAAAAACCATTCGTCGTTCGTCGTCTCCATAGTCTCAAAGATTCCGTTATCCCTGCACTGCCAAAATGCGACTGCACACGCTTCTTCTTATTATTATTATATATTTACGTTGTTTCTCAGAACGTTATTGACGCAGTGGCCGAGATCAAACCCATTGACGCCTACAAATATCGTCCACGTTAACATTTATCGCTTCTTCGTGCCTTCAGTGTTGTGCATCCGCGATCCGATGAGCTTGATTTATTTTTTTTTAATATCTAATCATTCAACCATTCGCCGTACAACGCTACGACACAACCGACGTTTATTCGTGCATTATTATCGATATATTTTTTTTCTCGCTCAACTACTTTACAGACAACTCTAGTCGGAAGCTCTCCTTTCCGGGAACGGCTGGGAAGCAACCGCCTGCCTGAAAAACCGAGACCAAGGTTTGACACGCTTTAATCGGTCGACTGCAACATTTGTGGCTTTCACTCGAGCTTGCACATTCTCAGATTTTTTTATGTTCTTTTCACTTGCAGCTGAATATTTGTACTGGTGGTCTTATGGTTTTTTTTTCTCCTTGTCTCGCATGTCACAATACAATTTATGTTGATACTGCATTACCATAGGCAACCACGCTGGAGTGAACTGACGCTAATAATTCATTTTCGCAGCACTGTGATACCTGCGCGACCTGTGTTTTCCTATAGCTATAGGTAGAGAGTTGTTAACGTATTTGTACGCATTTCATTCGTATCTGTAATACTATTACACTTATTACACTTTTCAGTTTCGTTTTATAACTGTATCTCGTTTATATTGTAGTTGTGCAGGCAGAGTATTTGCACGTGGAGAGATTGAAATACTCGTTCACAAAAATGAGTGAATAAAATGCATAGTTGCTGTGTTTAATTGATGTGTGCGAATGCTCTGTTTGTGATAATCTTTTGGTGGTAAGTGAGTGAGTGACGGGGTTCTCTGTACAGGAGAAGCACGCAGTAATTACAACTGCAGCTGCCCGCACGTCCCTCGACACTCCTCGTTACATGCCAAACAGGTTGGTCTTTTTCTTTGCTTCTTTTTTTTCTTTCTTCACAACTGTAACAATTGGCTAAATTTTCACGCTGCAACAAATGAATCTAACACACAGTTATTGTAAAATTGGCTATAAAGACTCAATTTCTTCTTCGGAATTAATACCACCTTGCGGATGATGCGACTCAATCAGGATGTGTATTTCACTACTAAACACAATTTGTACGCTTCATTATTCAGTGAGCAAAAGTTGTTGCGGCTTCTTAAAATTCACTTTTGAAACGAGCTTGACACTTGCACTCTGTCCGAAACACTTTTAACGTTGAATCTGATAACCACGAATCGAATTGCCACGTCGGCTGTAGGTCAGGCTCGAAGGTGATGGACAGAGGAAGAGTTTCGCCTGCGAGCGAAGCGGTTCTTCCTCTCGCGCTCGAACAGCCGCAACAGGATCACTCGGAAGTTACCGAAGAAAAGTATGTATTTTTTTAATGTTCACTGGGCGATCTTGCGCAATTTGAGCTTGTGTGAATTTAATTTTTTTTTCGCAGCTCCAATGCAGAAGTAACGAAGATCAAAAGTACGGCACCAACCAGTGAGATTCTCGAGGCTATGAAGCATCCTCAAACTGGAGTTGGATTTCTCACGCAACATCCGTCGCTTCCGAGCCAAACGTTCGTCAGTGCCGACGCTGTTCAGTGGCTCAACAAACATCTCGAAGGGGGAGTCACGATAGAGGAAGCTATAAAAATTATGAAGGTACAGCCGTGGATTTGAATATTTCAAAGAAAAAACGAATCCCATATCGGAAGTTGATAAATTGTTTCACTATTTATTTCCAGAATATGATCGTCGATCGGCTTATCTGCCACGCTTCCGGTGACTTTTCGAAGCCCTTCATATTAGGCTTTTATTTGTACCACATAGTCCAGGATAAGGACGGGCCAAAATGTAAGTGTTGCGATTGAAGATCGAAAATTAGTGCTTTTATTTACACTGTCGTATGATCCGTGCAGCTGTGGATTATTCGCCGCCGCTCTGCGACCTCCAGAGCTTCGAGAACGAGTGGGTGGAAGTGGAGATGAAAGCGCCGGAAGGATGGTGCGAGCCATCGTCCTCGAACGCAGCCCCAAGTGTCTCCATACCTATATCCATACCCAGCTGCGAGACCATCGACGAATCGAACATCCCACCTTTTCTTCGAGACGATCTCGAGCTGTTGGATCCTACGAACGAAAAAGACTGGAGAGGTAAGTCAAGAATTCCATTTGAGTGATCAGAGCGGAAGGCAAGAAGGCTGATAAAACCGATCATTTCAGTTCCGCCGTACAAACACACGCACCTCGATATTGATCTGCAAAACCGAAGTGACAGAATCGAGTGGGGCCATTTGCGGTACCAATCGACCTTCAAGACTGTCAACTCCTACGAACTGGTCGTTCAATGGGTCGCGTCTTCCGGAAGCATCGTGGCCGATCTTGTAACTATCCAATTTCCCTCACTGACAAAATCGCACAATTCGCGTGAAATTTATTTAATAATTTTTTCGGCAAGATTTTCGCATGGCAACGCAAAGCTCAAATTTGTGGAATACAAGTGGTACCGATTCCCAGCGATCTGCTGGCGCTGCCTTACACTCTGAAGAGTGATCCACTGAGAGGGCCAATTTTTATACCACTCGACACGGAGTGTCTTATGACGAACAAACGATACCTCTTTGAAGGTTTGTACAAATGTTGAGTTCATCATTATTACCGATTTGAATACTGACCGACTTACTATTTTTTATTTTTTATTTTTTTTCTCATTTCGCAGAGTTTCGAGAAGACACGTACACCCAACGATTGTTCCTCTTTCAAGAAGCTATACTACAGAGATACGGATTTGTACCGTGTCATATGGAGAACAACGAAAACGATCATCAGTACGTTCACATAACGGGTAACGTATTTATCCTGGTGCCATCGACGATGTCGACGAGACCGAGGCCGCGCGCGGGCACCAGCGTTGTGAGGAGAACCACCGCGCAGAAAAGGTACCCTGTTCATCCGGACCAGCCGAGCCCGCACGAGGCATACATCACGAGACACGTGAGCGGAAAGAACAAGGATGACTACAGTATGGACAGAAGAATGGGTTTCCTCTGGTCGTGGAATCACATGGTCAGCCGCAAATGGAAGTCACTGTCGACGTCGGCAGGCGACGAGCTGTTCCAGAAGAAAATAATTCAAGACTTCCGGCACTTCTGCTCGAACGGCGACAACCGACTGAAATTATTCTGGGAGTCCTGCTGGGAACTCAAGGAAAAGTCTTGCACAAAAGTCAACGGAAATTAAACCCCTCATCATTACCAATGTGTAAATAAATATAATATATAATATAATCCGCGAGAAAAATTGATATCGAAATGTTTAAAAAAATTAGTGATTGTTTTATTTCTGTAACCATTGTTAATACATTTATAGTGATCGTGGTAAGGTAATAAAAAAAGAGGTTTACAAAGACAGAAAAACTGATACTGTTCGCAACAAATTACTTTTCGAGAGGGGACGAGTAGCGTTTCGGTCAGTCTCGTGTGTCGCACATGCTGCATGTGCTTCTCCTTTCACTCCACTTCGAGATCGCGACCTTTTAATCGCCACCATCGTCCCTACAACGCACCAAAAAGCAACTCTCGTTATAATTCATAAATTAACCCAGTAAAAAACAAATCATCCTACGATGAAATCACGTTCGTGTCACTCGCGCTCAGACAATCAGATACAAATATATAAACTAGAGTTTATAAAAAAAAAAAAACTGGGTTGTGTCGCGTCTGCGTGTATTTATATATTAAATTATAATATCTCTGTGCCGTCTAAAAGCCTGACCTGGATGGCGGTGTTGCGAAGTACTTCTTGTTTTTTCTCAAAAATGTCCGACTGTAAAGAATTATTTTTTAACGTCACAAGCTGCGTAAAAGCAATTTAGAAAGATATAAAAATATTCATATTCAATTTACCTAGAACCAAGCGGGGTATTGAAGAACCCGCGAGACGCTGTTCGCTTGAGAAGCGACTCCGTCGATGGTGTGTGTCTCAATTCGCCGGTTTTCGGTGTTCCAAGGTTACTGAGACATTCGGGATTCACGAAGTTGGCCCAGTAATCGGACGGGATCTTCAGCAAATGCTCAACAATCTGCAAATTGCAAAATCCCATGTCAATATATTTGGTAAATCACCGTCAATTGTCAGTGCGGGAATAAACGTACAGCAACTTGATTCTTCGTCTCGCTGAGCATCGAGGTCGGCGAGGGCTCTTGGCAGCTGTAACCGACCAGAGTGGGTCCGAAGACTTTGGCAAGATTGCTTATCGGCATTTTACACTCGGCGCTGCTCGAGACCCTCTGCAGATGAAGAATGAGAAAGGCGAGGGTGTCGCGATTCGGCTGGGGAAGCTCGCTAATCGCTTGATACATCGCGGCCTCCGCCTCCTGTTTGTCGGGAATCGTGGTGGCGCGCACGAAGTCGGCCCAGAGGCCGACGGTGATGAGGGGTTCGCGCAGAGAGCGCAGAAAATCCTTGAGAGTCGAGCATATCGTCGGTATCTCGACTTCGGAGAGATTGGGCGCTCCTTTGCCCTTCAGGAACTTCTCCTTCAAACATTTCACGTCCGACGAGCCACCGGTTACTCGGTACAAGCCCTGCTCGCCCATACCGCGCAATTCGACCTCGTTGATGCAGTGAACGACCAACGACGGTACCATCGGTGGTATCATTGGCGTGTAGTCTGCAATCGTACCCTGAAAAAAAAAACTTTGGTCATTCTATCCTCTAATCTAATCTCGGCTGTACGTTGAAAATAATAATAATATGATACATACCGATACGCCGCGCAACGTAGGCGTATTTCCCGTTGGTACGCACGGAAGTGGCACGAGATCTTTACACTCCGAGTGAGCGGTTGCCCGGCAATCACGACATTTCAGCGCGACTTTTCCAAATCTTATTCTAAAAATCGAATTCGGAGGTAATAAAAATATCTATGGTACAATTTAATGACGAATCAATAGATTCTTCTTTCAACTACAATGTGCGTACCTTTTGCCACACGGCGAGCATATTTCGGGTTTGATAACGGTCTTCGCCGCGAAGCTGTGTCCTCTGGATGACTTGAGGTTGAGAGTATAGCCGCCGATGTTGGGACTCGGTTTGAAAATGCCTTCGGAATCCGAGCCCGAAGTCATGATATCGGCCATCGGAGCGGAGGGCTGTGAAGGAGATTTTTCATGTATTTTTTTCAGCTCCAACAGCTGCCGTAGATGTGGCCGAAAAAAAACTTACTTTAGTGTTGGTTATCAATATATCGTTGGTATCCAATTGTATAACCTTGGACCTGGTGCGATCGGCGCTCTTCCGTCTCTTTCGCGAACTGTGCAACACCGATTGCGGATCGTGATTCTCGTCGGCAGGCAGAGCCTCGATGACCGAGGACGCGGTGATCGTTCCATCCTTAGGCATCACTACCGTTGTGGTAGCGACTATTCTGTCGGAGTTGTTGAGCTCCGCGACCTTCTGCAGCGTGCTCTTGCGCTTCTTCGAGTACTCGCCGCTCGGCCTGTGCTCCTTCCACTCGCGTTTGTTCTGATTCTGATGGAACATCACGCTCGCGTCCAGATCATCCTCCGACTTCGAGAAACAACTGAGATCGCTCAGCAGCGAACCGGTGGAGTCCAGCTCCGCTATGGTATTGAGTCTGCAAATAATCGCCAATCATATTTTCATCGCTTTACATTGAATTTAAATTCATCTAAAATACCAAGTCTCTTTTCCCAAAGCTGCTGTAAAATTTCCCCTTCCACAGGTGGCAAAATACTCACTTGTCATTATTGTGAACATCTTTTAAATGTGCGTTACTGTGTCTACCGTTCTGAGTAGTGTTATTGAGAAACTGGAGCTTTTCACGGGTTTCGTCGTTTAAGTTTCTGCCGCCGTCATTAAAGAGTAAGTCTCGTGCCAATATGATTTGTCTTTCCTAAAAAACAGAACAATCGTAAGACCAATATCTATATAAATTGTACCTATGTCTCGTGTATTGATTATCGACAATTACAAGTGAATTTCGCTGCTCCTCCGCAACTCTGCGCCTTCTTTTCTCCTCGTCCAGGAGCCTACGAGCGTGGCTCAATTTCCTGTCCAGATCAGCCGACTCGTGATGCGCCTTCTCCAGTGCAGTGTGAAGGCGCTGACATTCCTGTACCGATGCCAGCCACTTCTGCCGCATCTCCTCTTGATTTATCGCGAATTGAAGAAACTCTGTATGAAACGAAATGAAGAAACTCTGTATTAAACATCGACTATTCATCGATTCAACTGGTGGCTGCGGCGGTATTCCGACACCGGTTGACTGCTGTAAACAGCGATGGCATCAACTAACCTTCCTCGCACGATCCGTTGACGAGGACGTTCGTGCATCGCACGAGCTCGTCGTGCGTGGCGAGCACCGATAGCGACGACGTCATTTTCCCGTTTGTCAATCGACGTCTCACCTCGAGTCACCACGAAAATCCATCCACGAAAGATGCGAGAACGAAAAAGGGCGCCTTTTCCCGCGAGCTGCGCGCCGTTCGTCGCGACTGCACTTTTCACGCCTGTCCGCGTCGTCAAATCTACGAAAATCTATCCACGCCTGATTATCTCCTCACGTTTCGTCGAACATTCTCCCGGCTGTTCTGAATTTCTGCTTCGCGTCTCACTATTTTCAACGTACGAAGGGACCGGACTCGCTCACGCCAAACGCCGTTAAAAACTATCCGTTGACATCGCACGCTACGCTGCTCTGTAAATGCGCTCCGGGGGCCTCGACAAAACCGTCTCCCTCGGATTTTGAATCCGGCCAATCGCGCGACAGAACGGGTAACGGACATGCCGCGCCACCTGGCGGCAAATTCTGGAACTTTTGTGCGCGCTTCGACGTTTCAAACGACTCTCAATATGCTGATATGAGCTTTTTGAAAAAAAATAAATGCATAGGGCACTTACCGTAAGTCTCATCCTTTGCAGAAACTTCCACAAGTACGCAAGTATACCGATGGGTAGGTAAATGAATGAAAGTACGAATTGTATTCAAAGACAAAGTTTTATTGACTATATCAATTAATGACCGTACACCTAATTCTATGTGAAATAGAATATTACAAATTTGTGTTCTATTAGGAGTAATGGAGGTTTTGGGTGAATAAATGAAAGTACCAATTGTATTTAAAGTCAAAGTTTTATTGACTATATCAATTAATGACCGTACACCTAATTCTATGTGAAATAAAATATTAAAAATTTGTGTTCCATTAGGAGTAATGGAGGTTTTGGGATGGTGGAGGGACGGGATGAGGGTCCATTTTTTTCTCATTTATTTATTTGATAATTATAATAATAAATTTTCTTGCCAACCAAGTTTATAATAGTGATCATTAAAACATATATATCAACTGATAAAGAATATGATCGATATAAACGTTGAATCACGTCGAAAGCTCTTCCCTACTTATAAGCGATATATTTTAAAATAATCTTTGTCATTCGGTGGATCTTGAATTTTTCTTAAGTGCACAGTCAGCCGCCCCCCAACGACCGACTTCGCCGAGGCCTCGGGGGAGCGCGATGCCCAACGAGTCTGATTCTGTCTTGAGTCTTGCTCTTATTGCGCGCTCGTAGCTCTTCGTAAGCTTGAGACTTCACAGCCGCAAATGAATGGGATTTGGATCATATTCTTTGTCACAAGCGCAAGTAAAACCTTCCGATCTTGAATATTCGAGCAAGAGCAAACATCTTCTGAAATTCTTGTCTTCGACTTTTCTTTGCAAAACTTTTTCATTTTTTCAGTGAAACTTCAAACTTCCCTCTATCATCCAATACCTCTTGATTCAAAACCTTATAAACAAACAAACATGTTAGAGAACTTACGACTGCTTTATCAGGTTTATTTTGTGATAAATGTCTAGGAATACCACAATTATGCAGTTCGGCACCGCTCAATAACAGCGGTACTTCCCTGATTAACGGTTGGAATATAAAGATAATAAACATCATGAAACTAACGCGAGAATAGATTTGAAACGAAACAACACTGTGCCAATTTTATCGTTAATATTCCAACCTTTACATTATAGCCATAAGAATATAGTGTACTTCAACCTTATCTTCATAACTTTAAAAAAGCAATATTGATTTATGAAAATAAGGTCTCCCGTCCATTCTGACCTTACTATTTTCTCGTTATTTCTTTTTCGCGCGGAGCTCCCGATTGTTGTTTGCACTATAAGTCTTTCGCGATCATTTTTCTTTTTTTTCCGTTTCTAGTTTACAATAAAAATATTATGACTCGAAATGTTCATCAGCGTTCGATCGGATGACCGAAGCAGATATTTTTTTGTAAGGTAAGAATAGTAGTTAGAATGTAGCATGTCTATATTCGACCCCGGAACATAGTTAGAAGAAATGGGGGGGTTTCAAAGGGTCAAGTCACACAAATGGTTCCCAACACCTGGCCTCTCGCATCATACTCGTGTCACTTAATATCGACCTGAAATTCATTAAGCAACGAAAACCATGATTGTTTTGACCCAGGTTAGGGGACAGGGGGAGGTGCGGCGCTTAGTCTCTACCGTACGACTTTGCGGCTTTGATCATCGTATTAGTCGCGGGCCCATCCGTTCTTGCTATTTACTCTCCCGTGACCGGACATACTTTTCGGGAATAGAATGTAGGCTTTGTACGGAAGCTTTACACCCAGGACAGAATACCCCCAAACTTTAATATCAAGAGCACGAGTGTTGTATTTTTTTTCTTTTTATTTCGTTTTTCTCCGTTTTTTGCTTTCATTTGCGCGATTTACGGTTTCGTTCCGCTTATGGAATTCACGCGACCATCGATACGGAACCTCGCGAATGATTGTTCTTAAAATTAAGAAACTTAGACGTACAGTCATTGATGGACAAAGCTGAAGCATATCTATGTAGGCTACCTATACTGAGAAATAGAATTGCCAGACATGTTATGAACAGACTTACGTGGTGAGTATGAGCGCGATGTCGAGCGGTCGTAGCGAGATTTGCGACGATTGTAGTAAGGACTGGGCGAGCGACGATAGCTTCCTCGATAACTACTACTCCTGTTGCGAGATTGGAGGAAACGAAAAACACGACGATTAAGAAAACATATATATTCTTGCAATGTTTTTTGTTCTTTCGAATCCAGAAATCCTTGTACTTACTCCCTGCGTCTTGGCGCATCGCGGCTGTCGCGTCCATCGCGACCATCGCGACCTTCGCGGCCACTGCCTTCTCGGCCATCCCACCCTCTGTCATGTAGATGCGTCGGTTTTCCCATATAAATCCCAGGGGTGGGAGTATGTGCGCGTTGTGTTATCGAGAAATCGACTCTTATTCTTCGTCCGTCAATTTCCATTCCCGTGCACTGTTCCTTTGCTACTTTGGCATCTTCGCTCGACTCAAAATATACAAAGCAGAAACCCCTAGACCGTCCCGTCTGAAATTCACCGAATTACGATTACTCAGATTTTATTTATAATTGCTTGTTGAAAACTTCATGCAGGACATGTTGCCAGAGGCCTTTAACGTATCGCGTAAACTTAATGAGCGTATGTTCTAAATCTCTGGCATGGAATTTGCTGTTCCAGTCAATTCTAAGATTGTCTGGATGAACGTAACTAATATTAGTTGTTACTAATATTTGGGTACCTTAGCGTCGATGACGACTTGAACTCGTTCGACAGGGCCGTACTTGGAAAATATGTGATGTATCTGTTGCTCTGTTGTATAGATGGATAGACCGAAAACTCCGAGGCAGCGCGAGGGACAAGGATTATCCCGGTTTCCGACGTGCCGCCTTCTGGACGACATCGGGCTGCGAGAGTGCGATCGATAAATGTTCCTGTCCCTCTCGCGAGAATATCGGGAGCGAGAGTATGACCGAGACCTGCTGCGAGAGTAGCGTCCGCCTCCTCTGTACGGCGATCGGCTGCGACTGCGGCTGCTTCCCCGGTGACTTGCGTTCGCATATTTTGCGCTTCGATATGACTTACGGCCGCGCGAAACGGAGCGACTGCGCGATCTCGAGTATTCTTGTTTAACCGGCCTGTGACTTTCCTTGCGTTCTCTCGACTTGCGTGATCTGGACCTTGATCGTGAATCGCGGAGGCCCTCGTCCGCTGCCCGTGGCCTCCGAGGACTCGCACTGCGACTGCCGCTTCGCTGCATTAAAAAAAAACAACATATTAATTCCAGACATAAATATTTTATTTTTATTTTTTTATAAATGTTCTGTCGAAACATTCCACTGGACTATGCTACGCAATGAGATTGCAGGATCGGAGTGCTCGGTGCACGTTTCAGGCAACATAAATTATTCATAGCAGTGATAAATTAATCGACAATGCACGAGTAATCTCTGAATGTTGAGCAAATTATGCCAGACAGGCACTTTATCACAAATGGTCAACTGCGTCAATTGATCGGGACTCCGTTGACAGTACGGTAACATAATTGTTCAAATGTTTACATCGGAAGAAGCGAACCAAAGATGTTTAAGAAAAAAATTGATGGAATATGTATACAAAAATGGTTATTCGATGCACCAATGAATTTGAGTTGGTCCGTTACAAAATTTGTTGATTGGCCGAAAACCTATATTTTTTTATTTTCTTTCTCATTTTCGTTGTTTGGCCCAGAGGCTGGCAAGACGAAAGGGGGCGATATAAAATAACAGAGGCATGTGCGATGCGACGGGCAACGATGCGGATCGATAGCGGCTCGTCTGCCGCATGTCTCTAAAAGCGATTGAAATTCGTCGTGCACCGTCCGTATCGCCTCTAATAACGCGACGAGAAAATGGCTTACCTCGATATCGCTCATTGTGTGATTTCGGCAGCGGCGAGCAATGACGAAAATAGTATGAAACCGGCTGGGGCCAGGAACGGGGATCGGTGGCGTCGCTAAATAATAATGGCGACCAACCCTGGGTCCCCCTCGCGAAGAGTTGAGCCTCGCGAGCGGAATTGCGGCGACGGCGGCCCGGCGGCGGCGATTCACAATCCGCCAGACAACGAACCAACATCCGGCGTTGCTAGGATACACCGCCGCGGATTGGTCGATCGCCGACACCAATAGGCTTGATTGTTTTCGACAACATTGCTATATACTGCAGAGGGAGGAGAGGGAGTGCGTCGGCGGCGATCCGGTCGCTCCGTGTAGACTGTCTACACGCATCGTGCGATATGATAGCCGTTCGTCGATTGATTATCTTCGATACTAAATGTAATGCATTGCTCGCAGGGTTCGCGCGCCGTACACGTTGAGAAGGCGACAAGATTTGCGCATAATCCACGGTCGTTTAGATGTTTTTACCTTCTAAAAGTTCATTACACTCTTTAATACCGACCGAGCTCGGAGCGCAGTTCTCCAACTTACCGACAAGCGATAAAACAAATTGCGTCGCTGCGGCAGTAATTTTTCGCCGGCTTTGCGGAGGCTGCGACGCTAACGCCAAGGCTGACGCCCTGACATAACGGGTTAATATGTAGGTTATCCACTGCTATCGGTGTCTCCGGCAAGTCTGTCACCGAAGACACCGACTACTGTCAGCTTCTTTCGTTTTTTTTTTACCGCTATATTTGGAAGGGGATTTTCTCAAACAGTGCACAGATGTCGACGCTTTTTGTTCGCACTTGTCAGTAGAACGCGATCAGCTGTTAGCGAGCAAAGATTGTTAGCATTATCGGAGAAAATGGTTTCGCGTGGGAAAGATGAAGCCGGCGGATCGCCCGTGCTGCTGCCGGTTTTACTGAGCGCTTTCGCGATTCCCGTATCCATGCTCTTTTGGATCGTCAATGTCGTTTACTCGATTTTCACGCCCGAAGCGGAGCATCTGTACGAAGGTAAATGCCGTTGAATTGTCACATTAAAAATTTGCGGGTTGTTGCACTTTGGGAATATGTAACAATCCTGAGCATTTAACTGGAAATTTTTATTGGAAATTTTATGTAACAGGTCACCCTGTGATCTCACCTTGGCGATGGCTAGCCGCTGTTGTTATTCCAATCTTGTTTGTACTGTGGGGTTTGAAAAGACGCAGCTTGGACCTGAGCGGAGCAATTCTCGGTACAGTTGTCCACGCATTGTTTTTCATTCAAAATTTCACGCTACTGTTGATGTTTTACAGATATTTTTAAAATACAGGTCTCTTTATGGGTTTTATTCTGACGCTGACAAACTTTGCCCATCTCGCTTGTTTGATGGCGTTCTTTATGAGCTCGACGGTGGCTACTAAATTCAGGAGCCACAGGAAGAGGAAACTTGAGGCTGACTTCAAGGAAGGAGGCCAGAGAAATTGGATCCAAGTTCTTTGCAACGGCGGAATGGCTTCTCAACTGGCGCTTCTTTATTTGCTGGACGTCGGCTGTGGAGATAGACCTGTTGATTTTGACAAGGACTACAGGAGTTCTTGGCTTTCTATGGGGATATTGGGTAATTAGTTCTGTTTGTGAAACTGTAGAAAATATGTGAAAAAAAATGTTTAAATGAATTATCACATTCATCAGGAGCATTTGCATGCTGCAACGGAGATACCTGGGCCTCGGAAATTGGGACTGTAATTGGTACATCCGATCCATTTCTCATCACAACGCGAAAAAGGGTACCCCGAGGTAACAATTACGGAAACTGTTAATAATGCTTTCCCATGAACTTTTCAAAAGAGGGATATGTTTTTTTAAGGGACCAACGGTGCAGTTTCTTGGGTAGGTTTGCTCGTTTCTCTCTTGGGAGGACTGCTAGTAGGTGTCTTCCATTATCTCGCAGTGTTATACAGCGTTGATTCGGCAATCTTGCAATCGGCCGCCACTCAATGGCCGATAATAATCGTGGGAGGAGTTGCGGGTTTGTTGGGAAGCTTGTGCGATTCCTTTCTCGGGGCAACCTTGCAGTATTCTGGTACGCCTTTTATCACGTTTTTTCAATGATGAACTGACTTCTAAGATGCAATAAAATTGATTTTATGCATACAGGGTTGAACGAAGCTGGCCAAGTGGTAGAACATCCCGGAAAAGGTGTGAAACACATTTGTGGCAAACAAATACTCGACAATCACAGTGTCAATCTGTTATCTAGCATTATCATTGCTCTGACCATTCCTAGAATAGCCAATTGCATTTGGCCGTGAAGTTGTACCGTGAAACTGAGGCTCTGCGATTCCTCACGCATCCTTTAGATTCGATGCATTTGCAAGCGTTCGATTATCGTATGTAATTTTAATCGATATTAATGTTTAACGGAAGAATTGTTAAGAATATTTAGATCTATTTATTATACGTATATGTACGAAAAGAATATATTGTTTTATAATGCTTCTACTTACGGTTAGTGAACTGCCTTTTATTCTAGCGACGAAAAATGTTTAATACCTGGAAAGAGATATTTGTGGATAGGCATTTATTAATTTTTCTTATTACACGAACTTATTCTCAAATTACAACGATTATACTGCTTTTTTTGGTTTGTTCCGACTACTGGGTATAGCATTTGTAAATATCGTGCTTCATGACAATTACAGCTATCAAAAACATAGTTAAGACCTACGTTTTTTGGGCGATAAAAACCTGAGGGAACGTAGAAAACGAAAGTAAAAGATCGACTCGCTGCAAAAAGGTCAGAAGCAAGTAGGGAATTAATACGTGGAGCCTTGTGGATTACGTATCTTTGTGTCTGAATCTCAGGTACAGTTTTGTGCTTACGTTATCGCGCTGAATTCGTCTCTAATTCGGTATTCTCCAACTGATGTTTCGGATCTCTAGCATGTTTGTTTTTCTTCATTTATACGTAGTTTTGTGTTATTTGTATCAACGACATTCACTATTTATCTTTGACAGTTTTACGTACAAAACCTACGCTAAACGTGTATAATATATTATTAATCGTTACAATTATGTTGAATTTTTTCATTATATGTATGTAGTGATATGATGAATTAAGTGATTTGTTTTCCCCAAAACAGTTTTGATAGACAATAGCTAACTTTTTTTAACGACTCATTTACGATTCTTTAACTTGAATAAATGCTTTATACAGTATATTTCACTCGCAAGTAGTGTATATCTAATAATATCGAATCTAGGTTTACACACAACTGTACAAATCCTTTACATTATTTACAAAACCTCGCGTAATTTTCGTATCTCCATAAAATATCCATCTTGTTTGCCTTCTCAATCCGTTCATTTCGATTCAGAGTAAGTACCCGTTATGCGGCAAAACACGTTTTAAAACTTCAGCGCTATACATGTAGTACATGACGGTGATGATATTGGTAAATTCGAAGGGATTCGTTGCAACGCAGCCACTTCTTTGACTGAAATTATAAAAGAAATTATAATCTATCGTATGCAAGGTGGATTATCTCTCTGCATATGTATTTAAAATGTATTATCTCGAGCTCGATGGATATCTAAATCGGCTCCGAAACTTCCTGTCAACACAGCAACTCAGGCGTGCAAAGAATAAAACAGAATGAAACGCGTTTTCTCAGCTCCAATATATATATTCACTAGGGTGACAATATTTGAACTTTGGCACATGCCGAATGAGATAAAAAGATTACGGTACGATAGGTATGATGAAACGGAAATGAACAATGACAAAGCAGTATAAATCTCGAATGAATTAGAGAATAAAAAAATGAATATCATCGCGCCGCGTTCACTCGCGAGAATAATAAGCAATTACAGTGAATTATAAATATCATCATTATTTATTCTCGTTTGTTGGACGCAGAATACCGCGACTGCTAATACCGAGCTATAGCACCATTTATCATTCGGTATATAATATGAGTTGCAGCACGGGATAGGACAAATGTGTACCGACGTTTGAGCAATTCGGTGAAAGATTTGTTCGTTAGTTCATAGACCGTCAGTTCATTTGCGAGCTGAAGATAAAGTCAGAAAATTGTCACGCTAATAGATAAATATTTAACTTTCTTTCCACGTTCGCAAACGGTTGAATTATTCGTCAATTCGTCGAAACGACGACCGGTCACTGCGCGGAAGCCTTGAAAATAGCGTTATAAGAATTCACGGTATGTAAATCTATTTTAATACTATGTACATTTTGGAAGGATCGAGACAGGGTGGTCGCAGTTATTTTTCTTACAAATGTACCGTTACACAGTTCTCCGAGGAACAATAATATACAAGTGTAACTATATACACATATCTATTTGACAAATACTCTCGTATCGCGCGCGTCTTCCGCGGAAGTATATAGATTTATCGTTGAATCTAGACCATTCGAGTAAACATTTATCTTCGTCTTCGTCAATGAACTCATTTGTTCTTATCGATGTCATCGAATGTCGGTTAAAATGCGGTATTCGTGTTTTCCGTAAAATTGGTTAAATACTTAAAATTTACGGACTGGCAGTCCCGGAGTTGCGGCTCGAGCAGTCCGAGTCGTCGAGGCTCTCCGCTTTCTCGGGCGATGAGACGTGTCAGAGGTCAAGGGAGGCCGCTGGAAGGTCCGCCAGGAGGATCGTCGAGGAATATCGCGAATCACGTCGCTCTTCGGGATCCTCCTCGTCGTTATCAGCACTGCGTCTGGTGCTGATTAAAATCGTGAGACGAATCGTTGCGCCTGACGAGGAGCCGGGAGTGATTGAGGCTGTTACTGCTCCGACGTGCCGTCGCCGCGGCGAACACCACGGGACTCGCATCGCGACTCTCGTCGAGATTTTCGTCCCTTTCGTCCGTCGGGGCTGCCGCATGATAGTCACACCTTTTCTTCTCCCGCAATCGGACCTGCGGTCGAGCGGACAAACTGCAACAGTCAACACCCAACAATGGATTCGACTCGGGCGTTGTCATTGGCGCGATACGGACGCCTTATTTTTTTTTTTTTTCAGTAAACCCCCATAATTGTAGTCTACACGTTGGGTTAGATGGTTATCGTACTGTTTTGTCGTCGTGTAAATAATCAGCGGTGTACGGGGATTACGTGTTAGTGCAAAGATCAGTCCGCATCGCACCATTGACGAATTTCAGGTGCAGTCGGAAAACGCAATATTCATATAAAAATCGCACATTCGTCGGTGTAATAATTCATTGTACTTTTGGCACTTGTGCTGGGATGATCTTCAAGGACATGTACGAATGCTGTGCAAACAGGTGATTACCCGAGCTACGGATAATTCTAAACGCGTGCTTTTAACGGTAGGATTGTTTTATTTTCACGAAAAAACACTTTATTAATATAGTCACTTTATTAACAAACGAATGAATAGTGAAAACAATAAGACAAGAAGCTCGCGGCAGCTAAGAAGCGTCGTGCATCGGCATTAAAGTTTGCCTTACCGAGACGGTAGTCGCTGTGCACGAATTCGCTCGTTTTCTCATGAACGCCGTGCCCTCCCATTTTCGTTTGAACTGCGATATTACCTGGACAAAGGAGACGCATTAATAATTTTTTTTTTCATTTTTAATAATTAATTTTTGGGCCTCACGATTTTTTCGCGAGGCCCAGGACAATTCCGTTAGCTTACCTCGCCGTTGCAGAAGCAGAAGAGCGTGGCGACGCAGAGACCCTGGAAAGGGAAAGAAAAAATACGATAACGATCCTGAAACACGTCAAGGGTTGACGCGCCGCGCCAGACGCAACCCCTAAAATTCGATAAAGATGCAAACTCGCGGGACAACCCGTCGCCTGGGTGGGTATACTCACTTGAAACGAGGATGTTATGCAGACGATAACGTCGTACGGTCGTTCCCAAGGGTTTCCCGGTGGCGGTCGGCACAGAGTGAACAAGTGCTGAAGACCCAACAGTGGAACCAGCAGTAAAGTCGCTCTGTAAAAATTTTTGTTATCAGTCGTCGTTGAAGATCGAGACCGCCGGATAAGCAGCGAATATTTTTCTTTTCGTAAAAAAACAGATATTAAAACTGAAAAAAACTGATAATAAAATACTCACCGAAAAGCTTGAAGTATAGAACGCGAGGGTCGTGTCCCGATGGCAGGTCCAGCTCGCAGTTTTATAACGAGGACCCGCACGATGTTACAGAGGAACATGAGATTGATGATTATAGTCACGAGAACCGGGATCGTCAGGATCAGCATGTAACTTCCTTCGTTGTGCCAACATCTGTGGAGAACACGCGAGGATCAACGATATTTCAGACGACGGAGCAATATCGATGGTCCTTATTCGCCAAACTGATACGGTGATTAATTGATCGCAAGGCAGAGGAGAAGCAGACGATGAAATCGCGTCCTTTTATCGGTTTGGTCGACGGGTAACCGTTGCTCGCGCGCACATTCGATACACCGCCGCGGAAATTGCATATCGGATACCGTATGCCGTGTTACCGCACAGAAGCAGAGAGGCGGCCCTGATTCAATTATTCGTACGCTAGCTGTTTAAGGTCCTCGACGAGAGTCCGTCGAGAGCTGCGAAGGCTTTGCTGCGGTTGGCAAGTTATCTATCGCCGCGCCGAGGAATTGACGTTCACCAATTTATCGTACGTGATTCCGGGCTTCCGGGTTCTCTGTTCAACGATGTTTCGCCAGATATTCCGGAAAGAGGATCGATAATTTTAGGGTAATTGTTGCTGCTGCGTCACTATCGAATCTCCGAGTCAGGAACCAATAGCGAGTTTCGGATATCCGAAACGGGAATTTCGCGTAACGTCGAATTCGCGTAAAAAGTTAGAAATGTTTTCCATTATGTTGCTGCCTCTCGTCGAACGGACAAATCACAGAGCGAGGGAATTATCTCATTACTTTACACGCGACACTCCTGGTTCTGCTTTTCTGGCCTCTGCTTTCCGTTCCCTAATCTCTGGAATTTTTTTGTTCCCCTTTCGTGCTCGCTCGGCGAATGCATTGATTAAGCCGCGCGAGGATGCCGCTGATTTAAATCTTTCCTCTCCCCAGAGGCGAACTTCAATTATCCTTTATTAACGTAGCCACGCGCGCCTGCGATTTTTTTTTCTTTAACTCATTTCTCTTCCCACTCTTTTTCGTCTCTTTGTCGCATTTTTCGAGTTTTTCTCCGAGAACTACTGAACTTCAATCGCTACTCATTTTGGTAATGAAAAAAACTGAGATTAGGTCGTGCATTTTTTTTAACTTTTCTCTTTCTTGGTTGGGAACAACGTTTGTCTTATTCCGAGTAGGTAAATTGCGACCCAGAGTAGAACTCCGTTGGATTAAATGCACTCAGCGGATGGCCTTTAAACTTCTCAGGCCTCTTAATTTAGTAAAATTGATTTATCTATTTTCAATCGTCCGGTCATGTTGCGTACCTCGATTAAGGCAGTCTCGGACTTACTGTAATAACTGAGACTTACTGTGCGTTGTCCTGAGGATCGTCACTCGTGCCCCTTAATATTGCATATATCGGGAGAAGAAAAGCTGGCGTTGACCAGCCGAGGACAACCAGCCACTTGACCAAATTGTGCTCACTCGTGAATGCATTCACGAGTATTGTGTGCAGATAAAAACCTTCGCACAAGGACCAGGAGTAATTTGTCAGGACGAAATAGAAAACTAGGAAGTTCAGCAGGCGGCAGGAAATCTAAAAACCCAGCGATAAGGAATTGATTACATTTTATGCCTCATTTATGAAATAGAAAAGATACGTTCCGTGACTCACCCCATTTTCAGCAAGCACTTCCGTATTTGAGATAACCGAAGTATACCAAATAATCCAAAGGACACTGCTGATTACGAAGGAAGTGAAAAAATTCATGTGGAGAGTTATCCTGGCGCATCTCAGGGACCTGACGAATAATTCAATGTTTTCTCAATGGAAAATCTAGAAAATGGGAAACGAAAAATTCATGTTGCTTCGAGTGACGTCTTACCGAAAATACGTGAAGATGCCGAGGGAAACGAGAACCGCTATCAAGGATATCGTGTAGCCGATTTGGAATATCACGTTCAGCCGTTGTTGCCACTGAAACACGCACGAATGAAAAATCATGAGGAAATGTAGACGCATCGAGAGGCAAAAAAATGAGTAGTCTGATATCAGCAGAAATAATTGCAATTAAAGTCTCCCGACGCTCGCACCAATTAACTTTAACGAGTGTCTGCGAATAAACGCAATTCTCGCTATTCGAACATTTTTTTGTTTTTATATATATTTTTAAAAAATATTTGCCGCCGCTCTCGAGTGTAAAAGTATTTGCGGAAGCAGAGCGGATTCGCGCGACAACATAGTTGATGAAAGTTTCGGTCTATACGTCACTCGTCGGGTATTCGCATCATCATTTCAATGAAACGAATTACCGTAGTGCTCCCGCTGCCGTCGCTGCCGCTTCACCTGTACAATAATTTAGCTCCAAGTATTAGACAGACTGCGAGACATGAATTATTCATAAAGTTTGCAATGTGTCGAATGCACTAGACGGCGAACGTTTCTATAATATCCAATGGGGTCAGCTCGTTGGTGCAAACGCGAAGCTCGACGGAGAAATTTGTGGTTATTGCCGTGCGTGTTCCCAATAAGGCGGATCTCATTATTTTGGATTTCTCGATGTTGTCCACAAATTCGTAATCAGCCGACAAAAAAATCGTCTGGTCATCGGGATGTGAGAAAAATATTTGCACCGCGTACTCGAACATTTCCTGTAGCGTAATGATAGCGAGAAGTAGAGACGACACGTGGCTCATTGCATCGTAGTCACTGGAAATAATATATAAATTGGCTGACGGTGCGTGAAGCACGAGCAGCACTGACCGGGCGCACACGGGATTTACCGCTGGGTTTGCGGTGCCCGAGCTGAAATTGTATCGCGAATGATAACGAACAACGCGACTGGCAACCCGATCGCCGGTCTTGCGGAATATCGCACCAATTCCGCTGGATTCAACGATGCGTGATTTCTCCGCAGATTGTATCGTTGTGGCACTGGGTCCATCGACACCGGATTCGATCATAATTTTGCGGCAGACCCGCGCGATCCGACGGATAGTTATTCTTCAGAACACGGGGTACAATGCTCGTACTCGCGCGTTTATCCAATAGCTATGACCCATATTATATTTTATGGCAGTGCACTCGGGTGATTTTTGACAGGTGACGAAAAGACTCACCTCGAGGTCTTCGACGTCCACGCAGGTCGTGTAATTACTCCACACGTGGTTGGTCTCCGGATGCCGAAACCACGTGCCGTTCGGCTCGCAATATTTGTACGCCTTAACTGCAAACAAAAATAAGTTATCCCTCTTTTAAAAAGTTCATGAGTAACGGAAAGCATTGTTATTTAAAAAACAAAAAATGTCGTGATCCCGATTTAGGCGGTTTTCTGACAAACTGTTTAGGCTACGATTCCTGACAAACTGTTCGGCCAAAAATTTTTTTTTTCAAAAACAACTAAAGAAGGGTTGTAACCAGTGTTTTCAGGGGTAGAATATACGACTTGAGAACGATGGTATAGGTTAAAAGTCGACATTTTGAAAAAATAAATTTCGTGACCCCGATTTGAGCGGTTTTCGGCCCGGCGGCCAGATCTACGATTTCTGACAAACTGTTCGGCCAAATTTTTTTTTTTTCAAAATCAACTAAAAAAGGGTTGTAACCAGTGTTTTCAGGGGTAGAATATGCGACTTGAAAACGATGGTATAGGTTAAAAGTCGATATTTTGAAAAAATAAATTTCGTGACCCCGATTTGAGCGGTTTTCGGCCCGGCGGCCAGATCTACGATTTCTGACAAACTGTTCGGCCAAAATTTTTTTTTTTTCAAAATCAACTAAAAAAGGGTTGTAACCAGTGTTTTCAGGGGTAGAATATGCGACTTGAAAACGATGGTATAGGTTAAAAGTCGATATTTTGAAAAAATAAATTTCGTGACCCCGATTTGAGCGGTTTTCGGCCCGGCGGCCAGATCTACGATTTCTGACAAACTGTTCGGCCAACATTTTTTTTTTTTCAAAATCAACTAAAAAAGGGTTGTAACCAGTGTTTTCAGGGGTAGAATATGCGACTTGAAAACGATGGTATAGGTTAAAAATCGATATTTTGAAAAAATAAATGTCGTGTAAATAAGAGCGCAGCAGCGCAAAGGTATCTCGGGCACGCGCGCCAGCGCGTGTGATTAGCCTAGTTCTCTATTAAAAAGTTCGTGAGCAACCATTGTTGTCGATTTATTCAGCATCTGATTGGTCGTTGGGAAACCGGCAGCAGTTTGATGTTTAATATCGCGAAATTTGGCAGTTCGTCAGAAAAAAATCTTTTTTCGCGTTTTTCTCCTCGAACCCGATTTTTCGGGCAAACAATCATTTCCGGAATCAGCGGGAAATTTGTCATCGAGTAGGGTTTTTACACTTCGTAAGATCAAACTTTCTTTTCGTCAAATTCTCTCCAATTGAGATTGGCACTGCGAAGCAATGGATAGCGCCTCTAAATCAGCCTCTACATCAGAGCACAGGTAGGTCGAGGGTTCGATATGGCTCCACGGGTTTATACGGCGGAGCTTTATGCACTGAAATTGCGCTAGCAACGGTCACTGACAAACGTACATTGCGAGTTTGGCGCTGTGTTACTACGACACCATCAATGGAGTGCACAGTCGTTGTGGCAGTAGTATCAGGCTGTATTACCCCGCGTCGATCCATCGATAACAATAGGATCTGACGGAAGGGCAGCAGAGAGACTCGCGCATTCCATATCATAGCTGCTTTTGAATCGTATACACACAATTATACGTGGTTCCGAGTATTAGCTATGCACCGAGTTATCGCTATGTGGCTTTGGGAGTGCTTGCAGGATACGTAATGCATCGCCTGTAGGACGTGTATATTATGCGCACTTGAATTATGTGCATTCAAACATGAGATTCTCAAAACGAAATTTCTCCCGCGAGGAAACTGAGTGGAAAACGCGAATAAATCCGTGGAATTCATTTCACAAATTGTTACGCTGATTTTTCGGGATAGGTTCTGAACTCGGACGGGAAAGAGTGGAAATCATTTTAGCAGCATCGAAAGCCTCGGCGGAGTTTCGAGGTCCGACAACCAAGCCCCGAGCAATGTAGTTGTACTCTGCTGGCTGTTTATGGTAGTACGCGATATACAAAGCGGGGGGGGTTATGGGCCCCGGCGACGGGGATGTCAAGAGCGTCGAATCGATCGTAAGTGCACTTACGGATTGTATGTGCCTGTACATCACTAACGGAGGAGCAGCGCGTGCACGTGCTTCCCAGTCCGCGCACAGGTCGTGCTTCTGGTATTTCTAAAGTTTGAAGAGCAGGCAAACCGGCGGGTTTGGTGCTCGTCGCCCTCGACAAGAGCATCGTCGACGGACGGCGTCCAAGTCCGGGCAACAAGGTCTAAATTATATAACAAGGATTTTTCATCCTCTCTTTTCCGAAGCATCGAATAACTCATCGATGTTTGTTGTGAATCGTGAGAGTAAGTTCAATCACAAATATTCTATGCATTTTCTTGCGCAACGCCAAGTTTTGTATCAGTGGAAAACAGGCGATGAGCGTAGTCTCCTGTAATGCTATCGCTGATAGAAAACTTAAATTACATTAAAGAGACTGTGCTGACTCTGCTGTTTTTCCAGAGTCCTCGCTAACGTTCAAGAACCCAACGGCTGTTTACCGTAACTTCTTCTTTTGCATTGTGCGAACTTATTCGCGAAGCTCAAGTTCGCGCCGCCACTGCCGTGTTGTACCGTGGGAGTGGAACAATTTTAACGAGTTAAGTTTTTCACTCTGGGCGTCGCGCTGGTCGAGACTTCTTATTGTACAACTGAGAGACACCGAACCAAGTGAGCCATCCTAATTTTACACATTGGTAAAATGATTTTGTCGTATTTATCGTATGACTTTAAGTTGATAATTAAAAAGAATAAAATTACCATATTGAACCAGGTCTCTTTTGATAAAACGATACCTCAGATTTCACTCTGCAAAACAGGAATTCCGATAATGTGCACCGTATAAACTCGGGACGATCGTGTTTGCATGCCACACGGCAGACGATGCGGCGTCACGTTGTTCCATTAAATCAAAGCTTTATAGAGCATCAGAAGTCGAGAGCGCAAAGGTCAGACAAGCCCTCCGTTCTTCGCTACAAGAGGAATACCAATATGCCGCCGGACGAAGCTGCGAACGACAGGGATGAAGTAAGAATTTACGAAAATAAAGAACTTCAACGTCCGACGAAAAAGTGCTGACAGCGAATGAGGCCGTTAGCCTCATCATAGTGGCTGGCGACTATGGTTCTCCCGTAAAATTCCATCTCCACTCGCCAAGAGAATCTACGAAGGAAAGTCATCTGCTCCGCACGATGCATATCAATGAGACAACGCCAGCCAGCTAGCATCTCAATATGCTCCGAGGCAATTAGCCTTGAAGCTGCGGTAGCGGTTTCCGCGTTCTGCGCCGTTGCAATTTATTAACTTTGCTGGAGTGAGACTCTCGCGTTTGATGTGCCCTACAGCAGACGCCTCGCGAGAGGTGCAGAACAGAAATAGACCCTTATTAGACTACTCGAGTCATCGAGACGATTCGTTGATATCTCTTTGATGTACAAATTTTGTTACGCGGTACCGATAACACTACAACAAATAGAAACATAAATGAGCTGCTCGGTCTCCGCTGCCTTGTCGACGCTTCGTGTTGTTGGATGATTATCGCAGTAGCGGGGACGGGGGATCTCTAAAATGACCAACGAGTTGTGTTGGGAATAGACAGTTCGTATTCAGCAGTGGTGTCGCGAGGTAATGCGCGCATCGACTGCTATCAGCGGTACTCCGTATCGCGTGATCCAGAACAACGGTGATAAAGTGACATACAAGGGCAACGCAAAGAAGAAATAATAAAAGATGAGCGAAGCCAGACCAGTGTTGCGAATTCGCCACGGCGAATTGCGCGGCATTATCGAGGAATCGGTACTTGGCAAGACGTACGCATCGTTCAAAGGGATTCCGTATGCCAAGCCGCCGGTTGGTGATCTTAGATTTAAGGTAAGTGTGCTTCTTTGGTTACCTCGACGCTTTTCGTAGAAATGCAACGTTGAATGCGCTAAATTTGCTTTGCTAAAGATTTAGTTTTTAAAAGATAATATTGTAAAGATGATTCTCATGGGTAATGATTATGTAATGCATTCGTGCAAGTCATGTCCGGTGTTTTTCGCCAGGCGTCGATATCTCGGAAACACAAAGTCGATTAGCACTTGAACTAGTTGTACGTCATTCGTACCTGTTGCTATGTCGCTGGACATGCAGCTCGCAAAAAAATGTTCATGTACAGTATCATATAGAAATGTATTTGATATCATATCTGCGTTTGTACGAGCTCGTATTTCCTTTGATATCCTTCGATCCGATATGAACTCATATATGTAGCTACCCGATTGTTTCCCGGATGAAATAATCTTATGTCATCGTATGTGACGATATTACATATTTGATTGGTAATCACTGATTATTTTTCTTAGGATCCAGTACCGGCTGATCCCTGGTCATCGATACGAGATGCTTCGGTATTTGGTCCAAAGTGTCCTCAGCAAGATTTTGTGACAAAAGAATTTGTCGGTAGTGAAGATAGTCTGTATCTCAATGTCTACACACCGACTGATTATGCATCAACCGGCTCAAAATTGAGGCCCGTAATGGTGTGGATTCATGGTGGCGGTTTCTCTCAAGGATGCGCCGAGGATGACTTCTACGGCCCGGACTACATTGTCGCCAAGGACGTCGTGCTCGTCACTGTAAATTACAGACTCGGTGTATTGGGTATGTAGAGGTGCTAGAGGGACACCGATAACGGCAAATAGGATGGCAGGGGGCCATACCAACAATTCGTACAACGTTATTATTTGTTCAAGGTTTTCTCAATCTAGACGACGAAGTGGCAACCGGCAATTATGGACTGAAAGATCAAGTTCTGTCGTTGAAGTGGGTTCAAGAAAATATTGCTCATTTCGGAGGTGATCCGAAGAACGTAACGATTTTTGGAGAAAGCGCTGGTGGAGCATCCGTTCACTATCTCACCCTATCTCCCATGGCCAAAGGTACGCGGTGAGATCTTGCCGCAACCAAAGCTTTTCAACGCAATATGCATTTTTTCTATAACTTTTATCTGATATTTTCAGGATTATTTCACAAAGCGATTGCGCAGAGTGGTGTAGCTACTAATCCTTGGGCACATTTAACTGTTAACCCAAAAAAAGTTGCTCAAAGGTTCGCAGCTGCCCTCGGCAAAGAAACCGATGACCCCAAAACTTTGGTCGAATTTCTTAAGACCGTCGATGCTATAAAACTTGTCCAAACAGACGTTCAGTTGTCCACTGATGTAAGAATAATGATTCCTTTATTTTTAAACAATACATCGTGTTATGAATTCTGATGATTGCTCATAACGATTTTTTTACAGGTATTATGCCCGGGTCATTTCAATTTCGTTCCTGCTCCTGACCCCAAGTCGAAAAATCCATTTTTGCCCGTTGACCTTGGATCGGCCGTACGTGCGGGTGTTACCGTTCCTCTTATGCTGGGTTTTATGAGCCACGAGGGAATACTATTTCTACCAGACATGGATGATAAGAAATTGAAGCGATGTGATTGTAACATCGAACAATTTCTGAGTCCCGGAAATTTGGAATTTCTCAGAGAGATGAGCATCACACCTGCGGATTTGAGGGAGATTTACTTTGGGAAAAAGCCCATTTCGCAGGACACTCTTGTCGATTGGATGAACTTACAATCGGATTTACAATTTATTTGTGGAATTCATGACGTAACGGAGCTTCAAGTCCCGAAAAAAAAGTGCCCCACATATTTCTACAAATTTTCGTATGATAGCGGAAAATCGTTGATCAAAGAGGCTATCAAAGTTTCAATGCCAGGTAACGTCGGGAGTAAAAAATTGGAGAATAGGGGAATATGAAAAGAATAATAAAAAATCTAATTGTGGATTGTGTTTCTTCTTTTTACCAGGTGCTGCTCACGCGGATGATTTGTATTACATATTTTATCCGAAGCTACTGAAACAACTAGGAACAGAACTGCCGCCACCAGGTTCAACGACGCGATTGGTAATAGAACGCGTTTCACAGATGTGGACGGATTTCGCTAGAACCGGGTAAGGATTCATAGAAATTCTATTTGCATAATCGTTAAGTCAAGTTTAATTGAGTGAATGATTTATAGAAATCCAACACCAGCTGTATCAGAGTTGGTTCCTGTAATTTGGAAGCCAGTTACGCACACGGAAAATCTCGAGTGTTTGGAGATATCCGCGGATCTTAAAATGGTGACAGTGACAAACGCTAACAAACCGTTTATTGACAAAAGGAACAGCAAACTGTAAATGTTATGTCTATGTACAAAATCATTTACATTCATTTGCATAACTGTTTTGGGATTACTTTATAGAAGGGAAGTTTTAACCTTGTGTAAACATCAATGCAGAATAAAAAATCTTTCTGAAATAGAAATATTGCAATTTCTGTATTGCGCAAGCATTGCACCCCGCAGCTAGGTGATCATTTTCATACATATTTGCAAAGCGGATTCTTCCAGATTTACTACGTTGTAGCGTTATCACCGCCCGTTTGCCTATGTTATCAGTTCTGGTAAGTCATAATAAAAGCTGAATAAAGTTGCTGCCGGCCAGTGAAATGTGTGGCAAATGTTTATACAGCTGCGCATAATAAGTTATGCTATAAGGAAAGTCGTGCTTCAAGGAACTTCAACATGGGTTTTCCATCGAATCATCCGTGATCCCCTCCACATTGGCGAGATACTACCGCTGACTGTTCATCCACGAGTGTTCAGTCAGAGCTTAGACATCAATAGTAACTAACGGACTGCTGGAATCCGCAGTTCCGAAGCAGCTGTCGTCTAAGTTTCAAGCCCCGAGTATTGTCATTTTAAAACTGTACTGAGAAAGCCTGCAAATGAAGTTCGCTATTTGTTTCCTCGGTCTGCTCCACTATTCGCAGAGCCTTGTATATAGGTGAGTATATTATTTTTCACCCTTAATAGTGAAAAATAAACCAGCAATAATTCCTAAATATTGAACTTCAGCCCCGTGGTACGAATCTCCCAAGGTGAATTACAAGGTGTGATCGAGGACTCGATAGTTGGCCAGAAGTATGTGGCCTTCAAAGGAATTCCCTATGCCAAACCACCAGTTGGTGATCTAAGATTTCGGGTAAGCTAGACCATTTATGTTAAAGCAAATTTTGTCAGCGTTAGTTTTCAACAAAGGAAATGTAGGCCATTAACTGTATGTGCAACTAAATTGAGTGAATACTAAAACTGTTAGTGAATAATGACCCTTCTCAGGATCCAGTACCTGCCGGACCATGGAAATCGAGATTGAACGCTTCAGAATTCGGGCCAATTTGCCCTCAGCTCGATCTAGTGACCAATGAATATACTGGCAGTGAAGATTGTTTGTACTTAAATGTCTTCACACCTCCGGACTTTAACCCATCCCGCTCGCCGCGCAAAGCGGTAATGTTCTGGATTTATGGGGGTTCGAATACTCAAGGTTCCGGTAACGATGGGTTTAATGCCCCAGACTATATCGTTGCGAAGGACGTCATACTCGTAACCATGAACTACAGACTCGGCACATTAGGTATTTATCAATTGCAAAGTTCGGATCCTCGTTGATTGGCAAGTTGGGGCTGAGCAACTTATTTATATTAATCATGGACAATTTTCAAGGTTTCTTGAATGTGGAGGACGAAGCCGCGACCGGCAATCAAGCGATGAAAGATCAAGTTCTTGCTTTGAAGTGGGTTAGAAAAAATATAGCTCGTTTCGGTGGTAATCCGAAGAGCGTGACCATTTTCGGAGAGAGCTCTGGTGCTGCCTCCGTTCATTTACTCGCCTTGTCTCACATGGCAGATGGTACGATGGTTCATTCGATATATTTACCTACTGTAAATTCGAGGCTTCGACGTAATATGGCCGCAATATCTTGTAATTATAATTTCCAGGATTATATCACAAAGCGATAGCGCAGAGTGGTGTTGCACTAAATCCGTGGGGAGTTCTACCGTACTCTCCGAAAATTTCCGCTCAAGAAGTGGCTGCCGCTCTCGGTAAAGAAACCACAAATCCCAAGAAATTGGTTAACTTCTTGAGGACCATTGATGGTATTGAACTCGCTAAAACAGTCATGAACCTCACCTTATCGGCAAGTGGAATTAACTATATGTTGGCTATTGAAATGTATAACATCTGACTATTTTCGAGAGATTTTATAATGATTCTTGTTTTTATAGCACGGATATGGTGGATTGGAAATCTTCGTGCCAAGCGTTGACTCTGTGTCGACGCATCCATTTTTCCCAAGACCGCTTGACTCTGTCGTACGCTCGGGCGTTAAAGTGCCCTTGATGCTGGGTTACATGGATCTCGAGGGAATGCTGTTTCTAGCAGGTAGTAAATTCTGTACAATGCAACGTTCAATGATGACACATGTAACAGCAATTCATTCTTCTGAAATATTTTGCAGGTGTGGATGAGGAAGTGTGGAAACAATACAATTCTCAAATCGAAAGAGCATTGAGTCCTGGTGTTATGAAACTGCTGCGTGACAAGGGAATGACGTCTCAGGAACTCCGAGAAATCTACTTTGGCGACAAAAACATCTCCGAGGCTACTCGCGACAATTACGTGCAGATGCAATCGGATCTTCAGTTTATTTACGGCATTCACGACGTTGCTGCAATTCAAGCTTCCAGAACTAATTGCCCGACATACTTGTACAGGTTCACGTACGACGGTGGAATATCTATAGCTAAAGACGCATTTGAAATAGATCTGCCTGGTAAATTATCATTTTTCTCATATTCTCGCAACTTCAACTGCTGGCACTTTACTATATATGTTTTTATATGCAATTATTCTATTTTACAATTATTATATTTTTATATGCAATTTACTATAACTTTAGCTATATATTTACAATAACTGCGTCGGACAAATTAAGTATTTCTTTTTTTACCAACAGGGGCTACTCACTCGGATGATCTACCTTACATTCTTTATCCCAAATTCTTAATTGCGACGGGAGTTGTTCCACCACAACCCGGATCAAAGACACGCTTAGTGGTTGATCGCGTTGTGCAAATGTGGACAGATTTCGCAAAATACGGGTAAATAAATGATACATAAAGAACTCAATGATATTTTCTACACGATGGCTGCTATTCTTGACAATGAAATAATCACTTTGCAGAAATCCAACACCCAACGTGACGGATTTGGTGCCGGTAACCTGGGAACCCGTCACAAATGCTGACAATCTCGCAGTAATGAATATAGGGGAAAATCTTGAGATGAAAATGGAGACAAATGTTAATCGACGAAATGCAGAGAAATTGAGGAAATTGAAAACGAGAAAAATGCACCACTAACGCACAAATCTAGTGTAACAATTCCGAATATGTGTTCAATAGTGGAAATTGTAAAGCGTCGATGCTTCTAAAGTGCGTTGTAAATTAATAAAATTATTTTCAAAACGCAATACAACAATCACTTTTATTTAATTTAAGCAGTTCTGGGTGTTAGTAAAAAATATTGTAAGAGTTACGATGCTCGCGAGCTTGTCTGACTGATGTGAGAGATGCTGTAGACCTCGTGTACGCGAGGTGGGGGAAAAGCCAGTGAGCGGACTCGCGAATGAACTTTCTACCGAGTCAACGAGCCAACCGAGCTAGTAGGCCGCACGACGTCTGCTGAGTCACAGTTCGATAACAGAGCAGCGTTATAACTCGGCAAAAGAAACAACAGTAGCTATCAAAGAAATGCCTGGATCAAGACCACTGGTCCGTATTCTTCAGGGACAATTACGAGGAGTTCTCGAGAAATCTGTAAACGGCGGACGTTATGCTGCATTTAAAGGAATTCCTTACGCTAAGCCGCCGGTCGGCGAGCTTCGGTTTCAGGTAAGCTGTCGTCGTCGCCTGAAATTAATATTGTGTCCAAACTGCGACACTGTCTCAAATGCTAGATAGTAGTAACACGTAGGGGAAGCAGCACTGGAGCTTAGTGAGGGAGGACGATATTATCCAAGTTTGACAGTTTGCGATGAGCCGCGCGCTTACTCTGTCCATCCAAACACCGTCCACTCACTCCCAGACTGTTTTCACTTCGACGATGTAGCTCAAACATACTTGACGTACATTTCTGCGTTTTTCTTATAGAATTTCCGATTTTTTCGAATTAAAAAAAAAAAGAAAAAAAAACGAAAAAAGCAATGATTTAGTGCAGCTTATAAAAAGTGGTATTCATACATCTCTCCATTAGGATCCCCTGCCAGCGGAACCTTGGTCCCACATAATGGACGCTTCGAAGTTCGGTCTAAATTGCGCTCAGCTGGATCCCATGACGAGTAAGTTGGTCGGGGGCGACGATTGTCTCTACCTCAATGTGTACGCGCCTTCTGACACGAATGCGCCTAACTCGAGACCAAAGCCAGTTATGCTGTGGATTCACGGGGGTTCTTTCGCTTATGGTTCCGGCGACGACACCCTCTACGGGCCGGATTATATTGTCGACAAGGGCGTCGTGCTCGTTACGATTAATTACAGACTCGGCGTATTAGGTATATATTGCTGTTTCCGTACAATAATTTCCATTGTTCCTTATTTCGAGTAGTTTCAGATTGACTAATTTATGTTCCGATGCGTGAACTAGGTTTTCTGAATTTGGAGGACGAGGTGACTTCCGGTAATCAAGGTTTGAAGGATCAAATTCTCGCGTTGAAATGGGTCCAGGAAAATATATCCAACTTTGGTGGCGACCCTGGCAACGTGACTATTTTTGGGGAAAGCGCAGGTGGCGCGTCTGTCCATTATCTCGCCCTGTCTCCTTTGGCCGACGGTACTACGATACATTTACTCAAGTACAATGATATTTTTTCTAGGTGCAGAATTCTTTATCGCAATATAGTTTCAGTAATATTTCTCAGGATTGTACCACAAGGCTATTTCGCAAAGTGGTGTCAGCATAAATCCGTGGGCAAGTTCGGTGCAGTCTCCAAAAGCACATGCTCAAGAATTGGCCGCTTTTCTCGGTGAAAAGTCCACCGATTCGAAGATATTGCTTGAATTTTTCCGGAGTATCGATGCTCGGAAACTGGTCGACGCCGATTTGAAGAGTTCTGAAGAGGTAGCTAACGTCACCGAATTTATTTCACAAATTTGTGTACATACATCGCTGTCTCATTTGTTCTCCGGAAAATTTTATTTCGATATTTTTTGTAGTTATGGAAAAAAGGTACCCGACGTTTTTTGCCAAGTGTGGACGCAGCATCGAAAAATCCGGTGGTTCCGGTAGCACCGAACGTGACTGCGCGCTCGGGCGTCAAAGTTCCTTATATGATTGGTCACACGAGTCACGAGGGAATAATATTTCTCATTGGCAAGTAGCAACTGACTTCGTTATCACAGCCGTATCGCTCGAACGCTCGTGAATTTGATTACCTCAGCAATACCGTAACAGCAGTTGCAGTTGCAATAATATTGTTTTCTCAGGGTTAAACGACAAGAAACTGGAGATTCTGAATTCCAGCTTCAAACAATTGATGTATCCTGGAATGGTGAAGCTTCTCGGAGACAAAGGCATCACGCCCGGCGACCTCCGGAAAATGTACTTCGGTGACAAACCAATATCGAAGGAAACTCTCGTTAACTTGATGGAATTGCAATCGGATATGCAGTTTGTTTGGGGCATCCACGAGGTTGCGGAAATGCAAACTTCCACGACCGATTGTCCCACGTATTTGTACAATTTTTCTTACGACAACGAACGATCGATGGTCAAGGCTACCTATGGATTGGATATACCCGGTACGCGGTTTTTCTCTTATCTGTTGAGGTACTTTACTCGATTTATATTTACTCATTATTTATTATCTACAGGTATTTGTCACGCAGACGATTTGCCGTACATTCTCTATCCAAAACTTCTGGATAAAATGGGAGTCCCTCCACCACCGTCTGGATCAACCGAAAGTCTCGTTATCGAAAGAGTAACGCAAATGTGGACTGACTTCGCTAAAACGGGGTAAAAAAATTTGGAGCAGCTTTTTTAATTGGAGCAATGTATTTATTTATGTATTTATTGTAACTTTGTACCGATTTTTTCATATAAATTATTTAATAGCAATCCAACACCCGCAAAGACAGACACTGTGCCTGTAATCTGGACACCTGTTGGAAACAGTGAGAATTTCGAGTGCTTGAACATTGGCAAGGATCTGCAGATGCAACGAATAACTAACGTCAACAAGCGCAACATAAAAAAGGCAAAGAGCAAGTTGTAAAATCTCTTGCTTGTGAATTATGTATCAACAGCTGACGAAAGAATTAATTTCTCTAATTAATTAAATCCTTTTATTAAAAAAAATGTATTATTTAATCGTGATCTTCCCCGAATGCACACTGTATCCAGCACACTGTATAGCTTAAAAAGTAAATGCAGAACTCTGAAAATCGTTTGACTGTCGAGAGGGATAAAAATAACCGTGATGACTCGAGCGCGGCGACGGCGCCGGCGATTCTGTGCGAAAGTGTAGGTTTCGCGTAGCTGTGTTGTGTGGTAAGTGTAAGCGGCACGCGATACACGAGCGAAAACGCGAGGTATTCAGCGCGTGTATACATTCGCCGTTGTAATCGTGTGAGAGTTTGTTTATCCCGAGTCGCGAGCTCGCCGCCGCCGCCGCTGCTGCGGTTCTGCATCATTCGGCCAGTGTGACCACGACGAGATTAGACGAGGCGATTGGTTAAGACGAGAGTGGCGCTTGCGCGCGTGCATATCGCGCCTGGCCCTCGCCGCATTTGTCTTTGTGTCGTTACACGGTGTCGTATCTTTTTCTTGCGGCTGTCGTTCGTGTGTTCGCGACGTAGGCCCGCGCGACTACTCGCACGTCAGCTGATTAAAAATCTTGGCGGCAGCGGCGGCGGCGGCGGTGCGGCGGCGGCGGCGGAGGAGAGCGCACTCGACTGTCCAGCGTGATATCGCGCTAAAATTTTCAAGTCGATCATTGGAAAAAATCAAAATTTCAAGAGGACGTTTTTTTTTTCGCGCAAACGTCAAAGTGGTGTCCCTGGATTTCGCAGTGTTGCGGCGGTGACGGAAGATTCGCACTCCTAACCTCAAAAAAACTGTCAAACGCGCGGCTTCCACGTATCACAGAAAATAAGCGAAAATACGCGGATCGGCTGAGGAATCAAGGTGACTTCGAGGACAACGCAACGCAGGTGTCGAGTTCGAAGGTCGACGCGGGTCTCTGTGCACAAAAGTCATGATGGAGTTGCAGTCGCCTTATCTACAGGCTATTCAGGCCATTCCAGGTAGCGTTCCGGGTGAAAAGTACAGGTGGCTCAATGCGATAGCCAAAGAAGCCGCAGCTGGTGCCAAAGGCCAAGGCGACTCTGCGGCTGGGCCACACGCTGACAATGTTCCAGCGCCGCTTCTTCCACTGGTGCGGCTTGAGGTTGCCAATGTACTGCGACAACACGACGGCGTAGTCGAAGCTCTCAAATCGGAGGATGGCGTTGTCGTGGCCAGAGCACTGTCGCTGCGTTGGTTCTTCCGAGGGGACAACCGACAGATCGTCAGCGTCGAGTACTTTGAGAAGAATCTTTTGCCCTATGTGTCCCTCGACACTAGAATCCAGTTGGTCAAACGATTGGCTATTAACTTACGAACTGCTGGACAAAAAAAGATAGCCGAAGAGTTTTACACTTATTTCGCTAGGAAGTACGGAAGGCAGCAGGCCGAGCCTCTACTCGTCGCCTGTAGCGAATCCTTCGTCTATGACACAATCAAAGCGAACAAAATAGTTCTCTCCTGCCGCACGGTGCAAAACCTCTTTGTCGATTACCCAGACTTGATAATACGCTACTTGAAAACACCCTGGAACGAAGAGGGCTCTCGTAACAGCGACAATATCGATCTAGGCCAGTACCACAATTTTCTGCCACGGCTTATAAAAAATCATTCGGGCACCTTTATCGAACTACTCGAGAGGTATGGCGACGCTACTTATGGGATACGACTAAGCAACAAAGCCACAGAGACTTTTTTGAAGAGCAACGTCGAAGCTCTGCTGAGGAAACCAAAGCTATATACAGAGATTATGCCTCTCAAAGTCATAGCTGCAAAATTGACGAAGTTGCAGTTTAAGTGTATGCTCGCGAAATTGTTTCCGGAAAAATGGCAGCACTTTGGCTACTGGACAATCAAGGATTATCTAGAATATTATCCGGAACAAGAGAGGATGTCGCTTGTTAAAGATTTATACAGGGAAGTCTACAAGAAGAATTTTCTTGACAATACCGACGCGATAGACGAACACTTTCTGTGTATGTTGCCATCGGACGAACGTGTCAGGCTAGCTCGAATAAAGCTGGAGAAGGAGCCCGATTGGCGCAAGCATCGGTACGATACGTCGAGGGCTTGGAGATGTTATCTGCCGATCGAGGAATCGATTGCCTCGATCAAGACCGAAATATGGAAGACCTCGGCGAGCGACGGCAGAGCTGCGCTTCTGAATCAAATGTTTTACTCGTGCAAAGTCAACGACGACAAGGATGCTCTTCTCGAAGCACTACGATGCTTCGCTGCTCGTCATAAAAATGAGCAGACGTACGTATTGTACGAAGTGATGGAACGGTTAACGAAATATTTCGATCTCTCCACTGTCACCAAAGATCATTGGGCCGTTCTCGATGATTTTATTCAATTTATGCACGTCAAAAATGAGCTCAGCGGCAACTCGCAGCCAGAGATACCGAAGGAAATCCTCATCGCCGGTGTTCACTTCAATCTCATTCACGATCTTCCGATCGAGGATAAGATCACGTTAATCGTGGAGATAAACATGGAAAGCTGGAAAGCGTCGTGGAGCACTCTCGAGAAGCATCCCGAGTACGATAGGCGGTGCTTCGAAATGTATATGTCCGTGATACCGAAAAAATACCCAAAAGACGACAAGATATGGAAAAATCGACAATCGCACGTGATAGATCAAATCGTGAGGGCGATGTACGAGTTTAACACGCGCAATGCGAAGGCCAATTGCAAGATTGAGAAGCTCTCCATCAGGAATTACCCTTGGCTTCTGGACGCAGTTGAATCTATCGTAAAATCGAAGGATGAAGATATGAAATGGAAAGTAGACGAAATAATGGACATTTTGAAGGTTCACGAGAAGGATCTTTACAACGCGTGGAGTGTAAAAGACGAGAAAGCGGTCGTTAATGTCGAATCGGGTGAAGCTCTGACTCGACTGGCGAAAAATCCGAAAAATATTCTCGACAATTGGGAGGAGTACTTAAAGATGGCACAACGCACCGTTTATCACGCTCGCCGCGCTCAGAGGTTCATCAGGGCTACTCGTTGGCATCAGGATATACCGATCAAATTCGCCGACAGCTGTTGTTTGAAGGTCGCCGCCCGTAAAGATGGAGAAGTCGCCGGTTCTATAGTAGTGCTCGGTATACTCATGGATGGAGAGGAATTTGCGCGCGTAATCGAGCCCTTCGTACCAAAAGATTCGACGATCGACACTAAGACCGAAACAGCAAAATTAACGTACGGAGTCGTTAGCGCCATTCCACCGGCGATGAATCTCACCAATCCACCGGTCCCTTTGAGCCTTGTTTTGCCTTTTTGCGAGGGTGATTACCTTCAGCTCGGTCTTGCCTCTTTGACCAACATTTGTCGTCGTACCTCCGTCGCGAAAATTGAACGTTTCGCAAAAATATTGGTAGATCGTCGTGTCTCAGTGAAGAAACACGGCATACGACTTTTTTGCCTCGTTGCTTCGATCGACGACTTTCGCGCCTACCTGTCGAACCTCTGGAATACCGAGAAGCACAGATCGATACGCTCCGTTATTTTCGGCAAGATTCACGACCTCTTTCTCAGCGAACCCACCCCCGAGACCTGGATCATTGTGAAAAACTGCATGACCGATTTGCAGCTCGAGGATGACGACATTTTGAAGATTCTCATGGACTTTAATGGACATGATGGAATACCCGAGAAGTACGTCGTAGATTATATACAACAGCTTCTGGAGACAATCGAGAAACTCCCTGCAAAAGGTTTGAGTGCCAAGCTTACCGCCGAGCATATCTCAAGAGTCCTGATGAACATCCGTGGCCCGATCAGTAATGAAATGCCTGAAGATTTTTGCGAACAGTTGCTTCGAAAGTATTTCTGCAATCCGAGCGTCCACACCAGGGTCAGCTTGGCTGGAAAAATATTTGCCAAGCAAGGATACCTCGAACCTGCAGGAGACAAACTGGAGTCCAGATTAGCCGTTCTGTGCAGTCTCTTCGAGGATCGTCTGAAGAAGCATTGGAACATCTCGCATCCTGAAGATCCGTTGTTTTTTCCGGTCAACTACATGGCTCATGATTTTATGAAGGATCTAATGTACTTGAAGGCAGACGACAGTCACGCTCGGAGCAAAATAATGGAATCTGTCCTCAAGAGTTTTCTCGCCGTTCTCAAACCCGAATGCGATGCTATTTCGTACGCGACGCTGAGTTACGGAATCGCCCTAAAAGACGCCAAAACGGAAAGGGAAATTGTCGCAAAAATCTGTGAAACACTGCCTCGACTGGTCGCAGCTATTTCACCAGAATTTGTCGTTTTCCTCTCGGACATTGTGAAATTATGGTTAAACATACTCGTCGACAAAGATCAATTGGACTCTGTTATGGTGGACCTTACGGAAAGCCTCTGTAAGATAGGCACTGACCATGCTTGTCTATTGGCCGCGAAATTTTTGGATACTGTCAAAAGTGAAGAGTTCAATGACAGACGCGTTAAAATCTTTGAGCTTTTGAGAAAGTCCAAACATCCAACGGTATTGAGTCTTGTGTATCTTGAGATGAATACCAGAGAGTACTCCAAGTAGAGAACGCGATCGAAGAACGGACAACTCAAGAAATTCTAAACTACTCACGCTTGTTTACAAGGTCCATGTTACCAGTCTCGATGTATTGATTTTTTTCATGATGCTCTACCTACTTGTTGCTTATAGGATATTAAAGTTTCATACAACGAAATAATAATTTTTGTTTTTTAGTTACCAACGGAAAATAATATTTTCATTTTGCTTCTCTTCCTTTGTCGTTACGACAACACGTTCATGAACACATTTTTTTAAAATATTATGCCCTGTTAGATTCAGCTGATCATAATTGCATTTTCAAGTGCCTCGAAAATCATTTTTATGGAGCAAATGTGATATACGGTGATCAGCACCGACAACTTATCTTTTTAAATCGCATATTGTGATATTGCGGGAAAGCTGTGCAACATTATTTTATAACGATAGTAGAGCCTCGCGCTGTGAAACAGCATCCTCTATATTTTCAATATTACCAATGACACAAACATCTACATAAAGCGCTTCAAATATTATAATAAATATATACCGAAAAGATAAGACGGCGTTGCCGTTTACCGTCAAAATACATATTTTCGTACAGTTATAACAATTAAGATTGTAATAAATTTGTAATAAATTGAAAATTGTTGCGATATTACAACTTTAAATTTATTTGTTAATAAACAATAAAATATGCCTTCAACGATATTTGTTACTTATATTTCTTACGATCTGTCTGCAAATTACTTGGGATTCATCTTCTGAACGCAAAACCATCGGTGGGATGACGTTTCCTTCGCTCATCGATCGCAGTAAGCGCCCTTTTGGTATTGTCTCGAATAACCGGAATAATCCACCGACAAATCGATGCGACAATGGGTGCTTAAGGTCTGTCTCTGACGAACGCGGGATCAATGCGTCTTACCACCCGGAACATGATTTCTCCCTTTCGAATTGTCCTTAAACTCCGCTCATAGATTCGAATGGCAAAGCAATCAAGTTTGAATGCTAACATGCCGGTCGGCAGTCCTGGTTGTTCTCGGGAAGATACTATGAGGACTTGTCCTCGATCCCCGTTGTTGTTGAATATTTTCGTGGTCGACTATTGCATAGTTTCCAGCGTCCGTACCGCAGCGGAGGACGCGGACGCTACGAACTTCTAGATAATAGCCTCAGGCTTCCTTAGTCTCTTAGCTTATCCGATTTCCTACCCTATCGATAGTTTACGAAGTAAAACTCAAATACCTAATCAACCATGCGAAGCATCGCTCCAAGTACCAAACTTTCTCAACTCCGCATTCTCGATAACCTACTTCGCATAGTTCTTCCTTTCTTAAAAAAACCAGAGGGTAAAAAGATCTCGAATTTCGATATAAGTATTGTTGTTAGCTTATTCGTTCGCTGATTGGCTGGCAGGTTTTGTCGCCAACTCGGTGCTAACCAACGAGCCGTTTCAGTTGTGTTTACGTTTTTGGACAGTTCTTGGATGTACTCACGTCTGATATCAAATCCTGTGATGAAGTAGGGACACGGTGCGTAAGCCTTTTCACCCGCTGGTGTATCGGGCCAACAGGACCATCCATCGAAAATGCCTGGACAATACGGTTCTGGAATTAGAAAATGAACGCAAAAATTTAATTATTATTTAAACGAACACAACGAGGAATTCGCGTAAACAGCAGATATTTCGTGGCAATAGCAAATCATCGCGATCAATTATCAAATAGAGGGGCAAAGGGAAAAGGAACGGGAGGTTGCATAGCCGCAAACTTTCGTTCAAAAAACTTTGATGCGGTTGTAGCAACAAAGATGTCGGTGCAGAAGTTTGCATTTTTTGCGCGTTCAAACGATCCATTGGGGGAGTCGTAGGGTCTCATAGCAAGTAACGAGACAATGCGTTCCGTGGCAAGAAAACTATCTCGAGTAGATGTGCGAGGACGAAACACAACCGCGCGGAAGATTGCGGCCTTTCCTCTGAACACACACAGTGAACGGGAGACCAAGCTATAAGGTGAGACGACTTTTTCCAACAAAAAAGCTCTGAAAGTGGCAGTGGAAGTGGGAGCAGTGAATCATGCGATCAGCCGTTCATTGTCTTCGGACGCCGTCATATCAGTGGTACAAAAATAGGGAATTGCGCGGGGCGCTTTGGAGCCGCAGAATCTCGTCAATAATTCAGCGGTTTTTGTATCGATCAATACAAACCATCTTATAAATACACGGCGGCTGAACCTATCGAAATTACACTCAGCCACGATGGCTCTGCAAACATTCGGGATACAAACGGGTTTGCGGGTTTTATGGCAATCCTCCGATAATATGACCAACCCCTCGGAAGGGGTGAGTGGTCGGACAACTGCAACGGATTGGCGGCCCATCCTGCTTTTCATTCTATTGTGAATCTTGGTACAATATACGCAAAGCCAACGACCTCGAGTGAGCTTCTGCGGTGAGGTCTGGATTTTCGGCTAGCGGTGATCAGCGCTGAATAACAAACCGAACTGTAATCACAGCTGTCGTTGACTTCGGTAAATTGGATTATTCGTCTTCGGTTTCGCTCACATCTAATTCAATATTTCGATCTGCGATGTTGGACTACATTCGAACGATTCATTCCCATCGAATGAACTATAGTTGCTAGGTGTCTCGGCTCGAATGAAAAATAGTATTCGATCGCCGAGCGCCTTAGGCTACTTCCCCTGGCTTTTACCGACGGGCCTCCGTCAAGTTGGGTGTGGCGCCGCGAGGTTCGCTTGGTACGATTCCTTTTACGAGATTACAACGACGTGACAGCCCAGAAGCCCTCCCTGTATAGGACCAAGACGCGGAAACTTTTTATGGATACTATCGCTCGCGCGCGCGGACGGAGGTTGACCAGCGTAGGAGGAACCTTACCGTTGCCTTTTTTTCCTCGAATTTTATATTTTTTGGACAAATCACGGTGCTTTTCGGAATCAGCAGAAAATTTCCCATGGGATAGGGTTTTCAAACTTTACAAAGTAAAATTTTTTTATTATTCCTAGTTATGTGTAAAAAAAAATGCGGGCGCACCGACGTATCCACTTTAGTCGGACACGATTTTATAAATTTTTTGCTGCAACGCTTCATCTCGCTCCATCTATCGAGCGCGCTGTCGCCGTTGCTCTGTAACCATACGACACACCGTACGTTCCGTTTGACCTCATGAATGCGCTTATCCGATAATTTCTAATTTTCATACGGTCGTTGCGGGGCTTGATTCAAATTAATCGGTTGATCGCACCGCTCACACATCCAACCGGTAATAGCAGATGCAGGGCTGCGTTATTAATTTTACCCGGACAAGCGCACAATATTATTATCATCCACAATCTATCGTTACTTTAATTAATCACGAAGCAACAAACAACATTCTTCGTACAAAATATTAATTTAAAATGTGTGTGTTTATTAATCACTGTGAAAAATAATAGTAGTATTTGTTTGAATATAATACTACGTGCAATGCACGTGCAATTAAGTTGTGCAGCACCGGTCCAAGTGTAGTTGTGCGAGGCTGCCGCTCGAGAGTGATACGAACGTGAGCTCGAGTTACTCCAATTAACTCGGTCGAAGAGCTTTCCGCGCTAACAGGAAGGCGAGTGCGAGAGCCGTAGCGAACTTTGAATGACAACATCACAAGCTCTTAGTTCGGAAAATGAAGTATCCATCGCTTATACATCAGCAACTCGACAATTCCCTGGTGACGACGCCGCCGCGGGTTCTTCATCGGGGTGCGAGCACTCGACTTCGTACATGTGATACTTTGATTGGCAAAGTGCTTTATAACAGCAGCACTCGAGATTCAGATGACATAATTCATGTTTTCTCCATTTTTCACCCTTCATTTATCATTTTATTCGCGATTTATTATTAGTTTTCCCATTGATTGCGATTACTGAATCTCGTGCGAAAATCAAATCACCGCGACGGCTGTTTATAGTCTATCGCCTAGTATTGCAGTAGTTTCGCGAATATACATCTTACTCAGTCTTGTGGAATATTATGGGTAAGTTACTAATTGGCCATAATATTCCTTATGATGTGAGGTGAGAGCTCAGCTGCGACGCTTCAACGTTTACGTAGTTACTCCGTTTACGCTATGCGTCTACTGTATTCTACACTATATGTCGCGTCTCGCCAGACGCGTTTCACATAGCCCCGGCAACGTCTTGAAGCATTTACGACATGGTATAAGTATCGTTTCCGAAGATCCCATTGAGCCCACTCTACGATTACTTATTTCGCTTTCTATCTATTTTACAGCCCATTAGAGTAAATACCGATGGTTTACACTGCGCGCTCTATTTTCTCGGTCCTATTCCGCTATAGTTTTGTGCGCTCTATTTTCGCTATAGTTTATGTCGGTCGGTTAAATGATTTTTCAACCGACGAAAAAAAGGTCGATGGAAAAAAAAGTCCGGCAGAAAAAGGTCATTTCTGCGCTCGAAATGACGAGCCGACGAGGGAGCGATGCGAAGACCCTGTGGGAAAAAAATGTATCTTTAGAATTTCATATAAAATAACCGAAGGAATGCCGTCAAGGGCTGGGCAACGTTCGTCAGGGATTACAAGTATGCGACGAGGCTGACGGAGGGCTCGCATAACGCGTGCCGTTAAAGCTTTGTAATTTTCCAAGTGGTTGAGTTTAACCATTCTCAGACACTGCCGGAGGAGCGCGCGCACGGATAGAATATACGTACAGATACAAACTCGAGTGTAGACGGTCTAATCCCGCGCGAGCTTATACTCCAATACTCCTTCGAGGCTGCAGGCTTAATCCACTCGTATCGGGAAAGTCATCCACGGTTGCGTTGTGCGCCCAAGAGGATGATAGGGAGATCGAGAGAATAAAAGAGAGAAAGTATTTCGATGTGCTTTTACGTTTTACCATACTGTGCGATAGCGAGCCACGCGAAAACCATCGTATTATCATTCCGCAAAGCCGGAACGTGTCCGCTTTGGCCTGAACTTTACCTACCGACGATGGCAAAAGTACTTAAATCGAAATTCAATCGAGTCTACTTTGTGTCACACGTGCCTTGACACAAGCCGAGAAAAAATATTTCCCGCTATCTTATCTATAATTATGTTTTTGCTCGAATTGTCGTACAGTCGCTGCGGGGAATAGTAGAGAATTTCTAACGAGCTTGAATATTTACACCAACAACGCGTTATGAATGCGAAATGCAGCTTACGTCAGGGCAAAGCGTATACTGCATTTCCATTCAGTGCAAACACATTTTTTCAAAATCCTGCTGATAAACACAAGCGGAATTTAGGGCAACCGACAATGGGAAATACGACAAGAAAAACGAACAAAACCTTCCGAAACGCAGAAGAACGGCAAAGAAAATAAAAATATCATAACATATTCCCTGCGGGTTCAGAGCAGTAATAGAGTTCTACCAGTCGACGGACGTTTGTTAACACGCGATGGATGCACACAGCGCGCGTGACATATAAAAAATCGTTGATATATCCTTTCGAACATATAGTGCAACAAAATGACGATAACCGCACGAGAGCGGATGCTGAATGCGCGTTTGTACAGTAGACTCTCTCGAGAATGTTCTAATTCGTGATATGTTTTTACTTATCGTCCCACACTCCGTTGTTTGCGCGTGAGCGCATTAGTGCAGCAACGCTGAATCTTAATTGACGACCCTGAGGCGATAGAGGTGGGAGCGAATACGAGATGACTCCCCCGGTCGGAGACTAACGCTTGGCAAAGTCTATCGCTGCAGTTTCGCGACATTAGTATCGCCATTGGTGCGCACGCGAACATCTCGTAAGAAGTAAAACTGGAATAAGTGGTCGCACGTGGATCATGCGGTGCACCGATCGACGACGCGTATTTAAGCACACGGTTATCTCGTAGTGGCTGCAGTCGTAGTTGTGCAGCCATGTTTCCGTTGCAGGCGAGTGCGTAGCACTCCGAACATTGACAATTTGTTATTTAAGATCAATGCAAAATCTTTCACTTGTTGATGTGTAAGTGGTTACCGACGGAAGTTTGGTGGTGCTGGTGACTACTTCGGCGTCAAACAGGAGACGAAGGGTGTTGTTTATTTTTTTCGAAAACAATAACTATCAAAGATGAGGCTGTTGATATTAGCGACGGTTCTCATGGGACTCGTGTCTATGAGGCTAGACAACTGCGAGGGTTACCGGATTCTCGGAGTATTCCCGTTTCACGCAAAAAGTCACTTTATGATGTTCGAAGCGTTGATGAAGGGACTCGCTCGCAGAGGACATCAGGTCGATTCCGTGAGCCCGTTTCCCTTGAAGAAGCCTTATCCGAATTACACGGATATCATAGAGCTGCCGTTTATGACACCTGGCTTCGTCAACAACATGACGTTTGGGTTCTTGAAGTCAATGTCGAGCGATATGGTGCACTTTATCGCTACGGATGCGGGTAACACGATTTGCGAGAGCCTCGCACATCCGCCTTTGCAGGAGCTCATTCGGAATCCTCCGAAGGATCCACCGTACGATTTAATGATGACGGAGGTGAGAGACAATAAGAAAATCATGAAATATATGTTGAACCAGAATTTGTGAAAAATATTGTCGAGACCATTTGCTGGTATATCATGAAATTTGTTAAAACTGCAATGTACATAAAACCGAGCAGCTTCCATTGATCAGCATTCGAATATAATTTGATCTGCAAACACGCGACTGCGAAACTGTTGTATAATACGACCTCATCCCGTTTGGCATTATAGTCTCTGACCCTGGGTTGGAAAATTGAATGTTTACAAACACTGCTCGGACCAATAAACGACATCCACTGACTATTGTGCAATCTTCGTGTATACTATATAGGTACTGAACTTTGTAATAAGCGTCACGTGCGGTACAAGGTCGTCGAGAATCATCTCCGACGCATCGCATTATTTGACGAGATTGCGATTTTTTTCCTTTCTCATGCTTTCGTATATTGATCTGTTTAGATTTTTGGTGCCCATTGCTTCATGGCACTGGGCCATCACCTGAAAATTCCCGTCGTTGGTGTCAGTCCAACAGCTCTGTATCCCTGGGCCAACGGAATGGTTGCTAATCCTCCGAATCTCGCATTCGTACCGAATACACGGCTTAATTACGTAGCGCCGATGCCATTCTGGCAGAGATTACACAATACCCTGAGTTCTGTGTACAGCGATCTCTACTTCAAGTACTACTCCAGCCCGCAAACTGACCAAATAAAAAAGTACATCAGCAAAGACGCACCTGGTGTCCGAGAAGCCGAGAGAAGTCTGGCGCTCATTTTGACAAATTCTCATCCTACTTTGAATGGCCCGAAGCCCCTCACACCCGCCGTCATTGAAGTTGGCGGATTGCATGTTCAAGATAATGACTTCGATCTGACACAGGTACATTTACCACCATAAAACAATGTCACTGCTGGTTTCAAAAGGTTTAAAATGAACTTTGTTTCTGTACTTTAATAGGATCTCAAAGAGTGGATGGACAACAGCACAGCAGGCTTCGTCTATTTTACATTTGGCTCGATGGTCGTCATCGAAACGTTTCCTCGTGAGCTAATCGAGGTCATCTACGCATCGTTAGGAAAAATAGCGCCGGTGAGGGTATTGATAAAAATACCGAACCCTCATCTACTGCCTCCTGGATTGCCATCAAATTTCCGAACCTTCAAGTGGGCACCGCAGTACAAAGTTCTCAGTGAGACTCTTAGCAAATCATTACAAAATCTGTTTCTAATCATTCTTTGATATTTATTAAACATTTTTAATGCGCAGCTCATAAAAATATAAAAGCGTTCGTTACCCACGGTGGACTCATGAGTACCCAGGAAGCCTTACACTGTGCAGTTCCTATGATTGGGATGCCCTTATTTGCCGATCAATTCATAAACATTGATCTGTATGTGTCGAAGAAAGTGGCAGTTAAGTTGAACTACGAGGGAATCACCGTAGAAAAAATGGACGCTGCATTAAAGGAGATTCTGTATAATCCAGTATACAAGTATGGAACTAATAAATAACAATACCTGTACAATTAAGGTATATTTAAATGGCAGATAGTGATCGATAGTTAATTGAAATTGTGTGTTTTAATAGGAATGCGATGGACAAACTTTCGGCGAAATTTCGAGATCGTCCTATGACTCCTGCGGACACCGCCAGTTGGTGGATCGAATACGTCATCAGAAACGGAGCTGATTCCCTCCGATCTCCGGCAATGGATCTTTCCAGTTGGCAAATCGAACTGTTTGACGTTTATGGGTTTATACTTTTAGTCGCAGGATTATTAGGATTCCTAGTGATCATTATCGTTAAGTTTCTCATCAATACATTGTTCATGAGCAAGACAGCGGAAGCGACATCTTCGAAAAAAAATCGCTAATCATTCCAACACTGATCGAATAAAAATTACCTAGCAATTACATTAATTAGGATTTCATATGAGGCTTAGGGTCTGATATTACGTAGCTATAGTGCATCCGTGATAGAGAAAATACGTTTTTTTTAATATAATGTTATTTCTGCTATATTGTTAACAATATAAATTTATCTCCAGACTGGTTGAGTTTGCTTTTCCTTGTTATTATCGCCTTCACGAATTCTGTTTTCTTGCTATGAGATTTCGCTGATCCGACCTTCAATCTTTAATCTACTAGTCTTTAATCTAATCTTTAATCGAACAGACCATTGTCGTGACATGTCTTGTCGGGATATTTCGTAAAATCATCGATACCGAATGAGGAAAATTTGCATAAGGCGTTATAACAGCTTTTCAGAGAATTTTTTGTTGTTTTATGATATCAATTTGCCGGGGGTACATATTACTAACATTCCCAATGGCCAGCACCGACAATGACGATTCGTAATTATACAGAGCTTCCGCGATTTCACTTATCATTCATTTCATCAGCTCCTACTCCAATGATATCGTGGAGAATATACGATAGCCGCATGAACCCACATTCTGAAAATAGAGTCTAGTGTCCGGCAGGGAGGGGTACAACAACACGAGAGCATCAGTTCAGTTTCTAGGCTTTATTCCGACTGGCGGCTATCGTCGCCTTACAGGCTCATCTGCGTACTACACACGCGCACACATAGAGTATTAGATATTTAGTATCATCATCATCAAAGCGTTACTCGCGTGTAGCTATTAAAGAAGTGCTGATCGCAGCCCTGTCCAGTCGGGTCTTTAGCTGCAACAAAGGCATGCGGTATAAAGCGGTGTGGCGCGTGTGTAATACAGCTTGACTTGCATTCGGACAGTTTCGGGTTAGTCGTGCCGCGTTCGCCACACATCTCCGGTATTTCAGTTGCAGCGGCGGACCTACGATAAATGTATCCTAGCGGAAAGTGACCGTTACAGACTTGTCAGAAAAAACGATTATATTCGGGACAAGTGTGAAGTAAAAGTACCTGACGATGAAGGGGATAATTGGAACATCATTGTTCGTCTGTTTGATGACTCTCAGCCTAGACAGCTGCGAGGGTTATCGCATTCTCGGTATGTTTCCCTTTCACGGTAAGAGTCACTTCATGATGTTCGAGGCGCTGATGAAGGGCCTCGCAAGCAAAGGACATCAGGTTGACGTTGTCAGCCCCTTCCCGCAAAAAAGGCCTTATTCAAATTACACCGATATCATTGAAATTCCCCTCGAATCGCCTGGATTTGTTAACAACATGACCTACGATTTTCTCAAACACCTCGGAGGAAATTTGGTAAGGTTTATATCCGTCGAAGTTGGCAACAAAATGTGCAATCATCTCGGGAATCCGGAGATGACTAAACTTTTACGAAATCCTCACTATCCACCGTACGACTTGGTGCTAACGGAGGTGAGTACGAAAGTTTAAGAATACGACGCGATTGGTTCATCATTTTGTTATCTATCTCATCTGTTTTGCAGATATTCGGTGCGCATTGTTTCATGGCCTTGGGACATCATTTCAAGGTTCCTGTGATCGGCGTTAGTTCATCGGCTCTCTATCCATGGGGAAATGGATTAATCGCAAACCCAGCTAATCTCGCTTTCGTACCCAACAACCTTGTCAACTTCAGTCCACCGCTCACCTTTTGGCAGCGATTGTACAATACAGTCAACGCTGTGTACAACGATGTGATGTTCCAGTATTACACTAGCGTCCAGGACGACATAATAAAAAAATACCTTGATGATGACGCGCCCACTGTGAGGGAAGCCGAGAGAAGCCTCGCTCTCGTTCTGACAAACTCTCATCCGGCTTTGAATGGTCCCAAGCCTGTCACACCAGCTCTCATTGAAGTTGGTGGATTGCACGTTCAAGATGACGGTACCGAATTGCCTCCGGTAAATTGGCCACCTCTATTTCTGTCCGTCTTGCGCTTCACTTATGTCGGACGAACATTTATAATATGATCTTCGGTATTGTTATTTTTTAGGACATGAAAGAGTGGTTGGACAGCAGTACAGCAGGCTTCATCTACTTCACATTTGGCTCGATGGTTACAATTGAATCGTTCCCCGAGGAGATTATTCAAGTTTTCTATAAGTCACTGGGGAAAATAGCGCCTGTGAGGGTGTTAATAAAGATACCAAATCCCAAGATACTACCGCCGGGATTGCCAGATAATTTCCGCACTTTTGTGTGGGCGCCGCAACTAAAAGTTCTACGTAAGATTTTATAACCTAGCTTCCTACATAATCCGTATTTTATGTTTATTCCGATTAATTTTTTTATTTTTAGAACACAAAAACATAAAGGCCTTCATAACACACGGAGGTCTCATGGGAACCCAGGAAGCAATACACTGCGCAGTGCCCATGATTGGAATTCCTCTCTTCGCTGATCAGTTTATAAACATCGATCTTTACACGAACATGAAGATAGCCATTCGAGTGGACCATGTGGGTTTAACCGAAGCAACTCTGGACAATGCTTTAAAGGAGATTCTGTATAATCCACTCTACAAGTACTGCATCTTTCTATATTCAATCTAATCTGTTATGTGGTACGAAATTTTTTTTAAACTCAATTGTCCTGTTAACAGGAATACGATGCGCGAAGTCTCAGCAAGATTTTTGGACCGACCCATGAGCTCGATGGACACAGCTACTTGGTGGGTGGAATTTATTGCACGCCACGGAAGCAACGTTCTGAGATCACCAGCGTTGGACCTAACCTGGTGGCAAATAGAACTCCTCGACGTTTACGCGTTTATTCTCTTCATTGCGGCACTTGCTGTGTTCCTAGCAATAGCCCTAGTCCAATTCCTCATTAACATCTACGGTATAGTTACACATCCCAAAGTGCAGCCTTCTAAGAAAGTTCAATAACTTATGTAACGTTATAAATAAAATATTTCGAAAAGATAAAGAGAAGCATGCGTTCGAGAAGTGGGCAAAAATCCAGTTTATCATAGATGCGGAACTTTTAACTAGCGACCAACTGATAATGGTCGGCGCACAATGCGAGCCTCAGTTTCCGGGGCTCATCGTAAGATGCAGTCATGCGGTCACTCTAAGAGCACACGAGAGTTTACGAAGGATATAACGTTCACGTAACGGTGCGTGATCACTTCAAGAAATAGACGAATGAGTTGACTTGTTTTCAAATCTTGCGAAGTTTGATATGGTGGGTACTGATGATGCGCTGGTGTTGACGTCTCGCACGAGGCAAGTTGCGCAATAACAGAAGTGACGATGCAGACACGCGCGGCGGGTTCATCGTCAGGGATGATAAGGCACAATTACGATAATAACAGAGATCTGTTTTTTCTCTATGTAGTGCGCAGTTGATTCATGTATAATTTTAGGTGCTATGTGAAGTTACGTCCGGAAGCGGTAGTCGATAGTGACTCGATTATATGAAAAAAAAAAAAAAAAAAAAAAAAAAAAAAAAAAAAAAAAAAAAAAAATGTAAATTAATTTCCTATGGGAACATCCTCTATTAAAAAGTTCGTGAGCAACTATTGTTGTCGATTTATTCAGCATCTAATTGGTCGTTGGGAAACCGGCAGCCGTTTGATGTTTAATATCGCGAAATTTGGCAGTGCCAGAAAAAAAACAATCGTTTTTCGCGTTTTTCTCCTCGAATTTTCGATTTTTCGGGAAAACACCTGTCGTTTTTGGAATCAGCGGAAAATTTGCCATCGGATAGGGTTTTTAAACTTGGCGAAATCGAAAATTTTTTTTTCGCAAAAAACGCAAGGGGTACCCCTTCTAAAAATTTGCGATTTTTAAGGGTCAACTTTAAAAATCTGCAAAAAATCGAAAAATCGAGATATCGCGTTCCGTCTGGCGGCATTCTTTTCGTTGAAGAGTTTTCTTTCGAATGCAGAAAGAAAATCCCGATTATATTGATCCAAAGAAAAATTACACCCATTTTAGTAAAGTGCAAAAATTGGGGAAAAGTGACAAACCGTTTTTCGGGTTTTTCTCCTTAAATTTTTTATTTTTCGAGCAAAAATCGGCCATATTTGGAATCAGCAGGAAATTTCCCATGGGATAGGGTTTTAAAACTTCGTAAAATCGAAATTTTTTTTTTTCGCCGAAAATTGCAAGGTTCCTCCTACGCTGGAGAAGCGCCGTCCGCGAGCGTGAGCGCGCGTCATTGTTCCTAGTCTAGAAAATCAGCCGTTTCGTTGCCGATTCTCTGCTTTTTAAAATACTGCTGCAGTCTTCACTATCTTAGTTATGCTATCTGTGCAACCTGTCAAGCCTGCAGTATTGATAGGTGATATCACTCGAATGCACTGAAGAGGAAAATTAAATACGAATAATCTAGTAACTTTTCGAACGTGTTCGAATATTACCCATTTCTCGTAACATTTCAATAATTTAACGATAACCTAACGGTCATAAGATAGTGGAGGAAATGGAAAACAAGAAGATAGGTGAATAGATATCAAGCTGACGAATATTTGCGCAATCATTATCCCTTTAAAACATTTCGCATTATAATGCAACGCCCTTATCTAAGTTAAAAATAAGAATGAAGATAATTGTTGGTTTTAGTCGAGTCATTTGATGTTTCATCGTAAAACGATAACTTGTCCGAGCCGACCAATCACTGATCGTCAGTTTCCTACCCCCACGGTAATGCAAGGGTATAAACCACTGATTGTCCGTGAGTACGCATTTTTTGTCGTTAAATGATAACTTGTTCGTGCAGCAGGGGCATTAGTTGATCGCAAGTTTCGTACCCCTTCAGTGATAATACGTCTGCCAAACGTCACGCTAGTATAAGTATATCAATGGTCTATTCTCGTCTTAATTGCCGTTAAATGTATGGATGTATATGTATGTATGCATTCTTTCGAGCATAATTCATGTAACGCTGGACTACTGTCAGTCGAACGATGACTTTGAGAAGAGACGATACTTCGCAACGACCTGAATAGTGGAATGCAATAAGTGTCCTGGCATTATTTCGCGAGCTACATAAACCATTCCGACCACATTGTATAGCCTTTCGTTCATGTGCAACGGCCGAAGACTCGACAAATATCAGATATTAACCTCGGGCTCTAATTCTCAAACTGTGTGCATATTATAATAACATTGATTGAATTATTTGACGGTGAATTCAGCCGTGAAACGCCTTAAAATGAGGTTACTGCTGCATTTACATCTGGTAATAGCAGTTGTGTGTTTCGTGCCAGCGGAAGCATATCGGATTTTGGCTATCTTTCCTTTTTGTTCGCGAAGCCACAACATGATGTTCGACGCTTTGTCGGAAAGTCTCGGCAGGCGAGGTCATCGGGTGGACGTCGTTACGTGCTTTCCACCAAAAAACCCTGTGCCGAATGTGAATGTCATCTTCAACGCCGTAAACACTCAAGAAAAACTTGTCAACAGCTGGAATTATAGTATGGCGTTAAATGTGGGTTCTGACACGTTGAGGACCATCGCCGGTCCGTATGGTAATAGATTGTGTCACATTATGGGAGTGGAGGAGTTACAGAGGATCGTAGCCAAGCCACCGAATGATCCACCGTATGATCTCCTTCTCGTTGAAGTAAGATATCATTTTATTACATAATTTTACGTAAAAATCCAAGGGTGAAACACGTGCAGCAACATATCCGTCATGTTCCAGGCTTTTGCGTCGAGCTGTTTCATAGGTTTTGGGCACTTCCTAAAAGTGCCCGTTGTATGGGCGAGCTCGACCATCGAATTTCCGTGGTTTGCCCAGGCGATCGGTAGTCCGCTTAACAACGCCTTCTTTCCATCCTTCTTTTCCGAGTATACCCACCCCATGGATTTCTGGACCAGAGTGAAGAACACTCTCAATGACCTGAACAGTATATATCGCTTTAACGCAGAGACCGGTGACATACAAACCGAACTGGCGAGAAAATATATCAGTCCGGATATACCGCATGTCAGGGAATTGGAAAGAAGCGTCTCGTTGGCACTCATTAACTCTTTTCACAGTCTGACCGGTGTCAGGCCCGTCACCAACAGTCTCGTCGAAATCGGGGGCATACATATCGAGAACAATAAAGACAAGTTAACCAAGGTACGTTGGGATACATTTTTTTTCGAGAAAAGAAAGGTTCCTGTGTGAGGATAAGCAAAAGATCTGTAAATCATTCGATGGGTGCTTTGCAGGATCTGAAAAAGTGGCTGGACGAGAGCACTGCTGGTCTCGTCTACTTTACTCTCGGCTCAATGGTGAATATCGAAACGATGCCCGACGAAACCATCCGCGATTTGTACACTGCATTTAAAAAGATCGCGCCAGTCAGGGTACTTATGAAAATTGCTAATAAAGATAGATTACTTCCTGGACTGCCAAACAACGTGATGACTTCATCCTGGATTCCTCAAATACCAGTTTTGGGTCAGTTTTACATTAATTAGTGAACATTGAAATTTCCGACAATGAAGCGACGATTTAATTGTCCACTTTCCCTTTCTTCAGCTCATAATAACACTCGTGTATTCATCACTCACGGCGGACTAATGTCAACTATGGAATCCCTTTATCATGGGGTTCCACTCATCGGTATTCCTCTGTTTGGTGATCAGCCTGTGAACGCGAGATATTACGAACGCAGGGGAATGGCTGTCTTGCTGAATTTCGATAATATTAACGAACAAACAGTATCCGCTGCACTCGATAAGCTACTCAATGATCCGAGCTACAGGTCTATATTTTTTTTATTAATATCTAACGGAACATAGGAATTCGTGGTCGATGTTAACATAAATTCGTCAATTTTCGTTGCAGAAAATCCGCGAAACGGCAATCGTGGCTTTTCCGTGATCGCCCGATGACCGCAATGGACACTGCGGTTTATTGGATGGAATACACGATTAGAAATGGACCTGACGTTCTCAAATCACCAGCCATTGACTTGGCCTGGTGGCAAGTTTTACTCCTCGATGTTTATGGATTTCTTTGCGCCTGTATTATTGTCGCTGTCAGTATTACTGTATTAGTCATAGCAATCATCGTGAAAACTGTCGCCTCGTTAACGAAGCAGCCTACGACAAAGGGGATCAAACGTGATTAGTATTATCAAAGCTTATTGTGAGTCAGAAGTTTATAGCTGCAATCAACATTTTTGAATGATTTCCAAATGTTTGTATAAATTAAAATAAATTGCGCAAAAACGATAATAAAAAAAATTAATTAATAATTCAATTTCAATTCTACGCTCGTCAGTTATCCCAGTAAGAATTTTTGTCGATATATTGCCCAACCGTAAATGCGAAAACAGATCGCGTCGACGTGACAGTCGATAAAGTCGAAATCTTCCAAAATATAAGCGTATATCTGCGACAAACTAGCGAATAATTTCGTCGCTGCCCGGCAGCTTCTTTTGCGGTAGAGGTCCCATTGACTCGTGTGATTCATTCGTCCGCCGTTGCACGTGGCGCATTCAGGGTCACGCGATCACATAACTTACGCTTTGTCGTTTTTGCATCAACCGACTGTGATCTATCGTTAAAAATCAAATTCAGAAAAATAGGATGCAGCTTTGGACTTAAGGTTTTCTCAGGTAATTAGCTAAGATTTGTATGTAAACCATTTTGAGTTCATTTAGTTCAAGTGTATAAATCGTGGAAGGGATAATGTTCGTACAAACATTTCAAACAATAGTATATTTGTCACTAGTGCCAATAGTAGTCTGACTATTTGCTGCGACCTGTAGCTGCCACTCGACAAGTGCTTCAATCTCTAGCTCGGTGGATGGCACTTGGTTCGCTGTGCGAGGTCGCGATGGGCATCACTTCGCTGCTCAGCTATTGGTCACGCACGAGTCCGTATCTCATCACACTTCCCCACAACATTCGCGCTTGTTAGCGCTCGTGCTATAAGATCTGCAGTATCAACCAACCGTCAGACCAGTGATGTGCCTATGAGCTGTGCAGTCTTCGATCCAGTGAAGGGAAAACAGGGCTTCGATCCTCCCTTCTGGATCGTGCAGCAGCAGTGTCCTGCAAGTTTCTAACGGTTGTAATAATTTTGTGCGCTCGGTCGAGGAACTACCATAGCAACCGTAAGTATTTACAAATACATTCTCAGTGTTTCTGCTGCCTGTGCAAGGCATTTAGTAGAGGGCTGACTTTTTCATATCGTTTTAATTTAATTCTCTCTCACATGAATCAAAACGGTTTACCGTCACTTAGGTATTGGAGCAGTGAAGAAAAATGGAGTGGATAAGCAAGTTATCCCTGTTATGTCTCCTGGCGATACTCGTCGGTCATCAGGAGAGCAATGCCGCGAGAATTCTCGGAATATTCCCATTGCAAGGAAAGAGTCATTACGTGATGTGCGAAACATTGATGAGAGGTCTGGCTGCGCGGGGTCATCAGGTCGACGTGATTAGCCACTTCCCACTGAAAAACCCACCACCGAATTATCACGACATCAGTATCGCGGGGTCGATGCCAATGGTTATGAATAATCTCACACTAACGGAAGCGGAACAGTTTACGAGTCTTAGTATGAAGATGTTTGTCGAAAAAATAGGAAATGACCTTTGCGACCTTCTTGACTTGCCGCAATTCCAGAAGATCATAAAAAACCCTCCGAAGGATCCAAAATATGATCTAGTCATTTACGAGGTAAGATGCAATTAGGATACAATTCAGATAGATTTTTATTCTCGCTGCTTTACGTCGATGACTCAAAGTAAATATAGTTACGCGATCATTTTCGCGTGTCATCATGATTCGAGGGAATCTGTAGATTTTGTTCAAGTTACCGCACGTATCTTCGAGAATGTTCTGCCACGCATTATGACAAAACCGGTTTAGTAAGGAAAAAAACATTTGTGCGCAGGTCATTTCGCGGACCTACTAAGAATCGGGAGACTCGCAGTAGATAAATGACGAACAATATTTTTAAAGCAGAAACGGCGTCGATGACTAAGCAAGTTTGGTCTACCGTCGAGTTGGCGATAAGCCGTGTTATCGTTCTCGCTTATCGATCATCAATCATTATTAGTTTTATCCCAGATTCCCTCTGTTATCATTGCGTGCATCGATGTAATTGAGATAGATATGGATCGAGGCAGTTTATTAAAAATGTAGTAGCCAGAGATAATACGATATGCAATTAAAAAAACAACCGAAAACGGTACTGACGTGGAGCCAATGAGAGTTAATATAAAATTTATCAAATGTTATGTATTACAGCTTTTCGCGGCTGAATGCTATTTAGCGTTTGCGCGCCACCTTGATGTTCCCATGGTTGGCATCGTGACGAGCAAGTTGTTCGACTGGATGAACCTGCCTATGGGAAATCCGCATAGTGCAGCATTCGTGCCGAGTATCTTTTCCGGATTTAGTCAACGCATGGCATTTCACGAACGTCTGCTGAATACGCTACTCACCAGTTTCATCAAACTCCAGTATTCGTATTACGTATCGTCGCAGTTAACATACGTTGAGAAACACTTTGGTGTGAAGGTGTCAAGCACGAGGGAACTCTACAAAGATGTTGCTGTGATGCTCATCAACACACACCCCAGCTTCGATTTTGTCAGGCCGTTGACAGCCGGAATTGTGGAAGTCGGTGGACTTCATGTAACCGACGGTTATCTGGAGTTAACGCCGGTAATTAGCAACTCAAAACCGAATTTTAGCATTGAACATTGAAAGTACGATCGTATCTGTAAATTTCAATATACCAAATGCTTCGTATCGTTTCAATAGGATGTGAAAAAATGGCTCGATGACAGCAAGGCTGGATGTATCTATTTTTCGTTCGGCTCGATGATCAAAATCGAATCGTTTCCTGCGGAAACCGTCAAAGCTTTCTATGCGGCCTTTGAACGAATTGCCCCTGTTCGCGTGCTGATGAAAATCGCCAAAAAGGACGAACTGCCAGCAGGTCTGCCGAAGAATGTCATGACCTCTCCGTGGCTTCCCCAAACCCGAGTGTTACGTAAGTTCTTCTTATCAAGCTTTATTGTCATTATCATGCGGCGCAAAAATACTTAAGAATTTATCAAACTCTATCTATAAACCAGACAATGATTTTTTGTTTTTCAATTTTTATCAACGAATATTTGTTATCCTATCTTTAAAGAGCACAAGAACGTAAAGGCATTCGTGTCACACGGTGGACTCATGTCAACTCAAGAGGCGGTCACTTATGGTGTACCCATAGTCAGCATCCCGATATTTGGCGATCAATACCTCAATGCCCGACTTGCTGAAATGAACAACATTGCTATCGCCGTTAATTATCGAGAGATCACAGCAGATTCGTTCACGAAAACTCTGAAGACCATTCTAGAAGATCCAACGTACAGGTAAGTTTACATCGATTGTCGTATGGCAATGAAATGTCGATATCAATTGAAACTAATGCGTGTTTACGTTTTGTTTTAGGGAAAATTCAAAGCGCGTGGCAAAACTGTTCACCGACCGGCCGATGAGCCAACTTGACACTGCAATTTACTGGGTCGAATATGTACTTAGGAATGGGAACGTTCTAAGATCTCCCGCTGACGAATTATCTTGGTGGCAAGTGGACTTGTTTGATGTGTATGGATTCATCATTGCAGTTGTCGTGCTTGCGCTCTACATAGCCAAACGACTACTCGGCCTGGTGCTCTCTTTATTATGTTCAAAGTCTGACAAAAAGCAGAGCTCCGTATCGAAATCCAAGAAAAACAAGTGATACAGAAGAGCTTTCAATGACAACGTAGATACTCGATTGTAACTAAGCCTACATTTGTATTATATCATTTACACTTAAAAAAATCAGTGTCTCGAGTAATCAATCAATTGTTTGTGCTGCCACATTTTCGAGGGTATGCGCAATTGTCTTACCTCCTCGACATTTTCGTACCACGTGCCGAGAAAGAATTTAATCGCCATCGCGTAAATTCTCACCGCGCGTATTGCTATATTGATCTTGCAGTCGGGCTTTACTATTTCGAGATAAGCCATAGCGAACGATTCTCTCTTATTGGACCAACCGAAAATAACTCCGAATCTCTGATGCATGCAACGAAATTTTCTTGGCTGGATGCAGAGCCGTTGGAAATAACCTCGTGGTAAATCTCACTGCGGGGCAATCCCATCGATTTATCGACAGAAATTGAAATATACGAACGCAGCAGCGTGGTGGACGTTTGTAACAAATACACTGACCTGGCGGTGGTGTCGCGTTCGCCGACAGTTGGGCCATGCATTCCAGTTGCCGTACGAACAGGATACGTTTGTACTCCTCCTCTTGCACCGTGCTGCCGACCGTCGTCGTGTTCTGTCCCGGCATCTATGGGACCACCAACAATGATAAAAATTTTAAAACATCGTATAAAAGTCGAGTCGCGAGCGAGCTTCCGCCGAGAAGTGGGCTCGAGAAGCACGAGAAGCTCGCGTTTATATGTCAAGGCTAATATATTCGAGAAGGAGATAACCGAGTGCTTAGCGGCCAAAGCGAACTCAACGAAAAGGACAGTCAAATGACCTCGTAAAGAAGATACAAGTTTGCGTTATATCGAGGGCTGGTTATAAACTGTACCCGTAAACGACGATGCCTGCTGGGACATGCTTGCTCCAGTCAAGTAGCACACGGCATAAACGACAGTTCCGTTCTTGTAAAGCTTAACTCATCCGAGTTGTGTTCGTACTACAAGTGGATAGTCACTTGAAATATTATTTACTACGTACCCCTATTTTTCCCAAAATACAATATGCTTGAAACTTTTATAGAAAAAAATAAAAATAAAAATAACGAACGGAAGAAAGAGAATAAGCCATACAAAAGAAGGTAAAAATAATAGACAAAATGAAACATTACCGTGTCTATCTCAGGGCATCAAGTGCTGATCACGTTCCACACTCGAACCTTATTTCATCACTGCAAATAAAGCGAAACATAAGAGAAATTAAAAACAACGAGTAAGAAAAGATAATTATCCTGTTTAGACTTGAGAAATTTCGTCTCGTCCGTTGGGGGCCAGTGAATATTGCCTTTGGATAAATTATTGCTCGTGTGATTTAGCCTTGGTCGCATAATCCATACGCGATAACTTGGTTCCCAACAGTAATTCCTCGGCATCTTCGAGTCCACGTTACAATTACGTGAATTGGGTCGAAGGATCGTGTTCCCCGAGAGACACGATACGTATCTCGACGCGTAAATAATTTTAGGTTGTACATCCCTCGCGATGCGCGTCGGCTATCGACTGTCGGCGCTTGCTTCGGTGTACCTGACAGTAATGTAGCTTCACAAATCATCCGTGGCTATGTGTAATTTCGAGGCAAACTATTAATAGACACCGCATCTGCGTTGCACGTTATGGCGAATAGCTTCTACGACTAAGGTCGCCACCGGTGAATCTCGCGTTACTATGCGCTCATTAAGCCCGAGGCAAACAATACAATATCCACCTCTGATATCACATTATCGACGTATGACGCCGCGCGGTCTGTAAAGCCAGATTATCGAAATTTCGGGATCAATCTCTCGAACAATCCGGATGCACCGACCACGGGGAAAAAAATATTTTGAATAAAAATTCGGTGCATCTCTTCGGTGGAAACTTTGGAAAAATATATGGTGCTTTCGCGGTGACTAAATCTACGAGAAAATTCCCGAGAGGACGCATAGATCTATTGGCTCTCACGCTGATGGAATATTCGACGAGAACACTGGGTCCTCACCACGTGCGATAGAGCAGGGGTTACGTGTAAACGAAGGGAGAGAGCTCGGCACTCGGGCACCGGCTATAAACTTTCGAGAACGTACTTTGGCACTTGCATATCGACGAGAGTAGCTTGTTCGCTTCGAAACACCAGCACCGCCATCAGCCGATGTCGCAGCGGAGAGATCCCCGAGCCGGCGGCTCCGGCGGCGACTGCGCGCTCTCTCGGCCAACCAAGCGGATGAAAATAATAGAGTGCCAAAAGTTGTCCTGCCAGGAATCCTTGAACGATGCGCTCTTAAATTCTCGATCTCGGTAACACAATGCAATTCGCTCGCAATGCCGCGACACAAATCCTCGCGGCGGAAACAATGTGTACAAAAATGTCTACTCCTATATTTTTTTACGACTGAAATAAAACAATGAATTGACCCAACGAGTGATTTTTTACTGCTGGTACTTACGACTTCTCAAAACGAATCGCATAAGCCATTAAAAACTGAAAAAAGAAAAACTAAACAAACACGCAGGAAAATAAAACGGGTTATCACTCTGTTGAACTGCGGTCATGACAGATACTACTGAATAATACGGCTCTCGTAGCAAATTCATTGGCATAAAAACATGGGCATCGCCGCTTCAATGTTTTCGCACCTGAAGGAACGATGGCTGTAAACGAGTGTGTCAAGGAGTCGCGGGCACTTTTGCGGTAGCATCGCGGAAGGTCTGCGGGGCGTGGCGGTGTCGAATGAGAACCACGCGGTTAGCCAAGTGAGGGAGTGTACTTAATTAATTGCACTTACGTCCGGGCACGTAAGTTACATATCGCGTTGTGTGTGGTGCAGTCTCGTCTGTCGCTGCCATTAGCCGTGTGTCTCCTTCTAACTAGCGACTCGTGTTTCTCGCAAACCACATGCGAATTCAAGGCGAACACTGGTGATCGGTAAACATTTTTTCATTTTGAAACACACATCATACGAACGGTATGCTATTGACATATCCAGGGGTTAAGGAAAAAGGTGCCGATTTGACGGAGAATGCCTCATAGCTGACGGCTGTGCAAAATCCCAGACCAGACTGGAATGAGAATCTTTTTCTCAGCCATTAGCATGCAAACCAATTATGCGCTCGAAGCTTGTTACGCACACATAAACACACGTACTACATTTGCCCCCGCGATTATTAGCAATCGAAGGTAACGAGCGTCTGCACTCCTGCGAACCGCTAACGCGCTAACCGTTGAGCGAGACTATGCAGTGCAGTTCCGCTCTTAATACCCACGTGGAAATTAAACTTGAACTTTGAACAAGTCCGTTTCCGAACCCAACGCCATATAATTAAGCATTTATCATGGAGAAATATTGTATTATCGCTGATTTCATCGGTGGTTATTGCACCATTATCGATGAGAATAATTCAACGAAGCGATGGAGGGAGCATATATTATACAAGTAACTCGTTATGACGGACCACCTGTTGCGATTAATCTTGTCAAGCGCCAAGCCAAGCGATGCAATATTATTGCGCGGCGCTGCGACTCGCGACGTGCAAAACAATATTATTTTTTCAATTTTGCGTGAAGCAGAAGTCAAAGTTCGAGGTGATATTCGGTTCGTGTCTAAAGGTGTCGCAAATGCGATTCAGCGAATAGGACGAGACACTCGAGAGTGTTCAATGAAGCTATGGATAAACAAGCGGCCTTCGCTTGTGCATGGAATTAAGCGCAAGACCGGAGCGACGGAGTACCCGTGATGCAACTCGTTCGTTGCAGCTCACCCGTAATGTCAACATCCTGCATTTTCTCGCGCCGAGAACGAAGCAAAATGTATTTTCCAAGTTTCAAGTTTCTTAAGTTGCTGAGCAATGTAATATATGAATAAGAAAAGACTTGTTTCTCGAAAATAGCTCAAGTTCCGAAAGCGTCATTAATCTTGTAGACACACTGCAGAAACTGTAATGTACATACGACAGTTACGTCAGCGCGGGAGATCGTCAAAAGGTTAATAAGTTCTGGCAAGTTCATGAAAGCACTACTCGAATGCTAGAAGTTTCGCTTTGACATACTACAGAGAGTAGTTGCTTACGCTTCGCATTGCTCACAGAAGGTAGCAGCGACAAAGTAAAAGGCCATGGAAATATATGAAAATTGCAATGCGTTGCTATCGACCCATCTCAGCGCGAATCAGGGCGAACCAGGCGCGCTGAGTTTTGTAACATTTGAAACAGTATTCGGCCTCGCAGAAACAGATGACACGAGAAGATACAGGGAAGAACGCAAAATACTTGAAAGACTCGAGCGATCGTGTGCGATGAGTATAGGGAAGAAGGGCGAGCCGAATGGAAGAAAAAGTAGTCATGTAGATCGAACCGTGAAAAAATATCGGTGCTTCCATACTGACCTTCGAATCTGCATTTTTCCGTTTTATTTCTTATCGTAAAGTCGCGCAGGGATTACGTTATACCTATATTTCTAAAGGCCCCGACCTAGCAAGATTGCGGAGTCGCCTTTGTGAAGCGAAACGCCCGCAGCACTCGACGAGTCTTTGATGGAGAATCGATCAAATTCCAGCCGAACGATGATTGCCCCTCCCGAAAAAGAAGAGAAAAAAAAGGCAACGGACAGGAGATTCTACGCGATATCCTGAGCGATTTTCTAATATAAGATAGAAGATACCGAAATGCTCTCAAGAGCATTGCGAGTATATTTCTTTCTTCATCATCCGAGGTGCTTAGACTTTTACAAAACACAATAACATGTTTAAAAAATAAGAAAAAAAATGCGAACAAAGTATAACCCGAAGCATTTTCTATATTTTTCTTTTCTCAGCTGCACCACAACCGACGGCACATCGATCATAAGTGTAGGTAACGCTTTCCTCGGCTTCGGCCTCGAGTAATACGAACAAGTGCAACAAACAACGCGCGCGGTATAACCAACTATAGGAAAACGATGCAAAACAACTTTTGCTCAAATATTTACCGCATCGCGTCTCGCCTGCCTTCCGCAGCGAACTACAGCTACACTTTTCGTTCCGTCTTTCCATCATTCCTTCGAACAATAGTGTTTTTCCATGTGCTAAGCCAGCGACAGGGGAAATCGAATTTCCTGTGTACTAAAAAATAATAAAAAAAAAACCTTGTTGCATACTCTGCTACGTACATTCGATTTATCAATATGACTCAATCGCGACCGAATCCGGAGTACATTCTGTGGGCTTTATTGCTTCAAGTGTTTTCAGAATTGCTTCGAAATTATTAAAGATATTTGGTCGAGATTTGCATAAGCGATCAGATCATTTTTCCGCTAAACGTCTCCATTTATTCCTAATAGGTCAATATATCCAGACCACATTCTATCTACTTCCCCCTGCATCTTGTATAATCCGAGGCGGCTAGGTCTTATTTCACCCTCTGCGATCCTCCTTTTCGGTGTATTTCTACCCCTCACCGAAGAATAAGATCGCCTATATATTTCCGCGAATCTCCCTGACTGCGTTTCCCCCTGCTCAACTTCACTTTTGTGTTCCGTCTTTCGTTTCACCGTTGCTATCCGGACGAAGCGTCGATTCATTACTCTGAGGAATGGAATTGAAGCCGGCGAGGGTCACAGAGGAAGAGGCTCCAGAGGGGTGGCCTGACTGTATCTCCGACTGTCAAACGGCAGGGATACTTTCGCATTTGGATACTTTCGAGACGATTCAAGCGAATGAGTTCACAACCCCTCTGATCTCAGCACAGGTTTTCCACCTCATACCCCCGCCAGCCAATCTGCTTTGGACACTCGCTGCAACTCTTCGTATCACGAACTGCTCTTGAGTTTTCGACAAGTTCGTCAATTTGCTTGAGCTTTGGTGCACGTTCACCTGGGAAATGCGAGACGTGATCCTTCACGCACGGGGCAGACAAGAAAATCGTTTTACATGGCCACTGCGTACTTGAGGGTTAAGTACGGTCCCTCCAATGGGAATGCTGCCAGTGATAATGCCGAGAACTCGTGGCAAAAAGCTTCCGGGTTTTCGTCAAGGTGACATTTGAGACACAATACAACGTAGTTTGAATGATACTATTCCAAAGCAGAATTGCGGGTGGCTAGAAGCTTTGATTGCTTTAATCAATCAGGAGGTGGGTTAGAGTGTCGAGGCGGCGTGAATGCCCGCTGGCCACCGCGAAATCGTGTAACATCTATAGGGTTCGAATGCCCTACACAGCACAAAAAGTTCGTCAGGGAATCTTGCGGACGAAGATCGATTTGCACGACCAGCCTGTCACGTTTTTTGTGCTCTTGGGCAGCGCGTGAGTACGTAGATCGACTGGAGTAGTCACTCGAATGGCTGTACACCCTTATCGAAAAAGTGAGAAATTTCGCAAGTCCATTTGTTAAAATCAATTGACGCAAGAATTTCAACGCTAACCATGGCGTTTTTTATGACCGTTAACCTATAGACGCCTATCTTTTAGCGGTCGTCAATTTTTTATCTGTATTCAACACCCTCTAGGTTGGTGGATGTGGAATTTCCGTCGTACGAATAAAATTCTCGCGAAGCAGAGAGCGGATTCGGACGATCGACACTCTACAAAGTACATCTCGATTGAGGGGGAGCAGCTTTAACGTTGACACCCTCACAACCTTGCGAAGAACGCTTTTATCCTCTCCTTCTCAAAAACAGTTAATAAGGCTCGAAGACTCGGACACGAAAGAAGAACTATTACTTGAATTATCATTATTCCTAGTTGAATTATAAGGTTGAGTAGTCCTCCTTTAGAACTGCTCGCTCGACAGATGAATAAGAACCGTAGAGCTGGCACCTCGCGATTAGCTATTTGATTTGAACGTTCGATAAAAGTAAATCTTCTTACATCCAGCTTTACTCTAGCTGGATTTGAGTCCGGGTGGCAATACCCCGAGGCTAAGAAAGTAGCTTTTTGAGATCGGATAGACGAAGGACCATCACCGGGAACAGAAGCTTACCTCTATTGCTTCAATCTACTTGCTCCGGACTACCAAATACCCGGAGTCTCCGAGAGGCTCCATTTTTCTGCACAATTTATACCCTCAAGCTAGGTTCGTCAACCTCCCGATTGTATCCTGCCCTCGTTTAATTTTTTTTCTCTACCACTTCTGCTTCTTTTTTTTCTTCTTCTTATTCTTCTTCTTCTTCTTCTTCATCTCGGAAATTCACCGCCGTCTTTGTTATTGTCTCACCAGTGTGCAGAAATCATCTTTCACACCCTACACCTGTCTGAGTAATAAGAAAAACTCGCCAGTAAAAGAACGAGGCGGTGAAGAGTCAAACAAAAAGTCAGATTCCGCTGGTATTCTTATTTATATTCGTTTACTTTTCGTTTTCATCGTCTAGACAGAAGCTAGACGCGTTTTGCCCTCGGCTTCTTCAAATATGAGGTGAACTTATTTTTGGACCGCTCCGCTTGTAACACCACCAGCAATGTCTGGCTGAAGATGATTTTACTGTGAACACAGCGTCTTCCCAAAAGTCGTCACAGGTCTGAACGAAAGTGACGGCACAGACATGAGTTAAAGGGTCGAATTTTTGGAGGTGTTTTGAGAAATACCTTTGCAAGGAGTGGGGAAATAGAAGGTTGGAGAAGTAAGATAGCTCTCAACCGACATTCAGAAATGACAGCTCGATATGTCTTCTTAAGAGGATTTACGACGGAGATTCGCTTGGCCATTATGAGATCCGCGAGATTTCCAAAGTGTGCTGCTCTGCAAAATTACGCACGAGGGGAGGCCGAAAAAATGTACACAGAGTTTTCTGTAATATCAGATTTGTCCGCAAAGTGTCTCCGAAGGATTTGGAGCTCCGCCACCGTGGTCGAAGTGAATCCTCGTCTGACGTACGACAGTCAAGGTGAGGCAAAAACACGCGGGTGAGGATAAAAGAAGACGTGGGAAAAAATGGCCCCGAGTTATGGGCAAACGATGAGCTGGAGGAAAAGTGACAAGTAACTCGCGCGAAAGTTGGGATCTTCCCATATTCCGCTGGGTCATATTTTACGTTTTTACCGCGTAACGTTATCGATTACCGCTGCGCGACGACAAACGATAATCCGGCAGTGATAAGAAAAAGCGCAGATCACGACGCGGCGAGAGTTTTGCCAACATCAATCACGTACTTTCGCGGGTTACGACCTCGGGTCCGAGGATACAAGAGCCACGGGGCTGCCGGAGCGTGAGTAACGGGGACGAGCCGCGAAACTCACTGCTCGTCACTCTGGCGCGCTCGGCACTCGAGTGAGTGCTCCTCGCGAGGGTTCTCGCCGATCGTGACGATCGAGACATCTGCTGTGCTGCTACTCGGGAAAATCCGCTGCCGCGAAGCGAGAAACTATTAGCCAAAATATTATATCAACCGATGTCTCTTGATCCGCCGCAGCCCATTTCGTGCACCGCATCGAAATATCATCCGAAAGATACTCTCGAGCGCCTCTTTTTCGACTGCTGCGACTAATGCCCCCGTTTCAACCACCCACCCCCGCGAACCCCTCGTAACGCGCGCGTTACACGTCGAATCGAAGCTTACGGTACCGCACGACCCCTCGCAACTTGTCACTCGCACGATCGACTGTCGCAAAACATTGCTTCACCGCGCGTAAAGCGACCCACCAACCGAGCGACTCCCGGCAGCATCGATTTCCACGAAGCTCCTCCAACTTCTGCTTTCGCCTCCCCCCGCCCCCCGCGCGTCGCCCCGGGCCGATAAAACTTGGACAAAAAAATAAAAACGCTCCATCGTTTCGCCGGTGGGCTTGAAAATAAAAATGAAAAAACAAAAGGGATCGAATTTACAGCGAGCGATCGAATTTATATATATTTGCCCGCAACTTTATGGAACATCAAACCGCCGGAAGGGGTGAAATATTTTGGCGATGAACATCCGCGCGAGCTATATCAATCGCGATACGTGCGGGACCCGTAAAGAGTTTACGAAATATCTGGCGCCAAGCGAGCTCTCCGGGTAACACCGGAATTCGATCTAAACGCGAGTCATGTACGCGCGGCGAGGCTGAGGAATAAATACGTCTCTCGCAACTGCGCTGCTTCGCGCCAAGTGGCGACGGCAACTGCATCATAAGGTTATGCAGCGTCGGACGACGACAACGACGACGATGAGTAGTTGCAGTACGTTAGGTGCTCCGCGCGCGTTCCGCGCACGTTTACCGCCGCCACCGAAGCAGCCCGTCCGTCGGCTTACGGCAAAGTTGCTACGCGACGAGGGTGCGTTCTCGTGCCGCCGCCGCGACCTATGCGGCGCGCCATGACTCGCCGTGAAAAGCAGGCAACCGAGGCAGCACCGCCGCCGCGCGTGCTTCTGTGTTCTCCAACAACTATAATAGCGAACCGCGTTATTCACTACCGCGACATTGTTATACGAAGAACCAGGCGGAGCAGAGGCTACGCCGCCTCCCAACTGTACTCCCGATGGGGCTATAATGTAATCTAAAGTTTTCGTCCGGTAATTCTCTACGCATTCTCGCCCTCCCAACGTTTTATTTGCATCCGACTCGCACTGCCGCCTCAACCGCCGCGCTTTCGCCGTGTCCGGATCTCTTCTCCGGCCGCCGCGCCACTCCGGAGCAGCTCGTTTAACATTTAGACGTAATCTCCGCGCGACGCGAGTGCCTCTCAAGTTTCGAGCGTATCGTTCTCTCGGCTCGAGCGAGTCGGATAAACGCTACTGCCGTCGCTGCTGCGCCGCTGCTTTTAAAGCGGCACTGTCGTCCCGCGATGGCCGCGCGACCCCGTCTCGCTCCTAACTTGCGATTCTTGCGATTCGCGTTTTTCGGGGCCGGAGCGTTTTCGCCCATTTACCCGCGGCCACCTCGCTTCGCTCTGCTGCCCTCGCGTCCGAACTGGCGCTCCGGGAAACGCGCGATAAATCAAGCGGAGCGACAAGTTGATGAAACGGATAGGGGTGGGTACGGAAGAGGAGTGGGAATGGGAAGCATCACCGACGGTGCGCCGCCGCCGTCGCCGCCGTAGCTACTCCCTTCGCGAGCCAGTTCACTCCCGTGCCATTAGCGAAGTCCTTCGACGCTGATCGCGGCGCCTATACCCGTTCTAATACGAGATCGTTAATTTCTCTTTTGTACACCCTCGAAACTTTTCGAGAGTACAAAGCACCGCTCTCTCCCGTCTTCGTTCTTTTGCATAATCAACTGCCGGGCTAAGGTACCGCGATACCACTGCGAAAGTGAAACCGGTATATTTTATAATTAATTGTGCGCAGCTGCTCCGAAATCTTTCGATTATCGATTGTCCGTCGTTGGCAATCTTTCGTTATGACGCAAATGCGAACGGAATCACCTAATTTCTCGCCTGTCGTTTGAATCTGATGGCGAATATTTTTTTAATAAAATATTTTCCTGGGTGCTTTTATCCCTGTCCAATATAATAACGATGGTCGTACAGTTGATAAAAAAAAACGAAAATGCATCGGAATATCGGAACGAAATTATATATGTTGACTCTCGCCGAGCGAATGGACGTTGAGGTAAATCGCGAAAGTAAATACGAGAGTCGAGAGGGCACAAATAATAAGACAATGAAAAAAAGCTGGACTCGAGCTACGGCTTTATCGCTGCGAGCACAGTCAGCTCGGCCGCAAAGCACACGAGGAGGCCGAGGGCGTGCGTGCGCCAAATACAAAACGTTATTTGGTCGTCTATGAGAAGTTGCCCCAAGCCGCCGGTCGCTCGCTCGAGCGGAACGCAATTACAACCGACCGTGCGCCCGGACAAGCGGTCGGTACTAATTCAGTCGTCGGTATTCACCGCGATACAATCACTTTTTTTTCCCCTCCTGCGCTCTGGAAAAATAGCGAAAGCTGAGGTAAACTCGGAGGCAGCCGACTTTTACGCCACGTCCATTTGGCAAATGTTTTTCGTTGCTTCTAACAGTCGCGGCACACGCTTGACCTGTGTTCTCTCCGGCTAAAAGAATGAATAATTTTTATGTTTACACGTTGCTGCCCCCTCGAGGATTGTATTTTTCCATTTTCACTTCTTTTATCGTGTTATACATGTTTCCTTGATTTTTTTTTTTTTTATCGCGGTGTTAACGAATTCCACCGAGGATTACAAAGCAGGCAGAGTGACAGCCCATTCGTCGCAACAACGCTATGCCGACTACGTTCAGTACGTTGACCGACGGAGCTTTTGAGAGACGGGAACCACCGCCGCCGCTGTGGCTAACCCGGCCAGCCTGGCGAGAGCCAAACGACGATCCGATAGCTTCCACGAGGCTCTCGCTAATGACCACTTTTACAGGGCTGACGCGAGGCCGGGTTACGACGAGAGTTAATGTATACTGGAAATAGCAGCACGCGAATCCCGGGCGCGTTGAACGAACGCGTCGGTTCGGTTAACAGTTTGCGGGATTCGCATTTATTTCATTTTTCTCGGTTCGTTAGAAGCGTAGTCGTGTAAGCGATGCGCAGCTGACACCCCCGCTTCGGCCGCGCGTGCTGTCACATACCGTTTAGCGAGCGGGAACATCTCGCGGCGAGACTCGAGAAAAATGATCTTTCGGGAAACACACCCGTGGCTGCTAGTCCACGCGCTAAAGGGAGTCCGACGAGAGAGAAAGAAAAAAGTTTCGCTCAATCTCGATTTGTACCCGACGCACGGCTGGCTTTTATAGGCTTCGTAAAAAAATATAAAGGGACGATGGTCCGAGAAAAAAAAAAATCTTCCACACGTTCCTCCCACTGCAACTGGATATTCCGGGACGTGTGCAATATACGAGCCTACGCGTCGTAGCTCCCAGCGAAATATCTGGGAAGCGTTCCAATGCTCTCGGCTCGCCGCGCGATGCCCGAGCGCATCCCCAGTCAAAAATCTCGGCAATTTTTTACAACTCGAAAAATGAAGGAAGCTCCGGTCATAAAAAGCGGCACAGCGGCGAGATAAAATAAAGACATGCATTATTCAGTTTTTCTTTTTTTCGTTATTCGTGAACTTTTCTAGCGCGCGTGATAAAAAGCTCCCGGAGCAGAACGGAATGTTTGATGTAAGCTGCCGGGCTCTTATGACGCACCTATACTTAGTGTTTCCATGTAGTGAATAAAGTACCGAGTTTTAGGAAGCGAAACGGCCGAATAAAAGGAGTACTGCGCCAAACGGGCCAATTTTCCGTCAGGCATGGTTAAAAATACCAATGAATAAAATATTGAGTTTAGAGAAGCCGGAGTGAAACGCGAGGTGAAAAGAAACACAAGCGAACGAGGCAGTAGCCAGTTTCCCGTAAGGCATGGTTAAAAATAGCGGGGTGCGCTTAATATCCATAAATTTCTTACGTCCTCGCGGCGACTGGCTCCTATTGTCTTGGTGCGCGAGCGTGTCCGTGTCTGCGTGTCCGTGTGTGATATGCCGCGGTTAACCGTAGCGCATAAAATAAGCTGTCTTATCGACGGGTCGGTGCCGCCGGTGCCGCGGATTTCTCATCGGTCTGGGAATGCCGACTTCCGACCTATCTGCCGAATACCAAACCTTCCTACATAGGTGCTGGTTACGTTTCCGCTGTATTTGCACGATCGAGTGTTTTCTTAGTTTTAGCGCCCAACTAATCTCTCGAATCGCATTAAAAAGTTAAACGAGCAGAAACTTTATCGTCGCCTCGTGTATGTAGTACCAAAGTGTGCGTGAAAATTAATGTCATCGTCGGACAAGAATAGGGGCAGCACGACGATAACGCGGCATCGTCGACGAGAGACGAGCAGCGAAGTAACGCGTCGTCGGCTGTGCGCGAGAAATCTCAGTATTTTTATCGGCGCTGCACTTGCCTGGCCAGCATCGTAAAACGCATCTCGGATTAACGTACGACACTAAAGCTCGATTGTAAGCGATTCGCGCGCGGTACGATAAGCATTGCGAAATTACTCATCGAGTACCGAGTGTTTTTTTTTCGGCCGGTCGGGCAGACGGCAAACGACGACGATGACGACTTATGTCCTGACCTCGAGAAAAAAAAAAATCCCGCTAAATTGTGTCTCTGACTCGACGCGAGCTCTGTTTTATTAAAGCCCTTTCGACCCCTGGCCGACACTTTGAAATTACTTTTATAACGGTGAGTGTTGTTATTAGATTATTAAAACTTGAACAAAGTGCCAATCAAGAAAATTTTACAACCCGCTGGTTCGCGGTAATAAGCCGAGGTAATAAATTCTACTGACTTTATTGCCATCTCCGTTGCAGCAGCGAAGGTTCACGTTCGCTTCGGCGTATTCTCTCTTCTGTGCTGTATATCGATTTCCGTGCGGGTCGATGAAGACTCTCGCTCGGTCTCGCGCGCTCCAATTTTCTATATCTTGGTTAAATTCGAGGAATTCAAGTATCCCAAGAGCTCCGATTCGCCGTACAGATCGGTATAACGATGCGAAACAGAACTAACGAGAAATCGATTCCGAGATCGATTCCGCGGAATCGCGGCGGCGGAACACAGAACGCTGCTGCGGTTTCCCCAGTCCTTTGATTCGATTCGAGACCTTCGAGAGAATTAATGTTTACCGCCCGGTGATCCCGAAGCTCGTCATCCACATGGTGGAACAGTTTCTCGGCCGCGTCCGTTGCCTCAACGACTGTATATCGTTTGGTGCGCGATGGCCTCAAGACATTGGCGACCGGTAAGAGCTCTGCGGTAAGAGGGGGCAACCTCGCAAGCTCTGCCCTCCAAGGCTTCGAGATCCGATACGTAAGCACGTATAGAAGCAACGTGTACCAACAGCGCGAAAAGCTTTCGCACCTCTCTCGATTCGAGACAAATCGAACTGACACAGGCTCGCATTTCAGGCTCCCTCTTTCTCCATTTTCCGACAAATTTGTTTGGAAACTGCCTTTAATCACGCCACTCCCAGTCAGCCCTCCCCCGTCCATCGAACGTCGGCTAAACGATCGGCGGACGTTCCGGCGCTACGCTGCACGTGCGCCACGACTAATCGGACCTGCTTATAGCGCATCGCGTAAACACTAACCCGGCGCTCAGCCGCGGAACGCAGCTCGGCAGGTTCCTGATTAAATTACCAAACAATGGAACCGTTATTATTCCAGGCTGCTTCTGGTCCGCTTTCTTGGGAAAATTATTTCGAGCTTGCAACCTGCGCAACACTGTTCCATCGCTGCTGGGACAAAGGTACACCCTGGGTAAACAGTGCTATTGGTTACCGCTATAAATAGCATATTGAAAAAAGCTCAACTACGCTTTACAGTTGCCTTTATCGTGTTTCGATGAAATTAACGCCCCGCGTATGGGAGTAATTTCCGCAGAGTTAGCTTATCTACGCACCTCTGTTTGAGTCTCCATGTTTCTTATGATTGGCAAGCTTCCGGTAGAGTGCATCCGTCGAGAGAACTTCCGGAAAAATTGTCGGAGTCCAGATTGACGAGCAACAGCGGCAATGAGACTCGCAGGAAGGAGGCCCACCAGTCGGGATGCGAGTCTTGGTGATGCGACGAAGCTCTGAAAAGATCAAAGGAACATTAGTTTCGGTTACTGGTTAAAGTGTTGCTTCTGCATCGAAGACGAGTCTCTACTGCCAAACTTCGAAATGCGATATGTTCTCCGAATAAGTTTGACTCCAACGACGCGCGAGACGCCGGAAATTGCACGTGGAAAATGGTTTTTCTATAGGCACACGAGTCAAACCTCTGGGATGATTTTATCTATCGTCAGTTACGCCACTTTTTTCTTCGTTTCTGTATGTAAATCATCGTTTACCAACACGTAGACGGTGCAAAAATGTACAGGCTGCTTAAATGAAAAGTAATTCCTTTTTTTTTTTTCAATTACATCTTTCGCTATTCCTTCTCAATCTTTTTTCAAACTTTCTCCGGGGAAGCGTTTGATCCTGCTGCTGTACCACGCGGAGAAACACGGTTAGACGCACCAACTTCGAGCCAATTAATTGGCAAGCTCAACTTATAATTGGTTAGCACACCTAATCTTCCGTCTCTCTGTAAAGAGAAAAAATTGGAGTGGTTTTTCCGCCCGATTCCCGTCTGACTCTTTCCAACACCTTCCACACCGTCTCTTGCCGGCATTTTCGTCAATTCCTGCAGCCCTCGTTGCTCTGTCTAACCAATTTTCTCGCATCCACATCGCGCCACGGAACTTTCGGAATTAAATTCACCCGTTGGCTGATGTCGCCCACTTAACGAACGAGCAAACGAAGGTCCGGAGACGAGAAGCGAGCAGCGCTGCTCGCGTCTCATCAAAAATATACCTCGGCGAAAAAAAAAAGAACAAAAAAAGGGATTTCGTATAATGGTAATTCCGATTACTATATTGCGCAGTTGGAGGAAACAAAAGAACCCAGTGATTATTGTTCTGGGTAAGAAACGTATTCTCTCTGATCCCTTTGAATGCCATAATTCCACAAATCCCTCGCTGACGCGTCCCAATAGCTAATTCAGTGGTGTCCAGCCGCAGTGACATAATCCCCCACGGTGTGACACCACACTAAGACTCTTGTCCGTGCAGCGCTGACACTCCCTACTGATAACTACGGTATCTACTGCATTCAGCGCCAGCCGTCGGAACGCTGAATGGGATTCAACGCGGAGTTCGCAAATGGAGAGGCCAAAAATAAAGAACCTGATGTATACGGCTGTACGATCGTGAAAAATAATGGTGCGATGGAAAAAGACGAATAAGTGGAATCACGAATAGTTCAGACACGAGACGATTTTGATTTGTCGCTCGACGCTGCCGCTGCTGCTGCTGCTGGACCTCCGTACCAACGTCGTGGATTTGCGGCTTTGCGACGCGTATTTCTCGCTCTCTCGCTCTCCCGATAGACCAGCGAGAGAGAGTCAGCCACCTCGACTAGCCACCAACGCCGCCGAATTAACCACCGACCACAACTTTCCAACACCAATCTACCATTCAAGGGTTGTTGCTATCGGGCTCGCTCGCTGTTGACCCGTCGGTGACCTCCTGTCGCTAAACGCGCTGGACTCAGCCAGGTATACGACAATATAAACCGGCTTGCTCCGCGTGTGGTTTGCCGGACGTCAAGCCAAGTTCCGGAGCCCAACGGCCAGAGCCAATATGCCAACGCCATGGAGCTAAACGGGTGACCATTAATATACAAAGAGCCAGCCGACCATCGAACAAACATTCTTTGAATCGCTTTAAAAAATATCAACCCAACTCGTATAGCCGAGTATAACGGACGCGGATGTTTTGCAAATAAATATGCACCGAAGCGAGTCGTCGCTGATTTTCGACACAAACAATCCAGTGTACCTATATGCAATGTCGCTGGGCAACAGAGTTTGACTATGCCTGCGGGTCTGTGTGTGTGTGTGTGTGTGTGTGTGCGTTGGGCTTGACGTTTTGCAGCTACTTGCTCGACGAGAACACGTGTTACGGAATAGCACAAACATCGTCTCGAGAGCCTCGCACTCTCGACTCGTTTTCCCAGGCAGTGGGCAGTTCTGTGCACGTGCACAGCTCGCGCGCAAAACGCATTGCGGACAGTGCTGACGCTTGTCCGGATGCAGCTTTCGAGTGCTACCGGCAGCGCGGCGGAAGATTCCGCACGTTGGCCAGATCGTGCTGGATCACTTCGGGAGACAGATTGTACGACGAAGAAAAAGGAGCGTCGGTTTCGTAATGGCCACTGTATAGTTTACGCCAGAAGCCTTGTAGAACCTGCGCGGAGAACCGTGCCAAGTCTTCTCTCTCGGTAGTCGATCAATCGTCGTTGAAGCAACGTCGACGCTGACATTCTCACCGCGCAGCTTGCGGAAGTTTCGTAATTATCTTCTCGGTGGAAAACGATAAAGAGCATATTTACTGGAGCCGGCGAGTGCTCGCCAAGCATTTCTCCCTTTTCAACGCGGAGAGCCTCGGCGCGAGTGGGCCGCGTGAAAATTTCATTGCAGCCGCACTTTTACAGAGTGTCACCGGCAGCACTCGCGCTGGTTATGCTTAAAAACGTGAAAACGTGCAAAAACTTGGTTTGACACTGCACCGAGTGAGATGCAAACGCAGATTTCTCAGTTGATATTTTCTTTTCACCGAATCTCGACACAAACGACGAATTTTCGTTCGCAATTTCTGGGCTGATTTAGTACTGGAAACACCGTTGAAAAATCGTCGCGAAAAGTTGAATTTAATTTGCAATCTCTCGGTGCGCAGCAGCCAGGCCACTTTTTCAAGTCGTACGCGATGTTTCTCCCGCTTTTCATCTCACTTTCGTCCTTCCACCTATGTGCTCGTTCGCCGGTTATACGTATGACCCCGTGTATCGCTATATACGGGTATATAGCGTGCTACTCCGTGCCGAGTTTTCCCGAACGAGTGCAAGAATAAGCGGGAACGTGTTTTACTCTTCCACTTTCTTCCGCTGTTAACTCAGTGACGCGAATGAAATACCGCGCGGGTCACGAGAACATCACATGCCCCAGAGACTATTCCCGCAGGGTCATGTATTATTTTTCAAAAACCCATCAAATACCCGCTCGTGGCCTGTAGCAACTTTTATGGGTTACGTGCTGGAAAACTTCGTTGATTAAATTAAATGTTGTATCTCGTCGGGTTTTTCTCTTCGAATTTTCGATTTATCAGGCAAACGACCGTGATTTTTAGTTTAACAGATAAATCGTAGATGTTGCAGCTGCTTGTGTGAAGACACGTTTTAATATAGTTCCAGTGACCGCAACTATTTTAATGGCATTCCAAAGAGTCACACCGCAAAGCTCGAGCTCGGCTTTATATCGAGAGATTCTCTCGAGCATTAAAGCGACGGGAGGTTCTTAGCCCCCCACTGCGCGAGAAAACTCTCCAGCAGCGACCAGCAGCACTGAATTTCACGAGAAGACAAACTCGCCGATATTTCCGATAAACTCGGCCCCCGTTTTATCGGCTCGGATAGGCGCGCGGAAAATGATTGTAATCATCGAGAGTCGGCAGTCTGATCCCTCGCAGGTATTTACTCGGCGGTAAAGCTCAATGAAATTTGTCCGATTGAGGCAAATGACGAACGTCGTTCGAACGCAGCATCACCGCGACGAAACTTCCGAAGATCGGTAATCCGATATGCACGGCGAGCATCGTCGGAGCTCCAACGAATTTCCTCCAACTTAACTCGCTTCCTCGTGATTTGGTAAATATTTACAGGATTGCCGATGGAACGGTGCTCGTGGGGGGTGCGAAATTTGCACCGTGAAACGCCGTTTGCGTAAACCTCCGGTTCGAGACGAGAGGGGAGAGTTTCTTCGTGTCGAGCCGCGAGCAAGAATCGAATCTCGCGGATATATAGCTAAGCCGCGAAAAACAGCCAAAGGCAACTCAAATACGAGCACGCGCCACGCGCGCACACGAGAAAATTATTTAGATTTCCTACGTCATTTGCTCGCCTCGCCTGTCGGACGAAAAACGTCGTTACCCAACGTGTACATTTTCTCTCGGCAAATAGGAGCAGCATTTGCGTCTTGGGTATGATCAATCGTTATATATTCATTTGCGAAGATTATTTATAGGAAGAAAAGGTGCTTCGGACCTGACGAATGCGTGAACCCTGGACCTTTAAAGGTCCGCGTGTCGTCGCAAATTTGGTGGTTCGCGTGTAAGCCGCGATAAATATTACACAGTGCTAACAGTGTTACAAAGGTCAGACACGGTCGCGAGCTTCGGACCCGAAAAAACCAAGAGAGACGAAACATATACGAGACGAGTGTACGCTTCACTCGCTATTTTCATTAGGTCTGCGGTTACTCGTCTTTCCGATGCTCGATGTCGATTTATTACGGTCAAGCGTCATTCATTGGATCGGCCTTGTGCCGCAACCCAGACCGGAGAATAGTCCAACTGGTAATAGCAATAGCTGACTACTGCGGCGGCAGCAGCAGTAGCAGCAGCAGCAGCGGTGGCGAAAACGTGTGTTCCATCGTTATCGCAGACTGCCTTTATTGTTCCGACTGCTGTAACACGTTGAACCGTTCGACTGGAGCTATTCGCAACGCCGACGTTTCGTTTCGTTCGCATACCCTCGAATAGGTACCACCTGCTTTCGCGTCCGGCGTCTGATGCAACAGCACCATAATTTTGGCTGTCATGGTAATCGAAAGTAATCATTTTATCAATTGCACCATTTTTATCGTAAACCGGCAGTCTCGAAAAAATTTGGTTCTGCGTTACGAATTCCAACGGCAATGTCCGACGATAATTGTCTTTTCCCCGGTGGGACTATATCTCGTCGCCGCATTTGAATGTCATTAAAGTGACACGCGCGTTCGGGAGAGAGCTCTCAAGTAAGAAACGCAGAGTCGAAGAAGCGTCGCGGCAGCCGCAGCTGGGGTTAGGTGAGCAGTCAAGGGAAGATCGAAACGACGAGGGCAAGAACGCGAATCGCTGGCGGAGAAGGAAAGCACGATTCGTTCGAGTTTATGCGACCACGCCTGCTCGCCGGAGTCTCTCGAGAGACCGCTCGCGCGCGAGACCCCGAGAGCAGTTTCAAGTCGTAGCAGTAGCGTCGGTTTTGCCAAACGGAAGGAAAAACCATTCGTGAAAATAGCCCTTCCGACGCTACAATTTCACACGTATGTCGACAGCACGTACGAGAGGCGCCGGCCGCGACGGTTCACAAGTATAGAACACAAGCGGCTATGTTTCTCTCGAACCTCCCAATACCATCGACCACAAGTTTCAACTCTGGTCTGCTGTTTTCTTTTTTATTACCTCTTCGCCGCGATTGCCGGTTAGCCTTTTGCGCTACAAATCGTTAGGCGAGAAAATGTAATGGAGCAACAAGAGGGACTCTATAGACGCGTGAAAAAGGGGAAGCGCTGCATCGGAGATGCAGCCTGGCTGCTATGGCTGGTGCCGAGCGGCCTCATCGCTGCGCGCTCCGGCAAGATTGAATATTCATGTTCGGGTTCGATGCGGGCCAACGGGAAACGTTGCGCACTCGATCCGTTCGAGATTATCGAAGCGACGCTCCGCGATCGAATGTAATTTCCAATTTCAGTAGAATCGCGCTTGCAACCAACTATTTCAGTCGCACGCACTGTACGGAGAGCTGGTTTCATTATTCACGGCCCGTTCCGCGTGAGTGCATATGATAATATTTTTCCGTTCGACCGCTGCGTACGATTTCCACGCGCGATATAACCCTCGCCAAATTAAATCAAACCCACGGAACGACGCGAACATGAGAATCGACGTCCCGCGAGGAATAAAAAAAAATAAAAAAAAAAACAAATAAAATAAAATAAAAATAAAACTAACTCTGAATATAATTTTCCCTATCGCCCACAATTACGCAGAAAATAACTCCAGAGTCAATTAAAATAAAATAAAACAACGGCTAAAGTAAGATTGAAAAGCACGGAAAACGAAGTATCCCCTTGAAAAGCCTGAAAGCCTTTGCCTTGGAACAATTCTTGAGACTTTCCCTGCGTCGCCGCATTTAATCAGCGACGCTATAAAATAGCACGGTTCGCAGAAGCATGATTATCATACAAAGGAGTGGGTCGGCGGACGCGCCCGCCGCTTCATCCAGCAGCCCAGGCCGTTCTGCATCATCATCCTCTCACGCGGCACATAGAACATTTCACGCGTCTCATCTTGCTCGGCAAAGTTCAGGCGTCTTCGGATTAATTTCGCGAAGGTTACCGACGCAAAAACAACGAGGAAGCCGCGCGGCGGGAATACAGTCAGACGGATACGGTCAAAGTCGTTAAAGACGAATGCTTATTCCGAGCGAGTACGCGACTAACGGATCACATCGAGATGCGACTGTCTGGTTACCGCGATACGAGCAGCCGGGGGCGGCCATTAGCGGTATTTACCTGGGCCCGCATGTACAACTCGGACTTTTTCGGGCTTGTCTGTACAGCGGTGCTGGGGCAACCGACGTGTACAAGACAGGGTGTATCAGGCTGCGGAATATAACCCCTGATTAATTCGCCGCAATAAGCTGCGGTTTAGCCGCCGGCTTGTAGATGTTATGCCGGCAGCAAGCAGGCAGGCAGGCAGGCAGGCGCCCGCCCTTTATTCTCGAAGCTCTTTCACTCGCAACCGTCGTGTATACCGTACGATGAATGAGAATGTTTGAGCGAACGACGGGGTAGAGTAATATACGAGATTTAAAGCGGAAACAAAAACAAACGCAAAGAGTTATGTCGTTAATCTTAATTACAGTTAAGAAGGTAGTTTGTCCCGAAGCAGTTTGTTTAGAGAAAAGATAAAGAAGTGGTGCTAAGGAATATTTTCCTCGGAGTAAAAAAGATGTTTGACCGAGCTGTCAAACTGTCAAGGACAAATGAATTCTGTCCCGCCGGCGAAGTCTCGCTGGCTCGGAAGACAATTGCATCCTCACAAGTCTCCCGAACTCGAGAGCATCGATTGTTAATTATCCAACGGGGATTTTCTGGGGTTTCATCGGCGAGCAACACGAAGTTAGCCCGCCGCCCGGCAGGTTCGTAAAGTCGTTCTTTTTTTTTCGACTGCCTCGACCGCGCAACACGGCAGCGGGTTAACGCCTCCTCCGGGATTTAACGCGCTGCGATAAAAATAGAGAGAGTGGGGCATGAAATACGAGAAGCGTAATACACGCGACGCGCGAAATTATCATGAGACACGACGGTGCACGTGGAATTGCAGACATTATCCTGGAAATTTTGATGTCTATGAATCTTAAAATAGCCGAGGGTGGAAAAAGTATAAGGAAGAGAATAAACGGAGAGCGTGTTGTTAATGGTGACGGGCCACGACAGAGATAAGCCAGTGTGAAAATATTGCCGTAGACTCGTGTATGGCTCTTCTACCGGCGTAAAAAATATAATACCGTCTGGGAAATCACGTCGTGATAGACGAGAGACGGAGAGACAGCGAGCGCGCGAAAGAGGGCGGGGCGGGGAGGACCGACGTAGGAAATCGCGTGGAAGACAATAACGCGAAGCGATTGAGCAGAGAGCGGTAGATAAAAAGCAGTACCAGTTCTATCGCTGTATCGCTCAAGAGTCAAGCTCGCGTGACGTCTGCCCAGCGTCTACGAGCCTCCGGCAGCTTCTTACGGGCAAATCGATCACAACGAACGACGACTGCTGTGGAAGCTCAGGCTATATACGCGGCATATAAAATTATAGCCGCGGCTGCACGACTATCGATTTCTCTGTACTCTCGGGATTCGTCGAAACTTGTGTATGGGTTCAATCTACGGTTCCCTCGGTGGTCGCGCGTCAGTAATGTCGATGCACCGTTGTTTATAAATACTTGAATGCGCGTATGAAAGGAGCACGGAGATCCATACCGCGAGATCCAGGTTGATAAGGCGCGCGCGCGACCTGTAGGGTATAAGTACCGTTTTTGGCCATTTAGTACTCTTTGCGGCCATCAACTTGTTCCATTTCTGGCAAAACTTGTTACATGGAAATTACGGTGATGGCCACAGATGTTGCTAAGTGCTTCGAACATTATTTATTAAAGAATTATATATTTTAAGCACTACATATTCAATCCTTAATTAAAAAGTGCGTGAACAACCATTCTTGTCGATATAACTCGGCCTCTGATTGGTCGAGGGCCGTGACGACCGACAGTTAAAAAATTAACTAAAAAAGGGTTGTAACGGGTGTTTTCAGGGGTAGAATATGTGACTTGAGAACGATGGTATAGGTTAAAAGTCGATATTTTGAAAAAATAAATTTCGTGACCCCGATTTGGGCGGTTTTCAGCCCGGCGGCCAGATCTACGATTTCTGACAAACTGTTCGGCCAAAATTTTTTTTTTTTTAAATCAACTAAAAAAGGGTTGTAACCAGTGTTTTCAGGGGTAGAATATGCGACTTGAGAACGATGGTATAGGTTAAAAGTCGATATTTAAAAAAAATAAATTTCGTGACCCCGATTTGGGCGGTTTTCGGCCCGGCGGCCAGATCTACGATTTCTGACAAACTGTTCGGCCAAAAAAATTTTTTTTTCAAAATCAACTAAAAAAGGGGTTTAACCAGTGTTTTCAGGGGTAGAATATGTGACTTGAGAACGATGGTATAGGTTAAAAGTCGATATTTTGAAAAAATAAATTTCGTGACCCCGATTTGGGCGGTTTTCGGCCCGGCGGCCAGATCTACGATTTCTGACAAACTGTTCGGCCAAAATTTTTTTTTTTCAAAATCAACTAAAAAAGGGTTGTAACCAGTGTTTTCAGGGGTAGAATATGCGACTTGAGAACGATGGTATAGGTTAAAAGTCGATATTTTGAAAAAATAAATTTCGTGACCCCGATTTGGGCGGTTTTCGGCCCGGCGGCCAGATCTACGATTTCGGACAAACTGTTCGGCCAACATTTTTTTTTTTTTAAATCAACTAAAAAAGGGTTGTAACCAGTGTTTTCAGGGGTAGAATATGCGACTTGAGAACGATGGTATAGGTTAAAAGTCGATATTTAAAAAAAATAAATTTCGTGACCCCGATTTGGGCGGTTTTCGGCCCGGCGGCCAGATCTACGATTTCTGACAAACTGTTCGGCCAAAAAAATTTGTTTTTCAAAATCAACTAAAAAAGGGGTTTAACCAGTGTTTTCAGGGGTAGAATATGTGACTTGAGAACGATGGTATAGGTTAAAAGTCGATATTTTGAAAAAATAAATTTCGTGACCCCGATTTGGGCGGTTTTCGGCCCGGCGGCCAGATCTACGATTTCTGACAAACTGTTCGGCCAAAATTTTTTTTTTTCAAAATCAACTAAAAAAGGGTTGTAACCAGTGTTTTCAGGGGTAGAATATGCGACTTGAGAACGATGGTATAGGTTAAAAGTCGATATTTTGAAAAAATAAATTTCGTGACCCCGATTTGGGCGGTTTTCGGCCCGGCGGCCAGATCTACGATTTCGGACAAACTGTTCGGCCAACATTTTTTTTTTTCAAAATCAACTAAAAAAAGGTTGTAACCAGTGTTTTCAGGGGTAGAATATGCGACTTGAGAACGATGGTATAGGTTAAAAGTCGATATTTTGAAAAAATAAATTTCGTGACCCCGATTTGGGCGGTTTTCAGCCCGGCGGCCAGATCTACGATTTCTGACAAACTGTTCGGCCAAAATTTTTTTTTTTTCAAAATCAACTAAAAAAGGGTTGTAACCAGTGTTTTCAGGGGTAGAATATGCGACTTGAGAACGATGGTATAGGTTAAAAGTCGATATTTTGAAAAAATAAATTTCGTGACCCCGATTTGGGCGGTTTTCGGCCCGGCGGCCAGATCTAGGATTTCGTACAAGCAAAACGACAAATTTATTTTTTTTTAAATCAACTAAACAAAAATTTTTTTGTTGCGATTTACCCTTTTAAAGGTTTATAAGAGCGCATCAGCGCAAAGGTATCTCGGGCACACGCGCCAGCGCGTGTGATTAGCCTAGTGTAGTAAAATTTGCTTCGATTCGTGTAAAATAATCTTACGTATTAATTTGAATAGATTGGTAGTATAATGAATTAATGTATCCATTTTTTATGAGGCCGCTAATGGTACAGTGGCCGAAAATGGTGCGTCTACCCTACTTGCCGAGAGTTCGGAAGTTCAAAAAAGACACTGCGACGGCTAATCGGCTCATTGCTACGTCGAGCGAGAATTAATTTATCGGTCGATCTGTCCAGCACCCGCGGTGGCCACTCGGACGAATCTCCGGTATATAAGTATGACTGATTAATTTTCGGGCGGTGTGCGCGGGGCTTTAGACCACTAATTGGTTGCGAGCTGCCGTTTGCAGCATTTCAGTTTAATGGAATAACGAAGCGGAGATGGAAGAAGCCGCGCGCGAGACACAGACGTATAAACCGCGCGGATGAAGAGGACGGAATCCGAAATCGACGAGATGACGGAACGACGAAATTCTCGTTCGCTCGTTTCGCGCGGAAAGCGCTCTCGCAGTCGACCGACCGTGGAAGCCACAGAGTCCCGGCTTCTCGTCTATGTGCAAATCATCGGTCTTCCAGCACCGACGGAGGACGCGAAAAGTTTTGTTCTCAAGGCAACCGAGTGAATTGAGGAGGTTCGCGGCGACGCAAGAGGAACGAATTCCAGAGACTTTCAAATCCTCCGGCGCCGTATGCAAATCCGTGCGACACTGATCCGTGCACTCTCCGACCAAACGACTGGCAACTGGATTTGAGCATCGTCGAGGACGATGATCGCGGATGACGATGAAAATAAAATTGGAATAATATGGCAAACGAGCGGAAAATTCCTAGTTTGATATTCGGATGGAAAATCGTGCTGGACGTGGAAGACTAACCGTTGTTTTTGGAAAGGATTATCCGCCGGGGCACGCTGCTTCCTCTGGGACTTTGCCCGCGCGCAGAGCTCGTCCGCTTCCTCCCGGATGTTTTCTCGGTCGGCAATGCAATTGGATGACGCACACGAGCACACCGAGAGCACACACCCCGAATGACCGCGCCGCGCGACACCTCTCACCACTCCTCGACTATATATCCAGTGCGCACTTTCCGAATCCGACGCTCGTTTTTCTTATCTCTTCGCGCACTGGCAAAGTCCAATGCGATTTCCGCGGCCAAAGAAACTTTACAGGACGCGGCAAATCGCAAACACCTGTAGGATCTCTCGGACAAGTCCTCTTCGATGACGCGACGCCCTTTTCGCCGCAGCGGAGCAGCAGCAACAGCAGTGGTAGCAGCAGCAGCACGACTCTTCGATAACTCCGATAACTCACTGAAACTTGAATTTTTTATTTTTTATTTTACTGCCCACTTGCCCATCCGCTTTTGCAGTGCCTCTTGTGAAATCCGATTAAAATCACTGCGTAAAATTCACTCTCGTTTATCTATCTTCGTTTACCGATCGATACTATTGGTAAATTGCGAGAGGATTGAAATTCATCGCGTTTCTTGACAATTTTCCGACAAACGAAAACTTTGCTTCGTGTTCTTCGTCCGCCACGACATTTCGCTGTTTCATTGCGGAATCGTTGTATCTAAACAGTTCAATTGCTTTTTAATTTGTTATTACCGATTACGAACGACAATTTCTAATTGTTTTGTGGTTTTGTTGTTTTTGCGCGGAGAAACGTTTGGCGCGAATGTGTGCGGCTGGCGACGCGATGCGAGAGGAAACGATGTTTGCGAAGCACGCGCGCAACTGGATGCGAGTCGAACGACGAGGCTCGCGAGAAGCGTGGTTTGACGCGCGGGGCGCGCGCCGACGCGCGAACCTTGCGACTTCCTCACGCAGGCGCGACGATTCTTTGATGCACAACTCGAGCGAACGCGCTTATGCCACACGCGCGGAGGAGAGCGCGACGCGCGCGACAGAGGCGAGACCGACGAGAGGGAGAGAGAAACAGCTGTCCGGCCATGCGTCTATCTCGAAATAAAACTTTTCGACGGATTTTCACGAACACATCGGCTCGCGTTTATTCGGTTATCCCAGCGCGCGCTGGATATATAATTATAATACACGCCTCGCGAAAAATTGTCATCTCATGAAAAAAAAATTCACCGGGCGGAGCCTCGCAGCTGTTGTCGCGCCGATTGACGTCACCGAAATGTCCGCCTTCTAAAAAGTCGGTGGCTCTCGGGATATCTGGGAAATCTCGAAATAATCGCAGTCACCGTCGTCGCGTGAAAAAACCGTTGACCGAGGGACGGCGGCGATTGTCGTCGATCTGTTCGGCCTCCGATTGGTCGTTGGGAAGCCGCGACGGCCCGCGCGATATTTCTCTTCCGCCGCGAGTGAACACGCGATACGTTTGCTCGGCGAGAGTATATATTTAGAATTTAATGGACTAGATTGCAAATCGGAACGCCGTAGAAACGGAAACGCAAGCGAGCACATTAGAGAAAAATCTATTCGCATCGATACATCTCTGCGTAACAGCGATAAATGTTGATGTTGTTTTTTCATGGACAACATGTTTAGTTGTCACTCAACGGTTAATAACAGAGCTACAACGATTTGTGTTACAGCTCCGAAGAAGAGAAAGACAAAAAAGAAATAAGGCAGTCGCGTCGAAAGCTTTTCGGGGTGCCCGACAGCATCGTCAAGCTGCGCGACGCGAAACGGAAGCAACGTGGCACGAAACTACATAGCCGCATCGAAATAGGGTTATCGCCCGAAGCTCTGTAAATTAGGTTACGCACTCTCGGCACACGGGCGTTTGATAAAAAAAAAGGTCGCACCATATATGAGATTTGTGTACGAGCCTATGGACTACGCGTCGGAATATTGGTTTAAAAAAACGCGAAACTATACGTTCCCCGACACGGAGAGCTCGCTTTCAAAGCTGGAGCGTGGTAAAGAGTTGCGTTGGTGACGCTGGCGCTGTACTCTCGAGCGCGCGGCATTTCCCGCACGGTACGTCGATTCACCCGAGCTATTGTACCTTCGTAAATTACAAAAATCCGTCGCTCTTGTAAAAGACAAAAAATTGTATCGGGCCGCTTTGCACATTCGATAAATGCCGGTGATTTTTTTTTATTATTATTGTACACTGCTTTTATATTTGACGTTTACCAACAGCGCGCGCGAGAAAAATCGGAAAAATTCGGCGCCGCAGAGCATCGACCGATCGATTGAATTTGTCAAACACCGGAAGCCTCAACAAAATGCACCTCGACCCGCGACTCACGAGCGTGTCATATTTTCGAGTACGTTTGGTCGAAGCGGAGTTAGAGTCGGAGAGCAACTGATGATGCTCTCGAGTGTAACGAGAGTGTGGTGTGCGCTTGAGCGCGGCTCAACTTGACTCGACAGAGGGAGCGAGAGAGACAGCGAGAGAGAGCCTAAATTGCGTAGACCATTCGGAGGGGTCGCCAAGCCCGAACGCACAGCAGTCGAAACGTTTCACCGGGCGAGCTGTCGCGAGCGCGCGCGCGCGTTATCCACTTCAGGCCGGTCAGCCCTGCGTCGGTCAGCTCCGAAACACGGTTGTCCAGCCGCTCTCGCGACGCGCGGGACAAGTACCTTTGGACGCGCGACTGTCTCGTCGCAGCCGGAAATGGAAGTGCCAAATGTGCAGCCGCTCGAGCGCGCGCGCGCAAGCTGTTACGGTCCATTGTTGCTATCGACTCTCAGGCCTAGTTCCGATGTATCTCAAGGCCAACTTTTATCGCCCGTCCGTACGTTCGCCGTTATCTCCCGCGCGCGACACAAGAGACTTTCGACAAAGGACTGCAGTGATTTTTCACTCACGGGCCTTCTCGACTCTGTAACATCCTCCGTCTGCTGCTCTGCTGCTGCTACTACTGCTGCTGCTGTGGCGGAATGCGACGGAAAAAGTTGTTAGCCACGAGACTCCAGCAGGCCTGAGGCTCTCTATATTTTTTTCAAAAGTCTCGCTTCTAGAAATTACGATGCTTTTTCTCAGCTGACTCGCTTTCTCCCGCGCTTCGCGACGCCGTTGCCTCTCGCTCTCCTTCCATCCATCCGAACGGGGACTCCGTAACGAGCTTACGTATGCCGTTCACACGTGTCGCGAGCTGTTGTTAGTCGCGCGCGCGCGTAGTTGTATTATTGTCAGTCGTAAGCCGCGTGCAGATGAGCATACGGCGGTATAACGCATGTACGTAGGCGCAGTGGACTTTGCATCTATCGCATCTTTTCGCTTTGGCGCACAGACAGCGTCGAGATAAATTACGGTGTCTGCTGCTGGAGGCGACGCGCGTGCCGCAAAACACAACGAGAGACGCGTGTTTATTTGAAACGCGCGCGTCAATTCTTAACCATTGCGCCGGACACAATACGAACCTTACGAGTTTCAACTTATTCCGACAACCAGGAGTAAATCTTGATAACAATCCATACCCTCTGCTGTCGCTTAAGAGGGGGGTTAGGGTATTACATTTTTTTTGTAATTTTTTAACTGAATGCATAATATCTGAAGAATGTTGTGTCAAAATTTCAAGTCAATCGGAGCAAAATTGACGACGTTACGAGTATTTTTATATCTGCGGATTGCTATACCTACTCGGCCCGAGCGCGACTTTAAACAACGAACTGCCGGTTTCCCAACGACCAATCAGAGACTATAAATCGACAACAATGGTTGCTCACGAACTTTTTAATAAAGGAAATCTTGATTGTTTTCCACAAAAACAAAGCATCATCCAGGACGATTCAATTATTCCAGCACGATTTGAAGGTCAGGGACCGAGGTGATCGGAACACTCGTTGACCCGACGAAAAGGTTCGCTCTCTCGTCTATGACCCCGACCACGAGATTAAATATTTGTCGAGCGAATAGACGATATTTACACATGAAATATTTACGGACCGTGTTGCCCGTCTGTCGCGGCCTCCACACGCAAGCTGTAACCGTGTTGCGGTTTCTTTACCAGAGGAGATAAACAAAAAAAATATATGATTTTTATCCAGCGCGTGACGAAAAAACTTTCGCATATTTGATGTCATCCCATTTCCATCGGTTTGATGATCCGAAAGTAACGCGACGATGACATTAACGTCGAGGTGAATTTCTCATGCAAAGGGAGGATGATATGTGAGCGCTCGTTGTATCGATCGCGGCGAGCGGCAATTGACTGGAATTAATTTAATGCACCACGGTGTCATCTTTTAATGCCATTAGTGTAATTCGCGAGACTGCGGCTGCGTTTATGGTCCGGAGGTGCGCTACTGCGGTCAAGTATACGGCGCTTTTCGCGGCCGCCACACCCTTTCTCGCTCCTCCCGTTTCTGCATCGTATCGTTACAGCTAACACGCGTCTTAAGCCAGCAAGGTAAAAGCCTTCGACTATCAAAACGACGCGAGTCTCAAACCCAAGCCGCGGGGCTTTAAGCAAAAGTAACCATTTCATTATTCTTCCGCGCGCGGGCATCTTACCTGCATCCCATTTTCATATACGTAAACATTTTCGCCCCAACGGTAAAAGTGCTTGTATTATTTATATGGTTCAGGAACAATGATGCAGATGGAAATATCGAAAGTGATGTTTACCAGCTGAAGGATAAATGTATCACTCGAATGGGTTTTATGGTCGAGCGGTAATGGCGTCGATCGGATTAATTTCAAGTATATAATATCGTCCTCCTCTTTCACGGTAAAATGAACACAGCTAATTGATTGAAGCAATTAGGAAGTTTATTCGTGCAAGGAAATCTGTTTTACCGGTTGAAAAATGAAACTGTTGTGCCTTCTACGAATATTGATGTAACCTAATGATAACACTATTTACCATTAGCTTTCTACATTACCTACCGACGAAAATTTCTCAGTCGGTACGACACTCTTAACAGTAGATAAGTGCCCGGATGTTGATTAATACATTAATATTACGAAACTTTTCAATAATTTTATTTTGTTATTGAACAATGATAATATAAAATAAAGAAGAACAATTTTCTTGGCGATTAATTAAAAAGTTTGTCGCGATATTGTGATGTATATTTTTTAACTACTCCTTGACAATCCGACTATTGTGATTATTTAATGAAATAAATCTAATTCATGTACGATGTCTCAGGCAAGCGCGATAACTAAATTCCAACGTCAACATCGAAACCAGTAGCAGCAGCACTGTGAAAGAGTCGCGCACGTTCGCCAGCAGCAGTAGAGCACTCGGCGGCGTCCCCACCACCCGATACCAAGTACCGGCGCTGCCGCTGCTGCGGTATACATCTTTTAACGAAGAGGCACTCGTCGCGTCTTGAAGGTGGCTCTCTCGGCGAATCTACTTCTATGCAGTGGTGTACCCTACGACCCTCGTTATACTTGGCCAAAGGACGAAGAGAACATATGCGAGCTCCGTGTACTCGAGGGTATGCGGACTTTTTAACAATCTAAATAAGGACGCGGGGTATAGTGGCAATTTTTTTTTTTTTTCATTCTCGGCGGTCCGCCTCGCGACTTTTCCTCTCGTTATTCATCGCTGCTCTCATTTCCGCGCGTTACTCATCGCAAAGAGCGAAGATGCGGCCGCACGATGGAATTTCATTTGCGAGTGTAATATGCAACGCGAAAAAAGCGCGCTGTCCGTCGTCCGTTGCAAAACGATAGCATCGAGCGACTACCCGTGCAAAAATGTCTACTCGAATCCAGCTGGATCCCGCCTGGATTCCCTGCGCCGAGATCGGGATCCAGTCCGATATCCAGTCGGTTTCCCAAAATGAAATGTAATGCTTGCAAAATGGATTTCTAACATGATACCTGACTGGGTCCGGACGTGAATTTATTTTCAAATCTGTATCTATCTGGATACCTGCGAGAACTCTCGTTTTTGAATATCCCCACAGAGACCCTAACTTCACTAATTTATTGATTCCGTTGCCAAATTAGCATCCATCTGGATTTCTGCAAACAATCCCGTTTTTAGGAATCCCTATAGCGTCCCTAACATCGTTTCCATTTCCAAATCTGCGTGCACCTTGATTCCTGCGTGGACTCCCGATTTGGGGAAAGCACATCAGGATCACTCTGGATTCTTACAGGGAGTCCGGATTTGGGGAATCCAGATGAAATTCCGATCGGAATCGGATCGTACATTGGGACTCCACAATAGATTTTTAGCACTGGTATATATTGTCCAACGAAATATCGAAAGTGTGCGCGTGCGCGGTCATTGTCGCGTTATTGACACGCGGTTATCGCACAGTCACTCGTTAATCAATGTCTAATAAACAACTGACTCTATAGGCATCGCGCACCGCGTCTCGATCCGATACTGAGATCCGGCGTATGCGGTCATTATTTCGCAGGTGTGCATTATGCCACCGGGGGGCGTAGTTTCGCCATAACGAGAACGTACTTGTCGCGCAGCCGTATAATATCTGCTATTGAATTTTTAAACGCACAGCGTCGCAGTAGACTGCGAAAGATACGTAATTACGCGCCGTATCCTCGGACTCGCGGGTCGCGCACCGCTAATGTACCTCGTTTACCCGCCGCGTATTGGCGGACAAGCGAACGGCAACGGACGGACGAACTACGTCCAGACTCGGGTCTTTGGCGTTCTCATACGCGCGTCACGTTGTGACTCAACGTATTTATCGACTTCCGGCTGACTCGCGACAACGGCGGCAGAACCCCGCGTCCCCCCCGCGTCGGGCGATTTTTCGATTTTTCGTAACGTGCAAATATATTTTTCCACATCGCGCCTGCTCGTGAGCGCCCCTGACAACAACAAAAGGTCCATTTGTGACTATTTAGTGCACCATGTCCCCTACTGAGGTTTCCATTTTCACGCTTATGATGTCCAAAAAAGCAATCGTTATTGAATGCTAATCTTATAAGATTAACTTTTAATATAAGTTTAACTTTTACAGGCGTAATGCTATACGCCTGTATAGCATTACGCCTATAAAAGTTAGACTGATAATTGAAAAGGGTACTTTTATAGTCCCATATGGTAACTACGTATGACCTTCCGTCCGGTGTTTAGGGGAACTTTGGAATTGTACATCTACGTTGCGCGCTAATAAAGCATATTCCATTTGCGCTTCGATTCGCTGCGCAACAACAATCGAGTCCTTGTTCCGTAAGTACGAAAGGTAAAAGACGGTAGTTTTTTTTTCTAATGGAAAAAAATTCGAAGCGAGGGTGTCGTTGAAACTGAGCGAGGAACAAAAGATCTCTGGTTGCCGCGCGCGCATTTTGAAGAATAGAGAATTGCGAATCCATTAGAGAGAAACTCGCTCGCGGAGTTTTTGCGCAATGCAGCAGCAGCAGCAACACCAGCAGCAGAGGAGTGCGTTCTTCCCTGTCCCGTTGGTAGACTACAGATGGGCAACGAGAGTGCGCGACGCGACGTATTCCGGTGCATCGAAATCAACACGCGAGGACAAACGCCAGCCGCGCGCACAAAGACAATTGAACGCATCGGAGCTCTGTGTACCTTGCGCGGCAGTGCTCGTCATCTAGGATTGCATTTTTCCACAGCATCCCCTTCGATTCCGCGCGCTTCTACGATCGAGCCTCTCACTGAGAAAAATCCATGATATAACAATACAAAATATAGTGATTTCTACAATACAAAATAGTCATTGGTACCATAATTTGTTGCCGGTTACTTTAATCATCGTCGCGAGAACCATAAAAGCATTGTTATTCTCTCAGTCAAATATGTCGTATGGCAAAGTCTACCACACATGTTTCTAAGTGCTGGATCACCGACGCCCGTTGAACGCTACGCGGTGAGTCGAAATGACGGTGCAATCGCGGTCGGGGAAGCCTCTTGTCGCGTCGCAGTCGTGAAAAATCTCGCGTTCATCATCTAGGATTGCATTTTTCCAATGCATCCCCTTCGATTCCGTGCGCTTCGACGATCCAGCCTCTCACTGAGAAAAATCCATGGTATAACAATACCGAATATAGTGATTTCTACAATACAAAATAGTCATTGTTGGTACCATAATTTATTTCCGGTTACGTTAATTATCGTCGCGAGAACCATAAAAGCATTGTTGTTCTCTCAGTCAAATATGTCGTATGGCAAAGTCTACCACACATGTTTCTAAGTGCTGGATCACCGACGCCCGTTGAACGCTACGCGGTGAGTCGAAATGACGGTGCAATCGCGGTCGGAGATGCCTCTTGTCGCGTCGCAGTCGTGAAAAATCTCGCGTTCCGGTCAAGCGCACCACGCGACGTATATCGTGCGAACAAAGGAAACGCGCATTAAAAGTGCACGAGCACGTATAGCTCACACGCGTGCCCGTAACTCTTCGGGCTGGCCGCGTGTGGTCCGCATTCAGACGTATATATACAAAACACTGCGCGAAACTCTGCCGGCTGGAAGCGCTCGGCTCGCCGCGGCCACGGCAGCCGCCCGCCCGCCCGCCCGATGTCGTAAACATTCCCTGGCCGAGGCCATGGATATTATGCCAATGTACCGCGTCGCGCGACGCATAGTAATTAACGCACTCGGACTCGACGCCGGACGAACGTACGTATCTCCGCAGTGCACTTGTATAGTCGCTCGACGACCATATAGCGATCGCTTGTCCCTCGAAGAAACGATTTGAAATTCACGGAAAGAAATTCTCGTTGCTTGCGACGAGAGTTTGATTTTTAATTCGCAAGACACTTGGATACAGGAAACGCGCGCGGAAGCGGAGCGTCGCTGCCGCAGCGTCCGTCGGCGGTCTTGACCCGGTGATCGGGGCTTATCGATTGTCTCGGCGCCCTGTCTCGCTCTCTCTCTCTCTCCCAGTATCCTCCGATGTACATTCGACACACGCGACGGCCCGTGTCGAATGTACAATGTATATCCTGGAAAAAACGCCGCCTGGAACAAAGGTCCGGCGAAAAAGATAAAAAGATGCGGTGAAAAAGCGAGCAGCGCACTCGCTTCGCGCGAGTGACTCCCCGTTACTCAAATCCTCTCGTGTCGCGACAATGTAACGCTTGCGCTTTGCACTGTCTACGTTTTTCCACGCGATCCCCCTCCGACAAACTGCATTACGGACATTTTCCATTGTTAGATCAATCGCATTGCACATGTATATGGCAACGATAACGAATACCAAACGAGAACGATAAGTATTTTTTAACTCTGCCTCTGGATGAGTCACGGGTCACGCTATATATGAGTCACGCGACTCGACGCTACAAAACGCGCGACTGAGCGAAGAGGGAACGGGAGGAAAAGTGGACGTTACAAAGTTGGGCAAATAATCCGCGTCCTCTTTGTCTTCGACATTGTCCTTCCTCGCAGGGCTTTCGGTATATCCGCTCGAACGTCCTCTGCCAAATAAATAATGATCGTTTTCGACCGAGGTAAATCGATCGGCCGATCGATCGATTGTACTACTGAAAAGCAGTAGCAGAATACTGTTTTCTGAGAAAAACGAGACTTTGACCGATGTTCCACCGGAAGGAAATGTGTTGAGACTGCGCGGAATCAATAACGCGGAGAATTTTGCTGACCGAGTAAACATCGGCGGCAAAGCAGCGGAAAGGTCGTAGAGTCGAGTGCCCCTAAGTCTCGAGCTTGCAACGAGGTTGCGAGGGGTCGTTTGCCAGGGGATTAGAACCGAGCAGTTACAGAAACCGGAGACACCGGTGACGGACGATCACCGTCTTGCCGATTGCATTCATTTTTATGATAAATAAATCCTGGATTAATATTTCGTTCGTGAGCAAACATTGTTGGCGACTTATACAGCCTCTAATTGGTCGTTGGGAAACCGGCAGTCTGTTATTTAATATTATGAAACTTGCCAGTCTATATGTAAAAAAAAAAAATCATTTTTCTCATCGAATTTTCGATTTTTCGGGCACGGTGATTTTTTGAAGCAGCAGGGAATGGTTGCTACAAAATAAATAGATACAAGCCTTGATACAAAGGAATACGCGAGAAGCGCTCGACGATTGTTAATAAAACCCGATCGAAGCCACCACCAATGCGGCGGACGTGTTCTTCGTAATCGCTGCCTACACGCGTACTCTCATCGGAAACCTCGAAACGCGGGTACGGATAGAGCTAGTTACTGCAACCTTGACCGTTTTATAATGAACAGTTGTCGAACGCTGAACGTAGGTAACTATACGTAAATCGTGTATCGTCGTGGTCGTGTAGGGTGCAGTGCGTACTGCAGCGCAGTGTCGCCTAGACAGACATGTATTTTCACTTACCTCAGTGAGCTTCGTCTTCCAAACGCTCGCGGCAGCAGCAGCAGGTATATTCGCATCCCCAGAAGCGATACCAGCCCGCGAATTATCGACGACCGTGCATCGTGTTCTCTCGTCATTGTCATCTGTGGAAATCAATTAGGGTAGACGTACCGTTAGTGGCCAGTGTACCTAAATGCATTTCAATTCACTGAATGACGTACCCGACGATTTTTTAATTCGATTACATGTTTCGATTTATTCCTTTGAATGTGATGGCCACAATTGTCCCTAAGACGACCAAAAACGGTACGTCTTCCCTATTAACCGCAAGACTGGTGCTGATGAGAAACGAGCTCGTCTCTCGTAATCTCGTACTCTCGGCATTCACCGCAGTTGTTTCGTCTCGTTCGACGCAACCACCCAACCGACGTAAGGTCAATTGGGTTTAAACAAGGCCTGTGTGGCTACGAGTGATTCGCTCGACCACGAAACATCCAAGCTGGACGCGCGTGTTACAAAGACGTCCCAAAGCGGCGCCAACCAAAACGAAATAACTCGAACACCTGTGACAGTTAAATACTTACCGTGCGTAGGAGAATCATCGCGACGAGGCACGAGAGAGAAAATAGGACACCGGAAACGTGAGCTGGCATTTCACCCCGGCCGATTGACCAATCAAAATCGGTCGTCGTGGTTACCCCTTGGCCCGTTTCGTATCTTCCACATGAGACAGGTGTATCTCTTGCAATATCGTTTCTGTGGGTGAGCTCGCCTGCCTGGCGACTGCTGCCGCTTATACGTATACGTTATCCGCACTGTGGGAGCCAGCCGAACGACCGATCGGTAGTCGCGCGGCTGCTGCGGTGCTTTCGTCCTTGAGGAAGTCGCCACGTAAATACAGTAATAGCCGCCGTCTCCGTTGTTACTATCACGACTAACGATTCTCAGCACAGGCCGCCGCCGCCGCTGCTACTGCTGCTGCTGCAGCTAGTTTCAAAGACTGCAGGGCAGAGTTTGTTGGCACTGCGATCGCGGCTGGCGGTCAAAGTCGCGCCGCGTCAAAAACGCGTTCCTGGCAAAACGTTACGAATACGTTTTAACTGGCAGCGACGCGTGTTACTCTACTTTTTCGCCTCCGTGATTCGCATTCGTGCCTGCCCTTCGTGCCTCGAGACACTGCGGTATTTTTACCCTTGAATCAGAAAGAAAACCTTGCGCCGTAATTTTACACCAGCACCTCGTATCAAGATCTCGCGACAACGTAGTCGCAATGATGATTTTATTCCATTTCGAGATTAACAGCGTATTTCCAGTGAAGACGTTTTTTGACAAAATATTCAACATCTCCCGCGGCGGATGATATGGAATCTAATTACGTAATTGAATATGATATACTCTGGATGTTCTGTGTGACGCGATGGCTCGGAATGAATTATGACGAGTCGTCGCAGCCGTTGGCTGTCGACCGCCGCCGCGTCGTCATTCTTATCGTTGGTGTATTATCGTTACTCGAGAGTTGCGTGTCCTCTCGCGGTCCTTCTCGACGGACGGACGTGTGTGAGAGCGAAAGAAAAATAGGCTGAGGTCTCTTAAACCGATGAGAGGGTCAAATGAGTCAACGCGAATCTGGCGACGTATCATCTTTGCTTTTTGGTCCGCACTTTCCTCTATCAACGACTCTCCCGCCACTCGACGAGAGAGGCCCTTTGAATTTTCAAAGTATCGTCTGTTGCGACACGTAACGCGGCACTAGGCGCAATATGCACGAATAATGAGCCCACATACGAGATGAAGAATGATGTGTATACGCGAGTGTGGGTGTGTATATGTATAAAGAGTAATTGTACTCTGCCTGGCCAAGTGCGGCTAAGCCGTTTTACGCAGAGAATTTCCTCTCATGTATATACGTCGAGGCGCAAAGCGCGTTCGCAGTCTCTCTGATCCGATTTGCCTCGTCGAGGTAAAAATGGGATCGAATGCCCTTAGTCACGCTCGTATGAACGCTTCATCCACTTACAGCGATCTATTCAAGAATTTACGACGTTTATAAAAATGCTAATATCAAGATGAATCGTTTTTCAAGAAAAAAAACAGCAATAAAACAGTTTTCGCTTTGTTGTGAGAATTTTTTTCATGTAATCATTTTTTTTTCACTCCCCTTTCCTTCGTTATACACAGATGATGAAACGCCTTCGAAGAAAAACGTTCAATATCGCAAGTTATAAAGTAAGTATATCGTATAATTGGACGAGTCGTCTTATTTTTTCTTTTTTTTTTTGCTCAATCACCGCAACTGTTGTTCCTTTTCGCGAAAAATCATCGGCATAATCAACGTTTTATTTTACTTAAATGCTACCGAGATTCATGGTAAATGACTAGCACGCTAATAAGCCGGTATAGAAACGAGGGCGAAAATCGTTTATGTAGTACGTAATAAAGATAATATTCACGATTGCTATCCTTACGAGTGTCGTTCGTCGATGGTAATGAGAATGACAATAATAGCAATGACAGTCGAGAAAGAACTTTCTTTTCATTTTTTTTAAGCGCATAGGCAGATGTCAATACTGGTTTTTTACATAGTAATAATATCAATAATAATAATAACAACAACAAAGTCGAATAGTCACATACAGTTACAGTCAGCCAGTCGCACATAGTAACAAAAATTCGCGTATATCACGAGATCGTCTGCTAGGCAAATCCCGACTGCGTTCTATATCGCTTGGCCACGTTTCATTGGCACATTTATAACTTCATCATAAAAGTCGTTACCAAAGAATATGCTTTTTATGCTTTTCATTGCCTTTGGTTCGGTGCCTCGAAGCACGACACACCCGATCACATTCGTCAAGTTATAAAATCCCCAATTTCGCAACGACAAAATTATGTGCATTTTTTAAAATGGATAAAGTACGTACCAATAACATAGGTGTAATTACCCTAACTCGTTTACTCGCAAGAGACATTTATGATAGAATTATAAATATGCCTCGTCGATTTTTCTCTCATTCATCGCCATTTCAAATGTAATCTCGTTAACACATTTCCACTAGTGAACACATCGTCTAAATCCAACGGATTTACCACTAAACGCATGGGATTCGAGGCGCGAGCGTGCTCCATATTATATTTTCTTATTTCGAGTTATATTTATTTGTAACAATTTCTTATTTCTGTTGTTCTTATAACGTAGATATACTATTTATTTTTTTTCTCAGAGTTATGTGTCGGGTATCCGGCGCATTTTGTTCCCCATGAGAGCACAACTCGCGCCTCAAGTTAAACAGCAATAACAAACAAAACAAAACAATAAGAAAAAAAAAGATATATATTAAAACAAAAGTAGCGGAAAGTAACGCGATCCAAAGGCAAGGAGGCAATTTTTTAACTGCAGTCGAGAGGCAAACGGTCTGTCCACGCTCGTCTCACACGACTTCGCCGCGTATACGACGCTTCCACACAAAATAGCACTCTCCCTCGCGCGCACTTGGTACAATAAACCTTAAGCTTAGCCTACACATGATCGATCGCAGTTTATATTTTATTAGTTACAGCTTTCGTCATTCGTCGTCGTCGTCGTCGTCGTCGTCGTCGTCGCGGTCTTATCGTAATATTCCAACGGACCCTCTCGCGCGCTCTCTCCCATATATACCACACGCACACATATCCCATCACGTTTTATGTATATTTATACAATATCTATTTAGTATTCGTTTTTTATACATAAATTAACATAGCAAAGGTTTGTTGTTTCTTCCGTCCTCTCTTGTTCACCTTTTTTTTCCTCACAAAGTTTTTTGTAACGACGCACATACATCCGCGAGATACGTAAATTGGTGTGGGATCGCTCAACGATTATTTTTTCATTTCGTTTTCTTTTTATATACAATGAATGAGAAGAATGATTTTTCTTACGCGAATAAATAAGGTAACGAATCTCTCGAAACAACTAATGGCAAGGAACGCGCGATTGTTTTCTCAGCCTCTCGCTCAATCTCATCCTCTCGTCGAGACAGATTCCAACCGATTATTCCTCTCACGGCGACGAATTTGCGAGCCTCGCTCGGGATATGTGAGGGCGCCGCGGTTCGGGCACGCGCTTTATCATGCCGGCAACGATGCAATTATGTACATAGGCCGAACGAGAGAGCAAAAGTAAGCGAGAGTAAGCGAGAGTAAGCGAGAGGCGTTTGTAGTACGATCGACGTTGAATCACCGCCGCCGCGCATGTCGGTCTCTCGGTTTTTACAAGTATACTTCTATCTCTACCTTCCGCTGGTCTCTTCGCGCGCGCGGTGCACTCGACAAAGAGAAACGAAGAGGCCGGCATAGCGCACATCGCTCGCTTACCAATTGGCACAACCCGAATACGTATTCGAATCTCGCACCGCTTTACATTCAGCAGCATTTTACTCCTTTTCGACTTCTCCTCTCGTTTGCCATTCCTGCCACGACTCATCGACACGACTTATCAACCTCTCGTATCAATCGGTTTATCTCTCTCTTTCTTCCACTTTTTTTAACAGTGCAGTAGGCCCCCGCTTTACACGACCAATTATAAAATTTTTTTAACGGACCAAACTACATAATTTGCCACAGGTGTAGATGTTTTTTTTTCCAGTGCGAGTGCCTTTTCATAAGCGTCGTGGCGTCGTAACGAGTACTTTAGCGATAAATGCAACGACTGAGGAAGGCTGTTGTAAGGAGCTGGCGAACCCTTTGGCAACCTCGAAAGTTGCCCGTAACGATTTCTGGCATGATCCCGCGCTTCGCGGATATATCAGTCGCGTAATAGCCGAGTCCTCGGTCGCGCGGTAATCCGAATAAAAGCTCAAGACCGCGAGCGTCGCACACGCCTCCGCGGCGATCGGGCGTCACGATTGCGGGATAATCGGGGTGTTCCGATTGCCGCGCGGTTCAACTCTGGCACCTAGCTAAAGCATTTTCATCGATTTAACGAGCCACGAGAAAATTAGCCCAGGACGACATCCCTTGGTCGTTTTTTTTGTTCTCTTGTTCTTTTCTCGCTCCGCGAGAAAACGCCAGGAAATCGGTGAATAAAAAAATGAACGGAAAGGTCTAGTGTGTGCGTAGCACTGGGTGGGCTGTATATCGCCTATTATCACACCCATGATCACAGACTCAATAAAAAAGCAAAAAAAAATCTTATTACACGTACAAAACGAAAGAAAAAGAATATCAAAGCTTCAATAACAATTCGAATTTTCGTTTAATTACTGTTCGGTCGAAACGCGTTTCAGTGACATTTCGAGGGAGACTAAAGAAAATCAAAAATTAAATATGTTTAAATAATGTGCAAACAAAAAATATGAAACTCGTAATAAAAAAAAATACTTGTGATATATGTTCGTATATATTTATTTTTCATGGAGATAAATGTCGGGTCGCCGTAGAGGTTTTTCATTTTCCGACATCCTCTTTGAGATTTTACAAAACGAACGAAATACAGTCTCAAAGTATACAATTATATCGATATATCTTCTAACTGTCGACGATTAGGGACGCGGAAAAAATTTACTATAGATTCTCGGTGTGCAAATGAATTTATTATTGCGCATGCGATTATTACTGATTTATCATTATTATTGAGCGCTAAGTCGGAATTTATTATTTTTTTCGGTTTTTTCGGTTTTTCTTAGAATAACTTACGTGTTTTTTATCTCCCTTCAAGTATGTACATAATGCAATTCTTGAGATTCATGCTTGCTAGTGGGTTTTGAAATAATAATACTTATAGCTACATCTGTCTCACGGGGAAATGACCTTTTTATGTACATTATGATTATGTAAGAAGGGGGGGGGGGGGGGGGCTAGCAACGGCAATGATAGTGACATTCGTGATGAGATTCGCAGGTGAAGAGACGCCTAAATCTATATTTACAACGTTCACTCACATAGTTATATAAATAAAATAGTAGATGCGCGTGTACATGTTGGCGCGTCTAGTAGTATTAGTTGCCGCGCGCGGCGGCGGCGGCGATGCGAGGCCACGCGAGCTGCTCGCCTAGTTCGCGACCCTTTCCTTCTCCGCACGCACGCACGCTCCTCACTGCGTGCCGATCGTCGCGCGACACGTGTACATTTTTTTACGACTCGTAAGCCACACCCCAAATACATTTGAGCAGGCTTTTCCGTTTTTTCAACCGTACAACGCAGGCTCCGAAAAACATAAATAAAGTATGCAACGATAAAAAAGAAATATGTGGCAAGAGCGACAACCATTACACGCTCCGTCGCCGCTAACCACGATTTTTCGACTAAAGTTGCTCAGAAACAAAAGAAAAATTAAAAAATATCGTATCACGGTTGCTCGCACTTAATTAAATGAAATCACAAAATTGCGAGCAGCAAAGGTGCAATTAATGTTACAAAAAGCAAAAGAACTAGGAGGCAGAAAAAAAACGAATACCGACTTTTCGAATATTACATCGTGTGCGCTTTACGGTATTGGACGCGAAATGTAGCGTCTATCCGGAGGTTTAAGTACAGAGACGAAGGTTCCTTGATTTCTTTTTTTTTTATACTCATTTCAAGAAGGAGCAAGGTGCGAAAGCTAATGGTAACGAGGTAACGACGTGTTTTTCTTCGCATTTCCGTTTGACCTATCGTCATTATTGTTATCGTATTGAAATCATTATAATTATACTCGCGTAGAAAATTCACTTAATCGCTCGGCTATTCCCGTGCGCGAAGGCCAGAGGCGGAAGGGAATTCGTTCGGTGCACTAGAGTTGCGATTGCGAAGCCCGCAGTCAGCCAAACTCATTACCCGCACTTGTATAGCAACTGCGTGTACGAGATTTGTTGTTACAAACAGCACGAATGCACAGCGGGAGTCGTTGCCGTGCGCCGCGCAGCGAAAGCCAAGTCGGAAGTCGCTTCTTGACATGGAAAAATAGATTATTATTTTAAACGAAATATACGAAGCTATTTTTATCGAATGGGTACATCTTTTTGTGAATTTCCCGATACGGCGTTAAAGTTGAGTGGAAAAACATCGAGCCAAGTTTAGCAGAAGAAGAAACGGAGGCAATTCGGACATGCGCGCACACAGAGACTCGCGCGAAAGTGCCGACGCTCGAGTGGGCGATATATTTAGAGCCTCGGTGAAAAGATCGCGTCACCTTCGCGAGGCCGCGGGGACTACTCGCCGTTATAGCAGAGAGGGAGAACGAAGGAGTGGGGCACAAGTGACGAGAAAGGCGAAGAGAGAATAAGAACGCGAAAAGAAGCAGGAACATCACTCTGGCATTGTTCCGTGAGAGCCTCGTACAAAGTCAATGTCGCGTATACCAAAAGTGGAATTCAGTTCGCGCCTTCGTCTTCTTCCTCCCCCCCCCCCCCCCTTGCACTCCGTTCGGTCTATCACGCTTCCCCCCTTTGGCTTTCTGTCTGTAGTTCAACGATCGATAGGGTATCGCTTTATTTTTATTATTTTTTTTTATTTTTTTTTACCGCGCGAATCTAGCGCATCCTAACGCCTACGACTCCTCTTCTGCCCCTTGCCTCGTTTATATTCTCTTTAGCCAAAATCTCACTAAATCCCGGTTTCGTACTCATCTGTCCCAGAGACGACAATGTAGAAGCTGTGTCTGCTGCTGCTGCTGCGTTCGCCGATTGGCTGGACCACCGGGAAAACGCCTCATCGTCATCGCGACGCGCCGGGGCGGCGTCGGGATAGTCGCGCTGATATTCCAATTGCAGATAAACACGAAAAACTGGGTCAACCCGAATAGGCGCCCGTCACCGTTCTCCCCCCTCCTCCATCGCTCATATTTTCGGTTAAGCTTTTAGAGATTTCCCTGCCTTCGGTCAAGCTTTTAGAGAATTCCTTGCCGAACGTTATACATCACGCTAACGCGAAAGCAATAAAAACTTTAAACCTTGACCAATGAAACATTCGAGTTTGCTCCACTTTTTTAATTCCCGAGCTTTGCGCGCAAATGAATGTTAGGCCGTTGGATCGTCAAAGGAGTAGAAATGAGACAATAAAAGCCAGCAGCAGCAGCGTCACTCTCACTCTGCTCTCTGTATACGTTCGTCCCTGGTCTACTATTAACCACCCCTCGTGTCTCCTACTGCAGCGGTTTTCTTCCCTTCTCATAGCAGCCACACCTGTACTATCCTAACCGGAAAGCGACTCTCCGACTAACTCGCTCTCGCACGCGCCGCACTAGCACGCGACTATTTTCACCCGCGGCACGATTCGTCACGAGGGCAAGGCTGAGACCCGCGCGTTTCGATCTTGAACATAGCACGCGTTTCGACTTCGCCCGTATCTCTCTCCTACTCCGCTTGGTCAAGAGCGGTGAAAAAGAATTTGTTTATTTTAAGACCACCAACGGTCGGCCAGGCCGAAAATATTTTCTTCGAAAAGATGCCTCCAATTGGCGATCAATTAAAAATAAAAACGGGATTTCCTAGAACGAAAGAAACGTATATGTCCGAAGAAAAGGGCTCAATGGTGCTGCTGTTGTCTACCCCTATTTACACATTTTATTTCGAACCTACGCGCGTCGCGTCCGTCTTCCTCCCCTCGACTTGTGCAATTCATGCTCGAAGACGTTTTCCAGCCGAACAATCGTTTCGCGCGCGGGGGGGAGAAGGAGGGAACCCACGAGCGCCAAAGTTCACTATTCCCCGGTCAACTTTCGCTGCAGGCAACGCGACTCACACTTTTACCAACTAAACATTCCTCGTACCTTGATTTTGCCTATCTAACTACCTATCGGACTGCGCGAAAGACTAACGCCGACATTTTTCCTCGGCAATTTTTTTTTCTTTCACGCTTGTTCCGCATCACTACAGGGATCATCGACAATACCCGAATAAAAATTAAGTTATTAAAAGACTTCGATTCAAATAACTACGAGCTATTATTATATTGATAAATCAATAAGTCATTCGTCGAGATGAACATTATTGCTAACGCGAAAAAGAATTATTCATGTTTTGGGGTCAACGATATTTGGAATCCATTTTTTCGTAAAATATTGTCAATCTCGTTAATGAGTTTGTACAATCGTGTACTAGGTAAAAATGAGAAAATTCTCGAGGAGAAAAGAATGACAGAAGGCGCTACTGCAATGAGATTCCTGATGAAAAGTATATCGCGCGCGGAAACAGAATAATATCAGTCGGTGGCTACTAACAATTGCAGCGATAATTGGTAATATACCTAACGTAGGTACCGCGACGTAATTCGCTTTATGACTGCGTCAAATAATCGTTCGTTGAGCATACCACGGGCATGGAAACAGTATGCGTCGTCACTCTCTCGTAGGTCTAACGCGGTTCATTCGCAACATTCACAAATTCGTCCCTTAGTCTGTATGTATAATATATACATGCACAACATCTGAATGCATATAACCTTTGTATGTGTCCGCACGCGCGCTTTGAGAAGCGATTATAATGAATATCATATTTCGAGAGCGGGTTTTAGTCGCTCGCGCGACAAACCCCGAGACTTAAGCAGCGCGCTAATATTTAACTTTAGCCTTGACCTCCTCGGCGACACCTCCCCACCTGAGCTTATAAACTCTCGATCTCCACTGTATTATAGGATCGAGGACGGCCTGGAGAAACAAGTAGGGCCTCGTTGTCTCGCTGAGCAACCATCCGCAGACGAATTCGAGTTTGTTGAGCGGCAACGGACTGTTCTGCACGACGCACAGCAGTGTCCAGTCGAACATGAACCACAAGAGTATGTGAACGAGGTAGAAAACCAAGGAATCCCACTCGAAGAGAACACTGGCGGCCCACGAGGCGCAAGCACCGAGGACAAAACACTCGCTCAGAGGCTCGAGCAGTATAGTCAATGGAAGCATCGCGACTCTGAGCTTGGCCCACCTCTTCAGTCGCGCCTGAAACGCGTGCATCTCGCAGTGTCCGCTGTTCTGCAGTGCCGGTTGCGAGCACACTGTTATCCTCCATCCTCGCTCGGTGAGAGCCTTCGCGTAGAAAAAATCTTCGGCTAGATAGACGCCGAATGACTTGAGCCCGCCGACCTCCTCGAGCGGTGCTTTCCTCAGAAGCGCCGACATCCCCGTGTGGCAGTTTATTCTCAGTACGTCCGCGGCGAGATACATCCTCGACTGCACCGTCCCGAAGTAAATCTTCTCGTACGCCGCGGCGAAGCCCTCCCTGTCGCACGTGAACGGCAATTGATGAACGAGCGCCACCTTCTCCGTCATATACGTCACCATGTCCAACAGCGTGTCCTCCTTCATCCTGATGCCGCTGTCGCTGATGAGAACAAGCTCATACTTCGCCGACTCGTACGCCGGATGCATATTGTTTATCTTCGGATTCACACCGACCCGCGACCCACCGACGAACAATCGCGCGTCGATCTGCGGATACTTCTCCATCAGTTTGTGCACCAACATTAACGCCGGATCCGATTCGTCCTCGACGCAGAACAATATCTCGTACATCGGATAGTCCATCGTGAAGAACGTCTCGAGATTGTTCATCAAATTCAGGTCCACACCCATCAGCGGCTTGATCACCGACACACCGGGCAGTGGCACCTCGTAACTCGGCACCGCTGTGGATTTTCGGTGAAGCTTCCAGCGACTCGCGACCAACGCCAATATGTGCACGATCCACATACCGAGCCAAAATATCATGAAGAATATCGCGAACCCGTACACCGTGTACACCATCGAGTTCATCTTCGGTCGAACGACGAGCGGTCGAGCGTACCGAGCCTCCCGAATGTCCCTCCTCCTCCTCCTCCCCTCCCCTCTCTTGCTCGGCTGCCGCTGCGGGTCCACCACGCCGCGACCACAAAAAGCGTCGCGACCACCTTCTTCTATCTCTCACTCTCTCTCACAGTGCACATTTCGCGTGGCTCTCCTATCCTCTTGTATATTTCCGTAATTACACAAACGGGCCTTACCACTCGCGCACCATCATTGCTCTCTCTCTCTCTCCCTCTGACTCACTCGCGATAACCACACCGACCTCGCAGGCCCGTCTGAATTTTTTCTTCTTATTTGAATCTCGTTGTCTCGGGGCCCTTGAACCGGCTCGAAGAGAACTGTCGCCTTGGCATCACGACGGCCTCCGCCCGATTTCCCACGTAGCCCGGCGCCGTCTTCCGCGTCGTCCGCGCACGCCGCGAAGATGATCTCCTCGTATTTGCGAAACGGGGCGGAGAATATCGGCGAAGCGGCGTCTCGGTCGTCGGTGTTGCGGCGGCGGCCGACGGTACGACCGGCGCTCCCTCGTCCTCGCCGCAATCTCGCCGCCGCTTCGACGTCACCAGCCGGCGGCACATTCACGCGGTTTTTCCTCGTGACGCTTCGAGATTCCCAATTAACACTCTGCACTGTTTCTCTCTTTCTCCTCTCACCCTCTGTCTCTCTCGCTCTCGCTTACCCGGCGAGATCAGTGAGAGCGACGCCCGTTTAGGCTTCTTCACACCATACGCGGCACACACATACAACACACAGACACTTCAACTGTTTTCGGAAACACCCTCCGATAGTCGTTCGACGCGACCCACCCGGCCTGGAGAATTCCAGATTTCTCGGCGTATCTCCGGCTACTACCCCCACCACCCCTTCAGCGCGCGCCCAACGGTCTGGCAAACTCGGTGCGCGTTAAACGCTCACGCCGGGAAACTCTGCGCGATTGCATTAGCCGCGCGCGCGCGGCTAACGCTCTCTGACTCTCGTGTGCAGGCGTTGCGCCTCGGACGCAACAATTCGCGCAAAGATCGATCACTGAGCCTCGTCGTACGCCGTTGCTGCTGCTGCTGCTGCTGCTCGCGTGGCCGACGAGTTCCATCGACACCGGTCGCCCGACAGCAGCATACTACGGCGACACGGCGCACTAGAGACACTCCGCGAGCTACTACTATGCATTACAGTGCCTCCCCTTCTCTTTTCTACAGCGGCTGCTGCTGCTGCTGCTTCCTAACGTTGGCGCTGCTGCTGCTGCTGCTGCCTACCGCTCTCTTTCCCTTTCGTAGCCGCGCGAATCGCGCTCTCGGTAAGGCTTACCGAGAGGCCGGAACGACGCGACGCACGATTCTCGTGTTCCACGCGTTTCTTTTTTCCGAGCGCAGAGAGCCGGAGGATGAAAAGTGTCGCGAGTCTTTGTTTCGTTCTGTCGAATTCGACCAGGGATGCGGCGAGTAGTTTCAGTAGACGCGACTATCGCACGATGCTTCCGACTCGCCGCCCGATTTGTTGTCTCGTCGATATAGTTCTCGGAACGAAGCCTCGATTCTCTTCCGTTTTCACTGCTCGAATCACTATTGAATTATCATCACACAGCGGTTCTCGGTAGTAGGCGGCGCCGATGTACGAATCGCGATACAACAGCTAACCCGCAGCCGTTGGTTGGTTTTTGCGCTGGTGCGAGAGAGACCCACGCGTTCACGACTACCGCCGACTTTTCACTGACCACTGACGGCGGCGGCGGCAGCACCACCACTCACCGATGTCTCTTTGCGCGTGTGCGTGTCCTGCCCCCTCACCCTCCTCTTCGACGCTTGCAATTCGAAACGTCAAGAGTCAAGACGCATCGAGGATAGCGTCGATAGGACGACTGAGACATGTGACAGCCGGTAGGAGTAGACTCGAACGGCGGTCGATTCGACGCTTCCTTCACTTCGAACGTGTACGACAGTCGCCGCCGCTGCTTCGCAGACGCGCCGACGACGCCGACGCCGAGGGACCAATGTCAGCATTGTCAGCAGCGCTACCCCCGCGCTACGCTTCCTAGACGCCTGTACAGTCAAGCACAGTAATATTCCGCCCTGCCCCTCGTCAGCCTTTGCCGCTTGCTCTTGCGTTTTACTTTCAATGCCAAATTCGAGCTACGTGGATAGGGTTGAAACTTTGACTTTTTTTTAAAGGATTATCTAGCACTTATTTTTACATTGAGTTATATTTGTATAAAGAACGTAAAAATTGCCGCGGACGGCAGAGTTGTTGCAATAGAGAAAATTGATTCGACGCCAACGCGTTACATGTTTAATTGGCGCGTTTGCGTAACTAACTGAAGAAGAGGAAAAAAACTAGTTTTCTAGAATTTTCCTCTTGCCACTGACACCGCCGCCGACGCCGCTTGAATTAGCTTCGATGTACGGAATTACACTCAAGTGGATGACGAGTGTTGTCGACGTTGTATGTATGATACCGTGCGTAAGCGTGGAACGCTCTATCTCAACGTAGGGCAAGGTCAGTTATTCGACGCTACGAATTTATCGCACAGACGAGGAAAAAGTAAATGCGGCTAAAAAGATTATCGAAATTCCCCATCGCAGCATTTATTTAGCGCTTCTTCGTAGATCTGACGAATCGAAAAAAATGACAATGTTTGTGTTAGCAAAAAGTTGACATCGTTGATCCATTCGATGATTCAGGCACGGAATTTCTTGAATAACGGATGTTTGTTTGCCGTTGAAGAGGAGGCCGATTTTTTGTACTCGTAGTAAACGGCTTCGTCAGCTCCGGACATTGAAGCCAAGTTTCCAACACGGCGAACGATCTGCGGGACAATTTAGAGACAAATGTAGACTTTCATTTAAATACCGCTGCTTAGCGGAAAAATCACAGTCGAGATATTACGAGCTGCTATCGACTGAGCAAATATTATGCTTTGTGAAGTCGACGAAAAGCTGTTTGAGCGTGTAACGAGAGCTCGAGATAACGGGGACGGTTTGAATGAACCCGCGATAAGGCAACGGTGGTGAGTTAACAAAAGATTTCGAAATGTTTCAAGTGGTACAACTCACCTGTCGAGGTCCTTCACCGGGAACCCTCTCCTCTTCGGCATCCATATCGCTCGCTGACAACACTTGCTGCAACAGCTGTGCCTGCTCCTCCCGCGTTTTGTACATCATGTCCTGCTCCGTTTCCATTCCCGCGAGTTTCGTTATCACTTTGTAGGCATAGCCCTGATTCACGAGAAAACGCTGCCGTTTTCGCGAATAATTCATCTCCATCGTGTCTTGAGAAACGAGGGTGTAAAAAAAGGCGTTGTACTCCTCGGCGATCGCACCTGCGTTAATATTCAGTACAGAAAGGACTCAGTAGATCGAAGCATTTTTCAAATAAAAAATGTATGGAAAGTTGCCACACCTTTCTTGGCTCGCAGAATTCGTCCCAATCGCTGAGCCTCCTGCCTCCTGGATCCACCGTGTGACGAAATTTGAATCAATACATTAGCCTCCGGTAAATCGAAAGACGTGTCCGCCACTTTGCTCACGAATATCGTGTTCACTTTCATGTTGAATTTGAAGTTTTGTAAGATTTGGATTCTCTCGCTCTGTAAAAAGGCTTTGATTTAGAAGTAGAAGACAGGATTAAACGGCAAGCATCGGCACACAAATCGACAATCAAACGTGTTTACGTAAGACCTGTATTTACCTGACTAGTCGGACCGTAGATGTATGGTTTGTTCATCTTTATCGCGTAATGTTTGAGCGCAAAAACGTTATCCGAAAAGACAATAGTTTTGTCGCCTCGTCTTTCGTGATAACGAATGAGATATTGGCAAGCGCGAAATTTATTCGGATTCATTACGTAGAGCAGCTAAAAACGAAATATATTTCGTTTATGATGACATCAAATACACAGACGTGAATCTGTTGTTGTCGATACATATTTTCGTGTTTCCACTCACGAGTTTTCTGCTCATTTTGCAAGATCGGCTGAGATATTCCCGATAGAATTCCGGTGTCATGGGGCACCAAACTTCAGCGCACTGGACTCTAGCGATGAATCCCCTTTTCTGTAACTCGAGCCAGTTAGCTTCGTAGAGCTTGGGACCAATGAGGAAATTCAAATCAGCTATTTTGTCGTCCTCTCGCAAAAGCGTGGCGGTCAAGCCGAGTTTACAGTGAGATTGAACGATGGTCAAGACCCTTCGGAACATTTTTGCAGGTATCGTGTGTACCTCTGTTGAAAATAACAATTTATTAGTAAACTAATTTCTAGCATTTTTCGTATTTCGTGATAATTACGCACCGTCTAAAACCATTATTCCCCATTCTTGTTCCTGCAACCATTTCATCGTCTGTTCCGCCTCCCAAGATCGCTTCTGGGTGTGGGTTATCATGGAATACGTAGTAACCAAAATCGAGCAGCCGGTCGGCTTGTCTTTGGCTTCGCTTGTAAATCGGCATATCATTGAGTCGTCGGCCGATGACCACATTTTGAATTGCTGCTTCCACTGCTCCACGGAGACACCGGAATTGCAGAGAACGAGAGCTCGCTTGCGTACCGTGCAGCAAGCCGTCACGCCCACTAAACTTTTTCCGGCACCTTTTTCAGGAGGAAGGAAAAAAACATAAAAAATGCGTACTAATAAATAAATGTATAATTAAAACTTACCGCAAGGTAAAACGATGACTCCGGATCTCGCGCGCCCGTTACCAAACATTTTTCTCAAGCTTTTCTCCTGGTAAGGTCTCAGAACGGCCGACGGTTTCAAGTCGATACTGCAGAAACAAAATCATTCATTGTCAAGGATAAAAAAAAAGCCAAAGTAACGTTGAATTCGCATTTGAAATATTGTCTACGAACTTGATATCCGGATTGCGAGTATCATTCCTGAAGTCATATTCCGCGAGCAGAGGATGCTCCAGTTCGATGCACCTCTTCTGTATGACTTCGATTTTTTCCTGATTCACTTCAAAGCTAACAGTCTTCAGCAACTGTTCCTCCTCCTCATCCTCGTCTTCTTTGTCGATTTTGTCCAAGTAAGTCGTTATATCTTCCGGAACCTGGACGACGGTCTCCGCTGGAGTTATCTCCGTCGTGCCCTCGGGTACCGTCGACGTTCCAGGCACGGCTGCTGGTGCAATTGCCGGCACCGGTTTCGAGCCGAACTAAAGCGGATTTTTCCGTTGAAAATATTACGACGTAATTTTGTGCAGTACTCGGCTTATTCATTTAAAAAAACATCGCACCTGCAAAGCTTTTGCCTTTGCCTGAACATTCGTGATGAAACCGTCCTTCTCCGTCGCCGTCTCGTCGACGTTCTTTCTCAATCTGCACTCCTGGATTACTGGATCTTTCAGTAACTTTTGTAATACTTCCGGATAAGGAGATTCCACAAAGTACTTGTTGTGTTTTAAGACGAGTTTGACCTGCGGACAAATTATAAAAGAATGCATTGTGCCTTCTACTTGAAATTTTATCACAATAGATAATTATAGTTGACATACTTTTCCATAGGACAATGTACACAATTGTATAAATTCAATTATGCCATCCGGGATGCTCGTCTTGCTCAGTCTCTTCAGGTACTCTATTATATCGTGAGTTTGCAAGCCAACGCTGACTGCGGCGTACAACGAATATGCAGTCAACTTGTACTGTAAATATTTGCGTGTTTTCGTCACTGGTAACATTGTGTGGTAAAATATTTATTTAACGATGGGTTTATCGGTCTACTATAGAATACTTACTTGATGAATATGTTCTGGCCTGCAGACTGGTTCCGAGATGGCAATAAGAAAATCATGAGCGTGTTTGTACACCGGTGAGAAAGATTCCAGAAATATGTGTCCATTGGGTGCCTTGGAAAATTGTACGAACACTCAGGCTTGTAGACTGTGTGCAAAACTAAAAAAAAATTGCAAAGTCACACAAAGATACTTACGACCCACAGAGGCCTCGAGTCGGCGTCGGGCTTGAGAAACATCTGTGTTCTGTAATCTTTGGCCCCGAATTCATCCTCCATCGCACTTTCGTCCTGTTTCTCAACATCGTTTTTGGCTGCGTCCGGAATCCCTTCGGTCTCGTTGCCCTCGCCAAAATCCTCATCATTGTAGTCATCTTGATCTTCTTTTCGCTTCTTCCACTTGCCACGATCTGAAATTTACACATACCTATGATTTAAAAACCAAAATATTCATGCGAAAGGTTAACCTACCATTGTCCTTCCGGAAACGTTTTGGCGGTCCCATTACGAGGGATTTTTTTTTACCACAGTGAACGACGAGCGATTGTCATCGCCGCTAAAATTGTCGCGCGCGATTTTTTTATATTCAGTAAAGAGACAAAACAATCGATTGTCGCTACTTTTTGGACAAACGTCGCTTTTGGACGAGACCGAGCAGCAGCGCGTTGTGGCTGGTTGCGGCAGTTGCGGCTGATTGCGGCGGCCCTCACACACAGACAGAGTGCCACACAAAACGTACGCGCGCAGTCCGCCGGCGGTAAAATGTAGGAAAACATAACCTCCCGAAAGCATCGTCGTCAAGTCTATCAATAACAAAACATCATTTACGTATAAATACGTTTTGCATATGTCGGTTCGATTTGCGACTAGGCAAGTCGCATCAATCAAGGGAAATGTATTCCGAAGTTATTAGGGAGATTCCTGTTGCTCACGACGAACTAGACAAATCGGCGGCGGCCGCCTCAACACCTGACGATGAGGCAAACAAAATACAAATAAGTGACGGTAAAGAGATGCCGGTCGGCAATGAAAAATGCGCAGAAGAAAAACAAGAGATACCTGTTGATATTATTATGAGTACAAAAGAGCAGCTCACAACTGGAGCAGCCCCGAAAAGAGCCGCTGCAATTGAGACGACTGACATAGAAACAGAAAGAAATGATAATCCTATGGATATCGATGCAGTTGAAAACAGTAAGTTTGCTGAATTAGCGAGTGAAAATGATCGCAATGAGATATCAAAGAGCCCAGAAGATGCACACGAAGGTAGAGAGACGCAAAGATTTTTCTACGACTGGAACGCTACTCCAAAACTGTTGTGCGCCGCAACGGCAGAATACAAAGAAAATGAGAATTTCACAAAAGGTTGTAAGTGGTCCCCGGATGGAACTTGCGTCATGATACCCGCAGATGATTTTAGAATACGAATTTATGAACTTCCTCATGAATTGTACGGCGGAAAGATTCCTGAAGAATTGCCAATGACGGATTTGAAGCCTGCTCTTTCGGTACGCGAAGGGGGACTGGTTTACGATAGTTGCTGGTACCCTTTAATGAATTCCTGGGAGCCCGCTACTTGCTGCTTTCTAAGTACAAGCAGAGAAAGTCCTCTTCATCTTTGGGATGCTTTTACCGGAGAATTAAGAGCTACGTATCGGCCTTACAACCAGTCAGTAATTTACTAATGTGTTAATATTAACAAACACACCAATCTAACTCATCTGATAATTTTTGTTATTTCTAGGGTAGATGAAGTAGAGGCTGCAATAAGCGTTCAGTTTATCGACAGCGGTCGAGAGGTGTGGTGCGGTTTTAAAGGTGCTTTAAGATCTTTCGATACAGAACGACCTGGTCGCCAGAAAGACACGATATCCCTGAAAAATCAATTCCCAAATGTGAGCGGTCTTGTGTCTTGCATACGGGAAAATCCCATCATGCCGGGATTGATTGCATTCGGAACTTACTCCAAGTGCATTGGTGCGATGTATTTAAAAATAATGGTGAACGATTTGAGAGATCGTTCGTCGGATATGACGTTACAATCGTTTTTGCTTCAGGTCTGTACAAAGACGGCCCGTTGTGCTCCCTAAAAACGGACAGCGGTGTGACCCAGATCGAATTCAGTCCATGCGGAACCAAGTTGTACACTGCGGTGCGGCGTAACAATGAATTTTTGTGCTGGGATCTACGTAATCCCGGTGTAGTACTATACTCTCTGCAGGATCGTCAGGCAAACACTAATCAGAGAATACAGTTTTCACTTTCGGCCGATGGCAGTGAAATTGTTTCAGGTAGCTGTGCCTGTAAATTCTCATGTAAACTGAATTTTACAGATAATATAACTTCATTTTTCTTCTTGCAAAGGTGGAACCGATGGTTTCGTTAAAGTATGGAAACCCCTGGAAACGGCAAGCGACGAAGAACATGTAAGACCCCTATCTACAATCAGACTGTCCACCGATTGCATAAATGGCGTAGATATGCACAAAAATTTGCCAATACTGGTCACAAGCTCGGGTCAGAGAATCTGCGACGATGACGACGACGACGTCGAGCTACGCCGCGACAATAGTGTACGATTATGGCATTTTCAAAACCAATGAAAATAAGTAGTAGTCCATTTATCGCCACAAGATTTCGGCTCTTTATTTAATCCTTTTTTTACAGTCTTCAATATTTTTATATATACTTACTGCTAGGACGTATTTGTACTATAACGAGAAGCGATACCAATTTTAGTAAATTTAATTTTTCACCGAACGAATCTTTATTAAAAAAATATTCTCCTATTGGCATTGAAATATGTGTTTCCAGGCACATTTTTTAAATCGAAGTATCGATCGATCACACGAGAATTTATATGGTACTATATTACGAAACCGGATTACAATCAACAATGTAAAAAAACAATAGAACAAAAACGTTTTTATCTATAAAAAAATACACATTTTAATATATAGCCGTAGAGCGAGATATGTTTTACTTGCACGACGATCTTCGTATTCGAGCTGGAACTGTAAGAAATGGTTGCCGTTATTTTCTGTGTAAATAGACATCACCTGAAATTAGTGAAAACGACAATTCTTACGTTTTGCCGGTGAATCGAGGGAGATCAAATTGTCGTTTGATGTAGGGACGACAGATTCACGTGAAATCTTTCCTAGGAGGCTACTTTTCCTACTTCTCCGCGAATGTGGTGTCATCGGGAGAGTAGGTTTCGGCGCACAGGCTGTGCAGTCGTCGGCTGTGAAAAAATAACGACGATTTGTGTCTATTAGTTAGAAAATAAAGAGAAAAACCGATTATTCAAAATAATAATAATAATGCTCACCATTGAATCTAACGCTTTTCCTCGTAGATCGCCGTCTATTCGCGTGATTCTCGCCGGCTGCATTTTCATCGACACCATTGCTCGCTTCTGAATTCGCGCCCTTTTTCAATCCTCCAAGTGGATCACTGTTTTCCTTCGTGCTCGAATCTAGAATACTGTTTTTGCCAATTCCGGAGAATGACCTCATGCTCCTGCGATTACTCTTGCTCGGCGTTACAACGGTCACGGTCCGATTTCGGAGAACTCTGAAGCTCTGCTCGGGATCTTCTTCCAACTGCTCAGCAACCTCGTTGATAGACTCCTCGAGAACTCTGCGCGAAGATCTTCTGCTCGTTGTGTTCGCTGAAGACTTGGCAGTTTTTGGCGATGCCGGAGTTGCCGGGACGACGTTGATAACCGGGACTTCAGGTGACTCGGGGATGGCTGCGGCGGCGGACTCCCCAGTATCCGTATTTTCAGTCTCGTCGAACCAGTCGTTCTCAAAGTCCAGTCGGTTTTTCACGTTTCTCAGTGTAATATTTTTCAAACAATTGTCATCCCCATCGCTGCCGCTGTCACTGCTGCTGCTGTTACTGCAGTTACTGATGCTCCTCTCCTTATCTGCCTCGTAGAGGTCGATTTTTGCCAGCGCCCGGCCGAGATCCAAACTATTTTGCAGCTCCGGGCTCACGTCGTTCTCAACCGCGACTTCCTCTAAGAAAACTGTATCGTTAAAATCGACTTTTCGGGCAGATTTTGGCGGACATGACTCCTGGCTCGAGGAATCATCCGATTTCTTTAAAATCCCTTTGCCGGGGGTCTGATGAGAATTCACGTAGGATATCGTGTCATCCAGTTCTACTTTGGGTGTTCGACACATTTTGCTGATCTTCATTATCGTCAGGGGACTGCGAACGCTTTTCGACGCCTGCGACAATTGCACTTGTTTTCGCAGAGAAGTCGGTGTCTTCCTGGGAGTCGCTGTCGGCGTCTTTTTGGGAGTCGCTATCGCCATACTTTTCCTTCGATCGGAATTCTCGAATATCGATGATTGCCTCGGATTATCTCGAGAAGCTTTCTCATCCCTCTGATTTAGCGGTTCCGTTGCGCCGTTAGATTTCCTAGGCTCTGCGTTTTTAGTCGCAATGATGATCTCATCGGCGTCTTGGTCTTCCTGCTGCAACAGCTTCTTCTTTCGCGCAGCGAGAATCCACGAGCGCGCTGAGCTCTTTGCGTTGATCTTCGGCTTTACCGCCCCTGCTGGAGCAGCTGCTACTTTTTTTCTTGTTACTTTGTTACTCGTTACGGCGACGGGAGGTTGTTCTTCGAGCCAGCCCTTAGATCTGAGAAATTCGAGCTTAAGGAATCGCGATTCGCAGTCCTTCACTTCCATGTACATCATGTCCCAAAAGCCTTGAAGATCTTTACATTGTACGAGCATCTCGCCCTTTCCGGTTTCACAATCCAACACCAGACGACGGAATCTCTCGAATTTTTTTCTTATCAACAAATTCGTCTGGCCAACCGCCTGATTTATCTGGTAACGAGCATCTTCCGTTAAATCCGGCTCATTCATTATCAACTCCCATTTGTTACACAATTCCGCGAGTCTATCGATTTCGCGTTGCAACAGAAATTTGAAATATTGCGCGGTCTGCTCCTCCTCCTCGACGGAGATATTCAGGTTTTGCATGACCGTATCTTTCGTCGGGATTTCGTTCGCGGACGAACGACGAACGCCCATTTTAATAGATTGCTCTCTGCGCGCGCTGTCTTTGCCCCGGCTCGACACGATGTACGGCGAGAAGGACGCAGGGACCGGTGTTCCCGAGCGCGGAGGAGTTGAATCTGCACTTTCTATCATTTTCTCCATTTCATCGTTATCTACGGCGTCATCGATTTTTTCTACATCTTCTTTCGCATCATCATCAACCGCATTCGCCACGCCGTAGTCGTTCGTCTCTTCGGTTTCCGAAAACTTGAGCGTTTTTTTCGCATTTATTTTCGGCGAATCTGCTTCCGCGGGACTCTCGTCTTCCGATGACAATCTCAGGGTAAACGCTTCGATCGACGAATTCCCCCGACGTAGCGCTTCCAACGAATCCGGACTGAGACGTTCGATCGCATTCTGCTGACCAAAGGACCTTCGTATTTTTGGACTGGCCATTATATCGACTGGCGGGTTATTGGCTCGTGGCCACGGTATCTCATTATCCTTATCCCGATCGGGCTCAACACCATTTTCAGTGGTAGGTTCGTCGGCTTCCCTTCCATTAGGAACAGCAAATCGGCCGAAGAGAGGAATCTCCGCCAGACCGGACGGAGCTTTGAATGAATAATTTACAGGGGCGAAAGATGACGCTACCTCTTTTGTCATGGACGGCAACCTTTTGTTGGTGGGTCTTCTGCCAGTTTGCAGTGGCGTGGTGGTTGGCCGCGCAATCACCTTCGCAACAGAGGCACCGGCCACTTTTGCTTCCAGTCTCTTCTGCGTAGCCCTAGTAATTCTTTTCGGTGGCGTAGGAAGATGTTTCACTTTGTATGCAGCTCTTTGATGACACGGGCCCGATACAATGTTTTTCCTTTCAGGCACAGGTGGCGAGTAAAATTTGTGATGGACCACTCCGACCTTGAATGCTGGCCTCTTCTTCTGTTTTTCTATTTTCTTCTGAATCTCGCGCTCCGCCCTCCATCTTTCCAGCTTTTTCTCTATGTCCAATGGCTTTGGCTCTGATTCTATAAAATTAAAAACTACTCAATGTAATCTGCAATAAATGAATAAATCGTGAATCGTGAATAGCAAAATATTACCTTCTACGCGGGCTTCGGGTACATTGCGATGCTTGGCATAATTTTCGGCTCGCTGAACTTTCCTACGTTCCTCGTGTTTTACAGTTCGTACCAGACGTCCCGTATCCGCGTCCCTGAAGCCAATCGGCTTTGTCTTGTATTTCTCCTGACGCGGATGATTGTCGTTATTCATTTTTGTGGCGATACAAAATTGTGTTGTAGACAGAAGCAGGCTCGTCGCACAACTGCTCTCATCGCACAACGGAAAACATTTTTGAAATGATGCTTGACGGGTAAACGGACGCTCGAAGCGCTGCTGTCAGGAGCGTCAGGAGTTACCCAATTGCAAGACACGACACACGACGCGATCTGCTGCTGAGAGAGCAAACAACAGACTGGAAATGACGCGTCAAAAGACCCGCGGTCCTGATGACCGTCAGTTGTCAAATCGTCAGTTGTCAAATGTCAAAGGGTGGAGAGCCCTTTATGCCGACAACTGTCATGAATCGTCATTTTCTTTTGCCATCAAATTATCATCATCGACGACCGTAATCGATTTAGTCGGTCATTTGACGAGTCGCCCAGCCAAAATGACCGTCATTTCCCATCACCGCTAGTATCGACCGTCGGGCGCAAGATGGCGGCATCTGCGTGTCAGAGACAGGGAGTTTGCGCACGAAGCGGCACACAGTTCCCGGCAGAGTCGAGTGCGAGTTATCGGTGTTGCTAAAAAAGTGTTATCCGTCAGTGTTTTTCACCATTTTCCCGTGTTAATCCTGTCGCGCGAGGTGAGTACAAAGCTTCCACTAAACGCGGATACATTTGTCCCGTTGCGGCGTCAGTCGCGCGTCCCGAGGCATCGGTACTTTACTCGCGGGCCGACGAATTATCCAGGAATGGCGTGTGTGTCGAGCTCGGGACGCCGGCTCCTGCTGCCAACGATTTCCCCATACATTGCACGTGGATCCGCCTTAAATTTCCACGACGCGGCTTGTAACACATCATTCGTCTTGCGAATTTTTTCGTTTGTAAGAAAAAAAAAACGTTGTTAGCGTTGTGCCGCTATCGTTGTTTATCCTGCCGGCGAGAAAACATATAAATAAGTCTCGGCATTATTTTTCCGACAGTCGCTCGAAGGTCTCGCGAGTTTTTCGAGCTCGTATGCAACTCCGTATGCGTTACGGGAGCTCCGAGTGGCGCATAAGTGAGATCCTCCCGCGCGCCCCGCCGCCGCCCAAGGAATCGCGTTTTATATTCCGTGGTACAGTGAAATCAATGGCGCAACGCGATAACCTCGGGTTCGGCGTCTGCGAGGCAAACCCGATGGTGGCGGCGGTGGCGGCGGCGCAGGGGGCGGGGAGGACACGACTCGACGGTCCGTAGTCGCCGTTTTCGATTCGTATGCAAGACCGCCGTCGAATAGCCGATTCTGCGCACGGATCTCGGGAGTTCCGGTTCCTATTCGAGAGTGCCAGAGTGCCGGTGTATCCCCCTCGAACCGACCACGGTCTCGAGACTCCATCTTCGCTCCTCTCCAGGCAAGGAACCTCGTTGTCCTGGCACCCACCCGCGACCCCCGCCTACAATCGAATAATAATAAATCGTGCACGTGCGTCAACGTAGCGTCCATACGAAACCGTTAATCGTAGCGTGCGTCGCTTCCACGACTCTTCGGCAAAGAATTTTCAGCCAGAACAACGAGAATATTGACTCTATCTCTCTCTCTCTCTTTTTCCCCCTATAAATAATTCAATTGTTCGCTCGAAGCGCTGCTCGAGACTGCGATGTTAAAGCCGCGGGTATTCCGAGGTATTCGAATACCCAGAGTCCAGAGTTACACACCGCGGGCACAATTCTTCGGCGAGACTCGGAGAACTCGTTTACCAGCGACGATGTCGCTGCTGATATGTTTTGTCGACTCGGAGAGACGAGACGCTGCCACCGGCCAAGTGGCCCGCGCAATGCGTCTTCTCTCGGGAGAAATTCTAACGGGATCTTGAGTAGCAGACCGACCGCGGAAAAAAAAGCAACGAGAAAGAATTTATTACCGGAAGTGCCGGAACGCCCGGATCGAAGCGCGCCTCGCGGTCACCCGGCGGCGGTCGATATTCCGCCTAACACAGAAGCAGACGGGATAATCCCAAAATCCTCACTTCCGTTAAACATCAAACAATTGTTTATAACGCAACACGACAATGTCTCTGGTATTTCCGCTTCCAAGTTATCCGACAAATTTCTGAGAACCCTTTGAGCACAATTATTCACCGTGCTCGTGCTAATGACGACGCTTCGTGATAAATAAATTTCTCCGTATCGGTGAGTCAACCTCACCTCCCTCTCCTTAACTGAATTGATATATGTATACTTACCGTTCGCTCGTATATAGATGCATACATAATTGGTATCGAGCATTCCGATTCCGACTCTGCGATTGAACGGTCCTCTTTTGGGCTGTGCATTTTTCTGCCTTGTCTTTTGTCGATGGTCATATTCCACGAAGATGAAAAATCTTGTAATTCGCCTATCGATATATTCGATGGAAAATATAATTTTAGAGATAATCGTACTACCGAGAATAGACATATTTCCAATGATTTAAAAATTCCCAGGACTGACCGAAAAGAAGGTAATATACTTATTATCAGTTGGCCGGGTTGGTAGCCGTGCGGGCCATCGTTCGTGTCATCGTTCTTATGTGTATGCAATACTACATCGTACAGCGGTAGCGGCAGCAGCAGCAGCGGCAGCGGCAGCGGCGGCAGCAGCACACAAGTTGCCTGAACGGAGATCGAGCCGAAAAAAGATCGGGTTGTCCAGTGGTGCTCATGAGGCTCGGAAGACGAAGCACCCAATTCTCCTTTGGTCCGTGTAATTACAGTTGTGGAGACGCGGGGCGTTCTACGATGCGTGAGAACCGTCCATTTAACGCGAGAACTGGTTCTCCTCTGTGGCGAACACGCGGACGGAGGTTGCGGGCGTCGTCGTCTCCTCTCCTCTCCTCTCCCCTCTCTCACTCTCTCTCTCCTCTTCTTCTCTCTGCCGCTGAGCCAAGGCTATATAGGCATCGGGCGTACGCGCTCGCTCGCGCTCGAGAGTTATCCTTTCCTCTCTTTCTTCCTTTTATCTTGTCCTCTCTTACCACGCTCGGCTTTCGGTTTTGTCCTCGCCGTTGGCGCTCGTCGCGCGTTGTAACGCAGCGCCCGGTCGCGCGCGCCGCCGCCGCCGCCGCCACCCGATGTTACAAGGTACCCGGACCGTCTGAAATTAACGTGGGGACAAGAAGAGGATCTCCGGGGGCTTCGGGAGTGAACCAAAGAGAGCCAACTATACGTAGTATATATTTGTATATGCATATACCACACCACTACTACGGTACTACTATGCTTTTTCGCGATCTTCGTTTAGCCTCTTCGAAACGCGATACCCACCTCCTCCTCCTCCTCTTTTATTCTCTTCGGCCACTCCTTGTCCTCTTGTCTTTTTCTTTCTTGCCTTTTTGCGCTGCGTGTTCGGCTGCTTTCTCTCTCTCTCGCTCTCTCTTGTCTCCCTGGAGGCGCGCGCACACATTATTCTCATTCTCTCTGGGACTTATTCTCTTGTGCGTGCATCTCTCTTTCTTCTGGCAAACTGTGTATCCCTCGCCGCGTGGCACGACCGATATTACGAAATTCACGTCTACACTCAGGTAGGGGAAAGAGGAGTTCGGTTCGCCGAAGAGATACCTGCCTATTGGGGTACCCGGCTTTCTATTAATTCCTGCGCTAATATGTAACACACGCGTGATGGACAATGAAACTAAAATTTCACCTTTCGAATGCCGCCTCGCGCTACTACTAAAGTATTAATTTTTTCATTAATTCCTGCTAAATGTCCTGGATACGTTGCTATAAAATTATTAATTTTTCTGAAAAATCCATCTCTCAGTCGTGTTCGCTGACGCGTCTCCAAAGTGATTTTATTCCAGCCGGTTGCGCAGCGGTCTTTCTTCTCGCGCGTCAAGTGCGCGTCTCGCACAATATCTTCTCGTGTTACAACAATGTTACCGGGTTCCGTTGGATCAAAACAACTTGGTAAAAGCTAACCCCCCCCCCCTCCCTCCAACTATCCTTCCTCGTATGCGTATACTTTGTTCGGTGCTTAATACGCGACAGTTGAAATATAGTGCGCGCCTGACTTTCGCACGAATTCAATCGAATTGCAGGTCTAATCTTCCATTTCTCAACATTTTACAGTTTCACATTCCGGTTAACCCCTTTTTACCTTTTTTTTTTTTTTTGCCGTGGATCCGAAGGATCGCGGTCGACGTCTCCACGCCTAGAAATAGCCGAGTAGAAAATACGATATGCCACATCTTACCACCGTGGAAGAAGGTCGACGGGCGTATTAATTGGTTCTCGGAACGAATTCAACGAATTGAGCATCGAACAAGTCCAGATTCTGGGTCTGGTTCACGACGCGTACGCTCCGCCGCCGGTGGGGTGTCATTTCAACTTGACGATTTGTCGAAAAATATATCTTCGTACAGATCAACTACAATGTGGTCAAAATAGCGAATGATCAAAATAGTAAATGGCTTAAATAGCGAAATAAAAAATAATGAACGTTTGAATCTAGAATGGTCATCATTACGGAATTCCTTATTTAAGCCATTCGTTATTTTGATCATTCACTATTTTGATCCCCGATTTTATTAAAATGTAGTTAAATTAGCGAAATGGCAAATTTCATAATAATGGTAATTCTAGATTCAGACGTTCATTATTTTTGAAACCGCTGTTTTAGCCATTCGCTATTTTGGTCATTCGCAATTTTAACCCCCACCCCTACAATGGACAATGAGATACGTGTGCGTCTGTATTTTGGATTCGATCGGATGTCGAGATTCGACGCGTCGCTTTGTCGTCCGTCTCTTCTCGCATATAGTTTGGCTGTTGGGCGTGCGTGCTGCGTCGCGTACGCACGTCGAGGACGCGTGTACAGCAGTCACGGAGCAAGCGGGCAAAGCTTCTTTATTTGACCGGAGGGGGTGGCAACCAACGACGGATGGTTGCCAATGGCACGGGGGTTATGGGGCCACGTAGAGGAACCTCGCGCACACAAAACCATAACTAGAGACTGCGCCACGCCATTGCCGAGGCAGCTGTTCGCCATCCGCGTGCCCCACTCTGTACGCTTCCCGTCTCTCTTTCTCTCTCCCGCATTCCACACGCGCTCACCCTCCCCTCTCTACCGCTATACCGACGAGCGTCTATTTTTCTCTGTCGATCGCTCGACCGCGGGGGTTGAGTATGCGCAAAACCGTGGACCACGCTTCATTTTTTCTTCTTCCATATTTATTTGCACTGCACTCAAATTGATATCTCACCCGATAATTTCTCATAATTAATCCACGATGTTGTCATTAATTTGTTTTATTTTTTATCGACAGACTGCATTTGCATCTACTCAATGTAATAAATAGCAGTGGGTTTCGGCTGCCGATTAAGAATTGTCAAACTTTTGTCATTTCTTGTTCTATGTGATAGTACAATGGCCCTTTTCCTTCCGCTTCCGCCGCGTTAACTCAGGAATCCACATCCTTGCTTCCGTGGTTCCAGCGTTCGTTACTCACAATGCTATTTACGGTGCTCCGCGTCTTGTGCATCGTCGTCGGCGAGTGGCGATATATACCGCGCAGCAAAGTACTCGTGTACTTGCCGCTGACGAGAGTTCAACTATTCTAATATTTCGTACATTGTACAGGAGCTGCTGCTGCTGCTGTTGCTGCTGCTGCTGCTCGCCTCTGCCTCCTCCTCTCCTCCTACGTTTCTGGTTCTCGCTTCGTGAACCGTGACACGAAATGCTTCTGGGTGCGCGGCGCAAGCCTAGCTGAGCACTCGCTTCGACCGTTCTACTCTACCTTTCTTTCTTTCCTTCTCTACCCTGACTCACGTTATGCTCCCGACTACCGAAGAGCTGTTGGATGCTCGTTGCTCGCCTCTCTACTTCCCATCTACTTCCTTCGTTCGTATTTAACTTGTGCCTTCGTTCAGGCCCTGCGCCGAGAAACGAACAGCAGCTACATAATGGATTAGCGCAGGGTCTCTCAAGCTCACGCGGCGAAGAGAGGAGGAACAGTAAAAGTCGTTGAACGCGGAACACGAGAAGATCGAAGTTGGTGTTCGCGGCCGGCCGACCCGTTGCGGACGATCGGCAGCAGCCGCGCAACACGTTCCACTTCCATTGCCGCTCTGTTTGCCAAGAGGACAGCGGCGTGCTGCAACCTCTTGGCCTCTAATTAATTGCAGTTAATTACGTTAATTGGCACAACTAATGCGATCTCGCTGTTCCCTGAGTGACGAGCGTGCCTCTCGTGTACTTTCGGCTCTTCCTTTCGACCCTCCAACCCGCGATTCGCTATGTTAATTCACATTGTTGTCGCGCATTTTTACTTGACACGAAAATATATCTTGTAGGGCGAAGTACCATAATTCGATTGCCAGCTTTGTTGACGGAATTGAAATAACAGGATGAGCTACGTTATACCGGAACACCGGGGGATGTCCTACGATGCGTTGCACCGGAAATGTCGGTGCTGATGGCTCGACACTCGGTGCTGGATTCGTTCCTGGCCCCGGCGTTAAGGTTTGGGGTACACAAGCCATCGCAGACGCATTTTCTCTCGCGACACGGATCTTACGAGATAACGCTGCGCACGTTTTTCTCGTCCCGTTGCATTCTCCGTAGCTCACTCGTGACCCCTCTGTTTATTTTCCTTCACCTCATAGCCCTGCGCTCAGAGATTCTTTATTATTTCTCATACATGTGTCTGTGTATGGATTACGAGGAGGGCGCTTCGCTGCGCTGGTCCTGACGAAAACAATCCGCCAAGACCGCGCGCCTAGTATATGTTTCCCGAGATAGAAATATATAACTCGGCTGAAACGCGTGTTGTGCCACGTAGCTTGTACGTAGCGTTCGCCAGTTGTGGAGAAACGCGCGGGTTGCTTCGGAGTGAATAAACAGCCGACTGTTGTTGCCAATACAATGGGACGATTATGGATGGAACGGCACTTGCGCGTCTTTGTCCTCTGGTTTAACTCGATCAACCGGTCGTCTCCTTGGACGGCGTCGTTGAGTATAACGTGTCAAGATCAGAGAGGCGACGACGCGACTGCGCTGCTGCTGCTGCTGCAGTCTCCGGCTGCACAGACCTTGTCGGTATATATAACAGGCAAAGTCTGTCTTCGAGACATTAACAGCTCTGCTTTCCCGAGCCCTTCGTGTCTGGGTTAGATCGCACGAAATCTCAAAATAGTTAAACAGCGCCGCGTCACAGAGAACGGGTATCCAAGGTTAAGGTCGAGATGTTTACAAGACGACGACGTCGACGACGACAACTGAGAAAGATAGCAGCTGCCGCAGCAGCATCAACGACGTACGATGACGAAAGGAAAACGCGTTCCTAACGATTAGCGGGAAGCTTCCGTTCTGCTTCTGATTTAATAGAGTGTGGAAAAATAGTCACCGACAGTTCAACTTTCGAGATACTGGACGAAAGACCGTCGAGCAGATCGATTATCTCTCGCTGCTCGAGCTGTTTTCGTGCTCGCGGATTTTCACGCACGTTCTCCTGCACTGCTTGTGGTCGGTGCGCAGTGCGCAGCGATCGAGCATTTGCTACGGCGAGTGTACCGCGACCGGAGCAGTGAGTCACCGGTGCAACGTCTCTCTCCCTCTCGTTCTCCTCGTATCTCCATTTGTCTGGCTCTGGCCTTTTCCGCTCTCACAGCGACTGTAACGCAAAAGCAGCTCCGAGAGGTACGGCGTATATGCGCAAGGCGTCGCGTTATTTGTACTCTAGCCGGCCGTGACTCCTCTCTCCTACGGTATATCCCTGGTGTATATAGCTTCTTTCTCCGAGATCGTTGTTCCGTGGATAATGTCCATCGCGCAAAAGGAGAAACGAAGATAGATAACTACGGCAGAAGGAAGAGAAAAATCGCGGGCAAGCGGCAAGAAAACGGTAAACTACACCGCGGGATCCGGCGATAAAATTGTGCACCGTGTGTCGCCGCTGCTGCCGCGCTGCCGTCCTGTGCGGTCGACGCGCGGTCCTCGTCAAGCCGCCCCCGCGCACCCCTCGTCTATCGCTGTATCAATCTATCCTCGCTTCTCAATCTCTTGCTCGCCTGCGGTCGCCGCAATCGAGCTCAGCGCGCGGGATCATCGGAATCGTAGCTGCTGTCTCGAGTTGCGATAACACTGCTCACTGATTTTTCCACATTCGGCCATTTTGATTTCTTTCATTAACCCTCAATTCATGAAGGGGGGGTCAAATCTGTTCGGGCAAAAATGTCGGGCAACGCGTTTTTTCCGCGCATTGCTTGGTATTTGTTCAAAAAAAAAAAATATATAAAAAATAACAATATCCGAAAAACTCCTGTTCGTCCTTCAAAAGTACATTCTAAGGGTAAACCATGAATTTTTACAGATTTTTTTTATCAATAATTGTGGGCGTGGTAGCGCGCAGATAAAATCAATCTTCATGGATTGCGTGTGCCGAAAAACTCTTCATGGATTGAGGGTTAAAATAGCTAATTTTTCAATAGCACCAGGAAAATATTTGCGAGTTATCGAGGCCGAAGCGCACGATGATGTTTGTATTCGTAATACGAACGTCGGCACGCTGACCACCTTTCCTGCGGTAATCCGACGCTGAAGTAGAAGCAGAAGAAGCCAAGAAGTACCGGAACCGCGATATCGAGACTCCCTCGAGCGCTCACTGTGCGTATCGCGAAACATCACGCATGCTCGATGGATTTTTCGGAACGGCGTCATTGTCTTTTCGACAATGTTGAGAGAGACGAAAACTCTTAATCGAGTATAACCACGTTGGTCACTGATCCGGCTGTCCGAGTTGTGATGATGGACTGGCGGAGCAGCAACAGAGTGGACAACGGACTCGTGTGCCACCTACTGCCGCGCGGTAATCACGCTGAGTGGTCGCGATATAACGGAGAAGTGGCAGTAATCACGGTTTCCTGAATCACCGTCGTCGTGTGCTGACACTCTTGTCCTGTGCCGCCGCTGGCTGCCGGCTGTCCAGACGCTGGCTAGCTGACTTCCACCACATGCCCCCCCGCCGCAACCACCTCGACATTCGAGAGACAAAGAAAAGTGCGTTGCTGGCCAGCCGAGCAGATCTCGCACGCGGATCTTCGCGGGAAGATACGTGTACGCATTTGTTACTCCGATGTAGAGTCATCGAGCGGAGGCTGCCTGCCTGCATGCATAAGTTTATCCGGTGAACGAGCAGACGCGAGACGCGAGATTATACGCGGACTGCTGATGGAGGGAGAGGCGAGACAAGAAAATATTTGCTATAATTCTCGTGAGAAAAAAAAAAGGAAAATTAAATGACGAAGCCGTGGAGGACGAAGTGTGCGAGAAACTGGAAGTCAAGTGACGGAGAAAGATTCTGTCAACCGGTTTCCAGACGTGCGAGTGTCTATATGAGAGTTATGGACGAGAATACGAGCGAAGGATCATAAATTTATACCACGACATACAAATAGAATCCAACTGCTGGTTCCAGTTCGCCCACGCCTTTTGCAGCGGCGTCGTTCCAGCAGCAGTGGCAGCAGCTAAGCCAATCGAAGGGACACACAAACGTTTTTGCGAGTCTCGCCCGTTCTGGATTCGTTGTCTCCCTTAAAAAAAAAATCTTCAATTCTGTAAGGTCTGAAAACCCTATCCCATAGAAAATTTCCCGCTGATTCCAGAAATCACAGTTGTTTGCCCGAAAAATGGAAAATTCGATGAGAAAAACGCAACGAATAAATCGACAACAATGGTTGCTCACGAACTTTTTAATAGACCGAACACATGTTTTACTTTTTTTTCTTTTTTTTTCTTCAACACATCTCTCTCCGAGTTTTACTCGAGCCTTTCGTTTGCCCTTCCTCTCCCCCGTAATGAAGTTATAAATAACGCATCGAGCTGCTGCGAACTGCACCGTGGCCTTGGCTATGACGACTGCAGACTGCTGCTGCTGCCGCTGCTGTTTGGCTCGAACGTTTCATGGGTAGATACGTGTCTGCACGCACATCCAGCTATATCGCGCATAAACTGTGCATAGTAGTGTTTGTATTGTATACTACACAGCAAGTTGATTGACCGGCCTTGAGTACGGCAGCCAGATGTTGCCTCTCCAGTACCTACAACGTGTACTGCAATCGAACACCAGTATTAAATTCTCCACAACTCGTACCTTAAAGAATTTCTCCCCAATCCACGAAACCGCAAAAGGCCTACGAGAAAATGCTTTTTCTTTTACTAGGAACAATGACGCGCGCGGTCGGAGGTTAGTCAGCGTAGGAAAGAACCTTGCGATTTTCGGCGAAAAAAAAATTTGATTTAACGGAGTTTTAAAACCCTATCCGATGGGAAATTTCTCGCTGATTCCAAATATGACTGGTTTTTGCCCGAAAAAAAAAAAATTGGAGAAGAAAAACGCGAAGAACGATTTTTCACTTTTTACCAATTTTAGCACTTTCCTAAAATCGGTGTAATTTTTCTTTGGATCAATATAATCGGGATTTTCTTCTTGCATTCAAAAGAAAACTCTTCAACGAAGAGAATGCCGCCAGGCGGAACGCGATATCTCAATTTTTCGATTTGTTGCAGATTTTTAAATTTGACCCTCAAAAATCGCAAATTTTTGGAAGGGGTACCCCTTGCGTTTTTCGCGAAAAACAAATTTTTCGATTTCGCCAAATTTAAAAACCCTATCCGATGGCAAATTTTCCGCTGATTCCAAAAATGACAGGTGTTTGCTCGAAAAATCGAAAATTCGAGGAGAAAAACGCGAAAAACGATTTTTTTCCAACATAGCTGAACCAAATTTTTAAAAGGGGATCATTTACATATATATTATTAAAACTTTCTTCGTAAACTCGTTGCACTTGATTTGTGGGCTACAAATACTTAAAGTGCTCGAGGAGATTGCAGAGAGGTCAGAAGTCAAGCGTAGATAAAATACTGATTCTTTAGTGCGTCAGAAAAGTCTCGAGGGTGGCTAGCAGTTTCTTTGTCTCCGTTACAGCTATTTTCGAGGCTGGTAAAACTATAGAAAGGGGTGAATCGCGGAGGGTGACAACGAACGCACAGGCTGCTGACATTGCTAGAAACATAAAAATAGCTTCTATAGCTGACGTCTCTATCCCTTTCGTATACTCGAGCTGTCTTCGCTTTCGTGGCGACGCACATTCGATCCGAAAGTCGACGCCTTTGCCCCGAAGGAGCGGCTCTTTATCGGTCGCGTCAAAACCATAATAACTCAGTATGTGCAGCAGCATCAGGAAACATAACCGGGAGGCGAAATACGCGAGAGTAAGAAGGGAAGAAGGAGTTAGTCGTCGTGCAAAAGGGGACCGGAAACGCAGGGGTTATCGCGTAAACAAGCGAGCGATTACTCGTCACACCCTGGCATTTAATTACGCGCGGCACGACGAATAATAATGCCAATCATTTTTTGACTTTTTTCTCGGGCACAATATATTCACCAGTGGCCGAATTTCGGGACGCGCGGCGTATTTTATTAGGAAATTAATTTACTGGGGACGCTCGGAACACGCGAGATTTTTCGCCCCGATTTCTCGGCGTCTCGGCTCGTTGGTGTTTTTTCCTTTTCTCGAGTCCGCTATCGTCGAGCGATCGTCGGTTCTGCCGAGCATCTCGGCGCGACGGCGCAGTCTCGTTTGTATCCACAAACGCGCATGGCGCCCGGTTTGTAATCGTATTCGCGGGAAGCAGCTGTGCAAAATGTTCTAAAAATATTGAGTGACCGGGACCTGCGCCGCGGCAGGTGCGCTTGATGCGGATACCCCGCCGGGTCTCCTGGCGTTGCTGTTGCTGCTGCTGCGGCTGCCGCTCCTTCGCGATCACGGACATCAGCAACGAAAGAGTTCCCCGCGACCCGTAACTCGAGAGCCGGTTGCGATCGGTGGTTAATCGATCGATTCGCGAAGCCCCTCTGCGCGCGGGATATAGATATACCTATCGTCGCATCCGTAGCACTTATCCTTACTTCGCTACATTAAAATTCAATAGAAAATAACGAGTAGACAAGAAAGCATTTGGGTATAAGCTAACCTAAATTCCGTGGAATTCACAGCGGACTCAACGGACACTCTCCGCCCTCACCATCCAAGACCGAGACCTTGCAACGATTCTCCGCAACCCCTCGGCACGTGCTCAATGACTCATACCGTGTTCGTACAGTGACTACGCTTCGAGCAGGGGCGTAGGCCGTAGGTCTCGCCCTACAGTAAATCGTAAGGGTGAAAGTGTGAGAGAGGGAGAGCGAGCGAATGATCACGAAATTTTCCCTCTCATTGATTTCCGGTGATCCCGCACGAGTATCGATAATCATTCTCTCGGATCCCCAATGTAAACCTAATTATGACATTCCCAAAAAAAATTCCCACAGCGGCTTATCCGCTGCCTCGTAATTTATCTTCAAGGCGATATTTAATACATTCTGTACGATGAATCGAAAAAACTTGCACTCGTATAGCCTAATCCTGTTAATTATCATAAAGTTGATATAGCCGCGACTAACCAATACAGTGACAGATCGAGATAGCGCGATATAATCGCCCGCTGTCCACCGTTAACGCGCCGAAAATGCCAGGCTGTCTGGCTAGTCGCACCTATATAGCTGACGCGCCTATATAACCAAGCATTTCTGCATGCGGACTGTGTCTCTATTGTCTCTGTGTGACTCGTCGCGACGCAGACGGCCAGCCGGCTGACGGTTCCCGATATCTCACCCCTGTTAGCTCGCGCGCGCGGCTGCAGGATACAAGCCGCCGCGTGCTCGAAGGGGTGCTGCACTCGCTTAGAATATTGCGGAGGCGGGGGCGGGCGGTGGTGATGGTGGTGGTGGTGGCGGCTCGAGGTCCCATGAATCATCCGACGGGGTGCAATCGATACACGGGGGCCTCGGCCACCCTCGTCCTCGACTCGCTTTCCGACCACCATGAGCTGTCGCACGCGCATCGGGCTCCTCTCCGCTGCCAGCAGTATCCTCTGCACGAAAAATCCCGCAATCATTGCCGCACATTCGCGCGAAACTTGATTTGTTCCGCTGCCATTCTTACGATTTTTTCAACGGAACTTTACGAAATGCGGAAACTGGACACGGAGAGAAAAGTATGGGAATAATCACTATATTCATTTGGCGATTGAGAAACACTCCGGAATTCTGGCGATTTTTCCTATATTTGTAGGAATATAAAATTGAAAATAGATTGTATACGTCCTCGAGTATGGGAACAATCGCCACAATTCTGCAATGTTTCTCAATTGCCACACAAGTATAGTGATTTTCCCCATATTTTTCTGTCCGTGTACAGTCGCTCTTGACGAATTCACCGCCGCGTGCGGCCGACGGTCTATAGCGCAAACGCTCAAAAGACCGCCATGTATATATGCAGTATAGTACATCGAACGAATAATAGAGCGCACGGCGCGCGCCATCCAGTCGCGCCTACGAGTCTCTCGCCCATGAATTTTCCCAGAAGCTATCGACTCCCGAGACCGCAGTCGCACACACACCGATCGTTACTTTTTATTACGCTCCTCGCATTAAGAATTAATCGCCCGCTCGTGACCTTTGCCAGGCGCCACAAGGGAAGTCGGAGGACCGCGACTGGCCCTCGAGCGACACTCGCATTTAACCCGCTTCCAAAGACTCTTGAATCGCCACGAACCGCGACTATATTGTCGCACCGGGGAACGAATCGTAAATGCAGACGACCAACACCGCCCTCGTCATATACTCGCCTCCACCTCTTTTGACTGCTCTTCGCCCCCTCGTTCACGGGTTACTCCCGTGCATCAAGATTCCGCAGAGCAGCGTCGCGTAGCGTCGGTTAACTCTTCGAAGAGAAGAAGAAGAAGGAGAGGTGTCGGTCGGACACGCTCGCCCACGCGACTCGCTCGCGCCGAGGCGACGAACGAGCGGACGAAGCGAGGATAGAATCAAGGAGAGAATCGAGGAGAGATCGAGGAATTAACCAGCCAGCCAGCTAGCCAGCCGCAAAAACCTGTTCCGCGATGGGTGAAGGGTTAATCGGCACTTCCGTTTCCTGCGCATAGAGTCCAAGGCTCGCGGCGGATATCGAGGAAACGCACGAGGCATCAGGTTGGACTTGCGCGACGAGTCGACCGGCCGATTGATATACCTACTGTGTATCCATTACGCGATTCATCGCGCCTAGAGCACCGATGGATTTGCCAAAACGTTCACGTTCCCTGCCAAGCGTGTTCAATTTATTCCTCCGCTACAATCGTACACCGAAAGAATCAATGAGAGGTTCCTACGCATCGGCGGCAGCAGCAACAGCAGCAGCACCTCGATGCATCGCCCTGACAACACCAAAGAGTCCATTTGTGACCTTTTTTTTTAAATCAGCTAAAAAAGGCTTGTAACCAGTGTTTTCAGGGGTAGAATATGCGACTTGAGAACGATGGTATAGGTTAAAAGTCGATATTTTGAAAAAATAAATTTCGTAACCCCGATTTGGGCGGTTTTCGGCCCGGCGGCCAGATCTGCGATTTTTGACAAATTGTTCGGCCAAACATTTTTTTTTTCAAAATCAACTAAAAAAGACTTGTAACCAGTGTTTTCAGGGGAAGAATATGCGACTTGAGAACGATGGTATAGGTTAAAAGTCGATATTTTGAAAAAATAAATTTCGTAACCCCGATTTGGGCGGTTTTCGGCCCGGCGGCCAGATCTGCGATTTTTGACAAATTGTTCGGCCAAAAATTTTTTTTTTTCAAAATCAACTAAAAAAGGGTTGTAACCAGTGTTTTCAGGGGTAGAATGTGCGACTTGAGAACGATGGTATAGGTTAAAAGTCGATATTTTGAAAAAATAAATTTCGTGATCCCGATTTAGGCGGTTTTCGGCCCGGCGGCCAGATCTACGATTTTGAACAAACTGTTCGGCCAAAATTTTTTTTTTTCAAAATCAACTAAAAAAGGGTTGTAACCGGTGTTTTCAGGGGTAGAATATGCGACTTGAGAACGATGGTATAGGTTAAAAGTCGATATTTTGAAAAAATAAATTTCGTGATCCCGATTTGGGCGGTTTTCGGCCCGGCGGCCAGATCTACGATTTCTGACAAACTGTTAGAAACTGAGCGCAGCAATCGTTATTGCTGCGCTCTTATAAAGTTGTTAAAGCAATCGTTATTGAATGCAAATCTTAACATTACGCCTGTAAAAGTTAGACTGATCATTGAAAAGGATACTTTTAGAGTCCCATATGGTAACTACGTATAACCTTCCATCCGGTTATCAGTGTCGTCAACTATACACACCAGCTTTACAGATATATATCGAAACAACTGATACAAATGTCGAGTCATCATCGTGCGTTTCTTCTCCTTTTACTCTCGTTTGTATTATCGTTTCTCTCGGTTAATCGCGCGTGCGTGCACGTACACTCGGAGTAGCTATTCTCTCGTTCTCTGTGCACCCGTTAATACAAATGGCTGCATTTACATCTGTCGCTCACGTCGGTGCGCGGTGCAGTGCACGCGGTCTGTCAGCCACGCCGTCAAATTGACTCGGTGGAGTCGTCGACTTTTTGCTCAATTCACTGTGCGCGCTCGCTATACACCCTCACACGCCGCCGCCTCGTATGTCGCACGTCAATACACTGCGCGCGCGATGGTTATAAATGGACTTGAAACGCTATATCTATCTTTCGTCTGGTACGAACGGGACAGGGAGCGTCGAAAGCTCGATCGAAAACCCTCCCGCGTTCGCAAATCCCTTTTCCATTTCACTTTCGGTAGGAAATTGCAAAGGACAAACTTTTGCTTCGAGCTCAACTCGCGCGAATAAATAATTGCTCTGAAATAATGAACTCTTCGAAAGGATTTAATTAACCGTAAAGAATAGATCGATGCAACTAAAACTCTCGAAGCAAAGAGAATGTCGTAGATCTCGCGAGAGTAGTCGACCGAAGGAAATACCGTTAGTCGCGCGAATAACGGAACGTTGAGCTATGACGAGTCGGAAAATGATCTGTTCTCGTTTGCGCTCGAAAGGGTCGCGCTATTCGTGCAACGTAAACGCAGTATGCGCAACGCAGCTCCAATTATATTCTCGATAACAAAACTGCTAAATTACCGAGTCAAAGAGGTCGACGAACAAAGACGAAAAAAAAAAAAAAATCGTGACTGCGGCCAAGATAAAATTTCAGACCGGAAGTGCGAATCGACCGGATTTTCGGTGCGGATGCCGCGAATTCACGGCAATGGACTCGTGCGCGCCATTGTAAATGTGCGGCAAAGTGCGTGATCCGCCGAATAAACAGGGGAACGCGTATATGGTTATATATACGAGTATAGGACACTGTGACTGCTGGCAGGACAGAAACGAAGAGGAGACGATTGGCGTTTGGCCTCGCGCGGCGGGCGCCCCCTCATCCTGCCCCGAGCGTAGGACCTGCGCACACCGAAGAATTATTTCGGGCGCTAGCCGGCCACAGTTCCGTCGGATATGCGTCGGGGGAACCGCGCCGGGCTTTTAATTCGGAAGTGGAAGTTTAACTCATACACGCATACGTAAAACCACAATTTACGCGTTATAATTCAGAGTATTTATTATGTCGAGGCCAGCGGAGCGGCCAGAAGAGGGCGCGCGAATACGATTTACTTTGTCGCACAATCGGCCGCCTGGAACTATCGGCATCACGCGGTGATAATGTAACGTAACGCGGCACTGACCTGCACAATTTCAACGCTCCACGTTTCGGGCTCTGCTCTACGCGCCTACGCTCTACGCGCCTACGCGTCGCGATCCTTCACCTATCGTCGGATATATCAGCAGCGGCGAACCGCAACGTCCGGAGTCGCGCGAGCTATAGACGCGAAGATCAACAACGAGAATAAGACCGGAAGTTGACATCTGGCACTGCGAGCTGAAACAAAAGGTCCGTGGCCTTGTGCGAGATTTTTCGCCATGCGGAAATGCGTCCCCGTACTTGTGTGTCGCGAGAGCCCCTTTCGTCGAGGTGTTTTGCGGTGAATTCCTTCGAGCGCGGCCGCGAACCACACTCGACACACTGGCGAAACGCGAGGCTAAAGATCAACGCGTTAACGACCACCTCGCGCTGTACGTTCCTCCAACGGCATCCCCGGCTACCCAAACACGCGTACTACAGCGCGTCGTGCCTGCTGGTACGTTGCGCGTATAGCAGTGCTGTTGCTTGCTGCTGGTGCGTGGGCGTTTCATTCACGGGGACGCGTGCGTCACTGTACGGTAAAGAATCTCGAGTGCTTCGGTGCGAGCGTTCGGAAGCGAGTGCGACCAAAGTATCCCATTTACCGCTGGTTTGCTGCTGGTACTATCGATGCTTTCTCAGACTCGTAGCTACTCGACTCGCGTAATATTCGCGACCTTCCTCATATTATCTCACCTATTTCTTTTCTTTGTATCTATTATTTTTTTTGCTTTCCCAGTAGTATTAACAGACAGTTTATTGACCCTTTACATATTTATATACACTCAAATTTTATAATAATTTGCACGTTGTGTTTGTAGGTGCCAATTGGCCATTGACCGAAGTCCTTCAGCCTGGATATTTTTTTTTGTAATAAATTATTAATAGATCGACAAAAGTTAAAGATAATATAAATAAAAAATGTATGATTAGCTTAACAAATTAGCGAGCTTCGCGAAGAGCGATTCTGTGGGAAATTTGCTTTTGCTTACAGTGTGAGGAGGTAGAGAGTTACAGAGGGGAGCTATTTCGTTTAGGTGTCGTTCAGTGTTTTCCCATTTGCATACTACAAGGATATTTGTTTGTCGATCTTCCCATCGGTCGTCGCAATCGAGGCGAGGCGCTACTACGGTCGATGTAGACATCACTCGAGTGCAATAGCAGCAGCAGCACCAGCATCGTATTACCGTGATTGCTAACTAACGCTTACAGTCATCGTCGCGTCGTTGGGCGAGATTTGTATTACACAACAATAAGCCCCGAGGGAACGTCGCGAAGTGGGTGACGATCGTAAACCCACATTCCAGACTATCATCGGCTTTCTTCCTCGTCGCATTCGGATGGCCACTCGCGCTACTGACTCTCTTGATTGTGTTATCTTCTTTTCCTGTTTATCAATCGGCACCGGACGAATCGACTCAGGCTCTGTCGAATTCGTCATCGCAACATTTGTAAATATGCGACTGAGGCATTCCGAGAATAGCGAGATAGCACTTTGAAATGATGAGGGGATTGGCAGCACTGTAGTGACAATAATATTGAACATTTATCTCAGAATCTACGATTTATCAAGCTATATAAAAGTTGTAGGCGCGTTTGCCCTTTTTCACTTATCATTTTGCAAGGCAGTGGTATTAAAATAACGCAGAGAAAGCGACTGCTGCACAGCTACCGCGTTGGTGCTATATAGCTGCTCAGGGTGGAGCTTCCGTTTCCGGTAAGGAACGTGCCGTAAGGTCTTCTACCGTAAGATCGACGAACCTGAGCTAGCAACTTGCTTCGAGTTCTCCGATACATCTTCGAAAAATCTCTAGCTAGTGCGATAATTAATTGCAATTGACTAATCAAGGTTATCGTCGATCCCCTCGGCTAAGAAGGTCCCTGGACCCCAGCACGTCGGAATGAAACGTAATTAAAAATAATTGAATTGGAGCGAGGAATTCTCGGGGCTGCTGCGGCGATCCTTCACAGATTACGTTTTCGTCATTGACCGCGGTCATCGTTGCGGCGGCGGTTAGCCGCGCGCTCTCCGTCGTCGGGGATTGATACCGCACAGGGGATTATATGCGGGGCACACCCCCACAAATAGCTCCGAAGCGGTCGAAAGAGGAAAAGAAAGAGGGCCATCGCTCGCGCCTATGTATCGTCACGTAGAGCTGCTGGCTCGTTCGAAGCTCTCGCGTTCACAGGTCGCACAGCCGTGAGACTTTGTCCACCGTCTGAGAATTGAAGAGAACCTTTATCCCTCGTTGACGTTCCAATTTATTAATTTACCGAGGGACAATGGGGCGATCCAAAGACGACGACAACGACGACGACGACGAAGACGACGACGACTCGCATTCACTCCGAGGTTCAATGTTCCTTCCGTCCTCTCCGCGACTACACGGAGACTCCTGTAGCCTCGCCGCGCACCGAATGACCCATTGGGAAAATACTTGGCTGCTGCTGCACTCAGAAAAATGTATGGTTGCCTGAGACGATAACAATGCTTTTATGGTTCCCGCAACTATAAATAATTAAACCGGCTGCCAAATGATGTTGCCCGTGACTATTTATACAGTAGAACACACTATATTTGACATTGTTATACCCTGAATTTTTCTTAGTGTGGGCACACACAGCATCGCCGCGCAAGTTCGACAATCCCAAGATCGTCCTATAGAAGACAAAACAAAAGAATTGTATCGCCTCGTAATAATAATGATAAGAATAACGAGAGTACAAACGCGACGGCGTTGTCGCCGCCGCCGCCGCCGCCGCAGAGTGAGTAATTCTCGGTCGGTGTTATTACGCGTCACCGCCAGTCAAAAGAGCAGCCTACACTGTACCCGCGTCCCGCGCACATCCGAGTGAGTAATCCCGCCGTACCGACAACTTCGCAGAATCACCGCGACTTGCCCCTTTCTCCGCATTTTCCCCGCAGCCCCTCGACTCTTGTACGACACGTAATTTTAACGGCCGGAAAGAGTCTCGCTTTTATGTCCCTCGTTCTTTAATAGCCGAGAGGTACACAATGCGACACTTCGTAACTATCGTCGCTCTTCGACCGATAGCGCGAATTATTTTACCGCCGCGTAAAATATTACGCGGCGGTAAAATAATTCCTAACGCACACCGCAACGGTGTCGAAAAAAAAAAAAAAAATGGTTTAGCGTTGAAAAACACAGAGACGACCAAGTTCCCGTTTGTCTCAGTCAATGTTTACTCTCGTCTGTTAATTTTAGAAAGGCATTCGCACGGCTCGCATAACTCGGGGACACAGAGTCGAAATGGAATTTCGCGAGTTACTTGCACGAATGTATATGACACAATATACAGCATTCATAGTCACAGCAGGAAAAGTTTTTTTTTTTCTTTTTCTTCCGTTCTTTCCCGCGCGACGACAATAAGCAACATTGCTCATCCGTAACGAACGGACTCGGAGGATAATGGCGCAGAGACCGAGCCTTCTTCGTTTGTTACACAGCGACACTGTGTTACATTGTTTCACGCGGTCGACAGTCGCGGCGTTGTCGCGAAACATTACTGCGATAAAGTATTGGAAATGCAAAAAATGCTTTCCAAAAGCGCTTCTTTTTCCCCCGGAATGGTTTTTTTTATCCGCGACTGCGAAATATGTGCGGAATCGATTGGACGAATCCTCGAGCGGACAGCCCGCTCGACGCGCGAGACGAGTGTTCGGTGCCCGAAGACACGAGGTAGGGGGGGTCACAAAAGAGAGGGAAAGTTATGCTGCGTAGGTGCGGCCTAAGCTTGTGTCCTTGAACGGCGAACGATGCACGAACCACCTCTAGCAGCGCGCAGGTACGTGAGCCGCCGCGACTATTCTTTCGAACCCCAGGTATACACCTCGAATATCCTGTAGTAAATATCGCTAAGACTATTTTTACAGCTGCGGAATAAATTCAGTCTCGCGCGTGTCGATATCCGCTGGCATTTCGAGCACGTATCAATTTTATTATTTTCCACGTATATACGTTTTATCATTTTTCTCGTCGTAAATGTTATCGATCCGTAATAAATTCGAGGTTCTATTTTTCTTCTTCGTCCGCGTCCGGCACTGGAAGGAAATCCATCGGCTCGGCGTGATCGAATTATCCGTCTCTCCTCGTAGCCGGCGTCTCGCACCGGAAGCAGCAAGGTGCTCCCCGGGTAATCGAGTCGCGATCCCGTACGACGCACGAGCGCCTTTGCCTCCGAACCGTTTCGCGATACCCCCGCGCGGCAATCGGTACGGCAGTACCTTGCATAAATATCCTACGAGGAGAGCAGTCATGGTAGGAGGAGGAGGCTGCTGCTCGTCCTCGCTTCTCTCGAACTGCCTTCGGGGCCTAAAGACGAAGCGCCGTAAAATTCGCGAGAACCAAAGCACCTGCGAACGGGCATACTACATATATATATATATCGCCGCGCGTGTATCGCGACGAGCACACTTCCATCCTTGTACATCGTTTCGCACATCCTGCTCGGCACGACTCGGCTCCGATCGATTCTCGTCGTGCCCCAACGACGCCTCTGTGCTGCTGCTGCTGCTGCTCCTGCTGCTCGGGTAAAGGCGTGACGAGGGACCACTTTAATTTCCGGTATAGAAGGTGCATTAACCTGTAAATGTGGTGCATCAAAATTTTATGTTCTGCGTGAAGAGAGAAAAAAAAAAATCAATGCAAGTAAAAATGAAATAAATTGCTCTGTTAGTATGTTTTCTTCGTAGATAAATTGAGAAACCGGCAATTTTATACGCAGTAATATTGCACCGACGAACTGTTTCCGTAGCGGCTCTGTTTTTCCATGTAACCGTTCGGCTGCTATCAGCAGCAGCACCGGCAGCAACAGCAGCATTGACTTGATCGCGAACTCGCGAGGCAGTTGACTCGCCGCCGTATTAGTCATCGGGTTCTCTCGCTTCGGGGAAAGGCGAATAGGAGTCTCGTCGTCTCGCTTCGTCGGGCCTCTCTCTATCGGGACTATCAGCTCCGAGTTTAAATTCTTCTCCGTTGCGAAACTATCGAGACTTACGTTCTCCAGCAAAGCCCGCGTATATTCGTATCAGCGATCTCTCGGTATATACGACGACCTCTGTTATATGCTCCGCTAACTTTCGAGACTATTTAACCGGCCCTCGCGGCTAACTCGGGAAAATATAATCGCACGAGCTAAAAATTAACAAGGACGCAGTTGCCAAAGCGACTCGTCCTATTTTCACGTCGACGCGAATAATGCACGCGAGTGACACGCGTCCGGGTAAAAGTGAGATAACGCGCGACCGCTAATCTCCGGCGGCTCGTAGAGCTTCGTCGAATTCAGTTTATTCCGACAATCGCCGCTGCTGGCGATTTTCGCGCGAAAATATAATAATATCAATAAACCTGTGTCGGCACATTCACTCGTCTCCCGCGCGTTGATAGTGCTCCCCTTTGCAGCGCGTTTATCTTGAGCACTATCGATTCGCGTGACGCAATACCGATGGTTTCGCTATTTGTTCGTCGAAGCTCAATTGATTACCGAGCATCGACGCTGCCGAGCACGCGATTAATCGGTACTCGTTCCTTCGTCCCGGTAATTTATTACTCGACAGACAAGCGTTAACGTTGCGGGCCCGAGTTCGAAACTTGCGACTTGAAACGTTGCGTAGGTTCGGCAACGGTGACTGGCCCCTTACAATTGTGGAAAAAACGTCGGCAGTCGTTGCGAATGCTGGCGTTCGAATATTCGTAATATACAGTGAAAGCAACGGCGACGGAATTGGTCGAACCAAGTGGAGTCCGAAAACCGCGGAGCTGTTCTCGCTATCCGCACAGCCGCAGCCTTCGCCCGTCTCGCTGCTTCCACAGTGTCGTTGCATCTGTCCAGCTGCATTCCACGGCTCGTTTCCCTTCTCGTGTTTCAGCGTCGATCCGCGACGCATCGACGTTTAACAACAAACCACCTCCTCCCCGACAGTCTCTTGCACTGGAAAGAAATCTCTTCCGATGTCACGTTTCAAGGACAAATACCCAGACGTGGAATCCTTCCACTCGTTATTATTACATCCATCGTATACCTTCCATCGAGTTTTACGACTGACAATGTCCCGTAAACACCTCGATTATCGCCCTTACTCGCAGTTCAGGGAGTACAAACGTTATTTTCTCGTAATGCCGGTGGTAATTCGTATTTTCGAGTGGGTTTGCACACGTGGCCCGGAAATTCGAACAGTCGTTCGGGAAAATCCCCTCGGAACAGTAGCAACGCTTAGTAGTAGTAGTAGTAGCAGCAATCGTCGTTGGGCTTGACTCCCCCCCTTCGTATCCCCTAACGCCGCACTCGACTGGGTACGTTGCTCAGGGCTGAATCAGGGCTCTCCACGGGTTCACCAAACCGAAGGGAGGGCCCCGCCCTGACCCGCTCGCGGCGCACCGGGACTGCCCTGTGTAGCTTGCTGCACTGGCAACAACCCCCAGCCGGCGACGGCCTAGCGAACAAGCGAGCGAGAGAGAGAGAGAGAAAGAGAGAGCGGCAGCAGGCGCTGGCTTCCAGGGTTGCCACTATCGAGTGAGCGTAGACTCCCGGGCCGAAACGGCGTTTCGCAGTAACATAGCAGCTCGACGCTGCTGGATGAACCTACGAAAGGGAAGAAGCGGAAGAAGAAGAAGAGGGTAAAGCCAGGATCCTGGCTCTGCCGTTCCTCGTCCGTTTCCGCGAGCACTCGCGGATCTCTCATTCTTCCCCTGACCGTCGCGGAGTGTACGTCGTGTGCTCGCCGCGGCTGTTGCTGCTGCTGCCGCTGCTGCTGCTGCTTCTCGGAACGAATTTTTAAAAGGAAATACAAATAAAACAAAGCCACGAGGAACCGGCTCGGCCGTTTCTCTCCTCTCTCTCGCTGCGCCAAAGAACTAAAAATAAAGGATCAAGGAGAATACCTCGCGTGTGCGTTCTCTGTATCAAACGCGTCTCTCCCTCTCTCTCCCTCTCTCTCTCTCTCTCCACACATTCCTTCCACACGGAACGACCGCCGCTGCCGCTCGAGTGTGGAGCCGATGAAATACAGCGCTCGACGTAATTGACGAAATATTCGCGTCGCGATACGACCCTCATAGGTATTATAACGACTTTCCATACGCATCGGTAGTTGGCGGAAAATCTGATAAGGTAGACCCTTCGAATACCATTGTCGATATCTCGATGCGAGAAATCTAGAATTTCAGCGGGAGACAAAGAAAGAATTCTGCGAGCTGACGAGTGCGTTAGCGTCGAGCCAGTGACAGAAAGACGGGGCAGCAGACAGGCCAGACGGCCGACGAGGGAAACGGGGCGAGTCGAGGAGACAGACAGCGCAGCGCGAGAGTCGAACGGACGAACCGAGACGGCGGAGGAGGACGACGACGGCGACGACTACGACGCCACCGCCACCAGCGCAGCGCTTGTGCCTGCTGCTTCGAAGCCGCCGCCGCCGCTGTCGCTGCTGCGCTGCTGCCGCCACCACCACCACCGCCGCCGCCGCCGCCGCTAGCTTCCCCTCGGCCCTCCAAAGGAGTTTCGTGCTTCGCCAGTCGGTCGCGCGTTACCAAGCCAAGTGGATGAGTTCGCGAGTGTGCTCCCGCTGAAAAAATCCCTCGCGCCGTGCACGCTCAACGCCACCGCTTCTTTTTTTCTCGTATTTTCTATTCGCAACGAGGGAAGAAAGGGCCATCGTTGTCAATCGCAATAGTGCGAGCGAATTATTTTTCCAATTGCGTGCTACGACTACGTTTTGTTCGTAAACGAGCGAATATACCGATAAATACGTTGCTTCGATTTCCAGTGGTGTAAATCGTGCGCATATTTATTTCGCCACGGGATTAGAGCCGTATATCCTCGTGCATCGCGTCCCAGGATAGAGGAGATTTTTTTCCGGAGGATTCTCGACGATCCCGGTGAGTAAGCGACGAGTGGCTTTCGTCGAGGGCATGAAACGAGTTTTCACGTTCCGCGCGGCAGTGAAAGGTGTGGAAATTCGGCAGGGATTCGGTTGTGCATTTTTTTTTCTCTTTCCTTCGGTCGGAAGTTGGCGTTTTTGTAGTTGCGGCTGAATTTCGACGAACGCGACGCAGCGGCGGGAGAATTCCAGTGAACGGAGTATGAAAATCGATGAGTGCCGAATATTCGACGCCGGGCGCGAAGCGTACGCGCGGATCCGTTCCTGTCTACCGGCTTTCTCGACGCTCTCGGTGTGTGCGCGCGAACGAACGAACGAGCGGCGGGGCCCCGTGCCCCCGCCCGGTGCGTGTGCGCCCAAACGCCATTTTGGAAATGGACAGTAATCGATAGCGGCGGCGGCGGCTTCGGCGGGCGCGCGAGACTTGCGGCCGGCTCTCGCTTTTCGCGGAAACGAAAAAAGCGAAAAATCGATTTCGAGCCTTTTGTCTCGTTTCTCGATGTCTCCGCCGTTTTCTAATTTATCAGCTCGTTTTTCGAACCGGAACTCGGACGGGCGAAGGCTTTTCGCTTCAGGACTCAATTCGGAGCTACAGAGGTGAAACTAAGCGCCAAGCGACGCTGAAGCTCGAAACTCGCGATTTTTCTGTGCGAGAGACAATTCGCCTCGCGCGATCGATTCCTCCTTTCCTCGTGCGCACAAATTATCCGGCGGCCGGTTGCGCCATCTTGATATATCCCGGCCCTACCGCCCCTCTCGTACTCCCCCCTCCCTTCGGTCTGCTCCCCACCCAAGTAAATCCCGTCTTCTCTCTTTCTCTTTCGCACAACCGAATCTCCAGCTTGGCTTCGACTCCGCCGCTATTTTCCAATCAACGCACGCAAGTCTCAAAGACATTAGCTTCGAATCTCTGACGGTTAATTTTGCATCGCCTGCTACTCCGAAGTATTTTTAGTCGAGTCTGGAGTAGCGAAAATTTATCAAACGTTTTTCTTTCCACCGCTGTGACAATGTTCCATGTGCGAATATACCTGGGCGACAGGTAGACATTTTTTTTTTTTTCTTTCGTTTATCCGGGATTCGAGAAGGATCCGCGCATTGCGTACCAGGCTGCGAGGAATTATCCTTTGTGTCTGCGAGCGGAGGTGCAAACACAAAACGGGCCTCCCCCCTGCCGCTCGGCCATGTCCCCGGGGTTGGTGAATTTTCTCGTGCTGCGCGGCGGGGAGCACCGGTTTTCCGCTGGCCGTGCAAAACCCACAGAGCGAGGTGCGCGCCCTGCTGGCCGTGTTCGGGGTCTATCTAGCTAGCGGCTCGTCTCCGGGCCTCCGGAAAATCGAGTTGCTCTTTGTCTGTTATAATAGGATATGGAATACCGGGGCTCGGAGTTCGCGCTGCGCAGATCCCTGCGAGGCTGGTTGATGGCGATGGCGGCGGCGACGGTGCGGTGGTGGTGGTGGTGTTGTCGGCAGTTTTGTGAAACGACGACGGCTAGAGCCGAGCGCTGGCAGCACTGGAGAGGAGGCCCCGGGGACGCCGCGGGATTTGCTCTTTACAGTTACCTTCGGCTTGATGCCTGCGCTCGGGTCGCTCTCTCGCGAGCAGCTCTATACAAGTTTGAGCGAAGAGATAGAGGAAGAAGAAGAAGAAGAAGAAGAAGAAGAAGGCGCAGCAGAGTCTACACGAGCGAAGTAGTGCGAGGAAAGCGGCTTCGCTGCCTCCTCCTCCTCCTCCTAGACTCTCGCAGCCGAACGCTCGAGCTAAAGTCTTTATGCCTTTACTCCGACGGTGCGCACTAAGCTTCTGCTGCTGCCGCTACTCTTGCCTGGCGATTCTCTTTGTGCGCGCGATATTTTGCATAGCGGAGAACGCGCGGGCCTTCTACCTGCTGGCAGCGCGCGGTCATTGAAAACCTCGTCGGGCCATACGCGATGAAACTTAGCTTGGTTAGGTGCCGTTCGCGTTTTTTTATACCGAGGCGCTGGGGTAGAGTTTGTTGAAAGTGGCAATTGCATCACGCATGTTTTTTGTCTTGTTTTTTTTTTCTTGCTGTAACGTTGAAAAGCTGTCAAGTGACAAGGCAGTAATAGACTGTGACGAGCATTGTAACGGATCGATTAAGATACTATCTCGAGCTCTATTCCCCGTTTAATTAGCTTTCTATCCGAGGATGTAGAAATATCTTTTGGACGAGACACTCAACGATGAGTCGTCTGATTATCGTGTCGTATCTCATTTTTTATTTACATCAGTCATCGTCTCGCTGACGGGACAAAGTTAAGGTCTTGGTGACTATTTCCATAGCATCCCGATGGAGTATTCGAACTATATCATTTTGAAAAAATTTACTTTTTCAATTTTAACGCTTACTTAAAATATAACGGTGGTTAATTTTTGTCAGTTATTTTGGAACATGGAAAGGAATGGACATTGACAGATCAGCTTTTGGGGTCGTCGCACGACGATTGGTCGTGCTCCTTTGCCTTCGTCCTTCAGTTTCGGCGAGGCTCGCCGCGAGCGGCGAGATTCTCGCCATCTTTTTACGCAATTGACAGTGGCGGCAGTGCCAGCAGCCAGTCGGCCGGCCAGCGGAGCCAACGCGCGCGCACACACGATAGCGGGTCGTTAACTTGCCCACATCTTCTGTAGCGCCGCTGCTGCTGGGCGCCTTTCTCTCGTTCCTTCGCGCACATATACAGGATCACGCGAGTCCCGAGAGAAAGAAACGTACCGAGAAGCTCGCGACGCGGGCCGAAGAAAAAGGAGAGGCAGCCGATCCTGCGGCGTATAATTTTATATCTCCCTTCTCGTTCCCTTCCTCTCGGTTTACATCCCAAACTGCTAACCACGCATTATTATTATTATTATCATCGTTATTTATGCGGCGCGTTTGTACACTCGGTGCGAGAAAATATTTTGACACGTTTTCCAACTACGACGCGGAAATTTCTTATCTCGCAAACGGTAAATTCGTATAAACTTGATGCATACCTCCGTCTCTCTCCCTCTTTACTATCAATTACACTCAGGGCTATCTCGTGGAATTTATGCGGCAGTTATTTTAAGAACAGGGGGAGAAGTTGTTCCCTCGTTCGCGGGTAGAAGACTGATTTGCGTATGGAAACAAGTTTGAGAAATTTTCTTCACTAGGAACAATTAGGAATTAATCAGCGTAGGAGAGAACTTGCGATTTTTAACGAATTTTTTTTTCTCGATTTTACGAAGTTTAAAGTTCCTGTCTCATGGCAAATTTCCCGCTGATTCCAAAAATCGCGGGTTTTTGCCCGAAAAGTACAAAATTCGAGGAGAAAAACGCGAAAAATGATCGCCGTTTTTGCCGTTTTTTTGGCGAAATTTTTTTTTTCGATTTAACGAAGTTTTTGAGCCCTATCCGATGGGAAATTTTCCGCTGATTCCAAATATGACCGTTTTTTGCCTGAAAAATAAAAAATTCGAGGAGAAAAACGCGAAAAACGATTTTTCACTTTTTCTCAATTTTGGCACTTTACTAAAAATCGGAGTAATTTTTCTGTAGATCAATATAATCGGGATTTTCTTTTTGCACTCGAAAGAAAACTCTTCAACGAAGCGAATGCCGCCAGGCAGAACGTGATATCTCGATTTTTCGATTTTTCACAGAATTTTAAAGTTGACCCTCAAAAATCGCAAATTTTTAGAAGGGGTACCCCTTGCGTTTTTTGCGAAAAAAAAATTTTCGATTTCGCAAAGTTTAAAAACCCTATCCGATGGGAAATTTTCCGCTGATTCCAAAAGTGACGGGTGTTTGCCCGAAAAATCGAAAATTCGAGGAGAAAAACGCAAAAAACGATTTTTTTTTCTGACAAGCTGCCAAATTTCGCGATTTTAAACATCGAACTGCCGTTGTTTCCCAACGACCAATCGGAGGCCGAGTTATATCAACAACAAATGGTTACATTGATGTAAATTATGGACTTTTTAATAGAGGATTATCATATAGACGGCGCGTTTGTGTCGAGTGGTTGCTATGGCGCGCGTAGCCTCGTTCTCCTCGTCCTGCGGTATTTTTCATCGTAAGCGCCCGGCGTAGTGGACGCGCACGTGCGCGCGCGCTGCTCGTATATACTACACGAGTGCGTATAGTACTCGGTATAGTACTACAGGATCGTAAAGTATCCACTGTATAGATGCGGGCGCACAGCACGGTAGCGGGTGGGTGCTCCAGCGTGTCGGCGGCAGGGCACACATCGAGTGATGCCGCCGCTCCGTATTACGCTCGGTTGCCCGGCATTATAATAAATTTTCATTTTCGAGGACGTAGCTTCACGCTCGAGGATCAAGCAGATGTAGATACGCCAAATATTCTTCCGCGTACTTGCAATGCGCATCAACTTCTCGGTAGAACTCGGTTTTAACCTCTCAGATTTCAGACCAAGAGAACGCTGCTGATGGAGAAATATCCAAATATCGTTCGACGACGATGGACACGTGTATAAAAATATAAAAAAGAATAAAAAAAAAAATAAAAAAAATAAAAACGAGATGATCGCTCGGAGCTTTTGAACTATCGAAAAAAATTCACCGACAAAAAACCTAGTTCGGTGACTCCGCCAGTTTTACGACTTGCCGCCACGTCATCCCTATACGTTGTACGAAACTTCTCACACGGCTAACAGTTTAATATCGCGTTTGGGCTATCTATAGACGAGAAGTAAACTAGGAGAGGCAAAGAGGAGATAGAGTTTATTGTATAGTCAGACCCGAGTGTGAATAGGCCGCCGACGAAGCGACGGCGGCGCGCGCGGCAGTGACCCCTGAATGCTCGTTAATCTATCGAGAGCCGGATTGATATAACGAAATAACGAGCGCGCACCCACCCACCGCGCGGCTGCGGCGTCGGTGCTCGCGCCTTCTACCTCTACCCGCGATTCTCACCGATCGCGGCACGAACCATTTTTACTCGCACATTCGTTACAAGTGCGAATACATAATTAATCAGCCAGCCGCGACGACCAGGAGTGTGCGCTTGACCCCGGGAGGTCGAAATCTCCGGTGACCGAGTAATGCATGCACACGTTAAATTTTACGCTTCATTACAGATTTTTTTTTCTTTTTCTTTTTTTTCCGTTCTCAAACGAAAAGAAGAAAATCCGGTACGCGTGCTCGACGGTTCTCTCTCTCCCTCTTTTCTCGTTCCATTCATGGTGTTGAAGTTTGCATCGTTGGAATGCAACGAAAATTAGGAAACAAATTATTCTTATGAACCCAAAAGATCGTATTGGTTATAAAAAGTTAGAAAGAAAAGTTAGTTTAGAATCGTTGGAATAATTTGTTTTTTGTTTATTTTCACTGCATTCCAACGATGCAAACTTCAATATCACTTCCATTCCCGTTATCCGTTGTCCGCCGCCGCCGCCGCACACTGTCATCGCGCATCGCGATGCACTGCTAAATATAGTTACCCCGCGAGAGTGTGATACACCCGGTGACCTTCTCGCCCGCGTACCGGAAATCCGAGCGCCAATTATAGCCTCTCGCGCTCACTTTGTCACACTGGTGTTGTGCTCTTGGTTGTGCGCATCGAGGACTGGCTTCGCAGTAGCAGCAGCAGCAGCACGAGATCGCGTATCGTTGCTCGACGCTTCTGCGAAAAATGACATTGTAAACAAAGACCAGCCTGATACACAAAAGCGATTACGACTATTTTGAAATTGTCCCAACGCGATGGATCGATCGCAGTCTCGGCGAATCTTCGATTCAACGTCCGCGAGGTGCTGGCGCGCCAACAGAGGCGCTGAAAGACCAATCGAGAGGCTAATGACCCAATCGCTGACTGCGTGCCAGCCGCAGTTCCGTTCGAATTGTCGCTGCTGTTGTGCTGCTGCGGCTCGACCACTTTAATCTTCTTCTCGTACATAAAAAAAAAAATTTATTCTTTCAAAAAATACCTTTCATCCGTCCACGAAAAATAAATCGAGAAAGCGTTACTTCTCGTTCAGCCGTATTTAATTATTAAATAAAAATAAACACGCTCTTATTGTACAGCCCTGTACTTGTGTCTATATGGCAACGCTTTTTTTGCGCAAGCGCCGACGGAAAAAGAGAAAGAGGACAGGTATGACCACCACCACCGCCGCCGCCACCGACACCCCGACTGCAAAGTCGTCGTAAGTGCAATGCACCGTGAATAGGCCGCTTACAGACAAATGTGACTATTCATCGCCTGCAGTGTCTGACCTATAGGTATACCTGGCTGTTTTATACTCGATATATGCACGGTGGGACAGGCGGGCCATACGTTCGCGCGCAGCTCGCGTCGCGTGTCTACCCGTTCGGTAGGTTGCACATACGAGAGACAGCGCATAAGATATATATGTGAGCAACGAGAGTACAAGTATAAAATTGTGCAGCGTACCCGACTGCGACTGGGTAGGTTGGTAGGTAGGTAGGTAGGTAGGTGGTAGGCCGTACAGGTATATACCTAACCAAACGGCGCGCAGAGAGACAGAGAGACTCGCGCTCGCGACAAACTCGCCAAGCGAGGCGTCGCGCATATACCGCCGTAAATTTTCCATTCACCTTTCCCCGCGCTCGGCCCCTTCTATCAACGTCCAATTGTTTCTCCCCCACTTCGCCTCCGCACACTGCATTTCTAAGCCTCGATAAGCTTCACTCGCACCGAATAACCGATTAATAAAACATAACAATTTTATACATCCATTTCGCCTTCGTCCCAATGACCGTTCGGTGTATGCTCGGAGCAAACTTTCCGCAAGCTTCTTATCTGCGCTCGAGAATTGACTCAGCTCGCGCGTGCGGTCTTTGCTCCGACTTGTCGAGCACGATGTTTCGTCTCAACGAGAAACTGAACCGCGAGGAGAACCGACACTTTTGCAACGACTCCGACCGTCCGAGTAACGACTGGCGAGTTCGTAGAATGAATTTACGATCGAGAGCAAGATCGCGCCGTCGGAAGAGAGACGTACGATGATAATGATCTCGAGTCTCGGCGACGGCGTCGTCGTCACCGTGACTTTTTCGCCGTTTACTCGCGGCCAGTCGGAGGCAGCAGCAGATGTTCGCCGCCGCGACTCTCGCCGAGTCAGCTGTTCGAGTTGTGTGCCGCTTTCCGCTGTGCGGCTGGCTGGCTAACGGTGCGTGCGTATACGCACTGAGAAAACCAGTACACGTGGCTCTGGGTTCTGCGAGTTTACGCTCGCGATACTGTTTCTCAGGTTTAAATGCTCGCGCGCGTTGCACGGCGGCGGCCGTATCGCGAACAATGCTCCGCCGTTGCGAACCTCCTTCTTCTGCGCTACGCCAACTCTCATTCACTACCGTTATTAGCCAGGAGCCGGGCAAGGTTAAGATACACGCAGCAGCAGCAGCCCTTTGAGAATGCGCGCTGATAGAGCCGCGCGCGCACGCCGGGAACTAACCGTGCGAACAGTCGCGCGACCCCCTTTTACGGCTATATCCGCATGACCCGCTGCAGGCTTCGTGATTTACGATTAATTTTCCCCGATTAAACGGTACCTCGGAGTGCGGCTGCTAATCTCGAAAGTAAACTACCTGCTGTTGCCCTGGTTTTACACTCAGCAGTCAGCCGAGAGTAGCTCGAGCGATAAAATAACAAATAACAAACCGCGGAATAAAAATGATGATGAAAAAAAAAAAAAAATGCAATGAACCCAAAAGATCGTGCTGGGCATAAAATGTTATTATAATGATTAATCGTTATAATAATTTTTTTGAAGCGCTAGAATAATCATTTTTAAACATTTTCGTTGCATTTTAACGATGCAAACTTCGACATCATGAATAAAATAATAAAATAATTTAGGGTTAACGATCTTGCGATTTGTTTGTGACTCGACTAATTTTCTTGTTTCTTTGATATGTTACAGTTACCCCGGTATCACGGCTCACCACGGAAGCCTGCGAAATTCGACACGCAAGAGTGCTCCGGGTGCCCGACTGAGAGATAATACGGGACAAACGAGAAAACTATAACTATACACGAGAAGCTGACGGAAAAGCCAAGTCAACATGGGAGCGCGACAGAGCAGAAGATCCGTGGATATAACGACGACGCCGAAGAAGGAGGGCCTGCCGGCGGAGGGCGTCGTGGGCGACGCTGCCGCGCCCGGCGACGGAAAACTCGAGAAGATCGAGGAAGCCGACGCGAAGCCAACCACCAACGGCGTTGCTCCGCACACGGACGCGACGCCCGACGATAAGGACAAAGACAAAGACGAGGCTACCGAGAAGGAACAGGAAAAGGTGCGTCCACATTCGGACCGAAGCAAAATCTCCCAAATCTCGTTCTCATCCTCGCGCCGCAGTCGCGGCTTTCCCCGTTATATTTTTCTTTTCCATCGTACAACAATTCTCCGCTCTCTCGCTAACGAGCAATTCGCCGGAGTTATCACCGTCGTTAGCGGCCAGTAAGACCGAATCGAATCATCAAAGAAATTCCGCGCGCGCTAACAATGTCAAGTTCCGACGTAAGGAATTAGCTGGCGTGTCGAGAAAAGTGAAAAACGCATTAGCAGCGAGGCTACGGGAAGAAGGTGGCTTTGGGGGGATCGTTAAATCATTCCTTCTTCGTAGCGAACGATCCGGTGTAACAGTGGAACAAGTCGCTCTCGTTGGTGCCTGCGTGCCTTTACCAATTCCCCGGTGCACTCGCTAAAGCCATCCAAGCCTACCGACGCCGCACATAGCGCGCACTCGTTGCTTTCGGTTACGTGAAGGCATTTCGCAGTGCACGCGATGCATCATCGTTCTTGCAATTTTTCAATGCACCTAATGCGCCGAGCAAACGTGACCTATGAGTTGATTATTTTTTTTCCCGCTGGACAAATTCCACAGATCTCATGTTTGTTTCTTTCTAAACGTCTCGATCGGTTTATGCGAATAGGCAGTGCGTGGTTATTTTTTCCGATTGGGAGACGACGCTTCGAACGTGGTGAATAAAATTTGCATAATAGATTTTAACTGCACTTTGTGTTGTCCAGAGATGAGGAAGAGCGTGGCGAAAAAAAAATTCGCTTTCGAATCACGTACGGCGGGATCGTAAATTTATCCAGTAGGAAGTGAATCTCACGCCGAGGATCGCGACACATCCAATATCGTGAAACTTTTATTTAAAGAGCCGTCTTGTCTCTTTTGTTCTCGGCATTCCACTTTTGTCTCTTTTTCTTTTTCCACTTCGCCGAGTGCAGTATCGACGTCGCCGCGAGACTGTTGAAGTATTATTTTTCTCTCAACGTTGCCGTTGCGTTTTTATCTTCGACGCCTAGTCCCGATGTAGCAGCTCGGGCCGCGATTCTCCACACTCGTATAACGTGTGCCACACAAGAATCGCGACAGTAGACACGGCGCACAGAGAGAAGAAACGCGTGGCTAGCAGAGTAGTTCCCCCCTTCAAGCTGCACTTCTAGTTCGCGGTCCGAGAAACTCGATATTTCCTCGATTGAGCAACCTCCGCAGCTGTCGCGCACCGTATAGTGTGACACGCGGAAAACGACGAGGGCAAACGAGACGACCGAGGAATGCGAGGAGATTAAATGAACGAGTGAGCGACAGAAGCCTCTATCTCCAGCTTCACTTCTTCTATATATCTTCTTTCATTTCCGATCGCCAGACCTTCGAGTCGCCTTCGCTGTATCCACTATTTTCTCTATTTCCTTTTCGTTTTATCGTCTTATTTCTTCGCTCCTAGTTTGTCGTTTTGCTTCCACTGGCTTCCTATATACAATCTTGGTCGGCGCGCAATCTCCTGAAATCTAGACAGCAGCAGCAGTAGCAGGTGCGTCGCTTCCAGTAGACGGAATGAGCTGAGGGAATGGAACTTGGCTTCCCTTCTTGTCTCTCTACAGCAAGACAATAAAATTCCGCACACACCAAGTGCCATTATTTTCCACACGTGCCGTGGCTCGAGTCTGACCTAAAGAATTCTTGTTAAAAGGTACGAGTGTTGACACGCGGAGTAGAATAGCAGGTGCCGTAAAAGTGTTGCGGTCGCTCCTCGTGTCCTTGACCGCACGATAACAATGAAGACCCCTGTAGCAAGTTGAAAAGATTTATCGCCAATAGGAAGAAAAAAATGTTTGGGCCCTCAAAAATATCGTCTCGAATACACAAGAAGTGTTGTTTAGTTTCCTGTGGCTCCCCCTGGCCTCAGCAAACGAGCCAATTTGCTGCAACACTTATTATACAATTTACTACCGATGAGTAGAAACGGAAGGGCGAGCCCGATTCGCGCGCGCGCTCTGCAAATGGTTTTCATGCTTGAGTGATGCGTCATACTCAAACTACAGTAGCGGAATACATTTGCGCGGTGTGAACGCGTTCTCAGGGACTGGTATAAGCATTCGGGAATATTAGACAGGGCTCGCGGTACAATCATTAACGTCTCTTCGCGGCGGCGGCAACACTGAGCAAGCTTGTTTGCGCAGTCTCTCGGCCAGCAGTCTCTCTTATTCTCAGACAATTCTAGACGTTCCCTTCAATTAATGCGAGACTCGACCGCTCCGACCGGTCACTTCCATCCGGGCAATTAAAGCTATTCGAGCCCCGAGCGAATTCCGACACTGGATTCTCGCTCTCGTCTCCGTCTCTCGACTTTCGTCCGCGTTAAGCCCTCCCCCCACCCGTTAATAGTCTCCGATCCGCGTTCAGCTTGAGCGCGGATAAAGCTGAGCCAAAGTCGTTACCCGCATCTCCACGAGAGATCTCTGGATCTCTCTCGCTCGAGACTATCGATATGCCGGGACAAATTTCATCTCGAACGCGTTGCATACGAATATATGGGAAGAAGCCGATTATCCGCACGGAACGAAATTCCCTTTTTTCTTCGATGTTTCTTTGACGGAATACATTTTTTTTTCCACGACACGCCTCTTCGCACAGACTTGGCGTGTTGCGAACGGGACACGAAATTGTTCTCGAACTGCCGGATGTCGGCTTGATTTTCGTGCTCGTAAAACGCACGCTCTTCTCATAGATTCCAAGAATGAACAGCGTTGACCCATCAGCTTCTCGTTCTCGCTGATGTCTCACTCTTCGTCACTCTTTTCCGCTTGATTCTATTTCTCGCGCGCGTTATCTGTGTTGACGAACGAATTGCGACAGATTAGTCGCGACACGCGTGCTGTGTATTCGGTGTAATTATCGTCGGGTATGATTCATCGCTTGAGTATTCGTCACTGGAATAATGTTCCGTCGTTAGAGAAACACCTGCTGCTGCTGCCGCTGCTTCGTTATTCATGGAAAACAATATAACCAATGAATGACGACAACAGTTTGTTTTTCTTCGGTGCAACGCGAATCAAAGACTCGTCTATATTTCATTTAAATTCGTCCTTGTCAGGCAACATTTAAATTATCTTGAGCCATGATACTGTATTGAAAGAGGTGAATCGGGACGAAGATACAGAGAGGAAAAGGACCGTTTGTAGCATCCACATAAACGCCCCGGGTCCTTTTTGTTATTATAATTCTTCTCGCGCCTACACTCGGACCCCTCGAGCAGGTTGAAGCGACGCCACTCGTGACTTGGCGAGCGTTCGTGAGAACCCGGCCCAAGGGGTTTCGGTGGAATTTGCATCGTTAAATTGTTACCCTAATAATCATCCCAATTGGTTTGTGCGAAAAAGAAAAAAAAAAATTAACACGCCAACAAAGATAATCTCGTAGCTAAGATTTCGATCACCAATGCGAGTTATTCGATCGATACTATTTAATCCTTAAACGATTCCGCAGGATTAAGAGATTAGACTGTGTCGCGCGAAAGTGGATCCTCGAATTCACTTTCTCCAATTATCTCTCGCATTACCTCGCGTACCGTAATCTCGAGAGTTCTGCGAGGCAAAAAGAGAGGAGTAGCTTCAGGCCGCCGAGTCGCATTTTGCCTCGCGATGGATCGATCGACGAAGAGGGGGACTGTGGAACCCTTGGAAGAAAGCCAAACCTTCGCGAGATTTCAAGGCGAGGAGAGAGCCTCCTCGCCTCAAAGGGACATGAGTGAATTGATCGTGTCTCTCGAAGGATACGCGAGGGTCCTCATACCCTCATCGTCTCTTCGGGCTATTCAACATTTTTGGTTACATATAGCACCGAAAATGTAGACGCATAGCCGCGCAACGATGATATCCAGCTTCGTTCCTACCCAATTTTCTATGCCACTTTCCGTTTCCCTCAGCCTCTTACAAATGAAAAGGAATTTTTTTCAAATGCCCTGGAGGATTTGATATTCACCAACGCTGCTGCGTTTTTTTTTTATTTATACTTTACGTAACAATTGTTGTCTTGAAAAAACATATTTTAACTTTGAATTATTATAGGAGGATGCGTCAAAGGTGGAAGAGCCTAAGGTAGAATCTCCGACGACTGAAACCCCGGCGGAAGGAGCGGCTGAGGTCACAACACCCACCGAAGGCACACCAGCGAGTCCCACCTCGCCCGAGAGTAAAGAGACCAAAAAAAAGGACAAGGTACACATTATACATATGGGTTATTCTCATAAAAAACTGTGACTCACAGCGCAAATTACTTGAATTTTACAGCCGAAGAAGAAGTGGTCGTTCAGGTCAATAAGTTTCGGGAAAAAGGATAAGAACAAGCCAGTTCGCGAGGATGCGCCCAAGAACGGTGACGTCGCCAAAGAGACCCTCGCCGAGGTAAGTGCGAACAAACACCTTCAACGAAGAAAACCATTTTTTTTCATTCTTTTAATTTTTCTTACCAAAGACGAAGAGCATCCTGCTCTTGGAATGTGACATTATCTAGCCAGCGTACCTGCGTATTTACTTTACGAGGCGACTAGTCTCGCCTTTTCTTCAAGATTTATCTCCAATGGGGTAAACTTCTCTCCTGACAACCTCCCAACTGATGGCTTCGAGACAGCAGTCACCCGCCGACGCCGCTGCAGTGTTCACAATCATTCGCTTTAGACAATGATGGTCGTTTTTTTTTTATTGCCCGGCTAAACGCTGAAACATTTCGCCGAACGCGAAGGAAAACGAGTTCCTTGTATTACGAGTGTTGTCTTTGCTCGTCACCAATTTCTCGTTTTACGCGGGCTGCTTTCCAGGAACGGCCGCGGTAACGGGCCACTTTTCTCTTTACAATAACATAACAGCACCATTTTTTCGACATCCGCGCGGTTAAGTTTCCTCTATTTAAAAATTCGTGAACAACCATTGTTGTCGATTTATTCGGCTTTTCTTTGGTTATTGGGAAATAATGGCAGTTCGATGTTTAATGTCGCGAAATTTTACGGTTTGTCAGGGGAAAAAATCGTTTTTTGCGGTTTTCTCCTCGAATTTTTTATTTTTTGGACAAATCACGGTGCTTTTCGGAAAAAGCAGAAAATTTCCCATCGGATAGGATTTTCAGACTTTACGAAATCGAAATTTTTTGTTAAGACTCGTTCGCTGCATACGAGCCGCCCAGTGGGAAAGACTGAAAGAGAAGAACGAGAGGGTCAGGGATATTTAGTGCTGCGAAGATGAAGAAGACGAAGAAGAAGAAGAGGAGGAGGAGGAGGAGGAGGAGAAGGGCGAGAAGGAAGCAGGAGTAGGAAAACCGGCTTCGCGAGACCACTTGAATTATCCTCGTAACATCGATCTCAAGCCGCCCCGACGTTCTTCGATCTGCTTATACGGATATCGGGATGGATCGAGTTTAAATTATTCTGAGCAGCACCGTTAACGCTTCCAGGCTTCGTATCTCGAGATCGGTGCGATGATAATTTCTATAGCGCTCCCATAAAAATCTATTCCATTGTGCATTCTATAAGCTGAAAATTACGACGACGCGACTCATATCCGTTGAAATACAGAAAGGAGGAGGTGTCGACGACCGGTCTTTCGATAGTTCGCGAGGCAGATCGAAACTCAGCAGTGTTTCGCGATTACGCTCCCTCGATATCTCTAGCGTCGAGTTTTCTCTTGAAAATCCTGGGAGAGGTCTGCGCAGTGTCGGCTGAGCTACGAAAGTGGATAGATTCGCAAGATGCCGCCAGCAGTTGCTCACGGTATTTCGTCGCGACGGCGGCTCTTGGGAATTGCTCGTCTCTCCCAGCGTGCAATTAATTTCTCTGTGTCCTCCCGGTGGACCCTGGCAAGTACATTTCGACGAGTATACGAGCAGCCTATAGCTGGCGGCGTCTGCTGCGCGTCGCGCGATATCCAAACTTTGTTCGGTTGCGTCGTCGTCCCCGGGTTCGACGTCTCCTCTCGACCGAGGGACGCTAATCGGAAATTTCATTTGCATTTCCCCTGGCGGCGGATGCGCGATGGCCAGGCTCGAAGGCCAACGGAAAAGGAACACGAGGAACAGAAGGAGTGCAAGGAGGAGGAGAAAATTGCGGAGGCGACGACCGTCACCAACGTCTATCGCTAAATTGCGTGTGCGGATATTTCTTTTTTTTCTCTTTCTCTCTCTCTCCCTCTCTCCTTCCTTTCCAGACATTGTTGAACGACTACGAGGTCTTTGCGCGTGGCTCGTGCGTCTTTCTCGCCGTCTCGGCGGTTTATCGAGCCCCTCTGACGACTGAAAGTTCCTCCACCTCTGCACGTGGAATAAAACTGGGAGTGGTTCGCGACGTCTTCGCCGAGAACCTCTGTAGCTTTTTCACTTTTTCGCACGAAGCGCGACAGCAGCGGTGCTTCGTACACGTTGCACTTGGCAGCTTGAACGAACGAGACCTGCCGCAATTACGCGAGTTGTATCATCGACGGACACCAACTATTTTCCTCGCTTGGTCATTCTCTCAATATTGTCCTTTTTGGCGTTGTTCCATCAGACTTCCGAAAGTCGGAGAGCCCCGAGGCCTCTTGCTCCCAACTTTTCCAAGGATCTACTCGGCATCCACTCGGCATCGGGTTCTCGCCCGGCAACGACCGGTTAGTCAATCTCGCGCGTTCCTATCGTAAATCATATCTCGTTCGGCAGTTCTCCCGACTCACGACGTCGAAGTGCTGCTTCGCCAAGGACCGAACGACGCCTTTGGCCTTTGGGGACACTGGCTTTGAATACTCGTCGACTCGTCAAGTGCGACTAGATGAATTATCTATCCAGTGACATTCGAGTATCGAGAGTGAAATGGACAAAAGCACCGCTGTTAATGGTGTTAATCGACTTTTCGTGTTCGAAACGCGAGGCTGATTCGTCGCCTGTGTCTCATTCTGTTTTGACCGATACCTGCTCCGGTTTATTATCCGGTTACGCTTCGACCGAGACCCCGGTCGCATATTGTAACCCTCCAAAGGGACACGGTTCAACGGCCCAAACTTCCCGGATATACTTACCTCATGGGCAACGCGCTCGTATTCTCTGTGTTGCCGGAAAACGAGAGCCAAGTTCTTTTCAACCTGGCTCGTTCGTACAGAACGAGGTGCGTGCTTCGACCCTTTTGCCCTGCTCGACGGTGCATCACCGCCACCGCACCACCCAGCAAGCAGCGTCAGCAGCAGCAAGCACACGTTCCGCGCAGGAAACTGGTGTAAATCATAAATGGCCTCATCGCCCTGTCGCTCTTTCATCAAATTATTTTCTCACTTTGAAACGAGCAAATCTGATTTACAATATTGCTCTCGAATGAATAGCGAATGCGTCGATACGGTATATTTCGCTTGCGGCCGGTGTGAGTCAGCCGCTCAGCTCGATGTTTTTTTTTTATACTAACGCGTGACAATAAAACGAGCAGCAACTATTACCGTGACTCTCAGGCTCGGTGGTATACTTTCACAGCTCGTGATCTCGCGCGCGCAAACCATACAAATCATTATGTCAAGTGACTCGCTGGAGCGTGCATAATACAGCCGCAGAGATAACGCGAGGCGAGCGTTTAGCTTAGAAACATTGCGGAAACACGGAAGCGCTCACCCGCGGAGGAGGAAAAGGTCTTTGCACGCCGGAACGCAGGTGCAAGTAAAATTATTTTTGCAATTTCCTTTCCAGCCTCGCGGCTCACGTTTCATTCCGCACTCTCTCTCTCTCCGCCTCGTCGCGCGCAACGACTAATTGTCACCCGTGCGAACGTTAAAGACGTAGTTTCGCGCTTGGCAAATATCCGAGTAAACACTCGTATCAATTTCTTCGACAAATATTCACTGGTATTCCAGGCATCTCTCGCCGGGGGGAAATTGCCGAGATGTGCGCGTGCATTCTCCCCTCGAGTTATCGAACAATCGCTATCAATATTTACCGTTTGCTGCGTCGATTTCACGGCGTGTGTAACCCGACGAAAACTGATGAGCCTCGTCGTCAACTTACGCACCGAATGTATACAGTGCTTTTGCTGTTGCGCGCCGTGAGATCGGCCGAGGTATCGAGTTCGCGAGCGCGCTGCTAATGTACGCCTACGTTACACGAGAGCCTCGAAGATGATACGCGAAACTCGCTATCGCGCCCCTCCTCCTCGCGGTCATCGTCGGCCAGACCGATAACGTATTTTCTCTCTCCCTTTTTCCCCGCTCGCAGTGCGGGATATAGTCATTTCTGGACACGCACAGATACTGTGCCCGGGCAAAGCACTTTGATGCGCAACGCGCATTATATTGACGCGAAGTCGGGGAAAGGCGAACCGCCGCGGTGCGCTATCTCCCCCAATGTCTATGCCGCACATGCGGGCACGGTTTTTCCGTAACGACGTCTTACTCGGGTCGCGCCAGCGCGGGCGAACGGGTCGCCGAGGGTAAAACAATACGCAATTACGGGCTCATCAGTCTCGAGTCTCGAGGAGAGGGTCTTGGCCCACGGCCAGAACTGTTGAACTCGCTTCGCTTGAACCGCGCATCTCCACTGGTTGCATTTATCCTTCACCCGCCGGCATATCCGTAGGCGTCCCTGCGAGAGAACATATGAATTACGGAGCGTCTCGGAATCGACAGCTCGGATATTTTAGACATACTTTGTATATGTGGAAATATGTTTGATATTGAACTTTCTTTTTTTCTCCGTAGGAGCTGACTTACAGATAGTTTTCTTTTGGGCGATCCAACGATAGAAAAAAAAAAACAAAAAAAAACGACTGTGCAGAGAGGATTTAATTGTCACTCGACTCTCCACTAAATCCTTTCTCCGATGGGAACCATCGCACCGGACTGCAAGGAAGAAATTGTCGATAGTAGTCCGTCTGCGAGCTGCTGGAAAGGTTAGCCGCAAAGGTTGGATCGATCTCGCCACGGGACGTACGATCTCTACTATCGTCGTGTACTCTCCTCCCCGCGGCGAGGCATCAAGGTCGCCGCTAGCCGGTATTAAACGGATTATCCGGGGTTTCCGCATCGGTTGAGAATCCTACGCCAGGCTTCGGATACACCCATCGCCGCTCTCTCAGCTCGTTTCCAGGATTCGCCAAAGCCACAAAGCCCTCCTCCGTCGCTCGTCGTCGGCCCAGTCAGCCAGCAGTTTCCTCTCGTCACGGAAGCGAAAAAGACGTAGCTCGTGTATTATCGGCACGATGCTCGGCTGTGGCTATAAGACCATCGCCGGTAACTCGGCTGTTTGGATTTAATGGATCGAGACGAGGCCAACGAAACGCGTTGGCTCGTCGAGCCACTTCCCCAGCAGCTTCGCTCTTTCTCTCTCTTTTTGCCCGGCGGTCCCAGCAGCTAAATCGATTGCTCATATTGTATCTTCCGGAACAATCTCTATGTCCCGCTGATAGCCTCGAGAATCCGGCAAAACTTTTTCCGGGCTGCTGCTGTAATTTCCCACGATCCATTTAGCTATTGTCGTAGATTGAGCAACATTGGAAAAGTTGGTTTTCGACGTGTGACGCATTGTCGGCGTTTGCGATTTGTAAGCACGAGACGTGCCGCATCGTATTCGCGGATCAAGCTATATTTTGATTTATCAATTTTTCTTCGAGACACGGCGTTCAATTGATAACGCAGAGTCGGCACGAGCGCTGCTGCTGCCGGCTCCGGAAAACTTGGGGGAGAGCGAGAGAGGCGGGCGAAGAGCGCGCGCGAGGCGAGGCAGCCCTGGCGGATTTGGGCGTCGTCTAGTATCGAGCGTCGAGACGCCGGGACGCTCGCGGAGCTGTTGCCATGCCAACCGACGGACTCGGCTCGCTCGTTGCTCTCCTGTCTCTGTGCGCTGCTGCCCGAGAGGGAGAGAGATAAAATTGAAGCGCGCAAGCACTGCGACGCACCAACCTGCTGCTGCTACTGCCATTTCTCGTGAAAAAACCTGTCATGAGAATGGAAACGCGGCGCCTCTGGATTTGCCTGTGTCTCGCAATAGCTGTCGACCTTTTCTTCGCAATACAAACAGCGGCGAATTTAATTTCCAAACATTTTTCGACAAGTAACGGAAAAAAAAAATCGGTAAAAGTCATCCCACCGATTTTTTTTATTTCTTGCGCGATTCGAGGCTAAAGTAAGAAGCCAATCTCGGGCCCCATACGACGCCATGGAGTGCGCGCAGCACTCGATCGAACGCGCCGCGCGCAGCCTTTGCAAGGGCTATGTTTGCGCTCGGTCGTGCCGTGGAATCCGCACACGCGAAATGATAAAATCAATATTCCCGGCGTCGCTGCTACGCTGTCCGTTCTACGCCAGCTACAGCGACTATCGCCGGTGAGCAGCTGCTCACCCTCGTTGCGTTTCGCGCGCCACCCCCGGCTCTCTTCAAAGGATGCGCGAGCGAAGGGCTCGTCGCGGAGCAAAAGGGGAGGGCGTAAGTCAGTGTAAGAAGGTAGTAAGTCGCCTTGCGCAACGGCGCGGAACGAGCGCCGAGCACGCGCGTGATTCAGCGTACGGGTGACACTATCGTCGTCCCTCGTGTACTTCCTGTTGCGCGAAGGGACTTTCCCGTGAGACTCTCGAGCGAGTTCACCGGAGAAAGAGGCGCCCCGAATGCAAAGGAGAGAAACAGAGTAGGCCAGGAAAATCAAAAGCGGAAAAAAACCGGAGCGCACACTGCTCATGTTACACCGTTTTTTTCGCACGTTCGTTAGCGCGATAATATACGACGAAGACTCGGACTCTCGTGTGCGATTCATCGCTGCGCGTTCGTTCTCTCGGTATCGTCACTGTCTTGTCTGGCGTGCATAATTAAAGGGTGGCCGGGTTCGTGGGTGAGCGAACGAGCCACCGAGAGCGGTTATTCTGCGCGACCGAGCGCACAATCGTTATCGCTGTGTTCACAAGAGCTAACGAGCCTTTCATCGGTCTCGGAAATCCTAGAAGCCAAATTGTAGCTTCTCACTTTCTGTCTCTCTCTGTTTCTCTCGTGTAGACCCTCTTCTCGCTCGCGCGCACTCACCTCTATGCAAATGCGACGGAGGTCTCACTCGAGACGAAACGTGACACAGGCTATGAGTTTTTTCATATTTTTCACTCAAAATGCTAACGCACTGTGCGTTGTTCTTGGTTAATTTATTCGTCGGACAATTCGAGCTCTACCCGATGATTTTTTCGTTCCCAATTTCGAGCCGCGTTCAAAAGCCTCTCATGACGGTAATTGCAATTAATGTTTAATACGTACGAACAGCAACGCGCATGAATAAACATGAAACGTAAACTGCATTTAAGCTTGGTATCTATATATTATGTGCCTGTTCATTTCGGAGTTTGTACGCATAAACGGGGTGTGCTATGATAATGAGAAATTGCGTAGCGTTGACGATAAATATACACAGATATTATGCGTCGATGTTATTCGATATTTTCCTCTTAAAAAAGTTTATGAGTAACTGAGGCATTGTCATCGTTTTATTCGTGTCAGAAAAAAGTCGAGAAAAAAAATCTCGACATTGTGTTAAAAAAAAAATCGAGAAAAAAAAATCAATTTTCTCGTTTCTTTCGTTGTATTTTCAATTTTTCAGGCAAACAACGGTGCTTTCGCTGTTTAGTACCCTCGTGCTTTCCTTCGTTAACTTCACTTATAACAACGAGTGTAATTAACAGAGAAACTGCCGGACGAACCGGTTCGTGTCAGAGCTCACCTCACAGAAGCCTCTGCACCAGTGCTCTGTGTTATCGAGAGAGAGGAAGAGAGAGACCCGTCGTTCCGGAGGATGCTGCCATCGCTGCGGCGGCGCCGAGAACTGCGAGACGAGATCGGCTCCGCGAAACGTCCTCAGCCGGCTATCAAGCTATGCGAAAAGGAACAGACTGCCGGAATGTCCCGCGTTTCAGTTCCAGATCTCTTTAACCCGGCTATTTTGATATTCTGAAGCACTTGAGTCCTGTTCGTTGTCTATGAGAACGCGCGACTATCTTTCGCAGGGAGCTATAGGACATTTCGCATTTGTCTATCGCCCACCTCCGGTAACCTCTTGTTCGGTTTTTGCTCCGCATCAACGGTGGTACCGGCGCAGACTGCAAACGGAGCGGTCTTTGTCTTGTCTCTGTGTGACGTGAAACGCGAAGCGTCGCGTTAACGAAGCGCGATGCTGCGGGGGCGGCGGCGGCGGCGGCGGCGGAGGTGGCAGCGAAGTTAAAGCGAACCCCACGGCAACTCGCGTGTCTCGCTTCCTGCTGCGAGCTTTTACCCTGTAGCTGTATATATAACGGCACTGCACATATACAGCATATACACAAGAGTCAACTCGTCTGCCTCACCTACGCCACGCTTCCTTGTTTCCATGCAACCCGCCCCCGCGCACCTTTCAAGAGCAACTTACGCAATACTCGGGGGCCTCTCGGGGCGAAAACCCATTTGTAATTACGCCAAGTGTAATGATAATGAAGATGAGGTGCGCGCGGCGAACGTGTTTTAGTTGTAAAGGATGTCCCTCTCTCTCTCTCTGTCTACTCAACGAAGGACCAGCGAATTTCGCAGAGAAACGAGCCAACTTGTCGGCAGTCCGAAAACTTATTCACTTAGCGCTGGTCATAAGTTTCTTCGATTCGTCGGTTAGATTCGCTGCACTGGTAATTCCTTTTCTCGTCGCTCCACGTTGTGAGTCGTTGGTAGGAAAATTATTTGGTCGTTTTGCGTTGGCCGTGCACTTGCGGGACGAGAATTTCCATTGTGATTCATCGGGCCTTCACGTACATGGAGGGATGACGATTAGAGTCGAGCATATATGTACGTTGAGTCGCCGCGCCGTATTCCGAGGCTCTCTTGGTTGTTACTTTAGCCTCTCGGCTGCGTAGTAGTCGGTCGTATTCTCGGTGTCCGCTGTCCGAGAATAGAAACTCCACGGAACCGGCGGCGGTGCGCAGCTCTCGAGCGGGTGCGAGCGGTTTGCGGCGGGCGAATTTTTATCATCTCCCGCGGAGAATGAGAGAGAGAGACAGACTTTCGAACTTGACACGAGTGTGCTGCGCAGCGGGGATCCGTTGTCGCGGCCACGAGACAGTTTGGCTCCCGCTACGGGCGATAGAAAAAGATGCATTTTTTTTTGGGCAAATATTTTACCAATCGATTAAACTTGATTATGAAGAGACAATGAGGCGCAGCACTTGATAAACATTTGAACGAAAATTGCGAAGCTGCACGATGCTTTTAACTAGCTTTGCTCTTCCAACGCTTCGTCTTCTCTCCTTCGGCGTCTTCTTCTTCTTCTTCTTCGTCTTCGTCTTCGTCTTGTTCTATGACGTGGGCCGTGGGCTCTCGCGCGCGCAGTCTATATAAACCGGCGCGAAGTGTCGGCTGACTCCGAGTCTGCGACGGTCAGCGCGTTCGCAACGTAATCGTCTTGTCGTGCGTGCGGATTTATCAGAAGCGAGTGCCTCGCAGTGCGCCAAGTATTGTATTGCAAGACGCGTGGGCTTCGTGGGTGACTTTTTCGAGTTTTTTTTTACTCTCGTTCTCCTTAACAGAAATCGCACAGATTAAAGTTTAATTTCACGGTGTAAAGAAGCGTTGGGTGCTAGAAAAATCATGGAATCCGTGAGGAAGGTTGGCCGCTCGTTGGGCGGCGGAGTCTGCAGAGCGGCAGGTGCGGTCGCCTGGGGTGCTCGTCGAGTCTTGTCCGCGCTTCCTCTTTTAGGCATTGCACCACCGGAATCCTTCGAGGAATCTAAAAATTCATCTGAAAATGATAACACGGTAGGGCACATTTAAAAGTCAATTATCCTTCGACACTGAACTTTTCATCCGTTACATAAGTATCGCGTTCTCGTCACTACAATGCTCAGAGCTACGTAAAACTACTAATCAGCCTATGCATCTACCAAAATCTCTAAGTTTCGGTTGTTCCATGATTGTTCGTTACATTCTTTAATCGCTTTTCCAAACTCCCACTCTGGAGTGATCGATCGATCGCTCGCCTTTAGTCGTCCACGGGGATTAAAACCTCGCCCCTTTGCTGCCTGCTTGCCTCTGGCCTCTGGCAATATCTTCCGATGGTAACACCGAAATAGTTTTCCCCGACTCACGTATCCCTCCAGTAACCGGAGAATCTCTCCTCGCGTCCCTGTTGCTAGGTGGATTGTCGACGCTTCCTGGCTAACGACATTGAGTCGCGTTTGGGTCGTCGGTCCATGTCATTGATTTTTATCGGATAAGATTTCCCACGTCGGTTATTTTTAAAAAATGTTTCACCGCATCAAACTCACAATGGTCAGTGAGTCGTGACTCGTGACTCGTCGCCGTCGGCTCTCCTCGCGTTCTCCTCTCGTTCTTCCAATTCCTGTGACTATAGTCATGCATTTTCATCGTCGGTGTAAAAATAGTCCCAGGACGCCGCGAAGAAATTCGACGAGTCTAAACTCCACGCGCAAACGGAGCGGAGCTCAGTTGTAAGCCGATTGCCGATGCTCGGTGGTCTATCGTGACTTGTATGTAACTTGGTAGTCCGTCTTTTCGCCGCTGCACCAAGGTTTATACAAGCGGCGCAGTTTGGATGATCTTTATTCGAGAAGAGAGGACGACGAGAGAAGAGCACTCCGTTTCCCCGTCGCGTTACTAGGCGAAGCGCCAAAGTTACGAGCATAAAAGCTGCTCGCGACGAGGCTGCTTCACCTCTCCGGCAGCTCAAGAATTCCATGCAACTTCGCGTTAGGTATCATCCATCAAGAGGCACCGAGCAAGCGATCGGTATTCGCGCGCGTAATAAAGCTCTGACGTTAATTACTTTCGTCCTCCACCTCCGGCCATCCCGTCTAAAAAAAACGACACCAGTGACGCCAAGGTAAATTCCCCTATGAATAAAGAGAGCTGCGGCAACATCAGTTTACAGTGTCACGTTCATGGCCATACTTTTTTCGTTTTTGACGCAGGAATAATGTCAGCATCGTTTGGAGGCTTTGATGCTCTAAGTCGTTTTTCTCTCCACGTTCCCTGATCATAATTTTCGTCATTTTGTCTCAAACGCTGCTTCAGCCACGTCGTTGGTCCCGCAGGTCAACGATGAAATTTCCGAGACTGTTCCTCTCTTAGTCCGGTGTAATATAAGTCGCATGGAATGATTACATTGCGCGCGGAGAAAGTCCCACGCGAGCCGAACGGCGAATTAGCTTAATGCTTTTTTAATGTTCACGGGGAGTTCGAGTCGACACAAGGCGGTGGTTGATGCTGTAGCAGGATAAAACTAGCCCCTCGATGGCTCATCGGGTGTGACATACGTTCATCTATGAGGGCGTCTTGTCACGGATGAACGAAAAGAAATATTTACTCGCCCCTATGTGGATACACACATGGTCCGTTACAACGGCTATTCATTAATCGTTTCTCTCAAAACCTAACGTAACTGAAGTCGATTCATTCAACTATATTTGTCTCCGCCATCGGTGAAACTGCGACCACTGCTTCAACGCAGTAGCGCAAAGAGAACAGAGTCTGCTGCCTTGAACAGAACTGCACTGCCTTTAGCCGCAGCGGCGTGTTCATTAAAAGCGCGCGCCGGCGACACACTTTCCGAGCTTCGTCGCCGTGTGTACCGTGAGACTTTCGTTCTCGTTTTCCGGCCAGGCGGAGAGTGGCGCCCAAGCAGCGCCGCATCAGCAGTTCGAGTCGGAGTAGAACCGAGGAAACACGACGAGGGCAAGCACCTCGGCTACGAAACGGCGAATAATCAGCACGTTCTACTTTCGAGCCCAGGGTAATCCAGGCAGAGCCCCGGGGCGGCGGCCGAAACATTTGTTCCTTGCGCGAGCCCAGAGTGCTTTTTGGCGCTGGCTACGATCAATGCCGAAGCACCGAGCAACTCGTCCCGAGAGTTCCCGAGGGATCCGGGGACGAGGAAACTATATAGATAATCGGAAGTTTGTTAGCCAACAGAAGACTCGATTGAAATCAACCGTGTGCGGACAATGGGCTTTTGCAAGAGCTTCATTCTCTGCACCTCCTTTCCACACAGGCATCATCATTTTCCGTATGCACCGCGCTTGGCTATTGGCCAGTTTTCGTAACGCAATTTTCTCTGTTCCGATGACACGATGGCCAACCGCCCCACCGCATTGCCATATATTAACGCTAAATTTAATATTCCATATTTAGTTAGTTATTGAAATACTTTTTTCTCACAAGCCAAGACATTCGTACTGACGCATACAATTTTCCATGAAATTCATTCCACAATCTCCCGGAATATAAATTCCCGGATGAGTCACAGAGCTCAGTTGTATACGGAAAAGAATTCGAAGGCACTGCTTCGAAGGGCTACTCCGAATCTTGCTTACGAAGCTTTTCTCCGAAGAATAAAGATCCGGACCCCTACCGAACTAGATCTTACATCAGCAGAACTTTCCGCGTTCTTTTTCCGCACATTCACGAATAACAAAGAAATGTCTTTTACGAGTTGAAATATCTTTCGATAGATTGAGATCTCTCTCTTTCTCGATGACACAGTGACACGGTTGTCCAGCTCATAAGGGCGAGGCTCTCTCGCGTTCATCGCACCCCTCCGAATTTCCCCGCCGAGTAAGCAAGGAGCATTCACAGCGCGCGCGGAGAGAACGCGCGACACAGAGAAAGAAGCAGGAGGCTCTCGTGAGCCGGATACTCGACACGAGCGTCGAGCTAACACACAGACACACACACACACGCGCAAACCCTCATCGTTGTTCACCCTCCTTGTCGCCTATTTAGAGAGGCGACGCCGACGAACCCCACCCTTACCCTTACTGGCGACACACTCGACGTAGCCGTCCCGAACGAACGAACGAACGAACGAACGAACAAGCGGGCGGGCGCGACAGAAACGTCGGGGCGTCCCTCAGCGCCAGACAAAAAATAATATCATGCTTGACTGAACTAACGTTCTCACGTGTGTACGGTACGTGTGAACAGCTAAGCGATGTTCTACGCCGCTGCACGCTATTCACCACTGTCGCTCTGTTACCACCGCTCTGGAAGGGACTTCGTACGCGTCTCATTTCCTAGAGGGGGTGACGCGACGAGTTAACCAAAATTTTTCTTCCCTACCTCGTCGTGTAAATAACCATGCGCTGGCTAGATTAATGTTACATTCCATCGAATGTCGATATCGTCTTCTTTTTTTGATGGAGGTAAAAACGATTTGTGATACTCGTGACGATTGTTAATGGATGATTTTGTGATTTATCAGGGTGGCGAGGAGGCTGAGGCCGCAGCGGTGGCGAGTCCCGCGGACGAGAAGTCGGCGGTGAGCAGCCCGACGGAGAAGGAACAGAGCAGCGAGGCCGTAGCGGAGGCACCAGCAGCGGCGACGGAGGCCAAGGCAGAAGAGGACAAGTCCGCAGCGGCAGCGCCAGCCGTCGTAGCTCCCGCCGCAGCAGCAGCAGCCGCAGCCGCACCCGCGGCCAGTCCGGCCGAGGAGAAGAAAGAGGAACCCTCGATTCCTGCCCCCACTCCCGTCCCTGTCGAGGCAAAGAAACTCGAGCAAGTCGAGAAAGAAGTCGAACCCGCGAACGCCGAAAAAATAGTCGAGGTCAGTCCAGTGCAGGCCGTAATAGAAGCCCCGGTAGAGGTCAACTCCCAATCCAAGCCAATCGCTACTACTACTACTACTACTACCACTACTACTGCGCCGTCTATCATTGAGAGGAAAACCAGTGAGGACTTCCCGTCACAATTTCCATCCAGCCCTCCGCCTACGCCCATCGACCCGTCGCCTTTGCAGCAGGCCCAGCAAGTTGCCGCGAACGCCTCGGCAATCGCCGAGGCGCTCAAGCTTCCTGCCGAGGCTGCTGCCAACAAGGCTAACATTGCAATCGCATCCGGTCAACCTGCCTCCGCCGCTATCCTTTCGACGTCCCCGTCGTCCTCGTGGCGTGTCGAAACCTCCTCCGTCCCTGCTACCGAAACACCCGTTAACCCTCCGACGTCAGAGTCCCCTGAGCAAACAGGCAACGCGTCCCCGATACCACCCGTCACGATCACCACCACCACCACCACCACCACCACCAGTAATGCCGCTGTCACGGATAACATCGAGACGCCGTCTCCGGAACCTCAAAGTTCGGATGTTAAAGTTACAGAGGCCCCGGTCGCGAACGATGTTGTCGCCGGCGATGTCGCCGAAATTGTGGCCGAGGAAACTGATGCGAAGAACGATGTCCAAGTCGTTGCCAAGGATAACGATGAGATCGTAGCCAAGGAAGAGGATGCGAAAGACCAAGTCGAGGTCGCAAGCGATGAAAATAGTGGAGAGATTCCAGTCGAAATAGTAACCGAGGAAAATGACGCGAAGGACCAAGTGGAAATTGCCGAGCAGCCTCAGAGCTTGGTGGAGACCATCGATGATGCTGTCAAGCCTCACGAAGATGATCTAGTCATTCGGACCGAGGAAGGACCGATTCCTGTGTCCGGCGACATCGTCGTCGAAGCCAAACCCGCTCTCGTTGTTCCTGAAAGTCCCGTGGAGGAAATTACTCCTGTCGAAGTTCTCATGGAGGCTGAAAAGAATCGCGGAAGCGAAGAGTCCTTCCCCGAACACGTAGAATCGACCGAGGGTTTGATCGTCGAGGCTACCAACGAAGAGAATTCGGAGAAGGATGTTCCACCGCCGCTACCAGCGTCGCCAGTACCGGTGCCCAAAGCTACGAGTCAAATGCTCAACTTTATATCAACGCAGATCGCCGACAGCGTCAACAGCGCCGAGAATATCGAATTGATTGCGGAACAAATTACGGATTCGCTGCCACCACCGGTAGCCGATTTTATTGAGACGAAGGGAGAGGCTGTTGCCGAAGAATCTCAAGCGGAAGTTGCGGAACAGACCTCGTGCTCGCCGCTTCCTTTGCCTGTGGAAAACTCTGAATCGCAAATTGAGCAAACCGAAGACACGGATTCGCTGCCACCAGCGCCTCAAGAAACTATCGAAGAATCTTGTCCTTCGATAGAGGAAAACACCTGCCACCCGGAAAACACTTTACCCTCGGAAATATCCGAGGCTGCGGTCAGTCCCGCTGCGTTCATTCCCAAAATTCCGACAGACACGACACTCCTGACACCGCCCAGAAGTCCTAGCCCCAGCGCCGAAGCTCCCATAAAGCTCGATGCCGAGGAACTGCCGACCGGAGAGTCCTCGCAGCTCGAGCTTTTAGACAACACCAGTAATCGCGAATTCAAGACGGAATCGGTGGAAGATAGCCTGAATTCTTACAACGACTCGGAGCTCGAGTTGAAGGAGCGATTAGCCAAAACGCTGGAGGATAATACGCCCGTCAGTTGTCAGTTATCGAACGCCGTCCAGGAGAACGACCAGGTGACTAACGTGCAACCTCCCGGCATGAATCACACAAGGCCAGCCAAGTGTTCCTCTTGGCGAAGCCGAGTTTCGCGTATCTTCGTCGTTGGGTCTGAAAAAAAAAATCAAACAAAAAAAATCAAACTACTGTCTCTGTGGTGTAGCCTGAAGCGTCTCTCGAGCTCTCCCGGTTTCTCAATACCGATATACACACACATACATCCAATTGTTCTGGAAAAAAATATTGCTCCCGAGCTCCGAGACGTGTTCTCTTGTTCTCCCGACGTCTCGAGGAGGTTCCGTAAATCCATCTCTATCCATTCCGTCCGATAATCGTTGCGAGCGAAATATTGCGAGGGACAATTGAGGGAAGATAGCGCGCTCGATCGTAGGGGTTCGCCAGGATATTACTCTCGGACATGCACACACTGCTGGGCGCTCCCTTCGCCCGGAGTCAACAATCTTACAGCGCTGTTCATTAAATAACGAACCCTACACGACGACACGCCTATCCGCCTGCATCAAAATACCCTCTGCGTATCCAACCCGCTACCTCCAACCACCACCAACACCATCAACATCGATAACCTCTGCTACGAGAGACGCACTCTACTACTTATATCCTTGTGTCCCGCGATACACGCGATTAACACTCACACACAAAAAAACCCATGTCTGTTGCTCGGAAAATATCCCGACATCCTCTACCAATCGCCCTGTGTTGTTTGCCTCTTGGTTTTCACAATAAGAATATATCTGTATTGTAAATTAATTTTCAAGAGTAGCTGCTTTGCCATTAATTTCGAGACAACTACCCTCACGGGTGCTGCTCGCTGATCTAACGAAACTAATCCGACTGTAGCGAGATAACTCATTGATAGACGTAATGTACTTGGGATAAACGCATTGCGCTTGTAGCTGGGCGTTTTTCTTAAAATACGCAGGCATAGATTGTTAGTTTAAATTGTTTAACACAAATCTCTCGTACGTTTTTTATACGCGGGAATGCATCCGTTGTGTTGTCAGCATCTTGTATGCAGCATGTCGAATTGTCTTGTCCAATGGGGGCAATTTGAGTACGGGAGTTTCGTATGAAAACAACTAATACGCTGAAAGCCTGTGGAGCGATTCTGTTTGGTTTGGCGAGTGCGATGTTTGCGATTCGCCTGGCTTCACAGAATCGATCTCGAGCGAGGCAACTTTTTCTCTCCAGCATGTTCGATCTCATTGAGTAAACTTTAAACGTAGGCGTATTTTGATTCTCTGACTGATGTTTGCGTTGTTTATCTCTTATGTTATGATAGAGCACAATCGAGGCACCTGTGGAGAACAACGCGGTGGTCGCAAATGACATCGGAACGACGGAAACCAGCGACGATGCTCCGAAGAGTGCACCACCAGCAGTTCCGGCTGAGGCTCCCGCACCCACTCTTGGACCGGCCATCACTGAAGACGTGGCCTCTGTTACCAAGGTATGCGAAACTCAATTGAATATTAAAGGACTCCAAGATTAAAGCGGGATGATAAAATGATGATCGCCCAATGATCGGGAAAGCTCGCCGAGCATTCCTGGTTCTGAAGCCTAATTTGAAAATTAGCTCACGAAGACTTTTGAGCGAGGGGCCATCTGATTATGATCCTTGAACACCTTTAAATGCGCAGCAGCATCAGCCAAACTGGTGGTGAAAGTTACGCTTTGCTAAATGTTTCTTATTTGTTTCGCAGGCCATCGAGGAAATCGATATTAACGAGAAAGCAGTTGCAGCGGCGGTCAACGAAAACATCGAGAGCGCCAACACGAATGTGAGTTACTTATTGCAATTTCAATAGTTAATCGGAGATTCTCAAAATTTCGACGCGATTCCTACTCTAAAACATGTTTTACTTGTTCTGTTGCAGGAAATCATCGCTGACATGAATCACCAAAACAACATGATCGAATAAACGCCGCTAACCGAATTGTATTTTGGGAAGAAGAAAGTTCTTTTCTCTCGTTAAAACCAAAAAAGTATATTATATAGATATGTATATTTGGACCATTCCTGCAACTAAACTGAAAATAACGTTCTTTCGTTACGAGCAGCAGCAAAAAAAGAAAATAAGATGAAAAATGAGGAAAAAGAAAAAAAATGTAATGAGCGACGACGACGGTGTCACTGGTGATGAGCATCGTGAGGGGCATACGGACTTTTATAGTAGGCCTATTAATTATTAGACACGGGATTCGATGGCAGGGTGGCGGAGAGATTTGAGATGGCAAAGGATCGAATTATTTAAGAACCGCGCGAGGAATACATGGGGTTGGCAATTCGATTAGAGCGATTTATATGAGTCGGCGGCCGTGTATCGCGAAATCTCGCTCGAGTAGTGATTCATTATTTCGCGAAGCAACGGAAATATTAATTACACATTTACATTGCACACAGATAATACACGCATTAACGAGTCTCTTAACTCTGGGCCGTGCCCAGACGCAGGTTTACAATTATCGGATTGCCCTGCGACATGTAGAAATTTTAAAGTGTCATTAATTGTTATTAAGATAAGTCTAATGCGAGAGACCATTACACATAGCAGCAAAGACGAGCGACGAGAACGATTATTCGTGGCGAGTGAGCGAGCGAGCGAGCGAGAGAGAGAGAGTGAGTGAAAGAAAAAAAGATGATCGAGGAGGAGTATCGTTTCGTCGTGTACTCCGAGGGAAATACTCAAAGGGTGGCCCCCTCTCGTTGTAACCTACACTATTGTATTGTATACTGAGGATTATTATGAAAGAAAGGCCGTGTCGCGCGCGGCTTATGAGCGAACGAGAAAGAAATAATGAATTAGTTCGGGTTTGCGTGTATGAGGGTAGGCAAAAGAAGGGCGGGCGTGCTTGTGTGTGCTTGAAAATAGTCGTGATGCAAATATGACGAGAAGATGGAGGGGGCAACGAGTGTCCGACGGTGATGGAGATTATACAAGAGCTAAACGGACAAATGAGACTTGCGAGAGTCGTTGGAAGAGTCACCGAGCGAAACTCGATACACATTGAGTATATTTCACGTCGCGATTTCGATTACTTTGTTCGTATTCATTTCGCAATCCTTGTTTTTTTCCTTTCTTTTGTGTTTGTACAATTAAAGCGTTTTACGTTGTAACGAGGAATTGCACACTTCCACGGACAGACACACATACACACCCACACACACACACCGCTGCCGCGGATGCAGAGCCGCGCACCGATCACCTTACGAAGAGCATACCACGGGACAAAAAAACACACACACACTAAAAAAAAAAACTGAAATAAAAACGAATGAAAAAAAAAGAAAGAATACAGTAAGTCGAGCAATTTAAGTGATATATAATCTAGACATAGAGAAAACGCGTTTGTGTAAATTCGGCGTTGTTCGGGAATGCTAACTTCTCCATACGAGAATGACACTTACGACGAAGCCTATCGTAATTTTTATGATAATCATTAAATATCGCCTAACTACCAATAAACGAGACCCGCACAACAACTACCCCCAAAACAAACGGTACCTTTTTCAAGTTTTTCATACGATGTTTCTACGTTTATACGGATCTCCAGAAGTAAACAATGGAAGAAAAAAAGAAAAAAAAAAAAGAAGTAAACTAATAATGATAATTGCCTACGAACGATTTTTGTTATTAAGGCCGTAGCATAGACGATAACGCTAAACGATAAACGCATATATGTATATGCTCCGGATCAGAATATTTCTAAGTGTTAGAAGGAGAGAAGAGAGCAGCGGTCACTTTGCCCGCGACTGGCATTGATTTTAAACGATATGTTAATGATTAAGGAGAAGGAAGTAAAATTAAAAGTTGTATAGTAAACCTTATTCGTATGAAATTTAATTAAATATTGTCCGTAATAATATTTACAACGAAGGAAAGGTAAAAAAAAGAATGAAGAATACGAAGAAATGGGTATAGGAGTTGAATGGGAAAGAAAAGCAAAACCGCCGCGTTTTCTCGAAATAAGATTTCACGACGAGAGCGGACTCATTATTTATAAATTTCTCGGACCCGACCGATCTCTCTGCACCATCACTATCAAACGTCACTCTGAGACGTCCTCGAGACAAAAAATCTCGCTTATGTCTTTGCTCATCGCGCCGGCCGAAAATATTTTAAATCAACAACGATGCGTTTTGAATCGGGGACATCTCGGACACGGAAGTACAGTCTTCAGTATCTTCGATCAGCAGTTATAATAATAACTAAACTATTCTACATTTATCTATAACATATAATAAACTGTGAAACAAGTGTACCATCTGTGTTCTCGTTGTCGTACGCCCATTTTTGTTATTTTTTTTTTATCAAGTGCATTATCACAAGCACATCCATCTGCTATCGTCACGATCATTCATTCGTATTCGTCGTCAAAATCGTCAAGTAAGTAAATTAAAACATTTTGCGAAAAAATCGTTTATTAAATTATCATGTCTATATACAAATCTAATGAGATATATTATTACGGAATGGTTTGTAGAGTTTTTATCAGGCAATCCAGCTCCTCTCTATTTAATTCTAGAGGTACCACCCTCTTGTCGTTTTTTTCTTCCACCATGAGATCTAGTTGCAGCAGTGGCTCCCTCAGAGAGGCCATTTTACTCGAGCCCATTACCATCTGCATTATCAAAGATAAAACATTAAAATTAATGCCTCATTTTTTGCCTCTGGAATATTGACTATTGGGTATTTCAATGATTTTCACAGCTTATTACCTTCAACCTCCAATTAAAATCTGTCATGGTTGCTGTGCTTCTCTTTGAATATGCCATTGTCAAAGCATCAGTCAATTGCTCCTGTCTGACCCTCAGACAACTCATTAATCTGCTCTGCACTTGTTCAGGTAATTCGTGATATTCCTGAGGCATCTAAGAAAGAAAACCAAAAAAACATCTGTCCGTGACAATCATCATTATCACATCCATCAAGCAGAAGTGCAAACTGAAGATTTGTAAATTCATGAAGTCAGCTACCTTATCCGCATCCAAATACAGCGCACTAGGGGTTGTAAGGATTTGAGAGAATAATCTGTAGGCAAAATTGTACTGGTCTTCGGTCCAATTCAGGTGGTTGGCGAATTGTTGATAATTCGGGCCGGGGTAGCCGCATATTTCGTCGGCGCAGGAATGTAGCAACTGTAAATATTGTTTAGTTACGGTTTGATGGAATGCGCGGCGGTTAGCAGTCGCGGCCAACTCAATGGTAAACTCGATAAACAATGCGCAATTAATACCTGGTTAAGTACGTTGCTGTTGGATTCTCGAAAAAGGCTGGCGTCCAAGTTATGAATATCCATTGTCAAAACTGTGCGATTTGTATTTTAACAACGTCAATAAAGGGTTGTTTTTCTGCACGAGGAATTTATTATCTGCTTGTTATCGTGTGTTCGTAGTACCAGCAACAGCACCTCGGATAAACAATGTCGGATATGACAATGTGTCCTCCGGCTGACGCCCCTGCGCCGAGTTTCACCCAAGTTTCACTGCGGTTGGGATACCAGAATTCATGAGATCAGTGTAGATGGCACCAGCAGCATCATCTTGCACATTTCACATGATTGGTGTACTTATTTCCCCCACCACGGTCTCACGTGTTTCCCAAACCCGAATTCACCGGTTACACGCTTTTATTTTAGCATCTTTTATTATTCTACTATAAATAAAAAAGGACAAGCAGACGCGGTGGCTGCCTCAACCGCGTTCGTTTATAATTTTGTGAGTTCGAGAATGCAATCATGTTTTCACGTTTTTGCAAATTGTGCCATCGTCGTGCAGCTGATACTGCAGTAGTTAACCTACAAAGATACAGGGTAAGCAGTAAACGAATTGTTACAATAGTATTTCGATAACCGGAATTTTTCCCAGAATTAACAAATAAGTTGGCGGATCAAAGTTTTTAGTTTATTGTATGATTGGTAATACTAGTGTAAATTATTAATAAGAAGTTTGGATAATTTATAGATTTCATCAAAGGCACTTGGAGAACACGACGATGGAAACGATAAGCTTCCAGAGAAAGATGAACGTATTCCAATCATCAGCTGCAAACGGCCACATTTCAATTTTTACAAAGGCACAACTTACAGCAAATTTGTGAAGATACCATTGGCTTCGCAAGGCTGGCACCATCCTAAGTCCAAGGGCGATTACTTTATCATAAATCCTATCGACGATGTAACTATACTTGAACTTTTTCTAATTGTCACTTGTGTCGTTGTTATATACAGATACTCTTTTATTGAGTTTAAAAATTATTGCCTCTTTGGCGAACAAATAATAAGAAAAAATCATTTCAGTCATTGGCCTCCGATTGGTCGGCCGACAGGGAGCTCCCGGAGGAGACGGAGACTTTTGAGCAGTTTCATCTGCATCAAAAGTTAATTGAAAATTTGCAGGAGTTTAATATTCACAAACCTTCCGAGATACAAAGTATAGGAATACCAAACATACGTGCAGGTCACCATACCACACTAACCGCAGAAACGGGATGTGGGAAAACATTTGCATTTCTCCTACCTACTTTGAATAACATAATGCAGTGGAAAGCGCTGAAAATTAATGAGAAGAGAGGGATGAACAGTCCTTTTGGTTTGATAATAACCCCGAGCAGAGAATTGGCTGACCAAATAGGGGTAAAGTACCAGACAGTTATTCTAAAGCAATCTTAAAATATAAAAGAAAAATTAAAAATAAAGAAAGATTTTATTGTTAGGCTGAGGCAAAGAAGTTATCCAGAGGTCTCGACATTGACGTTAAAGTCCTTACTGGTGGTAGAACAAAGAGATTGATGAGGAATCCATCGGTACGAAATGTCGATCTGTTGGTCGGAACCTTCGGAGTAATAAGCAAAATGATAACTACTAGAATGTACAAACTGGATTACGTGAAGCACCTTGTCCTCGACGAGGCTCACGCCCTCTTTCACGAGACTTTCGACGAGAAGCTCGAAGTTCTTCTTCGCAGAATATCCGTGAGTATCATTACCGTTATCCGAATATTTTTCAGGCACGATAAGAAGCTGCTGGTTTTCAGCGATTAATTTAGGTGGTAAATAAATATGTATTCGTTGTTACTTGACAGTTCCATAACGGAAATTTTTACGACGGTTCGGACTTTCCAGTGGGCTGTCAGTTGACACTGGTTTCTGCGACCAAGGCTTCGGAGATGCCCGAATATCTGAGCAACGTTTTAGACGTACGTAATGATCGTCAACCGCGATGCAGTCTTGCATCTGTTACGAAAAGATTTTAAACAATTGTTCATGTCACAGATTAATTCTTTGGTGGATGCAGAGACGACCAACGTTCACCGTGTAATGGTGCCACAGAAATTCCTCAGATTAGCAACATCCGACAAACCGATGACTTTGCTCAAACTGGTAAAGCCAAAAGCGCTGAACAAGCATTCAGCGATCGTTTTCAGCAACGACAGCGCCACGAGCGATTGGATAAAACTCTTTTTGAACGAATTCGACGTCCCGACGGTCAATGTCAATGGCGACATGCCGATGCACATAAGAAAAGGCCAATTTCAGAAATTTCAGAGAGGCGAATTCGCCGTCCTGTCTACCACTAACGCTGGAGCTCGCGGGCTTGATACCCTCAACGTTAATACCATTATAAATTATGATTTTCCGATGGAAACTGCCGACTATATCCACAGGTAAACGGAATTTTCATAAACGCACATAGTTGTTGTTGTTCGATGTACTGCTGCAGATATTAATCAGTCAATCAATGTTGTCTACAGATGCGGCAGAACCGGTCGACTCGGTACCAAAGGCGAATGCAGAGTCACGAATTTCATATGTCGATCGCTGGAGATCGAACTAACGCAGAAAATCGAGCGCGCGACTCGCAGAATGCGAGCTCTGCCGATTCTTAATATTAAACAAGAACAAGCCGAAAGTAAGAAAAGAAGAGCCAGCCCCGCACATAACAACAAAGCTGCGAAGCGACGAGGGCGAGTAATGAGGATGAAACGGAAGAAGAGAAGAGCTAGAAAATCCATATAATAACATTAATATAATGATGTAAATAAAGTTACGTTGCTGATACGTTACGATTACGTATCTTTGAGGGCTCTTCGCCATCGTCTCTCCGGTATACCCCGTCAGTCAGTCACAGACGCTAATGCGCTCGTTGCTATCATCGCGGAACATTCCCGTTGACATTTCGCATTGTGTTTGCCGACACTCCCACTCCACAGCCCACGCCGCCGATCGTAAATACACTGCGACCACTGGCAAACTTTGCCGAAGAAAAGTCAAGCCAAGTTCCCGAATAAGCACCGAATAACGTATCAAATTATTTACTACTTAATTCAACGCTTGTTTTATCAATCAAATATTTCTTTCCATCTAGCAAATATTATCCGCTGATCGCCGCAGTGAATGATTTTTCTTCTCAACGTAAATTCGTCGGTTTGTTCATTTGTGCACAATACTCTGATGTTGGTATCCAAAGCGAACCGTAGATCACGATGTCCCTTCGTCATCCGCGTCTCGTCTTTCGATTGAAACGCAACGTCGATCGCATCGCAGCGATGCACTCCCCTGCATTATCCGCACGCAGCGCGCGTTACGGTATCCGATATTAAACGCCGCGAGTACTATCTTCTCCCGGTCAAAGGGTGCGCCCCGATGTTTACCACACCCGGCGACGTTAATGTTCGCGCGTGACGAGCTTCGCTCCGGTTTAATTAACTAAATCCTCGAAGTCTGCCTGCGCGAAGGAAATGAGTAATGGAAAGTAAAGTAAGAGACACACACACGACAATGTGTACAATGTCGTCGGCGGGTTTTTTCAACGAGTACATCACGCACGCGATATTGATCCTTTATTAAAAAGTTCGCAATTCGCGCCGATGTCACCATTGTTGTCGATTTATTCGGCCTCTGATTGGCCGTTGGGAAGCAACGGTAGTTGGATGTTTAAAATCGCGAAATTTCGCAGTTTGTCAGAAAAAAATCGTTTTTTGCGTTTTTCTCTTCGAATTTTTTATTTCTTTCGACAAATCACGGTGCTTTTCGGAATCAGCGGGAAATTTGCCATAGGATAGCGTTTTCAAACTTTACGAAATCGTTTTTTTTCGCAAAAAACGCAAATCTCTTACGCTGTCATTGTCTTATGTAAATATAAAATAAAATTAGCCTATAACAAAAAAATAGAGTTTTTCCATAATTTTTAAAGGTAAAGCGTCTTGTAAAATGATTAATAGCATCTACCGATTCCCATTCTCACTCCCACAAATAAACAACAAAATCCCCGATGACACGATAGCTTCGTTAAATTGCATTCAGTCGTTGAGTCCGCGCTGTGTATAGTGTGTAGGTGTGTATGTGTGTGTGCGTATGTATGTATGTGTATACGAGCGCGTTTGCTTTGTGTCACGCTCGCAGCAGTTCATGCACAGCACGGCAGCGAAGATCGTGAGTGCGGCAGCAGCAGCAGCAGCAAAGAAAGTGGGGATAGGCCGTAAGCGTTCTCCCATCGAAACCGGCTCAGTAGTTCCGCGACGCGCAACCTGTTAGCATCGCTCCGAGTCGCGTGACGTGCAGTCGTGTCCACGGTAAAACGCTATCGCTTCCTCTCCTGTTGCGCGTGTAAATACAGTCAACGTATAGCGATTCGTCGCTCTCACTCTTGTGAAAAAAAAAAGAAAGAAAGCGGATGGAGGAAAAAATAACGGAGAAAAATATATACTCGTGTCCAGTTTTTAGAGAACCGACAAGTTTACACTCGGCTCTCGACGAATCTGCTGTGCGTCGCGACTGCGGCCGCAGCTCGAACGCTTCGCCGCCCGAGAAGCACGTCCTGCAACGTCCGGTTTCACGAAACACTCGGACGTGACTGACCGCACCGTTTCAACGCTTCGGCATCTCTCGGCATTGTTTCCTCCTGACGAATAATAATAACAGTAACAATTGCGCGTGTGACAGCAGAGACGGGCAAATAAATCCTGGATAATACGATGACACGCGTTGGCGTCGAGATGAGTGAAGCGTAGATCGATCGATCGATCGACGGAGTGTCAATCGTCGTCGTGGGTCGTCGTCGGCCTCCATATTCGCGATCGTCGGGCCCGTTAACCGTGCGAGTCTCTCGCGAAGGAGGTAAACAAACGGCCAAAGTCGGAGAGAGCAGCGCGTCGGTTGGTGTCGTGAGGATTGTGAGGAATCGCCGCGCGTGTGCGAACATAGAAAGATCTATTTTTGCTTTTATCTTTATCGCGTTGTTATACTTACGCGAGTTTATCGAATATCGCAGTGTGCAGTGTGACGCGAGACAGAAAGAGCGAGCGAGAGAGAGAGACGTGTGACGTGTAAAGTGAAGTTAGCGTTTTTTCGATACATTTTGTGCGCGAGGGTACAACGATAGCCGCTATATTGGAGAGGAAACGAGAAGGCGGCGTGCCGCTGTTCTGTGTGCCGCGGCAGAGCAGGCGCTCCACCCAGTCCGAATACGTGAGTTTACGTCTCAGGCACTTAATTTATGTAGGCTAGACTGGACGCAGCACCATTTTACCCCACCATTTTCGATTCTTCTGACTTTTTCCTCGCCTATATTCGAACATCGTGAAATTGACCTCGTGATTTTATCACCTGTTGGTCGTCACAACATAGAGCAGATTTACCATTAGTGGCCACTGTACCTATTGTGACAATTTTTATTAATTTATTCTTGAAATTATTTGTTCCCCCCAAAAACGTTTTGACGTTTCGAACAAATTCATATAAATTCACCGATTGATTTACTCGGTGTTTTTTTTATGCCATTAAATGTGTTTATTTCATTGAATGTGATGGTCACAATCGGCCCTAAAGTGGCCAAAAACAGAACTTCTACTCTAGTCGTACATTTTTCGAGTACCTTATTAAGCTAATTGATTTACCAGCTGAAATTAGTTCAAACTAGTTGATGATGGTCAATTCATCTGTAGATTATTTTAAAAACTAAATACGAGTTCTCCCACCGCTGCTGACAGCACCAAAGGCGTCCGCGCTCCCGCGATATAATAACCCGTTCGTGAAGAATGCTGCGTGCGCGTTACTTAATTATGCAAAGCACGCGGTGGGAGGAAAAGTTATGCAAGAGTTTCCCGTGGATCGTACGTACAACTCGCGCGGATGCTCACTCGACGAGCAATCCCTCCCCCGGCTACCGAATGGCTTTCAACTCGTAGATCCGTAGAACGTGCTCGCGGGAAAAAGAAGAATATCAACGGGCGAATCGCGTTGGGACGTCGTCGATCGGCAACCGCGCGCCGCCTTCGCACAGCGTCGATGTTGTTGTCTGCTTTGCGTCGCGGTAACATACAAAACCGCATTGACTCTCGTCCTTGCTTCATGCTTGTCAGCAGCAGCAGCAGCAGCCGCAGCACTTGTAGTCAGCCGAGAGTCTGATTCATATATTGCGCGACGGAACGTGACGCGAAACTAGCCGTAATTCGAATCCAGACTTCCAGGTACGCTGCTGGCCGCCATTGACTCAGCATCGAGCACGCGCGTATTACGCCCCGCTTATAAGTGCAAACGGCTGTATCTATCCATGGTTAACACGTTAATCGCACGGTGTGAATTTTTTCATTTCAACTTTTCATTTCGAGTGGTATTTTCCACGATAGGGTAGATTTTAGTGGCCATTGTACCTATTGCGGCCATTTTTATTATTTTATTCTCCAAACTATTTTTCCCCACAATGGCACGTTGATTTTTTTTTAACAAATACATTTTATTTAAATGAATGACCTATCCGACGATTTTTTTATTGGATTAAATGTTTTGATTTATCCCTTTAAATGTGATGGCCACGATTGGCCCTAAGATGGCCAAAAACGGTACATCCATCCTATATTTCGTTTTAGCGTTAACGCTTCTATCGTTACGCGCATCATTGTCTATTATCCATGGCGTTAACCACCCATGAGATCCCGTGAGATGCATCTTATCGAGTCTTCTCGTTTGCGCGCTCTTCGCGTGCATTTCCAGACATAATAAAGGCGCCTGATGAACTTTAAAGTTTACACTCACCTATCAACTCTCGTGTTCGACACGAATTCACCAACACTCTCCGAGCTGGCCCCTTAGTCGTACGTTACTGCGACCTTTTCCCTCGAATCCGCGTACACGCTCTGTCACCACTTTCCCGAAAGAGAGGTACACGTCGAAAAGGCCGTACGCGGAACGGCGCAGAATTTTGTCGTCTGGTCAGGACGAAGAAACGTGACGACGCGGGGTTCCGTTGGACGTAGTAGCGCGTGCGGTGATCCATACGCAGTCGCCAAGTTTTCGTATACTGTACAGTGACCCTTCCAAGGGAGCAAAACGTGCCGGTCGCAGATGACGCGCGCTTTCGTCGCGGGTAGACTCGGCTGTTGGCTGCTGGCGGTGCATACCGACGGCGTTATTTCGGTTTATGTCCCACCCCACGTGCGTACAACCGCCAGCCGCCACGACGACGATCTGTGTATTATATATAGTCCGACTACCAACAACGTGCTCGCTTCGCTCGCAGTCCTTGCACCTTGCTCCTTGCCGTTTTTTTGGCGAAAAAAAAAAAATCGATTTAACGAAGTTTAAAAACCCTATCGGATGGAAAATTTTCCGCTGATTCCAAAAATCACAGGTATTTGTCAGAAAAACTGAAAATTCTAGGAGAAAATCGTGAAAACCGATGCCTGCCTTTTTTTCAATTTTGTCACCTCACGAAAATCGGTGTAATTCTCATTGGGATGGTTATAATCGGGATTTTCTTTTGGCATTCGAAAGAAGACCCTTCAACGAAGGGAATGCCGCCAGGCGGAACGCAATATCTCGATTTTTCGATTTTTTGCAGATTTTTTAATTGGTCCTTATAGCGGCTTCAGATTTCGATATTCGACTTTCGATGTGTCACGTACTTTTTAAGAGAGGACAACGTCGTCATAAGTTCCGTTATACATATTATTACATGCTGCATCACGCGTTAATTTAAAAAAATTTTGCGGCAGTACCGAAAGAAACATATTGACCCTCCCCCGCAACGTCTCTGACGCTGTTACAGATTCTTCCGCCTATATTCTATATTAAGCCGTACGGCACACAAGCCGCGACGAGTTTACCCGGCTCTTGTGCCACGACTGACAAAAGCATATCGTTTTCCCCACGGGCTTCGACGCGGATTTGTGTGCCCCAAAGGGCTTTTCTGGACCATTCAAAGCTCCAGATTTGACGTTGACAGCTGAGCCACTGGCTTCAGTAGATTTCCTCTGTGTGCATATAGCCGCGTCTGTGTAGAAAAATGCGTGCAAGAGTCCAGAGTGCAAAAACGCAGAAGAGGCCGAGATGGTCTCGCGAGAGTCGACGGAGGGAAGCAAGGGGGGGAGGAAGAACGATTCTCCGTTGACCCGCGGGGCGTACGATAGTTGCCGGCGCTCTTCGGGTTCGTAGTACGAACTGGCATGTGCAGCCGTTCTACAGCGGCGTCTCACGTAGGATATAGTAAAGGAGAAGAAGAACTGAGCACCTCTGAGCTGGCATACCTGAGCGGCGGCGGCGACAATGCCAATGCCTACGGGTGTGCCTACGGCACCGTATGTTTTGCCGCGCGGAGCCCCCGGGGCGACGAGCGGGGCCGCAGCTCGCTCTGTCCGCATGTGGTTCGAGACCGAGGTGCTTCGAACGCCGCGACTGCGCTGCAGCGCACGACGCGCGCGCCTCAAGGAAGTGCAATGACTTGTTGATAAACGTTTGCGCGGCGGCGCCGGACGGAACTTCTCGATCTCTGCGCACGTATCGAAGTGCCAAGACGTATCGAAGACAAGTATGGGTCAGAAGCAGCGGCGAATGAAACGCTACGCACGAATAGGACCCACACTCAAAAAAATCTAAGGTCAACTGTGCTATACGACATATTTGTCTGAGAGGACAACAATGTTTTTATGGTTCTCGCGACGACGACAATTAATGTCACTGGCAATATATTATGGTACCTGTCACCTATTTGCATAGTAAAATTCGCTATATTTGGCATTGTTATCTCATGGTTTTTTCTCAGTGCAAATGAGGGGATGTCAATCGGAAAATTAGAATTCACACAATTTGGACGAAGAGGAAGAGGCGGGAGAAGCAAAGAGAGAGAAAGGGCGCCGGAACGCGACGAAAAGTGCTGGAATGAGGTAGACATGGACTTCCGCCTGCTATATCGTCCACATTGCGTACCGTATATATGTATGTGTAGATGTGGGTACTATACTTGAGCACGTAGAAGCGGCAATACCGATCCACCCACTGTATTCCTGCATTGTTTATGCGTGAATGGCCCGCGCCGCCGGACAAAGGACGAAGCAATATGAGCGCATTCCTGAGGGCTCGCAGGGCGCCGGCCCTTTTGGACTGTGCGGCGAGGAGCGAGGAGGACGAGCTTCGCGCCGAGGGTATAAAAAGAAAGGAGACGCGGAAACGCTGCTGATGATGGTGGTGCGGCGGTGGGAGGAGAGGGTAGGGTAAGGTCCGCGCGTAGAATGGCCAGACGGAGGGCCTAATGCTGCCCGCGTGGCGAAGACCTCGCGCCGCGAAGCAGCGTCTCCATCGGCAGTGGCGCAGCCCCCCCTTTCTTCAATCTCTCCCTTAACTGCGTGCCAGTGGGGTGCATATTTTGATTCCCTTGACACAGAGCTCTCGCGACGGCCATTCAACGCCACAAGCGAAACCCTTCGTGTAGCGACTGTTGAGAAAATGCGTGACTCGAGGTTATCCTCTGTTACTTCCGGAATCGCTCACTTCCGCTGGAACTTTCGCACCGGAAACATGAGAAACGTTACTTATGTCATGCAACATTTTAATGACATGGATGAAAATTCGTCTGCGTAATCGTCACATACGCTTCCTATTTTATTCTATTCTCTTGGGTGTATCATGTGCGGCAGCACGCATTTGTTCTCAATTTCCCACCGAGACTGCTCTCGAACTTTGAACAGAGGAGCAGCAGTTGACGTAAAAGAAAAAAAATGTAAATCGTATGTATATGTCGTTCGCCTCGTCTCAAGCGGCAGCACGGCGCTTGCAGCGAGAACGATTTCCGCAGAGGTCAATCGGTCCATCCGCCCCTAATTAATTAGTCGTCTCTCGTTTTGAAAGAACTTGTATCCTGCCTGAGTGGACTACATAGGCTCCCGCCGGTCGACCAGGGACGCGATAAGCTGCTGCTGCTGCGTGCATTAGTAGCGGCTAAAGAGGGTTATCGGGGGAGGCAGGAAACAGACGTTGTGCCGCAGCGAGCTCTACGAGCCAGTATTATGCTGGGATCTCCGATGACTCCAACGATTATTTGTTCTTCCTTTAAAATTATCTGTGGCTCTAAAATATATTGTATCGAATCTATTGCAATGACGAAACCAAATTTGATAATCCGTTTGAAATTTCGTGACCCCGATTTGGGCGGTTTTCGGCCCGGCGGCCAGATCTACGATTTTTGACAAACTGTTCGGCCAAAAATTTTTTTTTTCAAAATCAACTAAAAAAGGGTTGTAACCAGTGTTTTCAGGGGTAGAATATGCGACTTGAGAACGATGGTATAGGTTAAAAGTCGATATTTTGAAAAAATAAATTTCGTGACCCCGATTTGGGCGGTTTTCGGCCCGGCGGCCAGATCTGCGATTTTTGACAAATTGTTCGGCCAAACATTTTTTTTTTTAAATCAACTAAAAAAGGCTTGTAACCAGTGTTTTCAGGGGTAGAATATGCGACTTGAGAACGATGGTATAGGTTAGAAGTCGATATTTTTAAAAAATAAATTTTGTGACCCCGATTTGGGCGGTTTTCGGCCCGGCGGCCAGATCTACGATTTTTGACAAATTGTTCGGCCAAAAATTTTTTTTTTCAAAATCAACTAAAAAAGGGTTGTAACCAGTGTTTTCAGGGGTAGAATATGCGACTTGAGAACGATGGTATAGGTTAAAATTCGATATTTTCAAAAAATAAATTTCGTGACCCCGATTTGGGCGGTTTTCGGCCCGGCGGCCAGATCTACGATTTTTGATAAACTGTTCGGCCAAAAATTTTTTTTTTCAAAATCCACTAAAAAAGGGTTGTAACCAGTGTTTTCAGGGGTAGAATATGCGACTTGAGAACGATGGTATAGGTTAAAAGTCGATATTTTGAAAAAATAAATTTCGTGACCCCGATTTGGGCGGTTTTCGGCCCGGCGACCAGATCTACGATTTCTGACAAATTGTTCGGCCAAAAATTTTTTTTTTTTCAAAATCAACTAAAAAAGGGTTGTAACCAGTGTTTTCAGGGGTAGAATATGCGACTTGAGAACGATGGTATAGGTTAAAATTCGATATTTTCAAAAAATAAATTTCGTGACCCCGATTTGGGCGGTTTTCGGCCCGGCGGCCAGATCTACGATTTTTGATAAACTGTTCGGCCAAAAATTTTTTTTTTCAAAATCCACTAAAAAAGGGTTGTAACCAGTGTTTTCAGGGGTAGAATATGCGACTTGAGAACGATGGTATAGGTTAGAAGTCGATATTTTTAAAAAATAAATTTCGTGACCCCGATTTGGGCGGTTTTCGGCCCGGCGGCCAGATCTACGATTTTTGACAAATTGTTCGGCCAAAAATTTTTTTTTTCAAAATCAACTAAAAAAGGGTTGTAACCAGTGTTTTCAGGGGTAGAATATGCGACTTGAGAACGATGGTATAGGTTAAAAGTCGATATTTTGAAAAAATAAATTTCGTGACCCCGATTTGGGCGGTTTTCGGCCCGGCGACCAGATCTACGATTTCTGACAAATTGTTCGGCCAAAAATTTTTTTTTTTTCAAAATCAACTAAAAAAGGGTTGTAACCAGTGTTTTCAGGGGTAGAATATGCGACTTGAGAACGATGGTACAGGTTAAAAGTCGCTATTTTGAAAAAATAAATTTCGTGACCCCGATTTGGGCGGTTTTCGGCCCGGCGGCCAGATTTACGATTTCTGACAAGCAAAACGACAAATTTCCTTTTATATATATCATGCTGTTTGTATATCTACCGTATTCCCGATTACGCCGGGGCGCCGACGTGAGATGTAGAATCGGTGAGACCACCAAATTTCACAAAGATGCTGCTGCGGCTGCTGCGATATATCGTCATGTGTACACGTCGATAATAAACTCGGTGTAACACGCTGCTCATATGTGCGCGGCGGTGCCGACATAGCGGATCGACGTCCTGACTAGCGCATTATAAACACTCACGACGGAATAGACAAATATTCCGCATGTACCTGTACCTGGATCGTTGAAAGTGCTGATTCGAGGTGTTTAACGCGCGCGTTGCGAGATCTCGTAGCGGCTGCAATAATTACGAGTATATGGATATCGCGGCACACGGAGAGGCCACGAGCAAGAGAGGATGTGGTGTGGAAAGACCGGCGAATATCTTGTGCGCAATTTTCCTGTCTATCGCCGATTGTCTATCAGCTGGTAACATACATCTTTATCGATGAAACGGATTTCGTCATAATTCTTATTTAATATTGCGATATGTTAAAGTTGAAACGAGGATTTGGACTTGTTTTGATTTAGAGCCACAAAAGGCACTAGTTTAGAACAAGGCGAAATACTAGAAAAGTATTTCCCCTCGTTTTTTTCGTCCACCTATCTTGTCATCTCTTTCCTTCTTTTCATAAATCCTTTCCGAATCGAGTGACTTTGCGCGTTGTACTGTTAGGGCACAGCGTGTGGGGCTAACTGTAAAGCATCAAGTGCTTGACGCTCGCTCGCGCGACTGCCTTCTCCTTGCAGCAAAGTGGCAAAGCTATATGAAGTCGCGCGGTGAGAGGCAGCGCGAGAGACCCGCGAGCTGCGTGACAGAGATAAAGAAGGACACGCCAAGAAACCCGGAGAGAAGGAGACTCGCAGCGAAACGAAACGTCACCTGGCACGCACAAGACAAGTACTCTTGCTCGATGCAGTGCTGTGCGCCAAGAGACGAACTTCCGTGCACGCCCGACTACCTTAATTACGCACTTGCTACGAGTTTCCATGCATTCACGTAATCCTACGTACGCTTATGCACAGGAAATTCACTATCATGCAACCAACGTAAATACCCAAATAACCGCAACATATGCGCAAATACAAATCCAAAGAATAACAAGTCCCCTGGGGTAACGACGTTATTATTTTCACGGGGGTACCATTTCACTTTTCTTTTATTAGGGTTATCGACTTTTCAACTTGTCAGTCACTTTGCAATGATTTATTTCTTTGTTTGGAAAAATATTTTGCCTACGAAAAAATGTCTAATCTCAGAATGGAGATGCAAAGACCGCCCGAGTTAAAATTTAAACCCTTCGTTGAATAAAAATGGGTAAAATATGCCACTTTTTCAAGTTCAAGAAGGTTTAAGCAAAAAAATGCTGTCCCGCAGTAGTCTCCGTTTACTCCAATTGGCTAATATCTGCCACTTTCGGAGTTTTTGAGGAGTGTCAAGAATCTTGCTGGACTACCACATTTAGGTTTTGAAGAGGGTCTACATTTTTACTCGTGCGCGATATGGCCCGCCGCATCGCTGCGTAATAGGTCAGTGGCACTCGTCGGACGGGCCGAACGTTGACGCGCGATAATTTCGCAGTAACGCGGGCATTGGAAGTCGTGAAAAAAGAAACGGTATCCTTGGGTACTACATCGATGCTGCGCGCGTGAACTGGTAGCCGAAGGTGGAAGGTAGAGAAAGGGCGTCGTATGGCTTGTGGCGCGCCGGCTGCGCGCGGGGATCGTCGGCGGATCCATTCTCCGCGCTGATATCCTTCTTTTCTTCTTCATCCTCCTTCTCCTCCTTCGTCTTTTCTTCCTCAGTTGAGTCAGGCCTGTGCTCCGAGCGCAGCAGCCACAGTGGAACAGCAGCCGCAGCCGTACACAGCCCCGAGCGTGGCGGGGAAGACGCTGCTGCTGCTGCCGCCGCGGAGACCGGAGTGTATAACGGAACCTCAGCTCACGACGAACCCAGTGCTCACTTGCTTCGGCTCGTTCGCTTATACTACTTATAACTCGCTGGGCCGCGCGCGCGAGCTTCCCCTCCACCAGAAGCCGAAGCAAAAGCGGCACGTTCGCGTTCAGGTACCTACCTATACCTTCCTATATACAGGACACGCTTGTCGTTTAGCCCCCACCGCCTGCACCGAGTGAGAACACTCGGTCAGCTCTGCTTGCGTATATCAATCGCGGATTGATGCCTCCGCTTAGTCGCGCAATCTATGGTATACAACGTTTTCGTTAAACCCGAACATTTTTCAACTTAAGATACAGATGCGACTTTTACTAAATGTACTTCTTCTGGGAATCCGCTTTCCGTCTTTCGCGCGAACCTTAATACACTATCTACGACAGACTCGGTTTACGTTAGAGCAATGTTACTGCAAACCGTAAACGTCGTTTAAGTATGTTCGTACGACATTACATACGTTAAGTGCGAGAGTCAAGCGTTAATTAGACAGTAGCTTGGTGCAAAATTCTCCAATCGGAATGCTACACGTACATGTGTGTGTATATCTATGGATGGGTGATTGCATAATTTTTATTAATCCAGGAAACGCTTAAATTAGTGTCTAATGCCTTAATAATGTACCTCCTTTTTTTTTCTCTTGCAGCCGAATTAAAACGGGATTTGTGTGTGGTGAGAAATTGCTGACGTTTTTTTTACAGTACATTGTATATATGTATTTTAGTTACCGGAGGCCTGCTGTGTTATATTAAATTTACAGACTCGAATGAAGTCGTACGAAAGCGAGTACCTAATGCCTACGCCATGGGGCTTAAGTCCGTTCTTGATTTTCTTTCTGGGTCAGATGTTGTCGTCGACAAGGACGGAGACTTTTGCGTGCGATACTCTACAATGTATAAAATTAACATTTGTGGCTGCTACTGTTCTAAATGTCCGAGTGCGGATTCAATCGGCTCAAGGACTAATTAAATTCAGGCTATCTGATCCGTAGATTGGAGATGAGAATCTTTAATAAAAGGGGGAAACGAAAAAAATGTGTACTACCGAACCAGATCTCTCGAAACGACCGCGCGCGCGCGGGCGAGAGCAGCCTGCACCTGCGCTCACCCGAAGCGTTTCGAGCATCAGCTGCACGCACGAAATGCTCTCGTCGGAGGTATATTGCGTATATTCACTGATTTTTTTCTTCAATGCACGACGGCGATCCGTTAAAAGAGGTCGATTCGTTCAGTCATTCTCATAGTGCTTCGTGCATCGTTTGTGCCACCAGTGCATTACGGTGGCTTCCGTATACTCTGAAATTCACGCGTCTGGAAATGTAACGCGATAGTACTTGGTAAATGTGTCGTCACACAGGAAACCGATTGCAACCGGTTGCTTCGTTCGAGTTTCGATTAAGCAGAAAAATATGATATATCTCGCGCGATTAATGCGATAACCCGCGGCGATGGCAGCAAGTCATCAATTGTGTCGTCGCGTTCTGTATCCCGCATCCGATTCGCGATATCCACATTGATAATACGATGCTGATAATAGGCAGGTGAACATCTGATTGTAGTACGCGACAATTGCGATAGACAAATTTGATGGACGGTGAGTCAGGGAGCTGCTTTATCAAGATTCTCGTGTTTCAACACACATGATGTCGTCATTCGCAACGGTGCCGAAAATAGTTGCGGCCGTGATCGAGCGGGGGCGTACACAGCTAAAACTGGAGTCGATATTCGAGTTGAGAAAAAAATATATACGACGGCGAGCGCGATTGCTCTCGTGACTCGCGCTCGACTATTACCTCTTAGCTTCTTCTTTCTGTTAGCACACCGAGAAGCCGCGCGTCACTTTTGCCACGATACTCTGTACTTAATAACAGAGAAAGTTAGTCTCATCGTAACCGAACGCGCGTTATTATTATTATGCCGCGCACAGAGGGCACAGTACGACTGCTCTAAGTAAGCTCTTCTAATCGCCTCGTAAATCTTGCTCACTCCGTGGATACCAACAAAACGTGAAAGTAAAGTATTCATTTCCGGTTACTATAGTAACGCGCGCGAATTTTCCGAATAATTACTTTGATTTACGAGAAAATATAGATACCAGACTCGTCCGTGCCATTGAAGCATCGATGTCTCGCTTCCTGCAGCAATTATCCACGCTCGGTAGTTTGAATCGCCGAGCCAATATCTTGTTCGCGGTAGACAAAACGTAAAACGAAAAGTATCCATTTCCGGTTTTGTCGCTGTTAAAACGAATATCCAAGATAATTATTGGCGCTATCGAAGCATGAGCAGTGGATGTACAAATAGAATTTCACAGTGCACCTAAGTAATTTAGGTAATATTCACCACTGCTATTTAGTGACAGATATTATTTGCAGTACTTATTACTATATTTAAGTTGCATAAACATTCAATGTTACGCTAATTAATGTTGGTTATGTCAACTATTCCATGGTTACACGCTAACAGATATATATGTTTCTAATTTATCTGGAAGTAAAATAATAAATAACCCAATATAGTACAGTGCTCAGGTACCGGACGTCGGTATCTTGACTTCTCGCCGCCCGCTCGCAATCTTTCTCTCACTCACGCGCCGGACACAAATCGTTACGTCGAACGTAACAGCGCGTTGTTCCAGAGCGTAGAGCTCAAGCCACTAATCGAGCCAGCCAGGCCTGTATGCAGGCCAATGCAGAAGAGAATAGATCACCGGTTAGGATAAGGGAACCCGCGCTAGAAGCATCACCGGAACGCATAAACAAACCACACCATTTTTTAATTTTCTTACTCGTCATGGAATGTAACATTTATTACTATAAGTCTCCAATAATCGATCTCATCTGCAATACGATATTTTCTGAAAACGATATACGCGGATATGTCGCGCGCCAATAATTAATTGGGCAGGCTACTGGCGTCGCGTGACTAAACTATTACTATGCCTCGTCCTGGTGACTACACGAAACTGGGATAGCAGGAATAAAATGGCCTACTGCTAGACGTCTGGACTATCATACCGAAGATGATGGTCAAGATCGCCGAGAACTTGTCCCACATTGGAGCAGCAGAATGAGGATAAGGCTAAGCCAGTGAGGCAGCCCGACCTTCGAGCTTCGATCTATTAACACGCCACGACGATTACGGTAGGCTGCTGCTGCTGCAGCGGAGAAATTAAGGCGAAAGACTGGCCGTGGGAGAACACCGCAGGGCTCCGCCTCGATGTATCGGTGCATGCGGACTTGGCTCTACAGGTAAACATGGTTCGCTCGACGAGAATTAACTTGAAGAAGAACAACACTAAAGCGGTTGGAGCACCTTGCATTTGTAAAATCAGCATAAAATGCTTTTTCATTGCTTTTCAAATGTTTTGCCGATTAATAATCAGTAGTAAAGTCGATTAATTATAGTGAAAATGCCTTTTCTCGCAGCCCTTCATTCAGAATAGCTTAGTCTCTTCAGACTCGACGTGAGGCCACACAAGTTTGCCACAAGGGAGAGTAAAGACGCGACGAAGAGAACGAAGAGGTGGGAAAGAAGACAACAGCGTTGCTGCAAAGAAGCCTTTCTCGTTTTTCTTCTTATCGCTGCTCATCATCTCATCTGGAAGTAAGCAGTGAAATCGAGGTAGACGAAGGCAACGAAACGCGCGGGGCTGGCGAAGGGGCGGGGATACGATGAAAAGAGAGGAGTAAGGGACAGAAGCAGAGGAGGAGAAGTAGGAGAGAAAACGAAGCGACCCGTTGTAGACGATCAAGGGGAGACTTCCGGTGCCCATGAAGCGCTCCACGTTATACTCCTCTTCTTGTGTGCCACACAAAGAAGAAACCGACGGAGCGTCTTGGAAGGAGAAGGCGAAGAGAGAGACAGAGAAGAGAGCTGACACGAAAGCCACGCAGCGGCCGCTGAAACTTCTCCTTTTGGCTGCGGTATTATCCACGCTGTAGTATACAACAGTATACCTACTATATAGTACTGACTCGTAATAGTAGTGCGACGTAGTATACTACAGCGTAGGTTCCCTCTTACGACGCGGTTAAGAAAGGACTCACGAAGGAGTCAGCCGGAGGGATCTCCTTGTGTTGCCAGATGACGCCGTGAAAAAAGTCGTTTGCTCCCTGGAGTGAATCTGCTCAATCCATGCCACACGAGACTTTTGCTATCGTTGCCCTGTGCATGTCACTGTTTCGCGTTTAATCTTTTTACCTCAATATTTTTCTCTTTGTCGAGTGCACCGAATTCTGCATTAAAATCGACTAATGGCAACAATTTCGAAAGCTCGGGAAAACGCTGTTGCCGAGAATCGCGTTACAAGTCGTTGTTAAAATCCTGAGCGTTTGAATCTCGTTCAGTAGACGTGCGCGATGCGGGAAAACCAGACTTGATCTATAGTAGCTGAAGCAACGAGTATACGGAGAGTCGAACGCGCGTCCTGGCTATGGCGACGACTGCTTCTTCTCGTCCTAGCTTCGCCGCCGTCGACACCGTTCCTCGCCTCTTCCGCCACTACCAAGTACTCCACCGTAACGCTACTACTACGTTACTATATACTGGCACTGCCGTGCGGCGTGCTGCGGCAACAGTCACAGAATCGCTAGCGCGTCGAGCCTCGAAGCCCTGTTGGCTACTCCCACTGCTGCTGCCGCTGCTGCTACTGCTGCCTGGTGACCTCGAAATGCTTGTGGCTTCACGGAGTACAGATAAACCACGCTTTATAACGATCGTCAGCGAATGCTGCAAGGAGCAGCCGCGATAATACAGTGTAATTGCAAAGGAAATACCTTTGGCAATAGCGTACGTCGTCGTTTGCAGGGTTGCGAAATAGTTGTTGCTACTGTTACGAGGCTGTTTCGACTTTCCAATGGATTTTTTAAAACAGAAGCCATGTTTTCATCGAAGCAGTATGAACCATTTTTTTTCTGACAAACAGCCACCAAATTTTGAGATATTAAACAACGAATTGCCGGTTTACCAATGTCGAATGAATCGACAACAATGGTTGCTCACGAACCTTTTAATAGAGGATTACGGTTCGCGATTTTCTTGGGTCTGTCAGATGAGTTTGTTTACCATCTTTGTGTCTACACTCCACTTTCTTCTCGTTAAGCTACCTTTGGAGCTTCGTGGAACTTACAGCGCGAGCGCGCGTCCGCTTTTGGAGTAGCACGCATAGAATAGCACGGCGCGAATAGCGCTCCGGACTTTCTACAACAGTATAGTAGTAGTCGGTGGGGATCTGGTATATGACGCGTTGTAAATCGAGCACGTTTACGCCGAGAACAATTGGCGCGCTCGCGCAAAATGGTAGCAACGACGAGATCCAGCTTGAGCGAGTGTCGGTTGGTCCGAGCGATCGGCGCGCCGCGTGACGACGAGCTCTGGAGTCGATGAATATGCTATATAGACAAAGACCGCCGTCGCCGACGCCGTTGTCGAAAGCGAATACGCGGGAAAGATAAACAGAAAAAAAAGACACGGCGTCAAGTCCGCACATGTGTCAAGACCCACTGCTGGTTTAAACGTTCACACCATTTTCAAGGCATCCCAATTTCTAGTGTCGTGAACCAAGGACTATCCAAATGAACTATCCGAGTATGTCCCTCGATACGTGGAATGGCTTATATATACCTACGCTACTCCAGTGGGTATATGTATGCTTTCTAGATCATACCGGTTTTTGATAGACAGCATGTGTGCTTCACCTCGCCTTGTTGAAGGTTCGGGTTCTGTCATTTGGCTCATGCTGTGCGTGGCGGACCCCGCCAAACTCATTAATAAATATGAGAGGAAGACCAGCAGCAGTAGCCACAGAGCGTACACAGCGCGTTGTATATGCATACGAGTAAAAGAGTGTAGCCCGCGTGGCTCGCAGAGTCACGAGCCAGCGGCCCCCCTGCTTCGAGCCAATAACGACGCACCCACAATACAGCATCTGTTGTCTCTCGAAAAATTTAATTAAACTAGGAATAATGATCGGGGCTTAGCCAGCGTAGGAGGACCCTTGCTGTTTTTTCATATCATTCATATCATTCTTATATGATTACCAATCCAATTTGAGCTGATGATTATTTGACAAGTTGCTGTAAAAATGTGTTGCAATACGAATCACTTATATCATCCTGGCAGCAGCAGAGCGAAGGGAGAGAGAGATTTTCGTTTGAAATCATCCACAATCGATAGTCCACATATTAAATTTGTTATACGACACTATCGCTCGGGGCATTATGGCAACGAGAGACAGAACGATAAAGATCGTTGGTCGAGTATCAGAGAGACGCCTGGCATCGCCGTAAACTGGTTTGGCGACTTTTCGTGCTTAATAAACGGAAATAGCCGGCTGATAACCAAAGCTCGACGATAAAAATGAAAATAGAAAATGAAAAAGAAAGAAGAATTAAATTCAATGTCATGGATCGCGAGAGAGACTTAATAGCGGAGTTTCTCGGACAGAAGTATCGGAGACCGGTCCTAGGCAGAATATTATTGCCAATGGAACACCCGGGGGATAAAGCGCGGGTGCAGCTCCTACTCCTATGATAGAGTATGACTGGGTAATAATGCTGCCTCGTTTATGCGCTCATGGTAATATTAGTAGGCTGACTAGGCTCGCTCCACTAAAGTATATAGCGCACTGCCACGATCCTGCCTGCCTGCCGACCGCGCCGCCACTTTCTGGGCGGCTCTCCTTTGTTTAGTCTCACTCTGAGTCAGGAGGGACACGCGTGCGCAACTCACTCGTTTGCCGTAGTGTTCGCTCTGTAGGGTACTATTCCGTAGGACTTGATTCACTGTAGTCCTGTTTTGTCCTACGCTATTGCACTACCCACAATTATATAGTCGCGAATGTCCAGCACAAGTCTTGCGGTTTGCTATTAAAAGACCGAGGTTTTGTAATAACGTGATCTGTGACAGAGTTTCCAGAGTCTCATTACGTTTCAACTTACCCTGTTGATTAGTTTACGAAATATTTTACATTCATTATTTTTCAATTATAACAACCTTTAACCACTAATGTTTTGCACAATCTTTTGCTATGTTGGAAAGAAAAAGCATACTAATTTCGCTTATGAAAAATATTCCCTGTTGATTTGGGTATAAGTGCCATGTACATCAACAGCCATAAAATGCAGCAGCTGTACAGGATGTCCTATTGTGGAAACTTGCGATGTTTCATTATCGCGATAAATTGTATGTGTATATTATAGAATTTCCCTCCGCCGCGAAAGCCACAGAAATCGACACAAGGAACAACTGTTTCTCTTATCGCGGCGGAGCTCCTCTCATGGCCGCTTCAACCCGAACAAATACCAAATACTATCGCACGAAGGCAAAAGAGTGCTGTCGAAAAAAAATAGTCATGCCTTCCTTTTTTTCTTCTCTATCTGAATCTCTTTGTAAACCTGAGAAGTGGGCAATAAAAGAAACGTGTTTTATCATTGCTGTACCCTCTTACAGCTATTTTTATTGGCGAGAAAGGCGAACACTCTGTATCGTAACCCCAGCGCGTAGTATATCTCGTTACAAAATGTCACAATTACCTCTGGCATTTTTTTCGGCGAAAGAAAACATTTCCTCCATGTTTTAATTTTTAGCAGAATTTTGCAGAGTTGCTGAAGAACCGCAAATTTTTAGAAAGGTATATTCTGAACGTTCTAATTCGATGGAAGCACTTCGGCAGAGTCTGAAACTAGTGTTGAAAACTTTTCATTTTCACTCTGTCCCTTTTAATATTTGTCTTATATACACTGCAGTGCACGAGGGAGGTTCGAGAGAGTCAGTGACCCGATACGGCAGCGTTGCGTAACGCACGCACAACCCGCTGCTCTCATAGCAGCAACAGCAGCAGCAGCAGCCACAACTCACCCGCTATGTGTATATATATATGTGTGCGTTTATATTACTGTGGAACGCAAGAAACTGAGAACTCTACCGAAGAAAGAGCATTATGCTTAACTTGCATTTGTCGAAGCCACACACACCTGAAACATCTAACCATGCATCTTTGGGATGCGACTCGTCCCTCTCATGTCCATGTATCTGTTTCTCACTTATCTTTGCCCTCTGCATTCGGGAGCCAGGTAAGCAGAAACACTTTAGACGTAGTTGACGTCTACCCTTTCACTCGTCTCTTGCATACGAAAGTAACCAGCAGGTCTTGTGTCTACCAACGTTTTTGTATCTATAACCACGGAAAAAATGAAAAATTCATTCCTAGTAGCTTCGTACCGCACTTACCTTCTCTTTTATCTCTTATTTTCCTCAACGCTGCTACACAGCAGCCTCGACAGTTGCCACGTGACCGGATCCGTACCAAACGACCAACATGCTCGCAAAAATCCACCAAATTGAAAGATATTTACCAGAGATCCCTAAATTTGTCCAGGGTGGATAATATTAAGCCATTGGCTCGACTCTCGAGTGTAATTTGCAAATAAAGTAGCGGTAATTAGCGATCCGTTATGAACTCTATCGACCATCTGCGCTATCTTTTACAGACGATTCTAAAGACGATACTGTCTACTACAGTTCCCACAGTTTCGCAGATGGAACGCGCGTCATGTTGTTGTCTTTTTTGTGGATTCTAATTTAACTGCGCCCCGCGGGATTCTCCGTTGATTCTCATCATTCACGGCGGCTCGTATACATTCAGTTGTGCGACTGCAGTCAGGCAACCAGCACGTGTACCGGTGATTATTTGCATATACGACTGATCGTTAGTTACCTCTAGCGAGATACTTTCGCGGTTTTCTCCTTACGTATCGTATAACCAACAATGCGCCACATTCCGATGTTTCCATTGTTACATTAGCCCGATGGTTATGTTGCACCTAATTTGTTGCCGGGCGCCACAAGGAGTACAATTAACGAATAATTTGAAGGAATTTACAGATATGCGTTATAACACCGAAATTATATCGAGTAAACGGTACGTGTACTTGTAGCGCGTATTACGAGGACAAAAAACCGGAGTAAAATATGAGGAGGGGATATACGGGCCTCGGGACAGCTGGCGTCGGCGCCGCGATTACTTTTTCTCTCTCTCCTTTTTCTCCAATGCCGCTCGTATCCTCTCTCGCTATAACTTATCGAGCATTGTAAGCCATAAGAGCGTACAAACTATACATGCTACTCGCGCATATACCGTTACCGAGGCGCAGGTGCTATTGAAACACTCTCGGCCGGCTTTCAGCATTAACCGCGCACCGGCAGCTTTTCGTTTACATGCGACAAAACGTATCTTTGCAAGAAATCATTCGATAGAGTCCTGTCATTTTAATCCCACGTTGCCGATCGATCTCTCCGCGTAACTAAAATAAAATTATTTCTCCAACGTTTAATTTCGTCGGTTGGCCGAAAAATACTACTGCGATGATTCACGAAGGTAATCGCAGTGGCGAGAAGGCGAGAAGAGACGAATAGAGCGAGCGAGAGACGAGATATCGAATTCCTCGAAGCTGCGTGGTCGCACAGCCGGCGTTCACAACCTAGCGCTGCGAGACCCGCAGGAGCACCGCGAGAGAGCTCAACGGTGTAAGAAGGATGTAAGAGCCGACCGAGGGAACGACGGAACGGGGCTGAGGGGAGCAGCCGAAGAAGGACCGTGCGCGCCCGCGCCTGCGCCTGCGTTTCACCGGACATTCCGATCAAATTGGTCCACAAAATTCACCGCACCGCCGGGAATAAATTTGCCTCCTCGCTGATTCCCATGCACGCCGACCATAGCAGCTTTGCTGTCTACAGCCGTGGAGCTTATGGAAAAACGCGAAAATGCTCCTCTGCTGTCTACAGCCGTAGAGCTTATGGAAAAACGCGAAAAATGCTCCTTTTCCCAAATATCTAAAATTTCAAAACATTTGATCATTTTCTCCGGATTTTGACTTCCTCGCATAACACATTTTTTTTTCTCGACGCCCTCGCTTATTTTTCTCGTGCTGTTAAATATTAACACACAAGGTATATCCCATAAGTGCGTGAAAAGTGCAGTTCTTCGAAGCGCAACGCCAGTGCGGATTCTCCTGGCGTGATTATGGCGCATATACACGCGCCGTATCCATATACGTACTGCTATGTTTAATTTATAATAATGGTATATAATGCTCAGAGCTCGGGGGTAAAGTGCTGCCTGGCAACGCGTCGCCGCTAGCGGCTCACACGCGGAGGCCCCGCGCGCGTGAGGCCCCCGCGTCTCATCCAATAAGGTTCCCATAGAGCAGTCGCCCGCGTGTATACCACGCCGAGCATAAACCTTTGCCTTGTAATAATACTCTCGTAATATTTATACAGCGGAGCGCCAAGACGGGGCGTTGCAAAAAAGCTTGGCGAGAATCTTGCGGACGGTCTCACCCCCACCTCCTCCTCTTTCTCTCCAGCAGAGTGAAGATAGATATAGACAGAGAGCGAGACCACCGCTGAGTTTCTGCCATCGTCGGTGCTAAGAGGACCGATAAGGCATTTTTGCTACAGGTGCCGACGATGCCACTGAGGTTTGTAAAAAATGCTGCGAAAGAAAGGAAAAGTACGTGCGGCGAACCCCAACACTGACTAGGAGAGTGTGCTTTCGAGCTTTGAAGCTGCGTCTGACTGCGTATCGCATATTATAGAAACATATAAACCCATACAGAGCATATAAAGCTAGAAAGGCATATAGAGCTAGACTCTGGGTAAAAAAATTGTAGGTCACTGAAAGAGCAGTGTGTCGCACATGAGCTGATGACTCTACATTTTTTTCGTCTACAAATCGCGCCCGCGCGTTCTCTTTCCTTTCTGGCACATATGGTAATGAGTATGAGCGGCCACCGAAGACGCACTCATGCGCGAATCTTCGTTAACCGTCTCATTGGCCCCCGCGTTGTTGTATATCCAGGCAGGACACGCAATTGTGTGCTTTCCCGTGTCTCCCACAACACAGCTATACTATGACTTAGGTTGAGCTGCAAATACATGTGTAAGTATTGCGCGTGAGGTGTTTTTCCGACTAGGCTTCGTACAGCGAAAAGCGCACACGCAGCGACGCCTTGAACGCGACACGCGCCTTGAGTCGCGTTTTCCCACGACGACGGGACAAGAGTACCACCACTCCGCGTAGTACATACTATAGAGCAGCTGGGGGGACGACGCGTGCAGTTGCAACCGCACCCAGAGTATTGCTCCCGATGTTGGCGGTGATGGAAGCAAGTCTGCAGGAGCAATCGCGGACGCGAAGACGCGGTGAAGTCGCGAAAACGATAGGTGCACGACGTGTGCACTGCACTGCATGCGCTTCGCAGTGCACCTGCCGCGGTGCGGTACCGGTGCGCGACGTCGTCACAGCCATTTTATTTTATTTTTTATTTTATCTTTTTGTTAAGAAAACGGGCTGTGCCCAATTACAGTTCGGTGGGATAGTGCCCCGATCAGACGCATGATTAAAACTATCATTTAATTTTTTGCTGCTTTGCGATAACTAATTCCGCAATATTTATATCAATTGCAAGTTGAAAATTGCAAAGTTGCGCGTTTTCCTACTTTCAAACCCGTCGTCCCAGCCATTTTTATTTATTTTTTTCATTTTTTTTATTAAGAAAACGGGCTGTACCCAATTACAGGTCGATGGGATAATTCTCCGATCAGACGCATGATTGTAACTATCATTTTATTTTCTGATGCTTTGCGACAACTAATACCGCAAAATTTAATATCAATTGCAAGTTGAAAGTTGCAAAGTTGCGCGTTTTTCCTACTTTCAAACCCATCCCACATGTTCATTACTTCGTCAAACAAGTTCCTCGCGATCCATGGAACATCTTGAAGGAGTTTACGCAGGAATGGAAGTCGAATGAGCTGCGGTAGTCGCGCTGGGAGCTCAGGGAGCCGTGCTGGTGGGGCCCTCTCTTGCTTCGAGATCCCGCGTCCCGCTGCTGCGTGGCGGTGATCCACTTTTTGCCGGCATCCGCTTCCCGCGAGATCTCCACCATCGTTTTCGCTCGCATAAAGAGAATAGCATGCATCGATCTGTCGGTGCTTGCGGGGCACGCCAGTGCTCCAGGCGTCGTGTCGCGCGAAATGATTGGCTGCTGCTTGGCAGTGTAGCACCGACACACCGATAGATCTCGATCTCGGCGCATCCATGCAACGAGTTTCAACTATATCTATGAGACAAGAGATGATCCGCCCCGCGGGTTTAGCCTTGCTGCTGCTGCTGCTGCTGCTGCTGCCACTGCACTTGGTTATTACACACACACGTTTATATCCCTGCTGCTGCTGCGTCTCTAAGCTATGCAAGCATCAACGCGATACCTGCGTCACATAAGAATTTCTCGTGATTTACATAACGAGTTCGGGCGTTGGCGAGATCCCAGTGTTCATTACTGCACGCTGTATTACACTTTTTACATGCGGATATATGTTAAGCGGACTTTTTCATAAATTACATGCTGAAATAGTCGCATTCGACTGGGTGAATAAAATATCTATACAGGTGAAAGAATCGTTATATTGGGAATAGAACTATGGCAGCATGGAAGAAGACTACAACAGAGAAAAGTGGAATGACTCCGCTCGGTGGGTCAGCGGCATTCGTAGCAGAAGTCTGTACTACACTTTTACATGCGGATATATGTAAACGCACTGATGTATGTTAAACGCACTTTTTCATAAATTACATGCTGAAATAGTCGCATCTGACTGGTTAAATAAAATAACTACAGATGAAAGAATCGTTATATTGGGAAGAACTATAGTAGCATGGAAGAAGACTACAACAGAGAAAAGTGGAATGACTCCGCTCGGTGGGTCAGCGGCATTCGTAGCAGCAGTCCATCCGTGAAAGCTATCGAAGCAGATATCCGCGCGCGGGCAGTGCTGTACATCGTAGCTGACGAGCGATACATCCGTGCCGTGAAATGTGTACGAAAGCAGGATCGAGGGATCGTATAAAAATCGTTCATTCTCACATGACAATGCACTATTTTGCCGACTGTAAATTCCCAACTCGAAATATGTACGATTTTCACTGAATGAAAGTGCGACAATTAGACGCGCTGCTTCTTATTCACTTTCTGTGTGTTACATAGTATATATGCGCCTACTATGTAATACGCACGTATGTGACACATGGGTTTACGATAGTAACACGAGGATCGAGAGCGCTGTGATCGAACAAGTGCGTCGTATTACGTCGTTGTTGCTGCAACAGCGCTTTTGCTGCGGTTGCACGTACCTCGAGACCATTCCCATAACGAATGCACAAAGCGACTCGGATCAGTGGACAGTCGACCAGAGAATCTTGTCGCTGCTGCCTCCCCTTCTACCGCTCTCCCTTTTGCGTGTGTTTGCGCATACGCGATGCCGATGCCGGTGCTGCTCTCGGTTCGATGGTTGAAAGACGATGGGAGGAAGACGCGATGAGCAAGAGTTATCCGATACACCGGCTAACGTTACGCGTTTGCCGCGGTGGCCCGGCACTTGAAATCACGCTTTTTCTTGGCGTATCGGCTGACGTCTCCACCTTGTCTCGCAGCACATTCGATGCGGGGAATATTTAATACGGATTTTCATAGGTGGCGCAGGGACAGCAGCAGAGTAAAAATCGCAATTTATGCCGAAACATTAAAAATGTTTTTACAATTGATAAATAAGTTATTACTGCTATTTAATGGACAGAAATTAGGAGCTCAATGCGGAGCTTCAATGCAGAGAATATTTAATAAGGATTTTTATAGCGTACGCAAGGACAGCATAATAAAAATAGCAATTTATGCCAAAACATTGAAAATTTTTTTACAATTGATAAATAAGTTATTAATGATATTTGAAGGACAGAAATTAGAAGCTTTAGTTACGTACCGATGCACCGAATTCAACACTGAAATATCATGTAGCGGCGTAGCATGCGGGCCAAAGCTATGTGTGGGAGGGACTGAGATAAAAGAGTGACTATAGGCGCGTGGAGGTTGCACACCAATATGCAACAGGGCGTCGCGCCGCGCGCGTCCGCGGCCCGATCTTTCGTTGCTCTCTTCTCGGGCCGGACGCCCAGAAGTAATGCCGAGAATGCGAGGAATGTCCGCTGCACACAGCTCCGGCGGCACCGCCGGACCCTCGAGTTTGGTCCACGAGCAGCCGGTCTGTCGCCGGTCTGTCGCCGCGGTCCCTCGTCGCTCCGCGGCCCGCACAAACATTCGATTCCTCTCCTTCCGATCACCGAATACCTTCCGGAGACTTTGATTCTTGTTCCAACACCGGTTTATATTGTCGTCCTCGTCGTTTTGTCCCAACGCCAGCTATTCTCGTTCAACCATCCATGTCTGTGTGTGTATTTTTTTCCGCATCCGTCAACCATTCATGGATCAAGTTGAAAAGGCTAATTGGTAGGTTGGTTCAAACAAGTTACAAAATAACTCGATGTGTATTTTTTTTTAATACGTGAAAATTAAGAGAAAAACATCTCAAATTTTCGTTCATTCTACTCATCGGTGGTACTTTGTGCATGTGAGGCACGAAGGCTGATTAACGCGCGGAGGCTCTTGGAATCGACGAATCAGACGGTGACGCCGCCGCTGTCGCCCCGAGGTTGATCAACTGCTCTGCGCTCGAAGCACACAAAGTCAGAGACACGAGTACGGCGTGCGTAGTTTTTGTTGCTTGAAAATCTTGAGCTTCCGTTTCATTGACAAAAGTCAAATAATAAACCGTTATCAAACCAATAAAATATTGATCATATACTGACAGTTATTTTGCCAATGCTAAACCAATGCCGACAAAATCAAATAATTTGACTTGAAAATCGGCGCAGAAGTATATTATCACAATAGAACATTTGAGCAATAAAGCCGAGGGATATTCTGAGTGTAGCCCATAAGATGCTGTCACTCTACAGCAGTGCAGACATATTTTACTTGCGCTGCCGGTCATATTACTCATCGAATCTCGCACCTTTCATTGGAAGCGTGTGATACGTTAATGACTAATACGTATGGCTTATAAACTACGCGACTACATTATACGGTATTTATAGCCACAAAACATGTGAGCATCTGAGGCGCCACGTCGTACGCCTCGCGTTCCGACCAAGTGTCCGTTTTCCCGGTCTATGGACAAGGGCGTGACAACTTTAATTAGCTGCCCCACTTCTGGCGCGTCGGAGTTGGTCTCGTGCGAAACAGAGAGCGATATATAGCCACCTATATACGAGAAGCCCCTTGAGTTTAGCATAGCTAATAGCTATAAGCGCGACTCCGGGTAGCGACCTGTCAACCAAACGAATTATCCGGGTCAACGAGGATGTCGTGCAGCCGCCAGCACGCTCTTTGCATCGCTTCGCGAGAGACAACCTCGTTGTTGCCCGGGGATGATGCTTGACCAGCTTCATCAGCGGCCGAGTTGTGGGCCACCCGAGCCGAACCGAGCTCGAGCCCTCGTTCGCCATCTCGATAATAAATAACGTGTCTCTAACGAGGGAAGATCGCAAAGAGATAAATTGCTTTTTGGAACGTGCTCATTTTTCCAGTGGATCGCAGTTTCCACCTACAAGTATAAATAAAATATGTTGGATGGATGTGCCAATTATTAGCAACGCCAATACTTTGTCTGGCACGACCAATTAATTGTAAATGATAAATCGTTCGAGACAGCTCCGTTGCAGCATTCTAATGCCGACGTTTCCCACGAGGATTTCATAGTGGAAGTTCCAATGGGAGAAACTTGAACGATTTTTCCTACTTCTTGATCATTGGATCGAGCTACTGCGGGATTCTCGTTCTGGAAAGTCGTTTGAACCAGCTTTAGCCTTTTAACAGCTGACCTCCATCTTGCCCCCCTACACACACGCACACACACTCACTATACAGTGGTTCTGGAATTGTTGTATTTTATATATAATCGTGTGTGTGTGTTTCTTGTTGATTGGCGGAGTTCTCGCGCGGCTCTTTCATACACTTAAGTGTAGCGATCATTACGGAGAGATCGGTCTTGTCCGGCCACAGCTGAAAACTCGCGCTAAAGAAACTTATGAGCCGTGGCTTCAATTCTTGCTCGTATGAAGTCGGGACAGCTCGTCCTAGAATTAGATCGATTGTCACTGCTGTCTCCTCTGTTAATAGGCTTGAAGAATTATAACGTGGCACGAGGGTATTATTATTATTAATTGTATTTGATTTTTTTTCTATTTGTTCTCAGAATGACGAGATGATCGCGAGCCTTCCGGTAAACGGCGGTGGCGGCGGTGGCGGGGGTGGAGGAGGAGGCAACGGCGGACCGGTGAGCCGAGTCGGCCGTGGTCTTGCTCTTCACAGATCAAACTCAAGTTTGGAGCTGCCACATGGACCTGATCCGGCAACGCGGATACCTGAAACACCTCTTCGCCGGGAATATGGGTCGCACGGTACATTCATCTTTTTACAAAGACATTGTTATTTCTACCAAGTGTTGCATTTGAAAAATAAATATATGTGAATATAGTTTAAAGTGATGATGCAATTTTTGCAGGAAGCATTGACGTGGTTGCTCAATCGGTATCAGTGGGCAGTGACAACCTCTTCGCAATGCTTCAGGACTTTCGTCCAGCGTTGGATCAACCAAGTCCGATCACGAGCGATTACCTTCGTCGCGTGCAGGACAGCCAATCGCCGGACACGGACGAGGTGTGCGGTCCAACAGGAACCAGCCCCAAGCTGCGCCTCAAGCTCAATCGTCTATGGGGTGGAAAGCAGCAGCAGCCTCCTCGCGGGGTCGAGGAGCCCTGCACGAGTCCAGTGGTATCAGCGGACGTCGAGGAGAGGCACAGAAGACGAGCATTCGCTCATTACGACTGTCAGTCGCTAACAGCGAATCTCGGCTATGCCGCCAAGCTTCGTGGGATTCTTTTGGCGAGACGAAGAAACACCGCGACTGGGGCTTCAGCCGCCAGTGCTCTCAGGGCTTCCACCCCCGACGAAGCGCCGGAGGAAGACGCCGGTGATGGAAAAAGTAATAAAATCGTTTAAAAGTAATTGTACGTCGTTTGAGAGCACTTCTGTATCATCTGTTAACTGTTAACTTTTTGAATAGGTAACGATCTCCTGGAGTCCTGTCCCTTTTTCCGCAATGAAATTGGGGGCGAGGGTGAACGCGAGGTCGGACTCACTCGGTGCTCAAACGTCAACGGAGTTCACCGGCCGTCCCTCGCCTACGGAATCGCTGTACTCGAACCGTCGCCCGGCGAGACACTTTGGAAACAAACTTGCCCGACGCAGAAACGTCCCCTGCCCATCGAGAGCGTCGACGAGGGCGCACATTACTACAGGCGATACTTTCTTGGTAAGTTCAGTTGATCTGCGACGACTCTGCTTGTGTTTGACTGAATTCAGGCGCTTAACTAATTTGTCATTTGTACAGGACGTGAACATCAGAATTGGTTCGGTATGGATGAGCAGCTGGGGCCAGTTGCCATTAGTATCCGCAAAGACGGCAATCAGTACCGAATCATCGTGCGTACCTCGGAATTGTTGACGTTGAGAGGCTCTGTACCGGAGGAAGCTCTCGGAATCAGACCGCAAGGCAGACCGCCGACTAGGGAGCTGCTCGAACTCGTCGCTCCCGAGGTGCAGCTCGGGTGTCTCAGACTCGGTACTCCTGCCGCCGAGGAAGCTGTCGCTCGACTCGACGAGCAAGGCCTGTCTAACCGGTACAAGGTCGGCGTACTTTACTGCAGATCCGGGCAGCGCACCGAGGAAGAGATGTACAACAATCAACATTCCGGGCCAGCTTTTCTCGAATTTCTAGATACCATTGGTGTGCATTTATTCTCATTATTACTATTCTTTTCGATTTTTTCACGTGGTTAGAATTTAATTTCACTCCTGATGGCCTCTTTGTTTGCAGGCCAAAGAATAAGACTGCGAGGTTTCGAAGGATACAAAGCTGGTCTCGACACGAGAACCGATTCCACTGGCACTCACGCAGTAGCTGCGAATCACCGAGGCGCCGAAGTGACGCTTCATGTTGCCACGATGTTACCATTCACGCCGAACAACAGGCAGCAATTGTTGAGGAAGCGGCACATTGGGAACGACATCGTAACGATAGTTTTCCAGGTACGATCCAATCGTGTGTCTTATCTTGTTTTGAAATGATGCAAATTGCAAATATGATTAAATCACTTTTTACTCATACCGGAAATTACTCATACCGCAAGTAATCTATTTACAGGAGCCTGGAGCGTTGCCGTTCAGTCCTCGTAGGATACGCTCGCAGTTCCAACACGTTTTCATAATCGTACGAGCGATAAACCCTTGCACGGAAAATACGCAGTACAGCGTAGCTGTTTCAAGGAGCAAAGAAGTGCCGATTTTCGGACCCCCGGTGCCGGCTGGCGCGACGTTCACGAAAGGCAAGACCTTTGCCGATTTTATCCTCGCCAAAGTGATCAATGCCGAAAACGCAGCGCACAGGTCGGAAAAATTCGCCACAATGGCCACGAGAACGAGACAGGAGTATCTGAAAGATCTGACGACGAATTATTCCTCCACAACGGTCGTCGACACTGGCCAAAAATTCTGTAATTATATATTTCAGTATAAATATTTTTTACTATGATCAACGTGAATTTAAGAAAAGATCTAACAGAGCTATCTTTGTGTGTTGTTGTTAATAGCGATGCTGTCGTTCAGCAGTAAGAAAAAAATAGCAGCCGTCCGTCCGCGTCTCTCCTGCGATGCCTCTCAACGCGGTGCGATATGTTGGCAAGTTATTCTGGAGGACAGTAATCAGAGTACCGATTGCTATCTCGGGATTAGCGTAGATACGATTGTTCTAATCGAAGAGCACTCGCGGCAAATTGTTTTCGTCGCGCCGTGCGTGAGCGTTCTCGGCTGGCATGCGCAGACCAACAGTCTGCGATTGTACTATCATCAGGGGGAGTGCATAACCATCCATGTGCGCGGTGATTACGGCGAGCGCGACGAATTGATGGAAATTGTGGCGAGACTTCGCGCCGTCACTCAAGGATCACCCGCATCTGAACTCTCGCTGAAGAGAAACAGTCTCGGTCAGCTTGGATTTCACGTTCAGCCCGACGGTGTGGTTACCCAGGTCGAAAGCATGGGACTGTCGTGGCAAGCCGGCTTGAGACAGGGATCCAGGCTCGTTGAAATCTGCAAAGTAGCCGTGTCAACGCTGAGTCACGATCAGATGGTGGATCTGTTGAAAACGAGTGCTCAGGTCACCGTTACCGTTATTCCGCCGACCAATGATGGGCATCCGCGAAGGTACGACGATACCATTGAATGCTATTCAGGCTTTTTTTATTCACTATATTCATTTTATTAAAAATTGTCGAGGAATATGCGATGACGTTGCATCTGAAACATTTTTCAGAGGCTGCACCCTCCAAAACTGTCAATACCTGTCGAGCAATTACGAGGGCGATTACGAAAACGTGACAAATCCGGAAAGCACGCCGACGCAGCAAACCGCGATGGCCCACCAGAAGCGGTACGAAAGATCCTTCAGTCCTCCCCGTTCCAGCAACAGCTCCGGTTACGGGACCGGTTCGAGCTCGAGGTCGTTCAACGATCCGCGGTTTCCTCTGGAGGGTACGATGACCAGCAGCAGTAGCGGACACAGTAGCGTTGATGACAGATGGTGAGTTATCGAGAATGCGAAAAAGACAAAACGCGATACGCTAGAAATGCTAAACTGCCAGTCTGCGAACCGTTGATCGTTGAACGGAGCTTCGGGGGGTTCTACGTTACGATTATATACTCCGCAAATTAACGTTTAACTTGCTTGCTCGCAGGTACGAACTCTTGGAGCCTCAAGACACAGACCCGAATCATCGAACTGATGGGACGCCGCCGCCTCCGCTTCCTGCTCGTCAGATACACCAGGCGGCGACGCCGAGCAAAAATACGAGCCAAAAGAAAGACCGAGAATCGCACTACGCAACTGGGAAATCTTTGTCGGAAAGCGCGAAGCAGCAGCAGCAGCATTTTAACAATCAACACGATCACTACGCAAAAGAGAGCAACTACGTTTCTCCTCGCGCCATTCACGAAAGTGTCAGACACGAGAATTACCAAAAAATCGAGAATAGCGCGTCTCGCGCTCCCGACTCCGTAACGACTACGAGCTACGTCAAGCTTCAGAAGGAGAAATACGAGATTAAGCAAGAAAATATCTACGCTTCGCAGCGAGAACTCGACAAAAACGATCCCCACGCGCGTCAGAAGCTCGCCGCTTCGAATTCCCTACCCCTGGCTTCAAACACGGGTTACAGCCTTCCAAAGTCGAGCAGCAGTAGCAGCATCAGCGGCAACAACAATCTCCTGCGTCACAATGACTACGAACAGTCGTCGCACGAGAGATCGATGGCCGCCGCGCGATCCGAGTACGAAGGAAGAACAACGGCGAACGATCGTATTTTGAAATACGAATACGACAGGAAGAACGGATCGGTGGAGAGAAACGCGAAGAGCGATTGCGAGGGAAAGAGTCAGACAGATCGAAATTCAAAGTATGAGATTTACGAGGAACGGAACGATGAGAGAACGCAGGGCATTCGATATGCGGAGCGGAGCGACCGTTCCCGCGAGAAACGTTCGAGCGCGTACGAGACCATTGACGATTGTTACGATCTTCAGACGCCACAGCAGATTGTGGATAAGAAGCAAGTCGACGATATGAACGAGGCGAACCGCGAAACTGTAAGATACGACGTGCCGCACGATTTCAAAGTCGGCGATAAAGTCACGTGCCTCAAGACGAGCGTGAACGAACGCGCTGTGTCTCACAAGGTGAGCCTCGAGTACAGACCCAAAGATTTCGCGTCTAGCTTGCCGCCGGAGATGCGAAGCCCCGACGGTAACTGCACGGACATGTCGACGTTACCCAGCGAAGACGAGTTGTCGAACGGTTCGGGAAACGTCTCGCCGCGGCTTCGGCGAGCCAGCAAACATCGCGCCGGTAACTTGGGATCGTCGAACTGCAGCTCGAGAAATCAGAGCCCGAGGCCGAAACCCGGTATTCGGAATTCTCACCGAAATTCCGCGAATTTGTCGTCGAGCACTCTTCAGGAGGATCTGATGAAACTGATAAATCCTGACTTCATTTCCGATGACAGTCAGACGGCTAATAATAACATTGCCAATGCGACGGAGAATGGACAGAATTCCAACAGAGTCAACAACAACAACCACAAAAACAGCTGCAGCGGCAGTAGCAGCAACAATATGCTCGAGATACAGAACAGGTGCCGGTCGAGGGAGAATCTCTGCGGTAACAGCGCCTCCACGCTCAGCGTTCTGCCTACCAGCGGACAGGAGAATGGCAATTCAGGATCGGAAGTTATTCTTACAATGGCAAGACCCGCTACGGTTATTTCCAACGCCAGTACCGCGTCCAGTCCGGCACCGAGCGAAAATAAAATGTCGAAGGAGGAGAGGTGTGTAACGAAACATTTATAATTGTCCGTAAAGTCCGTTACTTTGTCACCATAATTGCACACTTATATGAATCGTTATTTGCTGTAGACTCTCGCCAAGGGTCACGAAATCTCCGCACGCCGTGACGAAGCTACCGAGTAATTTGACGCAGGTCGAACATCAGGAAAATGAGGGCGCGGAATGCTGGACGACGAGCCTTCATAACGATCCTAGCGGACGATCGCCGCAACAACAGCTCGCTCAGGACTGGAACGAGGACAGACTCTTCGATGGTGTTAATACGATCTCGTGAGTTTGAAGCACCAACATTGAGAGCATGTGAAGCAACTACTCAGGTGTTCGATTTAACACTATTATTTAACGTAACGAAATATGTCTGTTTTTGTAGGAATAATTCCGTTTCGGACCTCCAAACACATTTATCGACACTGGAGCTGAGAGTGGCGAGGGAAACACGACGCCGTCAGTCCCTCGAAGACGAGGTCCGTCGTTTGCGAGACGAAAATCGACGATTGCAGGATGAAAATCACGCGGCCGCCCAACAGCTTCGAAGATTCACAGAATGGTTCTTTCAAACGATAGATCATCAGTAGGCGACAAGTGCAACTCACGATTAAACCTAGTTGCCACCCCCCCCCCCCCCCCCCCTCCCCTTCTTATTCATCGTTTCTTTGTTAATAGTTTGTGCGCGATTTTTCTTCGATGCAAATGCAGTATTAAATGTCTGTGACCCCTTTCGCGAATCCCAAGCTAAAATGGCCACGGATAAATTCAACTAAATCCACATGACAATTACATCGTTGAGTAGAATATCATAAGTTACCGCCGCATCGCTCGCCGTCCACAATAATCAGATCGCGAGAGGCCGTTTCACGAAAAAAAAAAAAAAAGAGAAATATTAATTCGACGCCTTATACGAAAAATGATGCAATGCGCCTTGAAAAAACGAAAACTACATAGGTATCGCGTCGCCTAGTTCGTGTTTGTCGTACTGTACTTTAGAAACGACCAAAAGACCAAATATTTTTAGTACACTAAGAAGTTATCTTTAGTTAATCTGTAATTTATTACAAGTTTTTTATAACAGCCGTAAAATGTGAAAAACGGTAGATTTAAAACCGCGATTCCCTGTCATTATAATTCGTTCGCGATTGACACCTTACGATAGTAATGATATAGTATTGTTTTTCGTTCCAAGAGACGCTTGGAGTACTCCGCGCGAATTGACATTTCGGCGAACGGGTATTATAACTGATTTAATCTTGTTATGCCGACTGGAAAAAATGTTCAAGAAAGACGAAAGTCAGCGAATAAAAGAAAATTACAGTGTTACGAGTACGAAGTTAATATATCACTAATTCGTTTGAAAAAAGTAAAACTAAATCATGAAAGGTACGTTGAGATTTTTCATGCCGTGTCCCACGTAAAGAGCTCCGTAGTGTGGTGTATTGACTTTGTGGTAGAACGTCATTCCCGACCAGTACAAATTCTGGAGAATAGCTAAGTGGCCTCCTTGATGCAGCTGAAGATTCCAACATCCTGGAATCATAAAACTTTTATTTTTACTATAACCAATATTTAATAAATTCATCCGAGCATAACGCATCGAACGCATTATTTAATAATACGTTCGAGACCTCTGAAAACTGGAATACCCTTCGGCACATCGGTGTCGATGGTGTCGAGAAAGTCAATTGCGTAATTGTAATCAGGCCTTGTCAATAAATTTGTGTTCCACTTCTGCTGCGGCGGGCGAGCGTGCAGGTAGGTTTTTTCATGTGCAGCTTCCGCGTCGGTCAACCCTTCGAACGCCGAGTTTTCGATGACCTCGCCAGTCGGACGTTTGAACCAGGCTCCTCGGGGGATTATCATCGCGTCCTCGTTGATAAGCTCGACAATGGCTGCCAAGCGATCTTCTTCCTTCAATTCCCTCGGTATAGGACCCTATTTATTTTATTTACAGCGCAAATGAATACGGTGAGTGTAAATTTTATTTATATCAACGAAGCGATGCGTTACGTTGAAGAGCTTTGTGGAATCTTCGTCGGGAAACGGCGGATTTGCATCGTATGCATTCGTGACTATCGCCGGATCGCCCTCAAATGCAGTGACCGCCAAAGGCGCCAAAAATCGTCCACATTTGTTGGCTTTTGGCATCAGTAACCATTCGACGCCGTCGAGACTAGAGAATGAAGAACAAAAAAAAACTTTATATCATTTTTATTATAGAGTGTACATAAGCTGTACGAATTTCACCTATAGAAATATATTTGTCCACTGAGAACATCCTTTTCATAGCCATACGCGATATGATAGTCGTTTCGTACACCATTCAATCTACCCCAGTAAAATATCCTCCGAAAGTGATTCTCTTGTTGCAATATTATCAAAGAATTCTGCAGAAGAACAGATTTCTCCAACCCGATGCAGAGACCATTGTAGCCAAATAGATTCGCAGTGTCGGAAAGCTTCGAGCAATCCATTTCTTTCTGCGACAATAAAAATGTATTTTTCAAACAGGGTTATTTTATGTTTTCGTAACTTTTCTTGCTATTTAATCACGAAACAATTTTACAATTTGCACGAAGGTCTCGCGTCATTATAGACGTGGAGCGATACCTCAGTCGTTTTGCGACTCGGTTTGTAGCTTCTTCAGCGTCTGCAAGGAATCTTCTTCGATGATACGATTCGAGCAGTGGCGGCCTGTTTTGCTGCTGGTTGCTACGTCGAACGCCGAAGGCGCTGAAGTCAGCGGGAGCTGAAGTCACGTGTTTCGAGACTCATGAATTTTCGCGTTCAGCGGCTAATCGACGACACAACAAGTGCTCGCCTGTCGCAGCGAATCTGCGCGTACCGTGTTGTTATTACATTTTGCCCGCGTAACACTTGATAATATAAACAACGGTAATACGATGTCGTCGGACGAGGAAGAAGATCAGGTGCAAGATTTGGAGGCGATTCGAGACAAAATGATGAGTCTCCCGCTGAGCGAGCGCATGCAAGTCAGCGCCTGGGAAGACGATGACACCGGCGTCGAAACGTCGCGCTATCCGAAAGGTTAGAAATTTTCTCGCACTTTCGACCGCAGGATTCTTTTTTCTTCTCGATGAGATTTTCTGCTTAGTAAAACCAGATCATTGAATAGTCTGCCATTTCCAGATCCACGGGAAAAAGCTGTTCTCGTAGCTGCAGAAAATGGCAAATTAGATATTCTTCGTATGTGGCTAACACAGGATCCAAAATTGATAAGTTGCGTCGACTTGGATGGTTATACTCCATTGCACAAGGCCTGTTACGGAAATCATGTTGAACTAGTCGAGGTAGGCTTGCCCGCTCTCTCCCATATTTATAATGTCTGAAGAATTTGAAAAAGTAACTGAACCGATCACAATGTACATTATTTTTTCATTCCAGTATTTACTGGAACATGGGGCGGATAAATTCGCGAAAACAATTGATGGTTGGCAGCCGATACACTCAGCGTGTTGTTGGAACAACGTCGAGTGTATAGCGACACTATTGGCGGCGAATGTGCATATAAATGCCCTGAGCAACGGCAACCAAACACCTCTGCATCTGGTTTGTGCGAGCTCACACAATTCTCCAGCTCTTCAGCTTCTGCTGCTTCATCCGGCGATAGATCCGAGTATAGTGAACGACAGCGGTGACACGGCTCAGCAGATAGCCACGAGAACCGGAAAATATTATCCACTCTTCGAGATGATAGAGCCGTGTTTAAACTATATTTGAGATTCTCCGAGATAATGTTAAATACATTCCGCACGCGGAACGAACTGAGACACTGAAATTGTTGTTTCGCTATTGGAACACAACATCTGGAGAAGAAATATGTGTACAATAAGTATAGGCAGATATAAATTTTTTAATAAAAAAACGTATCTTTACATCTCTATTGGTATTGAAAAAAAAATCTATAAATATTTCAACGGTAGATAGCATGAAAAACATGACATAGATATACATTTTACAGATGTATTAATAATAGTAATAATAATAATATCATCGTAGAGTACAAAAATATATGTGTATATATTTTGATGTCACTAGAAGCATCACGAGTGTTGTTTGTTGCATATATACGAAAACGAACAGAAACGGCTATGAAATAATACTCTCGTTCTTCATTCTCCTATAGTTCATCGCACGGAGCAACATCGCGCGAGTGACTTTTCATTTTGAAACGATATTTTTCGTCTTTTAAATATCCGATAACGTCGTCTGACGAGTTTCGTGGCAATTTCATTGTTTCATTACGATAAACACAATCGGACAGTTAAAAATAAGTTGATCGACGTCTCGAGAATTTTTCTTTTCCATCTTTTTCGATAAAATGACTACAATTAATTTGAACGTTTACGATTTAAGATCTACATAGGACGTGCGAAGTAAAGTTGACACAACTTGATAAAGCTCGCATAGAGTTAAAACAAAGGCGAAACAATAATAACAAATTCGACCGAATGAACAATTTCTCGGTCAACAACTATTTGGTATCTATGATCGATTTTTTGGAATCGCCCAATTCGTTGTTCGATAAAACTGAGAACTTTCGTAATATAATAAAAATGTATACCTTATACACTATTTACAGCATCAACGAATTCATCTTAAATTCACTCCTGCGGAAAACTCGGCGTCTCTTTCTGTCAGAGAGACGTCAGGTTTATAAATTTCGGTGTTCCATTGCTCAGACGCTTCATGCCTGCCCATATGAGAACGGTAGAGTCTTCCGTTGCCGCGTACAAATGATGCTGGTCCAGCGCCCAAGCTACAGCGATTATAGCTCCGCAGTCTTTTCCAACGTAGACGATTTCTCGGACCAGTCTTAAGTCCCAACTGCTCCAAAGTCTAATAAAATTAAGGAATCGTTACAAACTTTACGAAAACGACAACTTTGTTTTTTTTTTATCTCAAGTATCTATGGATCTTTGTGGTTATTGAAGGAGATTTGATAGTTTATCGTAATGAGCGCTGAAACGTTGGCTAACTTCCGTTCGCCTCTGCACCATTATTCCTAGAAAGGATAAAAAAAATGGAATTACCTTATAACTCCGTTATCCAGCCCAGTTGCGATCACGTTGACGGAAACGCCCTCCGGTGCGTTGCTGTAGCACAGCGCCGTGATTTTCCGTCTCGACAGAACCGTTCCGACCGGTCGAGCGTTTATCGTGAATACTCTGAGTTCCGATTTGTGCTCGGAACTGTTGCTGGCCGCCGTAGATTTGGCAACTTCGCACGTTACCGCTATGTCGCCGAGTGTCTCGCTGATCGTCAAGAGATTTATGGAGTGGCCCGGATCGCAGGATATCGTCCTGACGTAGGAAAGGCTGTTGAGATCCCAGATAACGATAACACCGGACGCGTCGCCAGACGCGGCTATGCTGAAGGCTCGCGACAGTGCGATCACTTTCACAGCGCTCCTGTGAGCCAACAGTACGGACGCCGGACCTGAGCTGAATTCTATCTTTCCTATGGTACCGACATTGTATGAGTGAACTGTAATTCTTCCGGACAAATGTCCGGCCCACAGTTCACCACAGTCCGCAGCTGATCCGAGGATGGTGATCTAGAGTAAAGGAATGTTGTCAGTAATCTTCAGTATTATTTTTTTTAATAAAAATATTTGTAATTGAAAGTTATGGGATTATTATATTTACCGGATCGAAGCCGGACGATTTAATCAAAGGTCGCGGAGGTTGTTCCTTCTTCGATTTCAATCTCGCGATGCCGTCATTACCACCCCAGGAAGCAAGAGCCGCCCCTAGTACGGATGTGCCGCTCAACATGTTCGTTCCTCCTGGAAAAGCAAATATAAAATAACAGAATCTACGCATGCCGGAAAAAATCATGGCTATTAGATATATTTCTGTAGTCGTGCAAACCTTTTTCTTTGTTATATCCGAGAATCAGGGTGGTACAGGTTGGCAAACCGAAAACATCGCCGGTCGTTAGAGGAACGAGCGAAGCCATCGGAGCTCTGTGCTTATGTCTCCAACATAAAACGGGCTCGTTTCCCGGAGCTCCGACGTAACTACCCCACTTTATGCCTAGGACAGTTATAACGATATATTATTCACCAACTATCCTAAACTCTAGATGACTTTACGGAATAAAAATCTGTAATTCATTTCTCAACGAATTCAACCGATTGTTGCGACTTTGTCGGTTTTTTCGTGGGAAGAAATCACTCTGCTGCTTTTACGGTGGTTTACGGTGGTCGAGATAGTTGGGAAAATGTTTGTGCTCACCGTCCACGCCCTCGATAACCTGAGGGATGCTGTTGGAAGCCATGTCCGTGCTGACACTCTGAATAGGCAACGGGTGCTGCGCCTTGAACAATTGTGCCGGCGTTTGGCCATAGGTTCTCACCATAGTTTCCCAAGCCTGACGTTCCAACGGATCCGCTATTTGTTCCACGTTGAAACCGTAATAAGTCTATCGAAGAAACAGGCTTTGTTACTCGCGTTATTTTTGTTGCTTGCGTTACTTGGTAATTTCTACGTACCGCAGGATGAAAGACGTTTATCGCGTCCACCGCCGGTCGACCCGTTTGCCGAAATCCGAAAACAAGGTCGATCCAGTAGGACAAAACTTCCCGAACTATGTCAGTTTCGAGTGCAGCTCTGTGCGCGAGGACGAAGAGACGAGCGTCTCCGCCGCACCAGGGCGGCAGATCGACATCGCCGACTTTGCATCCGTCCTGACGCTTTCCGAAATTGAATCCCTCGAAGTTGAGTAAGAATTCGGGCAGATAGAAAAATTCGGGTATCAGTTCTTTGACGTCCGTCGTGGAGTCGCAACTCGTCAGTCTCCACGTTGTGGCGAGGGCGTGAAACGTTCGATCGGGCAAATCGAAATTATTGTCTGCAGAGAAGGCAACATAAATTATTAGAGTCATGTAATACAGTATTAATAATTGACAATATGGGTACTAAAAATTCTGTTGAGTCGTCTCACCTTGGTACGAAAGAAACATGCTCGTGAAGGGCGGTAGACGCACCAGAAAATGCAAGACGGTTCCGGAGTTGCTATAATGCGAGCCATAGTGAAACGGTTCTTGATTGAGAGCGATGAGATTCAATCCCTCAGCCAACGCTTGTTTCAGATACTGTAATTTGTCATCCAGCAATCGCTGTTGTAGAGAATCGTATTCACCAAAAGAAAATAAAACCATCGTGCACGAAGACAAACCGATGGTTAACGAAATGAATTAAACATACGTTATAGTTATTGATATAATGCTGCTCGTTCTTTTTGTCTTGCACGGCCATCGGACGTTCGAAGTTTCGGTAGATCTTGGGGTTATTGAGGTCGATCTTGTCGCTCGTGTAATCAGACAGCACGAAGGGAAAAACCGGATATTGCATCAAATCGTTGTACGATCGTCCAGCGAGTTTGTTGAGGCAGGTCACGTATTCCCAATTGGTCATCGCTCCGCTGCGCCAAAGCGCAAGAGCCTCGCCGAGGTCGTCGCCCGGCACACGCCGAGGCAAATTGCACGCGGACAGTTCCGTCGCGAACTCGTCCCTTTCCTGGAGACGTCCACAATTAAGAATCACTGATCACAAACGCGGAAAAAAGGCGGATGTATTTTCCCATCGAAATTTACCTTGGATGAATTGAATGCCAGCAGATATGTCCTTCCGGTGACGAGGAATATTTCTATTGCCCTCTCCTGAAGTTGGTACCTTCGTCTGTGCAGTTCCCGAATGTCTTCCAGTCGCCAAGCGGTTCCACCGGCCATCGCCAGCTCCAAGCCTCCCAGAGCGATCTAAAATCAAACGTAAGTAATATTTACAATGTAAAATTCGGCTTCGAAGTTTCACGAGGGCCACTGGAAGAAACTTACGTCGGTGTGAAGCGGCATGTCCGGCTTGTCCGGAACAAAATACAGACACGATTCACCGATGAGAGCCTCGCCGGGTAATTCCGCACGCGGCGTGACGACTCTGGCTTGAGACATTTTGCGAATTCTTTCGCTCGTGTGCAGCCTCTCTATGAGGGCGGTCGCATTGGTATCTTGCCGCACTGTCATGAATAGATAAGACAGCGGTCCTTCCACATTTGCCGCTTCTGCAATTGCAAACGACCATGTAGCAGGATTTCGAAACTGATTTTTTATTGATATTATTAAATCTTTTTATTCCATGCTTACCCAGTTTCTCCTGATGTTCGGGCATAAGGAATCGCTTGTCGATTTTCAGGTGACATCTCTGCAATCGTATTCTGACCCTTGCTGGTCCTTCCGTCGGATCGAGTTCCCAGCTTCGCGGATAACACTCGGAAAAATACCACGGTGCTCTCTCGTGAGTGAGGCGCCTGGCCAGGTCTCTCCATCTCGCCATGGCCTGCGCTTCCATGGCTCGCGAGTGCTTCAGCCTCTCCATCAGAACCTTGCGCTCGCGATTTTGTTCCTCGACAACGGAGCGCGTTATCGTCATCGCGCTTTCCGCCAATTGCTTTGCTAGTACGTCAAATTTATTTCCGATCCTGAGAAAGATACATTGCTTTTCATTTCTGAATCATTTGGCAAACCACAGTGTGGACAATGAATTTCATCAAACGCACCTGTGTATCGCTGGTAAATTGTTCTCCAACCAAATATCTCGATCCCGTAAAAGCTCGCGACGAAGCATGGCCAGTTCCTCTCCCCACAATCCAGGCGTCGCCCGATCTATTCCCTTCACGAGATCCCAGATGTTGAGCGCTTCCTTCAGCTCGGCACATACTCGCGCATCGGCGCTCGGCATCTCGTCGCGCCTTCTCAAAAGATCCCAGAAAAAGACCGTGAACTTCTGTTCAATCTGAAAATTGTCCAATTGGAAAGTTTTAAAACAATGTGCAATTAAATGATTGATATAAAGAATGTCCGATTAATCGGCGATTTGGTCACTTCATTTTTAATCATTTATTTACCTGTGGATGTATTTCTAATAACGACGATAGTATATCACGACCCTTCGGTTCTTCCATCAAAGATCTAACGGCATAGACTCTGGTATTATTGCTCTGATGGGGCCCGAGCAGCCAGACCATTATCCTGGCTGTGTTCTTTCGCAAGGCTGGCCGCGACGACCACGCGCCACCCCAATGATTCTTCTTCTCCGGTGGACTGGAGAGACCGTGCAGCAGCATGGAAAATAATCTTCTCGTGAGTTGCAACTCGCTGCTCGACGGTGCCTGATCGGCGGTTGTTATAAATTCCACAGCCCGAATCAACACCGTGCGGAAGCGTTCGTTGATCTCTCCCCTGCCCGGCTCGCGAACAGACGAATTCGAACCACTGTGGAGGCTTCCGTAGCTGGACGAACGGGATTCGTGATCACTTTGCTCACTCGACGTAGTTAAAACTGTTTACATTAAAATAGGCAAATTACATTTTCCGTTGTACAAAAATCATGACATTTGCATGGCAATTTTTCGGGAAGAATTTCAATGTTTCATTCAGAGAATTATCATCTCTCGTCGTCGATAGAATCGGTATAACTTGCGGAATAATTAATCATCTCACCTGACGTCAGGTACGACGCTGAAGCGAGATAAGACGCGGTGCTCCGCAGTCTAAATCCGGAGTGGCTCGATACTTTGGACATCAGAGCGTCCAATTCGCCGTCGAAGAGCACAACTTGCGCGTCTCTGACGACCGACACGCAGGAAGTGCTCGTGCCGCACTGCGACCTTTCCTTTAACTCCACATGGTTCAATATGAGATGCAAATCGGAAACTGCCTGCATGTGGTGATTGCCCGGTGAGTCCAAGAGTTTCGTCGCTATCGCAACTAGAAGAACGTGGATGTCGCTGAACAGCGATGCTGAGTTGCCTTTGTGAGCACCGCCAACGAGTGCGCGAGCCAGCGATTCCGCCAGGCCTTGTTCCAAAAGAGTCTTCAGGGAATTGCTGTTCTGCAAGACAAAATTAAATTCATTTTTATTAAGGATTAAGGTTTAAAAAAAATAGTTTGCTTTCTTCTATAGTTTGCGAAAAACAAAATACAAGAGAGCAAAGATCAACGGAATTGGTTGAAATATTTTACCTTGGCGACTATTTCAGTGACAAACGACACCATAGGTCTAGCGATGCTCGGATCCGTGCTCGCCGCTTTGGTCATCATTGCCAAGAGCGGTGGCATCGCCGCGAGGGTCGGCCCTCTCATTGCCAGACTCTCGAGAGCAACTCCGAGCGATTCGCTTCCCGGGTACAAAGCGATTTGATTGGCCAAGTGCATGAAGTACTTTTGTTTTATGAACTTGTTGATGTCTTCGTCGGTGGCACGTTGCAGATACGTTTGCACGACTTTGATGAGAGCGGTGCGAACTCTCGTGTCCGGATTGTTCGCCAGCACGAGCAGCAGTTCAGCTCGCAACACGTGCTTCAGCACAGAACCGACTTGACTGTCCGGCAGTACTCGGAGTGCGTCGCGCAACAGAAGCAGCAATCCCTCGCACACGAGTCCTTGACAGGCGCGTCTCTCGTCCGTCCAGGTGGATTGTTTTTCCTGAAGGACAAAAGTATTTGTGAGAAAACAAAAAACAATCGGCAATTATCACCTCGAGAAGATCCCCTTTTAAAAAGTTGATGTTTAATATCGCGCAATTTTGCAGTTTGTCAGGGATAAAAATCGTTTTTCGCGTATTTCTCCTCGAATTTTTTATTTTTCGGGCAAACACCTGTCGTTTTTGGAATCAGCGGAAAATTTGCCATCGGATAGGGTTTTTAAACTTCGTTAAATCGAAATTTTTTTTTTCGCCAAAAATCGCAAATTTATAGAAGGGGTACCCCTTCTAAAAATTTGCGATTTTTGAGGGTCAACTTTAAAAATCTGCAAAAAATCGAAAAATCGAGATATCGCGTTCCACCTCGCGGCATTCTCTTCGTTGAAGAGTTTTCTATCGAATGCAAAAAGAAAATCCCGATTATATTGATCCAAAGAAAAATTACAACGATTTTAGTAAAGTGCCAAAATTGGGAAAAAGTGAAAAATCGTTTTTCACGTTTTTCTCCTACATTTTTTATTTTTCGGACAAAAACCGGTCATATTTGGAATCAGCGGGAAATTTCCCATCGGATAGGGTTTAAAAACTTCGTTAAGCCGAAATTTTTTTTTTTCGCCAAAAAAACGACAAGGTTCTTCCCTACGCTGACTAACGTCCATTTTCCTAGTACCGTAAAATACTCACGTTTGTCCGATGGTTCGAACCGTCGCTCGCAGCGATCCCGGAATCTTCACCGCCGCTAGTTTCCTTCGACGGTCCGTTGCGACGTTCTTTTCTTCTCGCCGCGCGATCTCGTTGAATCTATTTAATACAACACAGTTATTACCGGTTTTGGAAGGAAACATGTTGATCCATTGTGCTTTAAACATAGAGCAAGGGTACTCGCCTGTACATTGGCCAAGGCTTTGTTCAATTTGCTGTTCTCCAAGTTACCGAGGGACTCTTCGGACGAGCTCGCGGTCGCCGCTGACCCTATCTTTAGATTCGTTTTCTTCTCGTCCAACGACGGCAATAGAAAGTAGATGTTGTGTCGCGAGTGCGTGACGTAAGTTTCCGAGGCCTGATGGACGAGCACCAGGTAATCCGTGATTGCCACCAAATGGGGAAACTCGGGCGGCGCGCCCATCAGCGCTCGTATCAACTCCACGACAGCATTTCCCGTAGCTGGATCGAGCACGGCACCCAGATCTTCATAGAGGAAATGTTCCTGCAATGTACAAGTAGAACTGTGATAACAATTTCGTTGATAATTTAAACAAATTAAAAAATATTCTAATGCCAGAATGAATCATCTGCGATGTCCGCATTAGCTAAGAAATAAGATAACGTCACAACATCAAGGCCAACGACTTCTTCACGTACCTTACACAACAGAAGAATCGTCTCGACGATGCCGACTCTGTTAAATTGCGAGGAATTGAATTCTCTTTGGGAGTGTTGATCGCGTAGAAGCAGCAGCAGCGCCTGAAGGAAGAGATTGAGCGAGTCGAATTTGGCCCACGTTCTCCACGCGCCGAGAGCGCCTTTGATGAGCTCCGGATCGGTGACGACGGCCTCGCAGTTCTGCGAAATCGAATGACCGCCCGTGCCGATGTCCTTGATGAGTATCGAACTGTCGCAGGCGGCGTCGAGAATGGCTTTGAGAATGTGCTTTCCCGCGTGACATCTCGGCGACTCGAGGACCCGTAGGAGAAGCGACGGTCCGCCCTCCGAGCGATACTGATTAAGCAGTTCCGAGTCGCTGCGCGCCAAGTGCAGAACGATCGACAGCGCGAGCGCCTGTTCCTCCTCCGTTGAATTTAGCTCGACGACCCGCGCGAACAGATAGAGGAAGACCGGTATTCCACCGACGAGACTCGCCGCGGGCACGAGGCCACGGTACTGCTGAGACTCCAGCTTAGCCGACGTTATCGGCGCTATCGAGAGCGGCGGCTGTTGCGAGACGCGATTCTCCGGCGCGGAGACAACGCGGAATCCCGGCTGACCGGGAAACAGATTTCTCACGACGTTGGGATTGGCGATTGCTTGAGGATACAGATGAACGATGTTCGGCGTTTGGGCCTCGTAGCTCAGCAACAGATTGTCCTAAAATCAAAGACGATCATTCTTGGATTAATCTAACATCGATGATTTTACGAACATTTTAATTTTCTAATTTTTCAACTAATTTTCAACTAATTAATAATCCCAACCTGCAATTCGCCGAGATGCGAGTTCGTCGCGTCCATGACGGCGTCCCAATCAATTTTCGTGTCCGATATTTTGGTCTCCACCGCGTGACGCAGATAAGTACCGCCGTAGGACTTTCGTCGATTGAGATCAAACTTTCCGCCCTCAAATTTGAGCTCGCGGACGCCGTTCAACGCTCCCGAGGCGATGAGCGGCGCGAAATCGGGTTTTACCGAGTTCAATATGCAATCGGCGAGATTCGTGTAGTTGGGCCCGAGACTCGCGAGGTACAGAGCTTTCTCGCGGGTGAAGACGGGGCATCGGAAGAGCATCAGATTTCCCATGTACCAGGCTCCGCTTCCGCTCGGACCCGTTTGACCGAGGAGAACGCAGGTTGTTCCTGGCTTTCGCACGAGAAGACCGTCGAACGGCAGCTGAGCGCTCGCCTCTCGCCAACCGTCGACCCACACAGTTACCTCGACCACCGCGCTGCGTTTGTTCAGAATTGTGTCTTTGAAGTTGAGAGCCAAATGATGCCAACGACCCGAGGGCAGCATCCCATTTATCGCCGTCTCGGAAATCGTACGGTTCGTCTTTTCGTCCGGTCGTGTGAGACGGAGAATTAGTTTGTCTAAGAGCAAAAAAAAACACGTCATTTTTTACCTCAGATAATAAAATACTTTTGAATTTTCTTTTGAAAAAGTACCTGATCGCAAATCGAGCCAAGTTTCCAGCACCAGTGATTCGAATCCGACTGACATCAGGTGAATTATTGTGGTCGGTGTAGGTGGTGACGCTGATCCGGCAACTACTGACATTTAAAATATAAAAATAATACTGTTTTTTCTGTATAAACGGAAATGTAAGTTTTTTTACAAACCCTCGCGGCTCCAATTATCGGAGAGAACGCCCCAATCGGAGAGGCTCTCGCTCTCGGAGTCGAGGACAGGTGCGACGGACACGGTGGTCCCCCGACCACCGGTGGACAATCCTCTTTCGACCCTGAGCCACATTGAAGCCGAGCAGCCGTTCAGCCAAACGGGCCACGACAATTCCGGACCGACTGGCAAACACGTGGCGTGGACCGACCACGGACTGCATATTCCCGCGGCCAAGTGTCTCTTTCGAAAATCGTTCACGAGATTTTCGGCTTTTTCGGAATTCTTGGCCTGTTCCCCGTTGCTTTTCGTGACGGTTTTGGCGTCCAAGGCGACTGGGAAGGGGAGAATGAAATTTGGCTGCGGCCGAGACGCCAGAACCAAACGAAAAAGTGGTTCCAGGAGGGAAAGAAGCGGCGGAGCTTTGACTTTGAAGAGGGACAGATAGGACACGAGTTCCGACGGGGATATCGACTGCGTCGCGAGAAGTGTAAAGACCTCCAGGGCCGCGTGTTGCAAATCTGCAAAAACGAAATGATTTTGCCAAATTTCAATCACTCATCAGACTTTTTTTTTAAAGAGTAAGGAAGATGAAAGTTGAAACAACGAAAATTACTGATTTCGAAACGAACCTTGATGCTGCGGATCTTTGCTCTTCAGGATTTCCTCAAATCCAGTGAGTATTCTTGTTATGGCACCTGATCCTGCCAGTGCGGCGCAGCTTGATGCACTCTCCCTGCAAGTTACCGCCACCCTTCTCAATCCACCGCTTACGATAGTCCCCCGATCGCCCTCCAAGCCTCTGCAAAGAAAATTTACGCTATTAATAAGTATCAGTTGTTTCATTAGTGATGACTCCATCATTAATATACAGCACAACATATACTCACTGTTCACTGAAATGTATGAGTAGGTCGACGGCCAGAGAACACAGCGCAGGATGGGCATTAGCATGACCTCTTGGTTCGACCACCGGACCCAGGGGATTCACTCTCTTTGGCACAGTGTTCGGTGGGGTTCTACCCTGGACCTCAACGTCGGCCTCGTAGCCATCGTCGGCCGTCACGTATTCTCCGGTGCTGCTGTCTTCTCCCGCACAATCTGGCAGAGTGTCCAGAGTCATGGTAGGAAGCTAAAAGAAAATTCAAATGTCTAACCATAGCAGCATTTTTCGACGATCGACATCGACTATTTAAATTAAAAAGTGAACCGATGTTCAACGATATTATGTAACAAAGTTGTCGAAGGTCGGCAAAATCGTTCAAATTTGACAGCAATTTTTATTTCACCAAATTTACCCTGGGTCTCGTTGGTTGCGGCATCGTTTGTTCCTGACTGGGTCTGAGCATCGACACCCTCAGCAACGCATCCACCAGCATCGCGATCCCCCGTCCGAGTTTGATGCCCGCATTGATGAGCGCCTCGCCGAGTTCCGCGACGACGTCGCAGTCACCTGTAGTGCCACAAGCCATTTCACTAATTACTATAAACGGACGGTTAGCAATAATAAAAATAGAAAGCAAACGATCGGATAAATAATAACTAATGAGATTTTCAGGTCGTTGCGGCGCTTCTGGAACAGCATGGAATGAAGATTACGAAGCTCAATGTACCGTCGCTCGTTTCTTGCGAGCCACTGGACGACTGTACAGCGTTCTGACCGAGACTCTCGACGCGAAATGTTTTCACGGCGGATGCTCTCGCCATGGTATTCCAATATACGCTAATCCGCAGCTGTGTTCGAGGGTTACATCGATATAGCTCATAATATACGTAGCAACCAGGCTGTAAGTGCGCGTGACTTCCAAGTGCGTACGCAGTTATTTATTTCATAATATTTTGAATATTCTTTCTTAACTGAGCACATTTTTTCGGAGGCTTCGCACCTGAAAGAAGTGCGCACTTACAGAGAGGCATCACATAGTCTGCAGTGTTGTTGTTATAGAAATTAATTGTAGACGTGTAGATTGACGGAACTTACACAACGGCGACGTCAGGCAGCACGTGATTAAGGCCTCGATCAGCCGGTGTGCCGATTTACTCGTGTCTGCGGGGAAGAGAAATAACGAGCGTCATAAGTGAAGTGCGGATAAGTGATTTTCTCGGCTATATGGAACGTGCGCAGTGCGTCAATTATTAAGAGGAATAAACAACGAGGGATCTTCCACATAGTTCTCTGAATTCGCGGACAGTGTGTGGTTAATCTACGAATAGTTCTTAAGTTTCTTCATTAATCGTTTGTAGAACCAGCTCGATTTCGTACTAATTCAATCTCGACTCGACTTGCTCCACAATTTTTACTTTTCGAATTATAAATAGCAGACAGATGCACTTTAAAAAATTTTAAACGTGATTTTTTTAAATCCTAGCAAAAGGAAGTTTCACGAAAATTGTAATAAGATGTAAGAATTTTTTATTTTGCTACCACGTTGGTGACAGTAATCGTCGTGTGCTTTGTAAGTAGCAAAAATCTGAAGTAAGACGACACAAATATTACTGGCACATGGCCGATGACTTGGACGTCCACCTTGAGCGTCAATGTAAAAAAAAATACCTTTGATCCTATCGGTAGCGATTAAAACGGCGAGAACTTTGAAGAGTCTCATGGCTTTGCCGGCGAGTGGATGGCTCGCGAGCTCCGTCCGGAATCGCGGACTAGATAGGGCGACACCTGCAGCGGCTCGCCAGGCCGCGCTCGCTTGAAACAGGCACACCTTCTTCGGAACAGTCTCCTCGACCTTAGCGCTTTCCTTGTCGATCGCGGAATCCTCGCGGAGCTTCTCCTCGTCGGCCGATTGAAAATGCTCGTCGTTCTCGTTGCTCCTGCTGGTGTCCCATTCGCTGGCGGTTTTATTGTCGTTCTCCAACGAACGTTGGTCCTCGTCGCCGGTGAATGATTTATCAGTCGTTCCGTCGCTCTCCGCGTTGACGTCTTCCTCGTTGGTCGTCGACAAGCGTCTCGTTTTCCCTCCGACGCGTTGCACGTCCGGCGTTTCGTCGAGAACCTCCTCTAGCCGCTCGTCCTTGAGACTCTCGAGGACCGTCAGCACATCCGTGGTCTCGCGCTCGAGAGCCACGAAGAGGGCGGTAAGCGCCGGCGCTTCCGCCAGTCTCAATTCACCCGGATCCTCGCAGTCCGATTTCCACATCTCCATTATCACCGCGACCTCCAGCAGCGTGTAAACATTCCGCGTGAAAGCCGGATTCGGCAGCAGACTCAGCGCGTCCGCGAGGCCGTTTCTCTCCGTAAATCTCTCGCACATCGGCGCGTTCACCACGAGACTCGATATCACCGACAGGCAGGACTGTATGAGAAACTCCGCGGTTGAGTCGCCGGCGTTCTCGTGGTAGCGGCCTTTTGCGTGAAGAAACGCCGTGTAAAACACCCTGAAGAGCATCTCGCGTCTGACGTGAAAGCTCGAGTTCGGCGTGACCTTCAGCAGGTGCGCCATGACGACATAGCACAGTTTCGGATCGTCCGTGACGAGGAGCTCGCTGTAGAGCTCCAAAAAGTCCCACGAGTAGTTCGTGGGTCGGCTGCATGTGTTGCACGTGTCCTGAGCGGGATAGGCGCCGAGTTCCTTGAAGAGCGTTCGCTCGAGAAGCGCCATGGCCGGTCCGTAAGTCTGGGAGTTTCGCTGCTTGAGGAAGGTGACGATGCACGAGAGGAGAGTCTTCGGCGGGAAGCAGCAGCAGGTTCCGGCGGCGGCGATCACGCGCAGCAATCGAACCTGCGAAAGGACAAACCAATCGACACCCAAAAAATTAATAAAGAAACATCTGCAATAATTAGTCAGCTTCATAAACGGATATATCGAGAAAATATAAAAAAAAAAAAAAAAACAGAAATATGTGTCTTTCTCTCGCAAAAAAAGTCTCTCGCAAACCTGAAGCTCGATGACGAACGAGTGCGCCTCCTTCATGAGCGACGTCAGCGTCATGAACAGCGAGGACACGCAGCAGGCCTGCTCGGCGATGCTGCCCACGGTCGGCTGGGCGTAGGCCACGCCGAGCACATCAAAGTGATGATGTGCTCCAACTCCGTCGTTGCACGACCTGTGCCGTGACCTCTGACACTGTCCCATGTGACAGAGATCCTGCCTTACGCGTTTCAGGGCGCTCGTCAGTGCGCCGATCATGTCGATGACCTTGCGCGCTCGGGTGACCGAGCGCGCGCGATCGACGCTCGGCAGATGAACGATCGCGAGGATCGTTCGCTCCACAAGTCGACCGTCCTGGCTCTCGGTGAACAGCTGAAAGAGCTCGAGAAAGTCTTTGAGCTTCTCGGTGGTGCCGCGCTGATGCAGAAGACAGTAGAGAAACGTTATGATCCCGTAGGTCGTGGCGAATATAAATTCCTGATGAAGCGAGCCCTCCTCGGGGCTGAGGGTCGTCGTGGCGACGTGCTTGCCGCACGCGTCCTCCAGCAGTCTCAAGGTCATCGGCAGGAGGCCATTGTGAATGACAGCGGTGGTGGGCTCGTCGGCGCGAAGGACGCGCTCCATGGCGCCGAGCATGAGTCTCGCCGCGGCGGCTTTCAAGGTCGCCGACTCCGCGCCCGTGAGATTCGAGCCATCGATGCCGAATTGCAGGGACCACAGAGTGTCCAGGGCGAATTTGAGGACCTGCACGGCAGGCGTTTGCTCGGCCGGCGTCGAGAAGTCGCGAAGACCTTGGAGCAGCTGAATTATCAGGAGGCTCGTCTCGAAGTGACTCATGCGACAGTCGAGGACGCGTTTGACGCGATCGTCGACGAAGTCCTGCCAGGTCTTGCGCACCGGACGCGGCGGAAGTTCGTAGAGCGTCGCCTCCCAGTGATGCTCCTCGTCGCTGCGCACCACCGACGTGAAGTACTCGAAATCCATCGGGTTCAGGCGGATCTTCAGGGTGAGCGATCGCGCCTGGTCGATGCCGTCGGTGAAGAGCTCGGACTCGCTGCTAGCGTTTTCCATCAACGTCGGTTGCGTCCCGTCAACTGCGGATTTTTGACGCTGATGAAGAGCGGACGCGCGCGCGCCGGCGGTGCTGTGACGCCTCGAGCGCTTTCGTGACGAAGCCTCGGCGACGTTCGCGGGACGATTCTTCGAGCCGCTCTTGCGCTTCGTGTGCGGAATTATGTCGACCGTGTCGACCGTGTCGTCGTTGCAGTGGAATCGCACGTAGGGGTTGGGCGGTATGACATCGTCGGGTTCCTGGAAGGCTACTGGGTAGAGGGCCACGAGGAGGGCCACCAGCTCCCGACCGCACGAGAGACCCCGCACCCCCAGGAGATGAAGAACAGCCAGCGAACGCCATCCTCGCTCCTCGACGAGATACTTTCGCAGACACGTCAACTCGTCGCCGTCGTTACGGGTCGCGCAAAGCTCGTGAACGTCCGAGAGGAGCTCGCAGGCCACGAGGGTCGACACTCCTCCGCCGCCGACGGAACTGAAAAATATTAAATGAATTTATGTATATTTTGTTCCTAGTTGAAATAATAAAAAGGAATAAAGAACGCAAAGCAAGCCTCCTTACACTGCTTTGGAATACTTCTATTCCGCAGAATATCAAACTAGTATGGATTTACTGAATCGATGCAGCGTTGCCAAGTTTACCGTCGTCGCTCCGAAGGTAACGGAAAATATATTATTGAATTTACCATTTCTTTGTAACTTCAGATATGAAACTGTAATCTCAGCGCGAAGCATTGTCCGCGATGAAAAAAGTAAAAAGCTAATGGAACGATACACTTTATTAAATTTATGGATGCGTCGCGAATGGAATAAAACACATGTATCGGGTAACGCGATTTTCCAATGCGAGCACAACAATGATAATGTAAGTAGGATCGAGCGGAAAGTATCGGATGCTTCGTAAAAGTGCCGTCACGGAGTCGAGACGAGATACCGGCGAAAGTTTACGCTACTGGGGGCACGTACGATGTTTTTCCGACGGTTCGCCCGTGGAAAATTACGTCGTTCCCCTTTTATCGCTGCTGTACAGATGACGGTTACCATTATCTGAAACGCATTCGCTTTGGACTAGGACAATGCGGCTACTGACTCGTCTCACGAGACTCCGAGATTTTCAGAGTATTGTACGTATCTCGAATCGCGGCTCGAAGGCTCGTTGCATGATCGCGCGTGCTTCGGACCGAGTCACGAGGTATCTACGAGCCATTCCAGTTCAAATCGATGGGTGCGATACTAGAATTTAATTAACAGCATTTAACCATCGATGTCGTTTTAGGCTTCGACACTTTTGGGACGGATCTACGATTTCTGACAAACAAAAAATGTCAGAGAGTCGCCAATCTTTCGATTTTCACCTGGAATGTATAAAAGCATCTTGCTCCTCGCGTGGGAATCACAGTTTGCGTGATGCATGTATACATTCTCGTGACGATATCCAGGGTCATTCACTTATGTCATTACAACAGCGAGTGGAAGCTACGAGAAACGTATTTTTTCCGACGGAATGAAGAATTATATCCACAATCAACAGTTACCGCGGAACCGGCTCGATTCTATCGTCGGATTAAAAGACCACCTTCTCGTCGTGTTGTGTGTAGCGGCAGATACGTATTTAGACAAACAGAGATAACGATCGGTGCATTCAATGGCTGTGGCAACCTGATTACGTTTCACGATACATGATTTAATACCATTCACGCGTAACACTTCACATATCGCATCTGCTCACGTGGGCCTTAAAAATAAAGTTAGCATTGGGATAGGTCGGGATTGACGATTCGAGGCATCCGTTCAAAGTATTTTCACTGATTTTACAGTCAAACAAGACTGGCGAGTGTCCGCTTTAGCGTCTAGGTGTTGCATACTACTTTACGTAACAAATTTGCACAAACTATTCCTATTCATTTTATCAGCGTAGCAAAAATGTTACGACAGTTAAAAAAAAATAGTGTTTTAAAATAATTGATGTGGTCTGAGCATGTGCAGTATTTTTGTTTTTATTTATTTGTTTTTCATGAATACGAAATATTTTTGAAGAATGTTGGCTGAGAATCCAACAGCGTGTGCATAAATCGAGTATTAAATAATGTCCTCAATTTTATCTGCGTGCGTCTCGTGTAACTTGTGCAAGTTTATCGAAGAATGTTGCAGGGACGTAGGATTCGATTCAACCGGTTCGGTGACTTTGCTGAGTGGCGTTCAATCACTCAACTCTCGAAGGCAATGAAACTCTCACGCAGAATATCAGTGCATTACTATAGGGAAGAAAAAGGCTAAAACATTTTCGTGCGAAAAGTGTTTCCAATTTATTTTTACCTAAGAGACACGATCCACTATCCACTATCCACGAAAAAGGGTGCGAATAGCCACATTGTTATTTTTTATCTGTTTTGTCACTAAATCTCAGCACTTAGCTTGTTCGAAGAACGATGAAAATCCGTAAACAGTCGTTTCCACGGAAACTTCGAGCGAGCATTTTCTTGTATCAAGTATGAGAAGAAATATTCCAGGAACAATAATGTCAAACTATCTGAGTACGTCGCGCCACTTGAATTTCCGTACCCAGACTAGTATCCGGACCTTCGATTGGCCTTTCTATCTTTGAGATAGGTCATGATAGCGCTTCGCGCGAAGGCTTGTTGTGATTTACACCTCCTCTCGCCGCTCAAACGGCTTATGCGGCCCCGAGCCGTTATGTCATTAAACGATTCGTAAGTGCGTCATGCGGTCTAGTCGAGGTTGCTCAGAGGCAGAGCTCCGCCGAAGACAATCGCAAACAAGGAACTACAGTAAAACCCCGATTAATTGGGCAACCTCGAGATCGACGAATTTTTAATGCTTTTTTTAAACTTTTCCTGATTGCCGTCGCCAAAATGGATAAATATTAAATTAGAGATAAATGGATAAATATTCTTACCAAAAGGAGAGCACATCCTTCAAATCTCGTCCCTCTTTGACTTGAGCGAGTAATTCAGCGAGAAATATATCGAGCCACGACGATTTCTGAAATAAAGAAAAAACATATAAGATAAACAAACCATTTTTTCGTTACGTCTAACGGAATAAGAGAATAATTGAATTATCTTAATTGATCTGAAAAGAGAATAATTTAATTATTGTTGCTCTTCCTCCAATATCGAATTTCCTCTGTTTTACTTTAGTGGCATCATGAGTGCTATCTATATGTATAAGTCAGAAAGCAGTCGGGGGTCAAGGGCCCCTTGCGGTGGCCATGAGTGAAGCCCCGCTGAGAGTGGGGGCGGGTAGGGTCAATACAAAAGTATATGTTTTTTTCGGGGTTATTTTGTTGTGAATTCTTCCTACATAAAAGTGGTGGCGTATTTACATGTTTCCGTGGGCATGACGGGGCACATTCAAAATGTTTCGTATGTGACGTATGACCCGACAGAAAAACCGATAGGAATTGTTTGGTCTGTTTTCGATTCCTCGAAATCAAGTATTTCGTATGTGTCATAAGTATAGGTCATTCCATTCCAAATCGGCGTCAACAAGTCAGTGAAATTTGATGATTTCACTATCGTCATTATTGGGCGCTTATAACTAAGTCGTTTTAATGATGCCACGAAGCGGTACGTTTCAGCGTCGACTATAGCCGTAAGCCCGAAGGACGAAAGAGACAAATGGAACGGCTGTCTTTGGGGACGTAGATAATACAACACCAACGGCCGCGTAAACAAGGTAAATGTGACGAGATCGCTGCGCGTCTCGGGAGTCAAGTGCGTGTAAGTCGAAGTGAGAGTCCGTCTCAGGTAGCGGCCAACTCTGTGACTATCTTTTTATTCTATTCTTTGAAGTAAAATAATTGTAGAATAAAATGCGATGCTAATCCTGTTTCCTACGTTCAGTCAGACGTTCAACGGCGGTCAGCGGCTCGACGTGATTTCTAATCACACCGTTTTTCTCCGAAATCGATAAAAAATGTAAAATAGTTTTTTTTTCATAACTTGTGAAGCGTCGATACCGCAGATGACAAATGTGTAAGGAGTGGTCGTAAGTCATCCAATGATCAGAATCGCGTGGATCGGTCGGTGTGATCGGACAAGTGGGCGTCGTTACCGGCAATTACCGCGTTGTCGTTGCGGCGTTCGCTGCGTGTTGCAGCTCGCAATGCAAGCGACTGCCCAGAATATACATGTCGGTGAGTAAGATACAAAACTTGTAAGTCATCCCAGAGGCGCCGTCGGCGGGACATTTAAGCCAGTGACCGCCGAGCAAAATACACCACGAAATTGTCTGTTGTGGCGACGAATACCTATTATATGTTGCAACGAATCTAAGCGACTGACTTTATGGATGGTAGCTTTGTCTATTCGGATGTACTTTTTATTTATTTATTTGTCACAAAACGTCCTCCGAAGTGCGAATGAACCGCTGTTATTGAAACTCGAATTAAAAGCATGTTTTATATATACAGCGATAAGCGACACGTGTAGACACCGAAAAACAAGCATCATTACCGGCACTTCACACAAAATATCAGGTGTCAAAAATCAAGAGATACTCAATTAACATTTTTCATACTTATCGATTAGGTATTATATGAGCGTGAAATCGATAACGCTGCTTCGTCATTTGTAAATTATAAATAATCGTTCTTACATATTGTACTCAGAAAATTTCTTTCAAGGACTTTATAGGCGGCACTTCGATTTATTTTACATAGTCACAGCCTGACATAAGCAGCCCAAGCGTATCTATAAATACGATGTAAAGTACAGATATCGTATTTAATTGCACTGATCTCTAAAGCAGATTAATAATTCATTCGAAATCACTACTTCTTCGTCACATTTCACAAGAAAATTCGCAAGAATTCACCGTCGCAAAATATTTTTATTACGAATCCCGCACTAACGTCTAATCATTGGAAACGTTAAAAATCCAAGAAAATTTCCAGCCCGTTATTATCTAAAATAAAAACAACTAATCTTCGAACCAACTAACTATACATTATCGACTGTTTCAGTGACACACACAATTTCCTCTCTTACTGGTAAAAATCACACAAGAACGGATGACAGGTGCGCTAAAATCCGGATAGACCCACAGTTGTCTCGCTTACCTCGTAACTCTGGGGTTCGGCGTGAATGAAGTTGTCCCAAAGCAATTGGAGTCTCGTGGACGATGCCGAAGAAGACATCGCCGATGTTGAGGACTCCGCCGGCGGGCCGCTTGTTTGGGGCCTCGATAACGCACTGATAGCCGGCTTCACCTCCTCATGACGCTGCGTCCCCGGCGTTTATCGGGCTCGTTCGGCGGGGGGTGGAGGGGGGAGGGGCTGCCCCCAAGGCGCTCCCGACGAGTCTCCCACCTTGCGCCCCAGGAATCGTTCACTCGGCGTCCCGAGGGGGATTTTTTTTTTTCGACACCTGGAAACAGAGACCGCCGATGGTTTGAGTGGTGCGTCGCAGACTGAAGCCGAACACACGATCGCGTCGAGTGTTTCAATGCCGCGAGTGCAATCTCTTCTCGCGCTCGTCGTACGGCCGACGCGCAAGAGACGAAACCCTCACTGCCGCGCGACGATATTGCGGCTGTTGTGACCGCGCGCGTCGAGCACTCGACGTCCGCGGTAATAAGACTTATATAACAAATCCCCCACATTCCGGTTTGACCAGTTACTACCTTCCTCGGGGAAGCCTGAAAACTTCTCGCGAGACGGGGAGAGCACTAACCCCCCGGGGGCGTGTGCACACGCAGTTGCAGCCGATTGCGTCTCGACGTCGCAGCTCATATACCGTGCCCATTATTTCCCTGCCTAGGTTAGAAGTTCCGTTCTTGCCAATTGTGGCCATTGCATGCAAAGGAAAAAAAACATAACATGTGATCGCATAAAAAAAAATTGAGACGATCATTCAGTGAATTTATATGAATTTGTTCGAAAAATATGCATTTAGTTACAGGAAAATAATAATTTAAAAAACAAAATAATAAAAAATCGCCATAATCGGTACAGTAGCCACTAACGGTATATCCACCCTATACCGATTATTGGGATCTATGAAAAAATGACCGATGGAAAAAATGGCCGCGCTTAAATCACACTTTTGTGCGTGGGGCCATTTTTTCCAAACTCAGCCGGCGACGAGCGAGCGACGAGCTACGATTTACAAAGCTGGACTTGTACGCACGAGCACGCGACACTTTATCGGAGTCTCGCTCCTCCGCAACTTTGGCCCTCGCTCACTCTTTCCGATATCTCGCACGTCTCGCGACGCGCGAGACGGTAAGAGAGAGCGAGGAGAAAATCGAGTGTCAGAGAAAGAGAGATACCGAGATAGACGTATATATAGGTTGGAAGTCCCCGTGGCGCCTGAATTTTTCTTATCTCGTCGAGGGTATTCGAAGCAGGAGAACTATCGGATATTGTCTCGTTCCTGCTGCTGCGGAATTGCAGCAGGAAGAAAAATAGTCGGAAAATTTAACCCTTTCGTAATTTTTATTTTTTATTTTATACGACAAATTGAATATAGTGGTCATTAGATAAATAACAAAAGTATCTAAAATCATCCTTATTCGTCATAGGGTCTCAAAATTCGAACCATGGGTGCCAAGAATGTGACGTCATAATGCTACATTAACATTTGCAGTGATAAAAATGGATCCTCTTCTGCGTCTTAAAGCATTTACGCATTTAACATAAGTTCTTTTTATGTCTCATATTTTATTTCCACATGATCTCCTGTGATGAAATGCGACGCGTGACTGTTGCGCCTCAATATGAGCATAAGAATAATAAGCTGACAGATATCCAACAAAAGAAAACTTCTCTCGAGGTATAACATACACATTGCAATTTTCCAGTGACCTTCACGAACTTAAAAATTATTTTCGTGCAAGTCCACAGATTTTTTGCTATTTTCTGGACACATGGTCAAACATTTGTATTTCCTTGTGTCACAAAAAAAAATGTATGTTGAATATTTCAGCTCATGCTGAAATTTAACATCAGTCTGACAGAAAATATACTGATTCGAAAAAACCTGTCCATTTTTTTTCCTAAACCCATTTTCTGCGACAAGACCCAAAAATGTTGCTGCGTGAAACAAACATTCATCTCAACCAATTTTTTTTCTCCAACGCGACGATAGTTCTGCCTTCGACTGAAAATCGTTGTCCGCGTATCATGCGAGTCGAGCAACTTCGTCGGCATCACTAAAAACACCCGGCAAGATGGAAGGCAATGCAACTGGACTCGTTATCTCGAGGGAGGAGCGTGCATGACGCGGGTGTCACGATGATTGTCATTCGTTCTTGCGAAGCGAGAAAAGAAAGCCGGACGTTTATGGATGAATATATACCATTTGTTGACGTTTCGCCACAGTGAACTGATAAAGTCATGTTAAAAGTGTGAGAAGCAATAAAGTGCTTCTATTATATTTTTTTTTTATTGAAAAGCTTTTCTCTTTTTTCGCTATGACACATATCCCGTGTTACTTACGACGTAGCCTCTGGGATTGCGGTGTCTTCTTTTATCCGATTTATTTATATCCAACGATTAATTATCGCTTTCCGCGATACGAAGTGATTTTTCGTTGGCACTTTTGTTGCAGGGTTTTCACTGGACGCACAATGGTGTCATTGATCACTCGATCACAGCCACGCAGTCGATGAATGGTCTTCGCGGCGAGTTTATATCCCCGCGTGAACACGTCTTTAATCAACGAGAGCCTAACTCGCTATGTGCCGAGCAGTCGTAGCGAGCGATTCATGCCGATTATCTTTCCTGACGGGTTCCTCCTGCTGCTATCCAGTTGGACGACCGAGATTCATATCTCATTGACGCCAGCTGTAACGTCACGCTAATTCGACGTCCCCAGGTTCGATTCGTCTGCTCGAAGTAGCCTGGGAGTTGCGAAAGTACATATACGACGGTCCGGCTCCGTCGAAGGTGGCGGCGCGACCCGGTTCGCAGTGTTTGACAAAACGTCACCGACTGACGTTTCGACACACGGGTAACCGACGAGGAAGAGACCTTCGACAATGCAAGCCGGTGCATGAACGTGGAGACGACCACGTACCGCGCGACGGAAACTTTCCGCCAAGGGATGAACGACAATGACGCTCGACCCCCGCCTTCGCGGAGAAGAATGACCGCGCTTGGGCTGCTTGGGTATCGTGATTCATTTAAAGGGACCAGGAACAATGACGCGCCCTCGTGTGTGCGAACAGAGGTTTAACCAGCGTAGGAGCCCTTGCTGTTTTTGCGAACATGTTTTTTTTTTTCACTTTCATAAAGTTTGAAAACTCTGGCAAATTTGAAGCTTATTCCAAAAAGCACCTGCCGGAAAAATAGAAAATCCGAGAAAATTGTTGTTGTTGTTTTTTTCCCCTCGAATAGACAAGCCATACGAACCTTCGGTATATTCTACAACCATTGGTTATATTATGGTATAAATAGAATATATATACCGTAATAGACGTAGAAGAGTGACCGTAATCTGTTCGTGCATTACGAAATTTGCTAAAAATGTTTCAGACTTTTTACTTCGCTCGCAACGGCTCCGAGCTCCGGAAGAAAATATCCTATAAATTCCTCAGTCGCGCGTCTATCGTTGAGATTATTTTATCGCGAGATTCCCCACACGTCTGGCGCATGACGAAAGCCGTTGACCTTATATTCGTTGAATCCCACGAACCGAAACTAATTGTACGCCAGACTTCGCGAATAATGTATCTCATGAAATGTATTACTTTGACATAAGACCAACGTAATTGCGATAACGAAACTTTTTTTTTTCTATGATAATCGGATTGCCTTGCGTCCTCTTTTATCGTCGACAAATAAGACTGTAAAGCGTTCGTAATTCAACCGATAGTTACATTTATCGATGCTTCTGAAACAAATCCGCTGTGAAGTGACTCTAATTTGAGTCCAAGTTTTTTTTCGTCATGGCTTGAGTTATAATTGTTTCTCTTATTGTAATTTTAATAGACGTCGCGATTGTTACGAAAATTGTGGAAAATCATCCCTCTTTTAAAAAGTTCATGAGTAACGGAAAGCATTGTTAGCAAACTTTCGAGCTGTGATTGGCTGGGACTGTCAGACCGAGTCCAGGTTGATTTGTCCTTGATAACTTTGACAGTTTTGTCAAATATCGTATTTTTTTTAATCCACTAAAAAAAGGTTGATGACAGTGTTTTCAGGGGTAGAATATTCGACTTGAGAACGATGGTATAGGTTAAAAGTCGATATTTTGAAAAAATAAATTTCGTGACCCCAATTTGGGCGGTTTTCGGCCCGGCGGCCAGATCTACGATTTCTGACAAACTGTTCGGGCAAAAATTTTTTTTTTCAAAATCAACTAAAAAAGGGTTGTAACCAGTGTTTTCAGGGGTAGAATATGCGACTTGAGAACGATGGTATAGGGTAAAAGTCGATATTTTGAAAAAATAAATTTCGTGACCCCGATTTAAGCGGTTTTCGGCCCGGCGGCCAGATCTACGATTTCTGACAAACTGTTCGGCCAAAAAATTTTTTTTTTCAAAATCAACTAAAAAAGGGTTGTAACCAGTGTTTTCAGGGGTAGAATATGCGACTTGAGAACGATGGTATAGGGTAAAAGTCGATATTTTGAAAAAATAAATTTCGTGACCCCGATTTTCGCGGTTTTCGGCCCGGCGGCCAGATCTACGATTTCTGACAAACTGTTCGGCCAAAAAATTTTTTTTTTCAAAATCAACTAAAAAAAGCTTGTAACCGGTGTTTTCAGGGGTAGAATATGCGACTTGAGAACGATGGTATAGGTTAAAAGTCGATATTTTGAAAAAATAAATTTCGTGATTTCGATTTGGGCGGTTTTCGGCCCAGCGGCCAGATCTATGATTTCTAACAAACTATTCGGCCAAACATTATTTTTATTTATTTTTTTTCAAAATCAACTAAACCAACTTTTTAAGGAAAGACTAGCAGCAATATCGTAAAAAAAAAATTAATTCCTTTGATGGGAAAGTCTCTTTCTCGTATAATCTCTCGTTGAACCTTTCACCAAATAGATTCTACGAATAGCTTTGCGAACGGCATAAGATGCAATTTATTCAAGTTGCCAGAAGCCGGAAGCCGCTAACAAATGTCGGGACTCCAGCGGTTGCCCCTTTAATTCCCACTGGAGAGTCCTCAGCCATCAAGGCTCTGCGTCCCGAGGAACATTGGTAAACAACGATAAATCTGCGCGGGAGCACGTGCAAGCACACTTTCAGACAGTCTGCTTGTGCAGTGTGCTTGTTATGCGTTTTCAATCAGTATCTCGGCGGCCCGACGATAATAACCAGGCTTATTGTCCCTACCCTATAGCTTATTGTCTTCGGTATTCCCTCATTATACACGTATCTCAGTTTTCCTGCGTCGTCAATGGCGATTGCCACTCAGAAACCACGTTTTATCAATTGCGTCGAAAATTTCAGACTAACGACAATAATAATTATAGTTTTATTTACAATTATAAATGTGTTCACTTGCGAACCGCGTGACACGGATTTTTGTGAGAGGAACAATTGCGAAAATTAAGCTCGAAACTGGGCAGCGAGAAATTGGGTGAATAATTTATATGCGAGATCTTATCGTATTCTTCGCCGAAATGTTCGGATAAATCGCGTGTAATGACGCAAGCAAGCCACGAGATTCCGCACGCGTGAGAATAATCGAAATCTGTTATTTATATCAACGTGAAAGCGCAATCTCGATGATCAAGCGATATTCCGGCTATTTTTGGCACACATGCGTTTTAATTCGGGCCTGACTTCCCCGTGTCTTGAACATAGGATTAATCAGCAGTGGTAAATATGCATGATTATCAACAATTTTCAAATTTCTTTGGTTGCCCTTGAAAAATATTTACATTTTTTAAAAATGCATTCCCAATGTATTCTTAAAATATAATCCGCTGCAAATGCATGGCAGATATATTTTCGAATACTCTATTATCAAATCATACCATTTTCGAATGGAAAAACGGCGAAAATAAGTATATGAAGCCGAAAAATAGAAAAAGAAATCAAAGAAAAAACTTCCGAGTGATTTACGAGCTCTTATCATAAACGCCGAGACTGTTTAGATAAACAGCGTGTAACAAGTATACAGATTCCAAACGCGGTAACGTGCAATTTGATAATCTTGGATTTCTTTTTGAGAATTCATCATACAACATAAGTTGATAACTATAAACAGCGAACGTTCGTATGTAACCGATAGTGCGCGGGCGCGACCTTCGACTCACGCTTCGCACACAAACAATCAAGGGAAACTCTTCGGCAAATCACAGTTTTCAACTTACGCGCAGGCTCTCGCCAATCGGCGAGCTCTTTCGTATCGTGTTTGTTGTGTATGCTCCAGTTTATTGACGGACCTATGGACGAGCCCCCGGAGCAACGAATACGCCTCCGACAATTCGATTTTTCGTTTCGCACGTTCGGCTATCGTCGCGATAATATAATAAGCACAGATCACGCCGAGCATCGCATGAGCGATTTTATTTTCTTGGTAACCGCGATTTCATTGCGCTGGTTATTTAGCGACAGACCGGACTCCATTATTGACTTACGGAGAGAGAAACGAGCGCCTCTCGAGGCGCATGTAGGAGCCTGCCTATTGTGTGGCCGGATTTGAATGTATTAGCAGAGCTCGTCGCTGTCTCATTGAATTGGAGCCGTTGCTACCCCAGAGCTAATAAATCGGGCAATCGATAAATCAGTCAGTCGGGAACCCAGCAAAGTATAGCAACTGGAAGGAATATGCGTCAACTAGACTTTTTAGAAAAATAACAGCGATGTCTCTATGAGAGACGCTCAGTAGGTATGCCGAATGGGTACTAATCTGCTTGACGCACATTCATACATTTGCCTACTGAGGATAAACCTGAGTCCTACTGTAATCCGACAATTCCTGGGGTCTTGTTGAAGGGTCTTCAACCCTACAACCGAACCCTTCCAAAGCCTTCAAAAGCCTTCAACCTTTCAAATGAAGGGTTTTTTTAGGAAGCCATTGATGGTTAGGAACAACATACTCCGTTATTTGTTTTTGCTCCGAAACATCTACCATCACAGCAGAACTTGATGTACACACCTTGGGCTCTCTAGCACGGCCTCACTCAGTAGCAAAAAACTGCTATGTATTTTTTCCCAAACCGTTATGAACAAAAGGAAGTTCAGAACGCCGGTAGGATTACAAAATTACCTGCATATCTGCTTTTGATCGCATCATGATATATTTATTGAATACAATGGATTACACCTTCAATTACCGTCTGTCGGTATGTCACATAGCTTGAATAGTGCTGTGAGATTTTGCGGAAGCTTCAGCGGAGGATGGCACGCGAGAGCGACCTAGTCGGCCCGCATATCATCGCCTCGGTAGCGCAGTAGGCAGCGCGTAAGTCTCATAATCTTAAGGTCGTGAGTTCGATCCTCACCCGGGGCATATTTTTTGCAATTTTGGAGTAAGATCATACAATAGGACCCCTTAGACCCCTCAACCACTGCTCCATAGCCTGGTACCACCTCCTCTTTCATTTCCTAACTGAAGGTCAAATATTTTGATATTGTTTCAGAGTCAAATGATGCTTGTGTGAGTGCACACGAGTTGTTTAAACATATTACAAAACAAAAAATATTGGATTTGACATATTCAGGGCCTGAGGCGTGTTGTCTCCGATAATTTGAGTTATAATTCCGTAGCAGACGAAAAAGAGCAAATGTCGGGTATAAAGTAAGAGTAGCGCTACCGTCTCGGTCAGGACATGGGTAGGCAGAATTAATTTTTAATACTTGGCGTCGAGACATTACCGCGTCTCTTGATTAGCGACAGACCATCGGTTGTTATTATGGATGGTATTTTTGGTTGAAGTTATTTTTTCCTAGGTTATTTTTGTAAAAAATAAATTGTCGAAGTTATTTAGACACTAGAAACAACGCGCTTTAAATTTATCGACCATGACGTAGCATCGTCGACCAATCACAGCCCGAATTATACTGGCTTCAGTATTTCGATATATTCGATTATCGATGTGCCATGTCCTTTTTAAGAGAGGATGGAGACGATTAAAATGGTAGGATGGTGGATTTTTTCTTTATAACAACGCAATGTTTGTTACAAGATATGTTTATTTACAGTATTAAAGTAATGCAAAGTACAGAAACGTTTTCTTAGGGGCGACAACTTATTTGCGCCTTCGCCGGGGCTCGTTGGGATTCTTCTTCATCCAATACTTGACACCGCTGCCAGGTCGAATTCCCAGCATCGCCGACTTGGAGTTCACATCGCGCATCACGAATGGCGAATAGCCGGCGATGTAGTCGTCGTTGAGTGGGTCGTTCTTCATTCGCGCCAGACGAGTGGGTCTCTGATCGGGGACAGGTTGATCCTCGCAAAGAATCGGATTAGTTGCGTGTTTTCCACCTCGTGGTGTTGGCAATGAGAACTGGAAAGAAATAAACACAATTAACGAAGCGGACACATATCGCCGCGTGGGGTTCTATAGGAGTGTTCAAAGAATATCTGGTCACATGATGACTTAATCCGTCTCCTACACCTTAAAACTTAAATAATTATTAAAGGAACGCTACTATGGGTTGAATAAATATTACCTTCTTTCCTTTCGCGGACAACGGTTTTCGTAGATTAATGTGGATTTGTTGTTTGCCTTCGTCATCCAAAGATACAGCCACCTTCTTCAGTGTCTTCATGCCGCAGGATGGACAAAAGACTTTGGTCATTATACTGGTTGTCTTGAAACAGGCGTAGCACCGAAAAATAAACGTTCGCATTTGCTTGATCACACGACCGTCAAGCGCCGCGACGTTCAAACCAATCTGCATCAAAACGTTTTGCATTGCGAAATCCGTCGTCATGCAAGCTACCGTTGCCGGCTTCTCACCGAGAATGTCCGATTCCATTGCCTTCTTTGCCTTCGCTATGTTGTCTGTTGTAAACAGAAGGAAATATAAGATTTCTTGCCCTAATTTTTTTATTGCTGTTTCCCTAAGCTGCAGAACGGTGTCCAAAGAAATTGCACCACGAATTCGAAAGTTGAGAAAATGAAAACTGTAAAAACGACCATAGAAATAACGACCAAAGACGACAAAGAAATGCGCTATGAAACGACCAAAAACGACATCGAATGCACCACGAATTCGAAAGTTGGGAAAATGAAAATTGTAAAAAAGACCAAGTGTGAGTAATGAAGGAAACTTACTAGGCGTTATCCATCCACCATCATCACTGTCCTCGTCTTCGCTTCCTCCGTCACCGGAGTCGTCGTAGCTCTCGGGTTCGGGCTTTGCTGGCGCGAGAATATCGTCCACTTTGTGATCACCCTCAAGCTCTAATTCCTCCACATTGCACTTCAAACTCTTAAACTTTGCAGCCAGATCATTAGCATCAGCCTGCTCAGCATCTGACGCAGCAGTCAAGTAATCTGATTCATTCTCGGAGTCCGAAGATTCAAGAGAGCTGGACTCGTCCTTCGCTTCGTTGTTTTCTTCCTCGTTCGACTTGTCATTATCTTTCAACTGCACTACGGGCTTTTCATTTTCATTGGATTCCTCACCCGCGGTGTTGTCCCCTTCCTCGTCCTCGCCCTCACTTTCCTCATCAGCACCCGGAAGATAAAAACCAGCTATGCTTTTTGGATGCTCCAGTGGCTGACCTTTTGTTGCGGTGATGGTTCTTGGAATGGCAGGGGCAGTTTTGAGATGAGCACTTCCTACTCTTTCCTTCTCCAATTGATAAGTTAAAGCTATAACTTTGATATCAGTCGCGGAGAGACTGGTGTAATCTCCAGTTTTCTTGGCAAATTCGGTCACTAAAAAAAAACCAGTATGTCACGAATTACCAAATGAAAGAGACCCAAAACTTAGTTATTCCTTAATAATGCAGTGAAAGACCCAATTATGGACTTCAAGAATGCTTACCAAACACAATATTCTCCTGAAAAGCATCTTTGATAACCAAATCGTACGGAAGTACAACCAGTCTCCTCAGCTGTCGCTTGTTCTTTATCTCGTTCACGACACTCTCATCCGTGATAATATTAGTTCCGATATCCTGCAACGTAGAAATTACATGGATGCCAATTATTACATCAACAACAACAAGCCGAACAACAAAAACCGCAATGTGACCACGTGCATATGACAATTCGGCGCTGACCTCATAACCTAACATAATTCGTAAACATCGTGGAAACAATGAAAAGCAAAATGTTCCTCTTCGGAACATTAACTGCGCTTCGTAATTACCTGCAGAGGTACATTCTTTATGAACGCACTGGTGTCAACCACCAAATATTCCACTTTATTTTCGGCACTCATTGTTGTAAACACATCGGTCGAACGTGTCGGCGGCGATGAAATTCGTGACTCCGTGAACCGAGTGAATTTTCACCGCCGGGACGGGAACCATTTTCTGAAACAAAAGACGCTCTCCCCTCCCCCGTCGTACTACATATCGCCGACATCCAATCAAATGCGTTGATCGGGAATTCGCGCGAGCCAATCGCGTCGCGCAAAATCACCCTCAGACTCGTTTGCGCGACTCAACGCAACAATAGCGTCTCATGAAAATACGGACCTAACAAATTAAGAGTACGCGAAATGCCCCTCTCCCTCCTCCTCGCTCGTTCTCTCTCTCTCCCTCGCGCTTTACACCCCCTCCCGCCGTCTTGCTCGCGCCAACGTCACGAGTCCCTCGCGTATCACCTTGCTCGATGATAACGCAGAAAGGGAGTGTTTCCGACCAACACAATCGGCGGCACGACTCGCGATGCGCCGCGAACGTCGCAGGTGCTCAGCAGCTCCGTCGGCGCGCTTGAGGCTCGAGGTTACCGCTGGATCGCGAATTCGTTGATAACGAAATAATAAGTATATCAGAGTGCTCAGCGGTGGTGTATTACGCGCGCGCGCGCGCGCCCTGACGACGACAGGCCACGGCGATTGCTTAGCGGGCAGCGCGACAGTCACAGCCAGTCACAACAGAACCATCAATGCCCCTCTCTAATGGGATGCGAAAATTCTCGTGACTGAGTCACAACGTTATATTGTGTCTGTGTGTGTGTGCGTGTTTTTTTTTTCTTCGTCGGACCGATAACGAGCGAATTTTGCGTCAGCCGTTTCGACTGCTTCGACGGACAACGTTTTCCAAGTGATTCGCGTATTGCTCCGTCCCTATCGTTATTTTTCACTCTCTGTCTTTCCCTCCCTCTGTCCCTCTCTCTCTATCTCTCTTTTTTCCCCTTCTCTCTCTCTCTCCGTTGCACTTTCGCGGACCGACGAAATCCCAGGAAAGTTTTGACGGCAGTGGGGATCGACGCGCTTGTTTGACAAACAACACGAGCGAAATCGCCGTGCGAATGTGAAATTGATGCCTTCTGGACAGTTCTCCCCGTTGGCACCGACGACGGACATATCGTCGACTCGTCGACGGCCGCGAGTGCGCGCACGTAACGAGCAATAAGCGCGATAAACGCGATATATACGCGATCGCGTTGGTCGCGCGAGGATTACGAGCGCCGCGCGATATCCGCCGTTCTAGTCTTTGCGTTCCTCGATGAGTATCGATATGATAAGTGCACATTGGACCGTTGTTTTCTGTCGGCGTGACGAACGGAAGCGCCGAACGGGCGAATTCGGCTTGTGTTAGTTAACCGCCGCCTCGATTGTTCGATATCGGCGATCGTCGGGGAGCGCGACAAAAAAAAACACCCCGAAAGGTTAGACGACGGAATACGGGGACTACTTATCAATCTGTGGTTTTGTCCTTACCCTGGGTCAAGCAGAAGCTGGCGCAGGGATGAACACTGATTTTCCTCCCCATTAACTACCAAGCAGGACTTTGTATTTGCTGTGTATCCAATGTAAATAATTGGAAATGTAGATGTGCATAAAAATATAGCAAGAATGTATATTTAAAAAATGATTGGTACCTTTAGCGTTTGTTGATAATTACTGATAGCTGATCTGACAAAAAAGTATTTAATAAAAATATTTTCCATTATCTTTCCACACTTGAAAGATCCTGTATATATAAATAGAGCACCTAATTGTCGTTACATAGAAGTTGTTTGCACGACGATGTGTTCGATGAATTTGAATAAGCTGGCATTAAATTGAATAGCAGGATTGAACAATAATTTCAGGTGGTACTGTTGCTTCAACAAGAAGGATGTTATGATCCCCCTGCAGCATTAGTCTGTCAACAGAGAGCTGCCGAAGCAAAGATACGATGTCGCATTGTGACGGGGAGGCTGGGACGCCAGGGTTTCATCAGCTCAGCATAACCAGTGAGAAATTGAACAAATTTTTTGAATTTTTCTACCACTTCCAATAGCGGAGATAATAAAGGCCGAAAATGTTATTCCAGTCGAAGCTGCGGTGCTGAGAAGCTCGTCGTTCCTGAAGCCCAATCCATACGTCGAATTCTCGGTGGACGACAAGAGTCCTCGAAAAACTGAAGTCTCCAAATCGACTTATCAGCCAAAATGGAACGAGGAATTTACCATTCTCGTGACGCCGTACTCACAGTTGCACTTTCGACTGCTGGATCACAGTACCTTTCGGAAGGACACAATGATCGGCGAGAAGCGCATAAGTCTCTTTCAAATTCTCGCGCATTACAACGGGAAACTTGAGAATTTGGAGCTTACGCTCGATCTGATGAACGAGAGCAAACACGACTCGCAGCTCTCCAAAGTCGGCGAACTGGTGACGCTTTTCAATGGATTGAAGATCGACATGAGCGGCGTTATAGCGCCGACCGTCAACGAACAGATGAGACAGTCTCAGTGCTCCATCGCTGGCGCGCCGTTGCCTCTCGGTGAGTCCAAGTCTCACATTATTTTCCTTTCGATATTAAATCTTCCAGTTCGCGCTCTTTTATTCAATAAACATCTCTTATTCATGCGTTATAATAATAATTGCAGGGGCTTCAAATAGCGATACGACGAACAGTCGTAGTATCCTCAACGGTGGAATCCGCGCGCTTATGCGCGGTCAGGGCACGGAAAACACGGCGCCGTCGACGGTGCAACCGGCGATGGTGCAGCGAAGCTCGTCGAACATGCTGCACGAGGCCGGTTACAATTCCGTGGTCGCGCCGGCGAATATCAGTATAAATAATGCTCAGATGGTCGAGCCGGGGCCGCCGATGGCCAACGACTCGCTGAACAATCATAACGTTAGCGTCGGCAGCAATACGGCGCTGACGGTCGGACCAGCAGCCGGCGATCCGTCCGCCCAAGCGGGCTCGTCCGTGGCTCGCGATCGCGCGTATCTCGCGATGGAAGGCGAGACCGAGAATTCCGCGACCCCCGCCGAGGAGCCGCTGCCCGCTGGGTGGGACATGCGATACGACATTTACGGCAGGCGGTATTACGTGGATCACAACACGCGAAGCACGTCGTGGGAGCGACCGCAACCGTTGCCCCCGGGATGGGAGGTTCGTCGGGATCCGAGAGGGAGGATATATTACGTGGATCACAATACCCGGAGCACCACGTGGCAGAGGCCGAACACGGAGAGGCTCCAGCACTTCCAGCACTGGCAGGGCGAACGGCAGTACGTCGTTCAGCAGGGCAACCAGCGGTTTCTGTATCCTCAGGTACGATTGTTTCGTTTCGAGCGATGTTTGCCGAGCGAACGAAGCGACAATGGAATAAGGAAACGAAGCTAACTTGTTGAGCGTATTTATTTGGTTTTCAGGCTCACGGTGGTCAAGCTGTCGTCGCAGGTCCTTCGGTTGCCACAGTCGACGAAGACGACGCCCTGGGTCCTCTGCCCGCGGGTTGGGAGAAACGAAAGCAGCCCGAGGGTCGGGTTTACTACGTGAATCACAAAAATCGAACGACCCAGTGGGAAGATCCGCGCACTCAGGGCCAGGAGACCGGAATCGACGAACCTCCGCTGCCCGACGGATGGGAAATACGGCTCACCGAAGATGGCGTACGGTACTTCGTCGATCACAACACCAGGACTACTACATTCCAGGATCCTCGGCCAGGCGCGCCAAAAGGGTAACATAATCCTCAATCTTCTACTCTTGAAAAAATTCTACTTTTCAAAAAACCCTTAATTTATCTTCAATTCGTTCAACAGACCAAAAGGTGTTTACCGCGTGCCGAGGGCGTACGAAAGATCATTCCGCTGGAAGCTCTCGCAGTTCAGGTTTTTGTGTCAAACAAATGCAATGCCCAATCATATAAAGATCAGCGTCAGTCGGCAAACACTTTTCGAAGATTCTTATCACCAAATCATGAACGCCGAGGCGTTCGCGCTTCGTCGCAGATTGTACATAATCTTTAAGGGGGAGGAGGGTCTCGATTACGGCGGAGTTTCGAGGTAAACATCCGCGAGCATTATCGACAGTTCGATGCCACAAGAGACGATAGATAATATCAAACTTAATGTAAAATTCTGATTTTCTTATCAGGGAATGGTTCTTCTTGTTGAGCCACGAGGTACTCAATCCGATGTATTGCCTTTTCGAATATGCCAACAAAAGCAATTACAGCCTGCAGATCAATCCGGCGTCGTACGTTAATCCCGATCATTTGCAGTATTTCAAGTTCATCGGCAGGTTTATCGCGATGGTAAGAAATTTCACAATCCTATTTCGATCACCTGTTCTCTCTCAGCAAAAAAAAAATTAATAATTTTAACTCTTCGCAGGCTCTTTACCACGGACGTTTTATCTACAGCGGCTTCACGATGCCTTTTTATAAACGCATGTTAAACAAAAAGTTGATAATGAAAGACATCGAGTCCATAGATCCGGAATTTTACAAATCTCTCGTGTGGATAAAGGAGAACAATATCGACGAATGCGGCCTAGAACTCTATTACAGCGTTGACTTTGAGATTCTCGGTCAGGTGATACACCACGAGTTAAAGGACGGCGGCGATAAGATCCGCGTTGTCGAGGAAAACAAGGAGGAGTACATGAGGTAAGGAAAATCTATGTTGCAACAAAGACCTTCAGAATAGGATGTCTCTTTGTCGGTACCTTCAGCGCGATTTTGTCGACAGGTTAATGACCGAATGGCGGATGACGAGGGGCATCGAGGAACAGACCAAAGCCTTTTTGGAAGGTTTCAACTCGGTCGTGCCACTCGAGTGGCTCAAGTATTTCGACGAACGAGAACTCGAGCTTATGCTCTGTGGAATGCAGGAGATCGACGTCGACGATTGGCAACGCAATGCGATTTATAGGCATTACACGCGTAACAGCAAACAAGTCTTATGGTTCTGGCAGGTAACGAACGCGTTTACAATTATGATATATAGTTAAGAGTGAGTATTTGTTTGTGTAGGCAAAGCACACTAATATCTTCCCATTTGCAGTTCGTGAGGACGACGGATAGTGAGAAACGAGCAAGGTTACTGCAATTCGTCACAGGAACATGTCGTGTACCGGTCGGAGGGTTCGCCGAGTTGATGGGTAAGTTCTACGAGCATTAAGGAAAGCAAATGTTGTGAATATAGTAATCAATATCGTCTTCGTTTTGTCTAAATAGGAAGCAACGGTCCCCAAAGGTTCTGCATTGAGAAGGTCGGCAAGGACACTTGGTTGCCGCGATCGCACACGTGCTTCAACAGATTGGATCTACCGCCTTACAAGAGCTACGACCAAATGGTGGAAAAGTTGAATTACGCGATCGAGGAGACCGAGGGCTTCGGCCAGGAATAGTACCGCGCAACGCGAGTTACCCGGTGCCGACGCGGACAGACGGTTCAATGATTCACGCGACGATTGTCGCGTTCATAGAAGTAGGCGAGTTTGGTGGCCGTTTGCACGGTCGATTGTGTCTTCGATAACGAATTCCATTGATCGGGCAGTCTTGCGAACGACAGGACTGAATGAATGAAAAGAATGAGAAAAAAGCCCACTCGAGCGAGAAAAAAAAAGTGAAAGCAAAACTAACATCGTAGACGATTGGAAGACGACGCCCCTTCCGCGATGTATAAATATTAAATAATTGACTGTCGTCACTAATGATTTCAAAGAATAGGGGATATCAAACCTAGCGCGCGTGTCTGTCGGGGAACGCGAATCAGTAGTACATAGCCAAATTACGCGCCACCTCCGTGTGGTCTGCGATCGAGAGAAAATGAAGCCAAACAAAGGAGGAGGCTTTCGGGGGGGAGGGAAAAATAGGGAGGGGGGGGGGCTCGACGCGCACGGTGTGCACAGACAAAAAATATCATTGAAATGCCCAAAGCACTCCCAACACTTTTGTTCCTAAATTTCGTGATTTCTTGAGTATAACAGAAGAAAGAAAAATATATTCTTTTGGGCCCAATTACCAGACGACGATGAGTTAAATTCCGCGCAAATCGTGTTCTGTCATTGATTTGTGGAAAGCGAGTTGCGTTCTTTAAACAGCTGAAATTTTAACGCGGCACTTGGTACGGATCTCTGACGGTTGTAACTGTAGGGATTTTTATTGATACTTTTCACAGGGTGGCTACTTTCTATCCCTCTCTCTCTTTTTCTCCCTCTCTGCAAATCTGTCGGGAAAAGTTACAAGTCGATTTTACGAAGGGTTGATCCTCAGATTATAGATAGGAATATGCATATAGTGCTGGAATACAAACACCGCGAAATCAATATAACATATAAAAAATTATATTCATCAAAATTGCCTCATTGGGTCAGAATATTTTAATCATGTTCCAAATCTACAGTTTCGGTACAAATGACGCAATCTTTGTGAAAGATGAGCTTATCGTTCCAGGTCGATTTAATGCACGAAGGCATAAGTTCTTTTAGTTAACTTTGATATTATAATAAAGTAACTTTCTCTGTGTTAAAATTCTGTGTCAATCTAAGAAAAACTTCTCGCTTCAAATTTTGACGGAAATGTTCGCGAGAAACGAAAGGATTTTGATGTAGAAAACCGAAAAACGCGCGGGATCTTCAAACTAACAATTGAGTGGCCACCCTGTCTCCATCGTTCGACGGCTTCGCCGGCAGTATTTCGAGTCTCGATTGAAGTTTCTCTCGGTAATAGATATTGTATATAATGGAGCTAAACATAACTGTGTTATTTAATGTGTCGTAGGTAAGTGACAATTTTATACACTGTCTGGGAAAAAAAAACAATACGCATCGTTTGTATATCAAAATGACAATTGAAGGCGCCGTTTCGGTCGCGACGTCAACACGGCCGACTCGGTGGCAAATGTAACGGAAAATCTATCGGGCGATATAGGGCTATTGTAAAGTAGAGTGTCACAGAATAATTTCACGCTTTTATTTTTCGTGATTCGTCAGAAATTTCGATTTTGTTAAAAAACGTTACGAAAGAAATTGAAGGCTGCTTAAAGTGATTGAAATTTATAAATCTCGTTCAAATTCATATTTTCAACAAATACAAATTGTAGCCCTTTTATTTTACGCGATTGATGAAGCGTTTTTTATTGGATGCCACGAAAACAAGTTGAAGAATTCGATATCATTGCATTGTAAATGCGTATGAGCAAAAAAGTGTTATGTATATATTGGTAGCGAAATAAACTAATGTCTTTCCAAACTCGCATTCTAATCATCGAGATAGTGCAACTGCATCATGACGCGTCTTCTAAACATTGGGTATAGACAGGTCAGCCTCAATCTTGTCAATCTTTGCTCCAAACGACTCTAGACGCCCAATAACCAAAGCTGAAAAATGCTGGATAAACAGTCGGAAAGTACTTAATGCAAAAAAAGAATATCTCGTCACTGTTAAAAACTTGAAATTCAATGGGTGGTTTTTCCTTTTATCTTTTATTTAAAAAGCCAACGTCGTTGCCCTGCCTCCACCGTCTCAGTATTGAACTTATGAGCTAAGTACGACCTTTTGTAAAATTAAATGGATTCGAGAAACTGGTAAAAGCCGCAATATTGCATAAACATTTTTTTGACTATACAGACGCACTTGAAGAGCGAAAAATGAAAGCACCAATTTACTTTGCAACGCTCTGTTATAGAGTCGTACATATATATACTTAACCGTACTTGGTGCTCGGATAGTGAAGATAAAATTGATTGCTCGTTTACGGCAAGTTATTTGTATATACGTTTAGATGTGCATGCGATATATACTTGTGTATATATACGAGAGTGTATGTAATTATGTTCGGGGCGCACTTGTCCGCGCTCGTGAACATCTGCGCAAAGGCGAGTCGACAAATTTTCACGCGCATTGCAATACATTTAAAAGAAGACATAACATCGTCGAGTCGCGTGGACCAGATGAATGAAAAACAAAAAAAAAACAACCATTAAGCGACTTATTGCGGATCGGTGCACCCGACGACGAATGATTGAGTGCGTGCGCGTTTGCAAATATACCCACTCCCTGCGCGCAATATCTGGGATTCGACAAGTATAGTATTGAAAGGAATAAAAAGCAAAGCACCTACATGAAGTAATTTTTTAACTCTTTCACAGTCATCTGTGAAAACAACCTTCCCTTGGTAGAATTGTGATGCACTCGGAAATCGGTAAGACGGGGAATTTTGATGATCGACGTCAACGTTTACACTGTAGTCTATAACTATTATCGCATTTATTGGACTGCATATACATACGGGCCGCGCAAAACTATACAACTATAAATATATACACAAGAATAAAATTAATTTACTGTTGAAAAACGTTCCGTTGTCGATGGTACAAATTGTGCGTTTATCTTTTTATTTTTTTTTGTCGTGGTTATGGGTCCTTCGAAAAGACACTACACTTTTGCAGAAATTTTGTAGGACCTAAGTATCGAACTACAGTACTGATCGCGTCAACGAGTACATCTTTTGGGAAACCGTTTTTATAATTTTGGGCTGAAGTTGAAATACTTGTGCCAAGGAAAGGAGGTCAAGGTGCCGGGCTCGACGAGAGGTTCGACCGGCTGCCATTTCTTCTCGAAATCCTGCAACTGATCTGTAACATGACAAAGAAGAATTACAAAAAAATCCGGCGTACATCGATGAAAAACTTTTGCCTATAATAGACTCAAACATTTTTTCGGCAGCTTACTCAAGTCTAGGTTGATCAAATCTTCCGTTTTCGTTTCGACGCCATTTTTGTCCCTCGTGGTTTTTATGGTGTGGGTTTTGTCGCCAATTTGTCGCGTTATCGTCGTCTCAGTGTTGCCTTCGCTGTCGGTGATCGTTTGTCGTTGCTCCATCGTTCCGTCCGGACGGCGTATGACCTGACTCGAAATTGATTGGCCAAAAGATTTGAAGGAGAACGGAGAACGCGGAGACGCCGGCTGAGCAGGTACCAGGGCGGCAGGTTCTTTCCACTCGTTCGGCAGGTCACTTGCGCCGATTCTGCGGAGAATCACATTGTCAGAGATTTTTTTCAGGTCAAGCCGGAAAATATTTAAAAATCGGTTCTTACTTTCCATCCAGATCCACATCTAATTTAGGGGCGGCTGACGTCGATGCGGACGGATATTCGTATCCGGGCTTTAAAACCTCATCCCTCAAATTTCCGGACGGATTGGCGGGCATAAGCGCTGGGAGTGAGCCATTTTCTAGCAAAAATTATATCATCACAAAATTGGCATTGCAATCGTATTCATGGTAATAATAATAGCCGCAATTTGTTCAAAACTCTACAAAAAAGTTGAATATTGATGAAGCTATGGATAATGAATATTAAAAAAAGCATACCAAAGGGTTCAATGGCAACTCCAAATCCCTGGCCGAATCCGTGAAAAAAGTCTCTCAGCATGCCGTCCATTTGAGATTCGAAAAAGCGAGTGATTTCGATCGGGTCGCTGAATATATTGAAGTGCATTCCCGCTCCGGGTTGTCTCCTACTAAAAAAAAAGTCCTATCAAGTTAGGATATCGACGTCGCGTCGCGAGGTGTTCGACGTCTGTTTATTCGAAAATAGGCAACGCGCGTACCTGAAATCACCGGCCTCGTCGTCGTCATCGTCGTCGGTCTGCCAAATCGGATTCCTGAATCTGTCGCTGTACTGGCGATGATCCTCGTACCTGAAACGAAAATATTTCAATGGCCAAATGTAAGAAGAAACATCAAATGTGACTTAAAAATCAACGGAAATATTTTCCGAAACTATTCTCATCGACATCGCAAAAAAAACGAACAAAAAAAATGCATAGACGAAAATGACTCTACTTGCAAAATTATCACATTTATAAATCCAAAAAATACGCAAAAAAACGACCCGAATCATTTTCAATTTCGAAAAACAACAAAAAAAAGGGGAAACACGAAAGTCGCTCCGCTGTCTGAGAAAACCCAAAACTATGAATACTCAACGAGCGTTCAAATTGCCAAATGCGCAAAAAAAATCGTGGCCTATAGCTAAGCGTCCGAAATTGTCCAAAGCGATTTCATCAGATCCCGGAAAACTCGCCCAAAAAATGTCGCTCTCTCGACCAATCTTTCAAGATAGATTTTTTCACAACAACAAAAATTAGCAATCGAATTAGAATTTGCATCTACGAATTTCCAATAAGAATTCTCGAACATTCCCCGAGATTCGACGTCGTCCCGACGAATCGAGGAAACGAGCGTATAGAAAGTCCTTGTGGAAAATGTATCACTCACCCCTGATTCGGCGGCTCGTGGTTATTTCGTCGGCCGAAGAGTTTGTGGAAAAAATTTTCAAACACCGTCATTTTGGTGTCTCACAATGACAACACGTCGAGCACGTTGAGAGCAGCAGCTGCCTGGATGAATGGCACGAGACGTCAAATCGACGATTCTTATTATGTCACCCGAATGTGCGCGAGTCTCGATTGTCGTCGCGAATGCGAATGCGAATTCAAGGCGGCTGCTGCCACGGCGAAGCGAACAGCTGACGCTTAGCGTGACGCGACGCGTGGGGATCGGTGGGGGATCGAAATGGAGCAATAAGCCGTGTTAGTAATAAGCAACGATAGCGCAGCGTGCGGAGCGTCGACGGTTCTTGCGTCAACCGAGACTACGTGCTCGCCCGGAACATCGAGCTACGCGCTTGTAACGTGGGACGACGATGCGCGCTGACAGCAACGTGAAATCACGACAACCGAGAACTCGAGATTTCGGGATTGAGCCGAGCGAAATCTAATCAACGTCGCCGCCTTCGTCACGTCCACACGATACACAGATGTCCAGTTCCAGGCGAAAAACTACAACGAAAGGTACGTAAATCGAACAGTTCTATTGTCTTCTATTGCCGAATTTGGTTCTCATATTTTTTCTGTGTTTTTTTTCAGGTTTTTCAGCTGTGCATTATTGACGCTCGTCGACATACAGTAACAATGATAATGTCTTCCAAGAGACGATAATTTTGTAGAAGTCGAGGGAATATTCCATATTGATGTTTGCACGGAATTCTGATTCCTTGAAAAATTGAGTCAACTGCGTCTGATGTCATTGCGGAATTGGACACCGGAGGCAGTCAACTGTGAATGATATAAATTGCAAACGATTGACAAAACAGGGTTTTTTTATCAAGAGAAAAACTGCTCCGCGTGGGGGCTCAGTAAGTTTGTGAAGATAATTTTTTAATGGCAGAATAAGACAGAAAACTGAACGAACCGAGTCTGTGCCGAGTCTGCATTTGAATGAAGTAGATATTCCAATAAACCTTGATAAAATTAATTTCGTTATTTTCTTACAGGTTGCTAAATACCTTCTAATGGGTTTAACTCGCTGATGCTTATCACAGACGGATGGAAAAAGAAATTCAACCAAAAAAAAGTCCCAACGAGTGTGCCAAGAGTGTCGCTCCAAATGATAGAAATTTGATAGAAATTTAGGTTCGATTAAAACACGATCATCACTCTCACCACTGTGGAGTATGAAATGACGGCACGAAGTTATGATGATTCATGAGTTGAGATCAAACCTCGACGAGCAGCTGAAAGCATTTGGAACTTGATAAGTAGTCACAGCGGAGACAAAGATGAACAACATATCGGGTCAATTTCGGAAGACAACATGGGACCCTTTTTTGATAATATCACAGATCGTCGCGGTCCAGTCAGTCATGTACTTCTGTCTGGGCATCTGGATCTGGATAGTCGCGACGTTTCTCGGCTACACGAGATCCCTCGACTACGCGTTTCAGTACAAAGAGATTCACGTTCGCGATTTCGGCGGGCGGCTCGTGATAGCGATATTCGTGATAAATTCGCTCGTCGGCTCGCTGGCTCTGTGGTGGCTCGTTCAAAGAACTAAACAGTGCATGGACTTTGCTTGCACAGCTCATCTCATACATCTGCTGTGTTGCTGGGCTTACAACTCCACGTTTCCCACGACATTCAGCTGGTGGTGCTTGAACATCGTGTCGTTGAGTATTATGTGCGTATGCGGCGAGTTCCTGTGTATGAGGACCGAGCTGCAGGCTATACCATTGGGCATGAACAGTCAGAAAACAGCCTTGTAATTAATATACATACATAAGAAGAACACATAAATTGTAATGTACTGCGTTGATTGATAACGAATTAATTTATTGATTACTGAGAGACGTTTGAGCATTGAATACATTTTTCTTAGATAAGCATGAGAGTGTTGTTTGTATTTTTTACTCGTCTCCCCATGAACTTAATCCAGATATTGTATTCTAGCACTTTGTATAGACTTTTTTTTACATAAGAATGTTAGAAACTAACATTTAGTGGAACTACCGATGGAGGCGACTTCCAGGAACTTTTTTTTTAGTGGTGATGATCCTCTTTGTAGAAGCGCAAGCCGCAGTAGCCACAGCTGTGATTGCCAGGTTTGTCCTGAAAGAAAGCATTGCCATCATTTCCAGACTTCGTAGACAGGTCTTAATTCTTTGTGTCTATAGAAACAAGGGTCCCTTATAAATGTCAGAAAAGAATAAACTCACGAGATTGATGTAAACTTTCGGATGTCCGAGAGGTCCGCCGCCGCCGTCGCAGGCGACGATCCGATCTTTCGTGGGTTTCGGAGGAACCTCCTCGATCAGATTGATCGCCCAGTTGGGATTGACCTCCTTTTGCCTGTCGACGAATCGGGCGAGACGCCTGTCGTCGGCGTCGAATTTCTGAATGCAAACACGAATTTGAACATCATTTGTACAAAGCAGACGTGAAAAGCGAACATCGGATTGGACAGAACTGACGTAACCGGACAATTGTCGCGGGTGAACAAAAGGTGAATTATGGTGACACGGGGCGAATCGCTACCTGCCCGGTGTGGGTGACTTTATCCTGAGGCTCCCACGAGGCATTTCCGCGAACAGCGGTTGTCGCGATCGGTGCTCGTGTCAGGCATAACTTGCCCGGATTGCCGAGCAAACAACAAACCTTCCTGCTCGCCATATTTACGACAGTGAAAGCAAGTGCGAACAACTCGCGAGCGGCCACACGCGAGGGTCGCCCTCGGCACGTGCGACGGTGAGACAAGTCGTAGCTCCGGTTGGTCGCGACGCCGCGCGATGGCGGCACGTGATTCGTCCGGCAGTTTACGTCTGTAAAAATTACGACATCGAACGCAATGAGCCGCGTAAGCGTCGCACCTGTGGCGCATAGTCCTGTTGCACTTGTGCATCGCCGATGATAAAGCTCTTCGCCTAACAAACAGATTGCAGGGTGCATTTCCCACGCGGTTGAAAACACTTCCGGCAATCTTTACCATCGGCGTTTTCGAATGATTTACAGCAGGATTGAAACGTACCAATTTTATACTGGATATCTGTAGAGGGGTTTGGATTTCATATTCCTTAGCAGCCGCGACTGTCGAAATGATAAAGGATAGTAATGTTACGTTTTATTTCACAAGAAAAGAAGGTTAGGAAATGATGAAAATTGACTTTTGCAAGCAGCCAAACAGAAACTGGTGGTCTCTGCCTTAAACAAAAATCTTTCAATATTTTTGTTTGTTTTATCCACAGTTATTTTGCGTAAAAAAATAAAAGTTATTCTGATTAGTGAGTTAATGCTGAGTAATTCCATTCGACTAATGATGGCACGAAAAATATTGACCAGGAAATATACTCATTACCGCGGTAATACAACTCAAACTGAGCGCCTTGTACGCGGATAATAATAATAATAATAACAGCAGCCCGAACAATACCTAAGCTGCTTCCATAGACTTTCATTAGAATCCGTCCCTTAAGATACCTTCTAATTTGCCAAAGCGACTCGTTCGATTGCAAATGTAATCGACGGAATTGCCGCGGTTAATTGAGAATTTCCATTAGCGTGGAGCGTGGCGCGAACGCGGCGCGAGCATTGAGGGATATCAATGTCGCGGATGTGGGCGTTCGCTTTTCATTGTGTAACCGAGAGTTCCGCCACAGCGAGAGAAAGATGGACGAGGGGTGTGGGGATTGACGGCGGCTGAAGATATAGCGAGAGTGAGAAGGAGGAAGGGGGTGGGGGGGAGTGATGGGGAATAGAGAGAGAAGGAGTGAGGCAGAGGGAACGAGAAAGACACACGATAGGCAATTCGATAGGAAGCTCGCGAAGCCAAAAGGGCTCCTGTGGGAGGGTTTCGCTCTGTGTACACAGCTCCCGCGTTGCGTCTCGGCAATTGGCGCACATTCGTCTTTTTCATGCGAGCAACCGAAGTAGCGTGTTGCCCACTGAGCGGCGAACGCCTGAAGCTCCGGCAAATCCCAGACGGCAAAGTGCCCGTTCGCACAACCGAGCAGAGCAGGATGCCGTAATGATTTCCAGAATCGCGTTATAATACCGAGGCACGCGCGCTGTCTGAAGCTTATCCCACGTTAGCCCTTTCCATAAAAAAAAAATCAGTGGGTGTCGCATTTTCGATTGTAATAAATAGTACAAAAAATTGACAATGTAATGCATTACTATAGAAAGTTTTTTTTTATCAACTGTTGACTTAATTTGCCTCAGAAGACTTAGAGTCAATAGCAGTAGGTACAGATGTTGAGTTGCTCGCAGTAATCATTGGTGATTTCCCATAAATCCGCAGTTGTACCATTTTTTTCTGCTGTCGGAATTCATTGCCACATTTTTCTCCCGACGTAATACGCGTCGCTGGCCACGAGCTCGCCCGTCGTAAGCTGCGCGTTGGCTCTCGCTGATCGGGACTTCGCGGATAACGCATTAGCGAGCAGTCTGGCTTACTGCGAGCTCTCGCACATTCCGTAGGGTTCTTGCTGACTAAAACGTCGTCCCCGGTGTGCCATTGGCTTGAATTAATGATACCCGCAGGTATACCGAGAGCTCCGTATACGACGCGGTTTTTAACTCAAGTCCGGACTCGGCGCGCGCCTGACTCTATATCGACCTATACTACTGTGCGAGAAAAAGCGAGGAGGAGAGGGAGAGAGCGAGAGCGAGAAAGAGGGAAAGCGCACCGCGGCAGGCGACACGAGGGAGCGCTCGGCGCTGCTCAGTAAACGAACGAACGAGCACACAAACTTCTGTCTGCGCGTGGGTCGAAGGTCACCGCAGCATCGCGCGGCCCGACGAATTCTCTAACGATCCGCGACGAATTCGCGAATTTCGTCGAACGCGACAAATACGCGTCATACTCGCGAACAATATTTTTTTTGTCTCGCGCGATGATAAAGAACTTCCGTGGGATATGGGACGGATTGGTTTGACGATCCCAAAGGGGACGAGTCGTCTCGTTGAATTAGTAAACACCGCACGTAAGGAGAGACGGCGGAGTTACGAGTCCGAGCACGTTGGGTATAAGCAGCGGGGTAAATCCTGGCGGGTGTATGGGACGTTCCAGACTGAGTCGGAAAGCTCGTATTTGCGAATCAAAAAAATGATGACTGACCCTCTGCCACGAAAAGATGGGAGTTCAGCTGTTTGAGGTGATTAGTTGATTCGCGCTATTTTTCATTTAATTTAATTATTAATCAACATTAACTAATTAACCTTTTCGGAAAAAATTCAAGGGGAAAAATTAGTTTTTGCGTTTTTCTCGTAGAATTTTCTATTTTTCGGGCAAACAACGGTGCTTTTCAGAAACAACAGACTCTACGTATCTATATATCAATTAGAATCTACGTATCAACTGGTAAGGTCATTATCCCGATGACTTTGACCCTAACGCCGTGCCTGGAGTGCCCCATACACAGCACTAACGAGCAACGAAGTCTCATCGCTCTTTTCGCGTCCCACGACACCGCGAAGTACCGAAAGTAGCTTGTCGTGTCGCTCAACCTCGCACGCCAGCGCGACGCGAGTTCCAAAAGCGTCCCACGCCGCAATTCTCAGTCCCAACACACCCAAGAAGAACCCTTTCATCCCCTGAAACGGCCCTTCTACGGTGCCGTCGCCACGAGTTCCGGCCGGACCTGTGCCGTGGCGTGATCGTCCCCAATCTCCGTGCGCGCCTTTTCCGGCCGTTCGGCGGACGGGCGGCCAGAGTCGCTGCTGCGTCACGAAAATGGGATCTAATCGCGAATGAGCTACGCTCGCTTCTCGGGTCTGTCCGCGAGAGCGCGTGTATTGCGTGGCGGCGGGGTCTCGTCCTCTCTCGTCTCCGGCGTCGTTGAAAAAACGGCCGTCGGCTGGAGAGTTGGAGGGGGGGGGGGGGGGGGGGGGAGAGGAGTGTGAGTAGGCTGAAGGCCACGGGGATTGTTTATTCGGCAAGGGGACGACGGCGCGCGACGCATGCGCAGTGACCGCCCGACGTCCCGGCACGCCGGACCCACCCTCCGCTATCGCGTCCCCTCGCGCACTCTCCCCTCCCCTCCCGCCCCCTCCGCCCACCTCTTGACTTGCTATCCCTCTCTCTCTTATTCCCTCTCGTTCTCCCTCTCTCTCACTGCCTCGCAGTCGGCACGGCTGCCTGGCGCATCCCTCGCTCGACGCGACCTCCGCGTCGAGCGAGTCAAAGCCGGCAGTACGAGGGTGTACGCGCGAGGACACGGCCACGCACCTCGAGCCAGGTAAAACCGACTCACTGTTCGCGACGTCGTTGTCGCGCGGCTGTTAATATCCCTGTATATCCTCGCGGCTGCCGTACTCACACACACACACACACACGCACACAATCACACTCCCGATCGATCGACCGTTCGGCGGCTTAGATCTTCGAAACCGCTGCTGGAGTGTGTTGTTGTTATTGTTATTATCGGCGCAACGTCCGCTCTTCAATATGTCGCGTGGGCACCGTTTGCCGTAGAGCGACTCGAGGTGAACGCGACAGAGCTCATTCGTCTCGTGGCGACGGCAGTACTTAATGGACCGCGAGAACTAAGATTATTTGCCGTCGCTCGCAGAGTGTTTGTCGCGCTGTCTTAACGTTGTTTTTGACCACTCGGGCGAGCGATTGACGGATGTCGATGTGTCGGTTGTTCAGCTGGACTGCGATATGGAGACAGCGTGACAGACGATGCAATGCGACCAGTTGCTTTGTGGAAGTATTCGGTTGTAGGGGAGCTCGGACTGTATCGTTTGCTCGTTCGATGCTCCTGATCGGCTGCGGTGGCGACCCTCGTGCGACTGTGGAACGACGGTGGAATGATGCGGCGAATAGTTACGATGATGCTGGGCGATTAGGATGGGAGCAGAGATAGACCCGGAATCCATCAGCTGCACTGCAGTTTTTTTTTTTCAATGTGACTGTATCGATATGTTGTACGATGCAGGAAAGACTGCGCGGCCAGTGGTATTGCTAGTTTCATTAATTTAGTGGTTGACTCTTTATCATCAGTGATCGTGAGTTGTATTGTAATACTGTAAATTCGCTACAGTTGTTTTTTGTGCAACTATCACTCGATGTGGCGACGCGTGTCATCGTTTTTGTTAATCCGACGTATCCGTATAAACTTTGCACGACGCAACTTCAGGTTCAGGCACCGTTGAAATGAGTTGTCTATCATTGAACAAAAAAATGTTTGCGTAGGAAGTTTCGCGCAGAATCCGAGTATGTGAAATGTAATTTGAAAGTTTGATGTTGCATTAGCACGCAGCTTAACAGACACATTGAAAATACCGTTAAGCTTAGTTTGGGGATACTTTAGTATTGCTCTGTGCATTAGTACAGTTACTGTGCGAATTCCGAACAAGGAACTTTCCAGACGAGAATATTCCTGCAAAAATATTTGCGAAGTTAGGAAATATATTTTAAGCTGTGAAATAAAAATCGCAGGGTTTATAAAAGCATTTCACAATGCGCCAGTAGCAGTTGGTTGAAACGTTACACCTACGTTAAAGGTAAAATGGTCCCTCGGGTAGTTATCAGCGTCGCGAGATTCAAGAGTTAATTACAAATTTCCGATAATTGCATTTACGATAACTCAGGTTCAACAAAGAAACGAATAACAACGACCTTTCTGAGAGTTTTAACAAAAGGTGCAATCGACGGTTCGCAGAAGGAAATATCGACGCTTATTGCGCTACAATCGAAGTGCTGACGATCATTGGCACGATGACTGGGACATCCACTTTATAGACCAGACAACAGTTGCGGCGCGCGAAAACCCTAATAGAGCGACACAGTGCTGCGCGGGAGGAGACGCTATCATTCCCCCATTGCGTGTGTCGGAGGGAGATGGCAAGACCACCAATGTAACGACGTCGCCTTTTTTGAGGTAGACAGTTCATTAGCGAAAATTAAGGAGGGTACTTGTTTGCTCAGACAGGTAGAAACGGACTCGATTCTTCATTTATATAAAAGATTAACTCGCTTCTTTGAATTTAATTTTGAGAGTTGTAGCTTTCGCATTAATTGCACCATTCGCATATGCAATGGTTAGATGGCAATACAGCAAATATGATGACATGTATTTCCACATCAATCAATCAAATTTCACACTTGGCGAAACTCGCACTTACCCTCCTTGTACCATAATGTACTATTGTCTCGTAACGCTGCCGCGTCTCTTGATTACAAGAGGCAGAGCTTAGGGTCGCACCGTTCCTGCCTGTCGCAAACTGCCATCTTAACGCTTCCTCGCGTTTTATCCCCTCAGCATCTTAGGCGCCTTAAGACTGCATCAAGTTGAAAGCATCGAGAGCTTACCAAGCGTTTCAGTCTATACTTTTACTGTATATAGCAACTAGTTGTTTCAGGAGTCTCCTCGAAGTTGTTTTAGTTGCGTTAGACGCTAGTTTCCCACAAAACAAATGGATTATGGTGCACACATTAATTAAGATTAAGCCTACATTCATTATAGCAAACTCGGTATAACGAGAACCGCGGTAAGCGCGTGTCTATATCGTTGTTTGGTCGTACCGAAATAAACATTTGAGGGTAATGCAATAAAGTAGATACACACAGGAATAATCGCTAGAATGTCGGTACAAACCAGGTTTGCACTACTGAATGTATCAATAACTCCCAGATTTTCCAGTTTTTGGAACATAAAAAATAGTGCTCGATGGTCAGTCAGAAGTAAAAATATTTTTTTAAATATAATTTACAGAGCTAGATAAAAATATAAGAAAACTTGAAATGTTTTATTGATTGGAAAATTATCAGAGTCCATGCCAACTGTATCGACAGTAAACAATCATAGCCCGAGTATTACCGCTTCGTAATTCTTCATTCACTCGCCGCCTGAACAATGCTGCAACCGAGGTACATTGTACAGAACGTGGGGTGCGTGTTCATCGCTTTCGTCGCTGGACTTATTGCTCGTTAACTCCAGAGGTGGACTAAAGTCGATCGTTCTGTGTGGGTTTTGTATAGGGCACGAGTCCACGCTATTGTGGAAACTCGAAATGCTCGCCACGTTATATGTACAGTGAACTCTCCCTAACTCAACTTGAGACTGGACTGTGATACGTCAAGGTGGAAAAGTTCATTTGTCATTAGTAACTTTGACAGAACCGTGCAATATAGTTTTGATTTCATCAACTAAAGAAGGTTCGAAAGTTAAAAATCGATATTATGAAATGAAAAATCTCGAGCAGTTTTTGGCATCCAGCGAACCTACGTTCAATAAACTCTTCCTCCTCGTGCAGCACTTGTACTTCAAAACATTGAAACATTATTTCTCTCTATCCTTTCAGTCCCCTGAAATTCAATTTATAGGTCAAACAAACACGAGACTGCTTGTTTACCCCAACGCCATATTGGGTTGACGAAAATACCGCGACATATTCTCGTCCCGTTATTTTGGTGTCGAAGGGAACCGGACCATCAGGGAGAGTCGAGTTAGAGAGGGTCCACTGTATGACACACGCGCGTGGTACGAAATGAGATATATAACACAGAACGGCGTATACACAGTCCGCGCGGGGCATTGGCAAAGGTTGCAGTGACGTCAAGCGTCTAGGGAAATATTTCATGAATTCCTCGGCGTTTTCGCTATCCGGCTTACGCGATATTATTGGAATACGCGGACCGAGGAACGTTTAATTTATTCCGTATTCGGATCATTGTTTTTACGTGCGTTTTCCTCATTTCCAATATTAAAATATATTGTACCTGCGAATGAAAAAAAAAATCAACGCCGGCTATCTGCGCACTGATGACGCTTTTGTTTTACACATTGATTATCGATGAAAGCTCGTGGCATCGTGGGTGTAGGGATTAAATTTTGCGGTTCGCAGATAATGCGAACAAATCTTCCATGCCGCACGCCGTGCGTGGGTCGTCTCGCATGTACGCGTACAGTCGGCTTCCAAGAAAACAATAACGCTAATCACGGCTCGAATTACGTCGAGAGCTTTGCCGTTGCGTCCGATTCGAACGATATATTTGCGTTACGTTTAATGGCGACGGAAATATTTGGGGTAATTTATTTCGCCATTTTATTCCCGATCGACCGTTGAGAGAGATATTTATAATTAATGCACCAATAAATGTTGACGCATTCGAGATCTGTGGTTTATACCAGTGCATTAATAATTCCCATCTGCGTTAAAATACTGCACGCGCCCGCGAATTGTTTATTCTTGCGTAAGAGCAATAATTTCGTATTCATCATTTACTACGGTTTGGGGATGAAATTTAATTATGTTACGTAGAAACGGAATCACTTTTGGACGTTTACGTTTTGTAATTTTTAGTAACGCGCCGTATGCCAACGGTTTGGATGTATGCAATTATGCTTGAAAGCGGGAATGTGACATCGGAACTTGATGCGGTCAGAAACTCCGCATTTGCCGCAGCAATGAACTGGATACAAAATAATGCGGTGATCGTATTTAAGAAAAATATATGATGAGGATTGTGGTAATTAATAATAGGCTAGAAAAATGATCAAGAGCAGCAATTCGTAAGGATGAAAATATGTTCCCTCACAATAAAGAATACGCTTAGACAACTGATCTATTGTCCTAATCCCAAAATAACTCAACTTGACTGTGAGAGCGTGAAGGATCGGTTGCAGTATGTTTCGTTGGTCGACGCCTTGACAGTTGCGGTAACCAACTATATTGCAATCTCACCCAAACGATTAATCAGAATGATGACCACTGGAGTGTCCTGCCTTGAAGCAAGCCTGGCGTTTCTAGGACAATTATTAGGACGGTTATTGGCTACGGTCAACTCAGTTACGAGATTCATGAGACGGTCATAACGACGAATGACCATTGCTTCTGGGCAAAAATTAACTTGATTGTATTTATGGATATCCAGCTCGTCATACTGGATCTGTTTGTGGATACTGAAGTGTCCAAACTGCTTTCGAGTAACGTCAGGTCCCGTTCGCCATCTGGCGGACAAACTCGAAGGTTTATTTGAAACTCTGAGGAAAAGTCAATACCGTATTTTCTCGCTTGTATTCTTTTATCATTTCACCATGCGAAATAGTTGCGGGAATAAGTTTTCAAGACGTTACAACTAATTTCGAAGACGCCGGCTGCAGCAAATTGAAAACATATAGCTTAAAAAATCAGTTTCATGCGCACGTAAAATATATAACAGCGCACGTGAGTGATAATCGACAAGTAGAGTTATCGACTGGTCCGTGCATATTCAACGGGCCAAAATCGGTTTTGCGTGTACCTGGGAATATATGTATAAGCTCCCCGGGGCTCGGCCACCTTTTTGCCCCGCTTAATAATTCATCGACCCGGCACTGGAGGCGCGACTGGAGAACGCCGAGGGTGATACGAGAAAAGGGGAAAACAGCGCGATACGAAGTTTCGTGTTTCGGCAACAAATAAGGAAACCGTCGGGCGCAGAGTCCTCGAGGGAATCGTCGCGGCTACACCTATGTCGCTGGGATAAAAAAAAATAAAGGAAAAAAAAAATACAGAAAAAGTTTCAATGTTCCCACCGCGATAAAGATTAATCGACGGACTTTCGTCGATGTTCCCGAGGGCAGAGCTAATTCCGAGGGAAAAAGTACCCGATTACCCCTGAGATATCGAGCGGGCCTCGCGCTCCGGGGCCGCCAGCGGAGGAAGGACGGATAGGCTGCTGTGTCGTCAGAGAGAACCTTTATACCTTCTTTAGCCCAAATCTCCGAGACTCGCGAGTGGAAAAAGAAATAAAAGGGGGAAAAAAGATGTTACGCGGCTTATAAGAGATTGTAACCGCGTATCGCGAGTGCTTCGCTATATACGTATATCTATATTATGGGGGTTTCGCCCCCGGCGCTCTTTGCGCCGCAACCCTTCTTCCGTCGACGTATCACTCTGCATTTTTTGAATATTTCGCCGTCGCCACAGCCGCCGTATATAAAATGGGGGCGTTTCACAATTTTTTTTAAAGTCAACAGAAATGTCAAAGCAAAATAAAAAATGTCATCTCCCACGTCACGCATAACGAAAATAGTAATAATAATAAACCTTTGCTTCTAACAAGCGGGAGGCTCAGGCGACCAACTTTAACGGGTGCGGCAATTGAATAAAAGCCGTCTATATTTAATTGAGGTACCCCTTAAAGTTGGTCGCCAGGAGACCCCTAGTCGTGAGAATTAGTGGCTAATTATTTTGTAATTACACGAGGGGGTTGGAAATGAGTTTACATTTCTTATTTGACTTAAACATTTTTCATTAATTTTTCAAATGCTTGTTAAACACTACACTAATATTAGAAAAAATTACCCGACGTTGGCTCTTTTTCGTCTGCTACAAATCTATTTATTATTCCAAGCACAAGCCCCGGGCCTCGATTCATTGCAGGTCAATGTGGTCAATAATAGGTACATTGACCTCACCTAACTCAACGCAAGTGAACCCTATAACCAGTAACTCACTCAACCTGACTCAATACTACGTTTTTTTTCTACCCTATCCAACGAAGCTGAACCCACGTCCTGCACGTGGCGGCGCCAGCGGCAAAATATTTTTATAGCGCTGAGAGATATGCATAAATGTATACAGGGCTCTTCCGGGAATATATAAATACATATCATCCGAGTAGCGTATCGTATCACGTAGTTCTCGCAGATGAAGTCGTTCGCAAATTGTTCTTAAAATTGCATGTTCATCCGTCGGCTCCCGATACTTTTATCACGTATGAAATGAATATGATATCCGGCCGATAGATCGGATTACTTCGCTTCCCGAGAATGTTGCCAATCTCCACGAGGATGTAATATTGTATTTTTATCTACGCCCCCGCGCTTGCATCACGTGCGGAATATAATTTCCTCGATAAAACGAGTTATAACGCGCGGGAGTTTATACGTATTACGTACGTTCGGGAAACGGACGGTAAATAAAGTTGCGAGAGGAGTTATCGCACGATACATCCAACGGTTGCTAAGCATACACTCGTTTGCTGTACCATGAATTCGTGTAACATCGGAAATTTCAACGTTATTCCAACAGCATTTGTAACCTTTCGCATCTGACCTTTGAGTTGTACTGTCAAAACAACTGATCCGCAAATGTAAAATATTTGCGACAAATGTTATGAATGTCAAGTGATGTCCTGCGTGACACAGGTTGACGGGGGTCAATTGGATGATAAAGGTAGGGGATGAAGAAGATCCCTGGTACCTTTTACTTGGAAACGCGAATTTCAGTCTGCGTCTGTTCGTGAGATGACAAAGGCTACCTTCTGCATCACCTATTGAACATCCATTGCTCAATCGGCCCTATGATAAGGGTTCAGCTATGTGTCAACGTTGTCATCCAAGAATATCGGATATTTCTACACAATTATAGTTTGAGTCTTTTTATTCTTTGTTTTTTTTTTTAACAAAAAAAAATCGTCACAATCAGAGACTGGGGGAAAATTCGATGACAGAGCCTGGAAACTGATATTCGTTGTACCGGAAGTGTGTAATTCCCATGTTCGCTTCATCGAGCTGTGGCGAAGCGAACATGCGAAATTCGGATGTGAAATATAGAAGCGTGACGAGAAGAGCTCGTGTTGTCACGGATTGTGGGCCAACAGGAATATATAGTATCAAATTGTGTGATAGAAAAAAACATAAACTACAAAGGGGGCCAAAATAACAGTAATTTCCCTGGCAATCACGATAAATCTCATTTTTCAAATTGTACCTCTCACGTTGACAATAAAATTGGTGCATACAAGTTGTTTTTCGTAGCAACAAATATTCGAAACATTGTTGTAATAATGTCTAACAAAAAAAAAAATCCGTGGGTCTAATAGTGCGCTGGCTGACTTTTTTTCTTGCGGTTAGCGTAGGTGTCTACTTCGCGGTCAAAGGTCGCGGTTGTTTGTGCGGTAAATTTCCCATAAAAAACCACCGACAATTTCGTCAAAAACCCCATTTTTTTACAATCAACAACCGCGAAACGACATCAGGAAAAAAGTGGTCGTTTTGCGGTAGCTCCTGAGATCAATTTCCACCGCATAATAAAAAAACGTTCCATCGTTTATCAGGGTCGTTTTACGATCGTCGATGCCACCGGGCGACACTCGATACAGCTACGTTTCCAGCCAACACAGTGTATTACGCACTCCCATCGCTTTGCTATTAAGCTGTACGTTTGAACCCCGAACGACGTGTCGCGCGAACGTTTGATACCGTTCTTCCCCGACGTATGATCGATGCTTTGCTCGACGAACGCCCGTCGCACGTTTTAACGGCGTAAATTTGAAGGCACCCGCTGAACGTTATGATTATTCGTTATCTTACTGGCGTATTCCACCGAAGGGAGCAAGAGGGGAGAAGGGGAGGGGGAAATAGGGTGAGGTGGCCGGTTGGGCGGAAAGTTCAAGGTCGATAGTTGGAGGGTGCGATGTCACGGAAGGCTCGAGGCGGAAAGTCTCTAGGTGGATCAACTGGTCCATGAACATATACATGACTGCTATGTCCTGTGGGCTGTTCACGTGCCCCAATATCCTATACTCTACAATCTCGTTGAATATAGACGTCGAGTGCGCGAATGTGTTGACGACGACTAACACGTAGACGCGTCGGGGGATTGATGGTGCTGCCGTATATAGATATACATACGCTGCGTATATACATAGGTATACGTATACATACTAGGCGCAGATCGAGCACGATTCGCTCTCGACGCTTGCGTAAAAGCAAATTCTACTTGCAGCCTCTATATACGTTTCATGCTTTATCTCACTTTCTCTCTAACTCCCTCTCTCTTCCTCTGTCTTCTTCAGGGTCGAGAAGGGTGGCCAAACAAGTGGAAATAATGTAATGCCAGGTGGAAAATTCGTCGTCAAAGCGGTGAGCTCACAGACATAATATTATTGTTATTATTGATAATAGTTTGATAATAGTTTGATAATAGTTTGATAATAGTTTGATAATAGTATTAGTGTGTTTCTCTTATAAAAAATATTCTGTTGGCTTTTTTTGGGTAATTGGTTTTTGCGTCGTGAATCGTGAAGTTGTATTGAATTGTATTGTGTTCCAACAGTAATCGATAAACAATTCACGTTGAATGGGAAGCAAATTACACGTTTGATATTTTACTAGGAACAATGACGCGCGCGGTCGGCGGTTAGCCAGCGTAGGGAAGAACCTTGGCGTTTTTTTGGCGAAAAAAAAAATGTTCGATTTAACGAAGTTTTAAAACCCTATCCGATGGGAAATTTCCCGATGATTCCGAAAATGACCGGTTTTTGTCCGAAAAATAAACAATTTGAGGAGAAAAACGCGAAAAACGATCTTTCACTTTTTCCCAATTTTGACAATTTACTAAAACCGGTGTAATTTTTCTTTGGATCAATATAATCGGCATTTTCTTTATGCATTCGAAAGAAAACTCTTCAACGAAGAGAATGCCGCCAGACGGAACGCAATTTCTCGATATTTCAATTTTTTGCAGATTTTTAAAGTTGACCCTCAAAAATCGCAAATTTTTCGAAGGGGGTGGAAGGGGGGTGGGTCGGTCGGGAAGTTTTGTTTGAACGTAAAAAAAAAACGGTGTTCAAAAGTTGTGAAACCCGTTATTTTAAAACTGGGTGAAAAAGTCGAGACTTCCACAATGCCGCCTCATTATTTTCCAGCATTCGCAAAGTTACCTGTAAGAAAGCCATACCGGGAGAAATGGATATTATATTTCTAACGACCTCATATTACAGTGGAATGGTAATTGCTCCTGTACAAGTGCTTGCTGCGTACTCTTGGCAATCTTGTCTTTATAATCTGATGTTATTCTTGCGCCTCTGGCAAATAAGCTCTGCAACCGAAGTTTTAACTGATATTTCATCTGAATCGCTTTAACCATTTTCTTTTTATTTGTAATGCAGATCCGAAAACGAGATGGACGGACACAGCGCCGGGACGGTCGCCGTCCTGGGAACCGTCGGAGCCGCCACGGGCGCGATATCGGCGATGCTGGTCTACGCGATGTGCGTACGACGACGTCGCTTTCCAATCTTCGCCACTGGCAGCGGACCCCTTAATTGGTAATCTAGCACAATCATTTTTTTTTTTTTTATAAATTGCGATAATTTTCTGGCAATCTTGACCACTGTGCATTTAACAAAAACCAATCCAAACGCTTCTGCGGTGGTTTGCAGTACAGTCGAAATCGTTCGCCATGATCTCACCCAGTCGCGGGTCTGGTTGTGATTGTAATTGAATTATATAATCCCGAAGGTTCGAAAGGGACCTGCTGGACAGGGCAAAGGAGGCGGCGAAAACTTCGAAGGAAGAGTTTATTGAGTTGGGAAACGTCGCGAGCGCGGGTCTCGGGTTTGAGAACAAAAGCCAGGCCGAGAACAGCGACAGCGTCATCGAGGAAGTCGAGTGGCAGCGAAGGGACCCTCCCTACGACACGAGCGTTCTTGACTCTCGAGAAGGTACGAGAGCTCACTCGAGAAATATGTACCATCCGCCGGGAAGAAAAGTGGAAGGAAAAAGTCTTCGGAGTGGAAGTTTGCACGTTATATCCTCATTTTTTCACGCTCGCACACACAGAGCTTCTTCTTCATGAGAACACACACGTTGCTCAATTTTTGCTTCCGGTGAAATGAGCTTCAACTTGGCAGCTTGTTGCCCACTTTTTTTGTCTTATGGCTCAACTTTTTCCTGCTATTTTCGAGGAATGAAAAATTGTTGTGTGGTCTGGAATCTTATTGCTTTAATATAGAAGAAATGGGAGAAGAAGATTTACTTTTCCACTTGTTTTCAAAACTGATGAAATTACGTTGGACATAATATAAAGTAGTCTTGGTAACTCGACTCTTATGAACGTAATAATAGCGCTACTTTTTTTTTTAATCAACCAGCGTTGTAGTAACTCTGTTACTTGTTATCCAATATTTTATCCCATAAAAATTCGATGTTTTGAAAAATACAATTTCATCACTCCGGTTTAGCTTTTTAGAGCTTTATAAGAGCGCAACAGCGCAAAATTTAGCCTAGTTTTTATATAAAACAGGAACGGTTTTATTTCAGTGATCCAACGTCTCTCCGAAGGTGGTGAAGACGATCCACCGAGGTCACCGGTTAGTCCTATAGCGCCTCCGCTTCCCGACGGAGCTGTCGTCGCCTCGGATGATCGAATGGTCATCGTAAGACCCCAGCCAAGAACTTCGACGGGCTCGAGATTGAGCAGCGTCGAGAGTGAGGCCGCGGCATTTCAAAAGGTACACACTAAAAATCGCTTCTCTACGGTCTCAGGGTTTTTTCGCATTTGAACAACCAGGAAAACTTGGAAGTCTTATGAGATCGATTGGAATTCCAGCGATCTGTCATTATCACGGTTATCTCCGGGAATATGATTTTCTTACGTTTCCCAGATTACCAAAAAAACTCTTCCTTTTTTTGTGAAAGGTTATAGTGACGGATTATTTTTTATTAAGAAAATTTGCAAAATGCGTAACAACCCTGAATCCCTCTTTTAAAAAGTTCATGAGTAACGGAAAGCATTGTTAGCAAACAATTCGAGCTGTGATTAACTGAGACTGTCAGACCGAGTCCAAGTTCATTTGTCCTTGATTACTTTGCGAGTTCTGTCAAATATCGTATTTTTTTTATTTTAATCAACTAAAAAAGGGTTTTAACCATTGTTTTCAGGGGTAGAATATGCGACTTGAGAACGATGGTATAGGTTAAAAGTCGATATCTTGAAAAAATAAATTTCGTGACCCCGATTTGGGCGGTTTTCGGCCCGGCGGCCAGATCTACGATTTCTGACAAACTGTTCGGCCAATTTTTTTTTTTTTTTTTTTTTAAATAACTGAACAAAGGTTTTTTTAGTTGCGATTTACCCTTTTAAAGTTTTGTAAGAGCGCAGATGCGCAAAAGTATCTCGGGCACGCGCACCGGCGCGTGTGATTAGCCTAGTCTTGAATTACAAAACTGTACAATGAAATAATTCTATGATTGATCCGAACAGCAATCTTCGTGGTCGTCTTCATCGTCGCTGGACGAGGTTGGAGGCGAACTACTCCTCAGCATAGCTTACGACTCATCAGCGGGAATCTTAACAGTCCGACTGCTTGAAGTAACATTTTTAAACCTATACTTCCACTCGTACTTTCTCGTTTCGTCGATTTTGCCGCAAAACGGATTGAATGCCATACTTCCATTGTTGTTACCTTCCAGGCTCACGATCTTCGTGCACGAGAGTTGAGCGGAACCGCAGATCCTTACGCAAAGATACGCTTGTTGCCGGATCGAAGCAACACCTGGCAGACTCGAGTGCACAGGCGCACCTTGAACCCTGGTAAATTACCAACTTTATGCACGACTTCGGTTCGCAAGTCGAATGCTCGTTTTTTGCCACGAGCTTCGCTTATCTAGATTGTACTGTGAGTTTGGTGGCAGCGTTTTTTTCTGAACTGCATTCGTTAGTCACACCCCATGGAAACAATACAGGGTGACGCAAAATCATTTTTCAATTTTCTAATAAGTGAAAACGGATCGTTCCCTGAAAAAAACCAAGGCAGTTTTGTCTGATTGGTCGAAAAGTTGATATCAAGAACGTCGAGTTTCAAATCGAGGTCGATTAAAAAAAATCCATATCCATTATTTCCCAGAAGAAAAGCTTCTAGTGTAGTATTGAAAATACCCGTGACCGAGTTAACGAGAAAGAAAGCAATTAAACTTGGAATTTTGTATGGAATCTTAGCGTGATTAAAGCGGTGCCATTATTCGTGACCTATCGATCTGCCAAGCATTCATTGCATAGTTCTCAAACTACCCACATATCAGAGGTACACGAGGCGTTCATTATCCACTGATCTACTTTTTCTGGATATCAAACACTTAATGAATTGTTGAAATTCGAATTTCAGCAGTTTTACACAGTAATGTACACTGGAAAATTGAGATACAAATCAAAGAGGTCAACTTAAAAAAGTGGTCTAGATGATGAAGAATGTCTCACGTGCGGAACGTTATTCATTCCTTTTTTTCCCCTAACGGTCGTTCAAACTTCTTGCGCAGTTTTCGACGAGGACTTTGTCTTCGAGACGACTTCTCTCACGGGAATGACGCTGGAGATTCTTCTCTACGACTTCGACCCAGTGTTGAGACATCGCGGAATCGGCTACGTGAGAGTTCGTCTTCCGGTGGGACCGGAACTCCTCGACCCGAAACCAATCGCTATCACCAAACCGATTCTTCGTTACGGCGCCGAGGGTAGCGTCTATCGCTCAGATCCGCTCGGAGAACTCATGGTCTCACTGTTCTACGATCCGTCTGCTGCTAAACTTACAGTCATAGTCGTGAGGGCGATTAATTTATCGATCGCCAATGATAACGGTGCTTCCTCAGATACATATGTTAAGGTAAGCCGATTGACAAATATTTTCTAGCTAAAATACCCACATCGTCAATAATTTTATCTCATTTAATACCCGTAACATTTGCGCGTACGAAAGCGAACATAAAAAAGGGAAAAAGAAATTAATTAATACATGAAAGAATAAAACTGACAATCGGTGACTTTTCGCAGGTAACGATTCACAAGGACGGGAAAGGTCTGAAGAGGAAGAGAACGGCGATTTGTCGAGACGCGAGTAGTCCAGTGTGGAACGACGTGTTGACGTTTGACCTCGGGAGCGACATATTTGCCACATGCAGCTTAGAATTCGCAGTGGTGAAGACGAGCGGCGATCTCATAGCGCGCTGCGAGGTCTCGGAGAAGTGTCAAAAGGAGTTGTTCCATCGAGTCCTCGCGGGCAAAGGCGCCTCCGTCCAGTGGGTCCCGTTGACCGGGCCCGAGAGACGAGGAGGATAAGCTTCCACCTCTGCGTTTTCGTGGGAACCAGATAAACAAAAAAATAAAACAAAAAAAATTGAATTGGAAGATGCGATTGTAAGAAACAAATAAAAACGAAACGCTGGGAGCCAAATCTCCAGGGAGGCCAGAAACGGTTGTGGCTGTTTCAGCCAACGACGGGAGCGACGCTTCCTGCAAGTGAACGCGAAGTAGACGAACGGAAATTTCGTCCTGCACAATCGCGCAAAGCAATGTTAGCAGCTTGTTCGTAAAAAAAAAAGGAAAAACCCCTATCCTTGAATTTCGCTTGCGCGTTATTGCATCGAAGCAGAGTCCTGTAGCCCCATTGATTTTAGAAGTACAGTTGATGGGAGAATTTCCTTTTGGAATTATGATTTCATTTTTCTAAACGCTGCGTTTAGAAAATTATGCGAATTTAATCTATTATTTTTAGCATATCATAGACACAAATCGAAGGGCACCATCAACTTTGTTTCGAAATACAATAGAACTTCACAACTCTGCATCAAGAGGACTCTTCGGTTGTCCAGAAAAATAATGAGGACATGAATAAGGGGAGAGTATCGATAATTATGGGTTACTGCGCGTGATGCGATGCTCACGCTATTTGCGCCACATCAGAGACAGCGGAACCTCATTTAATCGTCGTACCTTTGTCGTTATGTATCATATTAGTATATACTGTACGTATATCGAAGAATGTGCGCGCTTGCTGCGAGAATGACATAAAACTATTCGATGGGGTGGCTAAAAATACTTTATTGTTTGGCTGAGTTTGAACGTCAACGTTTTTTTGTTTCGAATGCAATAAAAAATTGTTTGAAGAAGCAATTTCAAAAATATTCTATTTCCGCGCGATTTTTTCGAATTTTGACGGGACGACTCGTTATATACGGATAGTTTTTAAATGCAATGGCAAGTTTTGTTGGTGCGGACAGTTTTCACCGAACAAATGATAATGCGTTTTTTTCTGTTTACTTTCATAATTGTTTTATTAATAAAATGGATTCATTTCTGAGTTGGAAGAAATCTTGACGAGCAGCTGACCCAAAAAATAAAGCATTTTCACAACCCTCCTATATACATAAAAAATATATATATATTTTGACAGATGCCGATGGAAAGTCCTTGAGCGAGTCAGTTCCGAAAGTTTTTGAGATTACCTCGAAACTCGATTGTACGAATAATTTTAAAGAGATCCATATTATATATAAATATATATAAAAGTATACCCAGAGAATAATAACGGTATATGTGAAAAGGATATTGTGGTTTGTCCATATACGTAAAAGCCGAATTTAGTATCAAGCCTACAGCGACCATTCGACGAAGCATCTGTAATAAAACGGCGTGAAAATACGGCGAATTTTTATTTTCGTCCCTGATCTCAATATTTTGTTGCTTTTGGTATTGAAAGGTATTTCTCGTTTTGCTTTATACAATATGTATTTTTCAGAAACTTGTTATACACAAAAAGTAATAAGATTCGAGATGAGGGACAAAAGATTTTTTTGCGCCATCAACGTATTATCACTTGTTCGAAAACCGGTACGTCGAATTACTTAAAAAATGTATCTGCCGGCGGATTTTTGCGGGACCAGAGGAGAAAAACGCACACAATTGATTTATTTTTTTATTTTTTTTATTTTTGTTGTTTTGTCAGATAGTAGAAACGATCCCTGAGTTTAGTTGAACAGACCTGAAACAGACGAAGATAAAATTAAGAATATGCGGATTAGCGAGCACTGTAAGTGCGATTAGATTACAAGAGCCAAGATAGTTGGCTGGGAAATTCTCATTCGAAAATAGTGTCTTCACACGATTTCTCAGTAGCTAATACATGCTTGAATAATCATTGAATTTCCTCGTAATAAACGAATGTAGATATTCGTTGGATGTGGCAATGAAAAAAAAACATGATTTTTTTTCGAAGGTACGTAAATGTTATTTTCTTACCGAAGCCCATGTCGTCGTCAGACTCCTCTTCGGGTTCCTCCTTCTTCTCTTCCTTCTTTGCAGGCGCAGCCTCGGAGCTCGCAGCAGCAGCGGCAGCAGGTGCTGAAAGAAAAAACCATTAACAACATTAATTACGTCATCGTGATTAAATAAAAGATTTAAGAGAAAAAAAGAAATCCTGATGTCCAAAATAATTTTACAGGTTTCTAATAATATTGTCGGCAGTGAAAATCTAGGTCCAGGCTGTAAAGCCATTGGCCCCGCCAAACTTTCTCCTTCATTTAATATCCTCGCTATCGCTGACCTTACCGGCACAACATTTTTCGCCAGTCTGGTGGATGAAAGGAGGTCAATAATCAGTGCTTAAAAACAAATTCTTACCTCCACCAGCCGGCGCAGCGCCGACTCCGGATCCGATGTTCGTGATCAGTTCCTTGACATTGATGCCCTCCAGAGACTTGGCGAAGAGGCCAGGCCAGTACGGCTCAACGTCAACGTTGGCAGCCTTCAGGATGGTCTGGATTTTCTCTCCCTGAAAACAGATTTCACGCACATTTACAACCTAACCCCAAAACCTTCAACATCCAGAAAGTTTAACATATTTATCGTCACACATATTAATATTTTAATTCACGTTTTAACACTGGACACATGTCATCAAAATTTTACACGTTTTTATAACCTAATCTAAAATTCGCTTGCGCAAAGTCGTGAAACATTAGTCATGTGACTTCGAAATTCGCGTGGTTATATTTACGCTAAAAACACGCGACGCATTTTTTTTTTCCAAACAGTAATTCGCACTCGGTGATAGAATTGTCACGAAAAATTGTCAAAACAATTGCGTCGAGTTATTTAACAGCGCGCAACGAGAACACAGAGACGCGTGTCGGAATAGCGACGAAAAAGGCGCGCGGCACGCGACACGTCCATGAGTTGTCACGTTAAGCGAATAAGGCTGAGTTGGTTACTCACGGTAACTGCGACATCGTCGTCAGTGAGGATGAGTGCGGAGTAAACGCAAGCGAGCTCGGCTTTGGTGGACATTTTGTCGTGTTGTTGGTGGTATTATCAGGGATCGATGGACTTCGAGTTATGTGCAAGTCGCCGATGCGGCCTTAGCTCAAAAGAGAGAACAAGCACACGCGGGGTTAGCTCGAGCCCGAAAGAAAAGACGGAAGAGATGGCGGCGGCAGGCGGAAGCTACTGGCGCGCTCTTTCGGCGAATCGTCGCTTTATCCCCCACCAATCCTGGCGCGTTTTCAGCCTGTTGCTATTTCGACCGGTTAAGTGTCCGGTTATTTTTGGTTAAAACGCGATATTGTGCTATACGTTTCTGTCGTTCCCTCTCTTCCTACTTCAATCGGCAGTGCAGCGTCTCACCGACGATATATAGTACACTACCTAAACAATGTGCGATATGCTGCGCGTTTCCGTTTTTCTCACTCGCTCCACAGTGGCTACCAATAACATTATCGCTCTCGCACCTCACGGCGGCTCAGTCGGTATGACGAATCACCGCACTCGGTCGGTAACCAAGTGGTGTGAACCCTACCCGCTCCCCCCTCCCCATCGTGCGTGGTCCCCTCTTCGCGCGGGAATGCGCACAAAGAGCAGCAATGGCACTCGACACGCGCGTCACGCGCGCGCGCGTTGACGCTCAGTCCTCAACGGCGCGACCGGCGTCCGCGGCTTCCCATCCACCGCGACCCGCGTGCGCTATATCGTTCAATTCCACCGCACCGCAACCCGAATCTTTTGCGCAGGACAGCCGACACATCGAAAACCGCCCAACGCAATCGCCCATCTCTCTGTGTCGCGCATGCGCAGCACCGCATGGACCTCGCGATTTCACCTCTCGACAAAAATCTATTTACAATCCGCGTCGAGGCACTGCGCAAAAAAAGTCCTCCGACCAAAATAAAAAAAAAATCGTCCACGTACGGAGCGTCGAGAAGACGAAGAAGCCCAGTGATTCGCTGTTGATTCGCGCGTGTCCCGCGAAACGCGCCCGAGCCTACGCCAATGAGCGCGCGGCAAGGTCATTGCATAACCTGAAAAAGCAAAAAAAAAACCTCACCAGCATACGCCATTAATATAATCGCGTTCGATACCTCTACACGAAAATTCCACGGAATTTCAAACGAATCGCGGTGAGAGAGATAACGCGAGCTACGAATCTGCATGTGAGAGCTGCGTGTATGTCATTACAGTAATCGCCGTATTTCGTTATTAGCGAGTAACACAGCCCGGTGTGCAGTAACTCGCGAATTATTCTCTCTCTCAGGATCCGAAGGAAGGCGAACGAGGGGAGGGGGTAGGGACCGGGAGGGATAGGAGTCGGCGGGTGGCGGGTGGCGGGGAGGGGGAAAGCGGCGCCGGGTCGAAGATCGGCCGGTGATTCGAGCGCGAGGTAGAGCGGTGGAAAGTAGTATATTCGCGCTCTCGTGTGCTCGCAGTAGCTACGACGACGCGAGTGAGCGTGCGCCGAGTCTCCGTCTCGTCGTGGTGTCGCGTGAGTAACGACAAAAGCCGCTCGTGCCCCGCGCGCATGTTGTTCGGCGCGGCGCGTCGCGATTACGAGACGCGAGTGATCGCCGAGAGTTCGTGGCTACGACTGTGCGTCGACAGCAAACCGACGACGACGACGGCGGTGCTCGTCGCGAGCCGACCCGCGGATTGTCCGCGAGATAGTTTCGAGTTGTTGTAACAATAATAGGAGGAGGAACAGGCAGGCGGCGTTGTCGGCGCTGGCGGCGTTGGCGGCGTGCGCGAAACATCGATCAGTGTTGCTCGCCTCGCTCTGTCGTCGTCGTCGTCGTTGTCGTAGTCGTCGCGTCGTAGGTCGTCGTCGTCGTGTAACGTCGCGGCACAGAGTCAGAGTCAGGGGGTTTCATTCGATTGGCCGCCTCTCCCCGTGTGCGCGGCTCTCTGTGTTGTGTCTCGTCGTGCGGAGTCGTGCGGACTCGCGCAATTTCGGCGGCTGTGCGCGCGCGCGCGCGCGCGTTCGCACGAACCGAGCGCGACAGTAGAAAATTCTCCCATGGTCGGTCGGCCGCCGCTGCTCGGTGTCTCCGCTGGTCGCCTGAGAGATTCGAGACGGGGAGAGAGAGACGGAGAGACCCACGCGAGATTCGCGGGAGCGAGACGCGTCGCGCGTGTCGCAGCAGCAGCAGCAGCAGTCGTTGTCGCTTCTGATTCGGCACCGGCCCGGGGGAACCGGATGACGCCGCCGCCGGCGGCCGCGGCGCAAACGGCGCGATGAGAAGACGCGACGCAACGATCATCATCATCGGTCTCATCATTCCGGGCGTCGTTGGCGGGTACTCGCGGCCCGATGCGGCCGCGGCGCGATAAACGCGGCGCTCGCGTGCGCTAAACGAGTGAGTGCGCGGCCCTTCCTCCCCCCCGTTCCCCTCGCCGCATCCGCCGCCCGGACTTCCCCGCCCGCCGCCCGGCCTCCCACCACCGCCACCCCGCGTCGATGGGAATGGCGCGCAAATGCTGCGTGAAAAACTGCGATAGCGACGGACAGGAATCTCCGGTGCGCTCGAAGGGTCTGCCGTTGCACAAGTTCCCGAAGGACGCGGGTCTGCGTAGCAGGTGGCTCGCAAGCGGCGCCTTCGACGCGGGCTTCAAACCCACGACCGGCCAGTTCGTTTGTCACCGACACTTCAGGCGCGCCGACTACGAGACTATCAAGGGACAGAAGTTTGTGCTGCGCAAGGGATCGGTGCCTACGGTTTTCGACGATTACGACAATCACCCGGGTACGTTGGGCCTGGTTTTACGCACGTTTCTACGATGTTTTTTCGGTGACTGTGGTTGATTCTGCTGATGTTGTTAGCGTTGATGTTGGTTGTTTTTGTTGGTGGTAGGGTGGGGGTTGGTGGTTTTCCTATTGTTGCGTGAGGAGTCTCGGGGGATTTCGTCATCTCGCAGGTGCAACAAGCAGTGGGTCATAAACTAGTGCGTGTAACGCGTGTCGGGCATGTGACTATAGTCACATTGTATATATTCTATATACCCACGCGTCCCGTAATATCGATTCGTAATATTTGTGACTGTTCGCACACGTTCTTGGTTTTTTTCCACTGTCGCGAGAGGCGGTACCAAAGATTTTGTCATGTTGACACGATTCTTTTTATTTTTATTAGAACGTCCGCGATGTTTCTACGGTTCTTCTCTGTTGTTGTCGTTGTTATTATTATTGTTGCCGGGGTTTTCCACCGTCGCGCGGGTCTACGCCGGTGATTTCGTCATCTCCGAGGTGTGCAACGATCAGTAGGTCATAAACGACTGCTAGTAACGCGTTTCGGGTCTGTGACACTGTACGTTCCATATACATCGACGTCTCCTTCTCGGTGACGAGCTCCGTGTTCTTACGCACAGTTCGGGGCTCTCGTTCGTCGCGTGTGCTAATCTTCGTCCGGCACTGCTCGAGACACCCGTCGGGATTCTTTTCGCCACGTACTGTTGCACTCTCTTCTCTCTCTCGCGGTTTCCGCGCAACGCCTCTTTTCTTCAGCACGTGCGAATTTCACCGACGCCGCCGAAGTGGTCGATTGACAATTAGTCGGTTTGCGTCTCGGTTGCGCAATCCCCGGTAATACACGATCATCTCCATATTCGAGCCCGCGACATTTTTTTTCCGGAACCGGCTTTCGTCTTTGTTGCCTTTGGCGCGTGGTTTTTTTTTCGTCGCTTCACGCGTGGATGAGTTACGCTCGGGCTTTGTGTGTTATTGAGACGCGGTGTATCTTTTGTGGTTTTTTTTTTATACGTTCAATACAAAATTTATATTGGTTTACAATTACGTATTTTTATTATTACACGTGACACAATTATTAACGTATTTTTCTTTTGATCGCAGATCCACTCACGATGCCAGTGAAGACGAATACCTCGTACCCCCAGGAGGATCTGGATTTGATTAATTCGGAGATCCTGAACATGGACAGCGCGGCAGCGGAGTCGCCGTTGTTCGCGGAGGCTCGAACTCCGCGTTCCGACAGCTGCGGCGAGGCCTGCAATTCGCGGCCAGGCTCGTCCGCGGATTCCTTCAATCCCTTCGAGAGCTCCGACGTCACGGACTCGGGATGCCGGGATAACGAGGACGCGCCGATGGGCGTGGAGCCTGCTGCGGAAAAGCCGGAATACCCGGCCGAAACGACGTCGACGGAGCAAACGAATACGGAGGAAGCGCCGACGAGGATGGACGAGTCGACGACAGACGCGAGTATCAACAAGGAAGATCCCGAACAACCCGCCAAGACCGAGGAGGAGAAAACGGTGGAAAAGCCGGCGGAAGCTGCGCCTGCGAAGCCCGTGAGCCGTGGATCTTTGAAGTTTTTTGCCGGCGCCAGATTGGAAGCAAAAGATTTCAATGATAAATGGCAAGTGTTACGTAAAATAAGTTGTACAAATGATAATCGAACTTTCTGATGGAATGATAGAGAGAGTGAGAGCGAGAGAGAAAGATAGAGGATAAAAAGTGGTTCTGATAGAACGAAAAATAGTGCTTACGGGAAGAAGCTGTAACTCGTGTTTGTAGGTATTCGGCACGCGTGGTCGAAACGGACTGGGTCGATAGAGAAGTGTTGATACATTTTGACAAGTGGAGCTCCAGATTCGATGAATGGATACCTATGGATAGTTCTAGACTGCGGGTTCTACAAATGCAACCCAGGTATGTATTTCGTAGTTTGGTATTCGTTAATGTAAGGGAGACGATTTAGGCGTGAACAGCAAGTGAACGCTACTCTGGCGGCCAAAAAAGACGATGTGAATTTTTTCAGACGAAAGATGATGATCATCGTAACATTTAAAAAATATTTTCATGTAATTCATATTTTATTAATCGCGTGTTGTGAAAATATGCTGTGAAACCGATTATTTATATCGTGGCTGTGGACGTTACGGACTTTTTTCAAGTCGGTAATAAATCAAATTGCATATTTCAACATTATATTTTAGGAAAATACTTTTGGGACTAAACATGAGGATGTATCAAAAGTCTGATTCTTTAAAGCCGTCACAGTGGAGTCCTGCTGTTCAATTGCTAATAAAAAAAATCTCGAGAAGTTTTTCACTCAGTCAAACGCATCTCGTAATCACTTATATCTTGAATAATAAAATAATACGAGACTCGCTAATTGACCCGCAAAATACGCCGTTTCAATATACGTATTTTTTTTTATGTTCATTCACTGAAGTGAGCAAGTTTGGGTGCTTCCGACTCCGTAAGTTCATCATTGCATTACTATCAGGCGAAACAGGAGCTCTTAGAGCTTTTGTTCTTCTGTTTCCTTTAAGCATTCGCTGCTAGTTTATTTCCTGCGTTAAATGACCCTGTGCTGTCTTAGTACTCCAAATATGTCCATTGCATCGACCTACCTCGACAACTCATGTGTATTTTGGTGATTGGATTTTTTTTTTTTTTTTTTTTTTTTTCAATCTTCTTTCTGTCCTCTGATTGAATACTTTTGTGTAATAATTTCATCTCAACCTGCTGCATGATCTTTTAAAGACGATTATGCAACCATACATTTTCACTTAAATGTTTCATCCGCATAAACGATTCAAGCCGGGGAATTAGTTGTCGCCTATGTAATGTAATAAGTCATTGATTTATCCTTCTTTATTTTTTTGCTGCACGCCGTTCATATTTTTAAGACAGGGAATTTGTTGCCTAGGAAGAAAAAGCATAAGGTTTTCTTTTTCCAACTCCGACGGAAACTCAAATTAGATTCGGTATTCATGACAATATGAAGTAGCAGTGAATTTCAAACCCGCATCGTCACAAAGTTTAATAAAAACAAAACTGAATTAATATTTGGGCTTAATTTAACCCTCTATTCCCGAATCCCATGCTTTTTTTAACGGACCCTTAAAAAGGACCGCAATCACACGAGTCATAATCGTCTTCAATTCCAAACTTGTTTCAATTCACTTTAAAAGTAGCTACTAATTTCCCGCCACCTGTTGCATGAATTCTTTTGTCATCGATAATTCGTCCAAGAGCCGTAAAATTTCATCTCATTAACGAAACTTCGTCGTAATATCTAAATAGTGAATATCAACTTGTAAAACATTAAAGAGATCGAGTCTCGTATAATTGAAAAACTCCCGCGAACGTTTGCATATTTGCGGCTTTACTGCGTTACCGTTAGAGGGTTAAAAGGAAAAAAAGCCAATCAGTTATCCCTCGTGTCGTGACAAGAGTTTCGGGGCGGAGTTCAGTAGCGGGGTGGGGGATGTGGGGGCGGGAGAGAGAGAGCGAGAGAGACGGACGGAGGCGCACGAGCGCGCTAGTAGCCAGGGCTTAGCGTATTAAATGACAAGCGCGCAACGGGCAAGGGTGTAGTTTACATCTGTTATATATCGGGCTCGCGATCATCGAGCGCCGTTTTGTTGTTTTTGTTTTTTTTCTGTCTCGACGAGCGGGAGTTTCTAATGAATGCCTCTCGGAAATCCAGGGAAACGAAGATGCGGGATTTCTCGGTTGGCGAGAGAATTCTGGCTACGTGGGCCGACGGCAGAAAGTATCCAGCCAAAGTGAACGCCGTCCTCGGAAACGGTGAGTTTACCTAGCCTGAACCCGAGTCCCCCCGAGTTCCCGAGTCTCTCTCTGCCTTCTGACGCTCGTCTCTCTCTGTCTCTTTCTATCTCTCGCTATATCCACTATCGCTCTCTCGCTCTGTGCCCGTTTGTGGGCGCTCGCGTCAGGCGTTCCCGACAGCGGTGCGAGAGAGACGGTAAAGCGAAGCGAGGGAGAGAGCGAGAAAGAGAACGCGCATACAGAGTTGGTTGGTTGGTCCCTGCAAACTCTGTAGCTGGGTCTACAGATTCACTTGACGTTTTCTCACCGAGGCTCGAATTACAGAGCGTAACGATAATCGCGCGTATTCCCGTTGAAATTTTGCAGACAGATACGACGTTCTCTTCGACGATGGATACGCGAAAATCGTCAGATCTTCGAAAATGACCAAGATCGCGTCGACCTCGGAAAAGGTGAGTTTCGCACTTTTAGGTTATGTTGTTGTTCGATCTCGGCCCTCGGTGACGGTGCCACGAATCCGCGATATTGATCGGAAATACGAGATATTACAAGCTTGAGAGATTTGGAAAAAAGAAAAGTTTTGCTGCAGAGTGCTGGAAGCAGTTGGTAGATTTTGGGTTCGCTGCGGTAGAATCTTCAGCGACGACTGACCTTTTATTCGTTATAGAAATTCGGAGCATGAAAAAACTTTTTGTTTTTTTTTTTTTTTTTTACTGCGGATAGAAAAGTTAAATGAGTTGATGCCTAGCACATTTATTGCCTTTGGCGGGTTCATGAGCTTATGGATTTTTATGTGCCTGGAAAACCTGGAGATATCAGGAAATTCCATCGACCTACACTAATTAGGGAGATCTGCGGAAATATTAAGATTTTCTGATGCGCTTTCAAATTCCACAAAAATGTCTTTGTTTTCTTTACGATAGTATAACGAATGTTGTTTCCGATACAGAAAGCCATGGAAGGCGATTCTTACATCGGTAGTAAGCAGGAGAGGCGGGACAAGAAGCGAAAACATACGGTTATGGAGCTCTTCCAGACTCATCCGAGAAAACGCAACAAGACAGAGACAGAAAAGTTACTGAAAAAGGAAGAGATTGGCATCAGCGAGGAAGCCAACAATTGTCATTTGGACAGCAGCACAGAACTTGACAATTCTGGCATAGGCACCTTTTATGACTCGGGTGCTGAGATGTTGAGGGGCTTTGAGAATTCCAAGCCGAAGATGAAGACTTACACAAAAAAGATGAAACGTGATGCTCACCGAAACGATACGGATCAGGAGGATGACGTTGGTCCGGAGTGGATCGATGGGGAACCTCAGGGCATTGAGACCTACATCGTCGATGGTAATGATGGTGAGATACTTAATTAAATACATCTGATTAGTATGTCTGAAATTGTTTTCATGCATCAATTATCCTGTGATTGAAATCATTATTTATATATTTAAAAATTTAACAAAAACAATTTATTTAATTTTGGGCTATTTTGACCAAAGCTAAATGTTTTATCTGTCAAAATCTAAAAAATGTACTTTTTTTGTTCGGAACTTCTACAGCAAATTTTTTTTTTCCAGTTGTAGGATCGCGGCGATCAATTATCGTTGCGGATAGGAGATTGCCGCCTATTTGGCAGAAACACTTTACCCAACGGAAGGCCGGTACCTCGGCAGGAAAATGGGATGTTCTCTTTGTCCAGTGAGTGACATTTTTTTTTTTTTAAATATCTGATTTTGTCCTTAGGATCGTTTTAAGAAGTGTAATAATAATCCTATTTCACAGCAAGCCGAGTGGCAAAAAGTTTCGCTCGAGAAACGATATCCGGGCGTTTATGGAGAGTCAGGGACAATTCGATTTCGATCCGGAAATGTTTGACTTCTGCATTCATCGTCGAAAGAGCAAGAACTCGATCCCGAGGCTCAAGTCCGAAACTCCGGGAGAACCGGCGAAAAAGATAAAAACGCTGCTGCCAAAGACGAAAGCGATGTCATTGACACCGGAAAATCCGTTGTTGGTGCCGCCAACTCCGCCGGAAATATTAGTACCAATTACACCGACGACGACGCCAGTGGAGGATGGCGGTAAATACAGTTTTTTTTTTCTTGTAACGTTCTACTTTACATTCATTAAAAACTTCATCGCTACATCGTACTAACAAATTATCACTCATTTCTTGCAATCTAACAATTAGGAACCATTTACTGTGAGTATCGCCATTCGTATAGCGATAGACAAAATCTAATTGAGGAAGGTGTGATTTTCCTGGAATCACGCCCTCCTTAATAACAAAAAAAATGTTGTAATTTAATCAATTTGATGCAGAAACTTAACCAACTAATTTTTCTCGTAGCGGTCTTCATCGGCGGCCTTCGCGTTGAGATGGAAGATAGCGCTTACAAGTGCCCCAAAGAAGGATGCTGCAAGAACTTCCGAAAGGAGAATCTCCTGCAGATGCACATCAAGCACTATCACCCCGAATACTCAAAGTTCTTGGGCTCCACGCCGAACGTCGCGGATTTGGCTTACGCTCGTACGATCGGCGAGTCGATAGTCGACATAACGCCCAAGAAATCGAACAATCATTATCTGGACAAGATCAGCAAGCTTGAGAAGCGAAAAGCCGCTGCTCACGAGAAGCCAATTGCGTCCGCGACAGGATTGATGTCTCCGGGACAGACGATTCCGCTGCTCGCGACGTCTCCGTTGCCAGGCAACAACTCCGGCTCGGAGATGACCGCGCAGGAAAAGCTGACTGGTCTGTCGTTGCGCGACGACTCAAAGTTCGAACTAATGTCGCCGATCTCGAACGCCAGCATGGACATTGAGGAGGAATTGACGAAGAGGGGCGATCAGGCGAGTTGCGCGATGTCGCCCGGCGCACTATTTGACCTTAAGATACGCGAGGAAAAGACTCAGGTTGGAATCAAGACTCTTCTGCCGGTGAGACCGCCCGTTCCGACGCCCGACGCCTCGCGACTCGACCGATCTAAGTCTCTCGACGAGGCCATTCATCCGGACAAGGGAAAGGTTCAACGAAAGCGGCAGTTGTCCGAGTACAGCTCTGAGCTTGCGCGGTGCAAAGGAAGGCAAGGTAAATGTTTGTCCTTGACATCTAAAAACGTCGACGACAGGCGCTAAGTAGACGTATAGTCTCCACGAAATTATGTTTATGAAAAATTGCCCCCTCTCTCCCAGAGAATGCAATAGATACTCTTTCGATGATTTTTTTTGTGTGCATGGTGGCCACCGTAAGAGACAACTGAAATCATCGGGCCGAATAAAATGCCTAAACAATTATAACGAAAATTGATGCAATTTTTCTCAGCGATGTGGTGGCCACCATGAATACGTCCGTGTTTATGTACAGCGACACTTTAAGCGATTTATGTTGAATTTAGCAAAGTACATTCACATAGACGATCCTTTATCACCTCACAAAAAGTTTATTTACATCGCTCGATTGCTACACGATGTCATTCCATTCAACCATCGCCCATTTTTTTTGGTTATCGCGGATGAGTGTAGGCAGAAAAATGCTTTTTCTTGCTATCAGGCATGCAGGAGCTTACGGATGATTATGGGGATTTAGATGACAGTACATTGGATGCCGAGGGTCCAGCTGGCCTCATGTATAGATTCAGTCGTAGGAAATCAGACGCAAAGAGCGACGAGAACAGCCAAAGCAGTAAGTTTACGCCAGTCTGTTTTTTTTCCATTGATTTTGCTGTGAATGGTAGTTGACTATATGACCGTTTTTTTCTTACAAGACAAATCGTCGACTGCTGCGTAGATCGTTCAGTCTCGTTTTTTTTATCCGTTTCTCGCTTTTGAGTTGCGAAGATGGCCAGTTGTTGTTTTTACGAATGTTTTGGCGCGTTTTATTCTATTTTTGTGTTGTTCTTTAGGTCAGCTAAACGATTCTCGCCTTGAAAAAGCCGATACCCCGAAAGGGGATGCCGCTAAAAGTGATATTAGTAACGAAGGTATTTTCTTAATTTTTTTCACCTCGTTAAATCATCATTTTAGCATGAGATTTCGAATGGCACGACCGATTACGCATCTTCTCGTTTACTTTCTTTTTTTTTCGCCTTTTTTCATTGCCAAATTAATTCGCTGTCCGACGTTCATTTCATTCCAAAATATTTCGTGCATCTCGTTTATCAACGCATCTCATAGAAGATCGGGGAATGCGCCTGCTATCGTTGTCACATTGCGATAGAGTGACGAGTCAATATCTCGTTTACGAATTATACGTGGCTAACCAAGAGTTTCATTGATTCGTATCTACGCAGGTAACGGCGTTATGGTTATGATCAACGGCGAGATGATCAAACTCGAGCAGCTAAGACGGGAAGAAATAATAAATTGTACGTGCGGCTTCATGGAGGAGGACGGCCTGATGATCCAGTGCGACCTCTGCCTCTGCTGGCAGCACGGACACTGCAACGCAATCGAGAGAGAAAAGGACGTGCCGGAAAAATATATTTGCTACATATGTCGGCATCCATATCGACAGCGGCCTTCCATGAAGTATCTGCACGATCAAGAATGGATAAAGGATGGAAAATTGCCGAGGTAAAAAAAATCGCAAGTCTTTTTTTCATTGTTCCTAGTTAATAATCATAAAAGAATAAATCATTTTAGAAGACAATTGATTTTTTTCAGTTTATCGGAGCGTACTAAAGATCAAACTGCAATCAACCAGAGGACTGCGATGCTGAAACGAACGTACGATTTGGTTGCCGCGTTGCTCGAGATCCAGCAGATTCTTCACAGTCTTCGAGTCAAAATCAGCGTAGCGCAGTGAGTACAAGATGATACTGTTCGCACTGCACAAACTCGGTGAAGTTGTGTTACATAGAAATTCGATTTTACAGGCAAAAGGATCATCCGAAGCTATATCTGTGGGCGAAGAATTGGGAAAAATCCGAGATTCCCGAACCCATCGTGGAGCCGGTACCAGTGATGCGAGTGGTGAAGCCAGAGGTGAAAACGCCCGAGCCCGGAGACAACGCGATCGTCGAGCCAAAGGCGGAAGCTACCGCTGTACCGAAAGAGGATCCTGACGAAAAGTCAATCGCTTCGGACACGGAATTGATGAAAATTCTCGAAGAGGATAGTACTCCCATGGACGATTCAAAGGGAACGTGTAAGAAGGAAGATCCGGGCGACTCGACAGGCGATCACATTCTATTGGACGCCTTGACCAAGAATGATAATCCCGATGAAATGCTAAATATTTCGTCCACTGTCGAAGTTAAGACCGAGGATGGCGGTAAGTGTTTACGGCAGTTTGTTACATTTTGTGATTTGTTGACGATAAAAAATATACAAATAATTTTATTCGTTTTTCTTTACAATTTTAGAGTCGGTTAACGACGCATCTGCGGTAAAAATGTCGACAGACGTTGAAACACCTGAGATGACCACCCCGGTCGGATCATCTGTTCCCTCGGTGCCAACTCCAGAATTGCCCGTTGCACCGATGCAACCTTTCATACCGGAACCCGAAGCCCCCATCGATCCCGCGGAATGTCGACAACGGCTCTTGGAACACATCGATCACTTCCAAAATCATATTGACTCGAGATTGACGACAATCGAGGCTCAAGTCGATGGTGAGTTTGTCGGCAATTGATAACAGCCAAATTTTAAAGCTCACCATCATCTCCATTTCTCAACTTCATATTCGTTGCAGTGTTAGAGGCAATGGATCCCAAAGTGTCGCCTTCCTCGGAGGTTCAGCGTCGAACGAAGCAAACCGTACAGATGCTTCTGCGGGATCTGAGCACCGTTCGAAAATTGGCTGCTCTATGCTGAGATTTGGCTGCCCGGCGACTCTACCGGAAGTTCAAATTGTCCCAAAGCTTGAACGATAAGTTCCAAGCTCGACGTTATTATTTTTCGTTACCTTAGTAGTGTAATACGCGTGCGCGTCGTTAATACATTGGTTAAATACGAAAAAAGTGATAAAAAAATACAGGACCGTTAACCTATTCCGGATTCGATTTTATATACTTGCGAGAGACATTGGTACTCATACTTTTAACGTAAAATCTCGTAACTTCGAAGATAAAACTATTATTTATACGTTTTTCATATCGATTATTGCTAACGCTATTATAGAAATTTACGTAAAGATGTAAGGGTACCGAGCAGAAAAGGAAAAGAATTTGTTATTGCGCTTAACCACCGATGTATATATACATATTATGTAGACATAATATAGTTGGATCCATGTAATATAAAGTTTACGCCGAATTCTGGATTCACGCCGTGCATCGATCTCTATGTGAAAAAACTATATATAGTTATTCATCCGATCAAACAGTAATACTGTCCATCGGGACATGATGGAAGAGAATAAAAAAGCAAGAAAAAAACTACGAAATAATTAACAACCAAAAATGATACCACTGTTTTATTGTTGCACTCTAGATACATAAAAACACTAAAACTCTGCGTTACCGGGCGATAACGTTTGAAAAACCCGCGGGTAAAATCACGTGACCAACCTGGTTACTTTCCACCCAGAAAAACCCTAAACCCGATTGATACGAACCATTCGCATCGTTCGCACGTACCATCCAATGACAGTCGCGCTCGCTCGCGCTCTCGATTGGTGGATTCGCGATGCACGTGATGCCCGACGCGCCTCGCGCTACTGGCTGGTCGCTTCGATGGAGGGGTGCCCCCCCCCACCTCCCGCGTGCATGTACAAGTGCAAAGCGGATGACGTCAGAGAGAGTCAGGCGCAGAACCGGCGAGGGGGGCTGTGTACGTGCAGAATGTACGGACAGCGAGGCGGGGTAGATGCACATCGCTGCAAGCCGAGCGGGAAGAGTGGGAGGGGGGAAGCGGCGGGGGAGCTGGAAGGACGGGGGGTACAGCAGACGAACGAGGAGCCGGCTACAGGGCGACTCCCGCGCGGGAGTGAGAAACCGATAGGCGCGTCGGTGTGCGAGAGCGTCGGACGGAACGCGACGAGCGTGGAGAGCGGCGATCGCCGTGGTGTGTGGGCTCGGCTGTGCTCCGTTCGCTCGTCTCTCGACTCGCCAGTTATGACGGCACAGTGATACAGCGCCTCCGCCGTGCGCTGAGTGTGAGAGAGGACGGACGCGAGTCTTCCTCGTTGCATTATTCGTGTTTAAACAATTAACACCAACGGCGAACGTATCTACATATAAATACCGAATATACATATATATATATAAGCACACGCGTATATATAGATACATACATAAATATACATAAGTCAAAACGTCGTTGGAATTGGCGCGTCCCGACGGAATCAGCGGAGCGCGCACACACAGCGGGAGACACGAAAATCGAGCGCCTCAGCGGCTCCGTGGTAACCGAGAGGCCCCCGACGAGAGATCCGCGAGGGTCGCGACGATCGCGAGAGTCAGCCCCACGGCGCTGTTGTACGCACGGGTGCACCGACGAAATACCAGTAGTACCGACGTCCGCGAGAAGTGCGTGTGAGCGCGCGCGAGAGAGAAGACGGCAAGAGGGAGTGAGAAGGAAATACAAGAAAATATAGAGAGGAAACGGCAGAGGGAGAAAGACAGAGAGCGAAGGCAGTAGCCGACGGAGACGGAGCTACGGAGGAATCGAGCGCTTCGCACACGATCACGCGCGTGTGTGTGTGTGTGTCGGTGTATATCCCGCGCGTGTGTGAGTGCGACGAGCAGCGATGAGGAAGGCGCGTCGCGCCCCGGCTTGTTGACTGCACCGGAGTCTCCGGCCGCGCGTCGTGTCCTAGCGATTGATAATTCCCGTGTCTCGTATCTCGCGGAGTCGGTATACAGTCTGCTCGCGCGTAACTCGCTCGCAACAGTCCCGGCGCGCAACGAGCGAATGACCGAGTGGGGGTAGCAGCGGTGTTTCTTTCTCTTCGTTTCCACACATATACATAGATACACACAAACACATACATATATTCTGTCCATCTCTCTCGCTCCCTATGCCCGTGGCTATGCGCGTCGCCATGTGCCGATGCCCCGCGTGCGTCTCGTCGCGGTTGCCCATTCAGTAGGAGAGGCAGCAGCAGCAGCAGCGGCGGCAGTAAGCAGCACCATCAGCGCCGGCCAGGAGCCCCCAGTGTGACTAGGCGCGCGAGCCGAAGAGGATATACGTTATTATTATTATTGTTCTTACCACTATTGTTATTATCGTCGTATACGTACATCGCCAGTGTTTCCCTCGCGTAGGGAATCTAACGTGAGACGCAAACGAGAGTGTGTGTGTGTGTGAGAGAGAGGGAGACAGAGAAAGAGCGTCGACGCAGCGCGCTCTCACCACGACGACGCGCGACGCCGAGTGCGACGACACGAGACTGCGGGTGAAGATCGCGAAATTTATTCGCGTGTGTGTGCCCCGCGCGCGTGCGAGTGCGTGAGAGTCCTCGGGGAGCACGGGAGAGTGCAGCAGGGCCGTAGGCGCGGTGTGGGCCGCCGACACCGCCGCTGCCGCCACATCCACGGGTCTCTCTCCCTTCCACCGCCGTCACCGCCGCCGCCGTCGCCGCCACCAACAACCAACCAACCAACGAACCAACCACTACCATTAACAGCCCGAGACCTCGACCTTCCGGGTGTAACCGGGTGTGTCCGTGAAAGAACGGGAGCCCCGAGAGTTCCGCAACACATTATTCGAACGGTGCCCCTTTTCTCGATCATCCCCTATCGACCAATACCCTCGCTTCCCACCCCCCACCGCTCCACCTCCTCCTCCTACTACTCCTCCGCCGCCGCCACCTCAGCCCCCCGCGGTCACTTCGGTCTCGCGGCTCGGTTTGCGGCACCCGCGAGTCGTCGGCAGACGGGTTCTTTTTTGTTTCCCTCGCGCATTTCCCATCGCGCGACACATTCGACGACGCGTTCGGTGCGCCCGCGCGTGCGTGTGTGTACGGTCTGTGCGTAGGCGTGTCCGTGTGTCTGCTAGTGTGACGACCGCGTTTGTGTGTGCGTGTGTGTGTGTATTTTTTCTCGCTCACCGCCGTGTGGCACCGGTCGGCAGCGATTTTGTGTGTGTGCGTGTATTTCGCGCGGACGTATCGCGAGGCGCGCGAGGATATAGCGCGAGCGCGTGCTGCCGGAGAAGCGAGACGCGCTGACGAGAGTGAGAGAGAGAGGGACACGCTGAGATTCGAGCCACAACGGGCCCCCGAGGCGCGAGAACGTGCGAGAGCGAGAGAGGGAGCGCGAGTGGCGTATCAAGATGGCGCATAATTTGGCACCGAGCGTCAACTGCTCGCTCGACGACATCGACTTGAACGCCCTTAAGGTACGTGACACTTTCCCGCCGTGTACTTGTGTGTCTGTGTGTGTTTGTGTGGATGTTAGTGCGAGGGGTGGCGACAATTGGTGCGGGGGGAATTATGTGCGATTTATTTTGCGAAAAGATGCGGCGCGGTCGGTCGGGTCTGGCCGGCTCGTAGGATTTTTGCAGGACGTCGCGCGTAGTGCAGACTCGGCGCAGGAATTTTTCGGTCCCGAGCGATTGACTTTTTTTTGGATATGGATTTTTTATTTTTTTTTTTGCTACGGCGCTTGTGGCGCGACGAGAACCGAACTATAGTTGGGGCAGCGAACGCGTAGCGGTTTTAAGAGTGCTCGGGTTGTGCCTCGCGCTATCGTTGAACCTACTCGAGCGTTTTTTGTTACTTGGTTCGTATCGGAAGCTCCTCGAATTGTCGTAAATTATAAAAACGTGAAGATAGCGATGGGGTAGTCGCTCAGAGTGAGGTTGGGAATCGGGTATGCGAGGGCGATAGAGAGACGTTAATTGGTCGCGACTGACGTGTCAGTGAGTCGTGCAGGATGTTTGTCACACTCGTCGGCGTACGAGTGGCGATCTCCTCGTCTCTGCTTCCTTAGGCTTCATTTTAGAGCAGCCGATACGACGCTGGCCGGATGACGAACGGACTCCGTGAATCGTTCTTTTTATTTTTCTTTTTTTTTTTAATCACTGATAAGAATTTATAGGTTTTTCGTATTATCAAACGGAATTGCGTTGGGAATAGTAACATGAGCGGGTGATCTTGAAACGGCGATGTACGAAAAATTCCTCACATCACGTGCCAGATTCGTATAATTCGGTGTCACAGATATCACAGGCTGTTTGTGCCAAGAAATTAACTACCTGGATCGGTGTGTTAAAAAAACCTAATTCTGAACGAAACGAAATATTTCCACAACTATTCTAGTTTTGAAGCGTTTTTTTTTTTCATTTGCGATTATTGGTGGGTTGCATAATTTCGAGGTGACTATTCAGCAACGGAAAAAAAATGTGTACCATCAGTTGCAGTGAATGTTAGAGACCCTAATCAACCCGAAGGTCGATGTTGCATCAGCATAGTTTATTTGTGGGAAAACATACAATAATTCTCATCGCCCGAATTTAGTGTAATTCATTCCCTTATATTCATGTTGAATATTTTTTAATTTCATATTCTTAATACCTCGATGGGTTTGTGTCCGGGGATATTTAGTCCGGGAACCGTATCAGCCTTATATCAGAATAGCTCTTAATGGGTGCCAACGGGAATAATCATATCGTTCACAATGCTAATACAAATTGGATGGTTTACAGATACGAATTCCGATCAAGATGACCAGCACGGGTCACTGACCGTCGTTATCCCGTAACCTCAATTTGCATCCTTTCGCGAGATACGATTGGACGCTGATAACGGTTATCAGTTATTATCCGTTATCGTCGCGTTCGATCGGCACAATTGGTTGTAGGTGAGAAGTGGTAATTCAGCATCGAGACAGAATCACTGACAACAATCTGACCGAGTGACCTTGGGCGCCCTGTCTATATGTTTCCCCCAATTGTTGGACAGGTTGACTTCTAGTTTACTGGCGGTTCGTCAATCTCGTTGAAACTTGCACATGCACTACTTCGTTATGGTCATTCCGCCGTGCCTTCGAGTTTTCTAAGGGTTTGGCAATCCAGATGCAAACGATGTGTAAACTTTTAACGACACACATAGGATACATAATAATGGTTGAAAATGGCTTGGATGGTTTTTTAAATAAGCAGTTGACACATTTCCGTTTCAACGTAATGTTTGTTCCTGTTTGTGTAACGATTCTTACCTCTAAATAAAATCTCTATCGTCTCAATCAGGAGGCTAATGAACGAATAAGGTATTCAAGGTCATGCAGACGTAGATTAAGCGTGTTACATGTTCCAAAAAATGCTACCAAGTATTTCTACATCCACGTAAAATTTTGTCCGTACGAATTTTTTCAAAAGGCAATTTATCTCAGGAAAACTCTTCCAGCCGAAATGTCGTCCTAGCAAATTTCTCCCCCGCAGATCCGTTCCTTCGGGAAGTTTTTGCGACACATCGGCAAACCCGCGATAGCGGAAGCCATTCCGCAACCAGTTGCTGCGACATCAACCCAACTTTTCCATCTCTTGCGAGGGTACAAATGCAGATTCGACCGCGACGACGACATATACACAAATTGGGCTACCGAGTTTCCGTCGTCGTCTGCCTCCCGAAACTTCCGGGAACCACCGGAGCCTCCAAAAGTTGCGTAAATCGCGAAAAGAGAAAAAAAAAAACGCTTTTCATCTATCCATTCGCGTAACCAATCGCGTTTAGAACCGCGTAATATAAATACATGAACGCGTTCTTTAACCCTCGAAATTTTTTCCCTATTCCTCCGTCGTCGCTTTGACTATCGTTAAAGTATAAATACCGGATACATATTTTACGGTATGGCGCGTGTTTCTAGTGTCTGGGCCGCGCGCTTGGAATCCGTTCGGCAGAAGCTCTCGCCAGGCGCCGCTCTCGCCACTGTTTATGTTCTTCTCTCCGCCCGTTAAAGCCAAGATCAACCGTCGCGCACCGGGAATACGTACCTGTTACTCTCGTGAATCGTCGCGCGTTTCCACGGAAGTCCATCGACTGTTTATTCGTTGAAACGCGTTGAGTTTTCCGCGGTCGATGTAACGCCTGGCAAATGGCTCGCGCTGGACGAAAGAAACGACGCGAGCGAGGAGGAAGAAGGGGGGGGGGGGTCTAACGAGGAGAGACTAAAATGATAATCGCCGATCTACATATGCATGCAAGTCGCGGTCGATCCACCCGCGAGCGTGTCAACGCTCCGAACTCCGCGGTTCACCGCGCTCATATACGGTTCCCCGTGTCCCCCCTTCCTCTCCCCCTCCCCCCAAGGCTCGCGCCATATATTTTTCTGTGTGTTCGTCGCCCGTACACACGTTGCCGGTTAGTCAATGCCCGCCGCTGCGCCGCTGTCGTACGCCTCTTAGAATACCTCGAGTGACTAAGCTCTCTCTCTCTCCGCTTCTTATTTTCTCTGTACTTTCAGTATTCGGTGCGTCAGTCACCATGGATGCGAACTTTCGGCGGTGATTAGCGGGGAGGGGGGTGGAAGAGGTTGGAGTCTCGTATGTGAGATCGAAAAGTTGGAATTTTTTTTGGTTTTTCCTGAGAGACTACATATTTTTATTTTCAGAAATGACAAAGAAATAAGGGCAGGTTGAGACTTGAATTCGCAGAATTTCGAGGATCAAGATTGACTAGGTTTCTTATTTTTCGTACATTGTGGTATTTAGTACCGAATTACATGGTTCCGCGGTTGAGATCACGTGAGCCGGATCGATTTGGCGGTGCAACTGAAATGACGTATCGTCGAAGCTCTTAGAACTTCTGAGCCAGTTTATCCTCTTGAGAAATGAAAATCTATCGGGAATGATGCAAGAATGTTACGAAAGACCAAATGAGAATTGAACGAATGCCAATAATCTTAGATAAAGCGCATGAGATGATTTGTTATATTCCTTCAACTGGGGATTTTTTTTTAATTGCATATTAATAAGTTAAAAATTTGTATTTTTCATTTCAGGATCCTGCCGGAATCTTCGAGCTAATCGAAGTCGTCGGCAATGGAACCTACGGGCAAGTCTACAAGGTGAGTCTTATCAGTCCGCGACCAATCTCAATATGTTACCGCTCACCTAGGTAAACCGAAATAAATATCGCCAGTCATAAACCGTCATACACACACTTTTTCCCAGCGATTCATTGATTGCAGCGTGCGTGAAATAGATCGCTGCCTCTGACACAGCTGTGTAAACACTTCAGCGCATTTATTTTTTTGTTCTACGATCTGTTTAAGGAAGAGCCGCGACGAGTTTGTTTTCTGCTTTACGCTCGTTGTTGCCGTTTCAGCTGGCGAAACTCCGGCTGCAGCAGCAGCGTCGTCGTCGCCGTGCGCCACTCTCGTTACTTGCCCTCTCGCGTCGTCCGTGTCGCATTGATTGCACCGGTTTAAAGCTCCGTCGTTTGTCGCGCTGCGGTCCCGCGAGAGCGACGGAGACGGAGAACGAACGACTCGCGCGGTAGCTGCACGACGACGAGTAGTAGGCGTTCACGATCGTCGTCCACGGTGCAGTGTAATTTACACTAGCCGGATTGCCCGCTCGCTTCTCGGCCCTGTGTAGCCGGGCTGCGCACACCAGAAGAACTCGTCCGTTCGCTGCTGGCTGCAGACAGAACGAGCAGCCGGGAGAAAAGAGCGAGAGCGCGAATGACGCCAGGTTGAAGCAGGTCGTGGAAGAATTTCTTGCGACAGCGACGTAACGTCGCGCGAGCGCCACGTCTACGACGGGACTAGGACGTATGGATTCTCGGGCGAGCTCTGTGCTCGATGGATTTCACACTTCTGACTTAACCGGCTGCACAAGCTGTCTCGGTATAATGCGACGTGCGATATACGATTTTTGTTACGCAATTTTTTATTCACGTTCCAACTGCAAATGACAATCAGCTTGTTTAATCATTCATTTATCGTTGAAGGATTTCGCATTAGTCAAATGAGAGTGCATCATCGGATTATTGAAAATAAAGATGCTGAATCATAGCAATAACGATAATAATACAGAATATGATTTTACTCGCGTGGATCAATAATATTGAGTTATTTAAAAATTCTCGATAGGCCAAAAATTTCCGGACCCTCGGCCGAAAATGGTCCTTCTATCCGAAACTGCACAGACAGGAGTTTGAAGAAAATTCCTATGTTCATATAATTCCTCCGAGCACTTTGAGTATTCTGTTTCGAATATTTTCTTTTACAAACAACTGGTACATCCGCTTTAGCGATGAAAACACAATGTGCACGGAATACGCGTTGGCACCGCCTGTGCACAATGATCCGGTGGTGCTATGACCTACAACACTTGCGCTCTCGGAACTATAACGGGCAAAAGCGCTGCTGAATGTATTATTTGCCGCGTGTAGTATTTCATTAATGCGTTCGCGGCGCCGAACGTGAAACACGAGGCTGAAAACGAAGTCGCTGCTGCGAATCGCGCGCGCTGTTGTTAACTCTATCCGGCCTGCAGAGCCGTTTTTATACATATATATAACGCTCGGTGTCGATAGAAAACGAAATGCCGCGACGGGAGCGCGCGCAGCGAAATATCAGGCAGCGACGTCGACGACGAAGTTGGAAGGAAAAACCTTGGCATGTGGCACAACTCCCACGCGAGCGCACGTTCGTCCTGTCCCGCGTGCTCTTTCTCTCTTTCTTCCCCTCCCCCCTCTCCCCTATGTCTCTTTCTCTCGTCTCCGTCTCGCTCTAACCGCCGCTTCCACATCTTCCAGCTCTTTCCGAGACACTCCAGCGCGACTTCTGCGCGCTCGCGTCCTTCTCCCACTCCCGGTCACTCTCACTCTACGACGATTCGACGATTCCGTCTTTCTCCTTTACCCGCGGCCCTCTCGCTTCTTCCGCTCCTTCGGTATTTACACCAGCGGAGTTTCGTTAGCGCAGCGCCACGCAATTACCGGCGGTTCGCTCGTACGTCAGGTGAATCGACCGACGCGAATTAAAAGAAAAATCAATTAAAAAGTAGAAATCATCCGCGTCGGAGGATCGCGAGCGCTGCGCTGGAACATAAAAAAAACATGCGGTGTAAAAGATACGAAGTTTATATTTAATATCTTTTGCATTTTTATTCAATGCAAGATGCACCGGGAATTGAAGTAGCGCTATCTTTAAATTTCGTTGAATTTGTAGCGTTAGCTGCACGTTAATCTTCATTAATTTTCAATTTACAGCGAGACTTTTAATTGACACACTTTTACCGATCGTATCGTATTTCTATTAGGTAGAGACTCGAATGCAGAACTTTCAGTTTGAACAGCGTGAAAAAATTGTCTGCGGTTTGTTTAAAAAAAGTTTGACCTCGATTCGACGTCGAAGGGCTGAGTCTAGGATTTCTGAAAAACAAAACGACGATTTTAGAATATGGGACTTGTCGATATTTTGAAAAGAAAAATGTCGTGACCTGAATTTGGATAGTTTTTGGCGGGGGGGGATCGCGTATAATTGAAAAGGGAGCGACACGTATGGTGGTACGAATGCAGAGTGATTTTTTGCATCTCGTTGATGACTTTCGTTTTTTGCTCTTTCTATAATTACTCAATGTCTGAAAAAACGCGAAGAACGTAAAAAAGTTATAATTGGAGGGAGCCTTCACATGGCGGTTTTGCTCGTCGCCACAGATCACGTACTTTAACGTAGCCGCGAACTTTATGAAACCTTCCATCTCGTTCTATTTCCGTATTTGCGTGAGGGGCGCGTATTTGCGAGCTCGTTGTGTGCTTCTGCCGCTGCTGCTGCTGTTGCTGGTGCAGATGTACCCAATGCTCTTGCTCACGCGTGCAGTATACACAGTCGTTATACCCACTCTGGCAATGGCGAAGAGAAAAGAAATTCCCTCTATCTTCTTCGCGCAAACAGTTTTACGGACTCGCCAGTTTCATTTCGCTATCTGCGGTGGCTGTGGACACTGCGGAGATCAGGAAGCTCATGTTTACGCGCTTCCTGATTCCACATAGCTGCAGTTTTTTTCCATACAACTACAGACTACCCTAAAAAAATATGTCGAATCGAAAAAAGCTGGAAATTTTAGTTAATTGTCGTCACTAATGCCTCGAATTTTGGCTCAGTTGCCGAGAACCGAAGCTTCTGCAATTTATTGCATTTCGAAATCAACATTTAGTGCTTTTGACTAAAAATACTGGAAGGCCAGATATGTTTATGAGACTGTAACCTCGGCTTTTAGCTGAACAGCTTTTGTTGTGGTGAAACGTAAATATTTAGAGTATTCGACGAAAAAAGTTATACTTTTTAATGCAATTATTTTCACTTATTTAAGCACTTTGTTATGTTAACATCCAACGTTTTGTCGGAGTTTTGTCAATTTTATTTCAAGTTTCCAGTATTTCTCGTTTTCTAACATCCTAAAAATACTGAGCTCTCCAGCTGTGAACCGTGTAACTGCACAACACCAGCCAGTCGCGCGACTGGCTGGTGTTGGTGGGAAGATTAACGGATTCGCGAAAGGCTGCGAAGAAGCTCTCGCGCGGCGCGTAGCCCTGTTGGCGCGTGAATAAGTAAAGGCCTTTACGACGCCGCTCGGCGCGGTGGCGGCGCGCGCAGCTCGCAACCGGAATATTAACGAAGCGGCGGAGATTAGATGGCCGATTAGCGAATGAATGAGATAAACCCCCCGTGGGCGCATGCTTCGATTTTGCGCATGGAGGTCGTCGCTTCTTCGCTCTTCCGTTAGCTGCGCGTGACTAATGCGCATTGGCAATGATATATCACGAACACTTGCGGCGCGCGCGCGCGTCTATCGATAGGCATCGATGGCAATTTGTGTGCGTGCGCACAAATACCTAACACGGAAATAGTGGTGAGCCTAACGGGCCACAGGATGTGTGCTTACAGCCACGTTGTTCCTGCTGGTTGAAACGAAAATATGAGAGGAGATTACGGTAGGCTCGCTCAGCTGTAGATAAGTAGCATCTTCATATTCCTACTTCAAAGACCGAAGAAAATAAACCCCTCGAGGATAGAGAGACAGAAAAAAAAGAAAATAAAACAAAGAAAAAGAAGGAGCGTATAGCCTCACCTGTAACCGGCTGTACATCGAAGGAGTGAGAACTCGACGCGGTGATTCACCTTGAAAAAATTCTTCCTCCCGAGGTCGTCCTTGAGAAGAGGCCCGCGCGCTAGTGGCGGAGGCGGCGACGCGCAGCGGTGGAAGCTCAGAAACGAACGAGGACAGAGACTGCGGCAGAGAGGGAGAGAGAAAGAGCAGCAGGAGAGAAGGCTGCGCTGAAGTTCGTGAGCCTATTGCGACGGTGCGATAGCGGCGGGAGACTACGGGGAAGTGGCGGACGCTTGAGGGTATTCCTTGATTTCGCTAATAAAAACAAATTTGATAGCGAATAACGGGAATAAACCAGCGAGCTTTGACATTATAATAACGGTACACGGCAACGAGTTATGTTTCAATGGAAAAAACTTGGATTTTGCTTCGGTTATAACGGGTTCCAAAGTTCAAGTATCGAGGAAAAGCTTATGTTTTTCTAATTTTCTCCAGAATTACTCGATGAAGCCAATTCTGTTGACTTTCAAAGTTATTCTCTATTACAAAGTTCGACAGCAGTTTGATGTTTAATATCGCGAAATTTGGCAGTATGGCAGAAAAAAAATCGTTTTTCGCGTTTTTTCCCTCGAATTTTCGATTTTTCGAGCAAACACCTGTCGTTTTTGGAATCAGCGGGAAATTTGCTATCGGATAGGGTTTTTAAACTTGGCGAAATCGAAATTTTTTTTTTCGCAAAAAACGCAAGGGGTACCCCTTCAAAAAATTTGCGATTTTTGAGGGTCAACTTTAAAAATCAGCAAAAAATCGAAAAATCGAGATATCGCGTTCCGCCTGGTGGCATTCTCTTCGTTGAAGAGTTTTCTTTTGAATGCGAAAAGAAAATCCCGATTATGTTGATCCAAAGAAACATTACACCGATTTTAGTAAAGTGTCAAAATTGGGAAAAAGTGAAAAATCGTTTTTCGGGTTTTTCTCCTAACATTTTTTATTTTTCGGGCAAAAACCGGTCATATTTGGAATCAGCGGGAAATTTCCCATCGGATAGGGTTTTAAAACTTCGTTAAATCGAAATTTTTTTTTTTTCGTCAAAAATCGAAAGATTCCTCCTACGCTGGATAAGCCTTGTCCGCGTCATTGTTCCTAGTCTATATAAATATTCCAATGGAAACATGATACTTTTTATTAGTAGCATACTATTCAAACATATTATACAATTCTCACAAACATTCCAAACCTATTCTTTCCCCACAAAAATCTACGGTTTTGCATAAATGCCTAATCCCCAATGACTTTATCCTACCCAGAGAAAAGTAAACGCAACCTAAAACTCAGTCAGAACACAGTTAGTTCTGCAAATAGTCACTCGAACCACATAATTCAGTTGCCCGTTTTATTATTTATCGTCGCGGCGATGACAAGAACACTGTGTGTCTCCCTTCGGTGGTGATATACGTGTTACGGCAGGAGTCGAGCGTTACATTTTTCTGGGCGTAAATCAAGCGACCGCCGTTGCTCCGTTTTTCCGTGGAACGACGAGAACGAACGGTCCTGGCAGTCGTTGTGTGTACACGAGGCGCAGAGGTCGCCGAGCCTCATGCTAGGGCGAACACCGGAAGAGCCGCGACTGGAGGGAATAAACGTGCGCGCACGGCTGTATGTATGGTAAATGTGTGGCACAGAGCCGTAGACACAGCGTCTCGAAGGGCCGAGAAAATAATTGAAGAGGTCGCCGGCGCGCGATCAAGAGAGAACGCAGAGTGGTGGTAGTAGTGTCTGTGTGTGAGCGTGCCTATGTCTATACAGCAATACACGACATTGTACACCCGTATGCACGCGCGTCATACGTGTCTCGACGATATGCAGAGTACACGCGAACCCTGACATTAGGGTGGGATAGGGGGCCCCGAGGGCTTCGCGGCTAATCATAATAAATAGACTGGCTTCTTTATTTTTTCCTCTCCCTTTTTCTTCGTCACTCCGTCGACGGCAGTAACGTCGAAGCTGAAGCGTCGAAGCGACGGAATGTCGTGGAGCGAAAGAGCGAGAGAGGAAGACGTGGACGAAAAAAGGACGAACCGAGTTCAGAAGCACCGAGACGAGTTATTTCCTCGTCCTTCCTTTACGCTGCACTTTTCGAGTCGAAAGTCTCGGCGAAGTTGCGGAACACGACGAGATACATGGAGCGGTTTGAAAAGTCGTGGCTGATTGCGACCATCATTCACGAGGAGAGGCTTGAGGAGAAGAAAAAAAAAAAGAGTAAAAAGTCTCTCTCTCCGTGCTGTTCACAATCGTGAAGTTTTTATACCGCACAGTCCCGGAAATTAAATGACGTAATGTCGCCGTCGTTTCTTCAATGAGAAGTTTACGTGTATATATGTGCGGCTGATGTATATGCGGTCGTTGTCGCTGGTTATAACAGCATTCCTCGCGTATATCCATAACTCTTTCGTTTTCGCTGGTGCGACGGTCGACTGCTCTTTTCCGTTGCGCGCTATATTCGAGGGTTTACGGCGAACAAACTATCCGGCCCGTCGGCGTTACCAAAGTTTTCGCGCGACGCTCCGGGGGCACAGTACGATAAACGATTTTCATCCCGCTTTCCGTCTGCGCTGCTTTCGGTTCGTCGGGCGAGTTGTTGCGGGGCGAATTGGGGTTTCTTGATACATGGACTTATTACTTGACGCATTTGTCGATACTTCAGTGTCCTAATTTTTGAGGAATTGTGCTTGATTTTTCGTTGAAAATAAAGGGGATTCTCAAGATTTTTGTATAGACATTTACAATCTTTTGGAAATAAAATTTCAAAAATGTATTAAATCTGGAATAACACGCTTTGAAAATTGGAATTGTTCAAAAGTATTTGGGACGAAATGGGTGCCGATGTGAGAGTATCGATTTTCAGTTTTTTTTAAATGCTGTGTTTTTGTCGATTAGGAGAGAAAAAGCAAAAAAAAAAACAAGCAAAGAAAATCCGTTTATTCGAGGATGGCTTTTTTCGAACGACAGAATGCTCCGGACATTTGATCCCTCGTCTGAATATCCCGCCGCAGAAAATCCCCGGGTAAAAAGCCCCGTGCATAATATCGCGTTTCCGAATAGCCCGCCGGTATCAGCACCTGAAGCCCCAGCGGCATAAAAATTGATCTTTTTTCATTTTTACTATTTTTTTCCCCTCGCATTTACTGCCATTGTGCGTTGTGCTCGATCGTTATTTTTGTCGACAAAATATCTGAGCGACGATATAAACGGCGATAAAAAAATGAGCGATATTCGTAAAGATCAACGGAATAGGAAGTAAAATGTTTGTTGTACGTTGCAGCTTTGACAGGTCGCAGTAAATCGGTGCATCGAGGAATAGGCTTAGCATTTTTTTTTTTTTTTACTTATATTGACAATCGTCACAACCCGAAAGGTGCAAAATATCCAATCGATCGGATGTTCTATCGTGAAATAAAAAATAAAAATGCGAGAAATGCGTAAACCAGACCCAGCCTTTTTTGCTTGAGGGTCTCGATGCGTGTGCACGAGTTTGCTTGAGTCTGACGAATTCGTGTGTGTCTGTCGGTGTGGATGCACGATGTGCACACGAGAAGGGGGGACAGGGTGGGGAAGCCGCGGCGCAGTGCACAGCGTCGTCGTGGGATCGCGCGATCGCGACTGTCGGAGGAGGAGAACAGGAGGCCGATGACACTGTCCTGATGCGAGTTGCTGCTGCTGCTGCTGCTGCTGCTGTCGACTGCTGTGGGGGAGCTTACGTTCATGAGCATCGCAGCCGCGAGTCTTATTTTGGATTTAGTAGCAATCATGTGGCTATCGTTATATCAATTTTCATTTTTAACTTACCGTCGTGATCTGACGGACAAAATACTGTGAAATACAAAATAATGTGAACCAAATTCACATTGGGAACCGAAATTGTAACTGTCTCTTCGATCCATCATTTCGTGACAAAAGTTTCTCGAATTCCACCAACGGAAAAAAATCACAGGTGACCATCTATCGATTGTCATTGCGCGACTTCTTCATCGCTGAATCCTGCCGAACTCCGAACTGGGTGACAGTTGGCTCGCAGAGAGGAGACGGAAAATTTCTCGATTCCCGAGACGAAAGCGGAAAATACACGCGGGTTTAGTTGTGCGACAGCGTTGAATGCGTTGCGAGGTTATATTGGCAGCGGTGGGAGAGTCGCGAGGGAGATAGTAGAAGCCTGGAGGGCTTGAAAAACGAAAGCCCATTTCCGCCAATGTCACGTTCATTCGACGTTCCGGCCGTTTCAGTCGCTTCTCCTCCGTCTGCGCTGTTTATGTGTTCTTTCTCCGTTCCTGCGTCGCGGCGGAGAGTCTGCCGTGTCGGAGACGAGCGAGTTTCTATGAATGGAAACCGATATCACGTCTGCCATTACGTACCGGCGGCCCCTTCCCCCCTCTTCTCCCTCCCCTCACTTGGGTTCCCACAGACTCTGTGATTTTCGCAGCTCTTTCTTCCTCCTATTCTTTTATTTTTATTTTTTTTTTCTCTCTCGGCGTTCTCTCATTCTTCGCCCGTCTCGCCGCCGAAAGAAAGAAACGACCTCTGTGTGCGACTCTCAGTGTTAACGCGGTCGAAGCAAGGACAACAGAGATTTCCTCCTATCGCTGACATTATTTTCTGGTTTTCGACGTGAAGCGAGAACGACGCTGCTCGACGCGGGGGCCTCACTTATATTTTTCCGTCGCTTCGATTCAACGCGCCATTGTGATGCCGTGATGGATTCGTTCCCTTTTCTCTTTTCTCAATTAGTTCAACAAGTGATTCGCCTCGCGGCGCATTATTACGCACTTCCTTTGGCTTCTGTAACGCGCGCCCGGATTTACTATACACAGAGCGTAACAACCGGCGTCTGTATTGCAGAACCGTCCGATAATTCATTCGGCTCGCGTCACTACCGTTTCGGGAATAATATCCGAATAAAATTCAAGCGTCACTGTCCCCGCGGCTCGTCGTTAATTATGTATCGCGCATACAGTCGCGGCCAAGAGTCTCGTTCAATCGAAACTCGGGGTCGACGCAATCGGGGAATTTGTCTTAGATGAGTTGATGACATTCCTCGTGTAATAATCCAAAATACCTCAATTAGTATTTGACATTTTTGTACGAAAAAAATGCCGGGAATTTTCTATTTATTCCCCTTACAAAATAATGATTATTAAAAATATATTCAGTCACTTTTTTCAAATATCTTATGTTTTCAACAGAAAGCGAAATTAATTCATAAAAAATATGTCAGAAAGTTAGCGGTGTTCCTTCGTCACAGATATTTTTTTTCGTCTTTTTTTTATGTCAGGTCACTCAGAATGCTCCTAAATATCTGAAAGATTTTTGTTTCTCGGAACGTGTCAAAATTCTGACGAAAGGAAACTTTTGTCTGGGAATGTATGTATGATACATGCTTAATTCCCGGCGGACGCCTCTGTTTGATGCAGATAACTCCTATTTTAGAGTAGGCTGTAGGCCTCCGGCTCTATGCGTGTCACGCAGTTGTAGTTCCCGTCGGTCTATGCGCGCGCGCGCGCGTGTGCCGGACGATAGAGACAAACGGGAGCGAGCGGACGAGTGTGAGTTTCGACGAGCGAGCGACGATGACGACGCTCGAATCAACGCCGGCGACTATTCACGCGCGTGCATGAAAAAGCCTCTCGGGCGAACCGAAATCCCATTGAGAAACCGCAACGCCGACCGCACTGTGCACAGAAAGAGCGCGTATTTGTCATAGCTGAACGGCGACCTCGCGATACACCGATAGTTTCACCTTCCATGCGGTTTCCTCTCTTATCTACAGATACACGACGCTCACTAATCGTAATCTATAGGAAGCAGAACTTTCGACGCGACACATTTTTCGTCGTCGACGTGATTGTGCGGCAACTGCGAAGTGCAGTTGGTGTTCCAAGGATATAACGTAGTTTTTAATATCCCTCTTTTAAAAAGTTCATGAGTAACGGAAAGCATTGTTAGCAAACTATTCGAGCTGTGATTGGCTGGGACTCTCAGACCGAGTCCAGGTTCATTTGTTCTTGACAATTTTGACAGTTCTGTCAAATATCGTATTTTTTTTCATGACACGAGAAAATCACTGAGTTGTGGTATATTTTATGTAATTCCCTCAAAAGATAGATATGTAAAAAACTATTTATATTGCTATTTATGCGATGTAAAAATAAGAGTTATAATGATAAGCAAGTTAAACCAACTTGTTATGAATTATTTCATGTATTAGTTACATCTTAACTTCTATTTAAGATTATAAGAAATTTAATTTATATTCAAGCACACCCAGAATAAATTTAACCTGAAAGAACCATGAATTTTCGACTCTATATCTGAATATCCGCGTATCTCTCACAATCCAAGTTCTCGCTGGAGATTTTATAGCTCGATAAAATTTGCAATTTACAGCGAAACTCGCTGCCGATGAGTCTTCGATGCGCGGAAACGCGAAGTACAGAGAACTTCACTCATCGCGCGACGCGGAGACCTCTGACTCACGTCTCAATCAACGGTCCGAAGTTATTGCGCCAAGTTCCCGACGCGTCCGAGATATGCCGTTTTTTTTTTCGCCGTGACGTTTCACTACGCATGAAAAGTTGCGCGTATAGCACGAAAGCAACGCTCGTAAACCACGGATTTTCTGTAACTCTTTTTTTCATCCGTGTGTTTCAGTAGCGCGGATCGTCATATGACCGATAGGCAAAAAATCGTTAACCCATTTATTTACGAGCAGCAGTAAATACTACGCGGAGCGCTCGCGCTCTCCGTGTACTCGTGAATTCTCAATTATCCGAGCAAGGACGCGAAAGAGAGAAAGATGTCGAGATCGAGTGGCGGCGCTGAGAGTCTCGAGCGTTTGGAAAAGCCTGCCTTTATGCATCGCACTCTGCGTCAACGTGGAAAAGTTGGAGAAATGTTGGGGGAATGTCATGGATTTTTTTCCCTCCGTTAATCAGAAAACGCTTAGAGCTGAGAAATAATTCAAAGAAATCTGCATTAGCTACTGGAAAATATCTTGATGTCGTTTTTAATCTCGGAAAAATGTTATACATTTTTATACTTTATGATGAATGCGATTTATGAACGAAAATCGTCACAGAGAATCGTCACATTTCCAGTGAACTAAATGCCTCAATTAAGAACAAATTGCGGAGATATCTCAGCGATTGCGGCACCAGTCATAGCGCCCGACGCATTCTATCAGCGTGCGCTGTGTGTTCCAGCAACATATCTACGACTTTTCCATGCGTAACCGGTGCCGAATGCAAAACATGCGCCGAGGCTAAGTGGGATCGAGCGTAACTCGGTAACGGTAACAGATTATAGAGACTTTAATCTTGCTGTATTATTACAGCAAAATATGACCTTCAACGGCATCAATGTCAGATATTTTTGCGTACGTAGAAATAAAAGTGCGAAGTTCAATAGCGATAACAGATTGAAACCGTTGAATTTGATTCACCCAAAGCCAATGTGAAAGATCCTCTCATCTTAATTTAATTCCATTTAATGTTCCCGAACTGCAGGTGACTCAGTCCCCTCAACCCGGATTTATAGCTCAATTCGTTCAAGATGCAGAACCGTATTTTTCGCGGCCGTAAGCCTCGTGCCAGCGAAATGCAGTGGTGCATTAGGAAAGAGCGACTGTGCTTGACACTCTGACCATGATTTCTAAGATATCAAATAAAAATCTCAACTTCGATGGTCAAGAAAGAAAATACTCGAACTTCGTGAATTTCAAAATGGCAAAGCGCTGGCCCAGTCTCTGGACTGCGACTTCCAATACCGCCTCGAGAAAATTCCTCGCATCGACTTGTCCAAGTGCGCGCCGAGCACAAATCGCAACGCGCCAGACTTGTTAGCTCCCATTCGAGCGACATTCAAACGACGGCTGCTGCGCGAAGAAAGGAACGCACACGTCTGGTTGGCCGGCGCGTGTCGCACGAGTTTGCAAACACGATGCATCAGCGAGAATCTTGCAAGAAGTTTCCTTCGGTCGCGTGTGGAGAACCAGAGCGAGAGAAGGATCGAGCGAGATGGAGAGAGAGAGAGAGAGAGAGGCGGATGCACGACAAATGCAGTCTGGCAGCACTTTTACTTCACGACCGGGGGGACGATCCACAAGAGACGAGGAAACGTCGCGACCGCGTTCGTTTTCTCCTCTGTTGCCGAACGTAGAGCGTATAATACCCGGTGTAAACACACCGGGCAGACGCGGCGAGCGGCTCGCGCGATTCCTCTCGTCGTTTGTATAAACAAGACAAAAAAAAAAGTGAGGGGGAAAAAGAAGAAGAAAGTGGAGAAAAATGTAAAGTAGAATGGGGACTGCTGCTGCTGTAGCTGCTGCTCGTCGCGCTGCGACGCTATGGGCCAGCGTTGGATACTCCACATCCACTGAAGTCCGTATAGTATAGAGAGACGATCCAGCGAGAGAGATAGAGAGGGGGAGAGTGAGAGTGAGAGAGAGAGAGCGAGAACCAGCCCACACTTTGTCTCGTTGTCTCTGGCGAGGAGAGACAAATGGACCAGCTCGGCCGAGATACAGTACTCAGCCTATATAGTCTACTACCGCGCGGTGCACACTACTCTACTCCATATACGCGGCTCATATTCCGGCTTCTGACGGTCGTTTCTCGTGCGGCACGAACCGCCAAACCGCCGCCTTCGCCGGACGGTGCATCAGCTCGCGAATCGACGCGCGCGCGCGCGGGGCCTCTGTGTCTGCATCTGTTCGTACGTTTTACACGCACTTATCCGCAGCGTACGTGCTTTACAAAAAAAAAAGAAAAAAAAATAAAGAGGCCTTTGGCACGAGGTTTTTCGAGGCGAGGTGGCGCGCACTCAATGCTCTTGGCCTCGGCGCGACGCCACCGCTCCTGGAATCTTTCCTTTGAGCCTTTCCTCCCGGCAGGAAGAGGAGACCGCCGCCCTGCTATTATATTTTTCATTTTTATTCTCACTCCTTCGTCTCTCCTCTCCCCCTGGCCGCCCCCCTCCGGTACACCCGGGCTGCTTTGTTACCGAAGGCTGTGAATAATAAAGAAGGGAAGAGGAAAAAAAAAATGCAAGAAGAAAAAGAAGCAAATAGGCCGGTTGAAGTGTGTGTGAAAAAAAAAAGGAACGCGGCTCCGGGAAATTCATTTTCCGTCCCGTCAAACGGAAAATCCTCGCTGGCTTAATTTGATTTAATAAGACGCCGGGAGACTTTTTATTGGGAAATTTTTAGAGAGTCAAGTGCATCAGCCACGTGGGACTTTTTTAACCTTAATATCGCTATGTGTCTCGTGAAGAAATATTGGGGGCTTCGTTCGGCATAATAAAAAGTTGACTTACATTCAAAGAGAAGATTTTTTATAGTAAAATGTACCTTTTTATAAAAACGCTACGTGGTCCAAAATTATTTGCGATTTTGTAATATTAAATTTCATTAATTTTATTAAATTATCGACGTTCCCAACATAGCGTAAAATAATTTACCTTGTGCATAATATTCTGTGTACCAGTTTGTGCGTAAGAACCACCAATAACGGTACATTAAATTACCTGCAATTTCGCTCCGCGCTGCACTCGGCGTAAAATTCTCGAATCATATTGAAATTTCGGAAATTAGAAGAATTCCAAGTTACACGCGTAGTTAACTCTGCGAGGGAAGCGCGCAAAAAAATGAACATTCGAGAGCGCCGACCGAGTCTGTGAATGGAACTCGCCGAGGAAATAAAAAAAAACGCTCGACTACGAGAGGAAAGAGGGAGACAGCGGGGCCGGTATTGTTTCGGCGGCCGATTCTCGAACGTCGGGACGAGCTCGGTGGGTGGGTTGAATACAGCTCTGAATCGCTCTCACGAGAAGCGCAACGACGAGAGGCGAACGGGGAGAAGCCGAGAGTGGATGGAGTACGAGAGCCGAGGCGACCGGCTACATTTCGTTATCGATTCCACGCCTCGCGAAGTGGCCGGCATACCTGTCATGCCTGTGCCCTCGATCGGTGTTCGCCATAGAGAGTCAAACCAGCAGCCACTGCCACCGCCGCTGCCGGCTACTCTCTCGCCGGGAAAAAGTTACGATTTTTCGCGAAACCCACGGCAGCGGAATTTAAAAGCCCATTATATTGAGGCGCGCAGTCGCGAAAACTTATTGCACATACGCGTTCGACGCGGACGTAAAACTCGACGCGTCGCTATCTCCGCGAAATGCCAGAGTTCATTGGCTCGTTGCAGTACATTTTTTACTTATTTTTATTTTTCTTTACCCAATATTAATATTTTTTTTCTAAATATATTCAGACACTTCCGGAACGCGCGCACTGACCGCGACCGAGCTGAACGCACTGATGAATATCGAATTGAAATTTGCCGGCTTATCGCGCGCGCGCGTTACGACCGCGGCGACTAATAAATTAGATTACACGGGGGCCCCCCCGGGGGTGACGAAGTAACGAGAGATGGCAATAATTCAGCGCTGTGTTTTGCTCTCTCTGATATTTGTCACAGCGAGAGAGGAGCGCCGCTCGCGCGACTCGCGCCAAGATAAATGGCGATATCTGGGAGACCGTTTTTTTTTTCCCCCCTGATCTCAGGCGTTGGCGCGTAACGTACGGGGCATTCCGGGGCAAAGCGATATGCTCGCGACGAACGTTTTGCTCTTCTCAATTTTTTTTCCGCGTGTATAAAAAAGTTGGAACTGCGACAAGTGCCAATTACTAGAAAAAAAAACGTTGAAGGCTTTTATTCTTTTCTTTATCTTTACAATTACTTCTCTGTAAAAAAATACAAAATTACACAGACGATGGTCGTTAAAAAAGTCGACGTAGTTTTACAGTCCAATAAAAATTCTTCAAGATTGTTATCCAAGCGACGTTAAGGAAAATCAATAATTGCGTTTACGTAGCCGTAACGCGAAATCCGAAAATAAAACAAATTCGAGGGTCACGACCCTGCGGATCTGCCCTCGGAATGTCGGCGGTGCGACGCGAGACGGCGGAGGAGAAACGCGGGGCTTGTCTTGTCCTCTCCGGGCGCAGCGACGTAGCGCGGAGAGCCCGTTTTGCGCCCGTTATTTTTAATTCAGCGTTCCAGTTAACGCACGACGAGGCGGCTGCTGCAGCTCGACGCGCGCCGAGCGAGTGTTATATATATAAGACTGTGTAGGGAAAGAATTCAGGCGATGTATAGAAAAGAGGTTGGACTCTGCCTATATATACGCGAAGAAGGGGGATGAGGGGGAGGGATGGCGTGCGTGCGTTATAACCGCTGCACCCGCGCGTCGATGCGGACCAACCAAGCGTCCTGTGTTGTTATACTGTGTAGCTGTCGTCCCGGGAATCCATGCGCGAACGCGTTTGTGTACACTCGGGAACGACACGAAAGGAGGCAGAGGGCATCCAAGGATTATTCATCTAAGCAACGTGCGTTCGTTCTTGTTTCAGGGTCGCCACACGAAGACCGGTCAGCTGGCGGCTATCAAGGTCATGGACGTCACGGAGGTAAGAATTCGCGTCTCGGAAAGGATCGTGGCACTCACTCGACCGAGGACGACGTTTAATCGTGAATTCGAAGGATCGATCGACGATTTTTAGAGATCCATTCGACGAAATTGAGAGCATTCGATTTCAGTTAGAACTTTTTTTTTTTTCTTTCACTGCAAATCATTAATTCTATTTCGATATTCACTTTTTGCAATTATTGATGACATTATCAGTATATATTGTACACATATATTGTATCAGTAAAACATTTATTTCGTAAAGTAAATGAAGCCTCGCAATTCCCAATAGTTTGTAGTACATTTAACTTATTCGAGTTGCGAAGCTATTAAAAACGAGTAATTGGTTAGTAGAACTAATTAGCAGGAGTGCAACTCATTGTACCTCCATCGGACGCAGCTACTGCTCGAATAATTCTGAACGATTTAGTTTAACTAGGTCGCGTTAAAATCGTTATCGGTGGATGGGCGAATTATTTGTCGCAACTTTGATAAAAATGTATAATAATTGGTCAAACACTATTGGATAAACATAAAAAAATAAAAAAATCCTATAAATAGTACAAAAATAGCTGTTAAAAATGTACACATCATGTTACAAATGTGTTAGCATGAAATCATAATTACAAAGCGAATTGTACCGATGTACAAAAGTGGCTGTACAACTCCGACCTAATCAATAACTCTACTACACATCTCCGTCGCATTGAGCCCAATGAATTCGCACAAAAACAAAAGCGTCAGGAGAAAATTAACCGAGCGCCGGTCAACGACAGATTTCGCGGCAAACAAACGCGACGGGCAAAAGATCCATACGTACGGAGACTGCAAGTTTGCGGGATATTTTTTTTTGTTGACGCTTAATTTAATCTGTTGGAAGGGTGCCAGGGTGGGGAGAGTACAGCCGATAGTCATACGCCAGTGGAATCGAGACAATCCTATCGCTTGTGTGTGGTTACATATAGCCCCGGCGGTTTGCTTCTGCACCGCGGTATCTCCACATGTGTGCTCCGCATTGTTACTCACTCCCCGGGAAGATTGAGATAGGGACGATGGGAAAAATTCTTCGAAATCGTGAATGACTCCCCGATGCGGAATATCTTTTATCTGTCTTGCGCGCGCCGCTTGGACCCGGGGAGTGATACAAACTGTTTGTACTTCTCGCCGGGATCGCGTTTTCTCCGGGCTCTGTTCCTGCTCCGGTTATCCGAACGTCCCACGTGTCAGCGTTCTCGTTTCGCCGCGTAAAATGTTTAGACAAGCCCAACCGAAAGATTTTATTTTCTCGTTTTTTCTTTACTCCCCTTTCTTCCCTCTTTTTTTACGTCATTGCCCGACAGACGCAGTCGCAAAGCCTTTTGTTGGCTACTTCACGGAAGATTAAACGTCGGTGCTCCCGATGAGTCCAGCCTCCCGACTCTTGTTCAGCTCCTCGAAGCATTATGTTGCTATTAATTTGCCCGCGCGATGATGCACGTCGACGGATTCGTGGAATTCCCATTGCGAACTTCGGTTATCTGCGCAAAGAGATGTCCTTGAGCGATTAAATCGCACCGGGAATTCATTAAGAAGGTACGACTGCCGCTCTGGAGGCAGATCTGAGCGATGTTAACATTTTTCGGACATTTGTAATGACTTGTAAAATTCACAAAGATGAATTACGGTTTGCTTAAACTTGCAAAATGAGGGTAATACGTCAATAAAACTATATTTATAAGTTTAATTGACCAGAACTATTAGATTAGAAAATAAATTCTACTGATAATAATATTTGTTGCTTATCGCTCAATACAAGTGGTCTCCTCTAATGTCAGTGACTCAGACGCATCGCCTTGGCTGCACCCAATATGATCCTAATGAATATGTCCTGACTAAAAAAATCCTCGACAAAAAATATCCTGTGCCAATAATATCCGCCATTAAAACAATCCTCGACAAAAAATATTCTCGGCAAAAATATCCTGCGACAAAAAGCTTGACAGCCTTGATAGCCTTATTAGTCGTTGTGTCTGCCTGACACCGTCCCGCGTCTCCTCTCTATTGATCTCCCCGTTCGGGCCGGTTTTACGCTTAACTTTAGTGCGGAACACGTGTGAACGTACGATAAACTTCAGCGTCGCAACTATACAGCGGGTGTTCTCAGTCCCATTGTTGCCGAGCTCGCGAAACTCTTCGTCGCTTCTCTTCTCCTCTCGTTCTCCGCACTTTGTCAGCTCGCGCTGCCACGTTTCGCGACTCACGTCTCGCCGCAACTTCACGAGAAGTTTCAGGTTCGTTTTACGAAGGATTAGATAGCTAATCCCGTCCGCCAGCTGGCGCTGCGATAGCCCCACCGTTGCTCATCCCAGGTGCGAGGGAGAAAAACGGCACAGGAGAAATTCGAGGAACATTGGCGTAACTTCCGGTCCGAGACGACTACCATTTTTCTCTCCCTCTGTTCTCCCTGCGTTCTATACAGTCGAGCGGTCGCCGTGAAATGGTTTCTTCGCGTCGTTTACCGAGGGATCGAAATTACCATTTCTAAAAAAACACTCCTGACACTCCTTGAGATCCGGAATACAAAACTTGCCGACGCTGTGTTAGATCGTGAGACACTGCAGTCGATATTAACTTCGTCGCAACTTTTTCCAAATGACTTAAAAGTTTTAGATCAAACTAGATGTCGTTGTATTAAATTTAGCTGCAGTTTTTCTGAATCGTTGCCACCTCGTTTACTGAGGCAAAATAGTGACAGCAATAATTGTAGTTTCGAGTGTCGATCAAAATATTTGTCTTGTCTGGAAGACCATTTCTAATTTTTTTAAAACAATACTTTAGGTAGAGATACTTTTTTTTCGACATGGAGGAATTAGTTTTGAAGTACACAAATAAACCTAGAGTAACTTTGGGTGCAACGTAACTATTACAGCGCTGGTCCTAATACAAACGTCAGCTGGGTCTTGTCTTTCGTGATAGACTATTAACTCGTGGGTCACTTTGCTCTCATACGTGTATGAGCATAGGATTATACTCTCTCTCTCTTCTTCTCGGTCGCCAACGGCTGTGCCACGGCGGTGATTCGTCATTTTCCATCCAACAATGCCCGAGCGAGCGAATGTGCGCCTGTCGCGACTTTTATTGTCTCGTTTGAGTTGTATCTGGCCTCTGCACGCCACTTATTTTCCTCTTAGCGGACATTGATAGCTCGCCTCGCCGCGTTAATTTTACGTTTTCCATCGCTTCTGTCGCGACTTCTTCGAATAGTCGGATATTTAAGCGTTACTCCGCGTTCCAAGGAAGCATCCAACTCCATCTTCGCGTCGGAGAGACCCGAATCGAATTTCCATTGTCGCATCTGGAATGTCGAGGGTCGTCCGGGGGGCTCGTCACACACACAGACACAAACAGTTTCTCTTCGGAGCGCGTCAGATTTGTCCTGGATGAGGGTGCACAGGGTGTTCCTAATCCCGTCAATCGAAAACCCTGCCCATTGTTGATCGAGCGAGAACGAGAGAGACAAGTCGAGCGAGCAGAGAATCTCCGAAACGTACGTGTGACGATATGGAATTGCCAGGAGAAATTCAAACGCTCCTGTCAACGATTCATGCGTCACTGGATTCCTCGAACATTCTTTAGCCACTCACAGAACATAGCTGGGATTTCAAGAACGAAAGTTTACCGAATTGTGCAGCGTTTTGGATATCGAGTCTAGGAATTCTTTATCTGTTTTTGGTCGACCACTTGGAGCTCTCATTTTTTTTTTCGCAGGTTCAGTTGCTACTTTCGAGGGTTTTTTATGATCTATTTAGAAACTCAAATTCGCTTTTGAAAAAAAAAAAAAAAAATTAATCAATGAGTCATTAAAGAGGGTCAACAAAATCAAATGCACACAATAGAATGCAGTAATATTTTTCTGTTAATGTATATTTTTTGAAAAAACAGAAAGAAGTCGCGTGCGGAAGACATGTGTCGAATCAAATTGCGAAGAGATTGCGAACAGATGAAAAATCAGCTCATCCGAGGTGCGCATCGAGGAGTTATCGACTCGGTAGAGGAAACCGGAGGCACGAAGATAACATCGATGTACATCGTTGGTTGCCTCGCTCGGCGTTCCTTGCAGCCATCATCGCATTCTCCTCCTGACTCTCGTGTGCAACGCCCGAGAGCTAATCTCAACTCTACTTACCTACTTAACGGGCGACACGCAACGTGTTTCACGATCCTCGCGAGTCAAGCGACGCCAGGTTTCTCATTCCTAGCTGCGTTCGCGGAGAAAATTGGCTCCGCGACGCTTCCGATCCCATACTGCGAATATACATTTTTCGTTTCACTGATCCGAGCACGTGGCTGCCTCCCCCCCCCCCCCCCTCCCCGACCCCACCAAGGGTGTCGAGGGAGAGGGAAGGGAATGCGATAGGGCGACGCCAATTACTTTCCGTTATATCGATCTACCTGCCTGAGTGATTCCCCGGCTCCTCCGACAGTTCATCGTAGGTGAAATTAACGGGTGGGGATCAGTTTGCAATCTGTGGTATTCATTTGAGAATATTTTACTCGATTGGCTGACAATATTATTTAAAAAATTCTCGAGAATCTTTTTATATTGTATTCTCATTATACTAATTTTATTGCATATTTTTTGCGGTGACAGTTTTTCCTACCGACTATGAAATCATTTCATAATTTTTTTTTTACTTTGGGACGAAGTAAGATGGTGTTTTTCTAGAAATCGTAAAAGTTAATATTTTCGTTTATATTCAGCTTCACATTTCGTTCGTTGCCAATTACTTTCCGTTATATCAATCCACCTGGTTGAGTGATTCACCGGCCTCTTCGACGCTTCTCCGTACATGATTTTACGCCGGTTCGCATTCTAAGAATAGCTATCTCGTTTCCTTGATATCTCCGTTCTTGCTGCGTATTGTCTCGAATTAAAGTCGATGAGACGCTTGATTCATCATCCGTCGATCGACGACGCAGATGGAACTCATGTTATCATCGCGTTGTCGCAATAACTCTGACGTATACTTTAAAGAAACGCAAAGTAGAACCTTACCTACGCGCTGTTTCCTGATTTTTTCCATCTCTATGAGGAAGTGTATGAGGCATTGCAGCTCAGTTCGTAGGCCTTTTGACGTTAATATTACAACAATAAAACGAGGATGAAAATATATTTTCCTTTTTTCTTTTTCAGGACGAGGAGGAAGAAATAAAGTTAGAAATAAACGTCCTCAAAAGGGTAAGACTGCATGACTGTTAGTAAAAAGCTGTAAATTCATCAACGAATGATTATAAAACTGAAATTTATATTCTTTCAGTATTCGAATCACAGAAACATCGCAACGTATTACGGTGCATTCGTGAAAAAATCACCGCCAACAAAGGACGATCAGTTATGGCTTGTAATGGAGTATTGCGGCGCCGGTTCCGTCACGGATCTCGTCAAGTCTACCAAGGGTCAGAGCCTGAAGGAGGAGTGGATAGCTTATATCTCGAGAGAGATCTTGAGAGGACTCAGCTACCTTCACAGCAATAAAGTTATACACAGGGATATCAAGGGACAGAACGTTCTTCTCACCGACAATGCCGAAGTCAAACTCGGTGAGCGACAATGACGAATCGTTTATTTCTCGCCACGAGTCCATATCTCACAGGCGATTTAAAATCTTCCGTTGCTCATCTTCCAGCTTAAACCGAGATAACATTATAATCTCTCAATAAATTTTATTTCAGAGATTTTTTTAATGTTTTGCTCTATTCTAATTCCAACCGTGTACGTTTACAGTCGACTTCGGTGTCAGTGCACAATTGGACAGGACCATAGGCAGAAGAAACACATTCATCGGTACGCCGTACTGGATGGCACCCGAGGTTATAGCCTGCGAGGAGAATCCCGACGCCACTTACGACAATAGAAGCGATCTGTGGTCACTCGGAATCACCGCTCTCGAGATGGCCGAGTCACAGCCACCGCTATGCGATCTTCATCCCATGAGAGTGAGTACTCCTACCGAGAAATCCCATTGAGAGCTTCCTTTCTACGTGGAACGAAACGAGAACGGCACAATTTTTTTATCTTTTTACTTATTCGTTCGTTTATTAAAATTGAGAACGTGCAGCGACTAGGAGAGAGTTGTTTATGGTTCGGCGTTGAGTAACATTTAGAATTAGTCAATAAATTCATCAAGTCTTATACAAATTGTGTTTCTTTAAGAATTTTATAAATTTGAGAACATCATTGAATTGTCTAACAAACAGTTTTTTCTCACAATCAATATTATTCTTGCGCAGGCGCTTTTTCTGATTCCTCGCAACACGCCGCCTCGGCTTAAGTCGAAAAAATGGGCAAAGAAGTTTCACGGTTTTATCGAGACGGTCCTGGTGAAGGACTATCATCAGAGGCCTTACACGGAACAGCTGCTCAAGCATCCGTTTATCCGGGACCAACCGACCGAGCGACAAGTCAGAATACAACTCAAGGACCACATCGATCGTTGTAAAAAGCGCAAACAGGAGAAAGGTACGGGTAAGAGAAAGATCGTGATTTTTTTTTTTTTTTCAGCGGACGCAATCGTCGGTACGGAGGGTGGAATTTTTTTTTATTTCCGAGTGAACAGGCAATAATTCGTTTTCCTTTTTTGTCTCGCGGCGATAGACCGAGACGACTATCGATACAGCGGTAGCGAAAATGAGGAGGATGAACCGGCGCTCGCCGGCGAACCGTCCTCGATCGTTCAGGCACCCGGCGGCGACACTCTGCGCCGTAATTTCCAACAGATACAGGAGGGCAGGACGTTGACGCAGGATATTCCACAGCAACCGCAGATCCTGGGCAAGGACAAAGCGCCGGGCGGCAGAGGGCAGAGGGAAATTCCGGAGCCAGGTCCGCCCGCGAGACCGGCTATTCCTCACAGACTCATAGGTAATGTGCAATGTAATATTCCTCGCTAATTTCATTTAACGGCAGATGGTTTGACGCCAGCGGAATATCTCTCAATAATCGGACGAATAATTTTAAGCTGGAATTGTCGCATCGTTAGAGTCATCTGAATTAGAATACGAGTCCTCAAATATGCATTTTACTTTGCATTATTGCGCTTCTTGCCCGAAGTTAGCAATTTTGCTGTGAGCTATTGAGTTTTCTTCCACGAAGTTAACGACCCGACTCTAAACTATCGCGTTTTCTTAGAGCCCCAACCGCCGTCGCGGCCTCTGCCGCCGACACCTCGGGACGATCCACGACAACCGCACAAAATCTCGACGCCACCGTCGAATCATCATCAAGTGCCGAACTCGTCCGGAGGCGGAAGCGGCGGTTCCGGAGGGCAGGCGGCACCGCAGAGAAACAGCCACGTCTTCAAGCCAATGGTAAGTCTCTCTCCTGCTTCTCACCTCGATGTTTTACCAATTCTATATCACCCAGTTATATACCTTATCGCGCTGGCTTGCACAAAAACCGTTTACGCCAAGCTTTAAACTCCCCCGGGAAGCGACGAGGGTCGCGAATTAGCGAACGATCGTTACGTAGCAACAGCACGATGCAATATATATACATACATATTTTTATTTATTTATTTACCTTCGAATTTCAGATACATTATATATTTTTGTCTACTAGAGCGGTTGAAAAGAAAGTTTTGTTATTTGGGCTAGTTGTTCATTGAGATTTCATTGAGATTTGAACTCGAGAAGGAGAAAAAGTCTCCATGAACAGCCCAACCGGATGAATTATAGTTCGTGACCGCCCCAATATGTATACATCGCAATGGCGAATATTTTCGTATTAAAGTTAAAGCTCGCGAGGCGCCCCGCGTCTATCCACTATTCTATCTTGTCTATTTGTTTTGAATTTATTTCTCTATCGCTGTACCATCTATCGCAACACTTGAGACGACGCATCAATGTGTCCCTTTCATACTTATAGTATTGTTACACTGAATTGCACGCGAAAAACAGTATCTCCCCCCCCACCCCCCTCTCCACTTTGGTGTGTTGTTACATAATATTCTGGCGGCGTGCACGCAACACCAAACAGACAGTGGAAAACACAATACCACATACATCTCTTCTTCCTCTTGCGTTTGGATTTGGAATGTATTTGGTTTTTGTTTTTCTTTTTCCATGTTCACACGTACTACTGTAGCTGCCGCCGAGGAGGCCAGAGGTAAGAGGACACGCACACGCACCTGTCTTTTGTCTCTCTCTCTTTCTCTTTCTCTCTCTGTCTCTCTCTTTCTTTATCTGTTATCTACAATCTATTATCTTGTCGCTCTGTATTTCTTCTTTGCGTTACGACGAAGTCTTCGTTTGTGCCTTTCTATTATTACATTATTATACACGAATATAGGTTGACTCTGTGTGCATGGAATGTTCGTACAAACGGGCGCGAAAACAACAACCCTCGTGTCGCGCGTTTGTTCGTACGCGGCACAATACTTAATCGTATGTCCATACACAGAAAGAAACGTACACGGCCACAAGGATCTGTTTTTCGTGTTGCTTACTCTGCATGACTCCACTCACTGGCGAAAGGATCCGCTTCAGCCTTTCGTTTGTGGAAATATTTGTACTATTTATTGTCAATTATCATGCATATCGTGTCGCTGGTTATGGTCGACGGACATTGGTTAATCAATAAGACCACCAAAAGGCGAGCCATAGTCGTTGGGACGATCCATTGCTTTTACCTAATTGATTTCGTTTTGTTTTTATATCTCAATTTGTATGGGACACTGGAAAGTGACGTGCGAACTTTTTTTTTGTAAAAATCTGGGCCAAATCCAGAGGAAAAATCGATGTCAGAATTTTAGCAAAATATTGACATCGATCATGCAGTTAAATAAATTAAATAAAAATGGATCATCCCAACATTTATGTTGTACTAATTAACTGGGTATTCGTTCTAAAAAAATCTTCATGATATCATAAATTCACATGTAACAATCGCAATATGCCTACGTCGTTGGTGCCACACATCAAAAGTTGCGGGATCGATCTGCAAGCAATTTCCCATAAATTGCGTCGTTTGTCAACATAGTTATCAGATATTTAAATGAATTAAAAAATGAATGCGTCATTTTATGCGTAAAAAATATCTTCTCCGGTGCACCAAATTGACGCATTTTTTTATGTGAATGAACCGCAAGGTTTGGAAAATTGCTTGCAGAAGTTTGTCGATGCGTTGCCGCGTTCTCGTAAAGAAAACGTTATCGGAGTTACCGTTGTCGCGCGTAAACCCGTTTGTAAATTATCCTCGAAGCCTCGTTACCCGGAAACGCCAATTTCTATTCCTGTCTCTACTATCTCGCTGTCAACTGTCTCTCTCTCTCTCTGGTCGCGACGTTCTTTCTCTATCGCTGTTCGCGGACGGTGGCTTCTAGCTGATCACGGAGATGGTTACTCGGCAAAGTGACTAACGGGGTTGTGCGTGTATGCGTGTGGGTGGTAGGACTTGGACATGCTGGCCGCTCAACTCAACGAGCTTGGTGTGTCACAGGGCCCAGAGGCCCCGCCGAGGCCCAACAGGCAACATAAGAGCCCTGCCCCCCCGGCACAGTCGTCAATTCCACCGACGAACTCGGCTCAACCAGGCAGTAACGAACAAAACAGCAAACAGATGCCGCAATCCTCCAGTATCCTCGATCAAGTAAGCGATCGTCGACGATCATGATCGGCATGGAAAAAAAAACACGAAAACGATTTCGTTGACTTTGAGCTGAATTGCTAATCGTATACGTTGGAATAACACAGTTGTTAACGCACTTGGAAAACCTGTCATGAAAATTTGAAGCTGTCAATGCGTCACAACACTGTATCAATGTCCAACGCGCGTATGATTACCATTCACCTTAGACATCCCGTCAAAAGCAAAAGATGTAGAAAGATTTTTTTTAATCTCATAAAAACATATTTCTTGCACCCCTACAATCTCTATTTTATACTAGCCTCATCTATGTCGCACCATTTCCGTTCATTTTTCATCACCGTTTCGACGCGTTTCTCTCGCCAATCTATTATTTTCATTTTCATCCCATCACAAACGTCCGACAATCCATGAACCCTCGGTTATTTTCATTCTCACTTGTGCATGAAAGCCGAATCATTGAGTGAAAATTGCCAAGTTTATGCCATATTTTTTAAAAACTTGGGTTTCGTTTTAATTGGATTTATTTAATAGTCGAGGAAATTTTTTTCAGTCTCCTGATGTGTCCTTTCAGGCGCTGTCGATTGAGAGCGACAGTGACGATGACTTCGAGGATGCTAGCGGAAACAACACGAGAAACGATGGAACACTGCTCGCCAGCGATCCACCGAAACCTCTGTAAGTTTTTCTCCGTTTCGTTTCCATTTGGGGAGCCCGACGACAACTTTGTCAAGCGCCGAATACTAATCTCCTTGTTCCTCTTTCATCTTTCACTCTCACCGTATCCACATTATGATATTGCCCGGCCCGACGTCATCGAAATCATCGCTTCACCACTTTACAACACATCGCATCGTCATCTTCTTCATCATCATCATCATCGTCGTCGTCGTCTTCGTCGTCGACATCATCATCTTCATCGTCATCTTCATCATCATCATAACATCGTACTCAATCAACTTTGTACTTTTCGACGAACCAGCCCTGAGTTTTCTCCTTTCAGGCCGTCGTCCGACTCTTCGTCCTCGTCGTCGCACAACGCTCAAAATCATCACGAAGGCAAGTATCAAAGCCGTCAGACGGTAAAGAAACTGAGTCCAGTTTTCAGACGTAAACTCAATCCAAAGTTTGAACTAAAATCATACTCAAACGTGAGCTTAAGATGAAACTTACACTTGAAGTTAAGATGAAACTGAGGATTAAGGTTGAGATCAACGAAAATACTAGTCTGCTGATAAAAAGAGATTTTTTTGAAAGAAAAAATTGGTCTCAAGTTTATGTTAAAAATCAACGTTAACGTCGAAATGAAGAACCCGATTATGACTAAAGATGTAGCCCTAAGTAAAGATTGTCAATTGTAAAAGACACTGTAATGCTAACATTCTGTTAATATGTGTAAACCGGTGTTGTAATATTAAGTCTAAGTTTGGATGACCTTATCGGTTGCGGATATACGTCAGTTCTAAAACAGTATATTGTGCAAACCTTGTACTCGTCGCAATTACCAACTTTGGCTCATGTTACTCGCGATTTTTTTTTTTTTTTTTTCATCATGTAGATGAATACTAATCTTTAGGTCAATATTCAAACGGCCAACATTCGGCCTTCCTACATAATATACTGTAGATGCTGTAATTATGTTAAGGATGCTCAAACAATAATCCTCAGAAATTTCGAGTGTGGAAGTTCAAACATAAAATTCCGTTAAGGTCTCTTCAGCCACGCGAGTGCCAAAATATTATCTGTAAGATCTGCCCGAAAGTAAAGTTTCTGGCATAGGATAACTTACACATAACATTTTGGCAAATATATATAATCTATTCGCATAACTTTCCCGTGATAGTACAAAAATTGTTACCTGAGATAAGACGATCTAACGACACTTTGTCCGTTACGTAGGAGGCGCGCCAAATCGGCCGTTGCCGCCGACGCCTGACGAGGAAGAATCAGGAGACCGCACGCTAGTCATGAAACGAGTGAGTACGCCATTCGATTTGGTAGTGCAAGAGAACGATCCACGTAGCCGTTAATATCTTGTCAATTGATATATACTACCTTTATATATATATAATAGACCACATCATATATATATAAAACTCTCTATATAAATATCGCACTGTCGTGTACCGAACGTGTTCGCCGTACGAGTATTCGTGTTATCATTGATGGTAGGCTGCGCCATTACCAGTTCCAGCGTTTTTCTTTTCCCTCTTCGTTCACAAAAAAATGAGTCTCAATCTGGCAGCGAACTCTCGCGAATCTCGTCAAATGTCGTTGGCGAATTTCTCGCCGTTGAATTTGCCGAAAATCTCGAGAGTCTCGCGACCAGATGCAAATGCCGAACAAGACGCCAGAGACTCTCGAATACGGAAAAGGAATAACGAGGGTTTCCGCTGCATTACACATTCTCTTATTATTTTCTCACCTCGTACATCGCCCTACGAAGCCGTACGCCCATTGCCCTCCCTTTCTCCGATCGTTATGGCGATACTGTACTTTTTTCCTCCACGTCCACTCGGATGTCCGAGAAGACCGTGCAAAAAAAAAAAACACGTCACGGGCCACGAAACTTGCAAGGTTCTCCGAGCACCGTGGCGCACAATTCACCCGCCTGTTATACAATTGCCCGTTCATACGTGTCACAGAGGCCAACGCCTGAAGCACAAACACGACCTCACGAGCAGCATCCCCCACCACACGTCCGAGACGCAGTTCGACACTGTTTAATCTCTGTTTATGTACGAATATCCTCTCACCCGTAATATCGATGTTCCCGATAGAGACTACTTTCCCTCTGTCACTTAGGGTGATCCCCTCATTACGCTCCACGCACCTATCGTCCCCACTAATCCTGTCGAATTTACACGCAAAAGTGTACAAGGGTAATTCGTGGAAAAAAGCTATACACTCGTGGACCTCGTCGCTTTCGATAAGGCAAAAATTAGACGTAGTTATCGCACCTCATGTCGAAATTTGCTGCATTTAGTAAAAAAAGTGTGTTTACTGAATTTGTAAATTTCTACAAATAACAGCTGCCTTTATTTTCTTCATTTTTTTTTTGTTTTTTTTTTTATACACGAAGAATTCATTGTTTCAATACACGTACATCTCGAGCTGTACTTCTCTCGAAGACGACGAAATTCACGAGTGTATCGATTTTTCGAAGAACGAGCCACCCAACCACAAAAAGCTAAAAACACTGAAATCTGAAATTCTCAAAGCCCAACCCAAAAAACCGGTACATTCATCCACGTCAAACCGCCGTCACACATTCATTATTATTGCACGTGTCTTTTTTTCTTTTTGTCACTGTTTCATTACCCGACCCTCGGTACCGTCGTCGCTCGTCGCGTAGAAACTTAGTCAGACGACCGACGATAAAAAGGCGAGCAACCGTCGCTCCGAGGTAGACGAGCAGCTGCTCCTGAAGGAGTGGGACTTTACTCGCTTCTTTCAAGGGTTTAACGAAAGGTTGGATAAAATGAAACAGGAGACGACGAGCGGCAAGTCCGGTAGCGAGGAGAGGTCGTCCTCCTCGGGCGAGCGAACGCTCAAGCGTTACGAAGTGGCAGCAGCGCGACGACGTCAGGAGCAGCAACAGCAGCAGCAGCAGCAGCAGCCGCAGCCTCAGCAGCCGCAGAACAAACCAAGCCAAAAGTCGCCTCAGCCTCACTCGACGCCCCAGCAAAATCATCAACAGCAACAGCCAAAACCGGTGCACCGACGCCAGGAGTCCGACTCGAAGCTCGGCAACGCGAGCGCCTTCGCTCGCGCCTTCAGACGGGAAAATTCCGATTTCTTTCCCTCGACGAGGCACTCGGCGTATCTCCAGAAGTCCGATCAGAGATCGAGCATATTCGCGAGCGGAAATCGTCGCGGCAGCGAGATAAGCGTCGCGGGTATCGTCGGCAATAACAAGAAAGGCGGCGCGATAACGTCCGGCGAGCCGGTGCTCACGGATTTCTCGTTCGGCCGCGAGGGCGGACCGCAGAGGCCGCGACGCGAGAAGACCGAGAGCGAGATCGTCTTCGGGAACAGACATCAGGACGTTGCCGGGAGGGACAGAGCGAAGGCGAGGAGGCTCGACGTCGAGGCGAGATTCTCACGCGACCACGAAGCCGATCTGAGACGACGACGTTGCCGGCCCTCGGAGGCCACATCCTCCGACGACGCTGGAACGATTAAATCGACGGCTAGTACCACCGCTAGCGAGTACAGCCCCGTTGTCACCCAGGTCAGTCACGCCGAGACCCCCGAGACTGCCTGTCTGCCTGCCGGACCGAAAACAATATATCCAAAACAAAAACAAAATTAACCGCCTTTGATCCTCCCTCCTTCGTCTCGTCCCGACCATCGGCCATTTACGGTTTGTCGCTCGTCAGTGTCGAGTAACACAATTAACTCTCTGTACGGTACTAATAATAATCCAGGAGCTCGAGGATTACAAAAATGCTCGACTGTAACATAACTTGAGGGACTACAGAGTTGTACACTTTTGTGATTTTATTTTGTAAATATTTACCAAACGATTGATGCAACGGGAAGAGGGTTGCAAGAGAAGTTCGCTGCAGTTCAATGAAGAGTATCCTGCTCTGTGGCAAAAGCTCGTGATTTATTAAAAGTCAATATACTTAGCAGTTATCAGAGGTTACAAATCTTTTGCTGTATTAGCTCTGTTAGTTATTATGATGAAATGACGATGACAATAATAGACTGTAAGTTTTTATTTTTAAATGTAATGAGGGTTTACAACTCTGTGTCGGTCGTACCACTCTAGTCCGCCGAGCTGATTGATCGCTCGTGCGCAAGTTAATCAGGGTTTGCTCAGAGAGACACGTGCACTATTTGGCAATTCCCGCGCGGTTCACTGGTACTCAGGGAACTGTGAGTTCTCTGATGGCGTTACTCGATAGTGGCGCGGCATTTGTCACCCATTATGCAGTCCCAGCGTCAGACGGAGTGGCCACTCGGTTCGAGAATGCGGTGAAGCTGTCAAAGCCAGAGAATTTTCGTCGTCATAAAAAATACGGTTTAACGGAGTTTTTTTTATTCGATAACCAATGTTTGTCGTTGAGCTGAAAGTAATATTTATGCATTTGTATGCTAGACATATTAATGGAGCTTTGTGCTGAAGAGATAATGTCATCTTTTTGGTATTCATCCATATTCTGAATTCAGATGATAATATTCACAGAAAAATCCCAAATGAAAGGTCTGACGAGTCTAAAAAACGTCAGGTAATTTCGATCTGTCGATCGAGTGGCCAGTCTGTTGAAAAAATTGTCCGTCGCCGCCGGCTTTGCCTTTGCCTCCACGTAATCCTCCCATCCATCCACGAATCCGATAAAAAATTAAAAAACGACCACCGAAAATCCACTGTTCTCTCTCCGCCTCGACATTCCTATTTTGCGTCGGCGCGCCTCGCATCCGAAAGCGGCCAGCAGTTAATGAAAGAATGACAATCAATTAGAAAAAGTTTAGTCGGCTAAGCTCGAACTTTAGGCGCATATTCCCACCAATGTAATCCAACGCCCCCAATATATCTAATACATACATATTAATCGTTGTTGAATTCCCAAAGATTCTTTTAATTAATTACACAAGTAGCAGCGATAGGTACTACTTTGCTAGTGCTATTACCACAACTTGCTACCGCTATTATACTACTACTACTACTATTATTATTATTATACCATTACCATACTTCAATTCACAATCACTGTTGCCACTATACTTACTGTTACTTACTTTCACTACTACTACTACTTACTACTTACTACTACTATTACCATCAAACTTCTCGTATAAAAGCCTCTTATCATGCCTTTAAAAAGCCCTCCCAACACCCTCTATATTTTTTGCAAGATATAATAATGAGGAAAAAAAAGAAAACAAAAATGCTGCCGTCATTAACACCACCGTCATAACAACCGCTACCTCTACTGCTGTAACTACTGTCAAACATTTCTGCTGTCATCGTGGAGAAGGAAAAAAAAATGCAAAAAAGAAATCACTGTTTTGTCGTTGTCGAAAGAGAAAAATGTCCCTGCTGCCGAGGAGAAGACGTACCAAAGTGAAGTCCCAATTCCCAAGAAAATCTAGTGGCTCTTTTTTCTCTCTGTTCGGGGAGACAAACTTGTTCGCGAAAAATGTTCCTCCCACAAACGAGAACGCGTTCCGAAGACAAATCCAGACTTCCAATTTTCCTATCAACGCCTTAATAAAAAAAAATCTACTCTGTATTTTTCTTCTCTCTGTCGCGACCTCGTGTCTAACACACTTTGGGGTTGTGTCTAAAATGGCTTTGACGACAGACCCGTGTCGTAACCGACTAACTGCTCGATTATCCTCGGCTTCCTCGCAAAAACAAAACACAGTGGACACTAATAGCATGGGACTTCTGCGTGGACGTGGGTTCTGTGGGGCTAAAAAAACCAACACTGCAGTCGAGAGCATCGGCGTTTGCACCGACGATCGCGCGGTGCTGGGTCGTCGTCTGACGCTGGAAAACGACGACTGGTGACTTCAAGAAGACAGGAGAACGCAATTGAAATTGAAAAATAAATCGAATAAAATAATATTCCCGAAGTTCGAGTGCCAAGTCCGATTGAATAATGCATTCGAATTTAATACGCAACCGCGTGGAGTGCAAACGTCATTCTTGGCCGCTGGCGCGTGTCCCGAGAGAATGGGTTGATCTGAATCGAATAGATTTTTGTTTAAATCGTGAAAAATTGTATTTTGGTTTATTAGAAGCTGTTTGAATCAACGAACATTTATTCGCGAGAAATAGACTTAGACCGTCAGTTAAAATATATATTTTATCTAATGTTCGATTTATGGAATAGATTTTTATTTGTGAAAATTATACTCGATTTTAATAGATTTAGCATTCGATTCATGCAAACTCGTTGTCTTCGTATGCATTCTTCGGTTCAAAATGGCACCTGGGAAAGGACCAACGCAACTCGCCACACTCTATTCTCGGAGCACCCAGCAGCCACGTTTTTCCGTCCGACTGAATCTCGTCTCTCATGCATCCGACGAACCTACCTGTGAAAAACGAACCCCGTCCACCTTCAACCCTGCGACGTCGTCGTCGTCGTCAGCCTGACAAAGTGACGTCCCATCGATTCCCATTCCCGTGGAGTGCCCGAATAACCGTGTGTGTTTGTGCTAACAAACTTCTAAAAAAAAAATCACAGCGAAATGAATTTAAAAAAAACCCTCAATTGCCTGGGCATGGCTTCGAAAGGGAGGAATTAACGAGGCATCGGTTTGAACGACAACAGAGTGACATTGACGGTGGAATCGAAGACCGAGGAAGAAGAGGAACCCGTGGCTCCTGGCGACGAGGAACAAAAAACCGTTCGTGGGAAAAACGAGAAGCTCATTCACTCGTGATAATAATTTCATTAAAAAAAAAATCAAAAGTCGACTGCATTTTCACGGACCGACGTACGAGGCGATGACGATGATCGTGGCGATCGTTGCATGAGATCCGCTTTGTTGTTACCGTTACGGACGATGTCGCTGACATAGATAGCAGCGGCGTTGCAGAGAAAACCGTTTTCGCCTGTCGAGTGAGAAGCACGAGAAGCAACTTTGCCTTTGCCGCACTCAGCTTACACTGTCGAGCATGCAATTTAAAAGAGAAGGAAGCAAACATAATGAGAAACGATTTATGTGCTCGCATGATGCCCCAAAAGTGATCGAGAGCTGCACGTTGTAATATTGTTCCTCAACCTGATTGTCACGCGTAATACGAGATGAATTACCGGACGACGGAAAATCATCCACCGGACGAGGAATGTTTTTTTTTTTTCTAATTTTTCGGTGGACCGAAAAATTCCTTCTAATAAAACGTGCGCTAGTCCTCCCCGTGTTTAACACCTAAGCTAAGCTAGATCGCTCGTTTTTTTATTGCATTGCACCGTACTTGATGTTTATCTCATCGTATCCACCCTCACCCGCCGCAAAAAAAAAACCCGCCCGCTACTCGCCCACCCATGTTTTGTGTGTTACGAATAAGTGTTTGGCCTGCTGTCACGCTTAGTGTCGCGTGGCTTAGCTTCTGTTTTTTTTTCGTATATTTCATTTTATCACGTTTTAATATCCCCACAAAAATTGCTGTTTTCCCTTTCATTTCTGCATTCATGCTACATTTTTCTTTTCTTTACCAGACGCCCTTTTACGTCACCGATGCCGTAGCACATTACGTTCGGCGTTTACTTTTACGATCGTGTTTACACGTCACCGAGGAGACGTTTTTTGGAAAGTGGAATATACCATTTTTGGCCTCTAAAAGGGTTCACATGTTTTTTTCAGGCGCTGGGAGGGTTGCAGATTTTATTTTTCATCGTTCCGATTCTGAGTATTTTTATTCATGCGGAACTATGTAACAATTTTTCCTTGCGATTGGAAATATTTGAAGCCAAAAAAAGAGTCCAGTTTACGAAAACAAAGTTTGAAAGTTTTCAAAAAATTACATAGTATTACGGAAACTTAAAAAAACGCTGAAAAAACGAACCCTTTTCAAGACGATGCAAAAACTGGGTTGATCCATTTCCCTGAGAACGTTTCAGATTTAGAATTAATTGATTCAATAGGAGAAACGATTCGGTTTTTTTTCTTATAACACATTAAACCGTTATCCAAGCACGTCTAATAAACCAAATACGATTGCATTCCAATTTCTAGAGTTACAGATAGCGAACACGTGTAAAACGCGTGGTCAGATATACCGAAGAACCATAAATATTTCACGTGCGATTCTGGCTCTCTCGCCAAATTCTATTTAAGCTCTCACTCTCTCTGTCTCTCTTTCTCTCTCTGTCACTCTCTCTTACCGTTTCGTTTGCTTCGTTGAATATTTCATTTGTTAGCTCACGTAATTTATCCTGACTCAACTTCGTTCTATATTTTGTTTTATGTTTTTCCGATTACTTGAATCTCTTTTCTATCCAGAAGTTTATAATCTTTTTCAGTTGTTCCCCTCCACGCATCTCTTTTCTCTCGTTCCTTACAAACCGTACGTTTTTTTCTATTTTCCATTCTCTCTTTCCCGCCTTTTTCACTGTTCTCCCCACTATCTTTTACAACTAATAAGAAAGTACTCGTCCGAGCTGTCGGACGAGAAACTTTGGTGCTCTCTCCGCCCTATCTTGTTCATTTACCTAGATTTGAATCTCCGTCACTTAGTTCCTCACTTCCTTCTTTATTTCTCTCTCCTCTCGTCGCCTATCTCCGTCTCTCTGTGTTCCCTCGCGACACTCCAATTTGACGTGCGTCACGGGCTGAATTCATGAATCGCAAAATAGCCCACCGAGGACTTTATTGTCGAGCCATAAAATATTCATAGCGCGGAGGCTCGTTGTAACATATATATGTATGACTTATATATTAAAAAAACATACATATTCAATAAAAATATTCTCGCAAAAGTCTGTCGAGTACGGGGTAGAAATAACGGAGGGAAGATTTTTTTTTCATCGTGCTCCAAAGATTGTTTGAATTCAGTCGGTGAAGTACCTGATATCGTTGGAGTCGTTAGGACCTCCCTCGTTGTCTTCAACCCTTTGTTCCACCTTCTTCTTCTTGCTCTTCTTCTTACTCTTATCTTACCTTTTTTACTTTCCACTGTACTTTCGACCTTCGCCCGATCACCATCTATACTACCGGCTGCTTTGCAGAGTCGAGAGGGGGGAGACCGACCGAGAGGAGGCGGAGGAGGAGGTGAGTTCCAGAGGTCAGATTCGTCCCCTGGCTCGCGACCTAGCTCCGTCCTACCGGACCTCTTGACCTCGTCCCCGGGTCAACGGCAGGACAAGTCAACCAGCGAGGAGGTCAGACACCTGCGCGCTTATTCAATCACTCACTTCGCTCGCTGCTCCCTCGTCCGTTTACGGTACCAGCGACGAAATCGCCACGGCTCAATGGAGCGCAGACACCCGTTGGATCGCGACGATGACGATTACGACGATTGCGCCGGTGGCGAGGGGACGACGGTGCCGGTGTTTTGAATCTCCAGCTGCTCGACGGTCGCATCGCAACTTCGCTGTCGTCGTCTTCGTCGTCGTTGAAAGCCAAGGCGAACAATAATGAGAATACACTGAGATTGAAACTCTCAGGTGGAAAAATGTGTAGTTCAAGTTCATTGAAGTTCCGAGGTCTGGTTTAAACGCAACGAAATTTCGTCTCTGTTTTCGTCACGGACGAGGGCACGGCCGTGTGGATCTTGGATCGCTCCTGCGGCTCCAAGATCCACCTCTGAAACGTTAACTATAAATATCAGGGCCGTCATCGGGTTGCCGCGAGGTTGCTCGTTGACAGGGATCCTCATCCGTGGAGCCTTCGACCGGCGTTTAGACAACGTGTAGTTCGCTTTTGAGAAATTGTACGCAAGTTATTGACTTTTTCGTTGTTGTTATTTTTTTTTATTTTGAAAGGTTTGTGCTTGTTTTTGGCCACTCTTAGAAGGCTCCACGGACGGCCCATGTGCTTCTTATCGCGCGTCGGTAGCCTCCGAGTGCTCGGAGGCCTAGGCTGATTTTCTCGATACTGACCTAGGTCTGACTCCCGATCTATGGGATTATCTGGGATGAAATTACACTTATTTCGAAAGATTTATTAGAGGGTTCGGATGGTAGTCCCACATTTCTTACCCCACAATATCAAAATAAAAAAATTCATAATGACTTCATTGCAATTCGAGATAGTTGTTACAGCATAAAAAAAATGTTATTTATTCGAATGATGCCTGACTTCGATTTCTGACCGACCTACTTGTATAATTGCTGCTTTTTTTATATTCTGCCTCGCATCCGAACGATCCCGTCACGGCAAATCGTTTGTTCAAAGAGCACTCGGAGGTATAATGCCCAGGCCCGAAAGTCGAGACTCGTTATAAATCTTTCTCGGCAGGTTCTCGGGCTTACCGACACGAATAGCCGAACCCTCATGAGCTTAATTAGTCCCGTGAGATAGAGAAAGGCCCGTATCAATAATTCTCTCGATGGTAAATGTACGAACGATAATTGCATTAGGAAACGAGAATTCGATGCAAGATTTATTGATAAGGGCTTCAGGGACTATTGCATCGCTTTCGCTAAAGTCTTACGAGCAGTCTTGAAAAAGGAAAAAAAAGGACTGTACGAATTTTAATATATGGAGCGAAAGCGATGGAATTCGCCTCTAGCGCAGTTCCCACTAGCTTAGCGTCCGCTTGAAAACGTAACGTTTTATTGTTAATTTATGTTTCTATTTTACCTTCTCTCGTTCCTTCATTATTCTTATGATTTTTCGTTTGTCTATCGATTTTTGAGAAAATAATTGAAATTACGTGATACGTAGATGCAGTCGGTACAAAAGACACACGACGAGAGAATGTGCGCTTTTGCTCTTCGAAAACGAATGGAAGTTTTTATGCGTAAATCGATAAATGTAATTTAACGGACATTTGCGATGTAAAATTAATGCAATTGTACTTTGAAATTGAATCGAATTTATAAAAATTATAGTACATTAACGGAGCAATTGAGGCAAATGATTTCAATTCAAGTGGCTCCGGCGTTTTAAATGCGCTGTTCAGTAATTTTACACCACACTTGTGCCTTGAATTTATTATAGATCCACGCATAAAAGCGTCCAGTACTTGTACACATTAAATTAGACCGTTTGTACAGTTGTACACTTTTTCGTGAAGCATTGTCGCGAAATATGTAGTTTTAGCGTTTTGCCTTACGTTTTTTTTTGTTTTTTTTTTTTCTTAAACTTCATCTCGAAGTCTCGGCAGTATAGACGTGTAGATAAATCGGTTACTTCGATAATTAACGTCTGCGTTCGACCGCGTTGAGAGGACGATTGCCGGGCGAATCGTGCGATTCCACAACTCGAATCGAAGCATCTTATATGTACTTTTTTTCTTTCTTTCTGCCACACTGTCCCCGTCGTTCTCTTCTTCTTTGTCCGGTGCAGCGATCGCGCGAGTCCCCCTTTTTTGCCAATCGTCAAATCGTAGAAACGAGGGCGAACGATGAGTTTGCATTGTCCCGATTATCGCAGAAGTGCACCCAGAGGAATGCGCGCGGGTCAAGAGAGTCTGCAGATTGAGGAGGAGCAGTGAATCACTGTAATTAATATCAGCCGAGTGGTCAACGGTCGAGATTGCGATGCGAGTTCGATTTGTCCAGACCATACAAATTACTGGTGCGTTTATTAAAATAAATATGAATTGTTATCGGTCAAGACACAAAAATAGTACTCAACGATAAATTATTGAACTTTTGATAGATTAAAAACTTTCTAGAAATCAACTTAAATTTACAGTGGTAAAACCGTTGACCGTTTGATGCCTTTGAAAATAATTCTTCTGGCCAAATTAGTAGACACACAAATTTTCGACGGAAAGACGTAATTAAATGTAAAAAACCTGTTAAAAAATGTCGTTTCTCTGGGTGTAACTCTTTGTAAATTTGAGCTGTACAAACAAAAGAACCCCGTCGACGCCGCAAAACGACGCCTTTCTCTAGCTTATGTGTGTACACGAGGCCTCGTAAGCCCGAACAAAAAAAAAACCGCATCACAGTTATCAGCGTGACTAATTCAGGATTATGTTGTGTGTTGTGGGACACGCGGGAGCTCTAACTCGAAGGGCAGGGCCCTCTCTACTGACCATCCCAATCCCAATACTAATTGCAATGTAAGTATTCATTCATCTACATCAGTTCAGTGTCGCTTCTTCGTGTCACGAAAGAATCAAAATAAAAAAAATAAAATAAAATAAATAAAAGTAAAAGAAAAAAATAAATATTCTCGGGGATAGAGAGACGTAACTCTTAAAGTGGTGTGGTGAGGGCTGTACGGTAACTTTCGACCCTGCAGAGCCTCCGTTAATGCGTTATGGAATATCTAAGGAATGCCGGTGTTTTTCTATTTACATAACTCTCTACACCTACTTAACTGGGTTTTCTTCTTCGTTTTCTATCTGGTTTTAATTTGTCGTTACTCGTTACCCCTTCTACATTTTATTTTATACTCTCTCTACCTTCTGAATCTGACTTACAGTTTTTTTTCTTCTCTTTCTCTCTTCCGTTCTCTTTCGTCTCGATCGGGTGTTACTTTTGGTTCTATCTTTCGCGTTGTAAATCGCGGTAATCGTACATCGTCGCTGGGCGACGAATAAAATTCGGCGACCTCGAATTATTCTTCTTGACGCTTCTGTCTCGCGCGTCCCCTTAAGATTCTCCGCGCGACCCTTTTTCCCCACCGTCTGTTTTCTTGTCCGCGATGCGAAGTCACTGCCGCGCAGCAGTTTTCCTCCACGAAATTGCAATTTCACTGGGAAAAGTCAAAGTAGCCGGGCGCGCGTCACAGTTGCCGTCGGTGACTTCGCGCATTCATTCCCCTCGGTAGGATCCCCGTTGGAAAATTCTGTAGAGTTCCCGGGACCTGTGAGAATATTGAAATATGGTGATCCACTTTATATGCCTCATCCCGTCTATCTCGACCTCCGTCCTCTTTCACATTTCTAGGGGTAGAAACTCCTCAGTCTGTTTGTGCAGTTGCTGTACGTCTTCTCCGTACTTTTCATATTTATATATATGTATACATAACATACAACCTTATTCTTTTCTTTTTGGCTTTGTTTCTTATACGTCGCACGTTTATACTACATTCTTCGTTTTCCAAGTGCTACAGTTTATCGTTATTGAGCACAGAGTCGGTCAGCGAATTCGTAGATCTTGAAGAGTTTTATCGTTTCCCCGTCGCTCCGACAATTCGCTCGATTTTGATTTACTGTGAACCACAAATCTGCCAAATTGATTGACCCACTTTAATTTTTTTTATTGGTGGTAATACTGAATGTTGTAAATAAAAAATAGCAGTATTAACCTTACAAAGCTTGCCAATTAACGTGAATTTGCTTAAAAAATTGTAAAAATGAGATTAACCGTTATGGAATCTTCGTGACCGTCATGAGAATTAGTGGAAAAAGTCTGTTCAATTCATTTGCTTATTGCAACGTTAACTTTAGTATGAGGGAACTCAAAAATTACGGAAAATTAGTACTATATAAAACTTCTAAAAATTGAAGCAGATTTTAGTTTACAGCATTTGTGAATTCAACAAAATATTATTCATTTTGCTTTATCCGCGCGATTTTTATTATCGTACGTCATTGTCGGGACGTAGACGTTGCCGTAAATATAATGCGAATGTTGTTGCGTTTGTCCTTGCAGTTTTTCCCCTCTGTTTGTGTTTTGTCTAGTTTTAACCTAATTAATTGTGGTGCAGGTAGTTTTAGTTATTGTATATTGAGTAAATAATGAAAAAAAGAGACTTATATGTTTTACCTTCGAATTACATGTCTAATCGTTGTTCTCTTAGAGTCTAGACGGAAGCTCAATAATTAAACTTACACTCTAACTGCCGTTTCATCTCTTCCTCTTCTTGCAATTTACAAAGCGACGCTACGGGGATTAACAAACGGCGCCGTCGCGTCTTTGTCGTCCGTACAGGAACGGTTTTTTGGCAAAATTGACTTTGTTGCAGTATCGACAAGCGGTTAAATCTCCCCCTCCGCTTGCGCTTCAACAGAAGCAGAGATCCTTCCTGACGTTCGGCTTCGGCGCTGGACCAGCGAGGCGGGAATCCCACGTTAACGTGAACGTCACACCGACGAGTCACGATCTCGCCTCGGACACACCGGAAATACGCAAATACAAGAAACGATTCAACAGTGAAATCCTTTGCGCCGCACTTTGGGGTGAGTGGTGTTCAAAGTTTGCGGTTAGAGCTCTCGGCCGACAATGAAGTTCCCGGTGGCTTCGGCCATCGAGAGACGTTTGACCTATCGGCCTGGCGTTTATCTAAATGCAAATTCCATTGTTTCCTCGTGGCTCAGGTGTGAATCTTCTCATCGGCACGGAGAACGGTTTGATGCTGTTGGACCGAAGTGGACAGGGCAAGGTCTACCAATTGATCAACAGACGGCGGTTTCAACAGATGGAAGTTCTCGAGGGCCAGAACATTCTCGTCACTATAAGCGGCAAGAAGAATCGCGTCAGAGTCTACTATCTGTCGTGGCTCAAGAGCAAGATTTTACGCACCGACGGACACAGCGACGTGAGTCAATTTATCTTCTTTATTCATCTCATTTTGTCTCTGCCACGATGGCTCCTAGTCAAAAAGACATTGAAATACTGGAAATGTAAAGAAATAATAGCGATAGTTTGCCGCCTAATTTTACAGTGACGTGCGCGTTAACTGCAGAACAAAATACTGTTTTTCTTCAAAGATATTCAGTCACAATAAAGCCACATGCATCTTCCAGGTTTTCCGTAGTTTCCCTGAGCACTTGTGCAAATGTGATGCAGTAGTGCATCAGGAAGAGTGATGGTGAACAACACTCCAGGGGGTAATCCTCTAAGAGTGAAAGGGAAAAGGAAAAGGAAAATAAAAAGAGGGTTTCCTAGAAGCCTTGAAAATAGTACATGCAGGAAAAATCCAACTAAAAGAGATACTTTCCGATAGAGTTTCTGCTTTCTTATAAGCCTATTTGCCGATTCAGTAGAATTATAAGAAAGCAAATTGGCTCCAAGAAACTAAGCAGTAGGGAAAATGCTGTTTGAAAAATGTGCCTCTGCATTTCCATGGCCTGTACCATTGATTTTATTCAATTCGAAGCGTTCACCATTGCTGCTTGTTAAAAAATTAAGAAGACTGAAGCCATCATTAGGAACAGTCAATTAAACAAAATAAAGAAATTAGCACCGATTTGACCGCTGGAAAATGCAGTAGCTTAAGAAGACTCTTCTCAGAGTGCAAAATAAATATCGCTTTTCGTCTTCTTCTCTTTATCTCATTCTTTCTCTCTCTCTCTCATCTCCCATTGCTTCGACTAACTACTTTTACACGAGTTAGCCGCCCGCCGAGCCAAGTTTTAATACTCTAACAACTCTCTCTTGGTTCACGGAATTTCGCAGCAAGTCGAGAGGCGCAACGGTTGGATCAACGTGGGAGATCTTCAGGGCGCGGTGCACTTTAAGATAGTCAAATACGAGAGAATAAAGTTTCTCGTGATAGCACTCAAGGACTCGATCGAGATTTACGCGTGGGCGCCAAAACCTTACCACAAATTCATGGCTTTCAAGTCGTTCGGCGAGCTCGCGCACAGACCGCTCCTCGTCGATCTCACGGTCGAGGAGGGATCCCGATTGAAGGTCATTTACGGGAGCGCCGACGGTTTTCACGCTGTCGATCTCGACTCCGCGACCGTTTACGACATCTATCTGCCGAAGCACGTGAGTATCGAGTGGAAAATAACTCGGTCGAGGTCCTCCCGAGCGGATGATCATCGGTCGGGGAGGTAAAATCCCATCCGGCGTCCTGGCCGAGAGATATATTCTCACATTTTACTTTCATTTTATGCATCCGCAGACTCAGGGACCGATCTGCCCGCACTGCATCGTCGCCCTGCCCAATAGCAACGGCATGCAGCTCCTTCTGTGCTACGACAACGAGGGCGTCTACGTAAATACTTATGGACGCGTCTCGAAGACGATGGTGCTTCAGTGGGGCGAAATGCCGACCAGCGTCGCCTACATCGGCACCGGACAGATCATGGGCTGGGGCAATAAAGCAATAGAGATCCGAAGCGTCGAGAGCGGCCATCTGGACGGTGTCTTTATGCACAAGAAAGCTCAACGGCTCAAGTTCCTCTGCGAACGTAACGATAAGGTACGTTCACTTTTATGCCGCTCTTTCCTGTCCTAGCCTTGACTCGAATCGATGGTTTACGCATCGTTTTTTCGCGTCGGCGTTAATTCGAACATCCAAACATTTGAGCGCTACTAAAACGCTGAGTGTCTCCGCTTCGATGCTTACAGGTGTTCTTCTCGTCGGCGAAAGGCGGTAGCTCGTGTCAGATCTACTTCATGACGCTGAACAAACCGGGCATGGCTAACTGGTGATCCCGAATGCGGCCGAATATGGCCCCACCGTCACCCCGGTCGTTGCGATTGCCGCCGTCGCCCCCGCCATACCAATCGCACCGCGCGTCAGGATACGAGCCGAGACGCTCGCCGACCGATCCTTCACTGCCACGGCCGAGCATTGCGGCAGCCAAAAAGTGCGTTCATCGCAATCATCAGTACCAACACCAGCAGCGTCAGCGACGATATCATCGCCCGAAGAATCCAAATAACAACAATAACAACAACATAAACAACAACAATAATAACAACTATTATTACAATAACAATTACTACTACTACGACCAGCATCGCAATCGTCAGCGTCGTCAGGAATACAGCGACGAGGAGCATCAATATCTCGCGAGTGAAGACGAGGACGAGAATTACGATTACGAGAGACTGAGACGTTACCGCGCTCGTCTGTCCTCCCGGCGTATCAGTCCGGCCACCATGAATCGCGTGAATCTTCTCGTGAAAAGATTTCTGTGCTTTCTCGCGTGTCCCTCGCTGCGACCCTCGGTGCGTTACAACCAAGACTGTTGAAAGAAAAAAATGGAGAAAAACGATCGTTTATCCCAATCAATCTTTCGCCCCCCTTCTCGTGATTGCGAATGGCAATTTGCCGGGTTTTCAATTTAAACGTATCACGATATCGAAAACGTCGTACGAGGAAAGACGCGAATCCGTCGTCGGTTCGCATCATTGCGAGCGAGACTTTTCCCCGATGGTTTTTGGAAGCGTAAGCGCGCGCGAATTCTCGAAGTGTGTTTTCGATCGATTGCGGGTCCTGTCGATGCTGTTTTCGCGGTGACGAATGATTTGTTTTCTTTTTTATTCGTCTTTTTTTCTTTTCGGAAAATAACCGGCACGAAAGGCGCTGGACCGCGCGATTACAGTCGTATCCTTTGGCCCCGTCGCATCGAGGATAGTAAAATGCGACGAGGCAGTCATAGCGAGAGGTCGTTCGAAATTTATAATCTCTCTCTCTCCCTCTCTTCCACTCTCCGCGGCTCCTCCGGCTCCGTCGCCGCTCGTATACCCACCCCATTTCAATTAAACTTTTTTACGGGAGGGTACGAAAAACTCGCGAGGCGAAACTCGGCGACAGACGTTCCGCTTAAAACACCAGCCCGGTTAATTAAAACGCAACCGTCGAGCGGCAGAGAGCGACAGAGGGCGCGGGTTAAGCGCCGGTTGGTCAATACAAGTGTCTTTTGCGTTACTTTTCTCGTGTAATTGCGAGAAACGCGGGGCCACGTTTTCCTTTTGTAATGTTTTCTCTTTTTGATACGCGAAATCGCGCGTATGCTCAGCTTCGAGGGTACGAAAACTCGGCTGCCGATTGGGATCGAGGAGCAACGTGATGATCGATTAACGATCGAAAGTAGGACACAAACGCGAGGATTCAGTGATCGCGGACGATCCTTTCGATCGGCAAAGCAAAGGTTGAGCCTGTACAGAACGTTTCGTTTATCGGCGTTTTTTTTCGCACAATTGTTTTTTGTATCCGAAGATCCGTTGCGATTTGCTCTGTCCATTTGTATTACGTTATTTTTCACACGTGCCGTTCGGAGTGGATTGAAGAGATCGTTTGACGATTGCTCTACGGGAACGAGATGCGCGATGAATCGGGAGAAAAATCGACAACAACAACAACCATGACTACGTTCATCGTTCGAAATGGACGCGGGTGACGCTAAATCTAGATTTTAAGTGACAAGAAAGAAAAACAAAAACATGATGGTCGCTGATGTTATTCCTTGTATAGCTAAATAACACTAGCCCCGCGCGACCGTCAAGGGTATATCAAGTAAATATTGTAACTTTTGAAGATTTGTGGTACGCGATTTGATGAACGATGGCAGGATTAATGATAAATAGTAATTACAATAGCGATATTAAGCCGCCGCCGATCGCGAACGACGACGACGACGTTGGTAGATTAACATGTGCATGATGATTATGGTGATGATTATTATGACGATGGTGGTGGATGTAAGATCGATGATTGATGATGATGATGATGTGTCGTTTATTGGAAGTCACATTTTTACAAAATATTAGAATAATTGTACTAGGGTTTCGAGACGCACCAGTCTGCGGTAGTGACATTTTATTCATATTCGTATACATTAGAGCGGTTCGAAAAACGTCATTTTTGGATTTCGTTGTTCGTAGAAAATGTTTATTTTTTTCACTCTTAAACAGATCGCGCGAAGTTTGGGGTTTTGAACGTTTGCTGCTGGCTCATCGATATGCAAATTTGGCGATAGGTCATGTCACATTTTTCTGTGTGTATTTTGTGATGCGGGCAAAGTTGTTTGTCCAATCTTCGATCTTTGTCATTTTTATAATATCGAAAAGTCGATGTTGAAACTTTTGCAATGGATATTATTAAGTATGATGATGATAAATTGATGCGATGAAGCAGAGCTAAATCCTGTCACCTTTTTCTCGTTTTTAAGAGATAAATTTAATGTTTGAATTTAAAAAATTCATAAAAAATCGTTTCCTGATTTCTGTATCAATGAAACAGCAGTAAAAAATATTATTGAAAATCTCAGCTCCATTGTTAGCTATTTTCGATCAAGGTGCGAAAATGTCGACGAAGAGCGAAATCTAAAAAAAAACACATTTTAACCGCACTAATATACATATATATATATTATATAAATATATATTTTCGTTTTTTTTTTTACGAAAAAGTCCATCTTCCGTTCGTCCCAAGTAACGAGTTTTTCGTGGCCACTCGGGCGTGATATCGCTATACCCGATCGTTCAGATGCGCGTGGCGAAAGGTTCCCTCTCGATGATAGCTAAGAATTCGCGATTACATAGGCATTTTATAAGATTTCCGAAAATGCGACAATAGCGAGAACGACGTTTCGGTCCAGTTCCGTCGTCCGGTGTGTTTTCCCACCCCGCCGAATTCCCCGCGTATCCTCGGTACACGCTTATCGGTCGATATTTCGATTCCCGAGCCTCTTGCGTTCCCTACGCCGGATCTGCTTTTTCATCGGACGGTCGAATTCAATTTTTTCACGGCAACTGAGTCAGCCACGAAAAAAATTATTTTTGGTCGCTGGAATTTTTTTGTCGGTCGACAAATTCAATTTATTTCTATCCTTTGGGAATAGAAGCATTTTTCTGTCAATATTAAAACCCTTTTCGTGAACCAGTTATTGAAAATAAACGATCGACGGAATTTCTCTCTGTGATATCTCATTTCCTTTTTTTGCATCGTTATTTTCCAAGCGTGGGCAATTTTTATTAAGGTCCACGGGGCAGAGATTTATTGGCTTGTAAAACGTTAAAACAAATGTTAGTATTTGCGGGAATGCAGCTCTGAAAGTTTCGATTTTGAGTGTGGAACGATGTTGCGAAGGAAATGTGACTTTATGAAGTGAACTCCTTTGCGCCGTTTGTTGTCAATTTTGAAATGCCTGAAACCACTTTACGAAATAATTGCGTTTGTCTCTGCTTTTTACATCCACAGAAAAATTCCATCTTTCCAAGAAAATTATTTTCGAGGGCCGTTGCTAACTCGCAGTCAATTTCCGCAGAGAATTTGGTATCCATTCACACGACCGTCGGACGACTCATTGAAATGCGGCGCTCGGTGCCTTGAGCCGTTGAAAGCGTGGAACGCGGGAGAACGGGAGTCGCGTAAAGCGGATTTTACCTTTCCTCGCGCACCTTCCTTAAAAAACAAAAAGCAAAAAAAAAACAAAAACAAAGAAATCGTCCTGTTTCCACCCCAAATAACATTCGCATACTTGTACATATAACGTGTGCGTGTGGCTCAGCGTGTGTGTCTGTTAACGTACGTGCGACGCATCGTCGCGAGCCAGAAAGAACGAACGAACGAACGAGCAAACGCGAGACAGAGAAAAAGCGACTTGAGTAATCGATTGGCCCCGGCCCGCGGTATCTCCCGACACACGATGCGATACGTAGAGATAGAGCGAGAGAGCGAGAAAGAGAGTAAAACGAACGAACAAAAAATAAAAAAAAAACAATGTAAGCCCGCGCTGTATGTAGATATACCGTATTCGCGTTTCCGGCGATTCGTTGTTATCCTCCCGGATTCCCGGTGGCCGCCTCGACGTATGCGTTTCCGCCGAGACGCGCGAAGAGGAAAAGAAGCGCGCGTGAGTCGTAATTAATGTAATTCGTCGATTTGTACTGCACGCGAGAGACGAAGACGAGGCCCGGAGGTCACGGTGAGCGGCTCTTTTGGTGCATCGATGTATAAGGAAAGACTGTTTTTTAACGAAAAAAAAAAATAAGAAGAAAAAAGAAAGTGAAGAAGCGACGACTACGACGACTACGATGATGATGACGATGAGAGTGCGAGATGAAAAAAAAAAACGAACTTTTTGCGAGCGAGGACGAGAAGATCGTCTTCGGTCCGAGTAAATGGCTAGTACGGGAGTTATTAAGGATTAACACAGAAATTATCTTTATTATTGTATCAATTACGTCCCCCTCGAGACCCCTGACCCTTGTACCCTATGCGTCTCCCCGTACGTCTCCCTTCGATCCGATAAACCCCCGATTACTCCTATCCGCAGTTAACTTGTTCTTTTCTTCTCGTTTTTTTTTCCCCTGTTCCTCGTTTTTATCGCAGTAATCCTTTCGCGACCCTCGACTACTGCGACACACACAAACCCCTTGCCCGGTTTTCCTCAGTATTCCCAAAAGCCCGATTATCGCCCTATCCCGCCATTCACCCTCGCCGGTTGAGCGCTTCGTTTCCTCCTGTTCGACCCTCTCGACCTCCCTCCCCCCCAGCAACATCCCCCTCTCCCGACGACCCGTCTTTATGTATTCTCTCCCAAAGATGGTAGTGATGATTTTTTTTACATTAATTCTTATGTCCAGTTTATATATTGTATTATTCCTATCTTATTATTACGAAACACACAAAAAACAACGCGGAATATTATGATTACGATATTGATTATTATTATTATTATTATTATTCTGATTATTATATTGATTGATGATGATGATTATTATTATTACTGCTAAGGTCAAATATACGGACAATTCGTAAAATCTCGTCGTATGAATTATCCATTCATTTTCGAATAATTCCGTCCAATTACCCGAGGCAATGAATAATTTCGGTGCTCGCCGTCCGCGGGCCGAGCGCCACGGACGAGGAAGCGCAAACCGCTCGTCGACGCTCAGATCCTCCCGGAAATTTCGTATGTTACATCGTAAGGGAGTATCTCTGACGTTTCGTCGGCTCCATAAATCAGTGTGCGACATTTCGAAAAATGCGATGGAATTTTTTATTTTTCGGGCAAACAACGGTACTTTTCGGCATCAACGGCAATGAGCGGTCCAGTGCAACAAATTACGTTGCGACCCAAGTCCGATACAAGTCCATACAGTTTGTGCGGGTATCAACGTCGACTATCCTCGAGGTTGGCATCCACAGACGTCCCGCGATTGTCCCGCACCATTGGATTCTCCCGCGGCGGACGTAAAAAGGCGCGCGGGACGACCGCTAAGGTCAGAGATACGCGGACAATTCGTAAATCTCGGCGCATGAATTATTCATTAATTTTCGAACAATTCCGCCCAATTACCCGAGGCGATGAATAATTTCGGTTCTCGTTCCGTCGCGGGGGCCATAAGCTGTGCAAAAGTACAAGCGCTTCGTGCGCATTGCGAGGCAAAAGGGGAAAGGCACGGGAGGGGAGGGACCCCCACCCTTCCTCGTCCTTCCCCTCTCCGCAGAGGTGGCAGGGGGAGGGGGGGGGGGGGGGGGCAGCGGCTTTATTAACAGTTTTTACAGTTATTATAAGGCTGAGCCGTCGCGTCGGTGCTTTGACGACACAATCGTAACCGATAAAAAGCCGCTCGTTAACACGTTGTCGTGGTAACTGCGCGTCGGGACGGCCGCCTCTGGCCCGCGTCTGCGTTTGTTCCCCCGCGGTCTGGTCTCCGGGCTTTCCGGCTCTTTTCCCGCCGCATATCTCTCGCTTCGCTAATTTCGCCATTCGGTTGTTAATTTTATTTTCCCGAAAGATTTACAACGCTTCGCTTGCGTCGCTCGCTTTGCCTGCGCTCTCCCCGTCCGTTGCTCTCTCTCTCTCTCTCTCGCCCCGTCTCTATCTGGCTTTCGGCGGTTTAGCCGCGCGAACACGAGAACAATGGGATAACTACGTGTAGCTTATTACCCTTTTAATAAGTGGGACAATCTGTTTGTGTCTCTCGGCCGCAGGAGGAAGCGGCGCTGCGGGCAGTGGACGGTTGGCAGGGGGGAGGGGGTTCACGGCAGCGTGTGGAGTGGGGTGAGGGGGAAAGGGGGGAGCAGAGAGCGAGTGGTAACAGCGGCAAAGGTTGTATACGGCGCGGTGCAAGCTCGAGAAAGCCCGGCAAACAGTCGAGGGCGCTGGGTGAGCGGGAGAAAGAGAGAGGGTGCTGCAAGAGGTTGGAATGAGAAACAGAGCGAGAGCGCTGGAGTGAGGGAGCAAGAGAGAGAAGGGAGGAGGTGGTCGAGAAGCGATACCGGTAGTAGTAACACGACCGCTCCAGGGGAACTTTGGTCGACCATAACGGATGTACGTACGGTAGGTAGTGGCAGAAGGAGGAGGAGGCGGAGGAGGAGGAGGCAATGGAGGCAGTGGAGGAGGAGGAGGCGAGGCGAGGAGGAAGAGAAGAGGCGGTGTTGGTTCGAGTTACTCGACACTCCGGATTTGACCCGTAGTCGCGCTCCGGCCTCCGGCAAAGTTATCGAGGAGATCCGGGTCGACCACGAAAATAGGTGGCGGGTACCATTTCGGCCAGGCTCTCTCGCTTTCCCTCTCTCTCTCTCTCTCTCTCTACCGTCTATCTCTCTATCTTTCTCTATCTCTGTGCACGTATATATTTCTCTCTCGCACTTCTCTCTGCCCAGCGGCGAAAACCCCCGGAGCGAGCTCCTGCTCGCACAGACCGTGCGCGCGGCGGCCTGGACGCCCTCCTCCTCCTCTTTCGTCCGTTCGCGCGATAAGAAAGAGAGAACGATTCGGCGTTCCGGCGACTCTGACCGATTTATTCCGGCGAGCTTGAGTTATGTACTCGCTAATTGCGCGTGACTTGGCTCGCCCCGGCTTCGTGCTTCGTGCTCGCGGCGGGCGCGCGGTGAGCGTCGAGCCGCGCGCGCTTCGACACACAATCCACGAGGGAGACGGAAACCTCGTTTCCGATATTCACCGCGAAAACTCGTTCTGCGCGCGGTTTTCGCCCGCACACCCGGCCGATCCTCCACATCTCATTTCATCGCGCGCGCTTTAGGGACGGCGAAATTTCGTTTGTTCCGCCAAAGTATTCATCAGGGGGAGAAGTAGGAGGGCTGCAGGCGATATGGAAGAGTGAGTGGCGAGACGGGGGAAGTAGAGGGTGATAAAGGAGGGGGTAAAGAGGAATAAAAAAGAAAAAAAGGAAACGAAACGGAGTTTGATCCTAAATAACCAAAAATCTTGTTTCAATATTTGCTTGGAAGGGAACGACAGTGGGAGAGGGTTGGGGTGGGGAGAGGAGGAGGGGGAGGGGAAGAGGAACGAGCGAAAGCAGAGCAGGACGGGAGGGGTGAGAGCTAAACGGGAAAATTTCGCGTTTCCCGCAAGCTGGGCCAACAGAAGGAGGAGTACAGAGCGCGCTGGGACTTTGCGGGCTTCGCTCGCGCGCTCCGGGATATCGATTTACTATAACTTACGTTGTACACCGTCTCGCTCTCTCTCTCTTTCTATCCCTTTCTCTCTCTTTATCTATCTATACGTTGGTGTCTTTCTCTCGCTCTGTCGGGCTCTCTCGTTCTCGCTCGCTTTCTCTCTTTCCATATCGCCTCCTTCCCTCGATCTCGCCCGGGCTAATTAACCTTTTTTATTTCGCGCCGTTTACTTTGGCAACAGCGGCGTCGCGGATCTACGTGTACTTGGTTAAGCGCGTGTATCTTCGTTACGGGGCTGACTCGAGAATGACTCGACGCTCGAACGTTTTGACTTCTGTTCAATCCGATTGTTCGTGAAATTGAGGCAACGCGTTGATGAGTGTGATTCAGATGAAAATAGCGTCATGATATAATTACCCTTGCCGTTTTTTTGGCGAAAAAAAAATGTCGGTTTAACGATGTTTTAAAACCCTATCCGATGGAAAATTTCCCGCTGATTCCAAATATGACCGGTTTTTGCCCGAAAAATAAAAAATTTGAGGAGAAAAACGCGAAAAACGATTTTTCATTTTTTCCCGATTTTGGCACTTTAGTAAAATCGGTGTAATTTTTCTTTGGATCAATATAATCGGGATTTTCTTTTTGCATTCGAAAGAAGACTTTTCAATGAAGAGAATGCTGCCAGGCGAAACGCGATATCTCGATTCTTCGATTTTTTGCAGATTGCGTTTTTTGCGAAAAAAAAAATTTTCGATTTCGCTAAGTTTGAAAACCCTATCCGATGGCAAATTTCCCGCTGATTCTAAAAACGACAGGTGTTTTCCCGAAAAATCGAAAATTCGAGCAAAAAAACGCGAAAAACGTTTTTTTTTCTGACAACCTGCTAAATTTCGCGATATTAAACATCAAACTGCTGCCGGTTTCCCAACGACCGATCAGATGCTGAATAAATCGACAACAATGGTTGCTCACGAACTTTTTAATAGAGGACACGTCCATCTATGTGCAAGCAATGACGACCATACCCCAAATGCCGTAGTACGATTGGCCCAGTGCTGGGCGAGGGTTACCAGCCAGTCTTTCGAGAATTCTTCGGGTTCCAACAGCGTGAAACTACAACCCCGGTCGGAATTGGCCGTTCTCAGTCGACTGTAGACAGGCAAAGCGCCATCTTGAACCACTAATGACTAGTTTCGTCGCGAAGTTTTCGTCACACGGAGTCGGGTGAACTTGGAAAACGGATCGGTCACGATGAGAATGTGCTGCTTACGTCGGGTGCTTCGTATCTCTTGGGTGATAATGATCGATGTTCGGCGACTGGCGGGGTAATTCACCCTTTGCGGTATGCGGCGGAGGAATTCTCCCTGACTTAATCTCAGTGGAAGGTGAATGCAGTAGATTTTCAACAGTCCTTAATTTAATGCGGACTGGCGTACAGGTAGGTCAGCTGAACAGGTAGGTCAGCGCATAATTACATCTTTCGATGATCGATCTTGGCACTAACTCAGTTAAAAACAACGGCAAACGAGATTGTTGGGGATGTACCTTTGTAATAAAATTTGTTAATAAAATAGTAACCCGGGCAAAAAATGGTTGACCGTATCGATTTATCAGGGCGATGATAGATCGTAATTTTCACGTTGTATTTTTACACACAGACATCAATCACTGCTGGTAGATCGAAAAATAAATCATTTCCGAGATATTACTGTTAACGTCCGACGAAAAAATGAAGCTGTGTATGTTCATCGTGATGTTACATGGTCGGCAACAATAACGTCACGCACGAAAAAACAATTACAGCGTATCGTTTGTCGTGCTAACCCAATTTTTTCGCCGCCTCGGCATTTTTTTTTCTGTTATAATATTTGTGCACGTGCGTTACTATCTCGTTTAGGTAAACTCGTGCTTTTCGAGCGCGTTTGAACAGTCAATTTTCCGGCTGAATCTTCATAACGCTGGAACTTTCGGAATTGAGAGATTTTTTAAATATTTTTTATAAACAAACAAACAAATGAATCATTTACAAGACCACCCAGTTGACTTATGTACGATTGTTTGTTTTTGAAAAAACGAATATGCCGACCTGCAATTGCCCGAAAATAAAATTGCAAAAAATGATAATGCGAAAAAAGGGCTTGTTATTGGAAAACAATATGGTTTTCGGGACCCCGCGAGTCTCTAAGAATTTCCTAGTGCACCGCGAATGCGTAAAAAGGAGTTTCGTGTTGGAAAACAACCTGTGGGCTCTGGGCTCCTGGGGGTTTCTGAGGGTCACAGGTAAGGGTCTGGTGAGGCCGTAGAGGATCTGAATTAATCTGATCACCGTTGTTTTTAGACACACCAAAAAACAAAAAAAAAATCTTCCTTACGAAAAAAAAGTCCTTACCCAATTATGTTCGTAAACCGATTTTGATGACCTTCAGATTCGAACTCGGCAGCAGCCCAAGGAAACCACAGCAAAACCTCTGTCGCGGCGCATCTACGCCCAGTGCTCAATTATACATGATACTCGTGATTATCCGTCATTATGGAAGCTGTCCGGACATTCGTGGTAACCAGATCCGGGTACTCGGGCAGTTAATGTATCTGAATACTCGGACCTCAATAGTCCGAGTACTCAGATAGTTCGAATATTCGGGTAGTTCGGAAATCCCAGACAAACCGAACTGTATTTGCGTCTGACTGATCGACGTATGTGATCCATCACATGCGGATAATTAGGGATACACGGACAGCAGAGAAAGTTGAAGCACCACACGTTACCCTATGGATTCATGATCGACAATAAGACTGAGAGAACGTACTGTGAATCACCTGTAATATTCTCGTAGCGATCGAATGGAATTTCGATATTTTGGAAATTCTTCGCGTGGACGTGTGAAGGAAAATTCTAGAGTCCCGAAAAAATTCGATTGCAACCTGATGAAAATTAGAATCTTCCAATTCTCAAATTCGCCCAGAGCCTAGACCTTTATGTTTAGCGTAAAAAAAACGACTCCAACTTATGTCACTTCCAGCCCCGGTCGCCTCTAGTGTTGCAATTAAAGTTCAAGTTCCCAATCTGCGATATAATCACGGCGTCTGCCCAGCCGACCTCGAAACATCTGCCATGCCGCGCGCTTTTCGCCGAATACATTTCTTCCCCTCTCAAGTTGAACAAAAAGCGAAATCTCATCGGGGTTAAAAAGGTCGGCGGAGGTGGGAAGGAAACCTTTTTCCCGTAAAATCCCAACGAGTGTAAACTGCACAGTGGTCTAGGATTACCACAGCGATCAGGCGGGGGGGGGGGAGTGCTCGCGTTGCAATTGACCCCGCGCCCTCCCCCCGATTTCGCCAGTGACCCCTGGAAAATCACGATTTTTTTCCACCGAAAAAAAACGTCCATTCGGAAGTAACAAGAAAAAAAAAAAAAGGAAAAACACATTACAAATCCACCATCGTCGATCCAGTCGGAGATGTCGGGCAGGAACATCCTTAACTGCTGCTCGATCGGATTTTCCCTCGAGTGGTCGTGGGTATAGCGACGGAGGACGAAGGGGGAGGACCCTCCCCCTCCCGGCCTCACCGGTAGAGAAGGTGTAGGGTGGGGGTTGCGCGCTCTTTCCAGTCTTTCCTGAGCTCCCTCGTTTGCTCAGATCGCGGGAAAGCCAACGTGTGTGTCACACCGTAGCGCACTGAAAGGGCTGATGGGGAGTTTTCGGTGTGGAAGTCCAGAGCTTTATATATACATACATAACACAAACATATATACACCAGGCACAGCAAGACAGAGAGAGAAACATATACAGATATACCAAAGCAAAGCGAGCGCAAGAGAGACAGAAAGGCGAAAGCTCTACGCACAGACAGAGAGAGAGATGGAAAGGGAGGGAGAAGGATAGAAAGGGATGAAGCGCGAGGCGGCGGCAGAGGTGGAAAGCGCGCGGGTTCCAACTCTCGAGCCCCGCGCGCTCGCCGGGTGCGTAATATACGTTGCGTACGACGCCGGAGCTTCGGTTCTGGTGAACTGCTCCGCAGAGTAACCCCTCCGCCCTGCCTCCTCTCCCCCTCCGCCACCTCCCCGCCGCCCCTCCACCCTTCACCCTTCACCCGCGCTCCTCTCTCGGGCGCAGGGTGTACGCGTTTCAGCAGCGGCGGCGGGACGCGCGCGGTTACCGCGCGCGCTCTCTGTTCCACGCGCTCTCGCCGAGAGTGGGGCAAAGTGGCGGCGGAGCTGTATCGATGTCCGGGTTCACCACCGTCGGCGGCGCGCACACGGACACACAACGCGCCGGAGGCGGCGGCGGCGGCGGCGGTGAGCGCGCGGCAAGAGCGAGAAAGCTGCCGGGTGCCGGTGGCTACACGAGCCCGGAGTTGCCGTTATATCCTCCCCCACAGCCCCTCTCGCCATTCCTCCCCATCGCACCCATCGCCCTCCCTCCCCCCCTTACCCGCTCACACTCCACCCAGCGCTGCCGCGCTGAGGCGGAGCGCCGCGCGCGTATCGAGAGGCTTTATCGGTGTGTGCGCAAGGAGGCATCGTTATGCCCCGGTTTTATCGGTGTGTCACACCGGTATATACACCCCCGGCGTGATGCGCAGAATAGAGCTCTTCTCTCCCGAGCTCGTTCGCCCCATCTCTGTCTATCTCGTTCCCTCTATCTCTCCATCTCTTTATCTCTCTTTTTGTCTCTCCGTCTTTCTCTGTCTCTCACTCGCTCCTCTTGGCGCCAAAATCCGTCGGCCCTGGCGCTCGCGGCTCCCGGCTTGCTGCCGGGCCGCCTGGCCCTCTCCCCCCCCCCCCTCTCCCTCCCTCTCGCTCCCTCGCTCTCCGCGTCGAACGCGATACAAGCCTTGTTTGCACAGGCCCCGCGAAATGCCCCCTCTCGACGTTGCTTGTAGAAACAGAGCGAGAGAGACAGTGAGAGTGGGGTTTTAGGGGGTTGGGGGAGGGGGATGGGGGAGAGAGAGAGAGAGAGTCGAGAAGAAGCGAGGGAGCCACTGAGTTTGCGGTTGCCGGCGCGGCGAACGGGGAACCTCCGGGCCGTCGGTGCGTTTATCTGGCTTTTGCAATCTTCGCGAATACCATCGATTTTCGAATGTGTTGCCGCCGCCGCCTCGTCGGCTCGTAATGGACCGCGAGGACCGAGTACAGGCGTCATCGTGCCTATTGATCAATATATAAGATTCTTCGGAGGAGACTGATAAGGCTGGTGCCGCGCTGAAGGAGAGAGGCGCGGTGAGAGAGAAGGGAGAGAAACAGGAGCAACCAACGGGCCCAACCAGAAATGATATTCCCTTCGATTTTACCCTCGTCTCTTCGCGCCGACACAAACTACCTATCTTGCGGGAAACTTTGGCGACGGGAAATGTTCCCTGTACGCCTCGCGTCTCACCTTCACTAACCAACCTTCACCCCCTTCGCCCCTCAGCGCGCGCTCGACGTTGTTCGCGTCACTTTCCGTGGCCCCGTTCTTCTCATCGCGCATATACGGCAGATATATAACAGATACGCAACACTCGCTCGCGTCTTTGGCTTATTGCAAGATCCTCGCGATGCGCGCTTCGCTGAGTTGTGCGCCGGCTGAATCTTCTACTATATATAAAGCGACACTATATCATTGTCACGGAGGGTGAATGACGACCGGCGGATTGAACAAAGAGGCTGCAGGTGGAGCGCGAGATCTCGCGCTAACGTTTGGGCTAATGTCAGCCGTGAGTATTTTGGAATGATGCACGCGGCGCGCGCGATGGTATTAGATTTTTTTGTTGTCAAACGCCGGATGATAGTGGAGAGGAATATTGAAATATGCGAAGGGAAAATAGCGTCTGAGACGCAGTTCTGTGGTGGAGAACGCGAAACACGCGGAGGAATTGTCGGTCTAAACTGCGCCGGTGTTTTGAAGTAAACAGAGTGGGTACTCGGATAATATGCACTTTGTTGTGCGGCAAACATTGGGTCGGAATTGGAACAACATTGGGTTGCGCGGCGGAAACGTAACGGGCCACTCGGGGAAACGTTTTGTTTCGCCAGGAGCGTCGCGACGGTACATTTTCAAAATTGTCCACTTTTGAAATTGAAGCTCGAAACCTGGAACAGAGGGTGGATGCAACAGTTTTGACCTTTTTCATTTTTATTCATTCCAAAACGTAATTAATCGCATTTTCATGTCGAAAGTATTCAGACAAGTTGTCGAGATTATGCATCGTATTTTTTTTATTTGTTCGGACTGAACAATACTTTAAATGGGTGGCGAGAGTGTAGAAGCAACGGCAGCCGAAGCCGGTAGTATATCTGCCCTATCATTTTTCATACCTTTCACCTGATGACTGGGCTACAATATCGAATGCACTTTTTTCCTCGAAAGCTCATTCGTTTCTGTGTTTGCAAAAACATCTGTTAACAGAGTTTTGGCACAACGCATCTATGACCCGGAGCGACGGTTTTAGTCCATGAATTCCCGGCGTTTGCAATGTTTTCACGGTGATAAATGACTTTAAAAAAAATATGGAAATTTGTTATTTTTTTTTTTAATAACGAGTTGACTTTTACGTTGTGTTGTAGAATGGGGAAAAAACATATAGTCTTTCCGACATTGCAGCGTAGTCTTAGTGCTTTATAAGGGTCCAGTGTAAAAACTTTCCGCGGGTAAGATAGGAGGATAGATAAATACAGAGGGAGAGATATATTTAAGAGCAGCAATAGCGTCTCGTTCAAAGAAACGTCGTCCGAGAGCCGACAAATTTTCCCTCAGTACTTGGGGCCGAGAACGCCGGCCGCGTTCCTCGATAGTTGGGGCTGGCTGGCTACAACCGCAATATCGCCATGGACAAGTAACTTTTTTTGTCGAAAAATACCTTCGAGCCGCGATTTTTCGGCGAGGTTCCGGATCACCGGGGTCACAGAAAAAAGCACGTAGAAAAGTCTATTGGCGCCGCCGAGAATCGAACCCAAACCCACTGAGTGTGAGCCCGGAGCGAAACCACTAAGCCACTGTTCGCCCTAAGATAAAACGAGGGAACGCGCCGCTCCGCCTCGAGATTTCAGGGGAAGCACCCGACTCCCGGGTATGATTTTTAAAGCCAACCCAGGTGTTCGACGCTCCGCGAACCAAAATTCGTTGATAAACAATATGCATGCAAATACCAAATCAGCGAAAATGATTAAAAAAAGGTTCGGCTAATAAACATTGTACAATGATATACGTCCACTTGGAAATATAATAGAAAGAAAAGAAATAATGCCAGATAGCAATTTTTTTAAGTGGTGACAATTTCGATCCGTGGAACGCAATTAGTGGATTGTGCGACGAGGGGAGAAAGTTGGCGATTCCGACGAGTGTGAAAGGTGTCGTCCGGGTGATGCGACGTCCGCTATCACACGTTGTGCATGACCTCACTAACGAGTTCCATCACCGCGTAAGCCTGCTCAAAAGCCGCAGAATGCTTTTTTTTGCATAAAAAAAGTAAAAACGGATGCAAAGTAGAACTTTGCATATTGCTTCGACGTTTTAGACAATTCTAAGCATACTGGCATGAAAATCTCGTAAAAAATTGTTTCATGAAAAAAAAGCTTTCTCTATGAGGAAGCAAAAACGGAACGGTTTTAACATATGCAGAATTATCAGTCTGCTGCGAATGCTTTCGCAGCGTCCAAGCTGTTAAAAAGAATCCAGCATATTCCACATTTTCGCCGAGTAATCTTAACCCGCGTGCACGTTGATCCTCTGATTCATTCGTGCATAAAGCTCCGCTTATTCGTGGTTCGACGCAAACAAACAAACAAAAAACATACCATCGTCCGAAAATATCTATACCCGAACCCGATGTCAGTTTCATTCTGGAATGTTAGTGACAGTCGGCAGGTTATTTCAATAACCTGAACGGGAGAACCAGGAAATTCGGGGTGAAAGGAAATAAATATCCAATACGCAATAAAAGGAACGAAAATGAACAACGAACAAATATATTCCGTGGAAAATGCCTGACAGTCAATTATTTTCAACCTTCGTTATCGCGTCTTTATTTTTCTCGATTCGATTTATCACTGTTGAAAAATTTGAACTGGCCGAAAAATCACTAAACTTATGCAAACAGATAAATTCACGTGTTTACGAAAATTCCCGACGCAACATTAACAGTGTCAGTTCTGTGCCATTTCATAATTTCTATTTATCAATTCTACGACACACCATTTATGTTTCCTAAATCACAGACAGTCACAACTGAACCAAAGTGGCCGGAACTTGTCCACCAACCCTGCTTTAACCAAACGTAGATTTCGAGATAAAAGCTGAGCCATATAATGAGTCATCAGTATGCAAGTTTCTACTTTCCAGACTCATTTTCCCCAATTTACATCTTATCGTGGAAAAACCCTCCAGGATCCTTTAGTACCATCTTCATAATACCTCAAAGAAGAAGAAAAAAAAAAGAACACCGCCAATCACAATCTGACCGCACTTTTGTCGCATTGTCCCCGCGAAACCCGAAAACCTCCGACGCTCAATCGCCGCCTACGTGACGGTCTACGTGGCGGTGCGGCCACGCGGCAGCGAATGCACGTACGTGGGTCGACGCGTCATCTTCGCGGTACGTACGTCCCGATACGTACGTCCCGCAGATATGCTTGCCGCGCGAGAGGGAAGGAGAGACGTTACGCTCCGCGTAGGAGTGTACGTAGTACGTGGTACACCAGCTTATTGGAATGGTTCGACGGCGAGTTCCGTGCACCAGGGGTGCAGATCTATATAGCTGGTGGTGCAGCTGAGAGCCTCTCGACGCGTGTGTGGGTAGCGAGTCGCGAGGCGAACCGGCGTATCCACTACTGGGTCGGGGTCTCGCTCGCTCGCGTCTCTCCCGTCGACCACATTGTCTTCTCTGCCCCAACAGTTCTGCACACGGATATTCCGGTATGCCCGAACGTACAAGCACTTGCCGACCTACTGCGCGAGCTCCAACGTGCTGCACCCCTGATAGCCGCGCTGTTTCTGCACCTACACCGCTGGCCGAGCACCGGCAACTGCTGCTGATTCTGTGCAGAGTAGCAGTGAGTGAGAGGGACGTCGAGTGAGAATCTCTCTCGCTCGCTCTTCGCCTCCGATATCTGCCGGAACTGTGGAGGTGGCATGCCGGCTTATTGGAATGGTGCAGAGACCACCACCAGCGCCGTACCCACGACCACCGTCGAAACCATCGTCCCACGAATCCTGGCTTCGGCACATCTGTATCTACACGTCGTTTCTCGACGCTCTTCCCTCTGTGTCCGTGTCCCTGTATCTCTCACTCTTGTTCTTGTACAGTGAACGATGCCTAACTCTTGGGATGGAATCTCCGGCGCATCAGAAAGAGAAGAAGAGCTGTAGGGTACCCCCCTCCCATTCTGTTATGGTCTGTTGGAATAAAAAATGGAAACCAGATAGAGGTGAAGTGAAAGTTGATCAGTAGGTGGATTTATAAATCCACGTATGTGAGTTTGGTAATCCTGCTTCAGAGTTTACTTCGAGGGAGAGAGAATTGACTGCTGCAGGAAGCATTGAGCTAGACAGAGTTTACTGTAGAGTAAACTCTGAACTGGACTCTCGTGGATCTAGAGTGAGTGGCCTAGTGGGGAACTTTTCCAACTATGTTGCATCGAAATTGCGTGAAACTGTTGGGTTAGGTGAAAATTCATATTCGAAAATATGCAACTTGCATGTGCTAAAATATCATTTACGTGTGCTACGATTTGAGATATAACATTTTTTATAAGACTATGTGTCCCGAGCACGCAATTTTTGGGCTGATGAAATAGAACTGGATTTAATTTATGTTCGATGGATAACAGTTAAAATGTGGGTCGATGATTTACACTCGTAGGAAAAATTCATTCTTAATTTTTTTTTCTTGATTTAGATTAGTCAAGATTAATCTAATTCAACCTCAGATAGTGTTGAGTTAGAAAGAGTCGACTGTACAACCCTCGCAATTTCATCGACGCTTATACACACGCGGGTTCTCAGCTTCTCTCGGTACATCGTGCAGTTATTACTGCCGAGGTGTATATAGTCCATTGCATCTGGTTGTATCGGTGTGCGACGGCACTTAAACTCGTATATATGCAGGGATAGGTATTTTACATAGTTTCGTTACACGCAGGTGGCCGTAACTATGGGGAATTACGCGGCCGAAGATGTCTCATCGGTGTGGGATTTGCACTTATATCCACGTTGCCGGTGCGCAGGAGCTGAAAGGAGCCCCGGCTAATATCGAAACTTCCAGCGCGTTGAAAAAAAGAAAAATACACGACGTTTAAATTGTTTCGTTACACGTCGGGGGGTAAACGGCGAATAATGACGACTGACTATACCGCGTCTTATTTGCGCGACTTTACATTCACGCTGTCTAAGTATAAAAGCGCGAAGGGCTTCGAATTCGTACTCCAAATGCGTTGAAAGATACATTTACTATTTATACATCCATGGCCAAATTCGGCGGACTTACGTAACTGTTGAATATAGACCCTTTTTGTTCGCTTATAGACCTTCGTGTGTATTATTCATGCACAGAAATATCCGGTTTGGCTAATATTGGAATCTCTTGCTCGTAGGATGAACCCACGGTATATTTATTTTTGATATCGAAATCTTAAGAAATATCCCTCTTTTAAAAAGTTCATGAGTAACGCAAAGCATTGTTAGCAAACTATTCGAGCTGTGATTGGCTGGGACTCTCAGACCGAGTCCAGGTTCATTTGTTCTTGATAACTTGACAGTTCTGTCAAATATCGTATTTTTTTTAATCCACTAAAAAAGGGTTGTAACCGGTGTTTTCAGGGGTAGAATATGCGACTTGAGAACGATGGTATAGGTTAAAAGTCGATATTTTGAAAAAAAAAATTCTTGACCCCGATTTAGGCGGTTTTCGGCCCGGCGGCCAGATCTACGATTTCTGACAAACTGATCGGCCAAAATTTTTTTTTTCAAAATCAACTAAAAAAGGGTTGTAACCGGTGTTTTCAGGGGTAGAATATGCGACTTGAGAACGATGGTATAGGTTAAAAGTCGATATTTTGAAAAGATAAATTTCGTTACCCCGATTTGGGCGGTTTTCGGCCCGGCGGCCAGATCTACGATTTCTGACAAACTGTTCGGCCAAAATTTTTTTTTTTCAAAATCAACTAAAAAAGGGTTGTAACCGGTGTTTTCAGGGGTAGAATATGCGACTTGAGAACGATGGTATAGGTTAAAAGTCGATATTTTGAAAAAATAAATTTCGTGACCCCGATTTGGGCGGTTTTCGGCCCGGCGGCCAGATCTACGATTTCTGACAAACTGTTCGGCCAAAAATTTTTTTTTTCAAAATCAACTAAAAAAGGGTTGTAACCGGTGTTTTCAGGGGTAGAATATGCGACTTGAGAACGATGGTATAGGTTAAAAGTCGATATTTTTAACCGAGTTTAAGAGCGCAGCAGCGCAAAAGTATCTCGGGCACGCGCGCCAGCGCGTGCGATTAGCCTAGTTCGTATTAAAAAACTTTTCAACTACTGCGATCGTCTGGTTCGCACTATCAAAATATCCTCAAAACACGCAGGATACTCCTATTTGCAGAAACGACTATTTTCCCAATCCTAAAATAATCAAAATCCAACCGCAAGATTGCGAGGTTTTACGCCTCCTTCACGCGAAACGCATCATCCACGAGTATATATCTCGTTCGGTGCGCGCGGTCGAAGGGTTGAAAAGTCATGATTTGCATTTTATGCGGGATAACGCGATATCAGCTGCACAGCATCTCCTGGATTCCTGGGACGGCTACAAAAACGAGACTCTCGGCGTTACTCCAATAGCGCATAAAGCGTCGAGTAGCGCTGCACGCGTATCCGCTGTATCCGTGTACAAAGGTGCTCAAACTTCGCTACCCCTACACGCACACACACACACACACACTTGGACATATTTTAATACATAGCTTCGCGTTGCATGTACGTGTATGTAAGTGGCAAATCATACGGCGACAAAGACGCAGCTTAAGCGTGTAACGCTTTTGCCCCTGCAGCGAATCTGCGGGTCTTATACCTGAGCACACGCGGCTCTAGAGGGCTCCTTGCCCAATATTGAGACGACCAACACGTCGAAAGAAATTGTGCACCACGCTTCCGTGTATATGTATATTCCGTAGAACCTATACACATCAAGACGTGGAGCTGAGGGTGTCCTGATATTTTCCTGCAGGACCTCAGGAGCACAGCTTGGTTGGTCCTGAGCTCCAGTCGAACTGGCGAAGAAGAAGAAGACCTGAGGAGCGCGCAAGTCTCGTGACCCTTCGGGCACGATTCTCTCGGTTCGCGAGCTGCCTGAGTCGCATTACCTTAGCTGTAGGTGATCGGTTTCACGCCAAGTGGGAGAAAACGAAGCTTCTTCCGACGAATCTTTAGATTCGTCGGGGGCGACGGATAAATTTTCTGGTAACGAGTCACCAGAAAATTCATGTATGACAGAGCGAGAGTGAAGGTATCGTCGCTTAGTTCCTGTCTACCTCACTGATACTGTTTTACAGCAGCCAAGGTCTGTATATACGACATGTAAATGGCATAGTCTGTAAAAGCAAGCCCAGCGGCTCGACGCCGCGTCGAGGACTTCCAGACTCCGGCAGACTCGTGGCAACGCGGCGTACAAAACCCGGGACACTGCGTCTTCTCATCCGTTGCCTGGTGGCGACGTTACATATATGTATATGGTACGTTATATGCACCAAGGGGAGTCGACTTTATTGGACCGGCGCTTTAGTCGGACCGTCAGGATATCTCAAGTGTGAATATCCGGCCACTTGGACGTATTTCCGGTATAATCTGCGAACGGGGAAAATATTATCATCCTGGGTTGAGACACGCTTTCAATCTTTTGTACGAGGGCGTCAAACGATGTCACGTTACTTTGCTAAAGCATTCGAATGGGTAATTGGAATGACCCGGAAAAGTTCAGGCCCTAGAATTTCAACATGTCCTCTAATTGATAAACTAGTTGAGGGGTGATACCCAGATTTTTCTCCGTGAAGTCGTTGAAATGACTTTTATCTTCGATTAATAAACTGTATCCTGTTACAAACGTTTCCTTTTAAGCGGAAATTGAGTTAAACGGATACACAGCGTTTCCGACCCGACATCACTAATTCACGCATCGACTCACCAGTGCGGCACATAGCAGGACATGTCCTTTCATTCGCGATGAAACGCTTACGCGATCACCACAGCGGAGCGGATTATCGTGAGCTGTTGGAATTAGTCGCGACCTTACTCCGGGGGGAAACTCATCCCGCGGCTCGTCGTTTTGTACTCCGCCGAAGCTACAGAGCAGCTTCGAGATGGATGGCAAAAGCAATCTATAATAATACATAAGTACATAAGTCTCGAGTCTATAATATAATGTCTCGGGATTTTCTCGGTGGATTTTTTTTTTCAACGAGTTTACATTAAAGCGTGATGTATCGCAAGAACCAACGGCGGATAAGCTCAAAGATCGAGGTTTGAAATTCCTACGGATTTTCGGATGAGAAGAACGACTCTTCTATATATTTCGAGTGGCAACAAAGAAATTCTGCGGTCATTTGTGGTATTTGATAGCGGAAGCTCCCAGACCTGGAATTCTTCGATGCGAACATGCGCGGTTCTCACAAAGGTAGGTACGTATGGTCGACGCTGTTAAGCATGGCAGACGTCTCTTTGAAAATCGGTTAAGCGAATCGCAGCTCGAACAGGCGACGTAAGCTTTGCAGGCATCAAAGATTAGGAGACTTTACATCCTGCGACTCGATCTGACTTTCTGCGGTCGCTTTTGCGCAAATTCCAAGTTTCTTGACCGTGCGAAAGGAGGAACTGAGTTTTGAATGTCGGCGAGAATTGAACATGTACCGTTTTTTTATAAGAACAGTTTGAATTCGTATTTTTATATTGGGCCATTCAGGCAACTTGGAAACGGATGGGAAAAGCTTCCCAATGCTTTTTGCGCCGAATCAATGATATTGATTATATCCGTTTTTACATTCGGTTAAAATTAGGTGATCCAATACTGGGCAACCAATCCAACTTCACGTACCTCAAGGTGGGATAATATGGAAAATGTTTTATAGCCTTCCGAGGTCGCATCTTCGATCGTAACTCGTGTAACCAACTTGTTACGAGCGTCGGGCAAATATTTATTCTTCGCGAGTTAATGAAAAAGAAAACAAAAAAAAAAACTTTCGAAGGTTGTCGAGGATCGGCTGGGATTTGTCGGGAAGCAATTACTTCGGCTTTTGTCCGTCTTATTGTTTGATTTATACGAGTATATAAAAAACCTCGTATAGGCTGTATACTTTGAAGCGCCGGATGGAAGAAGCGATAAAGTGTTTGGGTCGAAAGTTTTTTTTTTATTTCTCGGCGCTTCAGCGAGCGACCGTGCATCACTTTAATCACGGGCACTTCTGCCGAAGTTATAATTCACGAGATATAATTATTTCGTTGTGATTCTCCGACGCCGGGCTCACGAAATTCGATTTGTTTTCCAGTCACTCGAGTGCGTATAACTCTAGTGAAATTTTAAGTTTAATTCAAGCCTGGATAACGTCTCGATTGCGTTAAAACTTAACGAAGCGATAACTTTACCACTCACCGGTGTTGGTTTATATCTCTATGTTGTTACAACTTCAAAAATGTATTATTTTCCCGCAAAGTTCGGGTTTCAAAATAATACAAAATTGAAACATGACTCCTCGTGGCGTGAGTTGTCGATTCCTCACGTAGCTATTTTCAGGTTTCCACATTTCCTTTCCTGGAAGCTGAAATCCGGCTTCTCCTTCCTCAAAGAAAAAAAAATCGACAATCACACCGACACCCGCAGGTCTCACGCAGACATTGACGCAGCGGCGAAGATAAGCGTCTTTGAGGACTTTGACTGACTTCTTATTTCCCGACTTCCACAAGTCTTCCTATAACGAGAAACCAGGATCACTCAGCATGTGTCCTCAAACAGGTGACTTTCGCGGAAGCGCGGAAAATAATGAGTAAACAACGCGGAAGATTTCACTTCTCAGGTTGTTTTGCAAACAAACATCAAACCAGGGAAATTTTACGGTATTTACAAAAAAAAAAATCTCTTACCCCAAGTCTTACCCTGCATTTTCTACGGGACTCCTGTATCGCTGTAGCTGACGTCGTTCGGGCGATCTGCCCCGTTGCGTTTCACCCACATTGTTCCGTCGTTACTGGGGGATGGAGGTAGAGGAGGAGAGGTTGCGCACCCCGTCAACCTCCCCCCATCGCTCTCTCACCCTCTTCCACCCCCCTTTCCACCCACCGCTCCACGCTCGCTGACTGGATGGTTGGCTGTTGGCTGGTGAGAACCGCCGCACGTACCTGTAGCTATCGCGACACCTCGTCCCGCTTTCGGTTGCGCCCCGGCTCGATCGGAAATCCGAAACCCCGCGCGGAACGCTGTGCCGCCTCCTCCGGGCTCTCTCTCTCCCTCGCGATCCACAATGGCCACCCCAACCCTGGCCGAGAGCAGCCTCCCTACTCCACTTCTCTCAGTCGAACAGCCACCTATACCCTCGGCAGCAGACCCATCCACTATCGTTCGACTCTCGCGCCCAGCACCGACTATCGCGAGCTCGATCCCCACCAACCCCCTCCCCTAGGCCCCCCACCCCCCGACCAGGGGGTTGGAACACCTCGACAGAGAAACGCGTAAAGATTTTCCCATCGGCATCGCGCGTCGGCAAATTATACAACGGAATTCGGGCATTCCGATCACGTACGTGACACGGTGAATTTCGATTAGGAAAATAAGTACAGAACCGACGGAGCGACTAGCCGTGGGCTGGTGCGATGGGACAGACAGAGACAGAGAGAGGGAGGGGGAGGAGGGTGGAGAGGGGTGGAACGTGGATATAACGTCTCTGGCATTTTCGGATCGGGTCCTCTTTGCGCCACATCCACACCCACAGGGGGTAGATGTGTAGTTATACTCCTCACCCTCTGCGCAGCACACCCCCAAAGCGCGATTTCATTATAATAGTTATTACACCGGCAATTTATATTGGATTAGCCGAGCGCGATGAGACGGCATCGCGACGCTTTGCGGCTCCGGTATTATCCGTATATACATTTTCCTCCCGAGAACTGATTTTTGTTCCTTCCTCCTTTTTTTTTTTCACCGCCCGTCTTTCTTCCTTCGTCTTTTCTCAATTCGTATCAAGCTTTGTATACGTATAATGGGAGCCGGGTACTGCCCGAGGGCACCGAGGAATTCTATTGGGGATGTTTGCGGAGAACAAAGGGCGACTCTCGGTCGTCGCTGCCGTCGTCGCGCCGGCATCGAAAGACAGCAGGATGAGAATGACGAGGTTGGCGAAAGGAGCAGCGATATTGTCGGCTTGTTTCGTCGACCCGACATACATTTTCCGTGGACAGCAGCCGTGTGTCTCTTGGTTCGTGCGACGAAGCGTCCGCACCGAGATTTTTGAAGTAGGTACTTCGATCGTGGTCTAGTGTGAAAGACGCGAAATACCGATCTGATGATTTTGGTATAGATTGAAAGTTGATATTTTATAACGAAAAATTTCGTGACCTCGATTTCGCCAGTTTTGGACCCGATGAACAAATTCACTTATCATAGCAAAAACATTCCTATTCCCTCGCTCTGCCACAGAAAAAAAACATTCTGAGCAATTTACCAAAAAATAACCCTTTCATTGTCAATATATTTGAAAAAAAATCATGCTTTGCAAAAACTAACACGCGAACGTGTCGCACGAGTGCCCGTCGCGCGAAAAATGTCGCGTCCCGTTAATTACCGCTCGTACTCAGTAATGTCATCGCGGCCGAGTCATTCATCAGCGATGAAAAAGTGTAACGTTATTTTTAATTGGGTTAAAGCAATTGAAGCGCGCTCGGCGGATGTTAAGCGAGTGTCGCGTATTTTCGGAGTAAAAAAATTGGCACGAGCGTTGCAAATGTTTTTTTTTCTTCTGTATTATCATTATTATTATAACTCCTTTGCTGTTTTTTTCTCTCAGTACAGGTTGGGCATAAAAAAAAAAATCTTCCTCGGTCCGAATAGAGAGAGGCTGAAGGGTGGAACGGAGAGAATGAGGAGAGAGACCCGAAGCGAGGGTGCGACGGACGGAGAGATAGAAAAAAAAAACGAGTAAACCTTATTTATATACTTTCGTTGCATGCTTAAGGGACATTACTGTCTGGGCACACGATATATACAGGTACATTCCCCGTTACGTAGCCTCTCTCCTAGCTCTCCATTCCATCGCCGTGCGGCCTCCTCCACGTTGTTCTCGTAAACGTCGGAGCCCCGGATGGGTTTGCAGCTCGTTTACTTTTTCCTTTTTCCGCGTTTTTTCTTCTTTGTCCTTTTTTGTTTTTCTTTGTTTTTTCTCATTTTCTTTTTTTAGCTCTCGCCTTACTCACTCCGGCTCGGTCGTGTCCGAGCTGAGCGCGTATCTCGCTCTGTTCGCCCGCGCGCGCGCGCTCGTCGAGCGTGGAAAAGCCGCTAAGCGAGTACGGTAACGAAACTCGCCGCCCCGAATGTACACATAGACCATTCGCCACCCTCGCTGCCACCCCCTCCTATTTTCCTCTGTCTTGCGGCCGCTCCGCCACTCCTCGCCAGTCCCTTCACGAGGATTAGGCAAAGTCCGGGGCTATAAACTATAAAGTCCAAGTCACGTTCCGCGGACGGGCTTGACAATTTTTTCGCTCCATGAACGACGTTCTTTTTATTTCTCTTTATTTTTCATTTGCAGTGTAATTGAATGTGTATTCATATTTAGAGGAATCCCAGAGACAGAGAAAAAAAGTCTCGGGCTCGATGCAAAACGCACTAAGATTTTTGCTCCTTATAATTAAAAAATAACATTTTTAGTGGTTTCATATGATTTTATTCGAATGCCATGAACTTTCACCACGCATATTTCACGCACTTCTCGTGTCCATCCTCGCGAGCTTTGAACTCGACGGTTTTTGTGCGCGAATTTTTCGTGCACTTCTGCCGCACATGGTGAGGTGAAAACAAACTTTTAACGCAACTACTTTCAACGCCAACTTTTCGCGTACATCTTCTTCACTTACCGACGCGAACATTCGATGCGGGAACTTTTCACGCACATTTCGCGCAGTTACTCGCTGACGCGAACTTTCAACTTATAACGCAACAACTTTCGATCCACGTACATCCTCCGTACGTTTCAAATACGGACTTTTCACCGACTTTTCGTGTACTAACTTGTTGATACAAACCTTCGACGCAACAATTTTGGCCACAAATTTTTGATGTACAGAACAATGACTCCAGTTGGACACTAAAAGTAATAAAAAAAAATCTGCGGCAATGAATTCCCTTTGCTTGATACTCAGGATCTTTTCGCGTTCGAAAAATTCGTCATTTCTAATTTATGAGCGCCTATTAACTTTCATAGGAACCATTACGGTTTTCTCGATATTTCTGAATTAATTGATCGACCCATTCGTTATAGCATACATAGACAATTGAAGAGTGAGTAATTGAACGATCCAGGTATGCATAATGGGCAAAATCAATTAAAAAAAAAATCTAGTAGTACTTAAGGCAAATATATTGTTATGGTCGACCGAATCAGTAACGCTTATATTTGGTTAGAGGCGGTCTAGTGAATTAATGTATGCGTCTTAAGCGAGCGGCCCTTATTGACACTTACGTGACACACAACTTACTGTTCCTTACTCGATAATGTTACATTTTTATTATTAATGATTTCAGCTTTCTACTCACTAATAATAAATTACATAAAACGTGATTCCAATTACCTTCTTATCTATTACTCGAATCGAGATATCCGAAATCCTCGTTCACGCCGGACGTGACCCTGACATAAAAAAAAAACGTCATCAGACCTGCGGCGCCCGTAACCTTTCAACTCGACACGACGAGAGCGCAGCGGTGCAAAAGTTTTACAGGCGCGTGTTCAGCCTAGTCTCGTAAAAAAAGTATTCGCGCCGAAGTATCACGTAACTCCTACGTGAAAGAGCCCCAATCGTCCCGTAGTCCCAGTTTACTTCACGACGCGAAACAAAAAAAAAAGGTAAACAAATTTTCTTTTTTTTTATGGCTCGCCAATTTTTTCCGCCGATTTTACCGTCCACTTACGGGATCTCGAGACTGCACCCTATATACATACAGTCAACGTATCGCCGTATAATTTCGTTGCCGCGTATTAGCCTGAAGCCTCGGAAACGCGAAATGGCAAAATATCGCAAAGAGCCTATCGTACCGATTTATCGTGAAATAAATAGGCTGGACGGTCGTATGCGCCGGTGCATAAACGCCGGAGAGTGCTTCGCCCTCGGCTTATATCATTTTTCGAATTTTCCGTGTGGTTTCAGCGGGGCATTTAAGTCGTACCATATCCTTTTATCGATATCGAATTTCGCGGCCGCGGCGGAGAATCGCGAGCGTGGGAGGAGAAAGGGCTCTGTACCAGAGACGCCAGTCGCTGGTGCAGCCTCTGCAGCAGCAGCAGCAGCAACAGCAGCACAGTGCGACTATATGTATATGTATATAGACATACACAGTAAGAGCGAGAGAAGGACAGAGGGAGGGAGAAATCGGAGGGAACATAGTGGCGCCGGGCTTGACAAAAGGCGAGAGCCGATAAGTTACAAACGAGTCGCGGTAACGCCTAATTGCACGGACAATAGGCACGACCGTACATCATACCGGGAGCGAGCGAGCGCGGGGCGAGCCAGACGTACGTGAGGGGCGGGCGGAGTAAGTACTTTATCGGATTCGAACACGTACACGTATATCCGAGGGCCCCGGCGACGTGGCGAGGCCTAATCCCCCTTTCTCCCCCCACCCCATCCCTCCGGACTCCCTCGCGAATTCTGACAGAGCCGAGCGAACCGTAGGCTGAGCACAGACTGTACATCGAGGCACACACGCCGCCTGTGCGCCGCGCGTCTGTCGCGCTGTGCCAATGCCTTGAGCGTGTAATCACAATTGTTGCTCCCCCTCCCCCCTCCCCCCTCCTCCGCCGCCACCCCCGACCCAACCCGCAACCGCGCGGCGGAGAATTCGATATCGATTACCGATTACGCGTGACTAAACGTTGCGAGATGGAAGTCGCACGCATTCTCGCCGCCGAGGCGCCGATCCGCGCTCGCGGCGCGGTATGTACTTGGTCGCCTCGAGAATTGTCACACTCGTTTGAGGCGCGGTGGTGGCGTTTGTGGAGGTGGCAATCAAGGACGTGACTGAATTTCGCGGCAATGGAATGAGGTGTGGGACTGATTGGATTCAATTCTGAGATGTGTTGGGAGTTGAGATTTTTGTTTACTTGTAGCTCTGCGTAGTTAAGCTTGATTACTGCTGCGAGGCTTTTTTTCGATCGTCTTGAACGACATGTTTTTTCTTATTTATCAAAGCCGCATTTTTGTGGAGCGAACACTTAATGCCCGGCTGTAAAATCCTAAATCCCACGAAGGTTTATTTTCGCTCGCTCGAGCTTCGATTATTAAACGAGCTTAAAGCGAGGGATAACCGAGTGCGGGGTTTAGAATTTTATAACCGGGCGTTGAGCGGGTGAAAACCGGTCGCGGTTTTTACAATTTCATAAGCTAACGCCGAGACGTATATCGTCGCAATTTCGAAGATTATCGTCTCAGCAACTCGTGATTATATATTTGAGATTATCGTCTCGCAATTTCGTCAAGACGTGACGAAATTCTCAGCCGAGAATTAAAGAAAAATTAAGTTATTCTTTCTTCTTTCGTCTTTTGTTTTGATGGAGCTTTGAATCGGGTGTTTACTTGACCTGACTCGTTGACAGTTCACACGCAGGTCTCTGCGACTAGGATTTTCCGTCGTGCCATAAATTATATCTCATTCAATTATACGGAAGTGAAAATTGTCTCGCGATATAAATAGACTCCTGTTTCAATGCAACGTTTTTAATCACTCATTTCGCGAATGCACGCAAAAAAAATCAAGCGTCCTCTGCTTAGTAACATTTTATGCAATTACATTATGCATTACGACCTTTCTGGCACAGCCATTCGATGAAAATCAAGTGTGCGCCACGTGTGCTTGATTTTCAGCGGAAAACGCCGCGGGGGAAAAACATTACACAACAGATGCGGGGTAAACATACAGTGTCGTATATGCAACGACCTCAAAACGCCTTAATTTTATAGGGCAAATAAGTACAGCGCTCGTGGTGCGTCCGGGCAGTCACGAGGCATAAAGCCCCGGCGTTGTTACGTGCATTTTGCAGCAATTCCATTAAGCATGCAGGGCCGCAGGGCGGGTAACGCGGACCATCGGAGTCACGGGTTTGTTTCGAGGCGGAATAATATATATAATTATTAATTTGCGTAATTGATGGTCCTCGAGGGTACGAGCGAGTTGTGTGGCAGCAGCAGCGGCGGCGGACGAGGGGAGGGAATAATACGTCGGTATATGCCTCTGGTATCCGGCTCGCGCATACGATACATATTTGAGTGCGCGCGCTATGTGCACGGGTTACATTGCCTGGCGCGCGCGCGCGCGAACGAAGTTAATCCCCCAACAATTTTCCACCAATACCATCGTCATCGAGCGGACGAGCCGCCGCTACACGTTGCGGAATTGCCGCAGCAGCTTCTGGTCGTCGCTGTTGCTGCCGTCGCGCACGCAGCACATTTCGCGTGTGTGCCACGTTGGTGTTAAGTGAATAATGTACTTCGGGTAATGGATAGCCGCTTAGCTATTTCCAGCAACGGAATTCGTTGTTGGTATGTAGTATATGCACGCTCCGCGCGTTGGTGCGGTGGATATACCTATACCCATCGCAGCGGTGATGACTGAGGACCGAGGCGGAGGAGTCAGGGGTGATGGTATGGCGAGCGTGCACGGCATATAGGGGGTCGAAGCGTGCGTTAAGGTTGAGGTCCTGTAGCGATGACCGACCAGGGTCTAGTAACTGGATGGATCACTTTAGGCTGTAACTATACACATACGTTTGTTTCTTTATACAGGATCTTTTTTACACGGAAATTTTCGAGATTTTTGTCTTTGGATTATGTCGTGAATTTTTTTTAATTTGGCTCTTGTACGAAGCTAACAGTAAGGTGAAAGTACGTTGTTGGCATGGTGACAAGACGTTGACAAGGCGGTGAAAAGGCGGTGAAAAGGTTGTGAAAAGGCTGAAAAAGGCGGCGAAAAGACGGTGACAACATATGGTGCCAAAACCGTAACGACACAGTTAATCTAGAATTAAATAGACAATTTTCATTCCATTGGCTCAGACCAGAACAGTCAGCCAAATATAAATTCTTTTCCACCAAAACGAAATTTAGCTAACTAAAATTAAATCCCGTCTTCCTAAGCTCTGCTTCGCACATAGTTGACTCGCCAAATCCAGCCTCGCTAAACGCCCACCAAAATTCAATCGCCGAAAGCATAATTCACTTGTGCCTCTCACCCTTCACCCAGTCGGCTCTCCCCCGAAAACAGCATTTTCTTAACGCGCCGGTAACCGGCGGCGGGGGTCACGTGCGTGGGTCTATGCCCCTACGCGACCGGCGGCTTCGGTAATTGGGTTGGGAGCAGGGATCGATATCGGACGACGCGCTCCCGCGCAAGATCTCGAGCTCGATATTATGCGCTGGCGCATGATTTATGACCGTCACAATTTCGCCGATAGCCAGTGTCACGGCGCGTCGCGGCTGTCGTGCGGCGCGACGCGCGCGCGGCGACCGATCCGCGCGGCGGGACCGGGCGCGATCCCGGGGCTCCCAGCCGGGATCGCGCCGCGCGAACAAGCGGAGGTCCTCGCACACGAGTGTGAGGACCTCGGTTCACATATGTAGTTACGAGCCGGCTGCCACATTGCTGCACGCTATATCTATCCATATATATAGTATAGACTCGCACGCGTTGTCCGACGTCGTCGTTGTTGTTGTTGCTGTTGTTGTTGCTAGTCGAGCATTTAGCGGCTGTACGACCGCGGAATTCGTTATTGCTCGTGTTGGAATCTCGCCCCCTCCCCTTCCCTCCGCCACTCACTCCCACCCCTCCTCTCGCGCCCTTATAATCGCGAGCGCGACAGAACGAACCCAGAGCGGCGAGACGAAACGGCTAATGCGCGACATGATAATGGGGTCTCCGCCAACAACCGCGGTAAACGCTTATCGTCGATATCCAAATTTTCCCCAAAACGCAACGCGATTGACTCGGAAGCTTTCGTCGCGCTGCGTGTAACCATCGCTTTGCGTGCTCCACGTACACCCTCCCCCCTTTTACACCTGTATTGTTTACAATCGTTTACACCGCGAGCGGTTCTCGCACATTCCACGTATCATATAACCCGCGTTTCGCGGTGCGCGTAATGATAATTCCGCGCGTCGACGAAAAACGACTCGCGATCGCTCTCGCCGCGGCCACCAAAACGCGTATATATACAATATCCCGCGGTTTTACGCGGGCCCTCGAATCGCTCGATGTAACGATAACGCCTCGCGGGTCCGCGCGCGCGCCGTTTCGGGAATAAATAACACGGATGCTTTTTACGTGATTATGGTCGTGCGGTCGCGTAACCCAGGCGTGACCCGCGTGAGCGCCGAAAACGGAATTTACCGGCGGCGGTAATGCCTTGTTGATATTTAAATGAGCTTTGGCCGTGTAACGTCAAACTGACGGACGATAATCGCGTGAACTGCCGCGGAGATCGATATCGAAATCTCGGGTGTGTGTCTATACATAGTGATATCGCCTGGTTTTACCGACGCGGCGCGCGCGGTGTGTCCTGAATTTATACGAACATCGGTGCGCACTCTCTGCGCTCTCTGTCGCTCCTTCTGCCTGTCTCTGTCTCACTCGCTCATCGCGCGCGGCGCTCGGCTAAAGCGTTTGACGGGTGGACATGTAAATTTGCAATAATTTCACCCATAACGCGTATGTCGTACCGATGTTGGTATACGCGGTGGAGGGAAAGTGCATCCGCGACAGGGGAGTGGGAGAGGGAGGGGAGGGGGGCGACATACATACGCATTACAACGCTACGGCCACTGCTGTACGTACACGCGAACTGCTTTGCAAATGAAGCTCGAGAGCGTTTCGACTGTACTCACTCCCCCAAAATCCACTCTGTCTCTATCTGTCTCCCCGGGCGGCTGGTACAATAACTCGATCCGTTTGCCCAGTCGAGTTGTGCTGCCGGTGCTCTGCGGTCGGGTATTTGAATATTTGCACTGTAACTCTAACGGCGAACCTCGCAGAGGGGGAAGTTGGGGGAGGAGGATGAGGGGAGGAGGGTTTGGAGAATTCGCGAGCGAGAGAAAAGATCGGTATAGGAAGCTGTGCACAGTAGGAATACAGATATGCGCGCTGCCGCGTAATTGAGAATCGATATCTGAATCCAACCCCTCATCCTGCATCCCCTTTAAGCGCTTCTATAGCAATTTATATCCGTCATTAGTTCGACCATCGTTGGAGTGTGTACAGTCGAAGCTGGGCGCCGCTTCTCTGTTCGGCTCACTCTCGCTCTCGTTCGTTTTCGATCGTTCGATCGTCCTCGCTCCCTTTGCCTCGTTCACTTTCCGATTTAATCCACCGCACTCAATTGTAGCAATTGTACGATTGCGCCACTTCACAATCTGTATTGAGAATGATTTCCGACCAGGGCGACGGTGAAGCAGGGTTGGTTGTACTGCCCTTCTGGAATATTGTTCGTCATTACTTCGCGCGGCTTTACAATGTTTATCGCGGTGTCTAAGCGAAAGGGAATGAAAATCGTTTGATCCTAATGAGAAGTCGTAACAGGCAGAATAAAATTACCGTAAGTTCAGGATTTTTTTTTCTGCGCGATCGGGATACAGAAACGATTTGCTGTTGTGGAGAGCATTAAGTACACTGAAGTTGTAAATCGCTGACTAATTTTGGACATACATTTTTTGAATAGTGTTTTTGACTTTAGAGTAAATCCTGGGATAATAGATTTGTAATCGAATTTCGCTGAAATAGCAAGAAAAATGTATTCTTCAATTTATTATTCGTGTTCCCATTTTTAATAAAGATTTCTGCGAATCTATATTTATTTGGAGTAAAAACGTTTCCGCAACTATTTAAATATGCGCACATCCGTTCGCAAAGACCGCGCATGATTATTGAAGAATAATAAGTATTAAGACATTTATGAGTTAAATATTTATGGAACGAAATGATGGAACTCTGGGAAGAACGCTGAGGGGAAAAAACCTATTAAATTCAAGGAATTCATATCGTCTTACTTATCGCGCTGCCTCGGATCCGCCGGATGCGTTAAGCGAAACGCTGTTCTCCTCTCAAGTACGAAATAAAGTGCGTCAATATTTTATTTCAACAAAAATATTTACATCGAATCTTATAAGTAATTCGGTCTCTTTCTCTGTAGCGCGATTTGTTTCTTTATGAGGAAGTCGCGGTGGGTTCACCAACTGCTAAATCGATGTAATATTTGCTAAGAATGGTTTCACTTTCTTGGAAAAATTTAGTAAAAATAAAATGGCGAAAATAAGATAAATTCATATCTCATTTTGGGAAACAAATGAATACCAGACGCACTTCGAGACATACGTTATTTTGCACTGAAAGCAGTGAGGACAAGGGCTGATTTATCGAGAAATTATTTCGCGACTGAAAGACGGATATTTCGGTGTGACGAAATAAACACGAATTAATATCTCATTTTGCGGGACGTCGTCCTGTGTAAAATGAATACAGTTTTATTGCATTTTCCGTGTTTGCACATTTATTAACGAGTTAACAAGAGCTGCAGAGCAGCTCCAGGGTCGCAATAAACTGCTTTAATTAATCCGCCAAATTTAATTGGGTTGATTGACGCCAATTTCATTATTGGTCCGAAATAAAATTGGGTAATTACATAAATGGTGTCGTCACTGACTACTTTCAGCATGGGACGAAGTGAAGGACTGCTTATTCGACTGTCCGGTGTATGTAATATTATAATCGTCGGTAAAACGCGAAACGCTGATCCTCGTTATTTCCGACACCGTGAAAAGTGCGTTTTAATGATTTCGTCGGTCTTCGAACGATTTCATCGAAATGCGGAATCACGGATATCGAGGCATTCGATAATGGTAAACAGTGGCGATGAACGTGCGTGGAAAATTGAAGCGTTACGTCAGCCAAAAGTCAGGTATCTGTCAAGGTCTCGTCAGGGGCGGATTATTTGCGTCCAATGTAACAATACAAATTTTCTGGGAGTTATACCGGAATAAATTTCACGTGATGAACTCTGCTGACCGACAGGTTCGGTCGTTTCTGTCGAGAGGGCGAATTCTCTCTGTACAGTTATACTCATTATATTTTGCGAGCGAAATAATCCAATTAATTTTTTCTCTCTGAACAAAAAAAATAAAATGAAATAAAATAAAATAAAAAAATGCAACGTTCCTGAAAAAAAATAGAGAATTGAAAAAAAAAGTATCGTGCTTAATTGAAACCGCGGGGCTACGCGGCGAGAATCAATTGGAATGCGGAATCAGGAGTGTCGAGGCATTTCGATAATGACAAACAGCAGCAGCGACGATGGTATATCGAGGCCAATTTCACGTGGTGCGCATTGCTGGCTGACGAGTCGGATCGTGTCTGTCGCGGGGATGAATTCACCGACAATGATGCTCATTACCGGGACCAAAATAATCAAACATTTTTACCCGAAATTCTATACCTCTGATTTTATCGAAAATGTTCATAGAATTTTCAGAGGGCGAATCGAACGGTGAACGAACAGTTAAACAGACGACAAAACCCAGCGAATTAATTTTTTTTAATATCGTAATTTCTATGGACAGCGTTCATATTCATTTCTGCTCGATTCAGTCCAGATATAGATGAATTTCGAAAAAATGGGTGAGCAGGAATCCGGCATTTAAAAAGTTAAAAAAATTGAACAAGTCATGCAATTGCAGACAAATCGCGTTACTAAAAAGTCCGCAAAGTTTGAAGTTAAAATCGAAGATGCTCAATTTAGAGAAAAAAAAATTAATTCATGTATTTTAGAAACAAAAGAACATTTTTTTATTCTCGTTAAGCGACATCGTGGGGCTCGAAGGGCGGGGAATCAATCGAAATGCAGAATCAGGAGTGTCGAGGCATTCGATAGCGGCGAACGGCGCGACAACGATGGTATATCGAGGCCAATTTCGCGTAATGTACATTGCTGGCTGACGGGTTGGGTCGTGTCTGTCGCGGGGGTTAAATTCACCGACAACGATACTCATTACCGCGAGTGAGACAGACTGGAAAGTGGTATGGAATGAATGACCCGAGAGATGTGACGGTGACGAATGCGATAGATAGGACGTTGGAACTCACGTCGGGGCTTCAAACCCGTTTCCCTATCATTCTCCTCGCTGATACGTACGTGAAGCGTTCGTGTGCGTTGCACACGGCGAAAGACTGTAACGAATGTGGGCGAGGGAAAGCGCGCGAAGCGTCGGCTTTTGGAATTCAACAAAATACGTGTTTAAATGCGGTAATTAAGCTTCGCGCATAATGCACGTGTGCGTCTATGTGTCCCCGTAATGGCTACGCGCTTCTAGCCGCACACGCGTATGGGGAATTCTCCGTCAGTTCAGCGATTTTTCCTCTCACGTCGTCGCTGAAATCAATCACAATTGGCTACCGCATCGCGCTGCTTCAAAATCCACCGCGTCTATTTCTTTGCGATATTTTGATCGATGCTTTTGGAAAAATCTTGCTCGCAGTGTTCGACTGAACGCTTGAAAGAATTCGCAATGAAGAAATCGAATATTTAAGTTGTAAAAATGTTCCGCACGCGACTTCAGATAAAGGTGATTTATTTATCTGATTAAATATTCGAAGCCCACTCTGTCGGATTTCCCGCAGATTCGACATATCTGTATAAATAATATTGAGTGAAACATTTTTTAAATATTATTCTGGTAAAAATAGCCGTACACGAAAATTGCACAGAATTTACATGCATGGACGCAGATTTTTCAGACATTCAAATTGTCAGACGAAAAATGGTACATATGACCAATTAAACAATTTCTAAAAGTAAAAAAATCACACAATTTAAAAAAGCACCTCCTTGTATTTCCACACAGCTTTAATATCTGATTATCCCACCGTAAACTTTTATTTCTTGCATAAAACTCGAATTCAATGGTCTCGCAATTAGCGAAGAATAATTAATTTTCTTATTAGCGAAAAAAAATGTACCAGTCGAAAAATGTACCAACATTCAAAGGAAACAAAGTTACCGTCCGTGGTGCAGTTTTCACAAATCTAATCCTAACATCTTGAGAGGAAAAAAATTCGGAGATGCATAGAAAGTACCCGGCAAGTGGCGGTGGGAAATCGGACTAATTATGCGAAATATCTGCGGCCGGGGTGGGTAAAAAGTAGCTGAATTGACAGAGAATGCCTCATATCCGTTGGTAGAGAGAGTTGTGTGTTGGGGAGAGAACCACAGGAGCGTCGAGGCGGGATCGCCCGCTCGTTTTACCGCAACGCTCGGCGAGAGAGGAGCATTTACGCGGTTTTTTAGGCTCGCGGTCTCGCTGCCTCGGCTCTCTTTCCTGGCTTAGCGCGGGGCGTGAGCGCATTTATACGAGTTATACCTGCATAGCTGTAGGCGTGTGCGGCAAGGTCGGTGGCGGCGGTTTACAGCAGAGCGAATCCGGCGCCGCGGCCGCCCGGGTCCCTAGCTGTGAGCTTATATACGCTCGGTGTAGTCAAATATTCTCTGCGGTACATGCACGCCTAGGCGCCCGGGCACTCGGGGGTAATAACGGTCATTTTCTTGGTATAAAGGACGAAGCGAGTGTTATGAAGATGAGAATTGCATCTGCGGCTAACGCGGAAACTGTGTAAATTAGCTTTATTTGTGCGTGAAATGAGATTTCTAATTACGATAATTTGTGTGCTTCGTCCGAGCGCAGATATTTCGGAGGCTTTGCCCTGAGAAAATATATTTTCATGTTATTCTATGAAAATCTATCCTGGGCTGAAGCTTTGAGGGGCTGACGCTTCGGGGGGCTGTTTAAGTTAATTGAGTTAGGCAAGGTTAAATTAGGTGGCATTATGTCAGGTAACGTTAAATTACGGAGAATGAAATTAGGTTGGATTGCGTTAGCTAGAGTTAAATTAGGCGGGATTGTTAGGCAGGGTAAACATTGTTCGCTAAGTGGGGTTAGGTATAGTGGCGTTAAGTTGGGTCGGTTAGGTCATTCATGGACCATGTTCTTATTGTGGACTATGTCCCTATTATGATTATGACAGCGCCGACGTTTTTTTTTACAGTTGGTACGCGAAGGGCTCACCAAGACGCACTACCTCCGAGTTAGTTAATATTAATTATTGATATATATTATTTGCTGTCAACAAAATCTGCATACTATTTTCGATTAATCTTCCTATTAGAATATATTATATTACGTTACATTGCTCTACTGTATACTAGGCGCAGAATAAATCTGTAAACACTGTAACGAAGAATTCGGTTTGCAAAGTAAGCTTAACGAGTACAAAGGAAAACATAGAATATAAATTGCGCAGCGTTTGTGGAGTAAAAGAGGGAAAACCCGGGGAGTTGGAAGGAAAATACGAAGATTGTGATGCAGAAAAATCTGCTCGGAGGTATTTTCCGATGAAGCCAGTAAAGCGTTGAATAGCGAACGCTTATTTTTCATTGGTTATCAGTTTTACACAGCGTCGCGGATAGATGAGTCTGAACGCTTTGGGGATCGTCGCTGTGTTAGGTCATCCTAGTCGCACTGAATCACTCTGCGTGCAATTTCGTCACACAACGACTGCTGACAAATTGTTCATTAATACGGACACGAGGCTCATTAACTGATAGCAGTGCCCAGGGCTTCATTGCTATATAAAAAATTGCAGTTTCTAGTGTCAACGATTTTTTGTGGAAGCCGTGAAACGTCAATTCGGTTGGACGTTGAACGAAGCGACTTGGCAATTTTTCCGCATGTCGCCAATGATCATATCCATGGCCGTGCGAAACAATCGATGGTGCCAAAGTTTCGGAAAACGTAAATACGAAAAAACGTGTCAGGTGAACCTTATGGTCACCTGCGTGACCACAACGCGAGATATTTTCTGATCTCCTTTTTTCATTCGACTCCAAAATGACGATTTTCACAAATAAATATCGTCAGATATCGGTATTCCCTCCGTTTGACGACCCCTCGAATGAAGAAATACCGGATTTTTTTCGACCACCTGGAAAACGAAAGAGAGAAACGTCAGAAGGAAAATTGAAAATAATCGTCGCTGCAGCGTCCGCGCTGAAGAAGAAAGTCTATTTTGGGAACCGCAATATACGAGATATCCATTAGCGGAATACCCCGCGTTCCCATTCTCACATTCGGAATACACGACGATATAGCCGATTGTCCGCAGCGCATATGCGAGATGTAGCCTCGAGTAGAAATGGCCCTTTGGCATGCTCTACTCGCTCGCTTCGCGTCGTATGCTGTACCCGATGATGCTTGTGGTGTGACCTCCCCGAGTCCTTCCTCGCACTACTCCTCCCCCTTCCCCTCCCCTCCCACACCCCACACCCCACCGTCTCTCTCGCTTTGGCCCCCCTTCCCTTTCTATCTGCCTCATCAGTTAACCCCGTGCCTCATACGAATCGGGCCATCGCGCGTAATCGGTAATCGATATCGAATTCTCCGCGGAACAACGATTATCATTACCCTCTGGTGCGATCCCGCTCCTCCCTGTACGTACATCAGCGACGCTACGCACATACCCCACGAGCGCGCATGGAAATGAGGGAAGAGAGGGGTGAGAGACCAGAACGAGACGGAGACGGAGATACAGACATAGATACAGATAGAGACGGAGACAGAGACAGAGACACAAACAGAGACAGATGCAGAGATGCAGAGATGCAGAGAATGGGAGAGGGGGATACTGAAACAGAGACAGAGAGAGCGAGAACTGTGGCACCCCGACGACCGGTTAGACTGACGACCAGGTGGGAGAGCAGCAGTGGTAGAAGCGGTAGAAGCGGTAGAGGTAGCAGCAGCAGAGGCAGCAGCAGAGACAGCAGCAGTAGCAGCAACAGCAGCAGGAGCAGGAGCAGGACCACCCAGAGCCACCTCGAATCGGACAAAGTACCGAGCTACGCACTCCCACCTCCACCCCCTCTGCCCCGCATTATGCACACTGGTGCTCGCTGCAACTGCTATTGCTGCTCCTGCTGCTGCTGCTGATTCTGCCTGGGTGCTTCAAGAGATAGATAGCGCGCTGCTATGCACTTCTCCCAAGTCACACGAGTCCCTGCGTATATTCTATGCGTATATGTATAACATTATGTTAGCGTTATACATCAGGTCGCGTCTACGCGCACGCAGATACGAGATATATAGCATAAACCCCCGCAAGTTGGTATCGTAGAGCATCGTTGGGGCTCGACGGATTTATGGTCGAATTGCTTTCCCCGAAGAGGACGAGAGCGTGAGAGAGATAGAGGGAGGAATAGAGGGATAGACAGGGATAGTGCGATAGAGTCCAGAGAGTGTGTACGCAAACACAGCCGCGCTTATGCGTAACGTCAAAGTGGTCTTTGATATAATTGCATCTCTCTGCATAATCATATTAAATATCCCATATGCAAGCAATTTATTAGCCGAATTAATGCCCCGTCTTTCTCCTCCTCTGTCTCGCGCTCTCTGCGTTTCTCTCTACGCGCGTTTATTGATCGATCGACGCATCTCTAACTCGATTACGAATTCGTTGCTATTTATTAATAAAAAAAAATAATGAAGCTAATTGATTATTGAAGGTGATTGATTGCCGGGCTTTTGCCGCTTTGTATTTTGCGTGCATGATTGAAATAGACGAGAGAGCACGGGATTTCGATGTCCACGGGGCGATCTGCCTCGGATCAAACGACCCGACGACTTGTCCTCCCTCCCGACACGAGTAAAACTGTGCGACGTACAAACGGAATTCGCTCGAAACTCGTTTGAACGGTTTTGAAGAGTTTTGTTAATGAACTTTTTTTTTATTCGCGAACGAATTTCGTTTTTTTCGTGATTGAACGATTGAATGAATAAATGAAAAATGAAAGAATTAAAAAAACAGTTATCAACAGATAAGGGACAAAACGTGATATCATTATTATTTCAGCATCTTCAGTCCTGCCTCTCAAGTCCACCAAATCCCATTCAGGCGTCCCTAGCCGACTTACGTCTCGTTGCACTGCAATTTCCCTGAGCTTGAGCTTGAGCTCAGGGAAATTGCGGAAAACCTGCGTCGATACGGTCGGCATCTACCTGATCCCCCTGGTGGCTACTCGGCCACATCCTCGGGCGTATTCGACCGTCGCCTTGTCTGGCTGTACGAAAAAAAAAAGAATGAGCTGACACAGCCAAGAAATGAGTCGATACAACCGATAAATTATCCTAATTCTCTTACCACATGTTGACTTAGCTGCGAGAGCCAAAAACAAATAGTCGTACGAACAAAGTTTTGATGATCGATGCCTTGTCAGACGCAGCGAGCCAACTGTATCGCAGCCTCGCTCGAGCGATTATTAGTCATCACGACTATTTGTGTATCCCGGCGAATTCTAGCCCGGGGGGGTCACGGGCTTAAATATTAAATTACTCGCTCGTATTAATCGCACATTGTTTGCACTAATAAAATAGGCGAGTGTACCGTGAAATGTGTACTCGTGGATATAATAAAGCACCGCAAACAAACACCGCAAATAGTGCCAAAATGCTTCATAGAAGCTTTGGAAATGACGATTTTTGAGGTTAGGTTTTTTCGATCATTTCAACACTTATCAGTATCACTCTTATCAGCACTTTTATCTTTCACTGAGACGATGGCTGTTTGAACGTAGTGCTTGGACACGGATGGTTTTACGCTGGTGGAAGTCACCTTTAGATTGTGCGGTATCAAACGATATATTTTTCACTGAAAACAGTGTTTATTTTCCAGAAAAAGTCATGCAACGCTTCAGCCCTAAAAGCAAAGAGCCGCTTCAATAGTCGTTCCAGCCAATTCGCACTCCAAGCGATTACACAGACTCATGAGCGCAGACGCTCCACAAAAACGAAAAAAAAAAAGAAAATCCGGAAAATGAGTATGTCACCTGGTTCGATCCCGAGTGCGCAGTTTTGCTGGCAATCGTAGAGGGTCGCGGGTCAACGAGGTGTTCGATCTGAGCCGAATTGGCCCGTATACACACCCGCACACACGTAAACCGGCCGTGGGTACCGTGTTAAACCAACGTACGGTCGTAGCGAAGGACCAGAGAGGCAGAGCGTGAGCGGAACGCCGCTGCTCGTGCAGCGCGTATATAGCTATACATACAGACGACGTCGAACGCGAGAGAAGGAGGGGGGCGAGGAGCATGTACAATATTATGTAATGTACTGTGCACACACGTGATAATCGAATAGTGAAACGCTCGTTTAGCGCGCGGGGGGCAGCGCCAAGTGAACGAAGCCGGAGATGGGTACCTCATCAAGGACGTGATTATTAATGAATTAATGAATTCCGTGGCATATTCCGCGCGTTCGCACGTATCCCAAGCGGAACTCTCAACAGAATACTATACCGGATACGGCTATAGCCGCCGTTACCTGCCATCGTTTCCCCACGCTATTATCATCCCCCTGCCTTTTGTCGATCGATCGAACTCTCTGCGCGCTGCTGCTGCTGCTGCTGGCCGTCGCGGTCCGGGCATTGGTCGATTGGTCCGAAAGCTGCCGCTGCTGCCTGGCGCTGTCGCTGCAGCCGCTGCTTGTGGTGCTTCTCGGGGGGCAGCACGTCGCTCCGTCTCTATATCTTCTTGGTGTGCATCGGTGCGCAGCGAAAATTGTAAGCAGCCGCAGGTCTACGAACCGCAGAATCGGGAGACAAAGAGAGAGGGAGATGGAGAACGAGAGGGAGCTTGAGGGGGGCGGGGGGGGGGGGGGGGTGCCTGTGTGGTAGCGAATCGGATGAAAACGAGCGAGAGGGGGGGGGGGGGGGAGAGCGAAGAAGAGGAAGAGTGGGAATGTAGGGACAGTCGGAGTGAGAGGAAATGGAAGAGAGGAGACAACGAGTGGGTTGAGGGTCGGTCCGTTCGGTCGCCGGTGGCGAGCGGAAAGAGAGCGAAACAAGGGACAACGAGGAAGAGAGAAAAATGCTCCGGCTATAGATATAGAGTGTGGAGTGCGAGCGTACGCTATAGTGTAGAATCTATACGTCGCGGCACGTGGACAACGAAGTACCAAATAGAGAGAGATAGCTCTCCCTCCCTCTCTCTTCTCCATCTCTCTCCACCAGAAAGGCAGAGACAGAGAGAGCGAGAAAAAGCAAAATAGACAGAGAAACAGACACATAGACGTCGGGCAGTCAGGAGAGAAATAGAGAAAGAGAAAGAGTAGAATGCATTGGCATGAAGTGGGTTCGCGAATCGGGCGCGGGGAAGAGGCTTAGTCGCAATGCAGGCACGCCCGGCGAGAGTCACTCCCGGCTAACTTACGGCCGAAGGCACTAAACGCGAATTGAAAATGCATGAGATACGCGAATAGTGCATGGGGCATCGATCCTCCTCGCCGCCTCCCCGCCACCGCCGCCGTGGCCACGACGAGAGTTGGTCTCTCGCTGGGCTACGCGGAACGAGAGGGGTGAGCGGGGGAGGGGGATGGGGGGGGGGGGGGAGACGATTCTGCACGGGCTACGAGAGTCATCCCTCCCTCCTCCGCCTCCGTCGCCACCGCCACCGCTTCGGCTCCCGACACTCGTCCTGCTGCTCCTGCCATCGCCGCCGCTGCCTTGCGGTGGCGAACGCGACGGCGGCGGTGCGGTGGTAGTAACAGACGTGCAGCAGAGTCTCGCGCGGCTCCGTTATGCTCAATTCCGACTAGACCGGCTGACTGGAAGTCTGCTAGACGCGTATACGTATATATATATATACGTGCACATATATATTGCATGTATATACAATTCTATGTATAAAGCTGAGGATCAGTGGTCGTGCCTGATTCTCTCCCCCCCCCTCTCTCCCGCGGGGCGGAGGGGGGGGGGGGGGTTCCTACTCAGTCTAGCGGCTCTGAGCTCGCTTCGCTTCTCTTGATAAAGAGATTAAGGGAGCGGCGGCGGCGGCGGAGCAACAGGTATCGATAACACGCGGGGTATTCTCGAAGGGTTGCCACGACGAAGCTCCGAGAGCGACGGAGGGAGAACGGTGCGGGGTCGTTGAGGGGGTATAAGGGGCGAGACGCGACACGCGGAGACGACGACGACGCCGACGACGACGACTCCCCGGCCTCCCTGGCATTAGAATTCTCGATGTGACAAGTTCACTTCCGGCTATAAAGCAGCCACCCGTCGACGAGGACGACGACGACGACGTCGCGAAGCGATTGGGGTGGCTCGGCCGATCAGCGCGCACGGAACACCAGACACTATACCGCACGGGAGGGGGAGGGAGGAGGGGGGGGGGGGGGGCATTGGGAGGCAGAAGCATCAGCGATCAGCTCCGGCTACACGGGGAAAGGACGAATCCTCACCAGTCCGCCAGGACTACTGCTGACGAGGATAAATTGTTCCCTGACGACGAACACGAGCGACGAGGACTCTCTCTCTCAACGCGCCGCGCTCTCGGCTTTCTCCGTCATTTCTCGCTCTCCGGTCGTTCCTTTTTTTTTTCCCCACTCGCTGCGCTGCTGCTCCCCGCGCCGTCGTTCGGCGATCCTGCGCTCTTTCGCTCTTTCGCTTGAATGGAATTCGTCGAGGACCTCTCGTTTTTTTCTCTTCCTCTTCCTCTTCCTCTTTCCCCTCTTCTTCTTTTTATTTCCCCTCATTTCTTTCTCTTTTTCCGTCTCTCTGTCTTTCCCTCGTCGCCGGCTGTCTCGTCCGACTCGTTCCACCCGCCGTCGCCGGATACCTTCCGCTTTTTAACCTTCGCGAGGATTTTCCACGATGAATTCATCATTAAGATATCATAATTGCGATAATTATATTTCGTAGCTCGGGTCTGGCGGGCCGCTCGCTGCACAGACTCCGGGTGTAATGCAATTGTGCGCCGATTTCTACTTCTTTTTTTTTCGTTTTTTGTTTCTTTTTTTTTCGCCTCTCGAAAGCGACCGACGGGACGGGGAAATCTCGAAGCACTTTCGCGCTTTCTGGCGCAACGGTGAGATTTGTGTGGACGAGAGCGTGATCAATTTTAATCAAGCTTAATGACAATTAAATAATTCAATGGGGACTTCGTTGAATGGTTGTTGTAATTTTACTTTCCTTGGGTCTTCACAGTATTGCTGTTATTGTTTATTTTATTCGTGTCTTATTTTTTATTGTGCTTCTGCGAACTTCTGGTTGACGGACGGTGGCATTTTTTAGAAATGACAGATTCTTCAACGGATGACGATGCGCAGGTGAGAACGTCTATACGAAAAGTGATTACGAATTCGTCCCACGCAACAGGGCTGAAGTGTTCCGTGAGATAAATACGAGCCAAAGGATTGGGGGATACAGAGTGGGTGAAGGGATTTTGCGTAGTGATTACCTCCAAGATATTAGCTCCAACGTAGGTGATGCGAGAATAAATAAAAATGAAAACCGTTATGATGTAGGCAGTAGGCCAACCTCGACACAATTGTAGAAATCACCAGGGTACTTTCCCTTCTGCCGCTTAAAACTCGAGCTGGTTAGGAACAAAATCGGGCTCTCATAGCCGACAGCATATTTTCCTCTCTGCATCGGCAGCCGCCCCGTTTCGCGAGCGCGTCCACCGTTGCGGTCTGATGCGATTAACATCCGGTATATAAATTTTACAAAAGTTACACGTGTTTTATAATTCCCGAAGCGGAAGACACGGGAAGCTAACTCGGTTTTCTGCCGGATAACTCGTGTAGCTCTCGTCGAGCGGGGCTTTTACATAAAGGATTTTGACGCGGTAGCTGCGCAACGTCCGGAAAGCCACGAAAGAGAGTGGTGAAAATGCTTTGTGTACTATTTTTCCACGGATTACAAAAAAAAAAGAAAAAAAGAAAAAAAAAACAAACGAACTGAACAGTCGGAAAAAACCACGGTTCGGATATCGCTACAGCCGATTGGATTCAATGTCAAAGGGGCTAAAGCTCTTGGATACCGGTGGGAGAAAGCGACTTATGATATCTCATATCACAGAAGTAGCAGCGCAGTCGGAGCTTCCATGCATGCATTTCAAAGTGAAAGATTCCATGCATCCTCGAGTGGCTGAGAAAGAAAGAAAGCGTGGAATCTAGTCAGGTCGTATTCTTTTCTCATATTTTATCGTCTTCCACTGCACGCGTCCTTCTATCCTATATTTGTGCCAGCGTATATTCATTAATATTTCTCGAAGTGCGTGATAAAAGTCAGCCGGCCTGCGTGTTGAGTACCTTAAGATCGAAACCTTGTAATGTCGTTGTTACGGTAATTTCGTACAAGGGTAATGACGATATTTGTAGTTCATCCATGTAGTCCATGTAGGCGCCCATGTCGGCGTAAGCGATAGGCCATCGACTGGAGTCCATCAACCCTAAAAAATGCAACCATGTGCGTCCGTTACCAAAAAAAAAACTTACTGTTCATTGCACCGAAAGTGTTGCATTCGTTTTTTATCGCCCGTTGCAGGGAAACAAATCGCACTGAATCAGTGCAAATTTGATCGAAAGAAAGACGATCACATTCCCATCAGGAACTCATCCAGCGGAGATAACTGAAATTATGGTGCAAACTCAGGCTTCTATCTGCCATCTACAATTCTCGTTGTTATCCTTCTACCTTTTACTTTGTAAAAGTGCAACTTAGCACTTTTCGTTCTCCGTGAAATTAATAAAACAAAAAAACAAAAAACTTCTGTTCCTGGAGAAATTGTTGTCGTTCCTTCCACCTTGCGGGCGTTGCGCTCGTTTTCGCGGTTGTGCACGACGGGAAAAGTGAGTTACACGGGCGCGCCAATGACGGTATCGGTGGTAAAAACGAGAAAACTCGTTGGAAATTTGTTGGTAAGAAAGACGATCAGATTCCAGCAACCCATCATCCAACGAGGGGGTAACAGAAGTGATAGCGCGCACCGTGGAAGTGGCGCGATATACACAACTACCCGCAGCAGCAGCAGCAGCAGCAGCAGCAGCGGCAGTAGTATCAAAAGTATATTGCGGGATGCGGGGGCGCAACAGACCGCCCAATAGAAAAATTCTATGCATCCTTGAGTGACTGAGATGTATGTACGGCGTGCTTGGCGCGGTAGCTGCGAAACTACCCCCGGTGCCGTCCTACCTATGTACACACAACGCGCGCGCACGTTGTACAGTCTGACTCTGTGAGTTTTAACTGCCGCCATATTTTCACCGTGTGTTTCAACGTCGTATCGTTGTGAAATTGGCCCATCAACTCGGTGCACCAGTTGAGCTCAGAAGCGCGAATTGCGAAGACGTTACTGATGACAGTGTCAAATTATAGTCGGGCAGAGCGTGAATTTTAATTACGCGGAGTCAGACTGTTCGCACAGCCGTGGATGCCGCGCGCTGTGTGTCTACGTGTGTTGCGCGCGGTGAGATCTTCGCGGGTGCGGAATGGTGGGAGCTGGGGGGGGGAGGGGGACTGCCGCTCTATACGTACGTACGACTTCTCATATTTTCTGCCGCGCGCGCTCGTCGAGTCCGGGTTGCCACCGGATTGCTATATTATTTTCGAGAAAAGCGTAGCCCGCCACCGGCGCGGCGAGCGAGAGAAGGATATGGGAAGTTAGAGCTTTACGCTGGGATGGCGGTGGCACACATGGACTCTTTTCACGATGCACGACCCTATTTCAGGTGCACCAATGAGATCAAGTTTGTCAGATCTTTCTTCCTATCCGGACTCCTGGCTTTTCTTCCCCCTCCCCCCACCACCCCTCCCACCGTTTCCTTTATTTCACTTCTTATCCCTTTTTTCCCCTCTCCTTCTCTCCTTCTTTCTTTCTTCTCTGCTTCCTTTCCCCCACTCTCGGCCCCTTAGGTTTTTTGTTCCCTCTCGTTTCGCTACCGCGCACAGGTGGCGTCTTCGCGTATGACAAAGTATGGCAGCGAGTAGGACGGCGAAAGCCGGAAGAACTGAGAGAGGGAGAGAGAGGGAAAAAAAAGGGAGAGAGAGAGAGAAAGCGAGGAAACGACGGGTATGAGGAAAAATCCGCAAAGAGCGTGAGAGAAAGGAGGGAGATCAAAGGAAGCCATCGGTACTCGGACTTCGTAGCCACGGCACGGCGTAATAACTCCACGAGTCAATCGACTTTTCTCAGTCGGCGACGAGGGGAAAGAACCTTCGAACTGGGTCTTTGGCGAACGCCGCGGAATCATCGATCTGTCCATCGATCAGTGGAGAATCGAATGCAACGTGCTGATCCTCCTTTCACCAATCGCTGGGCTCGCTCCCTTTCTCTCTCTCTCCCTCTCACCTTCGCTCTCCATCTTTCTCTTTTTTTTTCTCTTGCTCTCGCGGTCTCTTTCTCCATGCGGAAGCAGCCTTCAGGGAAAATCCGATCGCGAGCAGCATCTTCCTTCGTCAAATTACTCGGTTTGTATAAATATTATATCTATCGATGGATATTTGCATTCTTGGAGGTTGTCGGTCGCGCCGGAGACGGGGAAGGAGACGAGAAGACGAAGGTGACACGAAAACCAATATTAGAAGGTCGCATCAGAAACACCGACTTCGCGGGCGCGCGCGCGATCGCGGAATGTTTGCCCTCATCTGAAGCGACAAATTAATGCAAATAACAAAAAACGAGGGATGTGACGGGCGAACCTCTTCGACGTGCCCAGACGAGGCGAAATCAATGGAAATTGGAAAACCATCCTCGAGGAATACTCGAACGTTTATCGACACGAAGTTATAATTTAATGAATTTATCGAGTGCTCGTCAAGCGCTTCGACGTTCCAATAGTCTCGGGCACGTGTATATCGACGAAAAAATCTGTGAAAGGGAAAAAGTGGGCCCGCGTTTTGTGGAAAAATATATATGTGTGTAGATATATACATATATACATATACCATATGTACGATGGCATTGATTAATAATATAAGCACTATCGATGGCTCGCGTATTGCGAGCAGACACGACCGATTGACGATTCCAACGTTCCGGTATTTTTCGCCATTCGTTTTTCCTTTGTGAAATTTCATCACCTGCCAGGCCGGCAATTGAGCACCATACGCTCGGTATTATACGACAAAACGTGGGCGTGAAAGTTATCAATACTCTCTGCTTATTATATTATCTATAATATGAATTTTCATCGTCGATGAAATGATATGCCATCGGGTTTGATGGGAAATTCGATAAATCGTTAGTGCCCTTTTTTGCCTACTGCCCATGAAACCATCTATTTGAATATGGTTGATGTACCAATTAGGGGCGCCTTCCAATCAGTAAATGTTCGCGAAAAAATAGCTTATAATATAACCAGAGCAGATGTTGGGTAATGCTGCAATTGAGCCAATACCAGATTTTGTTGAGGCCTACAACTGCCATATCCAATAAACAAAAACGCATTTGCATTGAAACCAAATTAGCCCTTCGGTGGCCGTGTTTCTTCTAGTTATGTCAGATAAAAAAATTATTGATATCCACTATTGAAGATATAAAAAAAACTCGAATGTTAAAAAATACTAGAGACGTCAGGAGCAAAAGGTACATCGACCCCATCAGATCCTACGATAATAAGCACAATATTAATGATCGATCCAAGTTGAGTTATATGAGGTTTGATGAACGAGGGAGGAACGACGGAGGTTGAGTAGATCAGACGATGGGATAACGTGCTCAAAATGAAAAGACGTTGGCGAGGATTTTCCGGCGAGGAAATGGCTAAAGAGTCTATCAGCGGTGAATCAGCGTTTTGTCGTGAAACGAAGAGACACCGAGGGGGACGAGACGCGAGGGAAACGAGTCGACGGGGGGACGAAAATCAACGACTGAAAACAAAAGCGCCGACGGGAACGAGTCTGGAGTGGTATATCGTGGCTATCGATTTGACGGTTCATCGATCGAATTCGATGGATCTCTATTTCTTGTCGCGCGGTACTGTTCGTAAATTACGGAGCGGGAGGAAGAGAGAGAGGCGGAGGGAGATGAGGGAGCGAGAAAAAGAGGTGGAAAGAGGAAACGAGGAGGCCAGGCACAGGTTCATGGCTTTTGCGGCTTTGCTGCTTATGCTCGTTCACGAGATCCTGCTCTCGCGCTTCCCTCGATTCCTCATGCAAATTGCGTCGTTTCCGGTTGACGGATCACAGCCAGACGGGGAAATGTTTCACCGTCCCTCTCGCTCTCACCACTTCCAGCGCCCCCTTGCCCTTGGCTCGCCCCACCTCGTTGATTTTCCCTGTGCACGACCTTATAGACGGAGCACAAGGGCAACAAGACTGCTGCTGCTGCTGCGCTCGAGCACGAGGCGCCCTATACTTAGGCAGCTTTTTCAGTAGTTTCCTTTCACGCAAAGCTAATTACGTTCACTGGCTTATCAACCTAAAAACATTGGTAAGGTAAACGGCTTCATTAATGTATTTTAATGAAGACGCTGCATTAACTTGTCGGAGAGATCCATCCATTTCTAATAAATAATTTGCAGAAAATATTGATGCTACTGCGGAGGTTATTTCTTTGGATTCAATACTGCACCTAAGTATACATAAAATGAGAGCAAGCCAAGTTTCGTTCTGTCATAAGTATCAAAGGGATCTTTAGCCCTGAAGAGATTATGTAATAAATTGTTCATTTCAAGTTACCAAACGTGGAAATGCTGGTTATCTCGGGATTTACCTTCCACGAGAAGCAACGCAAAAGGCACCACCGTCTTATTCAGTTCTCAAATAATAATGCAACGAGGAATCTCTTTACGATCAGACTCTGGATGCTTCAGCAAGTCGGATGGGAGCACTTCAAAGGGTCGTGCAAACATCTGTGCAGGTAATGACAGCAAGTATGCCACGCAAGCAAAAACTTACACTTTAAATATGGCTGTGTCACGTGAATCTGGCGTTTCCACAATCACTGAAAATGTTCATAGGACTGCACTTAAGTGTATCAACTGTCGTCTCGAGGGTCAGCTGTAGTCTTGAGGGTCAACTGATATAAAGGATGCCCTTTACCGAAATTCGCTCTTGAACACAAAAAACGAGCAAAAAGCGGACCATCGCAAACTTATGCAATGGCGGTTCAGTAACATCTCATTACCAGTCAAGGAGGACTTCTCCTTTGCAGAAGCAGTCAAGCAGTCTGCCGCAGCACCGCAAAGGATATCCCTGAATCGCCCTGCGCCACTGCTGAGAATAGACCAAACCACGTTTATGCCTGATAACCACTGACGCTTGCCACGACCACCAGGCCAACCAGTATCCGTCGAAACCACGTCACTGGATGAACCACCCGAAGAAAGACATGGCTTCATTAGTCTCTGTACAGCTTAAGGCCTTACCAACGAGAATACCTGCTGAAACGGAGAAAATTGTCTTCATCCATAATTCTCTTTGCGCTCAGTAAAATGGATCTGACCATGAAGTTCGCAAAAGACGGGCTTAGTAATTTACAGTCGTCATCCACACCGAAAAAGGTTTAGTAAGATTTACTAAACCTTTCTCTAACCTAATAAGAGTATGATGTTTAATAACGTGCAACTACTATGGGTAGCTTATTACTGGTCTCTTTTAATACATTTTGATCCTGATCTCCACTACACGTATCTGTTTTCACTACGTTGCGCCGTGAACATCGTTTTGGATGGTAAGTGTTGGTAATACAGTAAAATCAATTTGCACTCTGCAATTAAACTAAAGAGGGCCCCGAGCGGCGCTGAAACGTATTAACATACGCCGGTCTAATTAAAACCTCCCATCACCGAGGTACTTAAATAATAGTACATGATACGGCCAATACAACTTCATTATTGTAACTAAGCAGCAACGGATATTCATCCCAGTTGATTGTATGTATATTTACATAAGTGCAGGTAGGTTTAATCCTATATTTCTCAGACTTACAAAATTAGTCTGGTAAAGTGTATGACACTTTCTAAGAGTTTTTTTTTACATTTTGTTCAACGATAATTATTAAAGTCTATTCTGCTATTATTTCTCGTAAAATGTGTTTTACAAAAAATGAAGTATTTGCGTTCCGTTTCCGTTTGACCAAATGCTTATTTTTTATTATCATTATTGTATGGTTCCTTCCGGGTTTATTATAACCGGAAACTCTGTAATACAGTACTCAAGAGTGTTGATAAACATTTTATGGAATAACACAAGGGCAACGTTGCGCAAGATTACTGAGGCATTAATTTTGCCTCTGATATTACTCGTTATTACCGCTGCAACTTCTCAAGTGTACATTGCCCGGTGAGTTTTGCAATTGCGAAACTATTTTAACGAATACATAAACGCGAAACGAGATTTTCACGTCGTTTCTACGGTTATTGATCAATTGACAATACGATCACAGTAAATTCCGCATTGGAACCTAGTGCTAAGTATTCAATGATAATTAAAAGAAAGTTGCCAATAATCTATTTCAAAGAACTCGATATCCTTTGGAGCAAAATGGTTAGCTTTCTGCATAAAATAAAATCCTGAAAAAAAATCTCTGACTTTCGCCCGACTAATTGATTCCAGACCTACCCTAATCCCTAATTTCTCTACCCTCAAATGACTAACATATTTTGATCGTTTAGAAACAAAATAATCATAATAATAATAATAATACTAAGCCGTCTATTTTATTCGAGATTCTGGAAAACGAAGATACGCCCGTGTTGCCCCGTATTTCCCAGTGGGAAATTATATACGTATACACGAAACGCTCGTTGCCCGGGCCCTTCCAATCGATGCTCGCGCGCGGGTTCGTCTTTATCCCCGTAATCACTCGCGCTCTACCTTCAGCCCTCCCACGCCGCGCGCGTCGAACGAGATGACGAAGACGAGCGCGCGGAGCGAAGACGCGTCGGAAGGGGGTGGTGGGGGGGGGGGGGGGGGGTGGTGAAGGCGATGAGCGGTGAGACGCGCGGGGCGGTTGCAAAAGCGAGCAACACGAGAACGGTTAGAGTCGAGATGAATTCGTTGGCACAGGTAGAGCGTTCTCGTTCGGAGAGTTGCACCACCGGGGCCGCCGCGCCATATACACCGGAGACATTCCCGGTAGTTCTCGTCCTCTCCGTTTTCCTCGTTTAACTCGCATTGCCAGTTTCGTCTTTCCGCCTTTCCTTTTATCCTCCTTCACGCTGTCACGCAAATTCGATTAGATTAGATTAAATTCTACGTTATCAACGTATTTTGTGCCCGCGACGCGCCCTTCTTCGTCGCTGGCGACGGCGACGACGAAGACGACGACGACGACGACGAAGACGACGACTACTACGACGACTACGACGACGTCGACGACGACGACGACGAGGCGGTGCGGGGAAAGGAGCTCGGTGGATTATTAAAAGAAATCTCGTTCGGAATTTCCCGTCTCCGTCGCTCCCGTAGCTCGCGACAGAGCTTTCGCCGTTCACCCCGCGGAGCAGATGTTTTTAATTCATCTGCCCGGCTCTACGAAACTCTCATTTGCATCGCAATTATTCCAACCGAGCTGTGATTTTACTCGGTATGTTTCGGCAGCGCAAGCTCGCTCGCTCGCTCTCCCCGGGAACCACGAGGATGAGACAGGGAGGCGGTGCAAGAGAGACAGAGAGAACGAGATGAGTGAGAGAGATAAAGAGAGCGAGAGCTCGACACGAATTAATTGGCATGCAAAGCCGATTAAATTGTATTAATGATAATTGTAAGTTATCAACGCACCGACGCGCACACCTCATCGCACGAGAACGTAAATCGGCTCCGCGCTCGCGCACACCAGAATCGGAAATTGCTATTCCATTGTCATGCGTGCGCTCCGCGACCTGCGCGCCGTGAGTTTTAATGCCGCAAATATGAATATAATATACATCAAATCTCGTCATTGTTTCGTTCTCTATGAACGCGGTATTGTAACTGGGTATATATATGTATATTAAATATAAATATATATACACATCATGGTCACGTGTTTGCTGAGCGAGGCCAGAAGCCTCCTCTAGCCGCAGTTGAAGGAAAATACAATACCCGCGAGATTTCTCTCTTTCTCTCTCTTTCTCTTTCACTCTGCTTCTCGTATAATTTATATTCTATTATTCTAATTAAATGTTGGGGGCGTCGGAGCGTCGTGAACGCGCGGAGCGTCTCGCGCTCGCGCGCGGAGGCCAAGAGAGAAAACGGAAACACGCTCGACCGTAGACTCGGTCGTGCCCTAAAGAACCTTGATTCAGACAACGAGGCCGGGGTCCTTCAGGATGTCCTTTAGTTTCTCGTCCTCTCCGCCCTCGCAGTTGCTGCTACAATGTCACTTGTATTGTAGGACCGAGGCAGTAGCGGCGGCCGGGGCAGACGAAAAATAATTACGGCCGGAGATGCGGCGCGTAATACGGTAAACGAGCTCAAGGGTGAGAAGGGGCGGTCAGGGACGGAGGAGGGGGTGAGGGCGGATCGTCGACGATGTTTTCCGCTCGTCCTGCTCGCTTTATCTCCGACTGCGAGTCACTCTCTCTCGTTCCATTGCCGCGAGGATCGAGAGCTACGCCGGGGGAGCAAACTCCTTAGCATCCCTCATTGTGTCCTCCCTTTTCACCCCTCTCACCCCACCGCCCTCTCCGCCCCTCGAGGCTCTTCGACCCGGCTCTCATCCGCGCGTCCCAAACTCCTTGCCTCCCAGTTTCGACGCGTTCTAATTTACGTTTCCACGTTTCTTTTCTTTCTCTCTCTCTCTCTCTCTCTCTCTCTGCCTTTCTGTCTCTCTCGAGCCCTTATTATTCTAATAATATCCCGCTAGAATAAATTCAAGAATTACAGGTCGCCCGCGAGGAAGGGAGTGGAAGGGGAGGGGAAGGAAAGGAAAGCGAGGTGGGGGGAAGCAGCGAAGACCAGGAGAGCGCGAGGGGGGAGGGGAAGATGGAGAAGCACCGGAGGTGCCGCTTGGGAGGAAGAGAATCGTCGTCGTAGTCGTGAAATATATCTACGGGCTGGCGTAAAGACGACGGAAAGGAAGAGGAGAGGAGCAGGCGGAGACGGAGGAGGAGGAGGAGGAAGAGGAGAGAGGGGGAGAAGGAAGAAGACGAAGAAGAAGGAACCGAGGAATTTCGGGTTCACGACTAATGTGTGCGAGCGGCGAGTGCGAAGAAGCGGGAGGAGGCTGCCGAGAGACACACGAATACACGGCGAGGAAGGAAAAACAAAGAGAGATGGCGCGCGGGGAGCGAGCGAAGCGAAGTCAAGAGGGAGAACGGGTGGTGGAAGGTACGAAGGGAAATAGAGAAGCGGAACGCGTTGCTAACAGAGACGGAGATTACCCTCTCAGCTCTACGTTGCCTCGGCGCAACGTAGAGTCGACGTTGGGGCGGCGGGGGCGTTGAGGGGGGAGGGGGAAGGGGTGCTTCGGCGAAGGAAAAGTTTCGGGAGTTTGTCTCTGGCCCGACGACCGACCGAGGCTCCCGACCGTCGCTCTCTCCCCGTGAAGTTTTCACGTGGACTGAGGGGGTGGAAGGGAGGGGAACGAGGGGGCGAAGGGGAGTCGAGACGAGAGGTAACTCCGCGGGAGGAGCGGGTGACGACGATATCGTCACGCTATCCGCGGCAGTCTATCTATCTATCGTTGCCCGCGCGCTATACCCGCGGAGCTCACCGAGCGTGAGCTCGGCGCGAGAGCTATGTACAGCCGACGCTTCACCGTTGGCGAATCCACGCGGAAGAGGGAGAGAAAGCTCTCGAGGTGCCTCGAAACTAAATCCGCGCCGGCTGTTAGCTATGAAACCGTAACACATGCCTGCGGTCGCTCACTGGCTCGCTCGGCCGCTCTGATCGCGCGCGCGCGCACGCCGACGGGGGTCGAGCCTCGACGCTCGACGCTTTTGCTCGATCGAAGCGCAAAGATAACAGCGCTCGCGCGAGTAACGCGCTGGGAACTCTGCCGGAGCGGCGCACAGACTCGAAACTATATACCAGCAACCGGATGCCCACGCGAGGTCCGTTATTCGGGGCAAGTGGGTCGCCCCCCCGAGTGTTCGATTACTACCCGATTTCGCGTCCCGTTTATATACACTCGGATGTGGACTTGGGTTACGACTTTTTGTTTGGTTGTTTTGGCGTCGTTTTTGTTTTTCACCCTCCGAGGGTCTCCTGGGGGTGAAAATCCCGGTTCTCTCTCTGCGTTTGGTTACCGAGGGTTCGAATCGTATAGGGTATACGGGTTTATAAGCCGTGATTAAGGGTCCGCTCCGTGTCCGACGATTAGTCACTTAATTATAAAGTTTTATTCCGCGCGCCGAGTCCGGGAAGATTCTCCGCAACTTTTTACATCTGTCAAGTCATGCGCGCTCGCGCAGCCGTCGTTACGCTTGCTTTGAGCTCCGGTTTGACTTGAAGTCTGGGCAAACTTTGGCGAATGCGCGCTCTCTCTCTCTCGCGCTCTCTCGGTGTCTACTATTTGCCGGGATATACAGAGAACGACGGAGATCCGATATTCGCGAAAGATTCTCCGGCGAATTGGATTTTAAGTTATACGGAGACGGATGCGTTCGAAGGGTTGATTTAAAGCGTTATCGATAAATTGTATTACCGGGTTTTCGATACCTTTTTAAGTTAATTTAGAAAATAAAATTTGTCGTGAAAATTTTTTACCCGGTAGTAACTCAATTTACCTATGACATCTAATTTTATTTATTTTTTGGAATATTCGTAAAACTAATTTTTCATCGAAGCGAGTTCGGAGGCTGAAGTCAAAATTTAGGAGCCAGGCTTTTCCGTTTCGGAGTTCGCATCATTCCTAAGAACTTCCGTCAGTCAGTCCTCATTTTTCATTTTTCCCGACGCGGCAAACATCTCGGCCAATAATGAACAGGAACGCGTAACAACGCGGTCGTTAGTTACACTTATTAACGGAAGTTCAATCCGGAGAACTCGCAACCCTGAAGCAATTTGTTCGAGGCGCGAGTCGTCGTCGCGAAGAGTCAAAGACAAATATATATACGACAGCACAAGGAGATCCACGTGTACAGGGATAATTAATTTGTCATTTATTCACGACCGTCGACGTGCATTCGTGGCTTTCGATCGAAATAGCCGAGTGGACCGGAAATAGAAACGGACAATATTAAAGTAATTGATCTATCTCCGCACTTACCTTCGATGATCCAGCCTTCTATTTCCATCGCTCTTATAAAGCGTAAGTGGGTCGAACCTGCACGACGGGTTATATACATTACGGAATCGATTGTCCCACCTTCTCTCTCGCTGCTGCACCGCGTGGACCATCTCGAATCTCTTTCGCCCTTCGCTCCCCCCCCCCCCCCCGCGCTTCGACAGTTTCCCCGCTCTTCACTCGTTCCACTTTCGACATTCCTCATTTCCATTGATTTCGAGCTCGCGCGCGCTTCTCTCTCCTCTAATTTTGTCGTCGTTTGTCGTGAAAGGATTCCTCCCATCAATTTCTTTACTTTCTCCCTTCGACCCCTACCGCCGCCCCTTTTGCTACCAGCATCGCCGGTGCCACGGCGAACACTATAACGCTCGGCACTTGCTCTCGGTACACCAGCACTGAGACTACATAACCGTACAAGTGCACCGAGTCTATTCATATCGCGACACTGGCGGGACCCACCGTGACTCCCTTCAAAGCGGCTCGTCTTTCGTTGCCCCGCGCGGAATCTCCGAATTTATATCCTCCTCTCCTTCGCTCACTATCCCGCCCCCTAATTCCTCTTCTCATCTCCTCGCGTCCTTCCCGCGCTTCCGCTATTTTTCTGATTTCTATTTGCCCCCGCTCGTTCGCTCCCCTCGGGTCTCGCCCAGACCCACCACCCACCTCCCCCCCCGGGCCACCCTTCGCCACCGCCCACGACCATCCCTCACCCGAGTGCGCGTCCTGCCGCGTCGCGCTGCAGGTACTCCTCTAATTTTGTCCGGCCAGAGACCTCTGTTCGCGGCTAATGCGGTACCACAGAGCGCGGTATGTCCGTCCAGGACAATAAATGGGTCGTAAAGGCCGCCGCCGCTCGCACCACCACTCCGTGTGTCCTCGCTGCGCGTTCTCTGCGCTTTCCTCCTATGCCAGTCGCGCGCGTCTCGCCCATACATTTCTCTCTTTTTGTCTATGTACATTTTCCTCTCTATCTCGCATCCCCCTTTTTATTATTCTTCCCTTTTTGTTCCTTTTTTTGAGCACTTTCTCCCTCCCGGTACACAGTACTCCTCCTCCTCCTCCTCCTCCTCCCTCTCCCCTCCTTCCTCTCATCCTCCTACACCACCCCCACCTCCTCCTCCTCCCTTTGGGGCTTTATCTCACGATCTCTTGTTCTCCCGTTTGCTTGCTTCTTTCCTCCCTTTATCTCCTTCCGTAGCATTTACCCGGCCTCGCACATCCATGAGGCTGGATGTTCCTCCGAGGCCCAGTGTTCTTTTCATGGGCAACGCAGAAAACGGCCAAGACCTTCTTCTCCGTCCCCGTGTTATACGTACCGATCCCGCGCAACTTACGTAACGTAACGTACGATCGGTGCATGGATATACACACTGAGGAATGCCGTGACTGTTTAATGCGGCATGTACGCCGATGCATCATTCATTTGTCGATAAATAATTGATGTTTCGAGCTCTTTTCCCATCGCGGGTCTGGCGTCGACCCGGACGCCCCCGGTGAAGCTTCGATAAATCGATCGGTTTTCCTGCCTCTCTCTCAGTCTTCCATCTCCCTCGCACCCTCGACGCTACGTACTGGAATATATATATTTGCCAGAGATTCCACGGGAATCTCCACGATACCACACGGATTTACTACGTGTCTTGCCTGTAATATACCCAACCAGGGGGCATTACATTACACACAGTGTTGACTGTCGAAACCTCGGGCAATAAAATAATACCACGACCCCAGGAGTTCCGGGTGCTGCCGCCGCACCCCTAAGCTCCTTGTGTCGGATTGGTGGACACTTATCGGCAACTTGTTTGCAACTATTCTGTCAAAGTGACGGAGACAACTTCCCATGGAGCTCTAACAATAAGTTTGGCGGTTGGAAGTCCAAATGATGTCGGATGCCTCAAAGCCACGAGACACGTTATTTGAGGTTACGACTTCAGAATTCAAATGGTAACGTCAACGTGATTCACTTTGCTTCACTTTCACTTTGCATCGCATTAACTGGTCGTAAAAAGTTTAGAATCCTGTCGGGAAATGTGGCAATTAATTTACAAGCCATCGCAATGTCATACACGATACATTTGATTATGATTTATGTTTGCCCTGGTCCCAATATTTCGCTGTCAAGGTTAATCACAAGCGCGCAGTGAGCCACGATAATGCGGCCCAATCACGTCGCATATGACACGTCGCAGTGTAACATTCGCTGTAACATCGCGACAACCGACTTTCCTGAATGTAATTAGAATCACAGCCGTGTCGCTCACAGCATCATCGCGGTTCCTCAGACTCCATCGAGTCGTCATCAGCGCAGACGTGCAAATTATTCTATATTTCCCTTTCGAACGTGGAGACCCGTCGCCACGTCAAATCCAATCGAAAACGCGTCGAGTTCTTGTTTTAATTTCGCGCAACTTCGGGTAGTACATCGGGAAATGTGTATTAGCTCTTTAAACGAGTCGGGCGCGGCGTTGGGACCCGGACCCGCGACTTAATGCCGCGCTGCAATTAGTCCGTCTCCAAGTTTCATCCTCTAATTGCGTCGCTAAGCTTGATTGCTATTGGCCCGCGACTCCTCGCCGGCGAGCGACTTATTGAAATTCACTTTTATTTGCGAAACGTTCGAGTTTCGTGACGTATCTCGATAGAATCCTCGGGTAGTTGGGGGAGGTGGGTGTGTTTATGTACAGAGCCGGGCCGGAATGTACAGCAGCAGCAGCCACCGCCGCTTGTACATAGCTGCGCTATGAAGCGATTCGCAGTCGCCGACCGACGACGCGCCACGAGATGAGGGACGCGAGGAGAGGACGCGACATCGACGGATTTGAAGATCCCCTGGATGTGTCCTTCTTGCCTCCCCTTTTTACCCCTCTTCCCCTCCTTTCCACCCACCCCCATCCTCTCTCTGCTGCGCAGCTACGATTTGCTCTCACAACCGAGTCTTGTACATAATTGCTCACGTAGGTACGATTGCACGCGACTCCGGGACTGTACCACCCAATTAAATGTTGGTGCAGACTGCCGGAACGTAGCCGTTTCCTTTTCCTTTCTCGAGATCCGTGCGCACCACTCATTCGCTCTTTCCTCTCCCTCTCGCTCAACCCTCTCCCTCTCTTCCTGACATTCGCGCCGCGTAGCCGGGTATATATACATATATATATATACCCTCGTCGTTTCCTCCCCCCCCCTGCCCCCGCGTCTCCGCACCCTCTCGCCGCGTCTTATTCCCTCTTCCTCTTCCATCCCGGCTCGTAACTCGGTTGTACCGGGGGCCGATCTTAAAGACCGTTTTCCTAAATTCAATTTCATCGATTTTCCTTTTTGCCCCTCTCACCCGCCGCGGCCTCCGCGATTGAGCGCCACCGAGAGAGCGATTTGGTCGCGTCGTTTCGACCGAGAGCCCCCCTCCCCCCCCTCGAAGACGGAGAGGGGCCGCGCGGCGATCTCGCAGAGAGTACAGAGGCTGCGAACACTCGCTCCCTCCCCTCGTCACTGCGTTCGCCCCCCTGCCAACCCTCTCCTCCCTCTCATCCCTTGCGTCTCCCGGCCGATCGAGTGGAGCGTTGAAAGGAACGTTTTGCGGACAACGGACATGAAATAAAATTTCCGTCTCGCTCGCGCACGAGCGATGAGGGAAGGAAGCGAGTTGGGAAGGCCAGAAGGCCACGCGCGCGCGGACCGAGAAGCCGCCCCGGGCCGCGCGCGCGGGTCTCGGCTGCTCTCGAGACGACATAAAATTTCACCTAAGTGTAAAAGAAAAACCCTCTTCTCTGTCCCACCTTCGCGTTACGGGGCTCTCCTCCCGCTTTCATACGGTATAACGTATCCCTGGGCTCTTCGGCCGTGTGCCCTCCATCGAATTCTCAACTTTACCACTATTTCACGCGACTTTTTCTAATAGTATCTCAACGACCGTGCGCGGAGCCCGAAAGGCGCTGCCCGGGCACACTCCCTCCTTCCCTCCTCCCTCCATCCCCTCTCTCCCCTTCCTCCCTGTCGCTGCCGCCCGGTTGTGAGTCGTTGCTCGCGCTCTTTCGCTCTCGTAACTAAGGGCAACATCTGCTGCGGATATAGAAGCTGCGATAATGCGAGAGAAACGGTTACTATCGTGCATGAGGCGTTGATACAAAGGGAATGGATTATTCTACCTCGTAAAGCTTGTAACGTGTGTAGTTGTAGGTCTTTCCACCTTTCCCTCCGCCGCGCAGTCACCCTATCCACTTCTGCACGCTCCCCCTCCCGCCTCCCCCACCCGCCGGCCCGACATCCCCCTCCCCACGTCTACAGCCTCCCCGTGGGCGAGTTATATATCCCGTAAACCGTAGTAGTTTGTTGGTCACGGTGTGCAATCTCACGGAGGGTCAGACGAAGCGTGACGTGCCCTCACTTCTCTCACCCTCTCACTCTCTCTCCCTCCCTTTCTCTTTCCTTTCTCTCCCTCTTTGTCTCTCTCTGTCTCTATGTTTCCATCTCTCTTAGTACCTATATGCTACAGACTCACCCGTCCCCCCTTCCCCGCCACTGCTTTCTGCTCTGCGCAGCCTTCTCTCCCTTTCAACCGTCGCAGAGGCTGCAGCAGCCACGCCAGAAGCAACGGGTAAACCTCTGAACAACCTCTCGCCACTGAGAGTAATCCGAATCCAAAGCCGCGCGCTGCCTTCCCTATGCTTCTCCGGTACTCTATTGCACACCACAAACACAAATACGCAGCACACCGAGGATCGGGTGCACCCGGGTGGTTCAGCGCCGGCGGAGGAAGCTGCCGCGTGGCAAAGGAGCCGCTGCGACGAAGATGGAGCTGCGGCTCGCGTTCGTGCGCAGCGCGCGGAAAGAAAATTCAGAAGGTTCCTCTCGCGGTCGTTCTGGGAGTTCCCGAACGTCCTTGGGCCTGCTCTGAAATCGAGAGCCGTCGATGGGGCAGTCCTCTCGGTCGGAGAGCTGCTGCTGCCGCGCATCGACTGCGCAACTGGAAACTGCCATTCGTCGTCGGACATGACGTTCCACCCGAGTCTCGCTCCTTCGCAATTTTTCACTCGTTTCTTCCGTTCCCTTCCGGCCACCGCTGGTGTATGAAGTGGTGATGTGAGTTTGATTCGCGACTGGACGGGAAATGGTCGCATGACCATCGCGAGGCTGGAGCAAAAATTACCGACGTATTCATGAACGCAAAAAGAAAGATTGCACATTGATCTGCTATTGTTTTACTTTTTTGTTCCATTTTCGGGAATGAAAGTTTGAGAGGAAAGTTTAGTATGACACATTCCCATTATCTCATGGGTTTTAAATCATTCCCGCCTATTTTACCTAATTTCGTAGCAGTATCAGTAAATTTCGAAGCAGTATCAGTAAATATTTCCATAGTTGCATGTTTGAAAAGGCGAAATAACTTCGCAGGACATTACGATTACATTCATCTCTCGATGAATTCAAATAACTACTATTAAACACAGCCTATACACTCTTCGTATACACAGTTTAGCACATGTAAGGGCAGCAGCAGGGGCTGTGCGAGGGGACGAGGGAAGACAGTGAAACAGAGTGATAGATAAATAGACGAAGGCGTGTCAAGGGATGTTCGAGGGGTAGAAAATAAATAATAAAAGCTTGCCGTGACAGGGCTTGGAGGTTGCTGAACTGCCGACGTCGAGTCGGGACCCCCTCATCGAGGGGTCCGGGTAAGGTCGCGGGAGGGGGGATAAATCAAGTTTCGATATATATTTCGGTGTTATTCGGTATAGTCGAGCGAGAACGTTCGCCGACGATACCTTAGCCCGAATTGTATCTCGACTTAATCGGGTTCGAAGCTATCAGCACCTCGCCGTTATGTGATTACGGTGTCTACAGTTAAGCAGCGCTTTCCGCATCCTGTACACGGCCGCTCGATGAACGGATTAAGAGCGACAGGAGAAAATAGGTTGGAGAACGCGACAGGCGTCTCCAGAACCCTCTGCAACCTTCCAACGCTATGGGCGTATATATATGCCGGAGCGACGCTGTGGCACCAAGCTATAATATATGCGCGGATGGTGATGGGTAAACTGGGACTCGTGGTGCATCGCGTGTTCTCGCGTTCGTACGCGTTGCATGTTCACATATCAGCATATACATGGTGCATTCTCTGTCGCCCGTGGACTTTTTTGGTGTAAAATGTACATATAAGATGCCATTTTTACTCGGCGCTCGGTATAGTATATACCACATAAGGTTTATATAAAAAGTCGTTGATAATTGTAATAAAGTCCGTCCAAAGTCCGTATTTAGGGGAAACGACAAGTCCTTCAAATGCTCATACGAGCTGACGTACTTACATGTTGAAAACGCCCGATAAGAAATCGTACAGTGGAACCTGACCTCACTTACGTATGATTCGGAAACCAAACGCTGAGTGCAGTTCCAATCAGGCATGAGAGAGGGTTGGACGTTTCCGTCTTCCTCTCGAGGGTCTGTCCAATAACAAAGTAGATCGTGCCTGATGCATTTACCGATGCAAGCGCTACGCGAGGTTCCACTGTACCTCTATGTATCATGCACGTTGTTGTATGTACATGAGATATAGGGAAAACGGGTGGAAAGTGGTAGAGTTGCACCGCGAGAGACACATTCCTGACAGGTTGAGTCCCGGAACGATCTCGTCGCCCGAGCAGAAGAGACAGGTTCGCCGAGATGGAGGAAAATCGATTTACAAGCGTTCCCGATTATGCTCACTCGTTTTTCCTCCCGCTCGCTGATAAGACGACGAAAGTTGCATGGGAATAACGTCGAATGAGATGCGCGCTTGATGCTACAGTTATGGATATGGACGGTACGATGATATCTATTTGGCACTTTCGGAACGTCACGAAGAGGTATTCGAGCGAAGATGGTACTGATTTTGGGTTGGTTTCGCGGTTATTTATCGATTCAATGAGATTGCATCGGGTGACAGATTGCCACTACTCGATCTAAAAGCACCGGTAACCGTGGCATTGCAATTGAAACGAAAATCACTTCACTATATCCAGCACGGACAGCATATCCGGTTTCACGCGTACAGTCAATGAATAGGAGAACAGTCAGTCTATCAATGGCCCATGTGCACATACGGTCATTCACTCCGCTTATATATATTACATGCAGACGGAGAATAGGTTGTGTCAGTTAAGCTATGCAGAATGCAGACGGTGTCGTTTTCAGGGGTAGAATATGTGATTTGAGTACGATGGTATAGGTCAGAAGTCTATGTTTTGAAAAAAATATATATATATTTTTCTTGCAAAAAACGATAAGGGTTGCTGTACTGGCTAACCTCCGTCATTGTTCCTAGTATTATAAAAAGTGTCTAGCCGCGGACGTAGGGGAATCAAGTAGAGGGATCAATAATTGGGTCACCTCACCTCATGTCCTCATGTGGATTAACACCTCACACTGGAATCTGTGACACTCCGGACTTGGCACAATAGGCACGTCGAAATATTGGACATCGGACGGTTTACGTGATGTGACGTGCGGGCGTGATATCATGAAGATGTTAAGGAAGGGTTAATGCTCATCATCGATTATTATACGCTAAAATGATTGTCAGTTGTTACAGTGACGTAGGTGTATCCCTCTTTTAAAAAGTTCATGAGTAACGGAAAGCATTGTTACCAAACTATTCGAGCTGTGATTGTCGATATTTTGAAAAAATAAATTTCGCGACCCCGATTTGGGCGGTTTTTGGCCCGGCGGCCAGATCTACGATTTCTGACAAACTGTTCGGCCAAAACATTTTTTTTTCAAAATCAACGAAAAAAGGGTTGTAACCAGTGTTTTCAGGGGTAGAATATGCGACTTGAGAACAATGGTATAGGTTAAAAGTCGATATTTTGAAAAAATTAATTTCGTGACCCCGATTTAGGCGGTTTTCGGCCCGGCGGCCAGATCTACGATTTCTGACAAACTGTTCGGCCAAAAATTTTTTTTTTCAAAAATCAACGAAAAAAGGGTTGTAACCAGTGTTTTCAGGGGTAGAATATGCGACTTGAGAACAATGGTATAGGTTAAAAGTCGATATTTTGAAAAAATTAATTTCGTGACCCCGATTTAGGCGGTTTTCGGCCCGGCGGCCAGATCTACGATTTCTGACAAACTGTTCGGCCAAAAATTTTTTTTTTCAAAAATCAACGAAAAAAGGGTTGTAACCAGTGTTTTCAGGGGTAGAATATGCGACTTGAGAACGATGGTATAGGTTAAAAGTCGATATTTTGAAAAAATAAATTTCGCGACCCCGATTTGGGCGGTTTTCGGCCCGGCGGCCAGATCTACGATTTCTGACAAACAAAACTACAATTTTCCTTTTTTTTTTTCAAAAGTAACTGAGCAAGGGTTTTTCAGTTGCGATTTACCCTTTTAAAACTTTATAAGAGCGCCAGCGCGTGTGATAAGCCCTTTTTAAAAAGTTGGTGACAGCTATGTTTATGTGAAGCCGTTTGTTCGTGCTCTGAATGGCCCTCGCTTTGCGCGAAAATAGAACAAATAAGACCAAATTCGTTTGTTTTAAAAACACATCATCAGATAAAAATACATCATCCCATCATGCCTCTGAAATTTATAAGATGATTAGCTTACTTGTGGCTCACACGTTTTACGTCCGCACGTATAGTTTAAACGTATATAGGCTCCCACTTACGCTTATCCAAGTTTGTCGTAATCGCGTAACACGATTTGCAGGAATTTTTATTGAACACATTCATTTTCAGAGCGGTCGTCCGAGCATGAAATTCCCTACGCAATAGCGTAACAGCTTTCAGTTTGGGCGGAACGGAAACTCGTGAAAATGTTGAATTACGCACCATTAGTATATGCAGTGGAATTGGAAATTTATTCACCCAGCGTAGCTTTCATTTTCTACGCAATTAAATGCAGATTACATAGTGCCATACAATCGACCGCTTCAACCTTAAATTAATGTGTAATTAATACCGTCAAGCGTTGATATGCCAAATAATTTAATTATTGCAATTGATTAGAGAAAATTTGATTGGCAATTCAACGAAAAAAAATAATCGTTCTCTGCTATTAGACATGATTGCTACTCGTCATTTTCGCGCCATGGCGCACGTTAAGTAGAATTAAATTGTTCAAAAAACCGTATACATTCGGAGAAATTAGTGAATTCGTTTTAACGGAAACAAAATCAAATGATTTTCGATCTGTTCAGCCGATTATCGTCCCGCCGATGGTCGGTCGATCTTCAATTATATTTATTTCTTCAGAATTATATCTAGATTATCACGCAGACTCAAATCTAGAAATGTTCCTGTCAAACAGAAAAATAATCAGTTCAAGAACTTCAATGATTCTTGACCTCATTGCCCGTCTAACCCCGACGCTCTGCATCTATAATGAAGAGGAATCTAGATCACCAAATTTGTACCTAGATTTGTTTCGATATGAAAAAGAGACTTTACGTCCTGATGGTTAATTCTGGTGCAAACGCAGCTGTGCGTACTTAAAAAAGCGCATACTTACACCGAGGCCACCACGTTAATTCAAGACATATTCAGCTTTTCTGAATTTGCGTTCTACACTATGCTCGTTATGTTTGCCGAGTGAAAGCGACCGGGAGAGGAGTATGGAAAGGAGGTAAACGCGAGAGAAAGATTCTCCGAGAGCTTTTATCCTGGCTTGCCGAGCCACGGATATATACACTAGGTAAATGATCCTCGAGGGCTGCACACTCTCACGTTTTGCATGCCCGCACACTTGCTCTTCTTTTAACCCTCATAATGTTCCATTTATAATTCACGCCATCTCAATGCAAATCGTCCGCGGGATGAAATTAATATACCGCGAATGGTGTTCCCGCCATGTGTCGTATGTTAATTAGCCCTCCCGTATTACCGTCTTAATTGAGAATGCGTTATATTGTAACTACAACGTTGAAAAGCAATCCCTACAAATATTTGATTGAACCTTTTTACAAAAAATTACTGAATAAGCTTTGGAAGAATGAATAGGTCATTACAAAATATCGACAGCGATCGTCCGTTATACTTAATAACGTCGTCAGGTCTCAAGATTTCTCGTCTCGATCCTCGAAGCTCGAGATGACATATCTCCAATCTTATTTTCCAGGAATTTACGTGATGAACAATCTTCCCACTCTCGCAAGCGCTTTTGACATGCCATTATTTTTTCATCGTCGATGCAATGGATTGAAATTGTATATAGGATAGTGTTCCAGCTGTTCATAAACTCTCAACAATAAGGTGAAGCCACACAAACTTGTGTAAACTGCATAAGAAAACATAATTTTCGTTTAAATTGATTTATTAATTATTGGACGACCTCTAAAAATTATCTCCGACGCCGACCTTCAATGAGTTCTTCTTCCAGGTCGAAAACTAAAGTTCACTTCGAACACAGCCTGCTAAATATATGTTTCAGATAATTCTCAACGTCAGTCTCGATATCAATTCTCGAGCAGCTCTGGCAACATTATCGAATCAAGCGGGTCGAGTGCATCGAACATCTCGGACGGCTGGAGCAGCCCGAACAGCGCGGACGGCGCAACGACTCGAACGACTCGAGCAGGTTCGATAAGGCTGCATCAGTCGCAATTCGATTCGAATATCGAGTCGCTTGAACATATCCGAGTTTCTGCACGGTCCCAATTAAGATAACGTATTTTCGATCGTATATTACACGGAATTTATTCAGGGATGCAGGTAAGTTGTCAGTGCCAATCAGGTTTTTAAAAACTGAACGCGCCGAAGATATTAAAGCACGAAAGAGTAACCAACACGGATGGTCTTTTTGCATGGAATGTATCGTGTGAGCTTCGAAATGGAAAGCCACACAAGCAGCGACAATGATCGACGGTTACGGCATAAAAATCCGTGGAGGGTCGAGCTTGCAATCGCATATACATCAGCGAGCCCACGTTTATCCGGCAGTATTTTTATTCCACCAACGAAATCTGATATGAAGCGCTGCGAGCAGAAGTGCGCGGGTCTCGTTTATCCGGGCGATGTCTTAATGGGCTGAGAATTCGAGAATCGACGTCTCCAGGATGAAAAGAAGAGGGTAAGGAAACGACTGTGGTGCTCGGCCTCTTAGAGGAAACTACGATCTAGACATCCGTTCCGATCTTATCCTCTGCCGTCGGACCCTTTCGCTTCGCCGGGGAGCTGAGGGAGACGCGGGGGAAGAAGGAAAAAACTCCCGGAACGAAGGGGAACGAAAGAGGGTGGATGTAAAGTCACCCTAGCGATACGAATCGTCGAGTGTCCGAGAGCACTGCCAGTGCCTATTTCGTATCGGGCTCTTTATCTCTCCTGATGTAGCACTCACTTTCGCAACATCTTCTTTCCCTCTGCTTATGTGTTCTCCGGGTGTTACTCTCCAAGATAAAAAGTGCAATGTCGAAAGAGTTATGAAATTTCTCTATTAAAAAGTCCGTGAGCAACCATTGTTGTCGATTTATTAGGCTTATTATTTATTAGGGTCGGTTGTTGGGAAATCGTTTTTTTTTTTTCGCTATAAACGGCAAAAGCAGTAAAACGAAATATTGTAAAGTGATAAATAAATCATTCACGTATTATAATCGAATAATTATTTATCAGTTTATTACTCTGATCAAAAATGTAGGAAAAAAATCGATTTTGTCGGTGCGTGAGAAAATAATGTATTTCAGTAATTGCGGTAATCCGATTAACCTACATTCCGTACTCAGGAATTCGTAGGGACGCTGGTTGCAGATTATAATGCCGAATCCAATAAATCCGGCTACAACGGAAAATTCGATATTCTAGCTTCTGGCTCATCTAAATTAAAAACTGAAGAACTTACATTTTTCACTGAGAAATAAACGTCATTATGTAACTGCTGTTATCGCAGTCAACATATATATCTAGACACTGACATTTTAGACACTTCGCAGATAGACATGCGACAGGACGATGAGTGCTCGGCGGTGGCACGGAACGGTACGGCATACTGGCAAAACGCCGTCGTGTACGTCAGTATATCTGGCCTACGTATGTGACGGTACGACGCGCTAATTCCGTCATTGTACTCGCACCATTCCGCCGCGCTGTTCTCGACGTCAGATATTGGCATGCATTAAGCTCTTCTGTCGACACGTCGTATCTGTTGTCACTGCATATTCCTCTTATTATAGTTATACATTTTTCATGTCACGTTCACTAAAATATCTTCGAACTTTAGTACCCACAATTTGTCTTGTTAACAAGTTTGCCTTAAACTTTGCTTTGGTCGCGCGACGCGTCTTTGTATCCAAGAATCCTAAACACACTTTCTACGTACAGTCTTGGGATAATTCAGGTAACTTGGGTTGAATATTTCGGGCTTAACTGAGGTTAGAGGAGAAGGGTCTTAAGCCTCAGAAGAGGATCCGGTACGACCAGGTGATGGGCCATTTTGCACCTCCCGCCTTGGTCCTCGTTATGTACGTGCAAAAATATACAATGTTACTGCGATTATCAGTGTAAACAGTAACTGAAATATATGCAAGCAAGTGCATATCTTATTATTTCAAATGTATGCAGAATTATAAGAATTATCGAGAGGATTATCACTGACATTCATTTCTTCAGTCCAGCTTAATACACTTGATAAATAAATCCATTTTTATATTTTTTCAAACGCTTAGTAAGTGGTTCTCAAGGAGTTATTATTAATAACTAGGATTTTAGTTTTCTCTCGTTTTTTGTTTTCTCGTTTCCCTTCTCCCGGCGTCAATGAAACAAGTCCGACATTACAGGAAGAACTTTGCCAATGACCCATCGCACCGAGAGATTCACGAGGCGGAGGGGGGTCGGAGGGAGGGAGGGAGCGCGCTGGACCAAAGTACCCACTCCCCTTAAGTACCGCTGTCTGACTATTCCGCCCCGTCACTACTGCGCGGCTCGTTTCGCCCGGGCGCAACGGTATACGACCCGTGTGCAAGGGAGCAACCCTGTATACGGCGACCGTGCGAGAGCGCAGGGACGAGAAGTGCCGCAAGTCGACTGCCCGGTACGTAGAAATACACACGGCGAGGAGAGCGCGTCCGAGCGGTGGTTCCAGTGGATCCGCGAAACCGTAGAACTCGTTGCAGCGAATGCGATAGCCCAACCGGTACATACGGCGCCGTATATACGTGTATACTCTTTCCGTATATTCGTCCTCGTGATTCTCGGGAGGCGAAAGCGGTCGACGAATGCACAGTATCCCTCGCCGTCCGGTAATAGCGCGCGCCAGGGCACAGAAGGCGGAGCACTTGCGCCGCTGCTTCTGTCGTTTCTTGCGCGGATTCCGACTACAGTGGATCTTTGCATAAATTTCCACGGACTTTTTCATCAATTAGCCCCGCCGACTAATCGCATTATGCATTCGCCGAGGTTCGAGCGAACAGCTGTAACGGAGATGTCTAATTTACGCGGCGACACTTCGGTTGATGCTGCGTGGACATTTTATTCTTGTTTTGGAATGTTTAGTCTTTTTGTCGTTCCACATGGTGGAAAATATTGTTTCAATTTGAATTATTTTAATTTAATGGGAACGATTCTGTTGGACTACCAGTTAAATTTTAGTTTGCACATTTGCGTCAGCTTATGTATACATATTTGTCATCATTACTGCTTAAACTAATTCTCGAAAGTAGTTTCTTTCCACGAACACGACACATGAGAAATTCCAGACGTCAGACCCTCCTCATAGCGAACCACCACACGCTGAGGGAGGACAAAGTCCGTAAGACCATCCGAGCAGGCACGTAATAGGTCCGGGCGATAGTGCGGCCCGGGCGTCTGGTCAGATTTCGTATCTCCACGTAGTGTCGACGGTTGCAGGACCACATCGACTGTTCTCATCGCTCCTCGACCGTACAACATATATACAACCGGACGAAGAAAGACATCACACGGAAGACCGCGCTTTCCGAGCTCTCTTTTTTTTTTCTTCCCCTCTGCTTTTCCGGAACATCGATCCCCAGCGAAGCCCCGCAACCTTTTGCGTCTCCTGCATAGTCTCCTATTCAGCGTAAGCGCTTGCAAGTTTGCACTGCGAGTGCGGAAAAACATGGAAGATAAGGAGAGAGAAAATACCCGAAGAAAAAAAAATCCGCACCTGCACTCATCGTCGCATTGCCTCCCCCCCTTGAAAAAGGACCATTGTCGAATGAGAGAAAAGGACCCCAGCGAGCCAAGCGGCTATGACGCAGAAACCGTATCGATGACGGGAGAAAATGTGACTCCAGAGGGCGCACGGTACGTTGCCTTGCTATTGCTCGCGCGACGCGAGTTGCACACGGCCGCCGTTATACGCGAGCAGTTGTTCCGGCACGAGGAGAATACCGCTGGGGTGGCTGTTAGGAGAGCGAGAATTGAGAAGGAGGCTGCGACAGACGGGGGAGTGGCGAGAGGCGAAACAAGGAAAGTCAAGCCCTGACAATTGCGGTAGTGTGCGAGACCCTGCCACACGGAATTAGTATCGATAGTCTCCTACGGCGCGGGTAGCTGCAGCCGCTTTGTAGGGTTTCTCCGCCTTTTCCATCTCTCCCTTTCGTGCGGGCGCACGGGATGTCGGTTGATTCACGATCACCGGGACCCACCTCCAACTGGGCGATATAGTAGCGACAGCAGAAGCAGCAGAAGCAGCAGCAGCAGCAACAACAGAAGCAGCAAAAGCAGGCAGGGGCAGCAAAATCAGCAGCAGCAACAGCGGCAGCAGCATCACAAGCAGCGAGAGCAATGCCGGCAACACCACAACAACACGAGACTAACATAGTTCAGCAAGGAGAACCACAATCCCGACTCCCGTAGCACCCGTTTCCTTCCTCCTCGCTCAAACGGCCCTTTCCCTACTTCCTTCTCACTTCGCTTCCTTCGCAGGCAGCCGACGACTCTTATTCCGACGGTTCGGGCTCGCAAACCTGCGCGCGTGACCCTTCGTCCGTTCGTGTTTCCCAAGGAAACTCGTTACCACGTAGGGAGCCCGCAGCCCAGAAGGCGGAAAGAGAATGAGAGCGAGCGACCCCGTCGCGTGAGGAGCGCAAGGATGAAGCGAGAACACGCCCGGGGAATTGTAGGGTGACGCGAGCGAAGAGTAAAGCGGACGAAGACCACGACTGGAAAACGGGAGAGGGAGAGAGAAAGTGTAGGTTCCACCCTTAGTCAAGTTTGCGCCGTGAGAGAACCTTCTACAATCCACTGAGATCGGTGGACTCTCCTGAGGAGAAGCTTAGTTAGGCTGAAATTTGGCTCATATCAGGTATAACCTGAAGTTATAGGAGACTCCTAACCTGACGAGTCACATGATGAGGACTATTGTTGATGAGGCCATAATTTGAGATAACATTTGAGACTGTTTCATGAACCCTTTGAATATCAGACATTCACGAGAACGGGAGACCCTGAACGATACCTAATCAGGTCTTATTGGCTGACAACGGATGAGCCTGACGAGACAAGGCCGTGTCATCCAAATCCGCCGATAACCAGATGAGCCTGAAGAAGTAGATCCTACCCAAGTCATATCCACTTTAGACCTGGATTAGATTCATCGATTCTGACCAAACCATCCATCGGTATATCAGGCAAAACATTAATGTCAAACCAAGACCGGACTCGGCTTAAACGAGATTCGGTAAGACGTATTGACATCACATCTGGCCGTCCGGAATGTCCCAAACAGTGTGCAGATAGTTACTAATTATTTTATATCAGAGTATCAAAGAGACAGGATGAATGTCTCATCGGGCCTCAAACCCGGATTATGCCCAAAGTTTGTCTGCACAGTCGAACAACCTACAAAATCCAAAAAAGCCCAAAATAAAGGAGTTCCTTCCGCCACTCCTGAATAGCCTTGAAGGCGGTTGACCCAGCAGCTCATAAATTGCATAAATTGCATCCCCCGGACCGCACCGCCTGTCAAACGCAGTGTCCACTGCCGCTCGGAAGTCGTCGATAATGGAATTTGAAATCCGGTGTATATCGTTAATAGCCGCGCGCGGTACATAAGACAACGAGGGAAACACGGTATCTGCATTCCGTTGCGTCGAACGGTCGTTGCAATTACGATTCCAACGGCCGAGGACGTTCGCCCCTGCTGCCCACCCCCTACCCCTTCCTCCCTCTTCTCCGGTTGTCCTCTTCCCCATTCGGCGCTCAGATATCCACGCGGGTTGTATGTACGTCGTCGTATGGCGACGCCGTTGTGTACCAGTGACCCGCAACTGGCGACACTCACCCCGGACTTGTATACCCGCTATAAGCTTTACACTATTACACTATACACCTCTCCCTCCATACCCCTCCCCTTACCCCCCACTACTACGGGCGTTATACTCCGTGGCTGTGCATTTGCCGTCTCTCCGAGTGCCCCCGACCTATCTATAGCACTCCAGAGCCTGCGTACAATGTACATATTGTACTATCGCCTGGTGTTTCTCCGCATGTAGAATGCATGGGATATATGTATATACATGTATACACGTTGCGCGTGCCTCGGCAGCATGCAGCTACCAGGGCAGAAGCGGCCAGGGAATACAACGTTGTTGCGACGCCGCGTCTCGCCGCTTAGGCGGCCCCGGCGCGTCCTCGCGCGACGACGACGACGACGACGACGCAGGACGACGCCGGACAATGTGCGGAGCTTTGCTCGCGCTCTCGCTCGTCAGCCTTCTGCCCGCGTGGCCTTACTTGCTCTATCCCGGGCGCGCGGCTTCCCGTACGCACACAGTATGACGACGACGACGGCGACGACGAGGATGCCCGCTCGTATCACCGGTAACACGCGCTGCTTAATGCACGTGTCGGACAATGGAATTTGAAATCCGTATCGGCCGCGTGGAATCCGTAAGACGGGGAGATACGAAGGGGAGGGAAGTAGGGGTATATACAGGGGGCGGTGGGAAGGGTCGAGAGCGACGAAGGTCCCGCGGGGCAAAAGCCCCCGGATACCGGGGCAAACTCGTTCGCATTCTCGGAGCGGCTGAAGGTTTGCCGGCAATTACCGGCTCCCGACACACCGCGAACTGGCGCGCGCGTGTAGCGTTGGTATCGGGAGAGCCGGCGCGCCAGGGACGCGAGACACACCGAGAGCCCTCGGCAAACTCCGGGCGTTTGTATCGAGAGGCTACGTACTCGAGTGCCGACTGTGTCGAAACTCCGCTCGCTGCGCGGTTTACGGATTTGTGCTCAACGCGCATGTCTCGTGTATCACCGGATGGACCGGAGTTCGCATAATGCAGCGATTCGTCCGGCGAAGACGGGACACTTCCGGTCTGTTCGAGCATTCGGTCGAAATCTCATTGCCAAGAAACGATCTGCGCGAGTGAAAACTTTGCAACGTCCCGGGAATTTACTTTTAATTGCGTTGATATCGAGCAGGTGATAACGAGGCGCATAACGAGCGGTGCTTTCCGCGCGCGTTTACAGTCTTCCGCCTCGCTTCGCCGGAGATCCCGAACGATTCGTGGAATTCGCACGCGGCGCAAGGCGCGAGGGACGATGATGCGGGAGGGATGGGGGGGGGGGGGGGGGAGAGACGCGAGAAGTGTGCGCGCCGCGAGCGGCCGGAGAGACTGTGGAGGATGGAACAGCAGCGTGAGGCAACGCCGGATATGCGAGGACTCCACATGCTCGCGCAATTACGTCCCGCTAACTGCAGTTGGGCCTACTCCAACTGTAGTTACCTAATACTTGCGCATAGTGGCGTAGGTCGGGGCAGGGGGTTCAAGGTTCGCCCCTCTCCTAACCATCCCCTCCCCCCCTTCACTGAGTTCCTCGGGAGGGAAGGAGGAAGGCTGCACTTATATAGCTATATAAGTACAGCATACGCGGAGATGTAGGGCGTAACTATACGGCGCTTGATATCGTTATCACGTCACTGGTACCAGCAGTTAGGGGCCGCTGCAGCGGCGTCAACTGCGAGTTTGCCTTACAAGCTCCGATGGAGCTTTCACCCCGACGCTTGTGTAGTTTCAGGATAAAGTCCTTTTTAGTCCTTTGCCAGACCTTTTTTCTCTCACCATCGGTTTTCGAACCAACCCCTCCCCTCTCATCTGTCCGTCTCCCACCCTCTCCCCCTTCCACGGATCGGGCCCCTGGAGAGTGAGCGAGAGGGAAAGAACGCAGCACATGCTGCCGTTCGAACGAGGCTTTGCCACCCTCGAAACGCTGATTCACGCTCAAAAATTGAAGGCCACTACAGAATTGATGGAGGGATTGCTTCGTGTCCGGGAGAGCAAAAAAAAAGAGCGATTTTTTTCGCTCGTTCAAACAGCGCGCACTTTTTTTTATTTCTCTTATTCTATTTTTTTTATTTTTTATTTTTTTTCGAGTGGAAAGCAACGTACAGAGATATACAGGTGTCGTGTAAACCCCTCGGCTGTGTATACTGAAATATCGTAAGATAACGAGATACATGGATTCTCCATTCAAGAGAGACAACGACGTACGGGAACGCAGGACGAAGGCTCGGGGGGACGGTTCGAGCGAGAGAGACGGGGGTATGAAGGATCCAACGAGCGAGCAATCGTACACGAACGTTGATAACGGCCGAGGCTACGCCGAAGTGGCCCAATTTCCAGTTTGTTGATAGCCCAATCCATCCACTCTGATCCCCCCCCGCCGGAGGGACGGAGAGAGAAACTCACTCGCCGATGTCCGAATTCCGGGTCCGCGCCGCTGCTGCTGCTGCTCACTCTCGGTCCACTATCTCTTTCAGCTGCCCCCCCCCCCCCCCCGCCCCTACTCTTCTGCGCCCCTCCCCTCTGTCCTTTCCCCCTCGACCCCACGGTTGATATACCTGTAAACGTCAAGAGGCACAAAAGTTACGCGTGTGTACACCGTGTGCATGACTCACTGCGTGAAACACGGGCGCGCGCGTGAACGCCAGCAAATATTCTGCGTACTCGCGCTCCGCACCCGGCGCCCCGGGTGATTGACAACTTTTGCATTTTTCTCGTTGATTGCGCGAATCACCTGGTGATTCACGTTGGCGAAAATGGAGTGAGACCGAAAATACTGTCAGTGAATGCATGAAAAAATAGACGTTTTTTTTTTGCGGAGCGACAGGTAGGAAATTAATTATCCGAAGAAGGCTCCGCGCGGCAGCTGAATTTCATCGGAGTACCAGCACGTGACTTTCGCGTGTATAACGTCGGGGAGGAGCTTCGTCGAATTTCACACCAATTGGAAATCTGTCGGCTCGTGTATTAAAAACGATATCTTTTATTCTCGTGAATCTTGCCGAGAAGTGGTAAAAATAACATTCCGACGACGGGAAGGAAAACGCGGGAACAGCGAAGGGTGAATATTTTTTCTGGCTCCGCGTAGATTTCCCGAGTGTTACGAGCGCGGCTTGGAGCTTTTTTTTTCCTTTTAATGTATTTCAGTAACACGGGCTGTGCGGTGGTTGAATCATTTTATATTCTGATTCAAATACTGAATAAACGAATGTTGCCCGGTGAATTATTGTTTCATTATTCAGTACAAGGCTGAGGGATGAATAATAATAGACGATGATTAAAACTGGATAATCAGCGGTAATTAAATATATTCAGTGATAAACTCTAATTATCAATCGTTTGTTACATCTCGGTTATATTCGTACATATTTTATTTGTTTCATTTCATCGCACAGCAATCTCGGTTCTTACGATCCTCCCCTTTCACTCCGGTATTTTTATACCATCTTTTCCTCTTACTTCCCCTCCCCCACTTCCCCGATTCCCCTGTCTGGCATTCGCTTCAGAAGTCAGAAAAGCTGCGGAAAACCTGTACCGATAAGGTCAGCATAGGGTTCTTCTTCCCAGCACCGAAGCTAATCGCGTCCCGTTGTGCGTAGATACTGAACTGCAGATGTATATGTCGACCTATCGGGAAACGCACCTGGGCCCCACTGCGTGTGATATCGCGACTCTATCCACTGGCACTGAATCCCCTGATTGTATTTGTATTGGCAAATTGGTAAATTTACGCACAACTTGTAAAATATTATAATTTAAAGTTGTCCATATAGGACCACGTAGGTCCATCGTGTATAAAAACTGGTGTGGTCCGTTTTTCACCATTAATCATCGATATGAGTACTGAACATAGGAACAAAAAGAGTGAATCTTTGTGAAGGTGCAAACACATGCATTACACACATTCATTAGTCTTTCAATAATGATGAAAAGATACCGTTGCCGAATATCGATTCTTTTCCCTCGGAGTCGTCAAAGCAAATATGAAAAAAAATCCACAAAGCGAACTCTACAATTTCCTACAAACAGTGGATCGTGCAGCAACGACCGTGACCTCCAATTCCGAGTCGTGGTACACACGATACTTTTTGTAACAAGTGCCACGAACAGTGACGCCCTTCGCGGTAGTTTTATCTGCGGATATCGCTTCCACCCCCGCGAAACGGGGGCGGAAAGTGAACATGTAATTTTCTCCCAAGGGGCGAAAGTGAAACAATTCCGAACGTGCGAAACCATTTCTCTTTGAAATTTGGACTTTTACGCCACTTTTACACCATTTTTCATGCACGTTCAGAAAATAAATCAAAAATTAATTTAGCATATTGTCCAGTGTCCCAAAATTGTGGAAACACAAAACAAGTCCGGAAGATTATTCGATTACAAATTTCCTCGCATTCTTGTTAACAGCATTGCGCGTCGTTTGTTGGCGAAAAGTTTGGCACAGAAGTAAGCAATGTGGTCGGCCGCGCGCGAGTTCTTTGTGTGTATCTCGTCGCGCGCTGTTACGGTGCACGGCGAAAGAGTGACAGGGAGACGTGTGTACATAAGGGATTGTGTACGTACGTATACACGCGCGTTTACATATCGTCACAACGGGACTCTGCTTGGCTCGGAAAACGGACCACGGAGCGACGCGCTCGTAGGGACGTTACGCCGCTGGCTTCGTGTTTAATGCACGAGTCGACAATGGAATTTGAATTCGGTCCCGATAATGGAATCCGTTAAGCAACGAGATAAACGGGAACGCGTCGGCACACGGCACAAGCCGAGGCGGGTTGTCTCTCTCTCTCCGTCTCTCTCCCTCTCCTCTGTCTTTCTCTTTCTCTCTTTCCCTCGCGCTCTCTCTCTCTCTCTCTCTCTCTCTCTCTCTCTCTCTCTCTCTCTCTCTCTCTCTCTCTCACTCCTCCATCTCCCTCTCGGCGATGGTGCAGAGGACGCGGTGCGAGGCGCGCAGAGGCGAAAGCAAATACGAAGAGTCGAGCAATCACGGGTAGAGCGCGCGAGCGAACAAGCGCGCAGCTAGCGCGCGCGCGCGGCTAGCCAACTGCAGTTACTCCGTCGAGCCACGAGAGCTCCAAACTCGAACGGGTGAGGCGCGGGGGTAAACCCCCGGCATATTCTCTCCCTTCGATCCGTGAGCAAACAAATCAGGAATTACAGAAGTACGAGGGCGCGCCTACCTTGGAATTAATCATAATAATAGCCCCCGACGGAAATGCCGGGGATTTCGTGCCGTGCGAAATAACGAAAAAAGAAGAAAAAAAAAAAATAGTCCACGACGAAAAAAAAAAGAAATAGTCGCCGCGAACTTCCACGTAGTCAGGTATGCAGGTACATATATACGTACGTGAAGTCGAAGTTGAGCCAAAGAATTTCGGAATCTCCGGCGACGCGATGGCCGGAGTCTCGGGTCGAAGCGTTTACGGGAGGGAAAAATTTCGAGTGTGCGGAGACGCAGGAACGACGGCGCACAAGGAGCGCGAAGTGAGGAGGACGGAGGTTCCCCCACCCTCCCCCGAAAGGGGGAGAAAGTCAGAGTCGCCAGCCAAGCAGTCTCCGGCTGTGTGTGAGGAATTCGCGAACGTGCGGAGAGAACAATCGTCAGCAGCAGACACGGCTTCGCGAGGGAGGGAGGAAGCCGGCGGAGGGTGCTCTCGCTCCCTCACTCTCTCCATCCCTCCCGAGAGAAAGAGAGACAGAGCGAGTGGAGTGGTATAGCGGGTACCGGTCAAGCTCTCCATACGTAACCACTGCCTCGCTATATGTATACACAGCGGCGGCGGCTGACTTGCCGCGCTGGTATCCACTGCCGCACGAGCTACGACCCTATAGAACTGCGGAGTACCCGGGGCCGAGTGAGATAGATGGAGTATAGAACCGTACGTGAGTCCCCGAGTATCCGACGTCGTGTCTTCTCTCCCCCCCCCCCCCCCCCCCCGCATAGGTTCAAGTGCATAGTGTGGCCCTCGGTGCACTTCCTGGCTCGTGCTCGACGCGGCGCTCCATTCCCGGCGACCCTATCGCCGCGGCGCATATATATGTATGAAGTGTCTGGACACAGCATCGTATGTACATAGAGCGGTTGCGCCGGCAGTGGTCCCCGAGTGCGAGCCCGAGTGTGTGCGCAGACGGCGCTTGCACTGTCCCTGCTGCCCTATATTTGATTCCTTCACGACCACCGTCACTTCCGACTCCTTGAAAGTCGCCTCCACCTCCTCCTTCGAGGGGAGGCTTTCCCCTCTTCCTTCTCCTACTCCTCATTCCAGCATCGCGCCTCACTTCCTCCTTGGCTTCGACTCCCACCGAGTCTGCGACTCACTTCCTCTCCTTCTCCTCCGATCCTCTCGGTCCTCTCTTTACCGCTTCCAACGTTGGGCTCACCGACGCCCGCATCCATCAACGCTTCCACCGCGCGCCCCGCTTCCCTATTCCCTTTGCGACCCTTCGTTCAGCCCCTTCGCGCCGACCTCTCCGTTCCCGCGCCCCGTGTGTCCGTCCGCCTCCCCCCCCCACCCTCCTCTCTCCACGCTGTCCCTCATTCCCGTCGGCGTGACGGAGCTCATCACCCGGAGTCGCAGAGATTCATGAATCTAAATTTTCCCTTTTACTAATTTCACGCTGGGAATGAATGACTAAACGGGAAATCCGAGGCGCGCACGCTCCCTGCGTGCGTTAGCAGCGAAACTGGAGGGGCGGGAGAGGGGAGGGAGAAGAGTGGAAAGCGAGAGCTTTCGCACTCGGGATAAGCCCTGCGAGGTTCACCGCTATAGGTACTACGTACAAGCCGGATGCGAGGGTGTAGTGAGCAGTAACAGAGGGCAAAGGTTGAAAGAGCGGTAGAGATGAGGAAAAACGAGAATGAGGTGGAAGGAGGAGGAGGAGGGGGCAGGGGAGGAGGATCAGGAGATAGAAACGTTGAGCATAGGAGTCGGGAAGGAGGGGGAGAGAGATGGGAGGGGTGAGGGGGTGCAGTAACGCTTCGTGAAAGGAGGGAGAGAGAGGGAAGTGAAAATATAAAAGAGAGCGAGATAGTCCCAGGGACGTGCAGCCGGTGCGAGGAGGCAAAACACCACATCTCCCGGTGGCAAGCGAAGGAAGGGGGCAAAGAGAGAGAGAGAGAGAAAGACAGAGGGGGAAAGCAAGAAGGACGAAAAGAAGATAGCGGAACGAGGAAAATGCGCTCGCGAGATGCCGAGTTCCTCTCGTATCGACAACGTGAGATTCCCTTTTCTCGCTGTCTTTCCTATATACCGTCTCACTGTTCCCGCGCGACTATAGTAGTACCCCGGCTTCCTTCGTTCTTTTTTCCATCATTCCCTTTCCGCACCTATATCCTCACCGTCTTTCTCGCCCTCACCTCGCCTCACCTTTCCCTCTTCCACTCTTCTTTCACCAGTTAAGTTTTTATCCATCTATCTATCCTCCTGTCGTTCTTTTCGCTTCCCCTCCTCCTCATCCTCCTCCTTTTGGCTCTTCTTTTCGCCCGAGATCTCTTTTCTCTTGTTTTTCTTTTTCTTTTTTTAAATCTATCCATGCTCCTCCTCGCTCGTCGCCTCCGCCGCTGCTTCGCTCCTCGTCTCTCAATCTTCAAACGACATTGGTACGAAGGGGGAGGAGAAGGAGGAGGAGGAAAAAAAAATTGACGGAAAAAGATTAGTCCACGGTGCAACGGGAGGTGCACAACGCGCGCTGCGAGAGCATAACTGGTTTCGGTGAGCTACGGCGCGCAGCTCGTTGCGGAGCGCGCGGCCGTTGTACGTCTTGGTATTATGCTCCCGGTGTGTTGCTGCCGCGCTGCTGTCGTGAACCCCTATCCCGCGCGTATACCCGAGCACTTCCGCCGGCAGTATTCCCGGGTCCCGGCAGCGGTAGAGAGAAACGTCCGACCTTTCGTCGTGCCGAGCGCTCCTGCATGTATATATGTATACATAGATATACACGTTGGATGCAAGTGTGTATGCACTTTTGCTACCTTGCTCCTGCGGTGCTTCTTCCATGGCTCCCGCGAGCTTCTCTTATACGTACATTGTATCAGGGAACTTGGCCCTGTATAACCGTGCATGAAAGACAGTGGCAAGGGAGAAGGTGGAGGAAGTGGAGGAGGGAGACAGATTTGTAAACCGGAGAGGAAGGAGGCAACGCACGGTGGTTAAACTGAGAATCTTGAGTAAGATAAACAGCAGACAAGAGAAGGAGTTCGAGGTGAGGCGAGAGGAGGAGGAGGAGGAGTCAGAAGAGGAGGAATAAGAGGGGGAGGAAGAGGATGTGGATGATGCAGGTAGGTTAAAGGATGCATAGGCTGCACAGTAGTAAGGACAAGATGAAAGGGGACAGGATAAGGTAACGGCGGATAAGGCGAAGGCGAAGGAGGAAGGAGATGACGAAGGAAAGGGACAGAGACGAGAAGTAACACCGTAGCGAGATATATGACGCGAGAGAAATAAAATGCACCGGGATATATGCAGAAAGGAATGATGAAGAGCCGAGGGAGGACTCGAAGGAGGGAAGACGACGAGCGAGCGAGGAACTCGGGATGCGACATACGACGTACGTCTGCGCCCATACGTTACGTACGTACGTTCGATCTTTTCCCCACTCCCTTCGCTCTTATATATATATATTTCTGACGTATCAATCTATTACCTCCCTCGCGATATATCTATCATCATACTTCATGCTTATAGATAGGATACGTGTACAATACACGTGAGAATATATATATGACGTTTCTGGTCCGACCCTCCACGCAGTTCGCTCGGTCCTTCGCAGATTTGCAAACATTTCTGTAAATCTTGCGAACCCCTCGGCCCTCTCCCCTCGCATCCTTCACCGACATATGTATATACACTTCCTGTATCTCTTTCCCGTTCGCGCGGATAGAGATGAAAAATCACGACTGCAGACGGAAGGATCCGAGCGACAGTCGTTCGACTGTATTCAACCGGGAAAAAGGGGCGAGTTGACGAAGCCGCAAAATTCGAGGCCGGGGTTATCCCCTCTTTGTCTCTTTCTATTTCTGTGTAGGTCTGTGCGTTTCAGTGTTTACATATATATTCGACGCAGTGGATTTGGCCCACCGGGAAATATGCTTTGGTATCGTCATTTTTCCATTTACCGTTGTCAAAGCTTCCGCGATCGCTATGCGATTCGTACACAAGCAGCGAACATTATAATATTGTTGTTACGCGTCACGGGTCCTGGATATTTTACCGCGCGCTGCGGGAACCCGCTCGCGCGTTCGCCATTGTTTGCTTTATGAACAGTTTGTTGCAGTACGCGCGTGACGCTTACGATTAAAATTGCACGCAATATCCTCAACTTTCACTTTCGTTTGTATGGATTTAATCGTTAGTGTAATGCGCGCCTGCAACATTTACGTTTGGATGATAGATTTCCGATTCGGTCGCTGTGCGACAGAGAAAAAGCGAAACGCGAGCCGAAATATTTCATTTTATATTTAAAATCTATCTCCGATTCGGGGATATTCCTCGAACCGCGCATGTTTTTTTTTTAATATTTATAAAAAAGGGTTTTTTTTCAACGTGGCTATACATTTATTTTCCCTTTTTTTTTGGTTGATCGTTAGTATTCTTTTTATATCCCGGATATATATTGTAACGCGGGGTGAAATATTAAATACAGCCCGAAAATACGAATCATATGTGATAAAAAGTCCCTGGCGTAGTTCAGCGGTCAGACCAGTCGACCGACAATCGGACCATTGATTAATTTTATTCATTAATTGAGCACCTTTTCCAATCAGGACTTTTCAAATTTGAAACATTATCCTCAAGTGCATTGAAACCCCGGAAAAGGGCAACTACCTCGCCAGTACCGATATAAAAAAAACCATTAAAGTCATACGCACACTTAGGCATATCTGAATGCCGCGTGTTATTGGCTCGCCGTGCGTTGAAATTTCGTCGCGGCGTCCAACCGGCGTCGCGTGCACCTCGCGCCTCGCGGCGGTGGAAAAGCAGCGAGTGATGCGCGTCGAATCGCGATTCTTCCCAACCAGCCTCAGCATCTGCGGCGGCAGCGTCGTCGTGTGGGAGACAGTCACCTATATATCCACCGGCTTCATACGACCCCGGCGCATCTTCCGCGCGGTTCGTGTCCGCGCGCCGCGGCGACGACGTTCCTGCCGCGCGCTATTCGTCCGCCGGGAACGCGCGCCGCCGCGCGGGTCCTTCGTGTCCGTGCGTTGTAACGAAACTTGTTACGGCGCCGTAGGACGCGAGAGAGATTTGTGAACCTGCGAGAGAGGGAGACGGAGATCTGAAGGCGAAGGTAGGAGCAGCAGCGCGGCGAAGTAGTCGGAAGAGAAGGAGGCGAAGTAGGAGGAGGAGGAAGAGGCGGTGGGAGGGGAGGAGGGGGAGGAGTGGAAAGCAAGCAAAGAGGGTGAGAGCGCGGAGCGGTGCCCGGGCATCAGGGCACCATTCCGGGGCGCACGCGCTCTCGGTCCCTTAACCGTCGGTGTGGTGTGGCGGCGGCAGCGCCGCGGCGGGTGCCGAGTCCGAGCTGCTGTTGCTGCCGCCGTCGCCGCTGCCGCTGCCACCGCCGCCGCCGTTGGTGGGTGATAGAGCGAGAAGAAGAGACAGCGCGCACGCGGCGCGCGGGTCTCTCGTCGCCGCGCGCGCTCTACGGCAGCGGCAACGGCAGTGTGGCTGGTGATCCTATATAGGTTCAACTCTGTAGTCTTATCTCGCTCCCTCGTGCTCGCCTGATTGCTCGCTTGTTGTTCTTGCTCTGTCGGTGGCGCCTCGACACCGCGGCCGGAGTTATAGTAAACGCGGTATACGCGGTATATGCGGTGTACAGTATACGCGATATATATGCGGTATACGCGGTACAACGGCGGTATACACGCGCACGGCGCACGACGTGTACCACGGAGCTCTTCGAGGTGCGCGAACGAGCCGGCGAAGCGCGCGCGCGGCGAACGAGCCGACGGGCGAACGAGCGCGCGCGAGCAGCGGGAAAGAGCGTGTGAGAGCAGAAACCGAGTGAGACTCTATTGCGGCCCGCGCGAGCGCGATATAGCGGCGATGCGACTGAAAGAGACGGAGGCGCGGGAGAGAGCCGCGCCGAGCGGAGGCACCGGCGGCGGCAGAGAAACTGCGAGATATGGATGAGAAGGTGGCGGTGGAGAAGGCGAGGGTGAAGAGGGGGGAGGGGGTGATTCGAAGCTCACCGGGACGAAGACAGAGTTAGGGAAAACAAGCGTTGGTGGGAGAGGAGCCGGCGACTGGCTGTAGAGTCGACGAGAAAAATAGAGGGAGGGGGAGTGGAGCGAGAGAGGCGCAGCGTCTGGGTGAGGGAGAGGGAGAGGGAGCGAGACGCGGACCGAGGCAACCACGCGGGGACGTCGGTAAAATCGTCGGGAGCGCGCGGGACGCCGCGCGGGCGATGCGGGACGGGGGTGGAAAACCGAAAGGGAGATAGCGGCGAAGGAAGAGGGCGAAAGAGCGAGTTAGCGGGGGGGGGGGGGGGGGGGGGCGGCTGGCGGCGCGGGGAGGAGCTGGGGGAGGTAGGCGGCGAGCCGCCGGGGTGGCGCGAGAGAAAATCGGGTGTCGGAGTGGGGGAGACGGTACGGGCATCCTCCGTACTCCGAGGGTTTCCAGGCAGCAGTCCACGGCCCGGGACAGCGGAACCAGGACCCAGCAGCCTCGAGGAGAGACGACGGGACGCGATCTCTCGTCGCGCGTCTGCAAGGCTCGCGCTTACCTCGCGCCACTGTACTTTACGCGTGCTATATATGTGTGTATATATAGATATATATATAAAACACGGCATCTGCCCGTAATATCGCCAACTCGTGACGGCGCCGCGTAAAATCGCTCGTACGCGACGCTCGCATTCCGCGTCGACGCGTTTACACGCGCCACTCGTTCCGTCGTTCGACTCGACGTCACGAGGTTGTTGGAAGTAATTGTGAAATTGAAAAAAAAAAAAAAAAAAAAAAACGCGTCGCGTTGCGGACTCGCCGGACTCGTGGTTTTTTGCGTAATTTTTTTCGTGTAATGCGGCGGGTTTTTGGCGACGGAAACGAAGAAACGTGATCGCGACTGCGGACAGTGCGTTGGAAAAAAAGAACACGAAAGAAAATTATAATAAAAAAAAAGTGACAACGATCCCGGACAGAGGACAAACTTTGGAAACTATAATACAGTTCAGTTCGCGGTGTGACGACGACGACGACGACAATCTCGTCGTCGTAATGACGCGAGACGGTCCGTTTGCTTGGCAAACGTAAATCGAGGAGCGCGAAGTGAATCTGTGCGAAGTGAGGAATAACGCGATAAGGCTGAATCGCGGAGAGTGAAAGTAACGAAAAAAAATCGAGAAGAGAAAAGTGGCGAGAGCCGCGGCCAAGGACCGCGAAGGACGAGCGCGTGGAAGAGCGTGGAAAAAGACGAGCGCGGGGAGAACATGAGAACGGATGCCTCATTCTTCCGGAGCTGCTGCTGCTGCTGCTGCTGGCGCACGTGCGGTGCACGAGGAAGTTACTACGAGTCGACGAGGCGCTCGCAGCTACCGCGTTAGAACGGGCCTCTTTTGTCGGAGGCCAGGACACCGGCCCAAGGGCTAAAATCCCTCCAGGCGATCTCTCTTCAAACTCCCCCTCCCCCATCACTTTCTCACTCTCTCCCTCTCTGTCCTTCTGTCCTTCACTCTCACTCTCTCTTTCTCTCTCTCTCTCTCGCACCTGTCTTTCGTTTTTTTTTCCTCCGCCACCAAACGTCGTCGCAATCCCTCCCTAACCCACCGGTAATTCGTCCCTCTCCCTCCTCCCCCCTCCCCCTCTCCCTCGCACTCGCTGCTCTCCCTCGTATCCATCTCGCTCGCACCTCGCACCTCGCTCTCCGCTTTTTCGTTCATCTCCGTCCTTCTTCTCTTTTCTCCCGACTCGCATCCCCGTCATCACGCGTCCTCCCTCGTCACCGCTATCATCAACGTCAACCGCTTCCTTCCTCTTCTTCGACCTCGTTTCCTTCCACGCGCCGCTAACCCATCCCCCGCCGCCCCCGCGAAAATCCCCCCCGCCGCTACCCCGACCCTCCGCCAGGCACCCGCGACTCATCGTCATTCACGGGACAGGAATGAGAGGCGGCGGCGAGGCTGGATCATCGCCGGTTAACGCGCCGGTCGCTCTTCTCACGCTTCCGCTGTTTCTTCTCGTCATTGGAATCGGCGACGGTGTCATCCACGGCGGCGCCAAGGCTCATCAGCATCAAGGTCATTGTTCGTATGCCGAATAAGATTTTGTCAATTAAGATTTTCGTCGAGTCGACGATCTGAGTCGATTTTTTTTGTCGTTTTTTTTTTTGGTCACGTTTTCGTCGCCCACTCGCCTGGTCGGTTCGTTGAGCATCGCGCAATTCGTTATTCTTAAGAAGAATCGTAAAAACTAACTTCCGCTAATTCGGTATTCAGCTAACGACCGAGTTATGAATAATTTTTCTACTACCTTCGAACCACCCCTTCCCCAACGCAACTCTCGCCCATTGCCGCGAAATCTTTTATGCTTCGATATCTCCTGCGATAATAACAGTCGTTACAGCGTAATACGCGGCGACGAACGACTGCCGGGACCTGCCGAACGGATGTCATTAATTTTTATCATCAACCGTTCGATTCACGCTTCTCGCGGCACCGATCACCCCGCCTCCCCTCGTTGCCCTCGATTACCGGTTTTCCTCTCTTAATGTCGCAATTAAGGGACAGACTCGATTCTCTCGTCGGTCGCTGGAACTCGCGCAAACACTGCGTCGATGTTGAAATCTGACCCGTTGAGGGAATCGAGTGCGGTATTTGAAAATAGAAATATTGGTGAGTGGTTATAAAAAAAAAGGAGAAAAAAAAGTTCGCGTCAGGCCTGGAAGCTGCGACGTGACGACTATTAATTGTCAGGTCATGACACCGAGCTGCAGCGGAGCAGCCAATTTGAGGCTGTATTACGCTACAACTGGCCAGTGTAAACATAAACACAATCGCGTGACTAGCAGTCCGACTCCCGGCGAGCCGCCGCACGTCCGTCAGCCGCGCAATCCGCAAGCACAGCCCAATCGTGTCCACGTTACGTGCATAAATACAGACCTCGATGACGCTTTGTCGCCTGCATTGTATTGTCCTGCGTTTATTGTTGACCAAGTTTTCCCTTCCCAGGACTGGGTTATACAACCGACACGACTGTAAATGTTTAGGGCAATCTGTTTGTCTTTTTCCGCGGGTCCGGTTGACATTTCTCTTCCCGTTGTGCAATTAAGAGATGTTTCGACTTTCCCCATCCTTCGCTGCCACATTCAGGCGATTCCAGCGATTGAGGCAAAAGTGCGAGCTCAGTATCCAAAAGTAGTAATATGGAAAGGTGGTTTGCAATGAAAAGTCGTGACGGGCTTGGAAGTCGTGACGTGACAATTATTGAGTGTTAGGTCGTGGTTAGGCAATTGGTTTGCACGAATGCAACCCGTTCGAGACAATTACGACAACTGGCCAATGGGAATGCAATCTGGATGCACAGCCCAATTCTTACCTGTTCCATGCGTAAATACAGACCTCGATAATGTTTCGACGCCTGTATTTATGTTGTGTTGTATTTGTGTTACGTGGTCCTCCGTTTATTGTCGACTAGTTTTTCCTTCCTCGAGTCATCCCAGGTTATTTAACCGACACCGTAAATGCTTGATCAATTTATCATTCCCACCCTCGGTTGACGTGCCACTGAGCTCTCTCTTTTCATACGCCGCAATCAAGGGACAGCTCGACGCTTCTCCTTCTCACACTTACGCGATTCCTCGTCTGTTGGTCGTCGATTAGATGAGCCGACGATTATACAACCCTCGTATAGTGCTGTCACTTTTGCCCACACGAAAACACGAAAGGCGTTGAGCCTTTCATTAGGGGAAGGGGAAATGCGTGCGGCATTCACAGACCTGAAATTGAAAAGCGATTCTAAAAAAACGTGATAAGCCTGGATACTGTCACGTGCGACAACTGTCAATTGTTGGTTCATATTTTTTATATGTTTGATTGTAACTGATTGAAACTGTGGGATCGTTTCAAGGTCATAAGTTATACGACAAAAGTTAATGCGAACGACTTTTACGCGTGGACGAAACATTTCGTAGTTTCGACAAATCAAAAACACGCGATGGCAGATAAGCCAAGATTTTACGGGTCTTCGTATTCCGATTCGCGGATTTTAAGCATCGAGCTTGTGATACTCGACTCGCGTTTCAACTCGGACTAGCCCGAACAAATTCGAGGACCAACGCAAACACAAACAAAATCGCGTGGGACCTGAATTCCACCGCGCAGCGTCGTCTCGATAATCACCGGGGGCTCATCTCGGATTCCTTCCGCTGCCGAATCAACCCGTGGCGTTGACCGCAATTAAGACGCGCCGAGTAAGTCTCGACGTCGAGAGCTAAGAAGAAAAAAAAGAAAAGAGAGACGAAAAAAATTCATCGGATAATCCGTCGAGACTCCGGGCGTGTTCAAAGCTTCTCGTGTATATTTAATGGTTATTTTTAATTAGGCCAGTCGCGAGAGAGCGAACTTTCGATACGGTCGCCGCGAACCGCAGTGACGTATATTCACGAAAAAAAAGTAAAAAAAAAATCCCCCGCGAAGGTTTTTCCGCGCGTGTCTCGCATCTCCGAACGTCGCAGCGGCATATCGGGGATAAAATAAAATCTCGAGCAAATTATCCGTTATACCCTCTGCGCCTCTCGCGTCTCACGCAGCTTCGGTCGCGCGCATTTATTCCGTCGGGTATATTTACGGTCTTGTAAGCCGCGCGCGCGCGCGCTGGGATTCGGCTTTTACGACTCTTTGATTTCTTTTTCACGCGATGTCGCGCAGCGCGGCCCAGAAACGAAATGGTCCGGTGTATATATCGCGTCTAGCTCTCCCTCAGCTGCTGCTGCGGCGACGTGTGTGATGTGTGTCGCGCGCGAGCGTCAACGAAATCTCAGTCGTCGAGCGACGCGCGGCGCGGTCGCGATTCCTGCGGGGGTTCCGAGAGCTGTGTTCTCTCTCGTCGCGCGCGAAGAGAGAGAACACACGGCTGGAAATACCCGCATAGGTCTACAACACGACGGACGCTCTATATACGTGACCGTAAAGCAAAGCAACCCGGACCGGCGGGGAAAACACAACGTCGTGTCCGTGTGCTGTGCGTTATATATGTATACATGTCCACGCGTATTCCGCGTCGCACACGTAGCTATATATATGTATATACACGTATAAATATATAGACGAGGGGTCGCGCCCGACCTCAGGTGCAAATTTATATCCGTGAAAACCATCGAGGCCAATCCATCCCCATCTCGTTTACCCTCTCTCGGCTCTCCAATTCGAGTGCGTTTCCCGGAGTGATGTTTTCGCACTGAAAAAAAGGAACGAAGCAAAGGGATGAAAAAAAATCTTGGAGCAGCGCGGCGAGGAAGGGGAAAAAACAGCATGGAAATTTCGCACCCCCCTCCCTCCCCTTCTCGTTTCTCTCCGACGAAATAAAACAAATAGAAGCGCGAAGCTGTCGGCTCGTTCTATTTATCAACGCGGAGCGCGTGGCGTTTGAGATAGATAGAAGCCGGTCGCGCGCGCGCGCCCCGCGTCCGGCATCAACAGATTTCCTTTCGCGAACCCGCGGATTTCATTTTTATTTTATTCACCCCTCTCGTTCCGCTCGCTTTTTTCCGTCTTTCTCTCTCTGTCTCGTCGCTCCACTCGCAGCGTCGATTTATAATGAAAAATATAGCGTAAACTTTGCGTTTACGCGGCCGGCGCGGAATCGCCGGGTGCCGGTATTTTGCGGGAAAACGCCGGAGTTACATACCACGTTCGATAAAGCTTTTCCGAATAATTAATTCGTATCGCGCGGATGGGGTGAGCACGAGCGTTTTGCGAGTCCACAGTCTGCTTCGCGCTACTGTTATGCCCCGTCCCCCCTCCCTCCCTCCCTTCCTACCTAGCACCACGACCACCCACCCCCTCCCCTATGCATTGTGCCGCGCGCCACGACTATATACACGCGCTGCAGCTGCAGCTGCAGTCGCCGCGCTGATGCTGCGTGCGCGACGAAGCCGTTTTCACGCGCGGTGTCGGCGCGCGCGGCGTCGGCCTCGGTTCCCGCGATCAACTTGCGCGATATGAATAAAATATCAATGTTTGCGTTGAGCGTCGCTCGCCGCGCCCGCGCGCCTCGATCGAACGGCGTTGCGTTTGTAGTAATTTTATAAACGCGGTCACGTACAACGTTGGAGGGCGAGCGAGAGGACGGGGATGGGAAAGAGAGAGTAAGAGAAAGAAAAATAGTGGGGGAGAGAGAGAGAGAGAACGAGGGATGAAAGAGAGAGAGATGGAAGAGGGAGAGAGAGCTGAGGGATAGCGAGAGATTCGCAGAAAGCGCCAAACGACCGCCGCGGTATATATTCGACGCACAGAGCACACGACGATATTGCCATTGGTATAACGAGCGCCTGTATATAACTGCACAAACGCTATGCCCGATCGAAGCAACGACCAGCGGCGAATTGCAACTGAAATTTGGATCCATTGGAATATAATATATCTCGAGGGCATCGAGGGGGGTTGTCGAGGAGGAGCGAGATGGGAGCAGTGCTCGTCCGGCTCTCGGACTGTACGCGTTGCGCTTTCGAGCATCATCGGTATTCCAATTTCGGCAGCATTCGACGATTTCATTTCGCAACGGCCCTACAGTTCGAGAGATCAAACTACCTCCCGCCACTCAGCTGCCCTCGTCCCCCCACTCTTGCCACACTCACCTTCCCCCTTCAGCCTGGTGCTCGTCCGCCTCGCCGTTCGCTCTCTTCGTTTTGTTCTTCCTCGCCGCACTCTTCGCCGTTGCATTTTCTCATTTTTCCCTGCGTGTCCCTCGTTCGCCCTTCCGCTCCCGGTTTTCGTGTGCCCGATTTTTTTCTCCCCGATTCTTTCCAATCCTCGCCGCGAAGCTTTGTTTCCACGCAAAAAGAATTCTCCGGCTCTTTGCAGATTTTTCATACCGCCAATTTACTCACGCTGAGAGTCGAGAAAATCGCATTTGGAATATTTTTCTTGCGCTGTTAGGTGCGCTCTGAAAACTCGAATGGCTGCTGAGGCTGGGAATATTCGACTTAGAACACTGCGTGCCATCCTTTTGGATGCAATGTTCCCGACGATTTCTCCCGCATTTTGATCGTTATCGAATTTTGTATTTATCGTGAAAATAGCTGAAGAATTATTTCAGCTTCCGTTCGTTTTCAGCTGAATTGAAGCATACAATATTACACTTTTGAATTAAATGAAGGGTCTATGTGAATCGAATCCAACGTTATTACGTAAAATCAAATTTCATTCGAGAGAAATGAAATATTCCGTGTGTTTTCAATAAAATTGTATTTGATTTAAACCAACAAACTGGATGAGATTTGGATTTCGTTTCCTTTTATACATCACACACAGGAGGATTTTCTTCCCGATGATTTATAGACGAGGTTTCGTTGTACCACAGACGTCCGTTATCGGAAACATTTGCGTTCGCCTGGCGCTCAGGAAACCAAGCGAAAACCGAGGCGAGAGTGTAGTCGACCTGTAGGTCGATTCCCTGAGCTCCAATGTTTACGTGAACAGCGTGGCCGCGCGGACTTACGACAATATGCGCTGTACACTGTGGCGCGCGCTGCTGATCACGAAAACCATTTTGCACTCAGCGGGAATCGAACTCCAGGCTCCTGGCTGTTGGCCGGTTATATTGAACCAGCACGCCAGCCACTTGACCACCGTGGTCGTGCCGTGGGTGTAGTCGAGTTAATGGGATTTTGAATTTTTCGAAAAATTGTCTTTATCGCACTAAACGTTGCAAGACTCGAGCTGACAAGCTAAAACGTTTGGCACCGGGACACAAAATCGGTTCATTCGATCAGATCCAACGGCTATTTGGCTGCCACATAATCCGATCCCTCTTTTAAAAAGTTTATGAGTAACAGAAAGCATTGTTAGCAAACTATTCGAACTGTGATTGGTTGGGACTCTCAGACCGAGTCCAGGTTCATTTGTCCTTGATAACTTTCACAGTTCTGTCAAATATCGTATATATTTTTTTTAATCCACTAAAAAAAGGTTGATGGCAGTGTTTTCAGGGGTAGAATATGCGACTTGAGAACGATGGTATAGGTTAAAAGTCGATATTTTGAAAAAATAAATTTCGTGACCCCGATTTGGGCGGTTTTCGGCCCGGCGGCCAGATCTACGATTTCTGACAAACTGTTCGGCCAAAAAAATTTTTTTTTTCAAAATCAACTAAAAAAGGGTTGTAACCGGTGTTTTCAGGGGTAGAATATGCGACTTGAGAACGATGGTATAGGTTAAAAGTCGATATTTTGAAAAAATAAATTTCGTGACCTCGATTTGGGCGGTTTTCGGCCCGGCGGCCAGATCTACGATTTCTGACAAGCAAAATGACAAATTTCCTTTTTTTTTTTAAAGTAACTGTACAAGGGTTTTTCAGTTGCGATTTACCCTTTTAAAACTCCATAACTGGTATCCGTCACTGCAAAATAATTCCCCGTGTTCCATTTATCATAACAGTCAGCACCGTTCCCATTTTCTCCCTAATTTTTCGGCGTTTCATTTCACTATATACGTGCTGACCGATTGCAGTCGATCGCGAAAAATCTGCATCTGTCATCGGCGAAACTATTCACCTCGATTCTCGACCGAAGGAGAGGGGGGAGGGGGCTTCGTCGTGTAGTCGTCGATGGTGACTGATGTAATTTTAGATCCTGCGGCTCGTCGCGCGAACCCGCCGGGACGTCGAACGCCGTAGCTGCACAGTAAGCTCGCTCCTCCGTGCCGTGATTCAATTTAAACTTTAGACAGTGGCGCGTCCCTGTTATACCCCGACTCGTGTCGGCGATCGTCGTCTTCGTTTTCGCGGTTGCGCCTGCAGCCGCTTTTACTCGACGCTCTCAGTCACCGAAAACGTCATAAAGCTGACATGTCCGGCGTCAATTCAATCATCCCTAATATCCCCGTTAGTTGTCCGACGCACGCGGCGACCGAGAGCGTCGGACAAAGAGCTCGGCGAAGCGCGACCGCCGCGTTTCATCTCGGTTGTCGCTTCGGCAATTAGACATCCGTCGTCGTTAATAAATCGCACTCCACGTCGAATTTCAAGAGTCGCTTTCCGGGATTTGATTTTATTAGCGTACACGGATATCATCGGATTAGCTGATGAGTTTTCTGCTCTTTCGACACCTGCCTTGAAATGCAAAATCGTATTATTAAACTGTGCCATTGAATCGCACGACCTGGGCCGGATGTGACCCAGACGCAGTGTTCCGCAAAGAAATGTATGTGTGAGATGCTGGAATTTCATATCACGAGTCTGTACGTAAATTCATATATTTATCCTAGTGGAAAACGCTTCGATTCCTTGAACTCTGGACGACTATTTATGCATTTATTCCATACTCTTTCTCTCAGTGTTGTCCTTGTGTCAAAAGCGTCCGTGTTGTTATATTTATAGAGAACAAATAGTGCAAATGTTATAATTAATTATTCATCGAGGTTTGGCGATGGGAGGTTAATTTAAATTTGATTTTTTCACGTATATATTTGATTGTCCACGTGCAGGGAACAGTTGGACGGTATTGCATGATATTTCATTAATTACTCGTCGCTCTTGGCCGATCGGTGACAGGAAGGTTACGGTTCGACGAACGTCGGGTCAGAGCCGTTGAAAGTGCGCGCAAATTTACGGCATGAAAATGTTCACAATGGAAACACTAAAATAATTATATTACGAGCCAACGAGGATTATGAATAGACTCGTTGATTGTGCCAACTCAACGCTTAGTGGGATATGCTTTAGACAATTAATTGAACAGCCACACCAAGTAGTTGGTTATCAAAGTGCTCAGTTGCGACAACCAATAACTCGGTTAGTTGTGGTAACCGAATCATTCGTTAACACAACCAAGTCCTTGGTCACGTTGGCCAACAACATGGCCGGTCTACCCAATTAATCAACACATATCCCACTAAGCACTCCGTCAGGTAAATCAAGTTGGATGTCAAGTTTGCACTGGATTTACCAACCCACTGTAGATTGTTTAGGATAAGTGTACGAGATGTATTACTGGAAACTTAATGAACCCCTCAACAATATTGGGACTGTTATTGCGATCGATCTATTAATTTATACCAACAAGGAGACCGGAAAAGTTAACGTTTCATTAGCATCACGTCAATGACACACAGAGATTTTTCAAGTTTTTTCTCGCACACCTTGTATAGTATTTTACAGGGAGTTTTCTAATTATTGGACATTTTTCATCAGTCGAGTGGATATACAGGTGAATGACACACATCAACGCATATCTGTGAAATTTTGTTCCGCCCCATTCTTCTTTCCTCATCAGAGAACTTTGGGGGAGGGAGAAAGGGAAATTAAATAAAAACTCTATATTCCGGTCCGTTATCACGTCTAGCTCGAACGCAAATACGAAACCGTGTATACCAGAAATGGACACCGTTCGAACGGAAAAAAATATATATAAAAACAATTTTGTTTCCTCAGAGAGAAAGCTTTTTTTTTTCGAAATAGAACATTTTATCGTGATTTCAGTGGCATAGCGAATGAAACACGCTTCGTTTTATTTGCTATGCGTATGCCACTAATTCGAAAATCATAGTGGAAAAAAAGCGTATCCATTTGTGTGTTTGTGTACTGTGGATAAAATAAATCGTCCATCACTGCAAAATAACTCGAGTATCGTTCTAGTATTTGGCGCGGATGTACATCGTCGAAAGTTGACTTTTCGCAGAAAATATATTTATAACAAAACCAACTGACAAAACTAACAAAGATTTTTTATTGTTTATACTTGCTCATCAGCAGTAACATTTGTATTCTGTGTTTGTAGTTGTATAAAATGTTGACGACTTTTCATTAAGGAAATGACTCATTCACGTAGCACTTTTGAGCGGAAAAACTAGTAGATAAAGTGCTAAAACAAGACAGCAAATTAGAACCCTGCTCAACGTTTCTTCATCACGTTCCACCTTCCGCAAAACTTTCTCTACGTGAAAGCGAAATGAAAGCTTCTTCCTGGAGCAGACTTCACGAAAGGTGTGAAATAGCTATGCAATCTTCAAGGACATTTGAACAATTAGTGATAATTAATGAGCATGTAGACAACAATTTTTACGTTTTTGCTATGCTTATTAATAATTTTAATAATTAATTATTTTTCAATGGTTCCATAAAAATACACATCTATTTGGATACTTTCTAATGACCACATCTAACATACGAATATTTTTCCCTCTCACATGAACTGTCGATGAAATCAATGTTAGCAACGTAGAGAATCGTTCGTTTTATTAATTGGTTTTCGTACGCGCTCATCAGACATTTCAATTACGTCGAATTGATCCGGTGAACAAGAGCGTTCTACCCCGAAGAGTCGAGGATGAACCGTGGAATAAGTAGTAATAGCCGGTGATTAGTCAGACATGCCGGTAATCTCGCGGAATTGCGGAGAGCACCCGTCCCGCCGTGTAATTTGGGTTCAATGGAGTCCCTCGGAGTACTGAGTCACACGACCGCGTGTGCAAATGGAGTCACTCATTTTTTTGCTCCGTCTCTTATTCCTCAACAGACGAATCCAGGCAGCGCAACAGTAGCATATTAACTGTTGACGATGTCTGTTGCGCGTGCGTATATTTTCGGGTGCGTGAGTTTGACTGAGTTCATATTTGTCTGTGTGTTTGTGTGTGCTACGTGAGTGCTCATGCGATAGTCTGTGTTTGCATGCGAATGCGAACGCGTGTTTGTGTGCAGAGGGCAGGAGGTGGTCATTATTGCACTGGTAATGGAAGGAAGAGGTCGTAGTGGCGCCGAGCTTCCGACACCTTATTAGCCACGGTCCCGCTCGTTCATCTCGCGCGCGGTGTCAGCATGCGGGCCGCACACCGCAAGGTGGGCATACCCCATGTGGGTTGTGTGCGGTTCGCTCATTCAGAGGAAAGCAGAGCGTCGGTCAGAGTGAGAGAGAGGGAGAGAGATGCGACGCGCCGCGCCGCACGGAGGTGTGAAAACGGAGTGGAGAGAAAAATAAGAGACCCGGGGCATTTACGAGGAATTACGAGAGCGCCCCGAGGGTCGCAGAGGGTCTTCTTAAGAACCGAGCCTCCGCGACGCTCGTTCAGTGCACATTCCGCCCGCTGAAAATAAGATGAAAAAAAAAACAAAAAAAAAAAAGAAAAACAAAAAACCAGAGACTCTGCACGTGCAAGGGACAAAGAAGATAATTTTTTTGTCTCTGTGTAAGCTGCCGGATAAAACGACTTTAACGCTAATGGAAATGCGATTAGACCCTTCGTTTAATATTACGAAAACATTTTCATACTTAAATTTCTGTTATGCTGCACACGCGTGCGTGTAGCATACATTTTTCAGTTCTATCCGCTAGCCACCCCCCCCCCCCCCCCCTCCTGCTCTATTTCTGCATAGTATGCGCGACGCGCCAGACGAAGACTCTGTATTGCCGCCCAAAAAGGGTCACTGGGTACTAATGGGTTAAATTCGTTTCCTGGGAAACCCCATTTCGTTAGAGAGACCCCGCCAGGGGACGGACTAATGGAAAGGTGGCGCGCTATACTAAAAGTCCCGTTGGGCTTCGTTGTCCCTCTCTCTCTCCCTCCCTTGTTCCCGTATCCTCTCCCACTTCCCTCTCGCTTTTACGTGTTTTCACCCCTGTAGCTCTTCCCCTCCCCCCGCGGCCCCGTCTCTCCTCCTCGACGCGCCCCAACCCCCGTGGAACCCTCTCATCTCGTTTCTATTTCTCTCGTTCCACCGTTACTTTCAACAGTAGCAGGGGTAGCCTGTAGCATGCATTACACCCTCTTTCCACCGTCCTCGTATGCCTCTCTTGCGCGCTTCGATTCCACCGAGGACCACGGGTTTTTTTCATTAACGCGTCGGGTAGTGGTGCAGCGTGGCTGGCGCGGCGCCGGAGCGAACGGTGAACGTCGCGTCCGCGTGAGAGAATCGTGTTCTCTGCTTGGTACAGTGGTGTTGCTGCTGCTGCTGCTGCTGCTGCTGCTGTTGCTGTTGCTACTGCTGCTGCTGTGCCACTAGCGTGGACTCCACACAGGGAGCTCCGGACACGCTAAAGAGAAAAGAGTAAAGAAAAAAAACACGAAAAAACGAAAAAGGAAAAAAAAATTCAGGTAGCTTCAGCCCTCGTGAGCCGCGGGGCGAGATCGTCGGGTAAAGAGCAAATTTATGTAGCGAAAGTGTCAAACAAACTAGGATGTATTAGCTTATTAGACTTATGTGCTCACCGCTGTCTCTCGTGTCCCTCTATCTCTCTGCATCTTCTTCTTTTTACGCCCGTCTCTCTTTCTCATCTCTCATCCCTCTCTCTCGTCTATATCTTTATCTCATTTTCTCGTAGCACCCTCGAGAGACTCCCAGGAGACATTTCAATTTCTACCATTACACGGTGATCTCCGTGCGACCCGACCCCCCGCGTCAGGAATGTCCCTTCAGCGGAATGACCCATTTCCAATGGTAATGCTACACGGGGTAATGGAACTGATGAAACTTGCCACATATCTCGTATAAACTGCCATAAATTTGTGGTACATGAAAATTATAGGGACATCCTGGAAAACATACCCTTATAAAACTGGACGGATTGTAGCTGATGACATCGTAACTTTTGTTACCACAGACGTTTTTGCTTTCTCGCTGAGGGAGATTTCGTTAAATGAATTTCTTTCCCCCAGACTTTCGTGCCGGACTCAAAATGATCCAAGTCTTGACGTACATTTTGAAATTTTCAGTTACCCAACAGTTTTCCAAACGTTTTTGGAACAGTGACAAACTGCCGCGACGGTGCCGTCGCTTGATATATCAGGAGCCCATCGCGTGACAAGGAAAAATAAACCGATAAAATGAAAATCCCTGCAGGGGTGCGCCGACAGCTCCGACTGTTCTTCCTCGTTCATCACCGGTGACAGTGCCAAGTCTTTTTTGCACTTTCGCAGCAACACCAGTTTGGGCTTCTATTCCTCATTCATCCGTATTCTATTTTTTACTAATGTCAGGAAGTTATATTTTGCCATCACCATTTCCATCTTGTTGAACAACACTTTAAAGGCTTTCGGATTATGCACCGTCACAGGATTACGTCTCTATGCTCTGGTTTCCTCCTTTTGCCTTTGCCTTTTGGCTTTCCTTCTAGCTTTCGTCTTTGCTGATGACATCGTTGAGAATATTTGGTGCTCAGTGAATTCAAACGACGTAAAAAGCATTTGATGTTGAGTCTGACGGTGGAATAACCCTGCTAAAACGTTAATAGTGTATTTGACAAATGCAGTTTCTTGTGCTGCTGCGAAAATAGGTTTTCCAACTATCTTTACATTGTTTGTGATTCGTGTATCGCATGCCAGAATCAGTTGTGCTAAAACCCCAATAAAACAACTGTCATACCGTTGTCTGAATTGTCGCCCTTCGTCCTTTCCGGATAGTGCTAAAAGGGGACATCGGACTCACTCGCCGTTTGACGAATATACGACCCTGCTTCCACCGCCCCAACAGCCACTCGGTGTTCTTCCCGAAGTCAATTTTGCGCTCTCGGTCTTTCGTTTCCGACAGCGTGACATCTGGAATGTCACGTCGCTGGGTTGCACCATATGGCTCGGCAATCCGTGCTACATCCTTTTCCCGCCGAACAAATTCTTCTTCATCCATTACCTATGAAAAATCCTTCTTGTAACACACTCCAAAAAACGGACCTTTACATGACAGTTTTGCCGGACGGGAGCGAAGAAATAAAATAGAGACATTTTATGCTGGCTAGCCAGAAAAATTCGCACTCCCAGCGATCACCAAATTTCCGTCCTTCTCTAGCGATAGATCACGATTAGCGATTGCGCATATTGGCAATGGACATTTTGTTTCTGGGCTTATAAATGCCAGTGTGGCGGGATATATCATGGTAAAGTGAATAATTGCTAAAGTTAGCACATATCGGACATGCATATTAATGCGACAAAAAGTTTCAGTCAGAATTTAGCTCAGCACTCTTTATTTGATAAACGTGACGTATAACAGGATTCAAGAGTATAGGGAGAGGAGGGGGTGGGGTGGGGGTAGCGGGAAAGTGCGATTGGTTTGAGGGTATAGCGTACCGAAAGTCCACGAGCCAATATCTCTTGGGAGCGAGCATAATACTGCGAGTTCGACCGATAAAATGCGGTAATGGCCGTGCGAGCCCGGCTGTTCTCGAAGCCGGGGGAGAAGCAGCAGAGGTGCGCGCTCAACGTGTAACACGTTTTCCTTGCAAGCCCCGGAGCCACCGCCAGGGGTTTCGCTGCACACTCTCTCCTTCATTACCGATTTGCATTTTATATGCCACCCCCGCTTGGTCGAGGGGCCTCGTGACGGTATGTAACCCGCGCCATTTTACACAGACATTCAACGTCGCTGTTACTCCCTACTTACAGCGACGTAATTCCACGCACGTAATTTTACAAACTCTCGGGAGAATTTGAAAATACGTAGTACCCCGGGTAAAGAAGGCATTTTCGCAGTATTACGAGACAGCGTCAGACGGATTTCCTGAAAAGCTAACAAGGGAACTTTATACTTGCGATATACAGGTATTCGCCGTCAATACGGCCCCTCTTTGTCCGATACTCTCGGGGATTCATCGCGACAAGCTACGTTAACTACTAACTTTCCGTGATCTCTGACTTTCTGTGATAATGCGAAATTCCGCAGAACATCTGGAATATTCTCGTCATTAGCAATTATATTAATATACACACACAAACGATAACATTGAAACTGATGCTCTGCTCATCCAATATGTCCGGAACAATCATTCACCGTCTGTTATGCTACTCATTAATGTCGTTTCGCGTATGTCGTGTAAACGTCAATCAATTTCTCTGCTGGGAACGTAAAATCATATAACGCTGGCCGCCAATGTTTACCAAAATGTATCTACATCCCAATTTACGACCTAGTCGATGGCAAATTTGCTCGAAACCTGAAATGTCGGGTTGGAAACGGTGCAGCTGGTGGCGGATGCCTAATTACAGCTTATTATAGTCGATAGTTAAAAATACTATTCGATCAATAGTCTTTAAAAATAAAACCTGGGACGAAAAAACGAGGCAGTTAAAAGGTATCGAAGATTGAAGTTAATCGAGTAACGTTACGAAAATACCAATGAGAAACGGAGATCGTTTTCTTTGCCAGAAATCCTAGACCAGATATTAACTCGCAACGTTCAAAGACAACAACTTTCCACACTTTGAGATCTAAAACTACGTTATCTAAAATCTTGGCTTATATAGACAACAGTCGGCGATGCTATGAAATCTCCGTAGTGGTTTGGCGCTAGTGAGTGTATGCAAGTTTTCTTAAATCGCAAGTTTTAACGAGCTATGACGACAAACATTAGAGCGTCGCTTGTTAAGAGTTTTCGCTTTCGAGATAACGGGACTTGAGTTACTTGGCGCATCGGTAATATTTCTCTCAAGAAACGCGCTCACTGTAGGAGCCAAAGAGGATAATATGCGACTGGGGTCAATTGCACCGACGTTTTCGGTCTCGGAAAATTCCGTTATCAGTAAATTTCCCCTGTGATTTTTCTTCACGTCAACAAAATTCGTACTGAAACGAATTTATCCGTCATTCCGTCGACTAACGAAAAGTTGAAACGCAAAAAGTGCGCAAACAACTCCATCGTCCCCCGCGTCGAACTCGCGATATTGTTAGATTTTGATGGCTTTCAATCCTGATTTCGCGTTTCCCCCGTACAACCACGCAGCCTCGTACTCGTTAAATCCTGCAAGCAGAAATGTATTATGCGCACCGCTCGTGCCACGTATAATGCGGGAAAAATCAATTTTCAGCGTCAAAAGGGATTTCAAATTCCATTTTTAAACTCGTGTTTTTCGCCGTCCAAATTCAACGCACAAACAGAAACCCATCACGCGCAGGTAAAATATTTTCTCTTCAATTTTATTTTCCCGCGATTTTTTTGCTATTATTTTTTATATTTTTTTCGTTACTCTATAAATCCTCCGGTTCGGCTTCAATACGATAAAATAATTGTTCTCGTTGTCCGAGCAAATCCCGCAACGACGAGTGTGCACTGACACACAAAGCGCACACACAGACGGACGACTCTGTATAAATTTGGGAATGGCAGTTCGCGTTTGCGTGTGTATACGTCGCGGTGTGTACAAACGAGACGAAGAGATAGTGAACTTGTCGCCCGCGAGCGTTCGAGTGGAGGCAAACAAGCGCGGCTTCCACTGGTTCTTTCGCCCTCTCGCTCTCGTTGTTTTAACTCTCGTTTCTCCTTGAGCGGGCAATTCATTCTTCGGTTGCACTTCTCGCCCGCGGCAATCCGCCGTGTTATTCGCCAATTAATGGCTGACTAGGACGGTTTTTCCGTCGAGCGACGGCGGTGACGTTCGGGCAAGGAGTGCGGGGGTATCGCGTGTATATAAACCCGCCCGGCCACTTCAGCCTCGTTAAAGACGATTTTCTCCCTGCTCGTTGATCGCGGCCGGGTATTCGGGCGAGCTGCTGCCTCGACGACGTTTCTCCCGGCAATGACGTCGTCGTCGACGACGACGACGACGACGACGACAACGACGACGACGACGACGACGCCGGGCTGCTGAGCTGATTTTATCGAGCGAAGGACGCGTGAGTGGCGCTTAAGATCGGTGCCTGTTGATAACCCAACGCGGCTGCAGCAGCAGCAGCAGCAGCGTCGACAACGGCGCTGAAGCCGCTCGAGCGCGCGCCGCGCGCTTTTTCCACCGGTACATTCGCCTCTCATTCAACAAGTAAAACCTCGCTTTTTCCTCGCTCGAGATCCCACGCAAGTTTGCAAAGGATGAGAAGAATACGGAGGGTGGGTCTGGGGTGGGGAAACGTGAAACGTGGCGGGGGAGGAGATAGAGGGTGGGGGGTTCGAGAGTGTCTTGTTATTAAAACATTGCCACCCTCGGGTCTTCTCTATCTCTCTTTCTCCATCTCCTATCCCTCTCTCTCCCTCTACTATATATATCGCGCGATATAATATATACCAGCGGTACCCGCGAAGTATTGTGCCACCCCGAAAAGAGATAAATAGCGCAAAAGTTGAAACGAGTCGAGAACAGGGCGAAAGTCGGGGGTGGGGAGGGGTGGAGGGGAGAAAAAGAGTTTTCGAGTTGCTGCCGCGCGCGAGACGCGGAACAGCGCGAGATTCCTTTCACAGCTCCGCCGGCCGTGAGAAGGTAAACGTTTTTGTTCGCTTCCCGCCGTCGCTGCGTCGCGGCCGCGACGATACACAGCAGCACAGACACGCGGAGTGTTTGTCTAACCTGTATACGTACATTATATACCGAACCATGTATTTCGATAGAGACGTTCGAGTTGCCGGTTGCGCATTTTGCGTGCGATTCTATTGGCCGAGCGAGCGTCTTCCACCGAGAGTGTTACGTGTTTTACACTCTTTGTCAGCATCGCCTCGTGAATCGTTGTTAAAACATTGTTAAGTCTCCGCGCTCTGCTAACCCCCGTCCTTCGTTTTCCATCCTCTACCCCTCTTCCCCTTCCATCTACGCACTATTACCTCCCTTTTTGTAGAGGGTGGGATGGAAATTAGCGCAAGTTTCCGCGGCGCCTCCGCCATCAGCAGCAGCGTAAAGTAAACGACGATAGCTTTGTCATTAATTAATTAATTAATTTCTACGACGGTCACATCGTTATACCCCGCGCCGCCCTACTCGCGCGCCACCCCCGCGTCCTCGTCATTCCCTTTAGTCGTTCGGTCGTTATAAAACTTTACGAGGGCGGCCCCGAGACTAACGTTACCTACGCTACGATAATTATAAAGACGGGCTCCCTCCCCTTACCCCACTCCCGCGCTATCGTTGCCGCGTGCTCCTTCTCCATCTGTGCCTTCTCAGAAACCCCACCGGCGACCCCCTTAAGACGCCTTTAATTCTCTCCGCGCCTTCTCCCCTGTCTCTTCGCCGTCGTGCCATAATCAAAGTAAAATGAGACTCCTGGATGCGGCGTCATATTCGCTCATCGTGCGCCGCACTGACAACTATAGTTCGAAAGTTCGTGTTGGCAGTTTTTTTATCCTGTAAAAATAGCTCGAGGATAAAAATACGGGATGGGTGTCGAGTCGGAACGACGGATGACGAGTCAATTCATAAATATTTTATTTATTTTTTATCCCCTTTTTACAACACTGGGAACAATGACGCGCGCTTACGCTCGCGGTCGGAGGTTAGTCAGCATAGGGAAGAACCTTTCGATTCTCGGCGAAAAAAAAAGTTAGATTTAACGAAGTTTTAAAATCCTATCCGTTGGGAAATTTCCCGCTGATTCCAAATATGACTGGTTTTTACCAGAAAAATAAAAAATTTGAGGAGAAAAACGTGAAAAACGATTTTTCACTTTTTCCCAATTTTGGCACTTTACTAAAATCGGTGTAATTTTTATTTGGATCAATATAATCGAGATTTTCTTCTTGCATTCGAAAGAAAACTCTTCAACGAAGAGAATGTCGCGAGGCGGAACGCGATATCTCGGTTATTCGATTTTTTTCGGGTTTTTAAACTTGACCCTCAAAAACCGCAAATTTTTAGAAGGCCTTGCGCCCTTGCGTTTTTTGCGAAAAAAAAAATTTCGATTTCGCCAAGTTTTAAAACCCTATCTCATCGCAAATTTCCCGCTGATTCCAAAAACGACAGGTGTTTGCCCAAAAAATAAAAAATTCGAGGAAAACTGTCAATTTTGCATTTTGAAAACAAACGAATTTGGTCTTATTTGTTCTGTCTTCGCGCAAAGCGAGGGCCAATCAGAGCACGAATAAAACGGCTTCACATAAACATAGCTGACAGTCACCAACTTTTTAAAAAGGGATTTTTGTGAATTTTGGAAATTTTTGTGCACCATAACCCAATGGCACCGACAAAAAGTCCGGACTGTACCGACAGAAATATCTCGCGAAAGCCGGAAACGGAGCTGATCTGACATCAGGCAGCGAGAATAAATTTCAGCTCGGTCGCGTAGTTTGAAGGGCCATATACCAGCACATTTCGCGGAAACGCGGCCTCTGGTGCGTGTCTTCCTCTCTCACTCTCTCTTTCTCTATCCCTTCGTTCGTTCTCACGGCCGCCCGCCCGTAAATTCCGAGCCATCATACCGAGAGGGTAGGTAGTTATTGCAAACATAACAAACTCCCAGCAGTCGCGTGTCTCGTGTTTCTATACGTGCAACACACTCGGTGTACACAGTCGGTGCACCGCGCTCTGCCTTTTGGGCCGCGCTCTGTGACAGAGTTTTATGAAACCGGAACTGTGCGATACGCCTCGCGCGCACCGGTGATTATTCTGACGAATCAACTTTTTTTTTTCGTCGTTCTCACCCCTGGTGAAGCGCGAGCGCCTCCCTTCTCTTTTGGGGATTCAGTGACCCGCGCGACACCTCCGCCAAACCCCTCGGTTACCGCGGGGTCTCCGCGCGTCGTGCACGCGCGGTGGCGTCCACGAATTCGCGGAAAACCTGTTGCCCGCCGCCGGCACAAGCGGTTCGTTCGTATAGCTCTCGCCGAGCTTTGCGTCCCCCCGGCAGTTACACGCAACGTCGTGGCGTCCCCCCCCCCTCCCCTCCCCCTGCCGGTGTACAGTCGTATCGCCACCTATCTATATGGGTGCCTTAAGTGCGCGATGTTCCCCCGCGACCCTGATTTCCATAACAACGCGCGCCGCACGTTCGAAACACTGCACACAATGTATACGAAATGTTTTTCTCGATTTATTCCTCATTTTATTTTCAACCTTGACTCCAAATTCGTGCGAACGTCAATAATTTGCGAATTATGGGAAATAGCGACTTCTTTTTTTTAAGTTATGTGAAAAAAAAATTGATTTCGTAAAATCTGAAAATCTTATTCAATGGCAAATTTTCCGCTGATTCCGAAAAGCATATTTTATGAAATGAAGCAAGTAAACACTTCAAAGTGAAAACACTTCAAGTACAAAAGGAGGACTTCAAGGCATCTTGAAAAAGACCGCAAAGGTTCAACTCCAAAATCCTGTTTGATCAAAAAACGATCTAAAAAGAATTTCGAGTCATCCCGTGAGATATCGCGGGTATAACGCGTAACTTCGAGGCACCATCGACACACTGGTATCGTATCGGAATACATAAACACGGGTGCCTTAAGTGCGCAATACTCGCCGACCCTGATTTCCATAACAACGCGCCCCGCACGCCCGAAACACATTGTCAGCGAAATCGTCTTCCGTAAAGTGGGATACCGTGTGAAGAGTGAAATAAAAAGCCGCGTGGGCGAAGGGTGCGCGAAGGCAACTTTTGCATTCGGAAACGGCGAAAAAAATGAATGAAAAGTTGGTCGTTTCGTATCGATTGAAGGAAGAAAGGGACAGCGGGAGTGAAAAAAAAATGAATGGGTCTCGGGTGACGGCCCGAAAAAGCCCTCGGAAATATACGATTGCATTATGGCCATTATCCACGTCCGTAGGTACATTTGTGTTTCACCGAGAGGCAATAATAATAATGATACAATAAGGGAGAATGATGTATGAACAAAAAAGAAGGTCTTTTGTTCATTTCGGTGTGATATATCGGACGGCCTTGATGAGCGAATGCCTGGTAGAATAATTTCCACGATGAAAAGGAGATTCGTAACATACATCACGCTCCATTCTCAATCTCCTGGGCTCATTCCGCGGCTCTTGCAAAACGAAGGATGAGATCCAGACTGGATAGCCGGATAAGAAAAGACGAGGTGCACGAGGTGCATTGTTCGCGGGTGATAATAATGGATTACCTATTGACGATTCCAAATATTTATTTTTCCGATCTTCCTTCGTGATACGCTCGTGACTCGTACGTGCACGGATTTATCGTCTTACGGATTAGTTTTCTATAGAGAAAACGAGAGAGAGACTGCGCGAGTCGTGAGTTGAGAAGGAAAGTGCGGGGAAGATGCACCTCATAGAATAAGGGATTTATCGTGAGGAATTTCTGATATCCTCTATAGCACTTACTCGTGCTGCTTTGATCCTCTCTATCTCGTTTGCTCATTCTTCCTCGCCTCTTCCTTCACTCGCCCTCGCGGCTTTCTTGGGTATCAGACAGACGCTCGGGGTGTCCTACATGCCAGCCGAGAGCTCTGGATTTCGAACGGATTTTTTTTTTTTTTTTTTTTTCTCGACGCTGGCTTGACTTAATAGGGTCGCTATTTTTAGTTCTCAAAAATGCAACTGTCTGATCAATGCGAAATCACAACACGAATAAAATCCGATACAGTCATTGAATTCGTTCAGGAAATATCATTTTTACGGTGGTCAACTATGAATACTGAGACGGAAGTAAAATTACGAATCCGTCTCCGGTCCAGGTGATCCATTTATTTTAGGAGCATGCCTCTTCGGCTGAGTTTCGTTCACCGATTCCAGTGAAACATGCGGAAAGCTTAGATATTGGCATGCAAGTTAGACATCACATATCGAATAATTCTGACGCATTGATCCAACCGAAAATGTAGACTCGCACCAATCCACATGCGGTTGGTTTGAACTCTGCATTTTTTACAGTGTCGTCGTGTCGTCGTTTGCTTCCAACGCAAACAAGAGGACGATTTTCATTGTTTCATCCGTTTCCATCGAATTACACTGCAAACACGGTTTGTAAATTCAATGTTCGCTAAAATATGAAATTAACCAAGTTCACACATTAAAACAGCATTGACATATCCTGTACTGTATATAAAGTATACGTCCCTTGTCATATTGATACAGGTACCAGACATTATAATCAAAAGATTAAAACCCTGCATTCAAATTATAAAGTGTGCATAAAAATGTCCAGTCGTCGCGATAATAACAATAAATATTTAATAAATTCAAATAAAAAAATAATAAGCGTAAATTTGAAATTTATGTTTTCAAACCTGATCGCATATCCCACGGATCTTCAAAATTATGGAAAATTCGCTGCCTCAAAAAAACATAACATCGCATTTCAATCCAACAATAAAAAAATTCGTCTTTCTCCTCGCAACTCGCATTTGAAGCGTTGTTACAACTTAACGGCCGCCATTTACGAGCCGCGACTGCAGCGCGTCACGGAAACTCGCAACTGGTGCGACGCATAAAAATCTCGCCTTCCGGTGTTTCTCCTCCGACGTGCGATTCCCTCGTCGTGCAAGTGTTTCCGAGGTCGGACGGCGTACAAAGTTGAAATTTCATGATTCCGACCTGCCGGCTCGACTCGCGGCGAGCGTCGTCGTCGGAGGTGTGGGGGGAGGGGGGGGGGGAGGGGATCAAGCGCGCCGGGCGCCGAGAAAGGAGTAGCCTCGCTACTCCTGAGAGTAAAAAGTCGCGCGGGAGGGACGAGTGTGAGGAAATCGATGGAGCCTCTGTGGGAATCGTTGGAATTCCCGAAAGGGGATTTTCTTCCGGCTTTTCACTTCCGTATTCTCCCCTTTCGCGTATTCCCGGCGGTGCGACACACACAGCGAGAGAGAGAGGGTGAGGTAGAGGAGGAGGGGTGGGGGGGGGGGGAGAGGGCAGAGAGCAACGAGAACCGGGGGTGCTGCTAGAATTGCGCGCAGGGGCTCACGAGACCGGCGAGTGCCTATTCATTCTTTTCGCTGCGGACCGCAACAACAGCTTCGAGAAAAGCTCGACCGCCTCGGTGTGTGCAGCCAGCACAGTACGACCGGTGTGGAGGGGGGAGGGGGGACGGAGAGCCTCCACGGCAGCCGCCTCCTCGACGCGCTGAAAGGAACACGCGAGGATGTTGCGAGGCGCGAGGAGAGAAAACCCGCTTGCTGCTGTTGTGTGTTGCGCGGCTCCGCTTTCCGGGAATCGTTTCGATGATCGACTGTGCTATCGCGAACCCACCCAGTGTACTACACGTATGGCAGGCTTTCTTTTGTATCCGCTTCTCCTGCTTCCTCTTCGCTACTATTTTTTCCCCGTCTCTTTATCGATACGATCCTCTCTCGGTAAGCTCCTTGAGAGCGCGATTCCTGATATTCGACGGGAGAGTCGATCGACGTCTCGTCAACGACGACGTCGCAAATGTCTGAGGTGGATCCTGGGGATGAAGTGTTTTGTCCGAATGCTCGCGAAAATATCTGTGAGAGCGGATTTTGCCGGTATATAGTTTATCCGAGGGAGGAGTCGAGAATATTTTTCGATTTTTGTTGTTGGCGATGTGACGTTTGGGAAAGGTGCACCGTAATATGTTATTTTTTAAGTCCCGACTGCGTAGAAGACGGGAACTATTCGCCAATTATAGTCGGAAATTGTTACACCTAATGACATAAAAATCTATTTGACATTTTATTTTTTTGGAACAATAAAATATATGTGTAAACTCACACGATTATCATCCGATGGAAACATTCGTTTAATTAATGAGAAAACCTAATTCCACAGATTTCCAGCGCATTACACTGTAACATTAATGGTGCGTCCCAGAATGTAAACACCGCGACTTTTATTTTTGTACATGTGTATAATAATTGCTTATCACAACGTACACATCTTCCTAATGGACGAGGCGACTCTACCGCGAGCGGCAATTTATTATTCGGAATACACTAATAATCTCACGAATCCCTCTTATTTTTACGTAACCTGGAATGTAAATTTTACTGGTGCTGTACCTCGTAATTGTTATACCGTAAAGTTTATTGATAATTGGAGTGAAAATTGCAGCTCACACCAGGAAATGTGCACATGCAGTATTCACTTTACCGGAATGAACACAATTACTATCCGGACACCAGTTATTTCCCGGCTTCGCCCTGAATTATTGGTCATTATTTTGGTGTGCACATTTTTTTATTTACACTTTACGTCATTGGCAAATTTGTAGCATTCGATTCGTTGATCTTCTCGACAAGATCATGAATCCGGTAAAAAAATGTCTTCTTAAAAATATATAAAGTCAAACGTTGAATATCAATTCCTCACGTATTTTCACGGCAACTGTGCCAATACATCTGCTCAAAATACTTTCACAACATAGTTGTCTGAGAAAAGAGGGATAATGAGAAAGTCCAGAAATCTCCTTTACATCATTCACCATGTAAACGAAAAATATTTCTAATCCATCAAACAGTCTCCATCATCTTCTAATCAATCGAACCCGTTTCAATAATTCAATTTCTCGATAATTCCTACAGAGACCATATTTTCCACAAAATCTAACATGCGCATTACCGACGAATATCTATTTGCGAATATACGCGCGAATATACGTACAGCAGCAGAAATCGTGCGAATGAAAATTCGTCGAGGTTCACGCGAGTCTTCGGATGGGAAAATCGATATAGTCCCCTCGTCCGCGTTATCATCCGGATTACTCGGCGTTGGGTCAGCTATATAAGGATTTGATAAAACTCGATATCTCGCGAATTTTCCCTCGTACAGGAAAATACCATTCGCGTATATTCCCAGTTAGGGAATCATTTTTCCTATCAGTGATTTTGCCCGGCGTCAAATAACACAGCGCACCGAATGTGTATGTCCCCCTCCCCTCCTTCCACCCGCCCTATCCTATCTCCGAACGACCCAGCATTTCGGTCGTTCGTTCATTTTCCGCGTCGACAAAAAAAAATATAGTCCGCGAGTCTCCGAGGTGTAAATCTCGGTAGCTGAGCGTCGAGTTGAAAAGAACGTACGACGTATATGTGACTGCCGAGTGACGCGACGCAACGAGCGTGGAAAAATCGTCACTTCGACGATCGACAACAACGGAGATGGGAGAGATAGAAAAAAACCGGGAGAGTAAAAGGGGGAGAAAAAGGGGGGAAAAGGGAGGAGACAGAGCCAGAGCGACGGAGTCCGCGCCTCGCGTCACGGCCATCGTCGTTCAGCGCCGTCCTGTTTCTTTCGCATCTTGATGTATCGACACATCGAGCATATATATCGCCGCGGCACAAGCCCATCGGGGTTTTTCACAGACGCGCGCCCAGGCACCGAGCCGCGTCGCGCTTCTTTCCCCGTGAGTGTGCGAATATATGTGTGCGTTCTCCCCGGTGACTCGCATCAGAAAATATTACGCTTATATAGATTAAAAAAAAAGGGACACGAAAAAAAAGTGAATAAAAGCGAAACGAAATGAACAGTCATATTCCCCAGTCGATTCTCGTCAGGTAGCAATAATCTATAAAACTAGGTGGCGTGTACCTGATACGAAAAAAAAACGCATAAAAGCGAGATGAAAATAATAAAAAAAGAAGAAAAAAAAAAAGATAAAACAACCAACGAGACTGATGGACGTTTTCTGGTTGACAGAGAAATTTATTAAAAGCAGTACGAGCTACAGGCAGCGCAGATAAGACAGGGGGAGATTCGGGGGAAAGGAGGAGAGTGAGGAGTGGGGGGTGCCCCCTCCCCCTTGTAAGAGCGAGTAAAGAGCGAAGAGCCACAGAGCGAGCGGACCGATGATTGCTGGGAAATAAAGTGCCCGGAGGGGTTGACACATGGGAAATCTTCCGGGGGGAGGGGAGGGGGGGGGGGGAGCGGGCGTCGAGGACGGAAGAGAGCAGGACGACAACGACGGAGAGGAGGAGGAGGAAGAAGAAGACGAAGAAGACGAAGAAGACGAAGAAGAAGTAGAAGAAGAGAAGAAGAAGAAGACGAAGAGGGATGGGAAAACTCGCGAGGGATGCTTGAGAGGTGTGAGGCGCGAGAAGACAGCAGAAGTAGCAGGAGCAGAGCGGGCGGATGGTACGCAGTAGCCCTCCAACAGCATTCGAGAGTTCGCATACCCGAAGCTACGAGTTTTCCCGACTGGAGAGATGCGCTCACGTACACTGACGTGTATATAAAACGTACAACACAGTCTCAGCTGGTTTTCTCTCTCACTCTCTATTCCTCTCCTCTTTTTCCATTCCCCTCTCTCTGTCTCTCGGTCTGTCCCTCTCTGCTGTCGGTGCCTCGACGTCGGCCCTCCGGAGCAGAGCTCACCTTTTTCACCCTCTACAGTCGAGCGTCGGGTCTCCTGTGCCCCCGCGCTTCCCACTCAGCCCCCGCCTCGCGGCCCCTCACTCGCCCGTTCCGTGAGTACCGTGTAATGGATTTGAGGATTTCCACGCGCCACTGGGTCATAGCTTCGATTTATCTGCCATCACGCGAATCTCCCGCTATAACGACCCATATTTTCTCTCGTTTTACTCGCCCTGTCTTCGCAGCTTTCTTCCTCTCAGACTCATATTTATTTCTCTCTTTCTCACTCTCGCGCTTCCCATCTCCCTCTTCTCACTCCATCTATCTTTCTCATTCTCCGTATGAATAGGCGGAGCTGAAGTTACTAGGTGCCATGGTGATATTTCCCGTATCATAAAAATCTGTACAAATTTGAAACGGCATTACCAGAGTAAAAGAACATTTTCCAAGGTTCGTAATCCTGGAATTTAATTGACTGAAACAGTCCTCAATTTTAGGGCGATTTTTTTAGATTTATGTTCAACTTTTCAGTTATCTATAGTCAGGAAAAGAATGTGGAAGGATATTTACGATATAGGATAACCGTTCATATATAGTTGAATTGACGTTAACATCTGGTCAAGACTATAGTACCTACTTGTCGGTGTCTCCGGGACGACAAGTCACGTCGACGGTAAATCGATCATGTAAGTATCTATGATTGTGACATCGGAGGAGTCGAAGTTTATTTCTTTGTCGATGGGGAAAGAGTCGACGTAAGAGTCGACGATGAAATGATGACGAACATTGTCCACAAGTTTGAAATCGACCCAGTTGGCAGACTTTCCGGTTGTTTCCAACTGTCCTGGTGCAAAATTTGCAGCGCTACTTTGGGGACTGAAAAGGCACTGCCTTGGATGTTACGTGTATATGTTTTGTCATATGCAGGATGTGTATTGTGTAATGCTTTTCACGTTACATGCCGCATATTTTATACAAAGGTGGCTGATCCTCTATTAAAAAGTTCGTGAGCAACCATTGTTGTCGATTTATTCAGCATCCGATTGGTCGTAGTTAACAAAAATAGAATAAATACTATTAGCAAAGAGAACAAATTTAAGATCTATCTCTGACTGCGAACTTCTTAATTGGATGTTCCATTACGACACGACAAATGAAAATGAAAAAAAGTGCGTCGAATAATCCGAGTCACCACTACAATTTCTATCCACGCCTGTAAAGCCACGCGCGACATTTTCTTCTCTGGGGAGACCGGAGACTCAGCGCGCGAAGGTTCAGGTTCGCTAACGGCTAGAACGCGGCTACGCGATTCCCAGTCGACGCCAAGGGAAATTTTATTAAAGGGTTTTTCTGCGTAATCCCGGCGGTTCGGACCTCCCGGCGCGATAATTAAATCCACGCAAGAGCGCAAGATAAAAGACCGCATAAACGATACGAGATGATGATCATAATTTAATTCGAGATACGGTATTCAATGTTACCTAATGATTAGAGGGTCGTGGGACAAAGTTAATATGTGGCATATCTCAACGCGCGAAAAAATGCGGAATTTCAGTTTTGTAAAAGTTCGACACAAAATTGTACCCGTGTTGGCAGAGATAACACAGAGACTCTACGGTTGAAACATGAGGTTGCTGGCACGAACGTAAAAATAATCTCGTACATATCGCAGTAATGGTTAATGATTCACTCTGGGTTGACAGATTTTTTGGTCGGCACATGTAAATTTGGGATGTCGGGCAACGAGTCACGTTCAATGGGATCACCGGGAGGGTAAAAATGCATTTTTTACAACGTGGAACACGATGTGGAAGAGTTCAGTGTTGGATATGACTCTGTTCAATTCGGTCCGACGTGAATCGTAAGGCTGAATTACGAATGCATATTTGAAACGCGAAACTGAATTTCGCCACGATCTAAAATAATGCGGGTATATACATATTTTAACAGGGCAGATGCAAAAAACTGATAAGTGCCGAAGTACTGATAGCACAACGCAAGACTGGAATCCAAGCAGAAATTATCTAACGATCAGGTTCTCTTATCGGTCATTTGGTTAGAAGTTAGAAGACCTACAGAAAAAAGTTCATGAAACAGTTAAAGTTTAATTTTGAGAGAGGTGTCACGTCACCGGTGCCGATTTACTCGACAGTTATTGGCCTCCCGGTTGCAAGCGAGAGGACATCGACCCCTCGAAGGAATTGAAAAAACTCGTCTGAAAGTTTTCCCATGTGTCATGGATCCCCTGCAGTCCGTTGGTATCTTGGCTTAGACGATGACCATCGTGAAACAATAAGCTATGTTCGTTTTCTCTTTTTTTTCCCGAGATTGTCCAGTCAGTCGTAGAATCAGACGACGATTTATTTGGGGATAAACAGATACAAACTCACAGTTTTGTAATGTCCACCGAGCCAAAGTTATCAATAGACACGGTAACGTCTAGACGCCGAGTAATAAAGGAAATTAGTCGATTCAAATGAGGTGCCACGGCCACTTTTACTTTTTCCGGCTGCTTTCGGATTGTACCCCGAATTATCTGTGGCTGCACGTGACGGAAAAAATGTAGGGCCAATTTTTTTTTCAGTCTTATTTACTAATTCCGCAATGGCTTATTTTCCCTGTCCTTCGGTCCATCCATATGGGCAAAGCGGATGGTCAGGAAAACCCGAAAGCGTCTAACGGGGAGTAGATAATACACATTCCACATATTGCGAACAACATCTCATTCTCCCTCACACTCTCTTTCTCTCTCACTCACTCTTTCTCTGCTCAGCCATTCTCCTCTCGTTTATTTCCTCTTTCTCATCACGTTTCATCTCGCAGCACTCGCCTTTCATCTCCCTCTCGCAGCGGCGACATTCGAGCAGTCCTTGCCGCACGTTTCGCGCGATGTTCGAATCCGACTGTGTGTTCCCGCGCCACAACGAGGATCGTAACGAAGTGTATATGGCCTCTCATCTTCCAGCAGCAGCTGTCTGTGTGTACACCGCGCTCCTCGTTCAAACTCTTTGCTCTCTTATCTCGCGATCTACTTTGCAGTTAAAGCGCGAAGGTGCGGCGAACGAGGTGGAGTAAAAGGCGCGGAGGGGGCGATGTTTCGCGAATTCAGGTCGCGGGCTGCGGGATAGGGGGGCGGCGGAGGGGGGGAATGAGAAGACGGCAGCGGGCAAAGGGGCATAAGAGAAAAGCAGGAAAGCCAACCGGGACTGGCAGGAGGGTTGGGGGGGGGGGGGGTGCAGGCGGCAGAGGGGGAGGAACTGGGAAGTATTACCGGCATCGGTGTGTCCCACACTCCGCCTCAGTTCTGGAAACGTTTTGCCAGAGCGAAGCAGGTATAACGCCGCTGGTTTCTGTCTAATCTCGCGGTTCGTTTTATTCCCCCGGCGATTTGTCCGCGAAGCTATCTCGAGGAACGTTAAATCCACCACCGAGGCAATTTGGATATTGCTCGTCGGATTTAAGCTGCGCCACTCCCCGGGCGGCAGCTCCGAGTGCTGCTGGCACAGAGCAGCGAGGAGCGACAGACACAGACGCGCGCCACGTATATACGGGACGTTCTCCGTTAGTTGTGCCACATTTTTTCTTGCCTCGAACCTCTCAGATATTCGCTGTGATTGCGCGGCCACGTTCCGTTATCCTCTCGAAGGTGATGTGCATTTTTGTTTGAATTTTTTTAAGCTATGCTTTTACGAGATGTGTTCTTCTTTTTGTTCGTGTTACTTGGAAATAAAAAGCCTAATGGTGTGAATACGACTTACAGGCTCTTTGGTGAATTTTTTGGTGCAACAAGTCTCGTACGTTTGATCCTGTTGAGGAAGCTTTTTGCGGAAAAGCGAAAATAATACATTCATTTTTGCGAAAGCGGTACCGCTAATCTTGTTCTAAACATGAGATGATTAGCAAGATTTGTACATAAAATATTAAATTCTTTGGAAAATTGAATTAGAATTGAAGGCTTTCCGAATACGCGGCAGTTGCATGACAGTTTTACGGGTCGAAAGTGGCCGATTTTACGACGATATTGAAATAATGGATTCGTGCGTACACAATTGTTACACTTTCATCCCTTGGGAGTACATTGCGTTCATTTTCGTTCCTGTTTTGCGGGGCAGGAATAAGCGCAGCTGCGTTTATTGCAGTGTGACTGCAGCCCGACTGTTCACTGTTGTCCGCCGCAAAACTGCGACACGTGGCATCGCTATTTATGCACGTGATACGAAAAAAAGTATCGTGCGAAACCTAGGCCAAAATTGGCAATCGCGACTCGCGTGATTGGCGAACAATTTCTGTTAGTTTTCATGTGAACATTTCCTATGCGCATATCCACTTTCAAGTTGTATGAAAAAATATGTTCGAAGAGGATCAACGTAGAAATCTGAAATCAATCCCAGCGTCTATTCGTAATATAAGATAATACGAACAATCTCAAAGTGTGATCAATACCGAGGGTCTGAAAACAAAAATGACTCGTCCGACGGAGAATGCCCCGTACACATGTGCACATGGCAGAGTACGGAGTATAAAACCAGGGAGAAAGTGATAGAGAAGTGGTGGAGTGAGAAGGAGGACAAGTCGGACGGAGGCGGCTGCTGCTCCTCTCGCCTCCTTTTCCATCGCAGGCCGCGCGGAGGAGGTAAACGCGCGATGGGCATTGGAGAAAAGCCCTACGGCCGGATAAAGCGAGAGAAAACAGATGAGCGAGATGGAGGAAGAGACACACGACTTCGTCGGGACCGTGTGGCCTAGCTCCGGGACACGTTGGGCTCTAACGACACGGCCGAGGGAGAACGAGCGAGACGGATAATGGCCCCCTCGCGTCGAAAAGTATCCGCAACATTTTTCATCTCGGCCTAGATTTGTCTCGATTCGATGGCGAACACCGGGGCAACCGAGGAGGAAACGGTGAGAAGAAGCAGAAGTTCGAAGGGTCGAGTATATGGCGAATGTGGGATGAGGGAATTGATGACGCATCGATAAGACAGTGAGATCCATTTGGTAATCTGTTATCCAATACCGCTCCCCTCGTCAAGGTGTCTCACTCTTTCCGTCTTATTCTTCTTCGTCTTCGTCTTTTTCTTCTTCCTCTTCTCTTTCTATTCCCCTACCTCCTTTCGTTATCGCCTGGACACGCGATAGAGCTTCTATTAATTAACCATTTTCTCGTTCTTTCAATCTCTCGCGTTATTATATCGCGCTGATCGAGTATCATCCTTCTTGTTCGGGGTCGCGGCGATGAGCCGCGGTATATAGTCGCCTATATACTGTACCACGGTTCGTAAGCCTGCAGCCCGGACGAGGGAAAACACCGGGGAAGGCGAGAGTCGATGATGACACGAAGGGTCGTAACGGAATTATATATTGAGTAATATGATCCTCTGGTGGTAACCATGAGTGCCCGTGGAAATGAGAAATTGCGATATTCCGCTTGGGCAGCTCTGTGCTCTGTGGTAGATAAGAGTGTTTGAGCTATTGGCCGGTCTTACACGGCTAACGAACTGTTAAATAACATCGCACTGAGAAAGACGATTCGACGATTGGTCTCTCTTACGAACAGTCGGTTTGGCATTTACACACAAAACATTTTTTCATTCATATAAAATTCCAAAACTGGACCACGAAACAAAAATGTAATAAACAAGGATGCAAAGTGAACCTTGCGAATTGGTTTTCACGGTATTTCCCTTTTCTATTTATATCAGAAAATATGTTGATCAATACTCGCTTCCGTAAAAGCTTTGGCAAATGAAAAATAACATGAAAACAACACGCAGGAATTAATTGGCATTCTTTATTGATGAAAATACTGGAAACAGAAATTCAACGAAATTTGATTCGCATTTGATTGATTAATTTGATATATTTACATTAAAATTGCATCAACGTATCTGCAGGAACGAGTCAATATTAGTGCTCAGCTTTCATCACGTCACGTCGCGGAAATTCTTCTGTTGAAAATGTTCGATAAGCCATCCGATTATGGTACTTGACGTTCAACGCAAAGTCCATTCGAAGCAACAATAGAAAATGATACTAGAAACTTCAGTGCTCGTAACTTCAGTCACGCGCTGTTTTTTCTGCGACTCAGCCGCGATTATCCCAATCGTGGGGTGGAAATGGTGAGACCGGTGAGAGATGTCGGGAACGAGTGCACCACGAGTGGAGTGCACTGAGGTGCTTCGGCGCGCGAATTAATCGTCGAAGCTTAGAGGAGAGAGAGAGAAGGACTGAGCGGTTGCATGAGAATATCAAGTCCGATGGCCGATAAATCGAAGCCACCTGAGAGCTAATTTCGAACACGAGCCGATCGAGAATCGATTAAACTTCGCGTACCTGACCCCCTCCTACCCTGCGCCCCTCTCTTATCTTCCGCTATACCCCTTTGATACCCGATCGCTTAACTCCCAATTACTCTGAATAACTTGAGAGCCATCGACGAACGCCCACAGAAGAGCTGAGACGACGTGAAGGCTCACGACTTTGATCCTACTTGTACACTGCGCCAGACATAAACGCGGAGTTCAGTGTGCATTATACGTACGTGCCATAGACGTACTACAATATACCACAACACTCAACTGTCTGAGCTAGGGGAGACTGCGGGGTTCCTTGCGCGGTTCCTCATAACAACGACTCGATATTTGCCAGCGAAACGAAAAGTTGTTGAGCCTATTAGGTCGGCTTCTTCGACGGACTAATTTGGAGCATGTTGTCGATATGGTGACAGTTTTTGTGGGTGAAAAAGCCAGACACACGACACTGGCGGATTGATCCGACCATAATAGATTGGTTGGTGTGGAAAACCAACTAAAATTGGCTTTCGATTGGTTTCACGGCACGGACCTTGTCGATCAGGATTTGGGTTGGCTCAGTCCGCCAAGTAGGGTTTTAGCTGAGGCGCGAAGCCTCGGACCTGTTACAGAACTGCAATCCATGGCTTCTGAGTTAGTCACAATATTGTTTCTGAAAATTTATACAAGATAATATTTATCATCACAGGTACCTAAGCTCTCTCTATAATCCTGCTTCTCATGCAGCCCTGAGCAAAATGGGGTTAGAAGACCGTCTCAACTGCAAGATTATAGATAAAGCATTAGTAGGCACATATAACATCAAACAGCTGGAGGAAAATTACAGTACTGGATTGCTGAAAAGCTCCGAGTTCAGTGTCCACTTTATCTGATCCCTCTTTTAAAAAGTTCATGAGTATGAGTAACGGAAAGTATTGTTAGCAAACTATTCGAGCTGTGATTGGCTGGGACTCTCAGACCGATTCCAGGTTCATTTGTCCTTGATAACTTTGGCAGTTCTGTCAAATATCGTATTTTTTTTTTAATCCACTAAAAAAGAGTTGTAACCAGTGTTTTCAGGGGTAGAATATGCGACTTGAGAACGATGGTGTAGGTAAAATATCGATATTTTGAAAAAATAAATTTCGTGACCCCGATTTGGGCAGTTTTCGGCCTGGCGGCCAGATCTACAATTTCTGACAAACTGTTCGGCCAAAAATTTTTTTTTTCAAAATCAACTAAAAAAGGGTTGTAACCAGTGTTTTCGGGGGTAGAATATGCGACTTGAGAACGATGGTATAGGTTAAAAGTCGATATTTTGAAAAAATAAATTTCGTGACCCCGATTTGGGCGGTTTTCGGCCCGGCGGCCAGATCTACGATTTCTGACAAACTGTTCGGCCAAAAAATTTTTTTTTCAAAATCAACTAAAAAAGGGTTGTAACCGGTGTTTTCGGGAGTAGAATATGCGACTTGAGAACGATGGTATAGGTTAAAAGTCGATATTTTGAAAAAATAAATTTCGTGACCCCGATTTGGGCGGTTTTCGGCCCGGCGGCCAGATCTACGATTTCTGACAAACTGTTCGGCCAAAAAATTTTTTTTTCAAAATCAACTAAAAAAGGGTTGTAACCGGTGTTTTCGGGAGTAGAATATGCGACTTGAGAACCATGGTATAGGTTAAAAGTCGATATTTTGAAAAAATAAATTTCGTGACCCCGATTTGGGCGGTTTACGGCCCGGTGGCCAGATCTACGATTTCTGACAAACTGTTCGGCCAAAAATTTTTTTTTTTCAAAATCAACTAAAAAAGGGTTGTAACCGGTGTTTTCAGGGGTAGAATATGCGACTTGAGAACGATGGTATAGGTTAAAAGTCGATATTTTGAAAAAATAAATTTCGTGACCCCGATTTGGGCGGTTTTCGGCCCGGCGGCCAGATCTACGATTTCTGACAAACCGTTCGGCCAAAAATTTTTTTTTTCAAAATCAACTAAAAAAGGGTTGTAACCGGTGTTTTCAGGGGTAGAATATGCGACTTGAAAACGATGGTATAGGTTAAAAGTCGATATTTTGAAAAAATAAATGTCGTGACTCCGATTTGGGCGGTTTTCGAACATTACTCATTTTTAGTGAAAAAAAACGTTAGAAAAAATATAGTATCGTAATAAATACCACAAATTTGTCAAACATACCCTAATCCAAACAGCCCTGGTCTTCTGCATACCACGCATATCGTCGCTCTCTTTTTTCTCTTTCTTTCTAGCCAAAATTTCGAAAATCCCTGAGCGATAATAGCCGTGCAGGCGGCAGTCCCGCGGAGCGTTATAGCGTGAGCTGATGCTTGTTGTTCCGTGCAGTAATATACTATAAACAAACAATGGCGAGTGGGTGGCGAGTGATTGTGCGTTTACGCGTTCCCTATGTGTTGACGCTCGTACGCGGGCAAACACATACATATATATGTCTGCGTATATGTATATATAATATATATACACACACACGTGGAGGCGAGAGCTCTCGGCCAGCAGCGGCAGCAGAGCAAAGCCGAAGCGCAGGCTGCATGCGATTTCGTGATTTGCTGCTATTCATTTTCGCGCTTGTCGTTATTTCCGCAGATTCAACAGCAGCCGCCGCGGTTCCAGTATTTGTCACGCCGGTTGGCAACCAAACAGCTGCGATCGGACGCGAAGCAATATTCTCGTGTAGCGTTCGCAACATCGGAAAATATAAGGTGCGATATACTAGAAATACATCTATATGACGTGTATTAATTTTTTCCATTTTTTTCGTCCATATTATATTCCTGTAGAATAACATAGCTGTGTAGTGTTAGTGCATCTTTTAGTGTGTGCGGATCATTTGAGTTTTTTTATTTTTCTTGTAGAGTATGTTGTAGGATAATGATGTTGATTACTATCTGATACGACTTTGATAATCTTTAAAATTGTGCTTACTATTACCAATGAAATTTATAGAATGAGTTTCATGCACCATCTATTTTGTACGTAAGAGTAAGAAAAAGACAGGAAATTGTCACAGTTCTGTCGATGTGGCTTAGAATACTCCGTATAAATAATACCAGGTATCGTCATCGTCTACTTTAACGTTGATGGTGCGCGGAGATCGTTACCGTGAACGAAGCAGGCGAAGAAAGCTATTATTACCTTTTTCCTTCGGTCCCGGTTCTCCTCGTCCACTTCCACCGCTTTATGTACGGCATACTACCTACTCTTTTTCCCATTTATCCCTGACGTTCGGAGGCGTCCTACCTCATGTGCCCTCTCGGTCTCCCTCGTTTTCCTTCCTGATCTGCTTGGATACTGAACCTGAACGCTGATACCACGCTCTCGCCCATAATGGTTCTCTCTGCTTATAATATCAGTGCACTTATATATGTGACTTATATACTATAATATGTATATTATATACATGTACATGTGTATCGCACAAAGTGTTGTGTGCGTAGGAATATTGTATATATAAAGCCGGATGCAAATTCACCTGGGACGAGTAGTATATTTTGCCAAAGGCTTCTTGTTAATGGACCAAGTTAAGACGCAGCAGCACAACTACGCTATCGATGGGTTGATAAGCGTAAGTAGAGAGGACGAGGCGGATGAGAATTATTTATTCGCAGGAAATTCGTTAGTCGAGTTTGCGAAAGCAAACCGTAAGCTGTCGCGCGAACGAGCGAGTTTCAACACTACTTAGGGTAGGTATTTCCATTTCAATCAAGACTAAATTTGTCGTAGTTACCTTTTGCTCGTAATTACCCTATTCCTAGATTGACAAACGCACGTAAGACGGTATGCTTCGTTTGGTTTAGTAAGGATATATAGTTAATAAGGGTAGATGTTCGCGGTACCTCTATTTAAGTTAGGACTTGTTCGGAATGTCTGCACAAATCGACAGATTGACAGACGCAGATAATTCGATGAACACTGATGATTTCTCGGTAGAAAATCGGACGACTTAGGTTGTGCAATAAAATTGTCAACCGTGTGCACGAACCTCAAGATATCGCAAGTCACATTTCCGCACGCGAAAAAAGTAGTCTTTTTTATTTCGGAGGATTGGATGAACGATTTTGCCTGAAATACCGCAAAATCCAGCGATCCGTGTATTTCGAGCAAAAGCCGAGGTGCATCCGAAAATAAATGAACTTCCGTTGCGGAAAGTATCAGCGATTCTTCGAAAGCTGCCATTCGGGTGAGAAGGGTTTTTCGTTATTTTCGGAGCAAGTGGAAATATCAGGCTTGGAAGGGCCACATCCGAAGATGCGGCTTCGGCTGAATATGGTCGGCAGTGTCAGGCGAGTTGGATCGGGTGGTGGGAGGAGGAGGTGAGCTTGAGTGTCGGAGGAGTAAGTATATACGGTCGCCTCAGGCCATGCGCGATTAGTAGATTAAGCCGTGTTGATCAGACCTCCCGCCACACCGGACTAGCACCACTCGAATAAGCCCGCGTCCCTGCCGACCGTGTGTTGTCGTTGGTCGCTTGGTCATCGGTGTCCGAAGTGGGGGCTTAGCTGGCCAAACAAAGCTAGAAGTATCAGGTAGCGGCCAGACGGCGACACGGGCGTCTAGCACTGTATATACTAGAATCTTAGATTGAGAATGTGCGCTGGTAGCGGACTAGTAAGCGTCGAGGCAGTAGCAACAGTGATCGTCCTGAATATCGAGATTCAATAGTAGATACGATATCCTCGGGTTGCACGCGATTAGCAGATCAAATAGTGTCGATCAGCCGCGGTTAATAACGTTATGTTTACATGTGCCATGCAACATTGCTTACCGTACGCTGTACTTTGGACAAATATTGAGTTTTAACTATGTTAATAGGCAATCGTCCCTGACTTGAAGTAAACAGGTTTGCTTTATTCGTTTTCACATACAAAATATCTCAAATACTGACCAAAATGAGAGAATGGATGACGAAAAAAATCGATACGATATTTCCGGGCGCGAAACATTCTCGTGAGTCAATCATTAATTCCATAATTAGCGCAACAACCGTATACGTGAAAACCGAGTGGTAGTACATTGGTAGTACACGAAAGCGCCAGGGCTGTACACGAGTAGTGCAGGTCGGGCAGTAATCGGACACGGCTCAGCGGCAGTTATGTAGAACTGCGTTAAATAGAAATCGCCGTACTTAGCATATGTGTACATATCAATCCTCATATTCGCAACAATACACTATTTATTCGACACTCTTCAAATCCCACACGATGACAATTAGAGAGAATGGACTCACTGGAGAGCATCGAGTTGGAGTGAATTCACTCTATGGGAAACCCAATATGACTCACCCTCTTGGAGTTTTCTTCGAGAGAGAACCGAGGGAAAAGGGCCTAGTGGAGAGCGTCGAGCTGGAGAAAGTTCAGTGTACGAGAAACCCCATCTGATTCCCCTCTCGGGTGTTTCGTCTTCGAGAGAGAATTGTGCGGAAAGTACCTACTGAAGAGCATCGAGACAGAGGGAGTTCGCTGTATTAGAAACCCCCATATTATTATCTGCGTTGGGGTGTTCCTCGAGGGAGAATCGAGGGTAAAGGCCCTACTAGACAGCGCCGAGTCTGAGCGTGATAACTGTATTACAAACCTCACTTGAGTGTCTCTACGATAGTAGCAACGAGGAGTAAGCACCGACGCAATAGCAACAGTAGCACTGGTCCTGAATACCAAGATTCAATGGCAGATACGATTACCTCGGGTTAAGCGTGATAAGTAGATCAAGCCGTGTTGATCAGTCGTGGTTAACGCCGTTCCTGGACAACCATTTGCGCGGAATCTGTGCATCGCGAGGCAGCACTCCAGCATTTCGACTGGATTGCATTGACGGCACACACATAGTCGTGTAGGATCTGTACACACGCGGGATCGCTCGTTCGGACATGTTCCAGCGCGACTGGTCTATGAATCGGCATTGGCCAGAAATAGCTGCAGGCGAATAATAATCACTGATATAGCCAATGCAGGCAACGGCGAAATGTACAATAGAGGCCACAGGCCAAGCACCGCATAACGACGCTTGGAGCGAGACAGCTTCTCGATTCTGCAGGATCCATTTCTACGTAACGAAACTCTACACATGTAGCTTTATTTTTGCTGTGCGTGGAGGATAAAAAATCGATGTACAAATAATCATGTGAACAGGAATTTCGTAAACGGGGCTTTTCCGGCCAAACAAATCCAGGGGAAATATCGCAAAGTGATCAGACAGATCTATAAGTACAAGCACAGTATATATTAGAATCTCGATTTGAGGATCTTCGGTTGTAGCGCAGTAGTAAGCGGCGAATCGGCGGCAGAAGCAGCAGCAGCAGCACCGCCCTGAATACCAAGATTCAATAGCAGATACGATTCCCTCGGGTTGAATACGATTAGTAGATCAAGCCGTGTTGATCAGCAATGGCCAACGCCGTTTCGGAGCAACCGTTTGCGCGCGCGGGTTTCTGCACGGCAGGCCGACACTCCAGCATTTAGTCCGGATTGCATTGATAGTACAGTCGCGCAGGAGGCCATACACTAGTAGTTCAGGTCGCGCAGTAGTCAGACACGTCCCGGTCTGTGGAACCGCATTAGACGGAAAGAGCGCTGCGTGCGCATGCGACGGTAATAACCACTGATTTACCTCATATAGGCAGAGCAGAGAAATAACGAGCAACGCTCGGAGTTCAAACACCGCCGCGACCACAATTACACAGACGCGTCGATGGACAACGACGAGATACGAGTATAGATTTAGCGCAAATGCCGCGTATACCCGATGGACGAAATTGGTGGTCGAACGCGATAAGTAGATCCACAAGGGCGGTAGTCGTTGGTCAAAGCTATTAAGTCCCAACTGAACGCGGATAACCGTGGTACGAACACGCGTGGAACCGTTGGGCGAAACTGTACCGGACATCTCTCGGTGGGGATTACACGGGGTTCTCTCTCGCGATCGCAAAGCGATGAGCAAGCCCTGGAGCGGCTGGAGCATGTCAAAGTGATTTGGGATGAGAGAGCCCATACAGTAGTTACGATTATACGATAGCTCTGTCTCTCTCCCTCTCTCTCTCTCTCACTTGGACCTAACTCGCTCTCTCTATCTCTCTACCCCCTCCCAGCGGCTCTTTCAAATATGATTAGCGGATGAGACTCACGGGCGTTCGTCAAACATCGCCAACAGATATCATATCCGGCGATGGCATTGCCGGCACTGGGATCGGCACAGAGACGTAATAACGGCGATGATACTAATGGTAGTGGTGAGCGTGCGTATGAGGCCCGTACACTGCAACGTTTATGACTCGCAGTGCGATGACTCGACTCTATGAGCAGATATATATGTCAGCGATACGAATGTGGTCTGCGCTATTTCGCTTCTGCTGGACGCACCGCCGCATATTCTCGTGTGGTACTCGTGCGAAGTGCTACCGCATTCATGCTCGGAAATATCTATCCATAGGTAATTTATTCACTGCAGATGTAACGCAACCCCGCGGCGACAGACCGGGTTAACCGGCTATTTTGGTGTAATTAGTGATATAGTCGGGAGTCAAGATTACCTGTGTTTTTTTAAGGATCCAATTCTCCATGGAAATGAAGTAGAGTTGAAGTATATCATTTATATATCGTCATGCGAAACGTGGGACATCTCGGGGTTGGAAAATATCTCGTTGGATATATCTGGACATTCTTTTTTTCCGAGTGGGAAGACGGGGAGTTAAAATTCCTAAGTTAAATATTTTGCTGATTTTCTGTCTGTCTGTCTCTCTCTGTAATTCGATGAGGTTAGGAAAATCGATGCATAGTTTTCAACTAACAAGTCGAGTTCCTGATAGCTTTCGAAGTTCAGGATCTCTCCATAGTTTTCGGAGTCCAGGTATATCTCACGATTGTTTTCGAAGTTCAGGTGTATCTCTCCATAGTTTTCGGAGTCCAGGTATATATCACCATAGTTTATGGTGTCCAGGTCAACCGCCCCATAGTTTTACTAGTTCAGGTAAACCTGTTCATAGCTTTCGGTGACCAGGTGTAGGCCTGCATAGTTTTCGAAGTTCCGGTCGATCTCTACAGTTTTCGGAACCGAAATCGATGGCTTCGTATCAACTTTGGTGTTCAGAAAAGCGCGCGCCATTGTTCCGAGTTACATTAAATGTTATAAATTCAGTATCAACAAGAAAAAATAGTCAGATGATGTGTCATAGACATTCAAATCACTCACTGACCGATAATACGATTTGTGACTGATACCTCGGAGATTAATGTGAATCTTCGATATAGTTTGAGAGGCAGAGACAGAGAGACACGGACGTGGGGTGGATGGAGATGGAGGAAGTCAAAGCGTCACAAGGATTGATTACGATTGGGAATGGGCATATTCAATGGATGAGAATTAGTTACAGCTGCGGAGGCAGCTTCAGACCGAAGCACGGATGATCCTCTTGATTCATAGACGAACCATACGCACGCCGTGAACCGCAGTTCTCCCATAGATACTACGTTCGAATTTTGTTATATGTGTACAAATTCCGTCAGTGCGTATAATTTCGTGATTACAATTTTTTGCTGTCCATGAAGGGTTGATTTTCAGCGCCAGCATTTCAAAAATGTAATTAATGAAACGACACCGAAAGAATTTTTAATTAAAACGAGCCCTACAAATTGATTCGATGAACCATCGAAATTCATGCAAATTGATGCACGTCAAGTAATTCAGGTGATTTGTGCAGTCAAAAATGAGAGAGAACGAGTGTCGAGGCTGATAGAGCGAGGACTGATTAGAGATTAGTGCCGAATTGTAATGAGCTGGAATACATCAAACGGCTTGTAATTACAGGTGGGTTGGCTTCGTGCCTCGGACCAGACGATCCTCGCGATGCACACACGAACGGTGACACAGAATCCCCGTATCGCGGTGACTTTCGAGTCCGGCGGAAGTCCCGGTGTCGGTGGAAGCGGAGCACCGGGAAACGGCGCCAGAAGCTTGTCCAACCAGCACGGCGTTACCGGAAGCAGCCACGTACCGGAGGAAGCGGTAAATGGCACGTGGCAGTTGCACATTCGTCAGCTCAAAGAGTCCGACAGAGGCTGCTACATGTGTCAAATTAACACGAGTCCAATGATATCGGCGCTTGGATGCCTCGATATTCTCGGTAAGATAAATCGATTTTTCGTTACCATTAAAAATAAAATCCAATTACGAATGATTGACTGTTTGTTGATTAAACATCAAGAGATATAATAAAAAATATATATTTTCATTATTAAACTAACATTGTTCATCGATGATGAATTTAAAGACTTTGTCGATTAAATATAATCACAAATTTTCTTGCTACGAGTTTGACTGTGATAAATACATATTTAATTAACTTGTGACTTGTAACTGTTTTGTCAACAGTTCCACCAGATATTATATCTGGCGGTGTGACGAGCACGGACCTCGCAGTCGCGGAGGGTGACAACGCGACACTCAGTTGTCAGGCAACAGGAAGACCCGTGCCTCGAGTAACTTGGAGGCGGGAACAGGGGGCAATACTCATCAGGAATTCGACCTCCTCCTCGAGTTCGTACTATTTCAACCGCTATACGTTGGCTGTATTCTCCTGCTGTCACGATGCTATAAAGCTCATGTAGCCTAGATCATCCTGTGCATTCTACAACGAGAAGTTCGAGTAGATGAAACCCCGGGAAATCTGTCACTGCTGCAGCTGACTGTGAGAAACCGGTGCAATCTGCTCGAAACTTGAGTACAAACATCCCTCTGCCTCTCCCTTTCTTACTTGACGGAAATGCTAGCTTGAAGGAAAAAAGATATTGCTAATTATTCAACGGATTCTCGGTGCATTATGCTAAAATACGCAGGATTATTTTCGTGGAGAGGTACAGTTCGAGCCGGATCAGAGCCTGGCTTGGGTCGAATGTAACGCTACAGATTTTCTACCAGGGCAGCCTAGCAACTAATGCACTAACGAGAATGGGGACGCGTCCGAGCATCGGTGCCGCCATCTTCATCTCTCAACACTATCTTTTCCACGACACCCCGATTCGTCGCGCCTCCCGTTAAACCGCATTAAAGAAAAAAGTGTCGTCGCGCTCAGGTCGTAGTTGTGTCTCGCGGTTCGCGCGGTAACTAATTAATCCAGCAGCCGGTACTTTTTGCGCGTAAACCGGAAGGCGCTCGAGAAGCGTTTATTTTTAATTGGCCACAGACTGCAGGTGTTCGGGGTATTCGCGTTAGGTGCCTTCATCGCCGCGGCGCGCAAGCATCACCCGGGGTAGTAAAGTCAAGGGAAACTGCAAGCTACCGAGCGGCAGAAGCAGCGGCAGAAGCAGCGGCAGAAGCAGCAGCAGCAGCAGCAGCAGCAGCAGCAGCAGCAGCAGCAGCAGCAGCAGCAGCAGCAGCAGCAGCAGCAGCAGCAGCAGCAGCAGCAGCAGCAGCAGCAGCAGCAGCACTACACGAGTTAATTTAGAACTTTTCAAATCGAGTTTCAACGATCTCGGGAGGCACCTGCTCAAAAGACCTTTGGGCCAGAGATGCAGAGGCTAGGAAAGGAAGCCTCGCGCGCTACCACCCAACCCCCCTCCCCCTGCGCCTCCCCCTCGCCACCCTCTCTTGAGAGTGAACCAGAGGAGAGAGGAGTGGAGGCTCTCTACTTGCTAGTTCGCGCGCTCCCGAGTCTCAAAGGACTCGTGCCGGGATAGGTAAATGTTTGGACACGTTCGGCGTGCCGTGACGTATCGTCTGCGCTCGCCTCGCTCACCTAGCCGGAACGTCAGCGAGTGTATAGCGCCGCTGCCGCGCCGAAGCTTCTAAGGCTCCAACGAGCTTCGTTGCTTCTCTTTAATGGGTGAGCTAACGCTTGTAAGCTCCGTATACGTATTATACGGATAAGCGGGAGCACGGAGAAGCCACGGGCGGCAGAGTCAACTCGAGCGCGAGAACCAAGGGATGCTGAGAATTATTACGGAATTACGCACCAACTCTTCCTCGCTCGCTCTCCCTGAGGATAAATATTTCATTTCTATCCGCGCGCGAACTTCTAATCCTTTGGCCGCGGGCGATGCGATGCACGAGTTGTTCACCGTCAATTTGGACTTTTTTTTTCGTGTCCTCGGGTTGCTAATTTCGGTCCTTGAAATATCGGTGAAAAAATATGGAAAATGTACCGAGATTGGTTGCAGGAAAAATTCAAAGTAATTTGATTGTTTTATACATTTTTTCTTGTCTCATAAATAAGAAATAAAAACAGTTTTGAAAATGTATCAAAAGTATAAATACAATTTACAAACCGTAAATTGCATAGAAATAAACGTAAATTCTCAATGCAAGAAGCCACGTGCGCGTCTCTTTATCCGGCTAAATCTCGTTTATTTTATACAATGTAGGCACGAATATGTTTTATAATTTCTTGTTTTTTGTTATTTTTTTTTATTTCTCACTCGTGCAACAAAACGATAATCCACTCAGCTAAGTACTCGGCGCGAGGGTGGATTAAACGACGTGGAAGTTTTTCGAATTTAAGCGCCGGTGGCGGGCAACGGTTTGCAGGTGCAACGGGGGGACGACGTACGTTTTCTCTACAGTATTCTGTTTTTGCTATGTCTATATTTCTATGTATATCTTTATATAAAATACATATATATAAGGGCGGTGCGGGGGGAACATGGGTGGAAGCTGTGTTATAGCTCTGCCACTGCTGCGAAAGCTTCGGTACGCCTCGTCCAACTCGAACCTCTCGCTCTCTCTCGTTCTCTCCGCTCGACGGTCTGATTCGCCGGCTGACTGGACTCGAAATACCTACTGCCGGGCGGTGTGGCGCGCGGCGGGGCCGGCCCTGTCTGTGGCAAAAAGACCACGGCTACTGAGCTAACGTAGCTCGAGCTGACTCATCACGCATGCATAGCACGTTCGCGGTGTGCAGAGTTCCCTCGGATTTTCCACATTCCCCAGGAGCGGACGCGCAAGTGCGACGGAGAGAGAGGGTTTCGACTTGGAATCGAGAGAGAGAGAGAGAAAGAATGAGAGGGTGAGATGCAGGAGAGAGAGAACGAGAGCTAGGAAACGAGCGAAGAGAAAGGGAGAGTCAGAATTGAGAGGGACAGGGAGGGGGAGAGGGGGAAGGACGCCCGTTGGCGTCGTTCGAAGATCGACGAGCTGGTACTCCAACGTCGATGAAATAGTAAAAATAAAATAAAGAAGACCGAGAGGGGACGGGCGAAAAAAAACGTGAAAAACTGGCTGAAAATAAAATTACCGGGCCAGCGGTGAAAAACGGGTGAGATCGCAAATTAAAAACGTTAGCCGACGATAGCCCGGGGCTTGCGGGTAGTGAAACGACGCTAAAAACTGCTTTGGGCACTCCCGCGGCGGCCTTAAACTTCGCTCCCACTTATATCGGGGCCGAACGGATAAGAAAACTTTTCCTTATTACGCGAATACTGTATACCGTGCGCCTGTACTCCAGTTAGTATACAAGAGTACGAATTTATTTTGCTTCTTCGCTCCTCGTTTTTTTTTCTCTCTCTCTATATCATTGCCCAGAGCCACTTACCACCCGCGGAATATTAGTTTACAAGTTGGTAGCTTTTTTTTCGCGAACCTCGGTGATGAAGGAAAAAGCAACAAAAAAATTGTAAGTGAACGCGAACGCGATGGAAGCGACGCGAGAACCGGGCGCTCATTGTGAGACCGATGTTACAGAATAGTGTGGACCGCAGTGAGATTGTTTTTTTTTTTCTTCCTTAAATACATTTTTGCCTTTGCTACTTTTAAGCGAGTGCGCGTTTCGAATAGTTTTCGGTGTACACGCAGTTATGTTAAACTTTTCGTGTACGAGGATACATTTTTTACTCGAGTCATGCGCTCATCTCCAACATTCGGACCTCAGCTCGACTGTTCGTAAGCCGTGTTTAAAAAAAACGGCACCACATCTCGTGTACTGAAATCTACAAGATTTTTCATTTTTCATATAACGATATAAAAAAAAACAAGAGTGCTTCAGCATCTGCGAAGAATATTCGATCTCCAGTGCGATTCTCTCTCCAGCCTCGGTGGTTCCGAGTCTCCGGGCCCTTTACTTTTCCAGCAAAGGATTTCGTTACGCGCGCGGTTGTCCTCGGTGCCGTTAGCTCCGACTACAGCAGCCAGTCGACAGTGGGTACCACCCGTAACGAGAGCAGACGTTACGAAGTAAACCGACTTCCTCCTTTGAGAAAGTTGCCCCGGCGAGCGCAGCCAAGAGACGCGGCACAGGGGCAGAGGGAGGGGGGCGTCTCGGTGTAAGGAGCAGAAGCTCTTTATAGGCCGCAAGGACTTCCACTCTGCGTACACGCGATTACAGGGTTTCTAGAGTTGGCAAAACTTTGCAACCCTCGGCCACGCGCGCTCGCTCGCTCGCTCCACGAAACCACACCACTCGCGCTCCTGTGCACCGAGAGAGGCACGCGCAGTCCTCCTTCTATCCGCATCGTCGTCGATGTCCGAGCGCAAACACTCTAACCAAGTTTTAGCATCCATAGCTAACCCTTCCCCCGCACTTCCGCCCTCTCCTCCCCTCCCTCTCTCCTTCCCGCCCCCTCTTGCTCTTCACAAACACCGATCTCGGTTCCGGAACTCGTGAGGCGGGAAGGAGTCGTAGGTATCGCCCTCGCAACTTTGCCACCGCTGAATCGCCACGTACTTATCCACTTTAGGAGAATGAATCGCTCGGATCATATCGGTTTACCGCGTTCCCGCTGAAACATGAATGCATGTATCGACGCGAAGGGATATCAGGCGGAAAGAGAGCGCGAGGGGAAAGATGAATCCGCGAGCCGATGGATTTGCGTGGTGAAAAGTCGGCGGTTAGCTATTGCGTTTTTTGCAATTTTTTGTTTCGAATTCGCAAAGTCTGAAAATCCTATTCGATGGGAAATTTGCCGATAATTCCAACCGTTGCTTGTCAGAAAAATAGAAAATTCAATGAGAAGAACTCAAAAATTGTTTTTTTTTTCTGCCAAACTGTAAAATTTCGCGATATTAATCAACGAACTGCCGGTTTCCCAACCACCAATCAGAGACCGAATAAATCGACAACAATAGTTGCTCGCGAACTTTTTAACAGAGGACTCTCCGAAGAGTTTCTTCGCGTGTGAAAGTTTTTTCGCGAGAGAGATAATAAAAATTGGTTACCCGCTGTTTTCTCCAGTTGGGATTAAATTTTGCGAGACAGCATCGGTACGAGACTTCCGGTGGAGTGTCGGTCGTTTTTCTTTTTGTTATCTGCGATGAACTTTTGGCAGCCGCAGAATCGGTTATGTTCGTCGTAGTCGATTTGGAAACGAGCAAGCTGCTAAGGCGAGAGAGGAAGGAGATAAAGATAAAGACAGGGAGCGAATGAGAGACGAGGAAAAACGAGCGGAAAAACACGTACTATGTACGTCCACGCCAGACAACCACACAACGGGAGCGGTTGAGTTGTTGTATAACGAGTGCAGACGTTACGAAGTAACCTTCCTCTTTGAGAAGTTTCAAGCCTGGTGAAGCTCCTTATAAGACGCCGGAGTCTCTGCTTTTCTCCTTGGCTCTTTCTTCGGCTCTTTCACTCACTCGCTCGCTCGCTCGCTCACTTGAGGTACACACGATCAGAGGAGAGGCTCAAGTTGGCAAAACTTCGCAGCCCCCGGAGTTGCCACCCTCGATGTCCGAGTACCCAGCGCCAGTTTCTTCCGCACCCGTTTCACCGCTCTCCAGACTCTTTTTTTCTTTCACTTCCTCGCGCTCTCTCTCTCTCTCTCTCCTTTCCCTTCGACCTGTTTATAGCCCGGAGGCAGGCGGTGTAATGCGGGTCAGCTACGGAAAATTCGAGTATTTATGTCGAATCAACTTTTTTTTTCAAACGAGCCATTTGTCCGACGGGAGTTTCATTTATGTGGATACTGAAAAACGCTCGAAGGTCTGAAAGCTAAATTTTCGACATTCGAGACATTCGAGTTTGGTACGCGAAGAAGTCATTGCGAAAAATAATGGAATATCTCACGGATCTCTTTTCCTGAAAATGAACATTTGTTTCTACGACGAAATCGTCTATATTTCCATTAGCAGTCACGCGCGCTTGCTTGACAGGCGGTAATTGCGCGGCGAGGAACAAACGTTTTCCGCGTACCTATATAAAGCAACGTGCAAAATAACGCCTTGCTTTCGCCGAAATTCGCGGAGCAGTCGGAGCGAGGGTCGGATATATCTTAATTGCTTCATTATGGCGTCGGTGAGAAGCCAAAGCGAGTGCCATCTTGATAGGCCGCCTCTAAATCCTTTGTAATAAGAGGTGGCCCCCTATTTGCCTCCTATTCCACGAGAGCTACTTGCGTGCACGAACACTAACTCGCTGTTGCTTTCTCGAACCTGCACACACACACCACCGCCGCGTTTTTCCTCGCTCGCGTCTTCCAACCCATCCCCCCATCCCCCTCGCGCCCTGTGTCTTCTTACGCTCACGCCCCCATCGATCGTTTACGGTAAGACGTACGTACGTAAGTACTACGTACCTCCTGCTGTGCGCTGTGCGAGCGCCCGGAGAACGGCGTGAAACCGTCCGCCCCGAGATATAGTATAAAGGAAAAGTACGTTAAAAATAGATGGGAGGATAACGAGAAAGGAGTCCACGGGGAAAAACGGAGTTTCGAACTCGTTACAGGCCCGCCACTACCGGCGCGTCACACTCGCACACTCACACACACTGCTTACACTCTCACACAGCTTTTGCACACTCACACACACACACTGCTTACACTAACACAGCTTTCGCACACCACAGTCGAGGCCCCCGCGTTGTACGGTATTACAGCATAATAAAAGACAAGGGGAAGAGAGAATCTATAAACTCGCACGTACGGGTGCGGCCTGCGAGGCACCAAACTCGATTTCAACATTCTCTTTCTACGCCCGCCAACCGACTCGGCTTTACCCCGAGCCGAGCAGCACCCCTTCCGCGTCACTTTATTCCATCCAGATTTCGCTCGCTCCGAGCGTATACACACATCGGCCCCCTGTACATCCAAATATACACGCGCGCACCACGGGAACTGTGTCTTTATAAAGAACTCTCCCCGCGAGTTTGCGGTATTTCTCTCGGCGACCCTCGTGCATGGGGCGTTCTCTGTCAATTGCGATAGCTTTTTTTTAAGGGTCCACTTAAAATTCGTAATTGGCCATATTTTGGTATCTTTTGAGCGCAGTCTGCAATTTTTTTTACATAGAAAGTACGTTCTTGTGTTGAACTTTTGATTTTTATAAATATTTCGGTTTTTATTACCTGACTCAGCACGTGTTACATTAATAAAGATATAAGCATTTTTTACTACCATCTATTTTCAACTCTAAAAAAGTATGAAAATTATGTACAGTGACTATTTTTCGGTAATATCAAAACAAGACCAATTATAACCAACATCTGTGTTAAAAAAGTGTCTGGACTGACGGCGAATGTCCCGTATTTCTCTCTCTGCCTTCCTATCCCTCCGGTCTTGTGTACAGCACGTCGCAGTGTTTTTCCAATCGAGAAACGTTCGTCCGGACCCCGCCAACTCTTTTTTCCTTTTTTTTCTTTCGTCATTTTGCCTCGTTTTCGAGTGGCCTGCCGTTCACGACGCTATACGTATACGTATTTCTTGCCTCCCTCTTCCTCTCGGCTTCTCCCGGCTCTTCACTCGTAAAATTAATGGAGAAAAGAGCCAGCCCACCGCGTCGAGAACGTGTACCTTGTATGTAGTAAGTTTATATGTACTTGCCTAATGCGTACGTAGTCCGCAGAGCCGCTTCTGCTTCTGCTAGGCATGTTAGCCGAGGTCTGCAGACTCGTGTCCTTCGCCGATTTCTTTCTCCCTTTCTGTCTGCACGTTTACAGTGTCTATGCAGTGTCCACAGTGTGGAAGGAAGACCGAAGCAAAATAGGGAAGTTAAGCGAAACATTGTGTGTGTAGGAACTGTATCGATGCTGCTGCACTGCGTTCTGATGGAATTTGAAAAATTAATCTCAGCATCTTTAAATATATACGATTCTCATACGATTCCCATACCCGCAATATTCTCTCGGAGAGAACCTCAAAAGGGTGGAGGATGTAGGAATCAATTAAAAATAGGAAATGGGGTAAAAACCAGCGGTGTTTTATTGCTGCAATTATTTATGTCGCTCATTCATCAGATCACACAGACATCCGAAGAAAGCCGAAAATCCGATTTCCGCAAAAAGTCAAATACATAGGAGATGTGGCAAAACACGGCGCACCATTGGCCGAATGGTGGACCGCGCGGTATATACGATCCCACCTCATCACCGCATCGCGGTTCCCACCCACCCCATTAAGCCCCGGGTAACGTGTCTGGCCCCGGTCACCGCAGCATATTCCGCATCCGCGAGCAATATATGTCTATGTTTTCAGCGTCTGTTTTTCCATCCGTACCATTTTTTGTCCCGCCCCTCTGTTTCTCTTTCGCCATGTATATATACAACAACGCGCCTTCGGTCCCGCAGGTGGCAACAGTTTCGGTGAGTACCAGAACGTCTCGGGTTCGCCGCTGCAATTCCATCGGGTCGACAGGCGACAAATGGGAGTGTACATGTGCATCGCCAGCAACGACGTCCCACCGGCCGTCAGCAAGCGGGTCACCCTCGCCGTGAATTGTGAGCAAACGTTAGCCAAACGATAATCTAGCGAATTCGTTCCACGCCATGCCGGCCATGAGGACACCATGAAAAATTGTCTATCGTCTTGGGAGCCGTTCATCACTTTTCGGTAGAAGAGTTACACATGATTAGTCATGTAAAATGACCATCGTTTTGCGTTATCGTCGTGTGGCAACAAATTGACCGTCATTTTGGGGGTTACCTTCAAATGACAAAATAACAAAATAATCAAGACACTGTTGAGCATGAAAGTGACTCATTCTTTTCGTCAAAGTTTTTGCAAAATCATTTCGGACCACAACGTACAAAAGGTCGAAAGGCCTTTTCGGGAAATTTCATTTTACCACCGCGTCGGGTAATTCGACCGTCGAACAACGGCCACGTGACCGTCGTTCGACGGTCGCCGGAACCGCTTTTACTCTGATCTCATCAATTCGAGCTCACATCACTGTGAGCGAGTGAAAAAAAAGAATTACTATCGACCCTGTGATAAACGAGACCCTCGGACACGCTCGTACTTCGCGAGGCGATATAGCACGGTGAATATTCACCGGGTTCACCAGGCGACCAGTGAAACTCACTCCTCCCCTCGGCTGATCGGAGTCGAGTCTTCTCGAGTATTTGCGAGAAGTACGATATCCCGTAGAAAGGGGCACGGACGGCGAATGGCGTGGAACGAACGTATATTAACCTGGCCCGATAGAACCATCTATTTGAAAATGGGCCGGCTGCGCTCTATAGCGATAGCGGTGGTCATAGTGCTGGTATAGTGGTAGCGCTTCGGCGAAAGGGGGCGGGGGTTGGATATCAAGTAGGAGAGGTCGCTTGTTCTGACACCCTCGTTTCTTTCCCTTATACGATCGTCGTCTCCGTCCGGACATGCACACATACAACACACACAGTCGCACCTGCCGTTAAAGCCACGAACCAGCTGCTCGGAGCACCGTTGGGAACCAACGTGACACTCAAGTGTTACGTCGAGGCTTTCCCAAAGACGATAAACTACTGGGTGAAGAACGGCAAGGAGATGCTGCTCGATGGGTGAGTCAACAATTACGCAAACCGTTGAACGATCATTGAAGTACGTCAAGAATCAGCGTCGCAATATCAGATCTGAAAATATATAATCCAGAAAAATTCCATCCGAAAAAAAATTGTGACCGGACCAGAACTTAATTTTTCTAAATAATTGTTTCATTGTCATGTATGGCCTACTAATTTTTTTCTTTAAAAAACCGTGGAAATATTTGACGTCTCTTTGCAGATCGAAATATAGCATCAGTGAGGTCGTGTCGGGCTACAAAATTCTCATGACACTTCTGATAAAGGAATTCACGAGAGACGATTGCGCCGGCTACAAATGCGTCTCCAAGAACAGCCTCGGATGGGCCGACGGCATTGTCAGGCTCTACGGTTGGTTCTCATCGTCAACTACAAGCGACAGTCGCGGCTAACGTATTCATTTATTTACTTCAAGGTGTAGCACGAAACAAAACGACAAATTGTCTGTTCGCAGAACTCGATTTGGACAATTCGGCGAGGATATCTCGTGGGAAAGACACCGTGTCGATTATTGGTGGTGAGGGTTCCTTCTTTTCTTTCGATCTGTGAATTATAGAAGAGCGACACCGTCGCGTCTCTAATTCTCGTGTAGTGAAAGAACTTTTTCGTACACGTGAAGAAAGGGACCAGTTAGTTCGATGTAGTCTATATGTCTTGCCGATGTAACATGGGGCGTTCTCTGTCAAGGATGCTATCAGATATATCGATCATAGTAGGAAACAACTTAGTCTCTGATTACCCAAAAATCGTTGATTACTCAGAGTATTTGCGTTACTCAAAGTTCCCAAATTATCAAAGAATGATCGACTATCAAAGAGAAGGAAAGGCGGCACCGTAGCCATCATCACTGCAAAGGGAACAAAGGAACAAGACGGCGGGAGCGATGAGGACGATGGGAAGGACGAACAAAGGACGATCGAGAGATAAATCAAAACGCGATCACTAGGGAATAAAAAGGCGTGTTCGGTTGCAGTAACAAAAGACGTTCGGGAGAAAAGACAAAACGCGATCAAAAGAGCAAACAAAGTGTGATCAGCAGAAAATAGGAATCGATGCGTAAGGGCAGCAAAATACGATCGCGAGGGAATACAAAACACGACTGTGGGGAGACGAAACATGATCGCGGATAAGCAAAATTCGATCGGGAGCAGAAACAAAGGCTGACCGGGCGGGAAGAAATGGTGATTGAAAGGCGAAACAAAGACTGACCGGCCGAGAAGAAATGATGATCGAAAGGTGAAACAAAAGATGATCGATTGGCAACACAAACGACTGTAGCGGGGGGAAATGGAAAAATGTTCTCCTTTCGAGCTAAAGGAGAAATAAAGGACCAATAGCAAAGAATCATATGACAAAGTCCCCTTCGCTTATTGTACACTAATAACTACAACAATATCTAATTTAAACACAAACATATATTTACATATTTTTCAAGTAGAGTAGAATAGAGTAAAAGTAGACCAGACATTCGTTTGATCCTGGCAAGTAAAAAATGCACAAAGATCTGCTCATGCTGCAAAACAAACCACGCAAATTATTTTCAAGAAAATAATAATTTTCAACAAAAATAATAAAACAGAAACATTCTCCGCATTCGCGTGAATATCGTGTTAAATTCCAGCATTTCGACGATTCTCTCCACCCTCGTGGTCGCAGCAAACACGAATATCGGTTAATCGCATAATGCCGAGAAGAACCCGTAGAATCGACAAAATGCCGGAACACAACTCAATTGCGCCACACACGAGTGCGGAGATTGTTCTCCCCGTTTTTATTCCCCCACCCGCGATGTGGCGATAAAATTTCGCGCGTCAATCGCGCGAATTATCCGTGAGACACAGGGAAATAATAACGTCAATTGACAGAGAACGTTTCCGGCGCCGCCGCTTCTCTGTGCAAATATAATAAATCGAATTTTTGCATACAACAGGCTTGGCGGAAGCGGCGAGGGGTCGGGCGGCCTCGAGCTCCCGGTTGCCGGTGAGCTCGTCGCGGGCGAGCGTCACGTACGCTCTGGGAGCGATTCTCCTATTGCTGCGAACGCTGTGTCCCCGGTGAACGTGCCTAACGCCGAATCCATGGACAACGATGCCCGGAACGCGATCAACTATCAACAGCCGAAATAATATTGTGCCAAAACCGAGAACGCGGACTGGAGTGTGCGGCTGTGCATTCACTCTCTCACTCTCTCTCTCTATATCACTTCCTCTCTCTCTCCCTCTATCTTTCTATCAATTTCTCTCTCCCTCTCGTCCTCCCCGTCCCTCGTCCCCTCTCCGCCTCCCCCCACCCCTCCACTATCCCGAGCGCGCGCTCTTATAGGATTATCTATCGTCATCATCATCGTCGCCATTGTCACCAGTTCCTCATTTCCGCGCTGATCCTCTCTCCCTGTCTCTCGCCTCCTTTGTCCTGTGGCGAATTACCCGGCGATCGTATATACATATAATTCCTCTCTATTATATAGACATATCGACGAATCTTTTTTCATATCATCGCGACACCTGTACCGTTCATATCAGTCTATTAACTCTGCGGAAGAAAAAGAGGATAGAAAAAAAAACGAAGCAAAGGAAAACAAAAAATACGGCGAGACGGATCGACGAGGAGAATAAGCTGTGATCGACCCCCGCGGATGAGCCCCTGGAGGACGGACGTCGTCCCTGCTGTGTACACGCGCTGGCCGACGAGTTCCGGAAGAAAATAAAGGAGGAAGGAGGAGACGAAGCGGTGGAGGAGAACGGAGTCTTCGAGCACCGATGAATAGGACGTCGAAGGAGCTATAAGGTCTTCGCTGTAAAGTCGTCATATCACTCTCATATCACAGCGTGTATCGTTCTACGCGCGGTTTGATCGTCGCTCGACGGACGTGAAGCGCTGCGACCGCAGCGACACCTGGCGATCGTGGCGCCGCCAATAGCCCGATGAACGCGCCGGATTTCACTGGAGAATGTCGAGCGCGAAACAACCCAGAGCTTAGTACTAAGCGAAAGCTCACTCTCTCCCTCTCTCTCACTTTCTTTCTGTCTCTCTGTCTCACTTCTTCACTGTTCTCCCTCGTATATCGCTACGACGTGCTCTATTAGGTCCGACGACGGACGGAAGCAGAAGCCGCTATAAAAGCTCCGATCCTACGTGCGATCGAGGCCATCCGGCTAACTGTTACACGGGGGACGTATACGTGACGGGCCACGAGCGCCACGGGGACGCGTTTAATAATAAACGGATTTTTCGAAAACTTAAGCCTAACGACTGCGACACGCTGCGTGTCTCGCGAATTTAACGGCTCTCTTTGGGATGTTTCGCGCGTATATTATCGACCAAAAGTTCATACTCATTCGACTTTTTTTTTAGTGGTTCAGGCGACAAGATCTACTGGAATCAGCGAGATTCGAGATAGCGAAGAACATTGATTTTTGATAATAATAATTAACTAATTCATGGAACGCAAATGTTTTCGTAAAAGGGTTCCATGCTAGTCAAAATTAGTTTCGTTACGGTTATAGGTTTGTTCACGGGAAACTACGAAAATCATCGACAACAGCTAAAAATTGTAAGTAGGTGGTTATCCGAAATAAAAAGATAATTAGTATAGATGAAAAAGTGATACAAAATTACCGTCTTCTTGTCAACTCGGGCGTTTCAAAATAGTTTATTTTTAATTGTCAAAATATTTCATCGGTAGTTTTCTGGCTTTATTATTATTATTAAAAATCAGTGTTCTCGATATCTACTTTAATATTAATTTCACGTGGACATTTTTCGTCATGAATGACTCGAATTCCGATGCGAACTAGCGTTTGGATGAGAATGTATGTGTAACACATCCTTAACTCAAACTCGTCGTTTTTTATTATTATCATGTGATCGGTTGTTATGTCCGCGGGAATTAGGTCTACTGTAATGATAATGATAATGAGAATGATGAGAGAGCGAGAGACGATTATATCGATTATAAGCAAATTAAACGTGCGTGCGAGAGCGGATTTCCGCGAGGAGATCCACGCTAAATGCTAATATATGGAGGTCGCGTTTTTTTCGTAGACGCGCTGTATTAGATGACGCGTGGATGTTGTGACGAGAGGAAGAGGCGTTATTGTATTATATAACTACACGTGAACGCGCAAGCTTCGCGAGATTCATGTGATGGAAGAATATATAATAGTTATTATTATTATTATTATCGGCGAAGCGCGAGCTTCGCGAGGTATTTTCATTAATATTTTTTATTCTTGTCTTTTTTTTTATTCTTTCGTTTCCGTGCTTGATCGTGCATCCATTGAAACTCGACTGACTTTCAACCGCTCGGCCTTTCCTAATGATGCTTTTTGGAGTTGTCGAATTAAACTTACAAAAAAAAACGGAACTAAGTACCACTGGCAACTTTACCAATGGATATTAAGGCGAGGACGTCTAGACGTCGATAATTGATGTTTGAAAATAAATTAAACACTCGTACGTCTATATACACGAATCGCAATTATTTACCGACCTGAGTCTCCTGCCTTTATCCTTCTGCGATCCTCAACCGTGTTATGTAGGATTTAAATTCTGGTCTTGGTGTACAGGGAAGTATTCGCGTATTTGTCTTGTTCATTTACCCATGAAATTTTAGCAAAATGGTATTTTTGTGGCTTGCTAACTTTCTGTCATGAAGACGCAAAGGTAAGTCGCATGCCCTTGAGGGAAATATACTTTATATTTTGATATAATACCGAGAATAGTACTAAAATTTACATATAGTTGTTCGAGTAGTTACAGCCCGAAATTACGTATAGTCTTAAGTCAGAAATAATCCTGTACGTATCCGTCGTAAACCAAAGTACAGCAATCAAACCCATTAAGCTTAAAACAGCTCAACGGTGTAATCACGTTGTAAATACAGTTTTACCGCCAAATATGCTCCGAAACGAAAACAATGCATTATCGTCGCTACGCCGCGTTAGCGATCAATTCGAAAAGCAATTTACAACGTAATTTTCACTTACAAAGTAATCAGCCGAAAGATTATGCATAGCCGCACATACCATTCGCCCTCCATCGCAGCGTTTATACTGATTACCGCGTGTAATGGGACACTAAAATATCTAGCGCATAGAATCGAAGTCATGTAATTCTTTCTTCGATCTACGCGTGATTTTCTTTTGTTCGTTTTTTTTTTACAACTAGGCTAATCACACGAGCTGGCGCGCGTGCCCGAGATATATTTGCGCTGCTGCGCTCTTATAAAGCTTTAAAAGGGTAAATCGGAACTAAAAAACCCTTGTTTAGTTAATTAAAAAAAACAATTTGTCGTTTTGCTTGTCAGAAATCGTAGATCTGGCCGCCGGGCCGAAAACCGCCCAAATCGGGGTCACGAAATTTATTTTTTCAAAATATCGACTTTTAACCTATACCATCGTTCTCAAGTCGCATATTCTACCCCTGAAAATACCGGTTGCAAACCTTTTTCAGTTGATTTTGAAAAAAAAAAAATTTTGGCCGAACAGTTTGTCAGAAATCGTAGATCTGGCCGCCGGGCCGAAAACCGCCCAAATCGGGGTCACGAAATTTATTTTTTCAAGCTATCGACTTTTAACCTATACCACCGTTCTCAAGTCGCATATTCTACCCCTGAAAACACCGGTTACAACCCTTTTTTAGTTGATTTTGAAAAAAAAAAATTTTTGGCCGAACAGTTTGTCAGAAATCGTAGATGTGGCCGCCGGGCCGAAAACCGCCCAAATCGGGGTCACGAAATTTATTTTTTCAAGTTATCGACTTTTAACCTACACCATCGTTCTCAAGTCGCATATTCTACCCCTGAAAACACCGGTTACAACACTTTTTTCGTTGATTTTGAAAAACAAAAATTTTTTGGCCGAACAGTTTGTCAGAAATCGTAGATCTGGCCGCCAGGCCGAAAACCGCCCAAATCGGGGCGGTGTAAAAGAGGGATTCCGTCAAATATCGTTTTTTTTTTAATAAATTAAAAAAAGGTTGAATCCAGTATTCAAAAGTAGATGTTTTATAAACAAAAAATTCGGGACCTCGATTTGGATAGTTTTTGTTTATTTATTTATATACGTTCACCCTCAAATTCCTTAGAATCCGTCGAAAAATCCTATACCAACGGGGGAAACAGCACGGCTATGTAATCACGTTGTAAATACCATTTCCCGGCTAAACATGCCTCGTAAATGAAACCATTGGCATTAGCACCGCGCTGCGTCGATCAGTTCGGAAAGCGAATTACCGCGTAATTTTCACTTGCACAGTAATTAGCCAAACGACATGCATAGCTGAATCGCCGTTCGCGCATCACCGCAGCGATTGAACTGATTAATAATTATAATTACGTACAATAGAAATATATGAAAAATTATATCCGAGGAAATTCAACTCATCGGAAAAGAGTCGATGACATAAAACGAGCTCCACAGTTTCGGAAATCAGGAAACGAAAGAATAATAAGAAACGAAAAAACCAAAGAGCGCCTAAAAAAAGTTTCGTAGAAATAACAAAAAAATCTTTTTATTTAGAGAACGACCCACTCGCATCATTATTATTTTTGTCATCTCAATACTCAACATTTTTCGTTCGATATTTGAAAAAGTTATTTCAACCCTCCAGAAAATGTTACAGACACAAAAGCAACAAAACTGACGGATTACTATTGGAAACACGGAACCGACCGTGATTGCCAGGAGAACAGCGAAGCGCCGTAATCACGCTGCGAACGCGATTTCCCCGCGCGCGCTTCGGACACGCGCGCTGCCCGTCAACGAAAACATTGGCGCCGGCGTCGGCCGATCAATTCGGAAAGCAAATTGTAGCGTAATTTTCACTTACAAAGTAATTAGCCGAGAGGCCGTGGCGCGTGGATCGCCGTTCGCGCGCCTCGCCGCGAAGCGATTACCGCTGATTACTAATTGTAATTGGACAATAAGCCACGGCGGTTGCGCGAGATCGACCCGAGGCGGCGCTGCGATCGCGCGTGTTTTCGTTGCGCGTCGGGGGCTGCGCGTAGCCGCTCAACAACAGAGAACAGTGCGAGCGAAGCAGCGAGAGACGGTCGAGCGTCCGTCTTCGTCGACACTGACGCGATCGTTGTTGTTGTTGTTGTTGTTTTGTCCCTGTTTTTCTCGTCGATTCAGCGCGTCCCTCGACTGCCGTCCGCGACGTCTCTCGCGCCTCCAATCGCTCATCGAAGTCGCCGCGAGTGTCGTCCGAGTGAATAAAAGTTCTCCGCGTGCGACGAAAACAACAAGCGGTGACATTTTTTGACAGCTTCGGTCGCTCGTCGTCGCGCGATTATCGTCGTCTCTCCGTCGTCGTCGCGCGTTCCAATGCCTCGGCAAACATGAGGTTCGCGAGGTCAGCCGCGATTTTTCCCATCGCCGCTTCGCTCGCGCGGTGACGAAAGTCGCCCGTTGAGCCCGAGTAAGCTCGCCCGCAAACATCAATAAATGTTTCCGCGCTCTCGTGGCTCGTTAAGCTGAGTCAGCTGATCACTTCGAAAATTCGCCTCCGCTGTTTTCGGGATTCGGAAGAGAAATGGAGGCGAACGGCGCGAACCAAGGTCAGAATGCAAACATCGGCATGGCTGACGCCGGAGACAATGTTGGAAGGTGAGTCTGCGAGAGCCGCAGCTTTTTGTTTTGATTTTTTCTTTGTTTTTTCCTCTTACGAGAGAAACAGAGAACATCTGAGTTTCTCGCCGTCGCAGAAATTTTTCCTTGGCTCTGCAGCGGCGGAGGCTATCGATGCGTTATGTCTGTAATTTTTTGTTCTTTTCGATAGCTGCCTGTTGCTCCGATATGCCAGTCAGAATTCGCTTGACGAGAGCTCGCAGAAACACATACCCAGGGAGAATGGGAAGGACAAGCCGCCGTACAGGAATCATCATCACACGAACAGAGCCTTCGACGTTATGAACGCCATGAGAAAGTGCGTGAACTCTCAATCGGATCGTAGATTTGGTATCGTAGTTGTCGCTGGAGATTGAGACGTAGGGCTGGAAATTTCAATCGCTTTGTTTTATATATTTTAATCATATTAAGCTTCTCACTATTATTTTACGCAGTTAAACTGTGTTTTTATAAAACGAAGGTTTTTATAGAAAGATTTGTCCCAGAGCACTGGAACTGTGATAGTTAGCACATAACATCTTTGTTTTCACTTATCGAATTCTCAAGCAGAGCTAATGCATCTAATTCTGGACTTCTTAGGAACTCTAATCAAAAGAATTAATTAGTCAAGTTCATGACTCGATTACAAATCTACGAATGTGTGTAATGGATAATTCATTCGAGAATATAGCATCATCTTGGAAACTATTTGATTCACTGGCTCTCTCAATTTGATTATAACTAGTAGTAATGTAATTCTTACAATGAGCTGCACAGGCAATCAGGAAAATTCATCAAAGGAACAATCTTTTTGATTGATCAGTGTAGCGGGGTTCGCATGAATATTCACCTTCAATTCTATCGGTATGAAAGTCGAATAAAGAATAATGAATAAGAATAAGCCGCTAATAATCAGAGGTACTAATTCGGACTAACTGATTTTTCCGATGGATTTTTTAACTTGGCAAGGCTCATGGAAAAGTGATTCAAATTTTGTCCACCCTTATCTGCTTTAATCATCTAGTATAACTCGATCTCCTTCAAGTAAACAATTTGAATATATTTTGCCTCTGTCTCAACGGAGAATGGAACTGAGCGAACTAATCTGTAATGCAGGCAAAACTTCCTGTGCGATGTTACACTGGTTGCCGACGGCGGTGCAGACGTTCCGGCGCACAAAATGGTCCTGGCAGCCTGCAGTCCGTATTTCTACGCGATGTTCACGAGTTTCGAGGAGCGAGATCAGCAACGCATAAAGTTGCAAGGCGTGGATCACGCGGCTCTCGAGCTGCTGGTCGATTACGTCTATTCCGCGGAGGTTCACGTTACCGAGGAAAACGTACAAGTTTTGTTGCCGGCGGCGAATCTTCTACAGCTGACGGATGTTCGCGACGCTTGCTGCGACTTTCTACAGGCCCAGTTGCACCCCTCGAATTGTTTAGGAATTCGGGCGTTCGCCGATCTTCACGGATGCCTGGAGCTATTGGCGCACGCCGATAGTTACATCGAACAGCATTTTTCGTAAGAACACTCATCTTTGATTAACTTTAATGTCGATTCGTCATTTCAGACCCGAAAAGTGAATGTATTCATACTAAGCGCCAGGGGTACCGCAGCTTCGCCACAGGCTCTGTTAAAGATTCAAATTAAAACAACGTATGCTCTTTTTAGAGATGTGGTCGAGGGCGAGGAATTCTTGACGCTCGCGCCTCAACAGGTAGCGACTCTGATCTGCAGTGATCGTCTGACGGTTCCATCGGAGGAGAAAGTGTTCGAATGCGTGATATCTTGGGTGCATTCGGATCTAGAGAAGCGTCAGGGATTTTTAGCTCAGCTCATGGAGCACGTGCGATTGCCGTTACTGTCCCAAGATTATCTGGTGCAGCGCGTGGAGGAGGAGCCTCTGCTTAAAGCGAGCTTACAATGTAAACACACATTCATGTATCGGATTTTTTTTTGTTAACATTCCGTATCTGGAAGTTCTATATAACAATATTTCGGGATGAAAACGAAATATAGGCAAGCGACCAAAAAGTACTTTTATGAACAGTCACTCGGAAAGTTACATTCCATCGTATTTTTTCAATATATATTTTTTATAATAATATAATTAACTAAAATTGCCTATATCGGACTACCGGAGAATTTATCGAATGTTTCTCTCAATTTAGGCAAAGACTTTTTGATCGAAGCGCTGAAGTATCATTTGCTGAAGGGCGAACAGAAGTCACTGTTCAAATCACCGAGAACGAAACCGAGACAACCGCGTGGATTGCCCAAAGTTTTGCTCGTCGTTGGAGGTCAAGCCCCGAAGGCTATTAGAAGCGTCGAGTGCTACGATTTCAAAGAGGAACAGTGGTACCAGGTTTCCGAACTGCCAACGCGACGTTGCAGAGCCGGTGAGTAATTATTCGATAATCTTTCACTGTTTTCGTACATTTTGTCCAAAGTAAAAATTTGTGAACTTGGTCATTAATGTCACAGGGTTATCCGTTCTCGGCGGTCGCGTTTACGCTGTCGGAGGTTTCAATGGATCGCAGAGAATACGGACCGTCGATGTTTATGACGCCGCGGCCGATCAGTGGTCGGCGTGTTCGGGAATGGAAGCAAAAAGATCCACATTGGGCGTTGCGGTTCTCGGCAACTGCATATATGCTGTAATAATTTTATTTGTCTTGCATGAACATAAAATAACGACACAGCGATACCAAAAAAAAAACACGCTTCAGTACTAAAGATTTTTCAGGATCTTAGGATCTTAGATAGAACTATTGTGTCCGTCAATGCTCAGACCTTAGCAATTCTCGTGCAGACTGATCTGTAATCAACAGGTCAAGTGCACTTAACGTAACTCGCGTATATCAGTCGCCGTTTGTATAATTTGAAACCCTCCGCAGGTCGGTGGATTCGACGGTTCGTACGGACTGAATTCAGCTGAAGTTTACGATCCGCGAACGCACGAATGGAGGATGATCTCGCCCATGTCTACGCGACGAAGCAGCGTAGGAGTCGGCGTCGTAAAAGGGCTCCTTTACGCGGTAATTACATCGTAAAGCCGGCGCTCGGCTTTCGCGCGGGCGAACTTCTCGTGTAATGTCGGGGTTCCGGTCTTAAAGGCAACGATTCGATTTAAGGTCGGCGGCTACGACGGAGCCTCCCGCATGTGCCTGTCGAGCGTCGAGTGTTACAATCCCGAGAAGGATAAGTGGAAGTCGGTGCCGGACATGTCCGCGCGGAGAAGTGGCGCCGGGGTCGGCGTTCTCGATGGAATACTCTACGCGGTCGGCGGACACGACGGTCCGCTCGTGCGAAAGAGCGTCGAGGCATTCAACCCGGAGACGAATCAATGGACTTCGGTCAGTGACATGACGCTTTGTCGACGAAATGCGGGTACGTTTGACTGCTTTTATTTCCACTACTATCTCGTTTCGTGCTCTGGTAAAAAATAAAAGCAAATGGAGCACATAGCAAAAATGATAATGAATTATTGTATATAATTGACAAATGACTAAGCGAAACTCATTATTTTTTTTAGGTGTCGTCGCTTTGAACGGTCTGTTATACGTGGTGGGAGGCGACGACGGTTCCTCGAATCTCGCGTCGGTGGAGGTGTACTCGCCTCGCACGGACACGTGGACGACGCTGCCGAGTTGCATGGGAATCGGTCGCAGCTACGCGGGCGTGGTGATAATCGACAAGCCGCAAGCGCCGCCGGCGACGATGTGAGGTCTGCAAACCGCTGGGCATACGTCAGACGATAAAGCGGACCCGAACGGCGATGCGTCAGAGTCATCGCGGGAACCCGCGCCCAGCGGTGGTGCACAACAGGCCCAAAACGTCGATCAGAATTCGTCCCTTCAGCGCGTCGGTCACGTGTGCGAGGGTGCGCGCTGCCCGTGCCAGAGATACGAGAACGGCGAGTTAGCACTGGTCGTGATGAACCGCAACAGAAATCCGGGCATTCTGGATCGCGAGGATTGCTACCAGAACGTGGCGCGAGGACCTCAACAGCAGCAGCAGCAGCGGATCTATCAGAATCGCGGAAACAACGGCTCAGTTATGAATCCTAATTTCCTGAATCCCCAGTACCAGAATCCTGTCGATCTGCTGCGAAACTATCAGCGAAACGGTCGCGTTCACGAGCCCGAGGAGAACATCTACGAGAGGCTGGACGGCGAGGAGGAGGACGAGGAGAACGATCCGCGCGCGGAGGGTGTGAGGAACGAGAATCCAGCGGCGGCCGTCGATCCGAGCGACGATAATCACACGTACGAGAGAATCGACAACAGACCCTGGTATCGCGGTGGCGCCGGCAACTCGAATCGCGGAAACAATTATCCGCCCCCGAGCCACTTGCCAAGTGCGAATTTTTGGAACTTCATCGATCCGGGCAATCACAATGCCTACGATCATCCGCGATACGTCAATCCGAAGTCGCGGGCGCTTGATAGTCAGGCCTGCGTCAATCGGTTGGGTCGACTCGGTCGAAATTGCTTCTCCAGCGAGAACATCGCGTCCGCGACGTCGAGTTCGCGGCGCTACGTCTATCAGTTGGGTCACAATCGGATGTGCCAGTCGTGCGCGCGATTCCCGTTCATGTACCGAGACGCGCGCTACGTGTGTCAGCACTGCAACAGCTTTCACGAGAGACTGCGCTACTACGAGCCCGGGAATCCCGCGGGAACGCTGGGAAATTCGCGTCACTACATCTATCAAGTGCCGCGAAGTTGTCGGTGCGCGTTCTGTCGGGGCGAATATCAGTACGCGAGATTTCCGATGAACTCGAGTCGCCTGGCGGAGAGTTTCCGACGCGACTGTCAGTGTCGCAATCCCGCGAGCTGCAGTTGCCGGAGCAGAATGATGTCGAGCTCGAATTCGGCGATCTACATCGGTAGAATCGATCGCGTGGGTCTCGTGCAGTCGGTGAACAATCCGTTGTACTCGAGTCCGACGATCTACATCGGTAGGATCGACAGACCGTGCGCTTCGGTGTTGGCCAATGGTTCGGCAACGACGGCGGCAAATTCTGCGGAGTCTGGTGGGGCGAGCGGTGCCGCCGCGGCGCCGGTGCCGTCCACTTCGAACGAGCCGAGCACCTCGACGAATCAACGGGCTGGGACGAGTAGTGTCGCAGGCCCGTCGACCTCGGGGACTTCATCGGTGTGCCCGATCGGTCAGAGCATCGAGAGACAGCACGTTTGCGACGATTCGTGCATCAGGAGTCATCCGGGCAATGTCACCGGGGTCTGCCAGTTTTTGGGACGCAGCGAGCGGCCGGATTGTCACAACGGACGCGTGTCACTTCACTGGTGGTTCGTGAACAGGTGGCTGCCGACGTGGGGCTCGCAGAGTACCGAGAGAAACGCGCAGCCGACGCCAGCGACGCCACCGGTGGTCGCCGCGGAACCGGCGGCTCCCAGAGCGGAAGAACCGCGGGAGCCGCAAGAGAGTGATACCGAGGAATCTCGAGATTAAGACCCTTGTATGTTGTGGTCAGTCCCTTTCAGTCCACGATTCCTGCATCAGTAGTCGTCCGGGGAACGTCACTGAGACTTGTCCCTTTTTGATTGGAACGAAGCAAACGTTCTGATTGACACGAGGCTTCTCTAATTGGTGGTTCGCGACAGAAATGTGCCGCTGTCGTCGCCGGTGGTCGCCCCGGAACGACTCCCAGAGCGAAACAACCACCGAAGCCTCAGGCGAGCAATACTCGAGGTATCTCGAGATTAAAGTCCACGGCACTTACGTGTTGCGATGTGATTTCTCGGTATCGCGTATCATTCCCTCGGGAGCTTAGAGGAGTTTGCGATGTACAGCCCCGAGAGAAGTGAGACTGCGGAATGCTTTGCAGTAACGGTACTTGCGGTACGCTTGTGGATTATGATCTTCCGTTAATTCTTAAGTTTTGCGGTAAAGCAACGTTGTTGTCATTCCGCTGTACGCATTTGTAAACCTTGGTCCTTTTCCCGATTTGCGACGCTTTCGCAACAAAACTGCCCACTTTTGGTACCAGACTTAGTTTTTATTCTTTTACTGTCACATAGCATTTTCAACGCGATGAAGGCTTGCGATATTAATACTGGCGGTCTTGTAGGATTTGGTCGGCCAAAGAATTAGTCAATATTTAGGATTTTTTTGCTTCTTTAATTGAGAAGGCACAGAAATTGCTTCAGGATTTTAGTATTCGTTTGTTCAATTTTTATTATTCACTATTTACCTTTTGAAAACAGAATTGTATGGAATTTTGATAATTTTGTATGTATGCTTATTATCTAAACGTCGCCACGAACATTTTATGACGTGGGACATTGTATATTATTTTATTAATTCTTCGGCCTACTGAACTGATCAGACCGTTAAAGCAATAATTCTCATTTAGTCAGTTGTCACGTAGCCTTTAGGCTGAAGAATTTCGGCAGAAATCCCCGACTCCCGCTCAGTAACACCTACCAATTTTAAACATTGTCATTATTGATCGTAAAAGAAGCTGCTGCCGACGCTCTTGAAAGTTCTGTAACTGAGGCGTTTTTATTTTTTTCGGTAACTCGTGCGCCGGATAAACACTGAACGCGATTATCACTCCACCAACCGGTACTTTCGTTCCACCTGTAAAAAAGAAAACATTTAATATGCGAAATTTCGCGGAAATTCCCGGAATTTCTGACGAATACGCGAGACACGAGTACTTTCCGCATTTCGCAAAGCCTCTGATCGTCCGTAATCACTATCCCTGCGTTTTTTACGACGCTCGCGAAGAGATGCGTCAACTTTAATCAGCCTCACGGTGCGCTTCTCGGAGGAGAGACTGTTCACGCGCGTCTTCGTCCACCTGGCCGATTAGAGTGTCGGTTTCTTTGGGCAATTATTTCCCGTTTCCTCGGGGCTCGGTCGTTATCCCGGAGCTGGTTGAGTGAAAACGTCGTCGCCCGTTACGTTCGCGGCGATAAAACGAAAATCGACATTAATAAATTAGCGCCGCGCGCGTAACGCGGCCGAATGACGTTTAAACGTCGGTTAATCGCTCGTGTTGGTTATTTATCACGTTATCATCCTCGTTATGGAATCATGCAACACTTACGATTTATCGACTGACCGTTCGTTAAGGAGATTGGAGCCCGCGACACTAGTCACATTTTAATAATTTTTTGTCTTTTTGATCATTTGGTTTACTATATTGGAAGATGACGAAAAATGTGATACTTAAAAAAAATATTTAAAAATCGGTTCATTTCGTCCACCCACGAAGGGTTAATGGCTCAGCACTGCGGTGAAGCGCTCCACCCTCCTTAAGTGGAGATTGCGGCGAAATTTTGCTTTTCAGAATTTCACTGCGGTCTTCTCTCAATGTATACATGTTAAGAAAGAAATTGCCATTGCAACATATCTTCTTCGTGTTTGTTGTCTTTGATTGTTTGTTTTTTTATACCTGCATGAAAAAAGTTATCAGGCAGTCGACTGCTAATCGTTGCTGGAAATTGTAAATATAAATTCGTTCTATCTTCCGCACACTGAGGTATCGATGTTACAGTTCACTGAGATGTAATCGTTGCGCAGGCAATATGTTCGTAAGCCTGTATCCAAAATGATAGTTATGCGCGATTGAGGGATATTTATCGTATTGCCGTGAAAACGCAAGTTTCCACGCGCCGTAGATTCCGTGCTCGACGATGCGAGACGCGAGGCTCGGATATCGCTCGGTAATCTTAATTAACGACCGTTCGTTCGTCAATTTGCTGAACTCTTACACGCGTCCTCGAGTAATCGTCGATGCGCAAATAATGCTGAATTTTATCACCTGTATATTGAGGCTAAAAGTACGAAAATAATCCTATTTTCTTGGGCGGCCGTTTGAAAAAAAATTGCTAACGATGAGAACGATGAATGTTGATCCAAAAAGATGTTATGCATGAACTTGAGTAACATGTTATAGTCAGTATTAAATCAGAATGACGCGGTGTGAACAATACGAACAAACATACCAATAACAATAAAATAATAATAATAATAATCGTAAGTAAGAAATAAAATAAAAATGTAACGCTTCGAGAAACAAAAATCTGTCGCTTCTTGTGGCCAGTAAAGTCAAGAAAGTCGACCAATGATCATGTTATTGACTTTGGTGGAAGAACGTTAGATCCATAATAATAAGATATCTAAGGAGGGCAGAATCTGTCGAATGCATATTTATTTTTTGTAAATGGAATGATTGCCTGACCCGTGTACGGGCCAAAGCGTCAATAAAGAATCTTCGTTAAGCCCACAACTCGTTCGCAGCAATTCTTAACAATCATTGCACCTCGCATGCGTTACGTTCGTCCGATTTCGCCGAACAATTTCTTTTTATTTCTTCGGGTTATTACGCGACACTGGTTTTCCCTGTTGGCGCCTTTCAGTCGTTGAGCGCATCGTTCAGCGATGGTCACAGACTGTGGTTATATCGTGCAAGCTAATTCAGTAACTCAAGCGACTGACGGCCGAGAGTGACATGAGCGTGGCTGTTAACAAGCGGCATGCAATTACACGCGATTATTATGCATTTGGAAAACAGGGGAAACCTGGGTATCTGACGAAAATGCTTACGACATTCACTGGGAAAAATCGGGGAATTTCACGATTCTCTGAATTCTCGCTGAAATTTAGTTGTCTGCTCATTTGCAAAGATTACATCATTCAAAAACTTGACTGATTTGAGTTCCTCTAGTAGACAGTCTCAATTGTCTAAATTAGCATTTTTTCCCAATTTTTGCACTTTACTAAAATCGGTGTAATTTTTCTTTGGATCAATATAATCAGGATTTCCTTTTTGCATTCGAAAGAAGACTCTTCAACGAAGAGAATGCCGCCAGGCGGAACGCGATATCTTGATTTTTTTATTTTTTTGCAGATTTTTAGAGTTGACCCTCAAAAATCTCAAATTTTTTGAAGGGGGGGGGGGGGTTTACAAAAATAACTTTGCGTTATTTTTGAACGATTTTTTTTTTAACAAACTGCCAAATTTCGCGATATTAAACATCAAACTGCTGCCGGTTTCCCAACAACCAATCAGATGCTGAGTAAATCGACAACAACGGTTGCTCACGAACTTTTTAATAGAGGATCATTTCCAACAAAAATAATGTATGACTAGATTAAGACGAATCACAGAATGCAACATATGCAATGTAGCAATGCAAAAATCAATTTCAAAAGCGTGAAGTGCAATATAATTATAGAACACCAAGCAAAGTATAAAATAAAAGTGAGTAGCAAACTATCTTATCTTGCTTGAGTTACGGGAATCCGGTGAATCCTCGCGAGCGCTCTCGCGGGTGTCGCTACGTCCTCTCGGTGCGCTCATCCACTATAGCAGCGAATCCTTTCGTTTTCCTCGAAAGGCGATCGAGGGCCAGAGCAACGAGAACATATATCGAGAAGATCCACGCGGTTCTCCTCGCCGAGGCCGTCATTAATCGAGTCGAACGTGTTACAGTGCTCTTGCGGTATAGATCACTGACGTACGGCGAGCGTTACGCGATCGTACAGTAATAATATATCCTCTGTGCGCCGGTGAGATCTCGTTGCCGCGCGAATGCAAACGGCGCACGTGCACCGTATGCTCTAAACTTTTCTGTAATAATATCGTTTCACCGTCCCGCGAGAATCTCTTTGTACAAGCGTAGCCCCGGTAAATAAAAGCGCGACTCTCATTAATTTTTTTTCTATACGCTTATTTTTTGCTCGTTTTAAACCATTCTACCTTATCGATGGATCGTTGCCTCTAAATAATCGGTGGCTGAATAACGATCCAGGATCTCGTCGACAGATACGTTTCTGAACTTTTATATATAAATCTCTCTTTCCGTTAAGCGTAGTGTAATTGATTGTCGTTTCGTTATCGAGAGATCGCCATTCGCGTTGGCCGCATAAGTTATCATAGCGCGCAATAGGTAAGCTGCCCAGGTGGCCGCGAAACGTTGTCACCCGAGGTGAATACACGGGTACAAGTTCGATTCGACGGGCGAAACGAAACGAGGTGGGCATTGATCCTCGTCAAGGTCTAGATCACAGCGTGGAATTCGTAATTAACAAATATTCCAGCGTCACTTCCACCTCTCGCTGATCCTAAATGTCTTGTGTGTCCGTAACACGTATCGCCTCAATTAACCGTGAACGTTATTCACGCGTCAGCGTTGATTTAAAACTGAACGAAAAGGAGCAAACACTAATCACTAAAAAATAATTGTAAAAAATATTAACAAATATTTGTGTAGTAAAAAATATTGTCAAAATACGTCGGTTATCTCTTTTCGTGCGAAACTAATCCAGGGGTTTTATTTATCTTTTTTGAAGTCTGTAGTTTCGCGAACCATGCCACACCTTCTACCGACTGACCTTCCACAGCTCGAGTCGAGCCAGCACACTTAACGCCTGCACTAATCTCGGTTCCTACGCTCGCGGTAACACTGAAAACACAATCGAGACGCTTCCGCATTTTATTGTTTATTCCTTTTACGAACGCGCGCGTGTCACATTGGCAAAAAAATCAAAGGTGATCTATATTTGCTTCCCTGCTGAACAGGATGTGGTCAGTTCTCCCACTCGTCGCCCCTGATTCGGGTCTATTGTAAAATATTCGACAGCAAAATTTCAGCGAATTAAAAAGTAGTCGTATGAAAGTCATCGAATTTGTAATTGATCAAGGAAACTATAACAATAATTGTATTTACTAATAATTGATCATTGTGTCTTTCAGTTACCGATTGTATTGATTCAGTTATTACCACGTTGAATTAAATTCGTTTCACAATTTGCACGAAAATAGCTTCATTAGCCAAGAAAGCAAGCGTTGAAATATCAATTATTTACGCGTGATTCAGATTGATACCTTTCGTTCTCATTGCCGTCGAGTGAGTTGCGCAATAACCGGGCATCACATTCGTTATTTGGATCACATATCGAGCCGGTTGTTGCTTAAAATTTCACCGGGCTTTCTCCCCATTCGGCGATTTAATGGGCATAAATCCCGTAAGTACAGCGCGGACATTCGGTACGTGACGTACGTGCCAGAAAAGAGTGAATTTAATGACATTCCGCGTGTGTGATCGCACGGTAATCGGGATCACCGGCAATTAATGATCGAGAAACCTTCCTCTCGCGTGGAATGCACTCTTATGGCTCACTCGTTGCGAGATTGCATTCTCCGATGTCGCATTAAGAGCACTCTATACTGTTGGAGTCGTGCAATTCCCATTTTGATTCTACGTATTCTCCGGAGACGATTTTGGAAAAAAAGTACGATGACTAATATCTAACATCGACTGAAACTAAATCACCGATTTATTGTACAGCACAAAATAATGATTTCGACTTTAATTTCATCTTCGTAGCTAGTCCCCAAAAATGATCAAGGCGGTTTGATTAACTCCATCGCAGATTCGATAAGGAATTCTCGAAAAATGATGTTGTCATAGCTCACTTTTTCATGGTCCTGAGGAGATTCGAAAACAGTTGTCGATTACTCTCTTGATCTTCGAGTCGAGCTGCTGGAGCCAAATACCGGAGCAATCGTGTGTACCGAGAGCGGAGAAACGGAGTCACTGGAGTCTAGAGCATCAAAGTACACACGTGATTTCGTAAGCAGCTTACGTATCGGGTTGCCGGGCTAGAATAAGAAACGAGAGTGCTGAGCAGCTCGCGCAGACTCGATTTAGTGGAGAATCTGTTGTGCGGATGACTGGAGCTTCTGGAGAATTTATCGTGCATTTGTTTCGTGCTTTTTTATGCTTTGCAGAAAAATAGAGTTCGGGGTGGCATACGAAATATTAGTTATAGATTCAGACAGTTGTTTAAAACTTTACATACGTTCCTCAACTGTCTATGTATTCGCCGCCCAAGCCTGTAAAATGGAATACGTAATTTCACTTTTTACACCACAATTGAATAGCCTTTTGTAGCTTCTGTTGGATTTGTCGGTGGTCAACAAGTGGGGGATTCCCCGGCATCCCCGGGACAGTAACAATACCGGTATTATATACCGCCCGACAATTCAAAGTGAGAGGTACATTCCCGCTCTTCCGCTTCGCAAAAGGTCTTATCCCTGGAACCTGCCATTTACTTTAATGAGTATCGTAACACTCAGGGTTGGGCACCGCTCGAATGAAAATCCACTTAAGTTAGGGATCCAAAAAAAATCTTGACACTATTTCGATCAATTGTTGAAGCATTTTCATGATGTAAAGATTAAACACAATGTAGAATTGAATTTTAATTAAACATGATAAATAAAACAGACCTGCGCAATCAGGAACACATGAAAGCAATAATTCAGAGTAGTGTCTCGTTGGCGGCGTCGTTGACCGTAAGTCTTCCAGGTCGCGAAGTCGCGGGCGTATCGCGTGGGACGAACCTCTATTTCTGTACCGGAAGCACGCTACATACATGTTTTCATCGCCTTTCCAGTTCCAGACACCGCATTATCAATATCTTTCCGAACGATTTACCAAGAAGAATAGCTTGCACCAGATTTTTAAATTCACGTATCTACAGTGCGAAAGATCTTCCTTTTGTATATGGGGCATTCCACGTGAAGTGTCCTTGTTTTAAATGTTCGTAAACGAGGTTCATATTTTTTCCAGACTATTAAACGTCGTCAATATATCTCGATCGTTTTGCGAACATCGATCGTTCGATCATTTTCCGTGTCATTAAAGATATACATACCGGTACAATAGCTCTCGCGAAATAGCATCGTAAAGATATATAAACTGGTATAATAGTCCTCGCTACAACTCGCTGTAAGGATATCGCACTCCTCGGGATCGGCCCATGCGGAATACGATAAAACACGTGTGCTTATTGTGTTAAAGAGAGATCGATAATACATTTTTCTCTTCAGTATCGATAAATCACTCGGGCCTAGGGCGGAGCGGAGGCTAAGAACGCTTCTTAATCGCACGCTAGTGCATACAAACACAACTGCGATAGCGCAAACACAGGCAATCATGACAATTTGCCCTGGCAGTCGATTGGGCGTGGTCCTCAGGGTCATCGAAGGATCGACAGGTCGCCTATACGCATGCAATTCCTTCGAGATCGACGGTGATATTACGTAGGAATATATAGCTATAGATCCTAGATCTGGATCTTTGCGTCGAATTGTCTCTGCTTTAGACTCGGATCTTGGGTCAATTTGTCACTTAACACTGAGACCAGATAGCAACATACCTATGCCAGGCTCCATAGGTATGTGTAGTATACAGACACAACCAAACGCGGTGGTCCAGTTACATGAGACAATCGAAGCAGCATACGCAACTTTACGGACAGACATAGAAGTTGTATGGATTATATTAAAACCAGGCAAAACAAATGCCGCCACGTGCAAATGCATTCAGTAGGTACTGAAGTGCGTGACGCCGGTTTGATTATGCGCAGTTCGCGAGTGAATCATATCGCTCGCCCGCTCCAAGTCGCCGGTGAGCCGAGGCGAAATTACGAAATCCGGTCCACGGACTGTCTAGCGCTGTTCGGTTAATTTGATTGGGTGCTCGCAGTCTCCTGGTAGCACAGGAGGACAGCGCTTACCGAGAACGCGCGCGCGCGCATTCGTCGAGAACACATTGGACTGACGCGAGAGGTTCCGGTTGCATTATCGTATACGCCTCGCGAAGAATCGAGCACCGCGTCGATGCAACGAGTGCAGCTAATTGACATCGGAGAGTATGGAATACGCAATTCGCCCCGTTGACGATCGATCCGATCAGTTGCGACTCTTATCTCGCATCCCAGAACTTGACGGTTGCGCCGCACGTCACGAGCTCCCCATTCAGAAGTCGGCAGTCGCGTAACTCGTGTATGCGTTGCCGGATCTCTCTTTATGCTTCAATTATTTATCGTTCGGTCTGAACGTCGGATTTTGCGGCGTAGGATTTGTCGAGGACTGAATGACTTTTTTTGTAATGTAGGCGCCTGTTGTGTGTACTGCGGTTAGGTACATCCTGCAGTGAACAGTCAAGTATGCGACAAGTCTGCGGCGAGCGAGCGTCACACGTTGATCATCCAATCACGCGTACTTCGGTACCGATGGCTGTTACAATTCGTCAATTATTTTGTGATAATTTTTTACTTTTCTTACTGTTATTTGTAGGTTTTATTCCAATTGCTAGTTACTCATTTTCTAAAGATTTTGTTGTGCCCTGTATTAGGGCGCCGAGATAAGGTGGCGTCTATCAAAAAGAATTAATAAAAATGCTGTATGTACACTGCATTACTGTTACTCCAGCAACGAAGCCCTCACAATTTACTATACCAGTGGAATATAATATTTTTCTGGCTTGTATGACGCGCATTAGCGAGTTGTTATGACTTTAATGTATTTTATGAATACTTTCCCACAGGATTAATAGCACGCCGAGCATATCTTTTGATAACCGTGTCTAACAAACAGGCCGCTTGCATATTCTTGACTCAGGCCACACCGGAGCGTACATACGATCTACAACTGTTTGTAATAACAAGTGGTCTTGCTCCCCTTTTCCACTCGAACGTGCAAGTAGCGGTATTGTCAGTAACTATTTCTGCTTAAATCCTGTGCCTCCGTTTCACTCTTGCTGGAATTCGCCGAGGAGAATGTGAACGCTGCTGCTGGAGCTGCATGCACTTTGCGTTCGCATTGTTCGTTGCACAAGGAAAACCCCATTGTGGCTCTGATACGTCGTGATAACAAACGGATAGCCGAGAGTTTATTACGGATCCATGGTCACGGGTCCAGGCATCCTGAACGTTAAAACGCAAAGCACCCTCCCTTGGCGGCTCAAACGTTCCCTTTTATACTCGAGCTTACGCGTTGGGAGCGCAGCCACGTGGAGTAACAGCCATCGTTACACGAGATGAGATGCCAGCTCTCTGGATATTTGCACTAATAAGGTGAATATCTTAGTCATCGACTAAGGATCAGTAATTGTGATATTCCTACATCACTCATTCGTTCTGAAGAATCTAGATCTGAAAAATCAATTTTTTTTAGATCAATTTTTTAATCAAGACTTTTCTGAAAAATCTGGGTCTGCACGTGACCCCCGGCGAAGTCGAACGACGACATAATAATTAATATTCCTGGTGGTTATCATCACTGGCATCTGCATATTTGTCCCTTGTCAGCCAGTACTGAATTCTAATCCCGTCCAACGTTTTTGTTGAGGATGCAATACATCATCAACAAACTAAACAGCGTCGCCTTCGCATAAATGTTAAAAGTGATATTACGACGCTCGGAATTGTGACTTGGATTTTGCGAGCAAACAATCGCGCTGCTGCGGCTACTCGACGTTTCACAATCGACCTTTCTCTCGTGTGTGAGCCACATATTCGTCGTTCCTTCGTTCGCAGACACATGCAAGATTTTTACGAACCCGGGCGACCCGATCGCCTTTCAGCGACCGGCAAAGTATATTAAACGCGCGAGGCGCAACGGACGATGTGAAATAGACTCGGTGCAGCGGTATTGTCGTGTAGGTTAAGTGACGCACGATGCGTCATACATACTTTGAGCACTTACACAGACTTGCGGGAAAAGTACTTACTGCATCGGTTGTCATTCGCGAGAATGCGAGAATCTATAAATTCATCAAAGTATCACCGGCGATCAGTTTCTTGGTAATGTAAAAACTTGTACTTTTTTACAAATCCTAATCCGCACATGTTGGATGGTATTATAAATGATTAATAAGCTAATTCCTAAGGGAATCAATGACGTTTTGTGTGTCGGTTGTTAGGGATGGAAAAAAATGTATCACAATAACAAATCCTGGGGAAGTTGACGATGATTTTTTTTTATGTTCTTAGTATTTCCAATCGCGTTCTGTTACAGACTATTCTTATGCCGCGACGTCTTCGTCTGATGAAACTTCAGAGTGCGCCTGCAAATGTGATTTGTTTGCACAGACAAACGCACAGTGGCAATGCGTTGTGTCAATTCTTTTGGCAAACATCGCGAGCATCAATCTTTCCCGCGAAAACGATTAAAACATTTGCATAGGCGCGACGAATGCGGTTTTCGCGATTTATGAGTAATTGTCCTCTTTCACCCATTCAGCAATTCCACCGATCTTAGTCACCGCCGAACTCGCTCGACCGAACATAAAGTCCGCGCGGCGCTAGGAATTTCGTATTCGTCCTTTTATCTTGTTTTACCTTTTTTCACGCTTTTCAAACCCCAACGTCCACCTATAAATTAAATGGGTGAGTCTGTGTACGTTTCTGAATCGCAGTAACACACTTTGCTTTGTGCATACTTTGTGTACCATTTACTCGCCGCAGAACAACGCGCGACGCAGACATGCGCCGACCAGCGCTTTAAGGATCAAGGATCAAGGACTATATATAGATCGTTACGGTCGATAGCCACGAACGATTTTTTAAACGTCCTCACCGGGACACTTTCTATGCCCTCTCCGTTCGACCTCCCCCGCCGCCCCCTTTACGGTCATACTAAAATATTTTCCATTCACAGAACGAGCAACGAATGAAACGACTTGCGTTATACACTGCAACGCGTTGTAGCGTCGATTTTTAAGATCGGTCGATCGCCAGCCAAGAAAATATGCACCGACCCTGGTGATAATAATTCTCCGACAATTTGTCTCAGATAACAAAGTTTGCCGCGATTGTCATGGCATAAATTATCATAAAATTAATATATTTTTCGCAAAGTCCGCGTTGCCAACGGATCAAGATCAATACATTTTCTGCGACCAATTCGAAATTATGGCTCGGGTAAAATCTTAAATAAATCAAAATAAAATGAGTATAAAATAAATCAAATGAAATAAAAATCCTTAAATAATTTTGTTACCATTGCGATCAACGATTGATTTAACGATTGTTCGTTTGCACTGTCCAGATGGGAGTAATTTTTGCGAATTTGGATTTTCTTCAACGTAATATTATTATTCGGCGACCTCGAAATTTCATTGCCAAAATAAACTGAGAGCGAATACCGTGAAGCGTCGCCGCCAAACAAACCGGAAGGTGCAGCAAACGCGTCGGTTCCGTGAGCGAGAATTCCCATGGCGTGTATAAGCAGACGAAGGAACAATTAGCTCCAAGGACTCGCGGCGTCGCGCGCGCGAGACGAATATGGCACAGAGACTCTCGAGGATGCTAATTAGCGGTCGAACTCTCTCACCGTGAACGGCTTATAACGTGTGGCATCTGGCAATACGCAAATTCTCCGGTAAGTGCACTCTCGAGCACCGGCGACGCTCGGACCTTGCGCATTGTTTCCGTGAATTCGTAAAATATCTCCCGAGATTGAAGACGCGGTTCGTAGGTATTAATCAGATTGTAAGTGTCGAGTGGGAAACCGGACACAATGGGCCAATTGATATTTCGATATAAAGTAATTTGTTCTTGCAGTATGTGACTGCAGGGCAGGAAATAGTGGAGTACGGATTTTTTGTGATTTTTTTTTTGTGAAGGTTGTTACCTACCCCAAACAGCGAGTATTTAAATACGTCGGCTGAGAACATAAATTAACGAACCGAAATCACGGCGCCGAGTGTAATCGCCGAAACTCCTCGATTCTCTGGTTACAACCGTAATTTCGCCTCGCGCGTCAAGACCACACGGAGCGTGATCCCTGAGGTCTCCCGTTCGCGCTAATAATAATTACTCTCGCGGCGCTCGACGCCACGAGATAAGAAGGTCCGAAACCGGAGAGCTGTGTGCAAAGCCTGCGGCTGAAATACGGTCGAAGTGGTCCATAGGTAAGCCGGGTTCGCCAGTGAGACTAACAGGCTTCGGGCTGTGTAGTGCGAAAGATTCTCTTGAGAAAAAAGACCAAGAAACATCTGCAATCTACATAATCAGACATTCCAGGGAAAATCGACAAGATAGTGGACATGGTTTTTATTCTCGGTTAGTACACCTAACGGATGGTGCAACGCGTGGAGTTTTTTTTCGATCCTCAATTTTTTGGCTAATGAGTGAAAAAGGAATATTCCAATAAATGAAATAAATAAAAATAAATAAGAATAACACCAATAAAAAAATAATATACGTTTTCCCGATTCTGCTGCCTACAATGTACCTCTCTTTAACACCTGGATGAACCATCGACAAGGATAGACTAAGGATCGGAGGATCATCAGCGACGAAGAGGGAAAGTGCCTTCGCGTTGGATTCTGCAGAAGAGAAGTGAAAGAAGTGGGGTCGAGGTGAGAGGCGGGGAACCTCGCTGTAACGATTCGGAGTGAACGAGAAGGAGCGAGAGAGAGTGAGTGAGAGTGAGAGGATTACGGTGGAGGGGGAGGGAAGAGTGAGAGAAGAGAACAAGATACAGACTGAAAACATTCACACTTGTCGGTTACGTCCACAGTCATTGGCCGCGTCCCAGTGACTGGCACTTTGTGTACAATGAATCCCATGAAAAACAATAAATAATTTTCCACCAGCTCACAAATGCAACCAATAACTGTGCCCTTTTTCCAAAGTTACCCAGTAATGGACCACTCTAGAAAAAACTGAGTTTCGCCAATAGAAGGAGGACATAAGAGAATCAGAACCGAGAACTAGACGGAAAATGAATCGGCAATCCACCGTCGCCGGCCTAATCAGGCAGACCTCAGTGAATAATGTCACAGATGTGAGTTAAAAAAATCGTCCGAATAGTAAAATAAAATTTGCGCGGTTATCATTATCAAAAAATATGGTAAAAACCCAGTCATAAATACCACAAATGTGAGTTACAAAAATCGTTCGATGTAAAATAAAGTTCACGCGGTTTACCAGAAACGGTTACATTACCAGAAAATGTTGTACATTTACAACTCAGGATATCTGACAATGTTATAATTTCATAATTGTACTGGCAAAGGCGTAAATGTCCTGTGATTAAAAATCGGTATAGGGTCGTTCTAGGGGGACATACCCCATGTTACAAAAATCTGCGAGAGGTTTCCTCCATCACCGCCGCCGCCGCCTCACCTACTACTTCTTTTTACGATCAATCGCGACTCTCAGCGGTCCTCGGGCTTCGGGTCTCTCTGCATGCGGCGACAGAGTGAGAGAGAGAGAGCGAGAATGAGAGAGAAAGACAACTGAGCAGCAACCACGTCCACTCTTATCCCCTTCTCACGCTCGGCGCCGCTTCTTTCAGTTGTCGCTCGACGTTCGAGCGTTACACGCGCGTTTTAATCCGCACAAAAGTCGCGCGCGCGCTCTCTCTCTCCCTCTCACTCTCTCTCAACTTACACATCGCGCGTTCACTCGATTCCCGTCGCTGAACGTAAAAGCGAAAAGGGATTTTCGTAAACAATCCGCGACTGCATCGCGAAATGTGACCGAACCGCGCGGATCGTTCGCCGAACCAACGTGTTCGTAATCGGGGATAAAACGAGAGCGCGCGGCGACTAAACTGACGTTCGATTCGCAGTGTTTGACTCCGTTTGCGATATTCGAAGCGCGGGACCGAAACGCAGCGGAGCGAAGTTTCGGCCGCAGACGTTGAACCGCTATTAGTCAGGAGGACTTCGAGGAGGACGAGCCACCGGCTGGTGGAAACTCTCTCGTGTTGAATTCGTCGAGCGGAGAGATAAATACACGGAGCGCTGAGGAAGAAGAGCGAGAGCGCGACCGCGAAGTCGGTGTATCCGTTTGTCGTCGTGTATCGACGACGAGGCGACCGAGTCGGCGAAGTTGCGCAAGACTCACGATATTTCGTGAGTCCTACGGGCCCGGGTAGGATAATCTCGAGAGCGCTACCTGCTAGCGAATCGGCTAGAAAGTGACGTGGTCCCGCGTATGTGCGCCGGGCAACGACGTTTTATACAGTATAACGCCGGTTACGTCGCCTTCTCGACGTAGCTGCATGTATATTTTTTTTTTTATTTAATCGTGCTGAAGATTCTGCGGAATTTTTGTTGGATTAGCCGGAAAACATCGAAGACCCTGAATGACAGGTAAATACGATTGTCGATTAGTCTGCGTGTGTGAGTTTTTTTTAAGTAAATTATATTGTGTTTCACTTTTCGGTCGGTAAAGTCAACGAGTCTCTGTTTCACTTCGCCGGTCTCTTCGACCGTCAGTTGAGACAACTCTGACGACTCGAGAGGTTGCGAGACGCTGGAGGAAAACACGTGGTCCAGACGTGACGTTCGAGCGACGAGATGAGATTGACGAGATGTTGATAAATATACGATAATTAATAAACTAGTCACGCGATACCGGTAGAGGTTGATGGGTATAGATGGAAGATTGATTTGCGAATCTATATTCATTGATGCACTCAGATTTGTTGCACAAAAGTTCGTTTATTGAAAGTTTTTAGCATCAATATTATTGAGATTTGGACAAAAAATGAATATGATGAATGAAACTGATTCCCTCATTTGAAAGATCCATTCAACCCGAGATTCAACCACTTTCGAATTGTCTATTATAATACTGATTATTCGTGAACATCAATTCAATCCATTTTGAAAAATCCAAGTACGGTGACACCTGAGTTACCGCGGCGATCAAACTTTGGTGCCGCTCCATGATTGCCAACTATTCCCTAATACTTTGAAATTATTTAATCGCCTCGGAAGGACGAGTCGTCGTCTCTTACCTTTTTCGTCTCGCGAATAGCGGGACTCGAATCCAAAATTCAATTCGAAATGTCATCGCATTATTTTTTTTCGGACACTTGGAATTTCTTTCGGACCGGTCGATTCTTCCACTTTTTTCCAACAACACAATATTTCACACCGCGGTGTCGTGAATTTTTTTTATTCGAAAAAAAGCTTCAACGGAGGAAAAAAGTGTAATAAAGTATTAATCTTTTTTGGCCGCGCGAATAAGACCGAAATTTATGTACAATTAATTAGAAATGTCGTGTTCACGTAACGACGGAAGCTGCCTGTGCGGCGGGTTTTCAATTAGAGTAGCAGGTGCTGACACTCCTGCGGCTGCTGTCGCTGCTTTTCGCGACACGTGGAAATACACGTATTCACGTCCCACACGGGGAAGCCTCGACTACGCTGAACTTGCGCCTAAGTTGGACCGCACAGATATTTCAACTACGAATGCACCGGGCTCGTTGGCCTATTTTTATTCTTATTTTCCCGACGACAAGACACCAATTTTCGAGTTGAGAGTTACAATCACTTAAATAAGTTTTGAGAAGAAATGTACGACGCTCAAAATTAAAATTTTCAATTTTCCGACTTAAATTTCCCTTAAATTTAAAGTACCTGATGAGCGTCTTGTAGTCTGTTGTGTGTTTTATTTCATTTTGTTATATGTGGTCAACATGCTCAGCTCCAATTATATACATATAGTGTCGCACCTAACGCGGCGATATTTTACATATCAAACGATAAGTAAGGCCGTTCGTTCTCACGATTCACGCTAAAAAAAAAAGCAAGAAAAGGGGAGCGAGAAAAAAAGAAATGCAAGCGTGCTTCTCCTCCTCCTTCTCTCTTTCTCTCTCCCTCTCTCTCTCTTTCTCTTTCGCGCCTTTCCCTTCGAAAATGAGCAACGACCAGCATTCTACTTTCATCGGAGAAACGAAAACCCGGCTGCTCGCTAGCGCCACATAAATACCGGGAGTGGACGCGAGATCGGAATCTTGTTAAATATTCGGTAATATTAATCTTTATCGTTCGTATTTTGAAAGAGCAAAAGTGAGCATACGATTCACGCAGGCGTGTTTGGTGATTCGATAGAAGGATTTGGTAACAACGAGCTGACGTTACCGTCGTCGTCATCGTCGTTGTCGTCGACGTCGGCGCGAGAGGCGCCACCGCGAGTCGAGGAACTTTTGCTTTTCGTCATTCCGGTCTCGTGTTGGCCCCCGGAAAGAAAGAAAGTGAGTTAGTTCGTCGTAACACGCGGATCTTGACGAAAAAACCTCGCGCTTCTGCTGTCGTCAACGGTTCGAACAAACGTCTACCGTAGCAAAAATAACACATCGGCTGCCGGCCTATCCATCCGAAAACGTGATGTCTGCGGTAGCGCGGTGATACATTTTTAGGTTTTAGAATTTTTCTAAAATACTACTGAATGCACTGACGTTCTGAAAACTGTTATTGAATTAGCATAGACTTCGAAGGTAACCTTAGAAGACTGATATTCCAAACAAAGTCTGCGTGAAGACTACTGCAAATTAATCATTCTGCTGAATGTGCGTCTTCGTGGACTTTCATTGAATTAATGGTACATCCGCACTATAAACGTACAGTTACCTTAATTCGGCAAAGCAAAGTGGAAACGAGAAGAAGGAAGGAACACAGCAAGTGTCAGAGTCACGGGCATTGGCTCGCGGTCGTCGCTCATTCCTCGCAATCCTTATTTCCCCCTTGTCCTTCTCGTCGGCGTCAGTCGGCGAACATACGGAACGGAGGAAGGAGCCGTCGCGCGTCGTGCAGACTGAATACGTTAAATGCCACATTCTTACTACGTCGCTATAGCGCATAGTATTCTCGTGAATCCCGTAATATCGCGCGTGTGTGGGTGTGTGTAACGCAGTAGCGAGCGTATTGCGTCACGTTGTAGGAACGCGTGCGAGGTTCGTCCGCGACGGCGGACGATGCGCCGCTGCTAGGAAGAGGCGACTCGTGAGCAATAAAGTCGGCGAGGCGTGCGGAATGCATTTCCCGTAAACGAGATTTCACGACCGGACGCTATTTAATTTGAGAGAATTTAAGAATTGGGCAACAGACCGGATGAGCGCGATGATGAGAAGAGCGATTGAGCGATAGAAAAAAGAAGTATGTTCTCAAGAATTTGCAAATTAATCGGGTGGATAAATTGCGTTATTCCCCTTATAAAAAGTTGGTAACTCGAAAATATCGAAATATCGCAGTCATTGTCACCGCTTTATTCGTCCTGTGATTGGCCGAGCCTCTCAGACCGAAATCAAGTTCACTTGGCCTTGAAAACTTTGACAGTTTCGTCAAATATCGTTTTTTTTTTTTTTTTTAAATAAACTTGGAAAGGGGTTGTACGATGGTATAAGATGAAAGTCATTTTCTTCTGAATGTGTAACCAAAGCATAAGTATTTATTCGCGGATGAAACATACGATCGGGCCACATACAACTCACTTGTCGAAACGTTTACCTCCCGAGACTGACGAATGTGTGCCGCGAGCGGAAGTAACATTGGCGCCGTGTGCCCAGCGGTTGGCAGCAGGGAAGGGCAACTTTCACGAACCTGTCGCGTGATCTAATTACCCATGGTCACGCTAATTGGAATGTTTTTCGCTGTATCGTAATCCGATATCGGTTTGTTAATGAATGCAAATGGGCATTGCCAAAGATATATTGACGTCACTGATATATGGACCACTATGTAGATCCCAATTTTATTTTATTATTTTAATTTTTTCACGATAAAACCGGTGGACAAATTCGTCGTTGATTTTTTTGATTGCTCAGCCTGAGCCTCTACGACTCTGTCGTATCTTACGGAAATAATTTTTACGTTCACCGTCATCGGTACTTGAGCAGCCGATGAATGGGTACTAAGACCGGTACCATTGACTCATATATCGCAGCTTTTATTTCTTTTTCAATTTATTTTTCACCAACGTCGTGATCAATGCGCCGCGCACAAATTCGTGGTTAATTTCAGTTAGCTCTGTTTGTAGGCGGGTAGGTGAGACTATGTCGATCGTAAAATTGTTAACGCACGACACGGCTGACAGAACACGTGTGCGCGTTCTGACGAGAGCGAAGTAATAAGTACCTCGCGCACCGCGACTCGTGCGGCTAGACTCGTTAACAGACGCTTGCCAGGCGCTTGTAACTGTTTGCAAGCCGCGCGCGAATACTGGTACTGCTGATCGTTAGAGCGCAAGTATTATTTCACAACGCAAAATAATCGTGGCTGTCGGGCGTAATTCTGATTCTATATGGACCTCCTGTCTCTAGCCTCGTTAGCGAGACTTTGTCGGCACGAGCTCGCCAGTCATACGCCAATGATTCGTCGCGTCTGGAGTCACATTTATTTGCTTAATAAAAAATAACCGGAGACCCGTCGACAGTCGGTTGTTCTGGGGTGGCGACGATTAATTAGCAAACGCCATTTGTGCATCTCGCACTGCAGAATGGTTCAACGCAGTCAGAGGAATATAATGGCAGACCTGGGGACGACCGAGGGACTACTGACTGTTTAGACTTGACACAAATATTCACGTCACTTTATTCATTGTTACCCTAACTAATTTGTGGTTACGGTAAGAATGGTTAAACTTGAATTGAAAAGAAAAGTAGTTCTCCAGACTGAGAAAGAATACTTTTTTCTTGAACAGAGAAAGAATCCTCTCTTGATAATTCCGCGCAGAGCCGGTAGAAAAATGGTAATAAATCTTTCAAAGGCAAAGCGCTTTTCGATAACAAAAAAGTCTTACATCAAGCCGATGTCATGCTGCTTCAGTCATTCGCCTTGTAGTAAATGCCTGGTGAGTGATGTAAGCCTTTTTATTTATCGGGAAGCGTTTACAACCTTTTAAGCAATTTATTATATTTTTTTGTTGCCTGATTGCGATGAACTTCGATTGTTAATTAACTGATGCGTATACTTCCCCCGCAAGGATAAAACAAAAATGCAACGCGTACCTTTCTCCGAAGTCATTGCAGCCCCCTCTTATAGTCGCAAGGCCTACCACAATTTCTCTCGGTCTACCTATGCGCGTCGCCGTGTCTCAACGATGACGCACAGTCGCCATAGATTCAACGAACGACATTTTTGTTCCAGGTTGAACATCGCCCGGGCATCCTGAACCAGTCGCCGGAATACCTTGAGGGTTCAAGGCCGCCAAGGCTGGACGCTCGAACTCGCCGGCGCCGGAAAATCCTCGACAGGACAAGACGGATTAATGAGGCGAGTCGTGCGTCAAGGGAGCAATGAACATAGCACACGTATCGACCACTTGGACCGTCGTGTCGCGCACACTTCACGCACTCAACGCCTGCTGTAATGGAGGTCGACTTTGATGCACTTGGCTACTGATAAACCGCGGATCCAATCCCAAGATGATATTTCAACGCTCCCGAACAGTGCAGTGACCGATTGATGACCATTTGATCATCATTGATCAGTGCAATCAGTCTGAACATTTTCTTATCCTTAGGAATTGCCTCGAGTGTCTAGTCTCCTAAAAGCCTCGCGATGTCGCTAGCCAATTTCAGTCTGCCTTATCAGTTGGCGACGCCGTCGCCTTACGTGTTCACCGGCAGTCACGGGCCGCAGTCGACCATCAGCAACCTTCGTTTGAACGCCGTTCTTCCCCCACCGCCGGCCCCGAGTTTCGGTAACGATCACCGATTTCAGAACGAGCCCTACATACCGCCGGCTCACTATCAGCAACAGCATCAGCAGCAACAGCAACGCCAGCGGGAGCAACAGTTGAGAGCTCAGGAGTCGTACACTGCGCAGCAGCAGCAGCATCAGCAGCAGCAGCAGCAGCAGCAACATCAACAGCAACAACATGGAACCATCGTGTCCTCGTCGTTTTCCAGTTCGGGCCAGGACACCAGGTACTCCAATTACAATCAGGACTTCAGGAGGACCCAGCCGCGACAGCAGCAGACGCTGCAGCCCCAACAACAGCAACAGACGAGAACTCCGCCAGCGATGCATCAGCAACAACCACCGCGGGTGCCACTCCCTCAGGATCCGGGACACATTCAAGACAATGGACACCAAAACAACCAGAATCCAGGCTCGCGAGACGAGGCTGCTGACAATTATCCTGGAAGACCTGGCGATGGGTGAGCTACGTCTGTTTTTCATCTAAACACTTAGGTGACCTGTCTACTTTGGGGACATCCCTAGTTGAAAACTCGATGAGGAACCTTTGCCTTAATATTGATATTTTTCGAGAACAACATTTGTCTTCCAACCTACGGTTATTTCGACTTACCAATAACCGTAAATTGTTGAAAAAAAACAAAAAATGACAATATTTCTTACCGAGACGTTTCCTGTTTCCTTTTATAACGACACACGAACCGTGCATACTCAAAAATACATAAGGGAGAACGCACACTTGCATAAAACACCCGAGCAAAGGGACATGACGTCAATGTGACGTCACACAACCGACGGGGGTCGCGTGAGAGTCGCCGTCGAAAAAGCAATTGCCCCGCCGACAAGAGGTCGGGCCCGGACATAAAAAGCCCGCATATATTATATTCCATTCGCGGTACGCTTAATTCAGTCATTACCGGTTCAGCTTTTACCTGCGCGCGCGCAGCTTTTACCTGCGAGGAATGGGAAAGTGACCCGACGAAATCTCGGACCAGGATATTTCGCATTATACATACATAATATACGAGGCGTTCTCGTTGGTTTTTTTTGTCGTCTTTTTTCTTTTTCTTCTTTCTTTTCGGCTTCGCGAGCGCGCAGTAACCACGTACGTAGGCCACGTACGTGACTCGTCGTCGTCAGCGCCGAAACCCGATCGAGAAAGGAGAAAGAGGAGACGGTGCGGAGTTCGTCGTTGCAGGCGTCGGGGCGAGTAATGCTCCTCGGGCTCCGCGGGAACTCTCCCTTTATTTCATTTTGTTTCTTTTATTTCTCTCGCATTTTCGTTACGTTTTTTTTTTAAGACCCAACCGCACGCTCGCGTTCCAACTCGCTGCTGCTGCTCCTGTTTGCCACCGGCGGGGTGGGCGGTATACTCGATCGGCAAAGCGAAAGCGTTTCGCGTGTGCGCGACGAGCGCACACGAGGAAGCCACTCGGCACGTAATTGAACGCATAATAATAACGCCCGAGAGCGGACGCGATAGGCGTTGGCGAATTTGGTCCCGACATCCGTCTCGACGCCTCTGCTCGCGTTCACTTCTTCCTTCTTGTCGACCTGTCCGACGCGCCGGTGCGACGAATCGTCGACTCAATTTCTGACACGTTAATATCCGCGCGGTGAACGGTCAACGAAGGAATGGAGATATTTTTTGAGGTTTTTTTTTTGCACGGGTAAAAAACGCTCGCGCTGTATCATTGCGGCGAACGCTTCGCGAAACTCGGCAACCGCAGGAACACGAATAAATTATACCTCGAGCCGACGAGTGATGTGCATTTAAATATATGATTTCTCTATTTCGGCTTTCGTCGTCTCTTCCGACAGGTACACGAGAGTGAACGGTGGCGCTAACGGGAGTCCGGGCGCGAAAACGTCGGTTCACGCGATCCTCGATTACGACGACGACGAGGACGAGAACGTGGAGGACTACTATGACGACGAGGACGCCGAGATGCCGAAGGATCCGAGAGTCACGCCTATTCAGGGTCCGATATTCCTGAAGAACGGATCTGTACCCGTGGTGCCTCTGTACTCGTATCCGCAACTCAACAATGGAACCTTTGTACAGATACCGGTGAGTACCGTGCGTTTGTTGTATCGAACTATCGCTATAACTTGATCGTCAATATTGGTAAGCAATTAACATCAGTTACTGTCTTGATAATTACTAGGATCTTATTGTGCGATACAGAAACGTCAAATACGAATTTTTATTTCATTCAGGGATGATTTTGACGATGAAGCTATCGCGGTTCTCGCAGCGGTTTTGTCGATTACGTGACGACCGCAGTTTCGATCCGAACCGTTGGCGATTGATTGGAAAAACCAATCAACGGTTCGTTTTCATTGTTTCTTCGCGCCGATCATCGACCATTCTCTATCGACCAAGTTGTGGTTGTAAACACATTTCCCATTTTTCACACCTGCCCTGAATCGAGTGAGAGTCGATACTGTGGGATTTCTGTAACACCGGATGATATTGCTGACGTTGAGACATTTGCGAATTACTCTTAATCGTTCACACCTGACCCGAACTCTCTGATGAACTTATACTCCACAAAGTTTCATTGAGAACTTATCCCACTATTTATCGAACGTTCGCCATCGAATCTATCGAATCTCGGCTGCACCGAAGACACAAGTGGGTTTCGCTGTACCATATAGATACTGCAATAAGCAACTGTATTGGAGTATCTCGTGCAACAACGACGGGGATGTCCCCGCGACGTGTGCAGAGTGCCCGGCAGGCACGACTCTGAGAATTCGAAAGGTAGAACGTGCCGTTGGCTTTTTTTCAATTACACCCTTGCCTCGCCACTCTCCCTCCACGTCTGCACATCTTGACGTATGTATGGGGCCTTCCAGCTGCGTTCAACCGACTCCGCACCTCTCCGTAACAGTTTCTGATTTTTGTATACGACTGCAATATACAAACACATGATTTTTAGATTCTTTTAGTACTTTACGTGAAAACTTTTAATTTTCACATTTTTGTTTACTTCATTTTTATCAACAAAACCCATCAAATTGTACGAAACAGTTTCGTTATTGAATTTTATTATCAAGATTCTCGCTGCCAGGACTTTTCGATTGAAAAATGAATTCTGAATTCTACATTCGTCGTGCAGAAAATTGAAGGCTGACCTGAATCTGATCTGTCTTCGGGAGTTCGGTCCAATTCAACTGGAATGCCCTGTATATATTGGCGGTTTTACACTGCTTCTCGTTCGTAAACGCCTGCGTGACATTTCCTCGCGAACACGTCTGCCAGGGTTCCATCGTCGTCCTCGCACCTGCAGCCACGTTAGACGCACATGTTCATTGAACATTTATCTTCCTACGTATGCAAAATACAAATGAGCTGATGCGAATATCGTCGCGAGCTGAATGTCACACACGAGTAAACCTGGCCAGATGCAAATCTCGGGACGTATCTAACGCACGTGGTTCGACCCGCTATGACGTGTCTCATTGGCTCATTGAACTAACTCGCACGATCGGCCGTCGAGGTCCGTCAAAGTTTACCTCCGCTACATTGTTATTTTCGGGAGAAAAGAAAGCAGAGTCGTGGTTTCGTCTCACCAGAGGCGTCGAGAGTGAAACGCTTCATGACCTTCCTTCGCTCTTGTTACTCCTAGCATTTTTATACACTCGCTCGCATCATCGCTTCGTCATCGTTCGTGTTCCCCGACGTTCCCTGATTTTTTTCTTATGAAAAAAACTTCCGACTTGGGTATAATAAGTTTCCAAATATTCTTAGCAATGTGCGGACAGCCCGGGTAACAATGACTAATCCTACCAGATAGGATCAGTTGGCTATATAGACATCACGTTTTTTATCGAGGTTTCAATCTTAAGAGAAAAATCATGCCTCTTGTTTTACCGTTACTTGAATTCCATTCTCGTCTCGTCTCAGATGTATAATACATATCTCAGAGATGCAATTTTAAGTCTAAGTCCGTACGAACTGTCGTGTATCGATCCAGTGTCATTATTTATCGTTTCCCTCGAAAATCAGTGATCCTGCTTTCAAAAAGTTTATGAGTAACGGAAAGCATTGTTAGCAAACTATTCAAGCTGTGATTGGCTGGGACTCTCAGATCGAGTCCAAGTTATCATTTGTCCTTGATAACTTTGACAGTTCTGTCAAATATCGTAATTTTTTGTAATCCACTAAAAAAAGGTTGATAGCAGCACTTTCAGGGGTAGAATATGCGACTTGAGAACGATGGTATAGGTTAAAAGTCGATATTTTGAAAAAATAAATTTTGTGACCCCGATTTGGGCGGTTTTCGGCCCGGCTGCCAGATCTACGATTTCTGACAAACTGTTCGACCAATTTTTTTTTTTTTTTTTTTTTTTTTTTTTTCAAAATCAATTAAAAAAGGGTTTTTTAGTTTCGATTTACCCTTTTAAAGCTTTATAAGACCGCAGCAGCGCAAATGTACCTGGGGCACGCGCGCCAGCGCGTGTGATTAGCCTAGAAATAAAATAAATAATCAATAAATACAATATAATTCGAGGGCTGACGAAGCTGAGCGATAAATCAATTTGTCGATGACTTGGCTACACACCGGAGCCTGCAGCGTTTTTGAAAGTTTCTGCAAACGAACTTAAAGACATTTTTCTCTGACATTTTGATTCGTTGCTATCTATTGAATATCTCGAATATTCCCCTGTCCCTCATTGGCTGGACCAATGAAAAAAAAATGTTTTGACGTAGCCTCTGTTTTAGTAAAAGTTTTTGACTCGTAACAATTAATTTAAACTCCGCGAGTTTTTGTCCATTCGCGTGTACTCCAAAAATACACAGCCAAGAAATGTATAAGCTTAAATCAATCAAGGTCACGGCTGACTAATGGCACAAAAAATGTGGCGCGTCACATTGTTTTTGTTCCGTAAAAAAAAATTGCCCGAGATGATGCAAGTAGCCCCGGTATCCGCTGCGTGCAACAACATTTTTAGCGTCCGTTCGATGGAAATACGCGATGACTCCGGGAATGGCGTTTACGAGCGAAAAATGTTGATTCCCTCTTCTTTTTATCTCCGCTTGCGTCAAAGTTTCGCGAGCAATTGCGAGAAGCACATTTCGCGGCGCCTGGTATCGTGTAAAATCAGCGTCACAATTTCGCCGCTGGTCCAGACGGAGATCACGAATCTTAATCGCGCATACGAGGATTTGCATAGTCGCTCGACGTGCGTGACTACGTGCGTACGTGACTGTGATAAGGCACGGAAGTCGACGAGAATACCCCTGGTAGAAAGTTCACAGCGTTACACTCGGCGCTAGCCAGGCCCTGGGCGGGGCCGTGGCATCCCTGCCCGGGCCTGATGAGTGCCTGGTTTAGGCCAAATGTAACGCCACAAATTTTCTACTAGGGCCGAGCGCAATACATGGAGAGAATTTATTGAGAAAAAACTGTTCCTAATTTTTTATTTAAGATAACCATACAATTTCACGTCGAGGATCAATGAAAAGATCCAAGAATGATCAGCATCCGTTGAACAGCGAACCGGACGGTTGTTTCGTATAGCGGAATGAAAAATTAAAACGTGTTGAGTTGCATTGCGACCAAACTCCAAAATAATTGATCGTAAATGCTCGGGCCCCTGATTTATCGGGGCCATTCTGAGAGACTTAAAATTGCCGCGAACACCTGGCTTCGCGCGAAGTAGGCAGGAAGACCGCGCGCGAGGAAAAGAAATAACAGAAAAAAGTGTTGCATCTCGATGTACCTCGCGGCATTGAACAAATAACCCGACTATACCTTATGTGGAGAACACGGTTGTCCGACCTCAGATTCTCAGCACCGCCGCACCCGCCGTTTCGCTGCAAATTGCCCAACTTGCCAAAGTGTCCGAAAAAAAAAAAGACAAAAAAAAATCATCGTCAGCCCGCACGGAAACTCGCGACCGTGAAACATTGATTTACTTTCTTGATTGTCTTTCGCCCGTCGATTAAGGTCAGTATCGTTCAACCGGCTCGCGCGCAATCGCGGAAGGTCTGAGAATTCATTTCAATGTCAGCTTTTCACAATCTCTCCTCTCACGGCTCCTGCTTGACTCGAGATTGAACTTCAAAAATATTATTGGAAGGCATCAATAATAAAGTAGCAGTGGCGTCACAGTCAGGATATGTCGTGAGGCAGCCGAATTAATTTTTCTTTCAATACTTGTCATCGAGACGCTGCTGCGTCTCTCGAAACGAGGTATCAAATTGCCGGTAAAACTTTACTCGAAGCAGCATCCAATTCTTGCATAATCACCGTCACCAGAGGCGGCGCAGCTCGAAAGTGTATGTGAACTTCGTAGTCCGCGTTCGGTTGCGTTTTATCGGGGGGCCCTTGCCGAGTTTCATAAGGTTACGAAATAGGAGCGCCGAAGCCGCGACGAGAGATCATCTAATCGGTTCAATGTCGATCTCGTCGAGAACTCGTGCGACGGTGGCACTGAGCCACCAAAGCAGCCTGAACTCCAAGCCTCACCGAAGCGCCTTTCACCGGCGTCGCGCGCTGTACGAGAATTAGCAACGTGCTCGATCTCCTTCGGCCTTCTTCGACGACAACCGCGGGACTATCAGTGCGATCAAGCAGCTTTAGTGTCTGGATCGGCAACGCAGACAAACGAAACGCGGAAACGACATCCACCCACGTCGGCTTCCGCCCGAGATATCCAGATATGAGAAACGAATGATTCTACATGACCTGAGAAACATGTGTTAGACGTTACTGTCTCGTGTGACAAAAAAAAATGTACGTGAGCCATATTAAGATCATGCATTGAATGAGATTGTGAGTTATTGTCCTTTTTACATTTTACCTTGTAAGTTATTGTCGATATACGTCATTCATGAGTGATACGCAAATAACCATTAAAAAAACTAACATCGTAAAAATTAACATGCTCTAGTCGTTAATGATTTATGAGCACTTATTTATTTTCTTCTTTTCTTTACTTTGTTTACTTTCTAATGCTGTTCGTCATTAAATTGTATATTCTACAATATGTCGCAATGTCGGCATTTTTTTCGATCAAGTTTGTGCAAGAATAGATTTTGTCGGTGATGATTTGCTGCAGGAGAAATTTTGCCCGCAGAGCCTGCGGGCCGTTCGTCCGTCCTAGAACTTTTTTTTTCTATACGTCGTTAAACTCAGAATCGACTGGTACAGCAATTTAGCGTGTCCACGCCAATTTTCGAGGCCCAAACACTGGTGGCAGCTTCGGGAGAGTTCAAATAAAAGAGACTCCGCTTTGAAAAGTGAAAATACAGGATGATCAAGGGGCCGACCTCGGTTGGGTTTGACGGCACATCAGGCCAACAGACCGGTGATTAGCGTTCGTCAGCGATATAGTTGAATAAATAGGCACCAGAGATACGTCAGAAGACGAACGAGAGAGGATCGCTATTGGAGCGTCACGCGTGTAACGTCAGTGCGTTCGGCTACCTGCGATGATTTCTCCCGAAGCATCCTCGCAGTTTCAGCCGCGTTGTGAACCCAACGCGGACTGTGCGAGTGTCAAACTCGCAATATTCGAAACCCTGGGAGACACAACGAAATTACCACACGTTCTGCTAATAAATAATTGTCTCATTAGAGTCGAAACTCATATACATTACATCAATCATGAAAGATATTGGCGTGTTTAGGGTCGTGTTTCGTTGACCCTTTCATCACCGGCCTCATTGACGACACGGCGATAATTCAAGGTGCGTCAAGAGTTTGTAAACACAAACGAGAACTTTTGACGAGGGATGACGGTGGGAAAAAAGAAAAGGGACGAAGACGCGCGCCGAAGAAATTGAGTCATTGCCGCGGGTGACGAAAGACGCGAGGTCGAGCGATTTCTCAATCTATTCAAATGCAGACCACACGCGCACTATTTTGCTGGTGTGTTTGTATGTGTGCGGTGTGTTCGTTTTGAGCTGATCGCGATGCAGTTACGTGAGTTACACGTAATACAGGCGAACGCGTCGGTTCGTCAATCAAGTTTTCCCAGGAGGAGATCATAGATGGAAAGGGAATGATACATCGTTAACTGGACAAGCTCTGCTTCAGCTGATTCGAAACGGTAACGTTGTTGGTTCAAGGAACCAGATAATCCTACGGCTACAAATATAAAAAAATCAGTCTTTATGTGATTCGTGAAATCCAAGAGACACGAGACGTCGATGACGAGGATTCCACGCATGTTCGTCGATTCAGAAAACATAATCGAACGACGATCACGATCCTTCTTTGTACGCGTTGCGTAACCGGGGAATCCCCAGCCTTTACCGCTAATCGCCGAAGCCGCGGGAATCGGTGAATGTATATTTCGACGTCCGATAGATATTTATAAGTAGAAAGCAAACTCGCGTCAATCTCGCGACGGCGGTTGCTCGATTTACGTCGCGGTAGCCGCGGGAGCGCGAGGAGTGCCTGCAAATCGGAGCACGGCTATAAACCAACCGTTAGATGCCCATTTTTATGGTATTTTACATTTAACGGTTGCGCTATCACACTGTAATTCGCAGGGATCGGTTTGCCCTCGAGTTCTTCTCTTAAGTCACTCGACATGTCGCTCTCAGCGCGTGATCTAACGTTACGACAGTCCGCCACGTCTGAAAGTGCAACGGGTGCTGTGTCATCTGTATCGAGGCTTCGGATAGCGAATTTTGAATTTTTTTTATTCAACTGAAAATATTTTGCTGAGTATTGAGCGTGATAGCTGTTTGAAGGATTAGAAAATAAATGTTTAATCGTCGAACGGTGATCGACAAATGAATCACAGCGGACGTGCATCGATCTCGGTTTCCACGATGCATCACGCCTGCGTTTCGAAGCACAAACCGTCGGTGAGGCATCGCGCTCGAATCGATTCCTCAATGACACCCACTCTGGCGTATCTCCCCGTGGGACGATAATCGTTAATGACGCGTCGCTGACTTCCGGCAAATCCTGCGTACCATTTCGCAACGCGGTATTGTGCATATAGGTGCGGTGCAGTGCGTTTCAGTATGACGTATTTACTGTAAAAAATGTTTGGTATTTTTTATTTATAAATTGAGAAACCAAATACAATTCACAATTCCCACGTGCAATTAAAGTGCAGTAAAATAAAAGTTCAATTTTCACAATTAAAGTGTTTCTGTTAAAACTAGGGCAATTATTGCGCTATTACTAAATTACAGATTAACATTGCATTGCACTCTTTTAAGTTTATTTAAATTTCAAGTACATTTTCTCTATTCAAAAAGAGGGATGTGTATTGCAAGTGGCTCTATTTGCCCGCCAAGTGTTTTCACCTCGCGAACTTTTCCGACATAGGTAATAGGCATCCGTGGCGTGTTATCTACGTCGGTTGAACAGCGAGCACGAGCGCAACGTTATGATAGTATTTAACACATCCTTGCCATGGGTTGTATGACGAGACAACCGTCATTATCTCGTTACGCCAATCAATTCGTACGAAAGCCAGACGTTGAGGTGATTCGAAGTGCTGTATTTGTCGACAGTCGACACGCGACTTGCAAGGATCTTCTGTACCAGGCATTCCGTGTCAATTTGATATATTCTTTCATCCACTCAGATACTTTTTAACATTTTTTGGCAAATTTCCTTGCGTTTTTTGCGAACAAACAAAATTTCATGTATATTTGGATTTTTTCCACGGATCGTAAGCATTGTAGTCACGCAAAATTCAAGCAATTCTGGTCTCGAGTAAATCTGGGGCCTCTTCGTTGTATTACGAGTGTAACGCTGGTAAGGAAGGGCTGTACTTGAAATTTTATTGAAAGACCCGAGAAGACGAGATTCTCCAGGAAGTTGGTGCGTGCTCCCGGCTGAATTAATTTGCGATTCTCCTGGCGCGAATAATGCATCAACTCGCGATGGAGTTAATTCCAATTCCTCGCTAAGTCCGCCGTACTCGTTGGAGAGTGCCGCCCCGTTCGAGTAATTAATTAATACCAGAAGTCGTGCGTTATCTCAACTCGATTATTATTCACGTTCGTTTTAATATCGGCTAATCGGGCGATAATAGCGAGGAATTAACCCGGCTTCGCGAGTAATACCTGAGGGATTTATCGCGTTATTCATGTGTGGAAGTTTTACGACGCCCTTCGACGATTAAATAACAAGTACTATTTCCACAGAGCACCGGGATTGAAATATGAGATCCTTGTGCGGACTTTTTTTTTTTTATTCCATCTCACACGTGTCAGGTAACGAGAGTTCACGGGAGAAAATATCGTTGTCGCGCGCACGGAGAGGCAGAGGCCGGGGACTTGCAGTCTCCGGGTCGACAAACCCGGAATGCCACTTTGCGTTGTTACGTTTCATTAGCATGAGCCTTGAAATCGATATATCTCTCTCTGCGGCTGCGACTGTTCGCCCGTGCTCTGGATGTTTACGCGCCTGCCTGACGCTACTGCTCCCGGGCAAGTTGTCGCGACTCGTGCGTATCTGTATAAGGCATTCCATGGATAGCGGGTCCACCCCGGTTCCGGGAGGTTACGAAAAAAAGATTGACACTTTTTTCCTTTTTTTTTACAAGTTTTGTGAAGTGACTGCTGAAATAACGTTGGCATTTCTCAAGGAGCCTAGAATCATGCGTGGCTAATTGAGACACGGTCATCAGTGATGTATCATCCGGCGTGGATAAATACAGGAAAAGTACACGAATGCCAACTATTTTATTACAATGTAACGGGTAATTTTTATTGCGACAAATACCTAGGAACGATGTTCACTTGCATACCAGTGGTATTTACTGGTAAACACCTCAATTATCATACTTTGTAATTTTTACACTGTGACGCAAGGGGAAAATGTCAGTCACATCCGGTTTTCGGTTTTCCATTAAAAAAATGTAGCGTCTTAAAATCTTTATGATTTTTTTTGGGCGTGGGGGAGGGGGGGGGGGTGGCCCATTTCTCCTGGAATGCCTGATACAATGGAACCTATGTACAGTTTCGTGCACGAGGATACTGCAGGTCACCCGAGGGAGCGTCGTAAATTGAAGGCAGGCCTGACGGTGACTTGCACCGTAACACTATTACTACTTCGCCACAACTACTCGCCGCCTGGCTAACCACGCGCGCCGGACACGCCCTTGAGGATTATACTTCGTCCTTCTTTGCCTTTGTTCCGATCCCGACTTCCTCCTTCTTTGCCACTTCCTTCCTAATTGTTATTATTAGTTTTAATGTTTGGATAGCTCGATGAGTTACTTTAGCACATGACCATATCTTCCTGCTGCTGATCTTTAGTTTCAGCAATTAATTTTTTCGAGTTACGTCGCATGATTGTGTTGCGTGTTGCGTTCATTTCAGTTTATTTCTTTCATATAAATAATTTTGTATAAACAACAGTCTTATCTACATTGCCTTCGTATTATTGCAGATTCTCTGGACCGCACTGTCGGTTGCGCTGGGAGTCGAGTTGAGGGGCGATCTCGTCAGAGGGACGCCTTGCATCAAGCGATACCACCAATTGTTTTGTCCGACTGCTGGCAAAACGTATCCGATGTGAGTAGCATTATTATTATTATTTTTCAAAGGTGTCTCAATCGCCAGAAAAATGTCTGTAGTATTGTACACATTTTTAAAAAATCTCATTCCTCTACTGTCAGTTAAGAATTCGTTAAGAATTATAATAGCTTGAACTGAAATGACGCTTAACTGTTGCAGCGAGCGGATAGAGCAGTTCATAGACGAGAACAAAGCACTGATGAAGAGAATGTACGGTGACTTTGAGACGGACGAGGACTACGGTTCGCCGACCCGCGAGCCCGGCACGCGAAGACGAAGAAACACGAAGAAACATGACCTGCCCGACGGTGGTCCGAGTTTACGGGACAACACTCATCAGCATCGTCATCAGCCCGATCCGAGGGTCGTCGAGGGCGGCGACTCGTTCTTCAGCAAAGTGAGAAACACGCGGCAGACCTTCGGCAACAATCGCGGAAATGAGAGTGGACGGTATTGACATTTTTTTGGTTTTTTTTCGTTGATTTACGACGGTAAATCGATATTTAAGTCGAGACGACATTTTTCATCGCTTCGTATGTTGATTTTGTTCAGGGTCGATGCGTGCGAGTCCAAAGTCGAGATCGTCACGCCGTATTGGGCGAGCAACAGCGCCGGAAAGGTTCGGGCTATCGTCAACACTCAACACTTCGAGCAAGCCATTCACCAGGAAGTTTGCTCGTGAGTACAATTCGCCTGGACAGTCGGCGGCTCAATTGGACACACAAGCGTGACATTTTCACGACTCGCTTTTGTCGCTCCGCCGATGCATTGTAAAGGTTGAGCGACGAGGGATTCCGTCGAGTCTTTGTCGTCGGAGCGGTCATATTAATCACACCGATTCCAGACTGCATCCTCGATTTTCGAAACAACTTGGTTCCGCATCACGTTTGCTAATAACAAGTCGCGACGATTTTGACCACTCTAAAAACCAACCGAGCAAAAAAAAATTACCGCAACAACTGAGCAGGTTTCACCTTGCCCTCAGGTGAGGTGAGAACTACTCAGTCGGTAATAAAAACTGTAAACAATTTTTTTGATAATTCTAAATGTGTCTGGATAAAAGAAAAGTCGTACATCATTCCTCTTGCAATGCCACACAAAACTAGTTTTGTTGGAATGTGAAATCGAATTTATTTTCAGCCAGAAATGTTTTGCTTTGGAAAAAGTGAATAATAAGTCTTTGTTATCGACCGTGGTATGTCAAACTACAGTGATGTGATGTGTGCCTTGTCTTCCATATTTTTATGAGTAAAAGGGAAGGTGACAAAATCATCCCGAATTAAATTTCCCCGTCGACATTAATTTCGTTAATTAAAATTTCAGTGAGCGGGTCTAAATATAATTTTTTTATCTGTAAATTCCAGAAAAACCCAGACGAATCGGTGTACCGGAGACTGCGGTTGCGAGCAGAAGTACAAGTGGCACAGACTGCTAGCCTACGACCCGGACAACGACTGCAAGGGCATCTTCATGGACTGGTTTCTCTTTCCGTCGTGTTGCGTCTGCAGATGTGATCCAACGCATCGAAAGTTTCCGGCCACGACAACGCGAAACTGAAATTTCCTTGGAAATTTGTAACTCCCATTTCCAAGAGCATCGCGAGCTGATCGTTTTGCAGTTTAGTGGAGTGATTTCGTGAAAATAATATTTTTGGTGAAAGCGTAAAAAAATTCCGGATGCAGAATCTCCGTATGCTCACAGACGAATGCATTTCATGCGGAGCTCTGTGCAGATCCAAAGAATATACAGAAAAATTCACGGAACGGACGAAACAAATAAAAAATTGTCGCAGCTGAAGAGTGTGGACAAAAAAAACTATAATTGTGGACCTTCGGAGTGTTGACGAATTTTAAACGAACTGAAGAGATATTAGTTGATAATAGCGCGAACACGGAAAGAATAATTTGGGGCATAAGTTCTGTACATCTAGGCGAAATTTTCCATACTGATAATGTAGAAGTGTTTCAAGCTGACATGTGGTGGAAATTTTCGGCGTAATTTTCACAAAAAATAGCCAGATACCATCGGCGATTTTTGCCATAAATGTATGATAGTTTCTCCCAGATCTTTCTCGCCGCGTGTATATCAGTCGGGTGCGCGGCCAAAAACGTTATTTTTTCGTCGAAGCCCCGAGTACCAAGGTATAAATAATTTACTGTAGAAAAAACTTACAATTATCGTTCTCTTACTTATAATACAGTTGTAGATTACTTCTTTTTTTTCAATTAAATACCAGTTATTAAAGAGATAGGTGATACAATCATTGCTCGCTATATTTTATCCTACGATAATTTTTCTGTCATTCTGCGATTATATTTCACAATTACTTGACCGAGCTCTCGTCACGACAATCGTGTAATAAGACCCGGTGATTATCTCACCGTCAACACTGCGATCATAAACCAGCGAAGAATGATATCACTGCGATGATCGCTGCTGAGCGCAACCTTGACTCAGAAATTATCATATTTACCTGCGACGCGCAATTCCTCGCGAAAAAGTCGTAACAACGTGCGGATGCAGCAAGAATTCATTATTTCTCGCATGAGCGACGCTTCCTGCGCCGCACGCGTTATTTAAGGTAGATGTTGCGAACAATTGATTTTTTTAGGTAAATGTTGAAATGTTGCTTATCTGTTATCGAATGTTTCATGAATGAATGTGAAATTGAATAAATGGGAAAATGTTTTTGACGGAAAAACCTGGTGCCTGTTATTTCCAACGCAATTTAAAAGCCGGATTATTTTAATAAATCTTGACCTTCGCTTTTTTTTGCTCACGTCTCATGTGACGGAGACGAGCCACAAGCTAAAGAAAAACTTCCTTGAAGCATCAGTCCGTAATAGTATAATTATCAACTCTCATCGCTTCCCTGCTATAGACTTTTCTTGGTACGAACAAAAATCACGTCGGAAGTGCTTTATTACAAAAAAAAAAAGAGACAGAAGTTTCAACAAATTCATCGTGACAATATATCGAGAAGTCTGTTTATCGCTAAGCTTAGACAATTTGTTACGTAAGTCATGAAAATTCACCCGCGGCAACGAATTTCCGCAGATCGAATTTTCGTTTTATTATCGTCATTCAGCTACGAGAGTTTCTAATATTAATTACAAAAAAAAAAAAACAAGAAGAAAAGAATACAAAAAACACAAACATTCGCAAAGCTCGTGACAAGCTGCGATTCTATCAGCTGGACGGATTCCTGATAAGCTACGTTTCACGTGAATATTTTTACTCATTCCGTGAAACGTTCAGAAAGAACACGTGATAGAAGATACAGATAAGAGTTATTAGGAAAAAAAGAATAGGTCGTTGGTTACAGTGTTAAATAATAATAATAATAACAATAATAAGGTGGTGGTAAGAGATAGAGGTGAGGAAAGGGTAAAAAGGTTAAATCATGTATTTTCAAGTGGGCAGGAAAAATTTCATTCACTGCAGTGGTTTTGCCTTAACCGCGTGGAGCGATAAACGTCAATGATCTATAAAACGCAAAGGCTACGTGGGTGAAACTAGCGAGAACGAAGTTCAAACCGATGGTGACGCAACGATTATTGTCTGTCAGCAAAGATCGCGAGACGCTGCTGTCTGCATAAATATTCTATAAACATAAAATCTCATGTTGGCGGAGAGAAAAATATCGCAATGATTCCTAGGCTCGCGCAGTAATTGAAGTACAAGAAACGTACCAATTGTGTTGAAAAAATAATTCACTGGAATATATATATTTTTTTAATTCCCGGAAATTATTTAAAAAAAATGGAACACCTCTTATAAAAGCTGCAAAACAATTATTATCGAGTAAATTATACGATAAATGTTTATTAAATGAACAAACGAAGGTTTACAAACCTGATTCCAAACTGCGAACTCGCCTCGCGATTACTGCGCAAGTCTGAAAAATCATTTGCCATACTCTTCTCTCCCTGTTCCAAACGAACATTTTTCCTTTTGTACATAGTACAGTGTATTTATATATGAATAATACGGATTTAAATTCACCGACGGAGATTCTCGTGGATTATTTCGCAAATCCGACGTTTTGTACCTGCGGTGCGTTGCGATTCGCAAATCCACGTTCCTGTCTAACATCTATACATACAGTGTTTACATATACATATCATTATTACATATCGAATTTAAAAAAATGCGAAACGAATTTCCAACGTTAGACGATTGGTACTTAGTTAGTTACAACTTATTGGATACATCGATCGATTCGTTAGCTTCACGTTTCACTCGGCAGAGACTTTTTGTCCGTCTTGTCGCTTCGATCGATGCAGCTGCTGCCGCTTTGTCGCCGTCGTCCGCGCCCTCTTCGCCACCTTGGAGAAATTAGAAGAACGACCTCATAGAGGGCGACAGCGCGCACGTGACCAGTGCGATCGCGCTCGCCTGGAGAAGCTGCATTCCGGAAATGGAACTCGCACCGTTGCAGTAATCCGTGTTGCAGATATAGCAGGATTCGACAACCACGTGGCTCTCGGTGGCGGTGCTGGGACCGCAGGGTCCATTGGTGATGTCGACTTCGTCGTGATTCGGAATGGCGCACAGTCGCTTCACTTCGCGTTGACCATTTACTGTTCGAAGAGAAAAAAATCGGCGTTATAAAATAGACGAATTATGACCCGCATTTTCATCTGCAACATTTTAAGTTTTGAGTCCCAATCTGGAAGTGTTGAGTTCCTCAAGTTCGAACTTGAACGACGTTTAAATTTTCCAAACGTAAGTCAAACTTGCGTTTATAAATTCGAACCCATTACACAATCGAGTTCGATCGAATTTTTCTCCTAACGACTCAATGGCGCAGTAACTTTTGGCATTGGGAGTCGACGCATGAACACGCAGCAAATGTCACGACGGAAGTCGTTCGTGTGGTCGAACGAAAAAACGAAGCGAATAATACACGACTCGACACGGGCGTGGCAGTGTCCTTGGAGCCACCTAGCGCGTTGTCCAGTTAATTATCGTAATTTGCACTGCTCGCTATTGCCATTACCGCTGAAACGAGCGCTGCTGTGCAGCGTCGGCGAGAGGCACCGATGAGTCACGTTTGAACGCGCGAAAAGTCAGACCGGCGTACCGCGAGCTCGTTGAATGGCATCACGGCAGAATCAGTCACGGCGCTCGAGCGAGACAACTGGTGTTATGATACCGGCAAAAGCGCCAGTGAAGAAGTTTCGACTCATGGACGAAACGAAAATGAGACAACTGCGAACTCCGTCGTCAATGAGCTACTTCGTCGTTCATTGACGACGATGACTACGAAGGAAGATGAGCTATAGTGTCGGTGCGTCATCGTCCGAGTTGAAAGTTTGCACGTTCTGTCAGTTTTTCTATTGACAATTGTACGACGAATGTCAGCCGAGAACGTCTTGATTTATGTCCCTCCCGCTTTTTCTCGTTTTTAACGCAGTGTTCAAGGTTAACCTCTTCACTCGTAACATTCTGACCTCCAAATCAATTTTGAACATAAAATTACGTTTCAAACATATTTCTGTTTACCTCTTTGAATGATCTTCTTGCAGACGTGCCTCTCGTTGTAACCGTACGAACTCTGCGACGAGGTACTGTCACAGTTGTACGTGCGCATGTTTCTGTTGTGGTCGGTGACGTTGAAGGGATCCCCGCAGGAATTGCCGTTCGCGGATGACGAGCACATGTAACAGTGCAGTGCCGAACCTGAAGTTGAAAAAAGAATATTTAGGAACAAGATTGGGACAATGGAGAGTACAACAGGTGTCATACGAGTCTGGACATTCTCCTATCAACAGGTACACCTGTTGTTATCCCGGGAAATTAATCGACCAATTAAAGACATCGACCTGGTTGGAACCGGATCGATGCTTCTCATTTGTATCAGGTCGATCGAGTCTAACGACTTAACGACTTCTCAAATTATGGGAGATTCTATTTTATTACATCTTATTCTGAGTTTTTTGTATAATCACTAATATGACAGCTTGTTTGTTTTAAAAAGATGATTGAAACCATAATAACAATACTTTCCATTGTTCCTTTTTATTCGACTAAAGTGAGATTGTATTTATTAAAGTTTGGAAAATAAAAGTCTACCTTTATGTCTAAATAAACGGAATTGTTAAATGTTATGTTGCAAGTAAAATGATCCGTTTATAGTGGCAGCTAAACTGTTTGGTTCGGTATTACGGCTGATACTACATTATATAGTATTACAACGCTGCAGGCTCTGTTACAGGTAAGCACAATGTGAGGTAAGTTATAACGCAAGTGCTACGCAAGACCACGTTGCCGTCGGTTTACTGCGCAGGTACGAGACTATGCGCTACAATATAGTAAACCAGTTGTGGTTCTCATGAATCAACAGGACGCCGCGAAACCGCAGTGTGGGTCAGTGAATGCGGCTGCGACTACGATTATATAGGTACTCGAGCAACAGCGCGCTTGCTCTGTGGTCTTTTCTCGGGTCTTTTCTTGTGACTGATTTTGATATATGCATGTTTATGTGATTCCACATGACTTCGCGCCCTTTTAGGTTGGTGTGTCCATCTGACTAAAGAATACACGCACTTCGCGCGCTTTTAATGGCTCTGAGGCGCCCATAATTGTCTGAAGTTGGTTTGTATGCGAAAAATCCATCGTCGAATAATAAGAACGCTTGAAAAATGGCTTTAACCATTTATTTTTCAAAAGTAAAAAATGCGGATAATAAACGTTCGTTCCTAGCAGCATCAGCTGAGAACAGCAATTAAAACGAGGCGTAACATGTCTCGTGATTCTACGGGCTGATGGTCTTATTATCCCCACCCCCTTCCGCCCATGAAGCACGATACATTGTTTACAGGAACGCGGATATATGCACGCGGAACGATTTGGTTCACGTGCTTTGACAATGGGCCGAGAAATTTCCTGGCTAACTATTATTCGCATTTTCTCACGATTTTCACGCAATCAACGAGTCGTGCACGTGTGTGTTTGGTAGTGAAACTTTTTAGCGTGATCGCGACTAATTATATGAAAGCGTTCGTCAACTAAACTTTTCTAGTATTTTTTAATTTTTTAAAGGGAGGCTCGACTGATGGCATAAAAGTGATTCATTAGTGGTATCGATAAAAAAAAATAGTTTCTAACAAAAAAAGTAAATTCTAATCGGGTCAAACTTTCGATTGGAAATCTGTGATTTCATCGATCCAAAACGATTCAATGGAAATCATTTTTCCATTTGCATTGAAAAAATGCATTGCGACAAGTGAATCAGTGCATCGCGTGCCAAACGTCAGGTTATGATACACGTATATTTATTAAATCTTTTGTTGAATAGTTGGTGCAAGGTTTGTCATCGACGATGACCACATCGCGTGCTCTTACGCAATACATTGGCTTCTGCTATCCTGGCCCGAGCTGCTGCTACGTGAGGTAATGACTATTACCATGATTGAATAAAAAAAAAATCAACAACATAAATTGTGAGTCATAGCAGGCATTATAGAACTATGCTGTTTACCTGGCGAGTTCGTCACGCCCACGTAGCAATTTCTACGCTGTACGCAGTACGACTGAATGAACGCGCAGTAGTAAAAACACGCATGAAAACATCGGAATTTCTATACCTACTATTTATAGAATTATGAAGCTTAAATGTAGACTAGCAATTCAAACGAAACTGGGATTCAGGCATTATTTTCTATATCATTTCCCTCATTAAAAAAAAACAAGTTTTTCCGATCAGTGCGCCACTGTACTATTTTATAATAACGCTCTCAATGGCCTGCAACATTTTTATGCGCAATTGCGTCAAAGTTTCATTTTCACGATGCCCAAGTGACTCTTAATCGTTTTCCTTTGTTCTCGTTCTGAACGACTTCAAACTCAGATGACAGGAAATATAAAATATGTTGCTCAAGGGCGGGACGGGCAAATAACGTTCGTCATTGACTGGGAGTTTTTATTTTATTGCCTTGTGCTGAATATTTTTTTGTCGCCTGCGCTGGTGAAGCTTCAATGACATTTTTCAAAGGTACAAATACTTCACTAGTTTGAAGTACGAGTACAGAAAAGTGGACAAGGTTCGTGCAATTTTTTTTCAATGTGAAATAGGTCGTCGAAGGGTTAAATTCGATAAGTTCTAATCATATCGATATTCCAAGTCGGACTAAAGGAAGTTGTACCACGTTTAATGCTTTACAACCTATCGAAGGTACTATATCGAGCGACCCTTCGACGAATGTATTTATAAATATTCATCGATCGATAAAGAAGCCACTACATCGCTATATAAACAGTACGAGGACACTGATGGGTCGAACCTGACGCTCGGTAGACGGGTTTTAGGGGCGGAAGTGTCTTCCGCACCCGACACTCCCCTGTCTCGACGTTTCCCAGCTCATGTGCCAACACGATGAGGAGGGTTCTCCCGTCGGACCTCTGACAATTAAAATTATTTATGGCCTACGGCTTCTGGTCACGTGCCCGTAAGCATGGCGCTGGTATAAATTGTCAAGTCTTGATGTTCGATAACGAGAAGCTGTTATGTGCCTCAAGTACCGGCTCAATCGGTGAGCCAACAAGACTATTTTAGTTTTTTTTTCCCACAAAAATGGAGCAATTTTTTTTAGCGATATCCCTTTCGTCCAACCAAAAATGTCATCACTTTTCCATCGTTTTTAAGTATAAAATTGAATGATTAATAATACGTTTTGATTCCCAATGCATCACAATAATTTAAATTTATTTATTTTTCTTCTATAAATGTGGATAGTCTAAAAAAATCTATTTTGGTGCACTATAATGATTCAGCTGTCAATGTAGTTGCAACTCGAATTAATTTCGGCACAGTTTCCTAAACTACCTTTTATTTTATTCAAGTTTGAAAAATGAAAAGAGCACTCACCGGATTGGATGACAGCGGCGAAGGCCAAAACGGCGAGAACCGCGCAGGCGTTGAAATTCAGCCTTAATCCCATCATGATTGTCTTTGATAACTCCAAGTTTCAGCACAAGAAGTCAGTTCCGAGAAATTCGTGGGGGGGTGCAACGAAAAATGATATCGAGACGCGATGAGACCGATGCGAACGGTGGTCGCGGTTGTACTGTGAAGTCGCGACAACGCTGAACGCCAAGGATGCACTCCGGAAGGCTCGGGTAACGACACTCGCGGCTTCCTTCGTCGTCGCTACATTATTATAGCATAATATGCCGGAGGCAGAGCCGGAGCGCGAGCCCCACTACCGCGACTGTTGTGCCGCGGCCGGCTAGCCATGAGTCAAACGCCATGGAGTAGGAACCCGGAGCGAATAGCAAGGAGCGTAGGGTTTACGCGGGGCATCCGATGCGATCCCCGCTGCCGCGGGATCGTGAAGGACGGACGGAGACGCGATGCAGGCGAGGAAAGATGGCAATCCGAGAACAAGGAGGGATCTGGATACGGGGAGTGGGACATATATACACAACACACACACACAACGTGAGTGGAAAAAACACGCAACACCCACAAAAGTAGCGGAAACTTCTGTAATTAAGAGAGACGGACAGATGCGGGCGAACAACGGAGATGGGAACCAAAGTTTCGGTCGCGGCGAACTTTTTTTGATGGTTTTTGTCTTAATTCGAGGTCTCGCTACGAGGGTCATTTTTGATCTTGAAATTAAAGGTACTCTTTCGCTCTGAATACCTTTTATTTCATGATTATTTTATTTTGATAAACTGCTATTACTATTTCTCTTATTTGTATAACTATAATGTTAATAATAACAATAGTCGACCGGATAAGTGAGATTTCACTTGTCAGAAAATCCATCAGACGTGATCGCCACGGCGTCAACCGGAGTTCTACTGTAGCAAGAATCATGCATTATTCAAAAAAAGAAAGTCTTAGTCACCACCTAGTGGATGACATCCGCGAGGGGTGCCTCGCAGTTCTGCGGGGTGAATCTATTGTGTATCTATGATTTATTATTTAGCACTCGTTGAGTTATCGTGGTTCCCCATCGATGGGCACGACGGCGGGGAATTGAAATATCAGCGACATTGGTGTATTACGCGTAAGCCTATTCTGTTACCAGTAGGAGTAACAGCTTTATTGTTGTCAGCCCCTTCAAGCAACGGGAAACGCGTGGTACTCGCAGAATAAATCGATAACTTAATTTCTCGTCATCAATTACTATTTTATTACAAATAGAATTCATGACTAATCGTCGTAATGGTAGCATACAAATTATTTACAAGTTTCAAATTTTTATATAAATAAGAATAAAAATAAAAAAATAAATGAAAAAGAACATACAAATAAACGAACAGGTAATTAAATAAAAAACGTTGTCCTAACTTGAAAGGACAGCATTCACAAAGGCATTGAAAATGGCTCCACGCTGGAATGGTGCCCATCCCATGATAGGAGATTATCGTTTGCGTAACCCAACGTGCGCAGCGAACGACTCGGCTGTTTATGGTTCGAGAGACGGGCAACGACTTCTCACAGCCATAACAGCCGGAGGCCCCCGTGCTAGCTGCTCTGTTAGATGCACTCGGCTGTAATAGCCGCGCTGCACTCGACGCGAGAGGCGAGAGGTGCGCGCAGAAGCTTCCAACATTCGCGACGTTCGAGCGCTGATTCGCTGGGCGAACCGATGCTCGACGGCCGTATTCTACTTTCGCGACTGGCACACTTTCGCCGCTGATACGTAGTACATTTCCCGATCCGTCGTCTTGGTTCCACCCGAGTCGCAATTGCTGCGTTTATCTGGTACGATCGATGGGGAACCGTCAATTGAATCGACGCCGGACCGAAGTCTCGGGCAGAACGAACCCAAAGGGCTGCGCGGGTATCGAATCGTCGATGAATAAACCCACCCATGTACCATAAGGCCACATGGTGTATCCGACTTCGGCCGACGTCTCCAACCGCGTCGCCTGCTTTAACTACGGGCAATTAGGCACGTAATTTTAATTCGCTGCACTTTAACCCTCCCACTTGCGTGTCATCTCCTCGATAGCGGTAGAGGCTTCACCACTCTACGTCTGCGGGTTCCGGATAGGTAAGACTCGACGCTCGTTTGCCGCGATTATGACCCGGGAATATTTCGTCCCCCTGCGGAAAGTTTTGTTTTTTTCCTGTGATCATAAATAAGATGTGTTAGGGCTTCAACGGGAGAAGTTGACGGAGCGGTTGGATGGCAATGAATCTTTGCCGACATCTCTCTGTGAGTGGAGGGATGTCTGCGAGTGTCTGGGTCTATGGAGTGTCCAAGGTTTTCAGGCAAACATACCCAAATGCAAGGACTTTTATTGAAAGAGATGGAGAAGATAATTGGAAGAAACGAGATGTGGGGTTGCCCACTTGTAGACATTCTTTTTTATGGCTTACGACAATTTTTGCTTGGCGAACCAACCAAGAAATAATCAGTGGCTCAGCTGCACATGATGCAAATGAAACAAATGAAAAATAAATGTAAAATAAAAATATACAAAGAAAAAAAAAAAATGTTTTTTTTAGAAATGATTTTAATTATTTTAGGGTAACGAAAATTAGGGCCACCTGCCAAATGACAGATGCATTCGATGGCAAAGTAACTTTCGGTTTCAGTTTACGCGTATCAAGATATTTTTTCTTACAACTTGTGACGTGTTTTAAATTATGTTATTGACTAGAAACGGACTTAGACCCGTATATTCCTGCTAATGAAATAAGTAGGAGTAAAGTAGTAAATAAGCAGCCGCAGTCTTTGGTTGAAGATTCCCGAGACTTGTGTACTGCTTAACCCTTCGCATCGCAGAAGGCGATGCTCAGTGACCCACTTACTTACGGCTGAAAAGTCAAGCGTAATGTGATTACGAGAAATTACGACGTATGAAATAATAACTAGGTGAAAAAACGGTTTTTTTCGTGATTTTATAGTGGGTGTATCTTTTCCCATGAAAAGAAATCAATATTCATACGCAATAAATGGTGCATATTCCGTAACAAAAATCTGCGTATACGATGTACATATTTTTTAATATTTTTTCCACAACGTACACACATTTCGGGCTTTAACGACCCTTACCACCCTTCCCTCTATCACTCTTCGCTTCGGGGTTACCGAAATTCTACACCAACAGCGCAAAGCCCAATGTCGGTCATTCTAAAAAATTAAAAAAAAAAAATGGAAAGAAGACTTTCACCATATTTCAATGAGAAGAAATTTCAGTCAGGTGGCGAGAAAGAAGTATTCGAGCTTCGTACATAGCAAAAGAAAAATCCAAATTCAATTGGCGAATCAACAATAGTGACAACAATTATTGCCGGCGTCTTTCGAAACCTTTTCGCATTATCGCCGAGCGCGCGCGACGAGCGACGAGTGGCGAAGTGCGCAACGATTTGCCGATACGCGTGCGCCGCGCGGTACGTCGAGTGTTATGATTCGTAGATTCAACGAGCCGAAGTTGAGGGCCTCCGTCTCGTTACGCTCGAGAGGAGCCGCTCGCCCGGCGGCGGCTGCAGCGGCAGCGACGGCGGCGGCAGATGAGGGTCACGAGCGAATTTAACCCCGCGAAGCCGGCATTACTAAATTGACTCCGGCATTTGACCCGTACCCTTGCCGCCACTGCTGCCACGCATAGGTTTACTTCACGGTAAACTCTTCATGTGTATAGACATATAGCGTGGATGCACGTGTATCGTCGTCGTGAATGTGTGTTGGCCGCAACGCCGACCAACACGGAGCTGCCTCCTTAAGCGCAACCCTTCTCGCTCATTCATAAGTCCGCCGACTTTAATTTCTAACTTCTGCCAAGTCAACTGGCCTTTCCGGTCGCGCGGCTCCGACTTCACCGTCGACTTCTTCGTCTTTGTCGTCATAAACGTCTCTTCGTCATCGATCGTCATCGGGGCGTCGTAATAGAGTCGTAATATTCAGAGACAGTGAAAAGTCAGTAGGGAACGTCAGTTGTCTTGGCAGAAATTAACATATCAGTAAGGTAGTTGCTGGTTGAAGATCGCCATCTCTCGGAAATTACGCGAACTGACTGCCTGAAATGTTTAATGAAAGAGGAGGCGCCCATTTTAGTTGGCTAACAAATTGACAGTTGATTTGTTTAAAGGATTATATGGTTTTCTTCATCGTGAAACGCACTGTTTATTTTACTATTAATTTCAGACAGTGTTCGTAATTGTTCAGTTGTGACACTATAAATACTCATAAAATGATGTGATTAAAATATTGACATTGTGAAATATTGAAAATTCTGTGTGTAAGATTAAAAAATAAATAAGTCTCTTACGCTATTATAAATATAATGCATACGAATCAACGCTAGAATAAAATATTTTGATGACTTGGTCCATATTAATATTGTTTTAATTATATTATTGGTGTATGCGTGGATTAGTGTTTTATTGGAGTTTGGTTCAGCTCAGCTCAGAAGCGACGTCATCGGTCGATGCTGACCGCCAGCGCGATCGTCATTAACGAGGCGACGAGCAATCGATTCGTCGGCGATGTTGCACTCGGCGGTGACGCGTTGCAGGCGTAATCGTTGCAGAACAGACACTCGAGACTCGCCTCTGGATACGCTTCCTTGAACGAGCAGTAGGTGCTTTTCTCCTTGGCCGGCACGCAACCTCTCACCGTCACGTGAACGTTCTTGTCTAAAATTAACGATTTACAATCAATATTAGTCAGGAGCATCGGCGAGTCTCTGAAGACTAGGAAATAAACTAAAAATAAAAAAATATTGAAAGAAGAAAATATTAATTTAAAAAATATATTTCGATAATAACTTCGATAAAATAACTATAATTCCACACAAACATAAGTTCGAAAGAAAAAAAATTGTGTGAATGTAACGAAATGTCTCCTCGTTCAAATCTGACATTTCGGGCTCTCGTGAAATTGACGATTGTGTCGTGTACCTCCGTTCGCCTTTGGCAAATAATAAAACGTAAGAAGGACGAGATCAGCGCCAAGATTATTGCCTTCGAACGGCAGACGAGGTCAAAGATGGGTTGAGAGACGGGAGGGTCGGGGGGCGATATATACTATATTGTGGAGAAAATTACTTCCGAGTGGACGCGCGAGCCGTGCCAGGAATGCGAGATGGCCCGAGGATAACAACGGAACAATGTTTACTACCTTCCACACAGCAAGTGCACTGCTTATCGCCCCCAAATTAGGCGAACGCCCCCGAACAAGGAGTACTGTACACGAAAACCAAATATATGTATACCGATATCTATATACGCCGCGGAGAAATTTTATTGCCTGTGTACGCGAGCGCGAATCGCGGTGCGAATTCGGTCAAAGTTTCGACGATTCCTAACTTCGTCGATAGCGCAAACAGGAACTGAATATTTTTCGCATTTTAATGCGAATCAATACTGGCTTCGACTATTGATGGAAACTTTTGTTTCGATTTGCATGCACAAAAATGGAGCACCTGTAATAATGTCCTGTAAAATTATAACTTGAATTCTCGCAGTGCCAACAGTTGAAAAAATTCCGTGAGCGCCCGACGAGGAAAAAAATTCGGCACGTAAAACGTATGGATATGAATCTTCGTCTCGTGATTAGTCATTACAGCACGCGCCGGTGTGATGAGTGACTATGTGTACGTCAAGGGAAGGAAAAGAGGATGCAGATGTTGTTCGACGAAGACCCACTTTAATTGGTTGACTACGGCGAGTCACGTTACGACGCTCGCTCAGTGACTCACTTTAAAATAATAGACGTATGGGTTGAGCTGCTGTCATCCACCATGCTAAGGTTCTCATACCGTCAAGGTATTAGATTACTCGAGTGGGCCAAGATCTTTTTTCATTTTTTCCTCATTTTTTTACAATTTATAAATCACTCTGCAGCCTTGTCCGTATTAAAAAAAAAAAAAAAAAAAAAAAAAAAAAAACTCGTATGGATTCAACGTTTTGTTTTGAAATGTAAGTTTCCTTAAATTTATAATATTGTTTTAAACCAACAAAATAGTGAACTACGTACAGAATATCAGACTCTTAAGGCAGAGATGAGACTCGTTCCGTGGGCAGAGAGTCAGGTCCGCCGATGTGGGTGTGTAAGGATCGTTGCATTCTCCCGTGCGGCCTTTACTCAAATCGGCGTTACAATGATAGCACCATAATTCCTCCTCATTGCTCGCGTTCACCCCTTAAATGCACAAAAATAAACAGTTAAATTGTATCCATGACCTTGAAAAAAATTCACTGGAACGTTGACAATTTATTTTATTTTGAATTGCGCTCTTTATGAAAATTCTTGCACCTTTTCTCTCCACGACGAATCGCACGCTTCTAATTCTTGAGAAGTTATGATTTGAGCAGATTTAATACAGATATTGAACACGTGTCTGTTTCGGTTTGCGCCGTTTTACACAGGTGAGCAAATCGCTGTTCAACATTTCTCATGTTAAATATTAATTATCGTTGTATATTTAGTGACACACTCCACAAGTGTTCTCATCACAACACAACCAGGATTTGGAAAGTCGAGAAATGTTTTTGGCAACGCGGATATTTTCTTCTCCTTCAATTTTCAGATCAGCACAGGATGCGAAATGTGGTACCAGCGAGTCCAATATTTCGCATCCTGCGAGTTTCGTCGCCTCGCGGGAAGCGAATTTAACAAGACGTTTCCTGAACGTCACGAGAGTATTTAAAGAACACGAGTCGAGAGCGACGCGCAGCGACAAAACAGGCGAGACGTTAAAAATTAGCGTCGTGTGCGGTCGCACGGCGAGACCATTAAAAAAATGTGTGAAGCGCGAACGACGATAATATTTTTTGTTTTTCACCGACGCTTCAAAAGCGTTAGGTGCAAGAAAGACACTTTGATTCTTATTACGTTGTCGAGGTTTTCAACTCACCTAGGGAAAAAGTAGCGAGAACAATCGAAATCACGGCGAGACTCTTCATGCTGCCTCGTTGCTTCACAAGTTCATAGGTAGCCTCCACTATCTTAGGCTTCGCCGACGAGAGATAAGGTATCACTGACTAATAATGTTTCCATGGACCAACCTGTCGCAGAAAGAGGCCGTAGGTGTCGAAGTGGAGGGGGGAGACGCGTTTGTTTACACTACGCTAATGTTGTCTCTCTTTCCCGTTGGAAAGTTTGTGTACCTCCGAGTTCGCCTCGCATGTCTCTACCCCTTTGAGTTTGCTCGCGTGTTCTCTCTCCCGACCTCTCTGGCTCTCGAGTACAAACAAATTTCAGCGCTCGCATGAAACGACCATTTCAATATTGGATACCCAATTAATGTCCGATGGAGAAGAAAAAACGTCCGCGATCCATCAACCTCCTGTGTCTCCCTCTCCCTTCCCCATCCTCCTCCTCCTCGCCCAGATACACTTGTTTTCTCGACAAAATCAAACATCCTTGACGAGACGATTTAATGGAATGACAATCGATTTTGTATTAATTTTGCGTATATTGAGCAACATTTTTTTTTTTCAAGACGAATTCTCAACGCCAAAATTGCATTCGATTGAATTTTAAGTAAAGACCGAAAGTGTAATCTTTGAGAAACGGAACTTTTCTTCTATTTTGACAATACTAACAAATTTATTTGAACCAAGGTTGCAAAGTAAAACCTCGCGATTTCTCGGATAGAAATCCACTTCAAGGCTGTCGTTATGGCCCAATTTTCTGTTGATTTTTATTGTTGCAAAAAACCTCTGGCTTTTTTGTTTTGGCAAACCTGTACATTTATTTTCGTTTTATCGACCTTGCGAGAATTTGGATTATAAATTTTTATTGCTCAGTACAATATATCCATGGTACAATTGCGTTGGTAAATAGTACATTCACATAGTGTTTTTTTGCTTGGAATTCAATATCGGTCGTTGTGGTTTTCGATAATACTCCTGAGAACGTTTTACGTTTTTACTATCATCCCGCGCCGTCTCGCGTTCTGCGTTGAGGAAAAACTCGTTGCGGTCGCGGTTAACGCACGAACGGACGTCGCGCGAAAAACCGAGGTGACATAAAAAAAAACAGGTTCCTCAAGCGCTTATCATAAGCCGTGCGAGGCGTGTATCGGTGTTCCCTGCGTTTCGTGACGCGATTATCCCTACGCAGTTTTAGGACACGCGGAAACCGATTTTTTTCTGCTTTCTTTTTGCGATAAATACGCTCGGTTGCATTCGTTGTGGGAGATAAACATAGTTGTATATTTTTACGCATGTACATCGTCGATAGTGTATAGTCATTACGTGTGTTCAATGCTTGATTTATATTTCAACTAGCCCGAGCCTATCTGGAACATGTCAGCAGAAATTTCCATATATCTCATATACTTTTATTTTATTTTTTTTTACTTGAAAAGAAGGGTGACAAAAATCCGGTAGGTCTTTGAATGTTCTTTATTTTTATGCGGGTGACCACATTTAAAGTCTCGTTTGCGAGGAAATAAAACATACACTGTTAAAAATCCGGTGTTAAAAACAACACCAAGACGGTGTCTGTATAGGTAATCTGTAATGAAAAAATCGATATTTTTCATCAATTTTTCGATAAAATCTGAGAAAAGCGACTAATTCATTCACGAGATAATAAAAAATCACCCATGATACTTGCATTCATGCCTTTCAAGCGAAAAGTATTATAATGTTTCGTCGGTAACACAGGACAAATTTAACTAAACGGCTGGTGTTAATTTTACACCGTAAAAAGTGTTACTATTAACACTGTAATAAGTAACACTAGGAAAAAGTCCACACCAGCAGCGTTTGACACCGCAGATTTTTAACTGTGTACTCTGTCGGAATTGAAGGACCGATCGGCCCATTTTTTTGCTATTCTTAAATTTTCTCTAGTTTAGTCGTTGCACCGGATAAATATATCTTCATATGTACGCATGTATATAATAAATCGTATAGTCATTATATCTACATGCTATGTTAGTTTTAGCGAGGCTTGAGCCTGCGCGAATTATGGATGACAAAAGTATAATCGAGATAAACGATTAAACATAGTGACAAAGAAATTCAACATCAGTGTACATCTTTCAACAAACTGTAATTTAATGTGGGAAAATCCCGTTAAATCGCTTACAAAAAGAAAAACACGAATTCATTTCCACTCTACGAAAAAGAAGCTCTCACCACGACCAAATACGTTACAGCAATTTTCTTATTAATAATATTCGGTATAATATCATATAATATAATATAATATCATATATATGTATATAAGTTACGAAAATAAAGTTTATCAAATACAATTCATCACTCGGTGTAGAAAGAATGCTAAAACGTCGTACGAAGAACGACAAGGTGGTCTTTTTTGTTGTGTCTCAAATTCGGATACACGTTTTTCTTTTCATTTCGTCAATGCGAAGATAACGGAGCGAGGAAATTACGACTCATTGTCTTTTCTATCCGCCCCGTTGGTCCTCCCCCCCTCGTCGTTCTCGCGTTGGTCATTATACGAAACGTACCGAAACCGTTTACGGGATTGTGTGACGCACATTTTACGTATTGTTCGTTTTTCGTGTATTACTCTTTATTTTAACGAAAAAACACAATCAAACGAGGGTAAAAAAATACAAAAACGTGTTGCAATGATTTCTCGGTGCGAATGAGGAGACGCGCGCATCGCTGGCGCAATAACGCGAGCGCGCAACAAGTCCTTTGGTTACTCTTTTTATTTCGTTCAATTTTTATCAAAAAAACCCCTAACGCTGAAGGCAACTAACGGCGGCAGCTGCCGCGGGCAAAGCGTTTCGAACGCGAGCTTCGCTCTATCCTCTATATCCACTTTTTACTCGCTCAATTACTTTCTTTGTATATTAATAAATATATGTTCCATATATATATATATATATAATCTATACGTTATTACTATGAAGAGCATCGAACATTGTACACTGGCTGGTATATGAGGTAAATATATATATTTATATATATATATTATATAGTACGAATTTAGTGTGTGTACATAAATATTAAGGCGTGGGACTTTCCGCATTGAACGAAGCTGATGCTTTTGTTGTAGTTTTTTTTTTATATATATATTTTTTTCATTTAGCACGTGAAATTTGCGAGCCACATGAACCATGGCAGGGGACGGGTTCGGGCTTCACTGACCATCGAAACGACGACCTCGGGTTCACAAAATCGAAGCTCTTCGCCAGGCAAAAAAGGGCTCTTTCGAGCCATCTGCGCTCGGCGCTGTCGTCGTCGTTGTAGTCGTTTTTGTCGTCGTCACGCGACTTGTTCCTCGCGAACTGTGCAAACGACGTGCAGGTTACGCGCTGCCGTACACGAGGCTCATCAGCAGCGATCCCAGGAGGGGCACGAGCGCGACCATCATCCTCGGCGAGAGGGCGTACGAGCCGTTGCAACTGTCGGTCTCGCACATCGAGCAATTCTGCACTTGGGCGTACTGATTGTAGTTATGGCCGATCAGGTTTGTTATCGCCTTGCACGTGTCCACCTGCTCGGTCTTGGCGGTCTGACAGGCCCTCAGCACCACCGGTTGGTTGTTAACTGCGGATAGAACGAGAGACATTAGTCGTGAAATCGATTATTTCTATAATTATTTAAATGTTTTCTCATATAGAAATGAGGAATTCGTATCATGTAAATGAAGACGGTGACAAATTAACGAAAAAGAAACATATTTCTATGTTGTAGCTGCCTCGACTTACTTGCTCTCTGATGCACCAACAGTCGGTAACAAAAACTGTAATTCATTATTTCAAGAACTTCCACATTTTTTGTGGTAAAAAGTTATTTTGCTACAAAAAACTCGTAATACTACGATAGGTGAAAGTTTGCTTTTGTTCAGCAACTTCTAAAGCCGTAAGTTTTTAATATCGACTGAGTAGAAAAATGCAAGGCGAAGGACGTTTGGATCTCATTGTACACTCGACTTTCCTTTTTCTTCTTTCCAAGTACGAAAATGTACGTACCGCGAAGGTTCATCTTCATGCAGGCCATTGGCACATACATCTCCGGCTTCAGCGGTTTATCGTCGACCCTGAATACCTCGGCAAGTTTTTCGAGATCGGGAACAGCCATGATCTGCCGGTGCCAGTCATACAGCGAGCCAACGTCGCACTCCATCGGTTTGTGAATGTTGGACTTGACCATAATCTCGCCATTGCACTCGTCGTTGGCCGCTCCGATGGAGTAGCACGAATAGCACTTTATCTTCTCGCCTGTAACACGAAAGAGCAGAGGTTAGGAAAATTTGGATTCACACGAGGACGCATAAAAAACTCGCAAGGACGCTGAGTTATCGGCAGATGGTAATTCGAGTTTAGCAGTTTCGTGTCTTCGAACGACCGGGGCCCGCGAATTTCTGGAATCTCGTCGGCGTCGTAAAAGCCAGACGGAACGGACAGTCGCTGTCAAAAGTGCCGAGTTGAGAACGAGAACCAGGCAACGGTGCAAGACAGTTGTTTTTGGTTGTTTTCGAAAACAGTTGTCGTTTGTTTATTTTGTTTAGCTGATAGTTATTTTTTTATTATTTTGCCTATATTGTTTAGTCTCCTAATTGATTAATCTTCAATTATATCGAAATTAAACTTTTGTTTACTAATGTACACATCCGCTGCCCTTATCCCTAGAAATCGCCCACCCACAACTACATTCCCGGCCAAAAATCTGATCTGATTAGAATTTGAGGTCTTCGCGACAAAAGAATTTGAAAATAGCATCGTTACGTACACAAAGAACACTAACTACAAATAACAATAATAACAAAATTATTATTCATAAATTACTCAACAAAACCCTCGGACAAATGTTCTCAAAACATTTACCTTATCGTGAAACATTTTTGCAAAGAATACAAAACAAATTCGTCAATTAATTCTATTATCCCGAAGAACCGAGGATTAGAAATTTTACGTCAAACAAAATTTGTCTTTTATTGTACCTGTTACGGCCTAAAAACCTCGCTACACATAATAGATAATGGCAAACATGCCAAACCGGTTGCAGGCCACGTCATGCGGCCGCCCATCCTCGCCTAGTCCTGCCTCGCTCACCTCAAGGTCTCGCGGATGTGAGTTGCGAGGACAGACCGGCTACTGTACTGCTGACAATATATATATACGCGCGCCGAGAGGATCGACGGAGCGACGGAGTGTGTGTTGTGTGTTATTTGGGTCGCCCGACGGCGTCGTGACGCCAAAAGCCGCGACGCGCCACCACCCCCCACGGAGAGAAAGCTTTTGCCAACCTCCCTCGCATCCTCGCAAAGCCCTGTGCACATCTCCCTCGGGGGGATCCTGTAACGTAATCTTTACGACTGACGCCTGTCCAGGATATACTAGAGATTTCCGCGAATTCGTATATCACGAGCTTTCCACGAGCAACGCGACCGCAGCGTAACTTACAAATTCAGTCCAAGCTTTAAATTGAATTTGGATGTGGAATACCCTAACGAATTTATTACCCTTTTAATTAACTGACTGTTCCACGTTTAATTAATCGAACCCAATACGTATCACGACTTGGAATAAATTTAGTGCTAATATAGTGAGAAATGGGACTATGACTTGGAAATTTTTGGAAGTCGAGGAAAATCGATTACTTTCCCCGAGGATAATCGCATCACTTCCGTCGTTACCTTAGCATAGATCAAATAATCGGATCACCTCTGACATGACCTTGAAATAGACCGAGTGACGCTCGGTTTTTTTCCCACGCCGCCGATTAGACCTCTCGCACGTGCGCTCGACCTACGAATCTCGCGACTTGCGCGCAACGACGATTGGTTGATTTAATAGCGCGAGTTAGGCGCGACGAACGACCGAAACTACGGACGGGGCCAGCGGTCGGACAGCAGTCGCACGTCCGAGCATTTGGTACATCTTAACGAGTGGTAATGTGTTTTAATTCTGGGATGACGCAGCCGCCCGACGAGAGTTCGCGCCGAGCGCCAGACGCCGAAGGCCAGACACAGGAAAAATAAATATTCTAAACTCGCAGTTGGGACGCGAGACGCCGGTCGCGGGGAGTCGTCGACAGAGCTTAGCTTGCGAGCATGGAATATATATATATACGTTTCACCTTGGTCTGCACCCGGCGGAGGAGAAAAATTCGTACGGTCGAAGGCAATTTAATTAACGGCAGGTGGGGGCGACCCGACGAAACCGACGAAGTGAGAGGCTCTCCCCCTTCACGCGATTAGTAGTCGAGCGACGGCGGAAGTACCAACGGCCAGTAAGCCGATGTGCAGCTTAGGCTGTGCACAAAGTTGAATGTCGCAGCGACGGCGGTCATTGACCTTAACTATCGATAGCTTTGACCACAGGAATATGTTATCGACTATTATTAAAAGTGTTGAGACAGCAATCTGCAAGCGAAGAATATTCGTTTACAGGTAAAAATGTGTGTTGATAGAAAATATTTGCAAGAAGTGAATATAGTTGTCACTTAACAGTTTCCAGGTCGGGATCCGTTAATTTATGCGATTACTGTAATAACAATTCGCTATAGTAATGCAAAATTGTAGCGAAAATAATTTTTTCTAATCGTTAAAAGGACTGACAAAACTAACACAGATGTCTTAAAATCGCGCTGAAACCTTTGATTATATTCCTAGAAAGAAAATTGTTAGGCATTGTTTGATTATGAGTTAAAAGCAGTTGAAAAAATATCCGATGAAATAGTACGACAGTAAATAGAGGGAAAATATTTATAATCCTTTTCTTGCTAAAATATTATAAATCACTACGTTTACAGAAAAGGATTATTTTTCGCACGCGAATTTCTCTGGATTATTCGGCAATATTTTCCATGAATACAAAGGACTTTATTCTTCGTTCATAAGTAGACAAAGTTATACAATCCAACATAAAAATATCTTTTCCATCCAAACACTGCTCACCCCTGTTTGCAATTATAGAGATGAACGAAAGTTACAATTTCAATCCACACAAAATGTCTCTACAAAAGTATTGAACAATCGACAAACTCTGAGCTGCAACAATAAACGCTAAGCCACCAAAGTGCCTCCGAATATTTCGTTTGAAAGATTATTTTTCTAATCTAACACGAAGAAGCTCATAAAAAAAGGCTGTTTATTCACCTGAGGCTAAGGCCAATGCGAGCACGATCACGACAGCTGGTAGCACGATCCTCGAAGTCATGTTTCCGTCTATTTTTAATAAACAAAAAATCTTTCACAGAAACGGAACCACGTAGGTACTTCTAATTATATCGCAAGCGTAAAGTCGAACTCGCGTCGATCGGCGTCCGGAACGGGAACAGAGCGAGAGAAAAGTGAAGCGCGCGCTGTGGACGATCTCGTCTCGGCGACGTCGGCGGAAGGATTGCGGGAGCGCTCGCGGGTTTGTCCTTTCTTCGGGAGAGGCGCGCGGACGCCGCCGCTCGGGGGGTGAACAGGGTTGGGCGTTCTTCCAGCGGCACGCACAACTATAACGGCGTTGAGCGCCTATCGCGTCGTGGCCCACGCGCAAATTTCTCCCGCTCACTTTTTCCTCCACGATTCCCCCGCCACTGTCGACGACGTATGTACATATATATGTATAGAGTATATACTATAGGCGGTGTAAGTTTTCGATCATATCGTCCTGTAGTGACAGGGTGGGGCCCCATGAGTTTGCGTATATATGTATTCCACCCTCGAGTCGACACGCTTCATGCTCACCCCCAACCCTCAAGCTCACAACAACAACGCTGACAACTTTACGTGTAATGCGTAGTGGGTACCCAGCAGAAACAGATAATTTTTTTTTTCGGCATTCACGATAACTGACACAACAATGACGACGATTGTTTATCTTGGGGAACATACTTTGTGAAATAAAGTAATTGAAAGTAAGTAGGAAAAATCCTACTCATTCTTCTGATTGGACGAAAATATATATTTTTTCTTCTTGTTCGAAGTGACGATGGAAATATGCGTATTCGTTGAATTTGCGGAGAAGAAATTGTCCGCCGGAATAAATTGAGCATTTTGAAACAAAATAAAAACACATTTCATTTTTTATGGACAGACAACAGTTTTGGGCGAAATGAAAACATGGAAAATGGATCACTCTACCGAATATAACAAAAATCATAAACGAATTGCGCCCGCGCAGTTCTGCCAACTTCGAATGCCATCGATAGTGTCGAATATTCGTCCATCGATTACGAGACCGAGAAAGTCCATTTCAATGAGTGTCCGAGCGATTCCTTATCGAATAAATTCCCGCTCGGAGCTTCGAGCATTTACCGTTAAAAGTTACAACAACGTCGACGACGAAAAAAAACAACGATTCCGCTCCACCCACACGACGAAAAGTTTTTGCGAACCGTGGCCTTTTTCCGGCCGTGTGTTCGTCGGGCTTTGGGGGCAGAGTTTCGTCGGCGTATGATGATTATGTCTGTCGGTCGCGGCGGCCACATAGTCGTTGAGGTTCTCGTAGTTAAGCTCCGCGGACGCGCCAGAGGGTGGCAGAGGGTAAATCGGACGCCGGCGACGCGGGGGCTGTGGCGTCGTTCTTGCTCCGTGTCTCTGGTTCCTCGCTCCGTGGATGGGAGGGGGAGGATAGTAGGGAGGGGGGAGGACTGTGGAGTGGGGGGTTGTTCTACTCTCGATTCTCGCTGGGCGGATGGACGCGAGAGTGGAAACTATCGTTGAGCAAGGGAAAACGTTCGAGGGAAGTCGATCAGCAAAGCTTTACGCCGTCGGATCTCCGTTGCGATCCGAAGGCTACGAAGAAGAAAAATAGAAAGAGAGAAAGAGAGGTAGAGGAAAACGAACGGCATAATCCCTGCACCCTTCGGCCCTTTGTCCAATACGTTATTATCACTGCAGAAGGATTTTTCAGTCCCGGTTTTTCTCTCTCTCTCACTCTTTCTATACCACGTGACAAATTTTTCGTTTACGACCCGTTGACTTTTTCCCCGACTGGCATAAAATACTGCAACGTTTGTTATCCCGGTCGGTATACGACTGGTGCTGACCCTCCCTTCGAGATATAGCATGAGAGAGATTTAATAAAGCCGATCGCGAGTTCGCGCCATGTTTTATTCATGAACGAATCGCGCGAGGAGGGAGCGAGAGGAAGGCCGCGGTCGTGAGAGGGAAAATTTGAATCAATGAAAAATATACGGATTTATGCGGGATGATATTTCTAATGAATTCCATTGTCGGCGATAAGGCAGGAAAGAAGATACAACGGGACTGATTGGGCTTCCTTATGACATGGGATATGGCTTACATTGTATATTTTTACCAGCGTCGGGTATAGCCCGATTTCTGGTGTTTCGTCGAAGACGTGGATCAGATTGATAAGATCGGGGGAAAATATTGTGCCGTGGTCTTCCAATGTGGTACACGAGACTCGTGTAACAAGGCACCCGGGACACAAAGTAGCCCAGTCTCCCCTATCGTTATCGCTGAGGGCTTTAATCCGTGATACCTGGTGTATTGTTACGCGTAATACGAGCACACATGGTGAAGGATCTGATGAAAATCGACATGGCAATTATCCGCATATCAACGAAGACACACGAGACAATTTTATCGACATTCACTGACATTCGAAGAGCTCACAAAGAACTGTCACAAATACGTTAAAATTCACCAGTATCCTGGTAGAAAATCTTTTCACATTCCTTTTTTTCGTTCTGCAATGGAATCTCCAATTGTTTCGGTATTGCGAATGGTCATTAGTGTCAATATTCCGAAAAAGTCAATTTTCGATGGCTGCCCAAACCTACAAATCAGTCATCATTTAGGAACAAATTGTTTTAATATGTTTTCCAAGATATTTCATTAACCTCCGCCCGGAAACTTCTCGGCTCCAGTGTTTTCCCGAACCTCCATTGCGTACGATACAGTAATCGGAGACGCGAAGCACCGGGGGGGTTAGAAATAGGGCTATAAAGTGGAATGAAGAAGAAGAGATTGAGAGGTCAGTTGGCGACAAGTGAACGATGGTCGCCTTGCGTCGACGACCCGCGTCGAGACGTTGATAAAGACGATCCAGTCCGTGTACCCGTTTTCCTATTTTTCTTTCTTCCTTCCCTTCGTTTCTTCGTCGTCTCCCAGGACACTGCCGAACGATAAAAATCCTCGCAAACTCGAGAGACAGCGGTGGAACAACCGAGAAACGTAAATTGGAAAGAAAAATGAAGTCAAATAATCTCAACGATTCGGTGTTTGATTAAAACGAAACAAGTTTGTTTAAAGCGAACCAATTTCTTCAGCTTCCCCAAGGTTTTTGCCATTTACGGAAGTACGTCATTATCCTAATTGTCCTGATTTATCGGGTCGATAATTATAGCTACAATCGAACGTAGGACGCGGATTTCTGTTTTCGAGCGCACAAACGATTTGTGTTTAATAATAAAACAGACTTAAGTGGACAACGTGACGGATTTCGGTTGCGAAGCGCTTGCACCAAAACCAATTATATCTCACGTGCCGTCAGCAAACGAGGCGTCAACGTGGCGATGCGTCAAACTCCGTTTCGCTTTCGACGTTTGGCAACTGTTCCAAAATCTTATTTGACTCCTGCATCGCGAAATAGCGACAAAATATTAATATCACCAGATACAGTCACTTCCGCCTTTACGTACTTTTCCTAGAATAGCCAATGCAAAAAAAAAAATTAAACAAAAATGTGACTGATTATAAGATGCCAATTCGATTACAATTTTCTTATCGAGACAACCCAATTTTATTGAAAGCCGGTCCACTACCCCAAAGGTCAACGAACACAAACAAATCAATAACGCCTACAACTTAGGAAAACAATCAAAACAAAGATATCCATTCGCTACATCACACGCACACGTTAGCGTATTCCGCTTTATATACATACGCATGACACGCGATCCGACAAAAATTCTTATTATTCCGAGCTGCCGGATCCGCCGCCAACGCTGTTTTTTTTCTATCTTCCTTCAGCGCCGGCGATATTTTGCCGCGGCGAGTGAAGAACGGAGCCTGCCGAGAAGTTGCGTGCTCCGTGATATCGTGTAGGATCGTGACATAAATCTTATCTTTGTGTTTTTTTTTTCTCTTCCCCGTTGGCTCCTCCCACGAGATCGATATGAATAGGGAGAAAAGTAACGAGACCCTTCGGTTGGCTTCGCGGCCCTGCGAGCCGAAAGAGGGGGGAGAGGGGCTGAGGGAAGACACGAGAGAGAGGGAAAGTAAAGTAGAAGAAAGGCTTGGTGTTTTCTTAACTCTGGGCTACACACATCTCTGCCCATAGCCTCACTTCGCTCTTTCCACTTACTCAGGCTCGGTCCGCGTTTGAGGGAGGAAGTGGTCGGACACGGGATGAGGGACGGTCGGTGACGCGAGGGCCGACGTGTTTCCCCCAATCGGGAGGAAAGATGCGTGAACGAGGGAGACAGAGAGGGACGAACGAGAGACGAGAGGGGAAAAGGGAGAAACGTGGCGCCAGTGCACCCATCGTCGTCGCCACAGACGCCAGCAGCGCGTTCGACTCGCCCACGAGCAGCGAACCAACGCCTCGCGAACAACTCGACGTCGTTGTCGTCGACGTCTGTGGATCATCCTGACTCGCTCATCTCTGTCTTTTTCTCGCTTTTTCTCTCGCTCCGTCTCTGTTTCTTTCGAAGGTGGGGAGAGATCCCCACCTTCGTTCGCTCCCCGCAAGCTCGAGGTTCCCTCGCTTTTTCGCGCGGGAGTCATCAATTGCCCCACAGCGAATGGTCTCAAATGAAGAATTGCGTGACTTGTAATTGGAGGAGGCTCTAATTGGGGATTGTGCAAAAATTACAGTCCTGTCGCGAGCAAATCATCGTCGCGGACACGCCACGAATGGCTAATAAAATATTGTACAGCTTGGGCGTCGCGTGGGAGGGAACCTTGGCGCAATCAGCGATGCAATTTTTGCCGGGGTCGTTATTCTTTTTTTGAAAAGCAAGCTTCGGTGTAACACATGTTAAGCGCAATGCCCTCGATTTTTTTAGGGGTTAAGGTGGCTGCCCCAGTTTTTGGCACACGTCACTGTTGCGGATGTTACGACTCATTGGCTGGAATCTAACCTGCATTGTTACTCATTCCCGTTACAACATAGAATTTTATCATAGTTTTATCCTACCACAAACGCGTCCGAAAAATCACGGTTTTTTTTACGTAAGCTAGGCATTAGGTAGTCATAACTAACTAAATAAACTAATAGGATACAAGGTCAAATGTTGGACATGGCTTCGTCATTATCTTCACTTTCTCGAAAGCCACTTATGAGGAAGTTTGTAGATCGCATTTGGCTTCCTCGCTGAAGACGCTTTTGTAAATGGCGGAAATGATTAGGGAGCAATGCGGAAGGTTTGACTTCACACCGCTGTTTTAATGAAGCAGTTAGTTTTTAAACTTTTGAACCCCATTACCGATGAGGGTCAAACTTATTATCAGACAACTTTATTTCGATCGTACTAATGTCACGATGCTAGCAAGTACCTGAACAAACTTTCAGCTAGATAGCTGGAGATATGGTGGATTCATGATATTGATAAAAAAAAACATGAAAAAAGTTGATCACTTCTTATTTTGCTATCGATGCATGGAAATCCAGCGATTCCTAGATTTTTCGCCACGTGGGAGATGACCTTGAGCAAAAGACCTCTCATTTAATAATCCTGAAAGCTATAGGTACAGTTCCTCTCCTCGTTTAATATAGCACACAAAAGTGGTAAAGATATCAATTTGGTATTACTATATCTACGAAAGATGAGATTGCCGATCGTTCGGATGATTTATGAGAGACCCGTAAACGCGAACGTGACCGAAGAATATCACCGACTTGAATTTTCGTCTTCTCGAACGTCTGCGAGTGCATTAAGGTTAAGCTCTGCATCACGAATAAAAAGACATTCGTACAGTAATGTTAGTTATTCAAGTTTGAAATCTTTCCTATGTAAAATACTGAAAAAATACGAAAATTTTTTGTGTTATTTTATGAACACACTGAAGCAGTAATTTTAAGTTCAAATCGATCGGAGTCACGTTTCATTGACCCCTAAACGAGCATCGGGAAATTATTATTTTTACCTACAGCACTATATCTTTTTTTCTCAAGGCTAAACTTGTTTTGTCTTCGTGCGTAGTAATCAAATCCGTCACATAGCCGAAGCCATGCAACGTTTTTTGTCCGCCCGAACGCTACCAGCTTTAGTTGTGTTATGTGGTGTGTGTTTTTCTACGTCAGTGGCAATGTCAGTCCATGTAAATAAATATCAGTTTATGGTTTTCTGTCAATTACGAATATTTGAGTCAGTTTTTGAAATATGCAAATTATTTATCCTCAGAACGACTTTCATTACTTATAGCACTATACCGTTTGTTCTTGTGTGTTTCAAGGTCAAATTTGTTGTCGGAAGTCTCACGTATCCGAAGCCATGCAACATTTTTTCAACCGCTCGAACACGGAACCGTATTCAGTTCCACCACATGTCCTGCCTGTAATATGCGGCACGGGTCGAGTGTATAAATATGAGCCGCGAGTCCCCAGCTATGTTGTTGTTGCTTTCGTTCTACACCCGTTCGTAATACACTTTGACGCAGCGAGCCCAGTCGTAGGCACGGAGTTAAGACATAAAAGGGCACAGCGCCTGACGCGATGGCGAAGCAGCCAACCGAGCAGCGTGTAGTTTTTCGACCCTTCGCCACGAACCGGATATGCGTCATCCCTCGCGTAGCCCTACAAGCCTACGGGGCGGCTTATATAAAATACACCATCGCCGCAGGAACCCCCGTAACTGCGCACTTTCCTTCTCCCACTTCCCCATCCTGTTATACGATCGTGATTCACACAACGGGCGTCCACCGTTATTCGTGCACCCCGGGAACCACCGAGCTATTATTAATTCTGTCGGATGGACGTGTCCATGGGGATCAAAGTCGTTGGTGCCAAATCGTGCACTTTGCAATTATGCGCAGTAAATTTGTTACCTCCGCAGCACACTCCAAATTGTATGGAGAGGGAGGCAGCAGTTTGTCATTTGGTTCATCCGACTGTTATTAGCAACGAGGTATTTTTCTGGAAAATTTTACAGCGAAACAATTCTTTATGATAGGAGTTCGAAAAAGTGAATTTTTAAAAGCGAAAATTATTATTAAAGCTGAGTTATTTATGTCAAGTACCTAAAAATGTGATTAATAAAACAAAATTCATTATCTTAAAACGGCCCTAACGGACAAATGTCACGGGAAGGGGCCAGCTGACACCATAAACGCAAGGTGTACGGAAAATGGTATGTTCATGGGGTCGTATGCCTCCGTTTCGTGCCTTTTGTCGGTAAGAGTGGCATTCCAAAGTCACTAGAAGAGTTTCCACTGTAGATGGCATTTTTTATATTACCAATACGACTGTATGAGTCACGTTTTTTCATACGTCTGTACGACGTGGTTAAGAAACTCTGGTCTTCGGACGTGAATAAACTACATAATTTTGCAGAGATATTTTTTGCGTCTTACGTTTCTTATTTTCTGCATTTCTTTACGTTGCTTTTAAAGGGGTCCGAATGTATAGCAAACATACATCGAATTTCGAGATGTGCGAGAGCCACATGGCTGCCAGACGTTTTTTTTTTATATAACCGAGATATAGTCAAGAGGATTCTTCTATGCAACAAAGGAATTTGAGCAGGGTCTTCAAGGTCGCGTGCGACTGAGCGCGAATAGTATTAATCATGGGAGACTGAAATAAAAACCGTGCACTTATCCTTTGTGTGTCTACTTGTGTCTCATTATCGTCGTAGACGGTCGGATGCACTTCTGTCTTCCTAATAAATTTAAGTAGTCCCTCTTTTAAAAAGTTCATGAGTAACGGAAAGCATTGTTAGCAATCTATTCGATCTGTGAGAACGATGGTATAGGTTAAAACTCGATATTTTGAAAAAATAAATTTCGTGACCCCGATTTGGGCGGTTTTCGGACCGGCGGCCAGATCTACGATTTCCGACAAACTGTTCGGCCAAAAATTTTTTTTTTTTCAAAATCAACTAAAAAAGAGTTGTAACCGGTGTTTTCAGGGGTAGAATATGCGACTTGAGAACGATGGTATAGGTTAAAACTCGATATTTTGAAAAAATAAATTTCGTGACCCCGATTTGGGCGGTTTTCGGCCCGGTGGCCAGATCTACGATTTCTGACAAACTGTTCGGCCAAAAAATTTTTTTTTTCAAAATCAACTAAAAAAGAGTTGTAACCGGTGTTTTCAGGGGTAGAATATGCGACTTGAGAACGATGGTATAGGTTAAAAGTCGATATTTTGAAAAAATAAATTTCGTGACCCCGATTTAGGTGGTTTTCGACCTGGCGGCCAGATCTACGATTTCTGACAAACTGTTCGGCCAAATTTTTTTTTTTTCAAAATCAACTAAAAAAGGGTTGTAACCAGTGTTTTCAGGGGTAGAATATGCGACTTAAGAACGATGGTATAGGTTAAAACTCGATATTTTGAAAAAATAAATTTCGTGACCCCGATTTGGGCGGTTTTCGGCCCGGCGGCCAGATCTACGATTTCTGACAAACTGTTCGGCCAAAAATTTTTTTTTTCAAAATCAACTAAAAAAGAGTTGTAACCGGTGTTTTCAGGGGTAGAATATGCGACTTAAGAACGATGGTATAGGTTAAAAGTCGATATTTTGACAAAATAAATTTCGTGACCCCGATTTAGGTGGTTTTCGACCCGGCGGCCAGATCTACGATTTCTGACAAACTGTTCGGCCAAATTTAGGTTAAAAGTCGATATTTTGAAATAATACATTTCGTGACCCCGATTTAGGCGGTTTTCGGTCCGGCGGGCCGAAATAATAATAAAATCAATTCATAATAATAATTCTTGTATTTGCTATCGAATGGAGCGACCGAGTGAATGACTGATTGAGCAATCGAGTGAACCACCGAGTGGGTGACCGAGTGATCAATCGAGTAAGCAATCAATGGGGCGACCCAGTGAGCGGACCTGCGACCAATCGAGTGGAAGACCGCGAGTGTATGAGCGAATGAGTGACCGTGACAAGGTCCTAGTGAACGACCGCAAAAAATGAGAATGGAAACAGGAGAAGATCAGAAACACTGGGTCAATACATTTTTTCCTGTTTAAAACCGGTATAGGCGTATATTTTTGAGACATAGCTGTTATAGTCCGCTGGCGCAACGTTCACATTCTTCAAATTTTCGCACATGCCAGGAAAACACCATTGCGTCGTTGGCATAAGTTCAACGATTTTAAGTATCAAAGCATTTTTCAACGCGGTGATACGTGCCCAGTTAAAGCAGTCGTCGCGGGCCTCGAACGCGTTCGTGCGTTCGTCCGTCGACCTACATACAGTTTTTTCCTCTTTCCCTTCCCTTCGTCCCTCCCCTCTCCACCTCGTCGCAACCATTTCCCTACTGCCCTCCAAACAAAGGAAATAATTGTTGCCGCCAAGGGGAACCGATTGTTCGAGGTCTCTCGCTTCGCAAACGAGAAGTGACTGCGTGCACTGTCGACAAACGTGAATTCGCAATCTGTCGCGCCATCGTCACGCAAACTGTGACAAGTGGTTACGCATCCTTTGGCAGAAAACAATGCTAAAAAAAGTGCACTGGCCTCGACTGGGTGAAAATAAAAGAACTGTCGCTTGAACTAGTTGCACAAAATTTGATTCGATCGGAATCTCAGTTTCAGGCGGTAAATTAAATTAAATTTGGAAAATAGAAGAACAAAAATAAAACGTTCAATTAACTTCTTCGACAATATTACATTATTCTCCGCACTTCAATCGCGCTATCGTCGCGATTGAATCAATTTACGACGCAAACTCGAACTATCGAGATAATGAAAGTGTGTTTACTTTGGGTCGATTGTGGGGTTGAAGAAAAATTGTCGAAAAGATAATCCCTTAAAGATAGCTCGATCGAGTGCGAGGGGGGAGAGGGGGGTGCGACGAAAATGGGGATGGAAAGCGGAAGGAGAGGGTTGCCATAGATACGGCGTTCGAATCCACGGGACACGCATAATAAAGGGGGTGGCTCGCGAGGGTTGGGCGAGGGCGAGCGTCGGGGACGACGCTTGGCGCCACATTGCCGCGACCCAAATAACAATAATACCCTACGTGGGGTCTCGGGGTAACGGCAAAACCCACCCACATTTGCTGAATCGTATATAACGAAGGAGCGAAGCGCGCCTGTGTCTCGCGCTGTCTCGCTGGAACAATGGACTAAATAGCTCTCGCTCTCGCCTCTAGAGCCGAGGACCGAGGCTAAACAGCCACGCGGTGAAGACTGCGCGTTCGGGTCCCACCAATTGTTTACCTACACTTAGCACCAGCTTTCGACTGGCGAGTCACTGTGAGCGCGGTGCTCGGTAGCTCCAAGTGTACGTGGAGAACAAAAGCCCGGAGAAGACACACAAACAGTGCACATTGTAGCTATTCGAAAGTGATATAACGAAAAGTGCGAAACGCTGCAGCCAAATAAACGCCACCTCGAGCCACCCAACCGCAGAGGGCGAAACTTTCCCTCTTGGGACAAATGTAAATGCGCGCGATAGTCGTTGAAGGTGACCTTGGGGCATCTATAGGTCTGATTAGTAATTTTTGGGCTTACGCGAATGTGTTTCAATTTCTTTTTAAACGCATAAACGGTTATTACCCTTTTTGGTGTTGTCAGGCTTGGAAAAAGTAGTGCTTTTTGTGGTAGGGAATAAGAAAAAATATTGTGCACGTAAATCACAATGGTTTTTGGAGACGTTGTTACTTTATTCTCATGCCTTCGTCGCTGCAACAGGACGCGATAAAATTACAAATGAGGATAAAAACGATTGCTTGCTTACCGATAGCATCTACTGTCGGCAAGACAGATTGTGCCAGCAAACAGTTCAGTGCCGACAGTCGTTTAGTTCAAGAGCGGCGATGACGATAAATCAAGCTACAATTATCTTCTGTTCTACACGGATTAGAAACAGGAATCTACTGTGATATTTAAGGCGTCGTACATTGAAAATGGTTAAAAAAATGTTCTGCAAACAGCGTCAGCGAAATAAATCTATTTCTCTATCTAGTTATTATCTAGTTTGATGTTTAATATCGCGAAATTTGGCAGTTCGTCAGAAAAAAAAAACCGTTTTTCGCGTTTTTCTCCTCGGATTTTCAATTTTTCGGGCAAACACGTGTCGTTTTTGGAATCAGCGAGAAATTTCCCATCGGATAGGGTTTGTAAACTTGGCGAAATCGAACTTTTTTTTTTCGACAAATTTTGCAAAAAATGGCAAGGGGTACCCCTTCAAAAAATTTGCGATTTTTGAGGGTCAACTTTAAAAATCTGCAAAAAATCGAAAAATCGAGATATCACGTTCCGCTTGGCGTCATTCTCGTCGTTGACGAATTTTCTTTCGAATGCAAAAAGAAAATCCCGATTATATTGATCCAAAGAAAAATTACACCGATTTTAGTAAAGTGCAAAAATCGGGAAAAAGTGAAAAATCGTTTTTCGCGTTTTTCTCCTCAAATTTTTATTTTTCGGGCAAAAACCGGTCATATTTGGAATCAGCGAGAAATTTCTCATCGGATAGGGTTTTAAAACTTCGTTGAATCGAAAATTTTTTTTTTCACCGAAAATCGCAAGGTTCTTCCCTACGCTGGCTAAGCTCTGACCGCGCGCGTAAGCGCGCGTCAATGTTCCTAGTATAATATAATGCTAATATGATGAAAAATAAGTCTACAAAACTTTTTTTTCGTACGCTCTAAACTTGCTGACCCTTAAGCGAATCAAATGTCTTTTGAATCAAATGATACCTTTTTCGGTCTATTCTGGCGTGCAATTGGTGCGATCGGTGCATTACAGTCGATCAAAGAGTTACGTGCGTGTATCAGGTCACCCGGGGAGGCTGCATTCTCGCTCGAATCTCCGCCGTTCATCTCCCTCTAACGATTATCTATTCATGCACTTATATTTGATTCCGCGCGCATAGGAAGCCACGACCGCTGACGCTATGGAGCCGACCCGAGTATAGGCCGTTTAGCGCGTTTAGCGTATGTACGTTTTAGCGACGCTCACGACTGGTCCTTGACACACATGCGTGATTCGTACTGCGAGTGGACGATTGATTCTCCTCGGCTGAAAGCTGAACGGGCGTAATGGTAAAACACGCAGCTGTACCGACGGACAAAAAGGGTGCGTGGACTTGAAGGTTGGAACGTTGGTTAAATTTAAAAAACGTTTTTGACCGTTGGTCTCACTGCTCCATGATATGTTTCTCTCTTGTCATGATTGAAGCTTTTAAGGGTTAAGAAATTAAACACGTGTACGCAGAAGGTTTATTTTTGTGAATGAATTAAATTGAACTGAATTAAATTCACGGCTTTACATTTGTAAAACTGTCGAGTTACTTCAAAATTATTCGTTGTAATTTTTTTACGAAGTTGAGAAAAATGCGAATTAAATAGTTTCGATATTCATTTTTTTCCAACTAGCGATACCTCAATGATGACCTATGTTCAGACACATAGACCGTCATATACATAAAACCGAATTTAGTACAAATGTTTGAAGGTTAGAAGTAGAAAAAATAAATCTTTGTATTTGAATGCTCAGGAGGCCCTGAAAAGGGGGATGAGCCATAAATGAGACGAAAAGGCTGATGATGCGGTGCAAATCAATTGCAGCCCTGAGGATGTTGTTGATTTTGTCCTCCCTACAAACGGGTGAGCTTTTTCTTCAAACATATCAGTTTATTTGAAATTTTTTTTTGCGAGATTATTTCCAGTGCTCGTGTTTGCTAAAGTTTGCAGAGCAATCGAGTGTTATCAGTGCAACAGCATCGTGGACCCCAATTGTAACATCAAGAAAGTCGATATCAAATATCTTCGACCCTGTCCAAAGACGCACGAGTTCTGTCGAAAATCTGATTCAATTTGTAGGTATTTTGCATACGGTTTGAAAAAAATTCAGAAATTTGTTTTAATACAAATTTGTGTAGTTCGAGAAACAAAGATAAATTGAAAAAACTCAGTGTTACTTATCGTCGTGTCGTTATAGAATATTAAATCCCAAATATTTTTTCTTATGTTTCAGACTATTTCACTGATTCGCGAGAATTCATTACGATACGGGAATGTGCTCTCTTCAGAACAGACGGAAGGGAATGTTATCGCGGAAAATACAGCAAAGACAGTTATCAACGTGTGTGCGAGTGCAAACTTTCGGGATGCAATCGCTCGACGAACACGATAACAGTCGTTCCGAAGATCGTGATTGTTTTCCTGCTACTTTTCCAATTTTTGTGCGCGTGAGTCGTAGTCAAACGAGCGGAAATCTGCAATTATTCGTCGTTTGACTAAAATTGTGTTCAAAACTTATTTTTAAGATGTTAACTAAGACTGATCGACAGTAATCTTATCGGAAAAAAAGTCACGAATAAAAACGTTCCACGTCCTGCGAAAAACGATTTCATCAACACCAGTGGTATTTTCCGACGAATTAGCGTCAGCACGAGAGCTTCGTAAGCGCAATTAAGGTGCGATCTCGTGACTCGTGTGGTAATACTACCGGCACTCGCTATATATTTAAGTGCAACTCGGTGCTATTCGCGTCTCGTTTGCGCTAAGATAAATCTTCGCATTCAATAATGTATTCGACTGTCCCTATATCTAAACGCGCGAGAATTTCCTGAAATTGTAATAATCTTAAGTAAAACAGACTTCAACAAAAACTCTCATTGCCTAAAATAGAGTTAAATTCTCCTGAAACAGATTCCACATAAAAAATCCACACCAGCAGTTGTCGACGAATATCGACGATACCTTTGCCGATAGCTCAAGTGTATCAGCACTCGACTATTATTGTCCTCGAGTAGTGCAAAAAAGTCGTCTCGTCTCGGCTCGGCGCGCGCGCGTCTCGCGAGTCTTCTAGGCTATACCTCGGGAACCCGGCTGTAAGTAATCGCAGCAGCTTAGCCCGGCGGTAAATGAGTGGAGTAGGAGGCAGAGGAATCATGAGCGCTGCGGATCGACGTACCGAACGACGCGTGTTGTCAACGTTGGGACCCGGAGTATGCGGATTGGTGGCGTACCGTGTCACAGGAAAAGAGGTATTATCCACTCAGGCTTCTCCGGTAGTAGTCACGGACCGCCACTTTACGAACCACTTGAACGTACCACCTACGGCCTTCCCTGTACTATCACCGCGTTCGGCCCTCCTTCCTCGCTCTGTAACACTAATTTACCATCTACTTACGACATACTTGCCCGCGTCTTTGCGGATACAGCGTAGCAAAACAAATCATTTTGTACAAATAATTTTCACAAATTTCGTCAGCGGCCCACCGAGTGTTCCACTGACAAAAATAATTACGCGCTAGTCTCTTGACCGGAAAATACCATCGCATGAAATAATTCTGCCATTAGTTCTTTGACATAGTAAGTTCAAAAAAAAATAAAAATAAATAAATAAAAAATGTAATTTTAATTTACAGACATTTGCCTATATATTGGCTACTCAATACGTTCATAATTTACATTTCATAATTTAGGACCCATCAAATATAAATGTCTTCGTTACCCTTCCAATTCTTCTCCACCCTGGTTCGTTCCAGATTGACTAGCAAACCTCGTTTCTTCCCCACTTTTAATACCCACCGCGCTTTTTTAGAAAAATATAAACAGGATCTTTGGGAATCGCTGATCGCCTACCAAACTCTCAGTTTCTTCTTACCCGCCCTGCTTTCCCTGGTTCGGCGTCAGCGCGCCATCTGCCCGATAACCGCCAAGTCCGATGGGCCAATGGTGTAATCTCAAAAAATTGTTATCACACCGTCGAGTCTCCCGCGGCGCGGCAAAAACGCTATCGCTACGTCTCCGTTCATCTCGCGCTTATCGCCCATCAGCGAGACGCCCGATCGCTCCCGTTGGCTCGCGTCTCCCTCCTCCGCCGGCCAGGAAGAATCTCGCTCGGCGCGGCCGAGTGAATAGCGGGCGCGCGCGCGCGCGCCGTGCGTGCGAGACGCGGTGGAGGGATCGGTGCCAGTCGGCGAGCAGGCATCAACAGTGCTTACCGAGCTTCCGAGGCCGTGGGGTCGGTGTATTTCCAACCCCCGTCGAGAATTCCCTGCGCGAGTCCCGTGCGAGCAGTCCGAGCGCGCGCGCAGCCCCCGCACAGTGTTGACACCACAGTCCCGCGACGCCGCCGTCTGCTACGCCGTCTCTCTGTGTGTCCGATCGTCGACGCCGAGCCGACGCCGCCTGACGCCGTAATCGACTTTTCGCTCGCTCGCGCCTCGCGCTCTTCCCTCTATTATTAGCGACGAGAAAACACGGATTCTATCGCTTAAAAAATAATATATATATATACACTGACGTATATATTAACAAAAAACGGAGACATAATGAAGATCCATCAATTCGTGGTGTTTTGTAGTGCCTACTTGTTAGCCGGTCATCTCGGTGAGTTCAAAAGTTTATCGACTATTATCGAGGTCGGCCAACGTCGAGTCGCTTCCGCATTTTGTTATTATTGTTATCGTCAGCTTGGGAACGCTTTGCAAACGCGTCGGATTCACCTACGGGGCTAGTGGGTGTTTTGGAAATGAAAATACTATTATTGTTTTTGCTGCTGTTGAAGCATTTTTATTGAGCTGTGGGTTGACTACCCTTAAGAGCGAAAACCATGGGTTACAGTAAGTTTTTGAAGCGAAAAAGATTGAAACTGAAACTTTGGAATTGGAATAGACATTTGAGAGAAAAATATTGTTATTATTTTTTACATTGTGAGACAAAGATACATTTTTATCGAGGCTCCTCTAAATCTTGTCAAATAAGTTCGAAATTCGTTGCCCGTAATGCCAGAAAATACAGAGACACGAAATTAAATTTCGCTTGGATCTAGATAGCGGACGAGGTGATTGCACTTTTCCGGTTGCGAGGAAAAAGTAGGTCACCGTATTTCACATTTGTATTCGACCTTGGCTGACCCTCGACTTATCGTAAGGAATCTCAAATTTGAATAATTTCAAACATTTCCTGCTTGCATCTAATTTTATCGACAAAGATGCATTTTTTATTTTTTCGTTTGTTATGGTTTGCGGGTTCGTTAACATTTGCGTCCTGACATGAAATACGCGCAGGCGTCTAGCGGAATCGATGACGAGGTGAAAGAGACGCGGGACGAGTTGTGTTGCATAGTATAGTTCGTCAGGCAACCCCAAATAAAGCGGCGTCACGATAGGGGCAGACGTGGACTCCCCATTGGCGGGTTTCTTACCCACAGGTGGCCGCACAATAGAACTCGCGATGGGCAGTTGAAGCACTGACGCAAATTCACACAACACAAGCGAGAATATGCAATGATTTTTACACGGATAAAATAGTCAGTCGTTCGGATCGTTTATTACATCATTTATTGGTGTGATAACGACAAAAGCTTTGTTAACATCTCGGAAAAATATATATGATCAGAAGTCAACTATTTTTAATTCATATATTAGAACCCAGAATCCATTGAGTTTTACCATGCAAGTATTTTTTGTTACATCATTTGCCGTTGCGTTTATGTGATTTTTGGAATCGTCTATATATTCATTAAGTGTGCACTCGGTCAAGGCCGCAGGATTTTCCATTCAGAATGGTATTACGGAATTCACATCAGTGACACACAATTTTATCAGTAGCAATAAAATAGACACAGAACTGTAGCGAATAAACGAGGCTCGAGGAGACCCCAAAACGAGCTATGAGCTAAGTAGAGAACGAGACCGAACAGGGCAGTAAGTCGCTTATTAACATTTCTGGTACACGTCGCAAGCTGCATTGATTTTTTTCGTCGTGTTTGGTTCTCCCGCGCCGCGCGGAGTTCGTTCAACCTCTGTCTCAAGTGGTCGGGCCTTTGGTCCCCTCTTAAGTAAGTGTCGCGACATGTGTCGATATTACCAACTTACAGAAAGGAAGTGGTAACTTTCGTTAGTTTTACAAAAAAAAAAAAAACAATATATAATATTCGAAAATTAAAGTAAATCACTTGCATGTCCACTGCTGGTGAATTGTTTCTGAATTAATTACGATGTGAAACAACGGTCTCTAGTTAAATGGGTAAAATTTGTCGCTAACAATTGTAAAAAAAAAATCCATCGATTTGTCCGTCGCAAGACTGTCGTCTCAAATGCCCTAAGCAAAGTACGGAACATCCGTCAGTCACGCCGCAACGAACGTGCATGTAGCCTAGTTCTATAAATACAACGCCAGACTAGCCGGGAACTTATCGTCGAATCCATGAATCAATATTGCCTCAACGGAGGTTCTACTGTACGTGCGCTTCTTTTTTTTTCTGCATACCCGATATATTTCTCCGAAATGTTTCGAAAAGAGCAACGACGGTCGAACGCATAGTAAACATCCGAGCTCAGGTCATCGTTATCTGACCTCTCTGACCTCCAGCGCGAGATAAGGAATGGCCCACTATTTTCCCTGCGTGTTCCGAAAAAAAAACGTCGCTCGACCGATCTACAGTTTAGTGTATTACCGATCCCGGAAAATTCTTTGGGTAAATGCGTAGACGGGCGAACGACACTGAAAATGACGTATCAAGAAACGCGGCAGCGTCTCCACGCCAAAAAAATTCTCCGCATTCGGCATATCTTCATGCCTGATATTGCAACACTGTTGATGAGCTAATTAATTAAGTCCATAACCGATTTATTTTATTTCAGGCGTGGATGCTCTGAAATGTTTTCACTGCAACAGTCACAACGACAGCCGATGCGCCGAGAAGGTGCCGCCAGCGGTGCTGGAGGTGCAGTGCGATTCGCTGGTCAACGGCGGAAAGTACACCATGTGCCGCAAGACCGTTCAGTCGATTGAATTCGCCATGAATGGCCGTACGTATATTTCATTTCATTATCTATAATATTTCATTTACAAAATCGATACAGAGTTATTTATATACTTTTTTTATTGGTAAATTCATGAAATGACGTGAGTAAAGCGCGTTAAAATATACAATGTGAGATTGACGCCGTGTCTTTTTTTAGTGCCACCCGAATCCCGTACGATCAGGACCTGCGGATACGATGAGTCGAATTACAAGGGACGTTGTTACCAGCGCAGCGGCTTCGGCGGTCGGCAGGAAGTCTGCTCTTGTCTGACCGATCTGTGCAACGCAGCGACGCCGAGTTACGCGCACGTGCCGCACGTCCTCGTGGTCCTCTGTCTCATCGGCAGCGCCCTCAACGCTTACTTACGCAACTAGTTAATTCTCGGTTACGTCGCGCGCGCTCACACCACCGACACCCGTTCTCTCGCATAACAATATAAAACACGTCAAGAGCTGCGGGATCAAAGCGGTCACGGGAATCATGCCGAAAAAAAAAACTCGATAGACCTGCAAATGCGAGACTGAGATTCGCCGATAGAAGTCACGAGACGACGAAACGAAAAAGAAAAGAAAAAGAAAGAAAAATCGTTGCATTGCGCCGAAACGAAATCGTGGCAGTCTTGGTAACTACAGACCGACAACTATTCATTTTCAGTCCACGGACTATTTTTATAGTTATGGTAATAATTCCAATAGCCATTGACGAATGTCTCGTAGTAATCGTAACTTTACAAATATTTACCGCACCTATATGAAGTGATTGTCACTTTCTAGTTGTCACTTTGTAGTTGCCAATGCCACATTCTCTCTCATTGTACGAGAGAAGAATAAAAAAAAAAAAAGTAAAGAGAATTCGAGAGACGTCGAGCCCGAGAAGAAACATTCTGAGCAGCCTATTGGCACACGATTAAGATTTTTGAAGAGCTCCAACCCCTTAAATGGCGACAATGTCGCTTGAGGACAGAGATTGCACTGTGGTAGATTTTTGGGCAAACCGAAAGTAGCTGAGAATCGCTAGCCTACACCCTCGATATACGCGATATACATTTTGAGCATTTTATCAATTCTAAGATTTTACTCTTAAAGAAAATAGATTTTTTCGACGTTACACTGCCTGCGTACGCACCGGATACAAGGAGGACTGATGCGTTCGTGCATTATTTACAGTTACAATGAAACCAAGGACCAAAAAATCTGTTCCAGATGAACACGCACAATCAATACTAAATCAAAAATAAATTCAATTATGCGGAATTGAAATAAAAAATAAAAAATAAAAAATGACATATATACATATATCTATAAAATCTAGAAGTGACGAGGGAGGTTCGTAGTATCAGTTTAATCGACAATTTAGGAGAGAAATTTAGAAGTTGCTTCTCGAGTTGTCGTCCTCGGCGAGACGGAAAAAAAACGACCAGCTTCGGTACATTTTTATCTTTTCTCAAAGCACTCGTAGAGCTGACGAGAAATAAAACAAACATTTATGAAGAGGGACACGAAAGTTATAACATTACTTGTGAAAGATGTACCCGGGACCTTGAGACCCGGATTTCAGATCCTTTATCTAGTGTTAGCGGTGTACGTGCTACCACACACACACACACACATACACACGCACATGTGGAAAGTAATCGTTGAAGCTATTTGCCAGTTGCTATATTGCCAATTCTATTATAAAAATTTATGAAATACAAATTATTGAAAATTAAATATCTCTAACCAGAGAATTTCCAAAAAGAAAATTACCTGACAAATATTCGACTCATGTATGCTTGTGTGTGTACGCTATTGTGTAAACGTACGGATCCTCAAATGTACAACCAACTGAATGTCTTAGATAAAGTGCAATCCCATTAGATCTCTTAGATATTATGGATAATAATAACATTACGAGTGTCGAGTCGATTCTCGAGACTGGAGAGACAATTGTTGGCCGTAATCGTGGCATCGATGAGGGAGAAAGAAAAAAAAGAATATAATACGAATGCACCATCATGTCGCTGGTTCTCTTATTTTTCTACCCACAAAAATTATTCGATCGTCTTACGCGCTAATTGGACATTTAAAGATGCCTGTGTGACCTTTGCGTGACCGGAATTGGACGGCCGACCGTACTTTACCAATTTGTTGCGCGACCGTATGTTGAATTACATCAATTCGTCCGGATACTTCTGCATTAAAGTAGTTATAGCCCTTTATAAGTCACACCGGCCGAAACTGTACCGGAATTGGACTGTGGGAAGCGGCAGAGCGGTGGAGTCAACGCGTTGTTATATCACTGCAGGGTTGTGAACCGCCGTTAGTTAATGTAATAAATAATTACGTTAAAAATTTTGTATAAAAATGGTTGAAAAATATTACTGATCAAGATTTCCGTATGCGGTGTCGTGTGTGAACATTTGGAACATCTGAACACTATTTCTGAAATCAAAAAATGATTTGACATTTTAATGAAGCGAGCGTAGTTTGAATTAGGCGTTAATTCCACGTCACCCTGTCCGATCAGCTGATTACCAGAAAAAGAATGTCAACCGTCAGACAGTCAGTTGTTTAATTTCTCCCAATAACGTTTCATGGCTGTTACAGCTCGCGGTGTGACGAAGCCGAATTTGGTCCCGCGATTGGTTTCCTCCTCGGCCACGATGATTCGTGGCTAAAATGCCGTGTTTCTTTTCCTCGCTGTTCCGAAAACGATTTTTCAGCGTCATTTTTTCCTCGCGTAATTTGACGCAATTTACGAAACTTGAAGATTCGGCACGACCACGATTTTCGCAGGAAAATATCGATCATTCCTGTGATTATTCACTAGATCAGCCGAAAAATCTTTCAGAAAAAGGACACTGAATTTCATCGTTCGTTCGCTAATTAGTTCCTGCGAGTTGAAGTCACGACTTTCAAGATGCCGTCGGATTTACCGAATTTTCCTGGACGTTGTCATTCTTCGAGTACACCACCGAGACCAGCGACCTCGGCTAAATTGAAAATGACTTTTCTCAGCAGGTGAGTCAACTTTTTTTTTTCCTTTACGAAGTCAGCCGGGACTTTTTGCAGTCGACCAATGTCATATGAATTAATTTTTTTTATGTGGACTGAAACTAACCAATTTCTCTCAACTTTAAAATATCTTCGACCCATTTTTTAAAGGCTATAGAAAACTAAATTATCTTCATTTTGGCATTTGAAGATGACCAGATCTCTGACTCTCTTAGAAAATATTTATCAATTTCAGTTAGAATCATCGTGAATTTTCAGCTGATAGAAAAAAAGAGTGAAACATTAAAGGAGGCATCGAAGATCAAAAGAGCGAATAGCGAAAAAAAAAGTGGAAGCAAAGTCAAAAATATCGATCGAGGAAAAATCGTATCATGCACCCAGCGGGACCGCCACCACCGCAGAATCGATCCTGTCCCAGTCCGTCTATAGCTCCTTGTCCATCGCCGTCTCCTTCGCTTATCCAGCAGCAGCAGCAACACGTTCTTTACGGTCCGATAACGACACTCCAACATTGCTCGGCCAATCTGCACCCACATTGCGTGTACACCGGTGTCCAAAGAAATCCTAGATTGCCCGGTGATGCTCCCCCATTGACAAACCAAGGTTCTCGACCTTTCAAAAATTGAATCATACTCACGAATGAAAAAAATTAAATTCTTCAACATATCAACTTAAGCCTCATAAAAATGAGGTCCCACGTTTTTAAATCTGAAGTCGATCAAATTCCTCGTAGTTCCCATACGTCAAACGAAAGGCGCGAAGTGGCAGCCGAAGAGCAAACCTCCACGTGGCCATCAGCAATCCCATCATCATCACTATCATCATCAACACCAACCGAGTCACCTGCCTCAATATTGTCAGCCGCTGCCGCAGCAGCATGTTCAACCTCAGCTGTCCTACATTCCCAAGCCACTGGTGCTCTTCGACCATTGTCCCACGAATCCATCAGCGCCTGCAGCCCCTCCTGGGACGCCGCTGCCCAGTGCTTCCTTCCTGGTGGCATCTTCGGCCTTCACTAACGCTCCTTACGCTTCCGGTGATCCGTACACCTCGGCTTCCGGGCTGACGTTGATACCACAGCCTTACTTCAAGCCTCCCGATATTCCCCAAGCATTTTGCCTGCTTCCCGAACGTCCTCAACCTCCTCAGCCTCCTCAGCAGCATCAACAACCCTACGCGGCGCAAAATCCGGGCTACTACAATATTTCCAACGGCGTTCAGACCGCCAATTCCAAGCCCGGATTTCAGCTGACCAATGTCGTCAACCCTTACACCAATCTCGCGACCTTCGCCGGTGGCCAGATCAGCGCTGGTCAGGCTGCTGCAGCTCAAAGTCAGGTTTATCCGAACGCACCGGTGACTGTGACCTTCGGCGGTGGTTCAGGTGGTCAGAGAGACAAATTGTCCACGGTCAGCTGCGTCGACGCTCAGGTCATGACCTGCTCCAGGAATTTAGCCATTCCTGGAGTGACGAAGCAGCAACAGTCGCAGGGACCAAGGCAGGAGAATGTCGAGTGGCCTGGTCAAACGACTCGGGAAACGTTGAACATGTTTGAGGTATGAAATTAAGTGAAAAGCCATGTTCATAAATATCACTTGTTCATGTTTATTTTCATTATTCGAACAGGTCGCCAATAGCGAAAGAACTCCGAGAATCCAGTCCCCACCTGTTCAGGGAAGTCGGATCAGTTCGTCGACAAAGAGCCAGGAGGAACGCTACTCGGACGAGTCCGCGGCGAGTTTCGACTTCACTATCGAAGCCGAGAAGATGGTCTCGGCGCTGTGCAACACGGCCTCGTCCAATGATATTAAAGACGTGACTGGTGCTAGGCACGATGATTCACCTTCTTTCAGCGGTGCCGCCGGCGACAACGTCACGAACAAAACGAATATATGGTTCGCTGACTTTTGCACGGAGTACGGAGTGTCGCTCGCTGATAACTGTCGAAACACCGGCACTCAGACTCGAGAGAACAGGGACGACCTTCACCTTGTAAGAATTAAATCGAATTTTTTAAATTGTAAAAAATAATTTTTCTTTACTGTCAATTTAATGAAAAAAAAAAGTTTCTGATGAAACCTCAGCACGAAATTTGAAGAATGTTTTTATCATTCTCCAAATTTGTATTTTACTCCTAAAAATTGCAACCAATATATTCATTTTTATATTTTTACCGCACAGCAGTGCCCCGAGTCGATGAGAAAAACGATTTACTGGGGCTGCGACGAGGCCGAGAGCATCCTGAATTCCGGAAACTACCGCTGCAGCTCCCGATCCGAGTGGCTCGGAAATATCTCGCGCGCGACCCGAACAGCGGTCACGAAGTCGTCAACCTGTTTTCCCATTTTCTCCGGCGACCGAACATTCGTCCAGGACCTGATAAACGCTCTGCTGAGGATCAGTAACGGGTGGCTCGTTCTCGACAATTATCTGAACAAGCAGCATTACCCCAGTCTCGGCGAAAAATTCGACGGGGACTTGATGCACGGATTTCGAGCCTGGGAAGTCGCGACGTACGATCTGCTTCGGGAACTCGTGCGCACGTTTGTGAAAATTGAGGAAAATGATATACCGGCCGGTTCGGCGAGTCTCGAGTCCATTGGACGTCAGGAGAACCAGTCCAACAATTCGTTTCCCGGCGACGTCAGTCTGTACACGAACTGTGATCTCTTCGATTCGTCCCAAGGACACCGAGAAAACGTTTCCAAGGTCAACGCAGACGGGAAAAACGATAGGGACTCAACTTATACCCTCCAATACGCTACGCAATCGACGAGTCATCCGAATCTTCGGTCCTACGAGGCGCAGCCACACACGGTAATTATTAATAATTGAATTAATGATTGATAATTGAAAATAAAAAATTGAAACGAATAAAAAAATGATCAATTCCCTGTTATCATTACAATTGATCGTTGCATTTTATCAATAAAAAAATCCACGCAGACGCAGAAGGAAACGAAGCTCAGAAGCAAGTGGACCATCACAGAAAATCTATCCTCGACGATGGACACCACCAGATCCATCCCGGAAACATCTCTCGTACCCAGTGACCTTGGATTTCCAGGCACCGCGAAATATCGCCAGAAAACCGGATCCACGATTCCCTCGACGAAGATCAGCTCGTCGACGAGACACTCGCTGAACGCTGAGTTCTTTCATCTTCGAAATAAAGTCATGGAGACGATGGGAAGCAGCATCGACCCGGACCGACAAGGTTGGGGCCTCAAGGATCACCATCAGTACGACATCGTCTTCGGATCATCGGCGATTCCGACGTCGGCGTCGAACGAACCGATCTACCGGTTCAGAGCCCCAGGATCCGTCTACGAAAATTCCTACAACCCGAGACGCCTGCCGAGAATCGACTCAACGGTCTCAACCAATCAGAGCCCGAGTCAGCGTGCAAATTCGACAAGCGTCTTCCTCGTCACCGGCGCCACCGAAGCCGCTATGGACTCGACCTACGTGGCCGCCGGTCCGAGTCGCGTGGCCAATAACCCGGTCGAACCGGTTTACACCGGTGCGTCCGAATGCACCGATCACAATTGTGGAAGTGGAAGTCTCGTCGCGTCCGTCGCCGAACCAGTTTACGTCGGAAAGACGTCCGCGGGTCAACTGGTCTCTCGACCCAAGATGACGCTTTTGAGTCAGATTGAAGGCAACGCCACGACGTCCAGCGGCCGAGACACAAAGGAGATGACCGCGAGCCTCTCGGCCTGGTTCGCCAGCATGAGAAACCCGTCGGCCAATCGCGCGATTCTGAACTGTTGTCCGGTCGAGGGAAGAAAGAACGAGACCCCGCTGGTCCCTAGAACGTCGACGCATCCGCAGGAATCGTCGAGAAGCGCGATGGACCTCAATCGCCAGCTCCGCATGGACGGCAATCGTCAGCTGCAGACTTTGCAGAACATGCAGACCATTCAGAGTCAGCCGTGGAACGCCTGCAATCTGTTGAACGGCAAACGAGCGACTTGCAAGACTCAGCACGTCGACGAGTACGATAGTTCCGAGGACGTCAGGGTGTACATGAAGCCTGGAAGCTACAACGTGCCGAAGAAGCGACATCACCGGAAGAACGGTCGACGTCTCGATAATCCCGTCAGTTCACGAGGTAATAATGACGATTCACTGTTAATAAGGTAAATGTTCCTATCAGTGGCAAAGCTCCTATTAATAGCCGAGTGGCTGGTTTGTACATTATGCGTTATGGTAAATTCTTAATCTAAATTACATCAGCTAATAAATACAGTTTTCAGTAATATTAATAGTTCCCTAACGTTTTTAGCAGGAAACAGCAACACTCCCAGAGCTCATATAAATCGCACCGGCTCAGGAATGGCTTACAACTCGACTGGCAGCAAGAATCACCAGATGTCCGCTTCAGTTTCTTCCCTGATGATCTCGTCGTCGGTTCAAGTGTCTTCCACGACTTCTGGCACGACCGCAGCTGTAAAAGTGTCCTATCCGCCGAATCCCCTGGTTTCGCCTACGACGAGTTTGCCTTTGGAGAGCTCACCGATGAACAGTTACAACACTTCGGTTGGCAAGAATCATCAGATCTCCACTACGGTTTCTTCTCTAGTTATTTCGTCATCGGTTCAAGTCTCGACAACGGCCGGTACGTTAATCGCTGTCAAAGTGTACTATTCGAAGTACACATTTGGTCGTAGGGAACTTTGACGCAGATATCTGGACTCATGGACGTTTTTTTGTTCTTATCAGCGAATTCCGTAGCTTCGACACCGGCGACCCAATCACTCGAAGACTCGCCCAGGATTCTGCGTCGCGTTAGGTCGAACGCCGATCAGGATGCAAGTCAGGACGTCGCGTGGAAAGCCGCCTGCGCCTCCGCGGAGATTCTCCTCGAGGCTCTCAACGTCAAGGAGTCCTTTAATGGTGGCAAACGCGACGGAGGGAGTCACAGTTCGGTCGAAGAAACCTTGGAATCGAGGGATCGGTGTCTCGAGCCTGTCGAACGATTCGAAGCAGACAAGAGACTGAACGATGGGAATTTCTGCGGCGCTTCCAGTTACGAAGCTTCCGAGGACGATTCCGACTCGACCTGCAAATTATCGGCGCATTCGCAGGATCAGCCGAAACCTCGGGACGTCAGACAGCATCATCCCAAGACCAACGTCAAGACGGATTCCTGGCTGATCAGGACTTTGAACAACGCCAGTATCGTCAGCAAAATCAACGGCGACGACGAGTCCGATGCTGACAGCACGATTGGAGAATTCCTGGACATGTCCAGCCGCGAGGATCGTCGGGAACGTCAGACCGTGGTGACGTCGACTCCCGAACCGGCGAAAAATCCAGAGAATGAGGATTCCAGCGGTTCCACCGTTGTGGACAAAGATCTTGAGGGCAGTTTTCAGGAAAAAACGGATGGCAACAGTCCTCGAGGCTGGGGCAGCCGGGAGAGGTCGACCTCGAGCTCTCGTCAGGCTCTGTCGGCGTTGATGGCTGATACGAGCGGCGAACTCGCCGGCAGAGCGACTTATTCCGAGACTGTCAGACGTTCCACGGTGAAGTCCGGTCAATCGGGCAAAAAAGACTCGGGACGATCGAGGCAGACGAGATCCTCAGTTTTCGGCGCTGCGAGAAGTTCGGTCCTTCCGGTGCCTGGAAGAAAAGAGCAGAGAAAAGAAGATAAAACGTTCCAGATGATTTGTAAGTCGGGAAAAACATCCGGGAAAAGGACGTCACGAGATCCGGATGAAAAAATCAGAGAAGACGTTTCTGGAGACAATGCTAGTAGAGTCAGCGCCACGAGGACGAAGAAGAAGGAGGATGTCAACTCGGAGTGGCCGGAAACGAAGTCGAAGACCGGCGATCGCGGCTGGTCGGTTTGGTACAGTTCACGAAGACGTCAGACGTTGACTCCGCATGCACTGAAGAAATTAGCGGCGATTCATCAGACTGTCTGGCAAATGGATGACGCGCACGTTTTGAAGTATCCAGCTGCGGGGTCGAATGCCGTTGGTGCGTTATCTGAAACGGTCAGTTCTATTAAGGGTACGGAATCCGCTGTGAAATAGTTCGTAAGCAACCATTGTTGACGATTTATTCGGTCTCTAATTCGCTGGGAAACCGGCAGTACGTTGTTTAATATCCCAAATTTCTCGTTGGATTTTCGTCTGCTTGGCATCTTTTCCCAAAAACTCGTACGAAACGTCTTTCCAGATTGAAGATTCCTGCAAAATCACAAAGAATGAGATGTTCCTGGAGACGATCGGCTACAAATTGAAAAATCGAGTCTACCACAAGGTCGAGCACGTTATCAGGGACTTCAGGAGAATAATCAAAAACTCTAAAATGTATCACAAGGTCACTATTACCAGTCATAAAAAAAAAAAAATTGTCCAACGTTTCTGAATCTGCTACATTTTCGATTAAACGGTTTATAGAACGATACCGATCGCCTCGCAAAGATCGAGACGTTGTCAAGAAAGTTGGAGGAGCTTTTCGACGAGCATTTTTCAGCGTTGGACTTCGAGAGCGTCCTGGATAGTCCACGCGACGACAACTCTTGCACCGCGCAGGCGTCGAAACAAAAATCACCCCAGCGGCTTGTAAAATCGGCAGCGAGCCGATTTCCGACAACCGCTAAGAAAAGTCCGGCTAAGCCTTCGAAGAACGAAAACTGATGCCAGTTACATCGCCAGTGACCTGTTTCCGTTTCCTTTTTCTTTTTCGTCTTACAATGTCATCGCGATAAATCGAACGATCGACGCGTGGATCGATCGGTAATCCGAGAACCGCGATTCCCGATCGCGCCGATCAAGGCTGTTTCGATTATAACTAACTGCGACACCGCTCAGGAAGTCGACCTCGATTATGTAAACATATGTGTTCCGTTCGGGCTTTTATTCGATCGGGCCTTATCGGTGACCGGTAGTACGTGATCTATCGGTATACGATGTATCACACGCGCGAATGCGCGCGCGACTCTCTCACTCTAGTCATACCAATAAGACTGCCAACGCTCGGGGACTCATCGCCCGTGGCAGAAGTTTTGTTTCGTAACGATTTACAGAAGAGAGCGTGAATCGAGTGGTGCACGGCGCACACGATCGGTGTGTGTGTGTTTGTTGAATTCTTTTAATTATCACCCGGAAAATATGTTGTTATCGTACTGTTTTTATTTAATTTATATAATCGAATCGTAGAATTTATAGTTGCCGAAAAAAAAAAAGTTTCAATCGGTGTTCGTATTGCACAGCAAATGCGAGAAACTCTGGAAGCAGTTGGAACGCGAAATCAGAGGGTATCCTGATTATAAAATACACGGCAATAAACAGACTTCCGCAGAGTATATTTTTAGTGTAATTTAATCGTTTCGTTTTGGTCAACGCTGAGTGCGAGTTCTGCAACGACAATTCTTATCGGTGCGGCTGACGGAGGCTCGTGTGATTTGCGACGTGGCGCTAACTGAATTCGAGCTAATTTAGTGAATAATTCGCGCGGTTGTTAGAACGCTCGCGTATATTCGCCGAAAGTTTCGCAAGTGAGACACTGATTTTTCCGAGCTCGTAAGTGTTCATCGGGGCGGCACAAAGTGATACCCAAGCGTTGATCCTCAAAAATCGCAAATTTTTTGAAGGGGTACCCCTTCCCGTTTTTTGGCGAAAAAAAAAAATTTCTATATAACGAAGTTTTAAAACGCTATCCGATGGGAAATTTCCCGCTGATTCCAAATATGACCGGTTTTTGCCCGAAAAATAAAAAATTTTAGGAGAAAAATCCGAAAAACGATTTTTCACTTTTTCCCAATTTTTGCACTTTACTAAAATCTGTGTAATTTTTCTTTGGATCAATATAATCGGGATTTTCTTTTTGCATTCGAAAGAAAACTCTTCAACGAAGAGAATGCTGCCAGACGGAACGCGATATCTCTATTTTTCGATTTTTTGCAGATTTTTAAAGTCGACCCTCAAAAATCGCAAATGTTTAGAAGGGGTACCCCTTGCGTTTTTAGCGAAAAAAAAAATTTTCGATTTCGCCAAATTTAAAAACCCTATCCGATGGCAAATTTCCCGCTGATTCCAAAAACGACAGGTGTTTGCCCAAAAAATCGAAAATTCGAGGAGAAAAACGCAAAAAACGTATTTTTTTCTGACAAACTGCCAAATTTCGCGATATTAAACATCAAACTGCTGCCGGTTTCCCAACGACCAATCAGATGCTGAATAAATCGACATTTCGGGAAACTGTTACAATCAATTCTTTGTTTAAAAAAACCCGCAAACACAAATCGCCTTTCATTCCCCCAAATCCTCATACCACAGTCTTCCTTGCAATAGTAAATAGCCATTGCAAGTAACACTCGAACCCGAAGCGTTTTCATCGCACGCTCGTCCCCTGCAGAATCTTAGCCGCGATAATTCCTCGAATCTCCGTCTGACAGTCGCCTCGGATCGCGCGTGCGCGCACAACACGACGAGACGTGCGCGGGCTCGCGTAACCCGCAAGATCGCGGCAATTCCATCGAACCAGCTGGAAAAACACACTCCTGCAGCTCCTGAGCTCCTCCTCCTTCTCCGTCCTCGCCGTGTAGTATCGCAAATAGAGCAAAACTTCCGAAGTTCACGGCGCGCCCCGCTCGCGCACGAAGGAAGAACGAAGTTCGCTGAACTCAGGCCACGAACTGCGCTTCGTCGTTGCACTCACACGAGTGCAACCAGTGCAGATGCACTCGCCGCTCGCTGCTCCTGCCGGCCGCAACGCCGAGCGCCGCCGCGTCGCGACGACGAAGATGGCGGACGCGCATCTCGCCCGCAAGTAGCCGTCTCGCGACTCGCGAGCCTCGACGACGACGAATCGTCGCCGCTGGATTGATAATCCCCGGTGGGATCGGGCCGCGAGTGCGGAAGCGAGAAATTATCGGAGGGGCGGGCGCGGCACGCGGCGGTGACGTTCGCCGAGCTGCGAGCGAGAGAGCTGAGCCATTCGCGCGGATATCACGGCGATGTCGGTGAATTGATGATGTACCGCACACTCACACGGACGCTGTGAGACAAGCAGAGCACGTACGTTGCCGCTCGTGCATGTGTGTATCGCGTGTGTGTGTGTGTGTGTGTGTGTGTGCGTATTTTTCGCGGTGCGGTGCCCGTTAAACGGTATATTATTATTATTATCAATATTAGTATCATCGTCGTTGTCATCATTCGTCATTAGCGTTCGGACTTAGCCGCGCGCTCGAATTGCTCAAAAAGTAAAAAATCTCGCGAAATTCCAGATGCACGAAATCTGCGAATCCAGGTCTTCCCGTGTATACCCGGGACATTTCGGGTTATATCCGGTAACGCGCGCGTATTTAATGCGTCGGAAGTGTAAGATATTATTGCATTTTTGTAGCCCGTAACTCGCTTATATGTCCGAGCACTAATTGTCGTCATTGCGCATCATGATTCATTTTTGGTCTCGCGGGTGACTAGTTAGAAATATTCGCAAACGGGAGAAATAGTAATGTCATATATATATGTGTGTGTGTAATACTGAGTCGGAGTAGCGGAGAGCGTACGTTGCGTGTGTGAGTGTGTGTCTGTGTGTATGAATCGCGACTACGTGCAAGTACGTGCGTAGCTGTGCGTGTCTGCGCATGTCCGTGCGTGTCCGTACGTGTGTCGCGGTGTGGCGCTCATAGCACGGACACACGGTGTACCATTATCATTATATATCGTATACCCCATTCCAGTTTAGCAACCGCGGAGCAGTAGTGATATATGTATATTCGTATAAACGCGGAAAATAGCGATAAATAAACGGAGACACAGCGGCCGTTCGCGTCGTCGCGGGGGGAGAGGGAGATCGGGAGCCGCGAAGAGAAAGAGAGAAATAGACTGGCGAGCGTCGCGGGGACAAAATGAATTGGGAGTTCATCTCCGAGGCTAATCTACAGCTGACCGAGACCGAGCACCGGTACTACGGTGACATATTTCTCTACTGCTGCGAGCAATCCGATCACGACACGGTTCCCGTTGTCAAGGCGGCCGAACTGCTGCGCTCCGCTAATTTGCCTCGCGATGTCACCGTGAAGGTAACGTTGAGTTTCTCGGTGCTTTGATTTTTATTATTTTTTTCCCATTTTTGGTGTTTTTTTTAACGCGAGAATTGAGGTTAACTCGGTGTAGGGAAGGTTGGGATCACTTTCCGGAGTGAGCTTGGATTTTGTTTTGGGATGACGAGTCGAAGGGTTTTCTGTCGGGGAAAACTTGGTTCATTTGATTTGAAAAGGGCGAATGTTGATTTGGAGACATTGACAGCACAGCAGGCTGCGTCATGGAGTAAGGAGTTTAGAAAGAATACGGGGAAACATTGGTCTTGGAGCGCAAACTTTTCGGTTTGAATATATTATTGGTGGGATATTGATAGATATTCACAAATAAACGGCTAATAGAGAATTGAAGAACAGATGGAAGGGATTGTGTTGTTATTTTTAGCAGTTATAGTAGCTAGGTGGTGAATTAGATTTGTTCGGTTGGTTCTAATGCACAAAGTAGCACATCAGTAAAGGAATCAGTGTCATTGTATAGTGATTGTTCGATCCATTTCTCATGACCCATTTTTCACTGCGGATTCATTTAGCAATTGGAACCTGTGTTCCGGGGATTTCTCGATTTTATTTTTATTTCGGAGTCAAATGACCAGATTATGATTGTGTATTGTTAAGACGATGGAAAAAAAATCTGTGATGAAGAACAGTAACCGCAATCTAGGCTTAGTAGCATAAATGTGGCAAGTTGATAAATGATAGATAGTAGCAAAAGTCTTTGCCAACCTCAAAACGTGACCGATAGTACAATAGGCCGCTTACAGGGAAAGAGGAAATTACATACACGCCAGTGAGTTTGTACCTATCGATAATGCCAATAAGTGGTGCACTTACATCAGCCTTCAGCTGTTATTGAATAGCACACACCCTGTGTACTCACGAGTGGATAACCAATTGCAAGCATTACGCAGTGACAACATGTACGACATTACAAATTGCTGAAAATCAATTACGAATACTTACAATCACTTCATTTTCTTCCCTTACCTATAATGAAAGCTCCTTGTTGAAGAAGAAAGTCAATTAAATCTTAACAATGTTCCAGATTCTCGATGTCTGCGCGGGGCCCAAATGCGCCACGCACCTCCGTAGAAATCAGTTCTACGCAGCCCTCAAATTGGTAGCCGCTCACCAAGCAGGTGTAGACATTCAGCGGGACGCGGTGTCGGTGCCCCTGGACGTGATAACCGCGTTGCCAAGGTTCACGTGGCCCTCGTCCGAGGACGAGGAGGGCAGAAGAAGTCTGGATCCCAGCGCGACGATGAAGGGCAGGTCGGGCTCCCGGCTGCCGGAGAGCACGACGGAGAGCGAGAGCGAGGCAGAATCCCCAAGAGAAACCGGAGGCAGCACAGACTCCCCAACTCCGACGAACAGCGTGACCCAGGAGAGAAACGACGGAATTTTGGGCGTTGATCCAATCCTGGCTTCGGTCTCGGGCAGCTGGCAGGGTCTTCTCGTCTCCGAGGAGCAAAGACAACTGCTGGGAACCGAGGAGGAGAGCTCGGAGAGACACAGCAGCGACGAGGCTGACGGAGACGGCGAGGGCGGAGCTTTTCCTCCCGAAGAAGTCTGGATAATCAGCGACGAGCAACGCGACTATTACACCGTGCAATTCGCGCAATTGCAACCGGATCCCGAGGGTTTGCTCGCGGGAACGGTCGCTCGTACGTTTTTCGAAAAATCTCGGCTTCCCGTCGCGGAATTGCGCCGTATATGGCAATTGGCGGATGTCACGAGAGACGGCGCTCTGAGTCTTCAGGAATTTTACGTGGCGATGCATCTGGTGGTGCTGCGAAAAAATTCGGTACCGCTTCCGGACGTTCTGCCGCCTTCGCTGGCCATTCCCGTGGTTCCACCTCCTCCGCAGGTCCCGGTGGCTCCTCCCGCTGCTGCTGCTGTTGCCGTCGTTCCTCCACCGGTTCCACCGCCCGCGGCCGCTGCGATCACTGGTTCACCGGCCAAAGCGACGCGCGAGAAGAGCAAGGTGAAACAGAAGTTAATTTTATCATAACTCTTTTCTCGCATTTTTTTTTACAAATTTATCGGATTGTGCGCGATACAGTTCGCTTTGCAGACACTAATGTTGATTCTCTTGCAAAGGAATGGACGAAGTTCGTGGATTCGCCGACCGGAACGAGCGGATCACTCACCAGTCCCGGGCCGAAACCCGTGAACTTTGACTTTCAAAAGGCGGCCGTGGAGCGAGATCCGAAGATTTTGCATCCGGTGCCGCTGAGACTGACTCCCGAGGCGGCGATTCTCGCCTCCGGCGCCAACGGCAGCAGCGGCAGCAGCAACGGCGCCTCGACGCTCGTCGACGAGGACGTTCAACATTCCGGCGTGACACTCGTGCAGAGGCCACTCGCGAAGAAGCCTCCTCCGCCGCCGGAGGAGGGTCTCGTCGTCACGCCAAAGAAGGAACCTCCGCCGCCGCCACCTCCTAGACCTTACAGAACACACACGCGAAGTTCTAGTCTCGATCTCAATAAATTAGGTACGTTGCAGTTGATGCGCCCATTCTATTCTCGTACGTTTTTTTCAATGTTTTATTTCACTTCATAAAATGACATCGAAATGTGCAAGGTTCTATAGAATTTGCAGGCTTTCAAAATTTATTTTTTTAGTGTACTTTAACCACTTTATTTATAACTAACAATGTGAGCTGAAGCTAAAGAAGACATTTACAGTTTTATTATAATGATAAAAGTCTATCAAGTTGACGATTTTACGAAGGGATTTTTTTTAGTCCCACGATCATCGTTTTTTTGTCTCGTTTTCCTGTAGGTAAGAATGGACAAAATTTTCTCGGAGCTCCGCCGCTTGTACCGCCTAGAGTATCACCCGGAATTGTGAGTAAATGCTTTGTTCACCGTAAATACCGTTCACATCGAATATGATTTATTGATATAACAATACTAAAACAGATGCGGCTTTTTTTTAGACTTCTCCACGCAAGTTGGTAGGTCAGAGAAGCGAGGGCGAGGGTCATAGAACTATGAGCGAAAGCCAGGGCTTCGTCGCTGATTTCTCGCATTTTTCCCCAAAGGGAGACACCGCTGAGAGTCAGCCGGCGAGTGTTGAAGGTAGCACTCCACAATCTCAACAATTCGCTGGAGTCTGCGGTGCTTTTCAAGTCTACAGAAAGCCTAGTCCCAGTAAGTTCACGAGACGTTTGCAACTTAGAACCTTGCACATTACTTTCTTATTATCTTACACTCTTTAAAAAGCAATTTTTTCATTTCACGTCGAATTTCAGTATCACTCACCTAAAGTTATGATGGTTTTTTTTTTTTTTTCGTACAGAACGCGGAGAAGGTGACGAGGACCCCGGCAAAGATGAGGCTGACGAAGAGAGGACGTTGACGCTTCAGGAGTTGCGCGAAAAAAATTCGGAACTCCGTCTCGTTTGTGAGGAATTGACTCGCGAGCTCGCCGGCGCATTGCAGGAACGAATCAATCTCCGTGCGAAACTCTTGCTTATAACCTGATCCTCCCTTTCTCATTGCACGTCGATTTATCGTTTATGCACCGGCAACACAACCGCAGCGTTCGTTTCACCCTTTCACTCGTTCCTGTTCTACTTCTCAATGACACTGCGCTTCGCGCATATATGACGCATCGCTGTTGGGCACCCTTCGAATAAATCGCTCCACGCATTTATTTGCGACTCGCGCAAATAAATTACGCTAATTTCGATTAGTTACTCGAGTCATCGCATCGTTAATGTTATGTTAGAAAATCGTCATATGCAATCCTCAACTTTAACAATTGAGAATTTTGCTGGATTTCGTACAAAGTTTTTGGAGCCCAATAATTTTTTGAAATAACGTTGACATTATAATTACAATCGCAAGTATGAAGAGACTTGTGCCATCAACTTTATTTCTCAAACTAACGAGGATTCACTACTCTGACTTAGCACATAAACAATTGATAACAAAGAATGCAAGATGCGAGCAACGATCAGATATGAACATTTCGTTACTTTGATACGCGACGTTTTTATTTATTCTATTATTTCTATATTGTTAAATGTTTAATAAAATGAAGCTTTACCAAAAGTTCGTTGAGCACATTTTTTTTTTGCAACGAAATTCATGAAAAGTAAAATAGAAAGTGACGAATAACATCAACGCTCGTTACTTGTTTTGTTTACTCGATACATTTACTTCTTGCCATTGATTGTCGTAAATCATTTTTGACAAATAAGTTTCAAGGACATTTTGAAAAAGTTTTCCGCCATGGAGCTCAAAATGATTTAACAACGAATTAATGAATGGAAAAATGAAACGAAAATGGATGTTTGAAAGTATCGACAGATGTTGATCTCTGATTAAGACTAAAAATGACAGCTCGAAGAAGCGATAATTATAACTTCCTCGTTCACAGTTTAAAATGGAAGAGATGCCCGACTTCAATGCCTAGAATTATTAACACATCGCGCTAGTCTCGAATGGAATCAACGAGTGCGTTAAGAATCTATCGCGCTGCTCCAACTTCAGTCGACAACTACCCTCTTTGCCACTGCTAATTACTGTGTTCGTCAAGCTTACATTGCCAATTATTCTTTTCCCTTTCCCCTCCTTGAGAGTTATTTATGCACGCTGGGCGTCGAAGAACATAGAACATAGAGATCTTGAATGAGAAAGACAGAGAAAAAGAAATGAAGTAAGAGCATAACGATCGTTGTAGTTTACAAGAATATAATACGTTACACAATGAGGAAACTATACACGGCTGAACTTCGTCGACTTCACACACCAATCGAAGCCAAAATGTATTTTCGTATTGCTATATAATCAAATTTTTTCTCGCAGCACTGACGCACATCGCCACTTCTGCGTTGAGCTGTTAGGTACAATTGGATTAACTGACGAAGGCATTTCTAATGCTTATGGTGAATTAAAGGACGCGAAAAAACGTCCCATAATATGGCTTCGTCTTTCACGTCAATGTACTTAAAAGCTCAATTCCTGAAAAAAATGCAGAAGGTCTTTCGCTTGCGACTCAATTGGAGGATAAACAAAAGAAAGCGTTATCGTATCGCATATACAATATTTAAGTGCGTTAGAGCTCGATTTGTAAATAAGTATTAGAAAAAGAGACGCCCCCCGCGGCGATTAATCCCGCGTAGGGATTAGAGTTACGGAATCGCAGCGGTGAGCTCGTCGGTTCGCCAGTTCCTTTTCAATCGATCCCGTTTACAAGTGCTTCAGTGTCAATGAGCGCGCAACGAGAGATTTAATCACGAGGAGCGGATAAATAAGTGATAAAAAAAAGCAAAAACAAAAAAAAATAACTACAAAATGTCGATGTACTCACCGGCTTGTGATTTTCGTCCGTTTTCGACGTCCGTACGCTATTCTAGATATCCCGTTACGGGCCGTCGATTGGTGATTCAGCTATCAGCTATTCTCTATTTATCATTATGTATTATAAAAAAATAATTCGCGAGTCGTTAAATTATTACTATTAAAATACTCTGTGCCATAAGTTGCTATATATTTTTATTGATTAATTATTATTATTATTATTATCATCATTGTCGTAAAACCGTCGATCATTATTATCGATGATCGCGGAATAACGACTTAGCCACAGCATCGCGGAGTCTCTCGTAGTTATCGCGAAAAATTCCCTCACGGCTTTGCCAGTCAACGACTATAAATTCAGTTAAGAAGCATTTTTGTAATTGTACAAACTGCGTTGTGTAATGTATATAAAGTTTGTGTGCCGATCTAATTCCAGGCTACTCTTACCCAGCTCTAACTTCTGTGTAGTCTGCCGCGGTGCGGAATAAACGACTCTTAAAAAAAATGGATAAAAATATGTTAGATCGTATCTTGTACATTATTCGTTATCCTCCACTTTTCAGTGTCCACTTTTTTCGTTTGATTTGTCCCAACAAAACAATATCGGATGACCAACGTCGCAGGGAACGAAAAATCAAGCAACACAGATGTTTAGGGATGTAACAACTTTTATTGACGTCGATGCACTCGAATGAAGAATAAAATAGTCGAAAACCGTCGACGACGACGAAGTCGATTGATCGACGATCAATCGACGCGTGTCCGCCGCGCGTTCGACAAATGTTTCACGATACTCAATACGCAACACATAAGTTCGTACATTACAATTTCTCGACAAGAGTTACAATTCTTTTGGTTTGTTTTTTTACGTAATCTTTTTGCGCTTCACATTTAACAAGACCTCGCGGTGTACGAGATAATTACGACGATCGCGAATCGGGGTCGTCGCGGAGGCTTCGCGAAGTCGATTTTCATATCTGTATTCTCCGCCGGTTTCTCGCTACTTAATAGTTGCTCTCGTGTTTATTCGTTTCTTTCTCGACAAATTTCCGTTTGGATGACCGAAGCCAGCTCCGACTCATCTCGACGGTCATTCGGCAAAAGCAGCGTAAATCGACAATTTTTCGCGACTGTGAAAAATCGACGACTCCGCGGGCGAACCCTCGATCCTCTATCGCAACACTACTTGTTCTATCGGTGACGTATTTTTTCTGTTATCTTTCTCCTTTCGTTTTTCGAATGATAATATCCGTGTCTCGTTGGCCCGTCCCGGTTACAACGAGATTTTTTGTTTTTTTTTATGAAATTCTCGCGTGGGGCACGAGGCGCGAAGATTGCGCGATTTAATGCTCTGTGTGTTGTGCGACCTCTCGGCTTAATGGCCCCGCGCGCGCGCTACGAGACGACGCTCGGCGTGATTATTTACTGGTCCTTCGTCTGCATGAACTTGATGAGATCGATGACACGGCTGGAGTAGCCGAACTCGTTGTCGTACCAGGAGATGAGCTTCACGAACTGATCGTTCAGCGGAATTCCGGCCTGGGCGTCGAAGATGCTGGAGCGGTTGTCGCCAATGAAGTCAGAGGAGACGACGTCGTCTTCGGTGTAGCCGAGGATTCCAGCGAGAGGACCAGCGGTCGCGGCCTCCTTTACCTTGGCCTTGATCGCATCGTACGAGGCGGGTTTGCCAAGACGGACCGTCAGGTCAACGACGGAGACGTTGGCGACCGGCACACGGAAAGCCATACCAGTCAGCTTGCCGTTCAGGGCAGGGATGACCTTGCCGACGGCCTTGGCGGCACCGGTGGCCGCGGGGATGATGTTCTGGGCGGCACCACGTCCGTCACGCCACAGCTGAGAAGAAGAAATGATTTTTTAGTCTTGCTTTCGCTAAGCCAATTTTACAAATTGTGTGATTCAATTGATTCAATTAATTTAATATAAAAATTTTGATTTGTTCTAATGACCTATTAATTACTAATTTATTTAGTCTTTTGGGGATTGATATAATTCTTTACCTTGCCAGAGGGTCCATCAACGGTCTTCTGGGTGGCGGTGGTCGCGTGAACGGTGGTCATGAGACCCTCGACGATCTCAAAGTTGTCGTGGATGACCTTGGCGAGGGGAGCCAAGCAGTTGGTGGTGCACGAGGCGTTGGAAACGACCTTGAACTTGGGGTCGTAAGCGTCGAGGTTCACACCGACGACGAACATAGGCGCGTCCGCGGACGGGGCCGAGATGATGACCTTCTTGGCGCCACCCTCCAAGTGAGCCTGCCAAACAATTGTTAATTTTACTTTATCTCGTCCTCAATTTATTTTATTCTTCTTTTTGATTAAGACGTCTCAGTTCTTTTCGTTAAGACTTTGGGAAAAAAAGATTCTAGTTTTCAAATACTTACGGAAGCCTTCTCGATGGTGGTGAAGACACCGGTGGACTCGACGACGTATTCAGCGCCAGCCTTCGCCCACGGGATGGTCTTGGGGTCGCGCTCGCTGAAGACGGCGATCTTGTTGCCGTTGACGACCAGCGCGCCGTCCTCGGCCTTGACCTCTCCCTTGAATCGGCCGTGGGTGGAGTCATACTTGAACATGTAGACCATGTAGTCAAGACCGATGAACGGGTCATTGATGGCAACGACCTGCGCTCCACGCTCGATGGAGGCCCTCAGGACGAGACGTCCGATACGTCCGAAACCGTTGATTCCGATTTTGCTCATGTTGATTTATTGGTGACTGGTACTGCAACAATTAGAGATCGAATTGTAATTTAAATGCTGTTTACAGAATAAATAAACAAATGGTTGGAAGGTAAATGAGATGATAACGAAGTGGAGGCCTTCGTTGTTATTCTATTCTCATTATCTGAATATTGATCGGCGGTTGCGCGATGACCAAAGAGTTCACGTTCGCTCGACGGAGCGCATCGAAGTGAATAATTGCGTTAAGCATCTGCGTACACAACCTTCATATAAAATGGATATCGGTAGCTCAATTAACGAACGGGCCAAAATAATTGGTGGCTTTTGATACGTCAATTCATTTCGGCGAAATAATTTAATCACGAGTATTTCGGCGTTATCTTTTTTTATTCCTTTGAACGATTCTTTCTTCTATTTGTTTATCCCAGTCTAATCTATTATTAAAGAATTATTTAAAAAATCTTTTCAGTTTGCCCCATTTATATCGGACGGAGTTGAGTGTTTGGACTGGTGCCTAAGTTGGACCATTATAATATCTCGAGTGTGAGGGCACTTGAATTATTATTATCAAGTCAAGGTGTATTTGACAATAAACAGAAATAGTGAAACTAAAAATTCAGGGTCGGATTCAGGGTCTGTTACGAAACTCTAGGAGTAATAAAAATTACGTGAAAAAAGTAATTTCAGATATTGTATCCAGCAAATAATTTTGGAATATTTGTTTCTATTCTGTGTTTCGAGTTGTATAGCCAATAGAAGAGCCAACGCGTATCTCGGATTGCTCGTCACAAGTGCCGGGTCCAAGTGCGTCCGCCATAGCAACCGCGCGCGCTCTCGATATAATCTTGGACGAGGCGCTTTCGCGCAGAGGTCTTGCCATTGATGCCAGAGGTCAGCCAAGGTCGGAGCGCGCGGGATCGTGCCGAGGGTTCGCTTGGCCCTGAGGCCTACACAGCCCACCCCTCGCCCCCCTCCTCTACCCCCCTATCCCGCATCCCTCGGTAAACCCGCCAAGAGTACCAACGTGACCGCGACCGAGATGCGAGGATTGGGGTCGATATCGCGAGCAGCGAGAAAACTCGTCCTCGCAGCATCACCCAACGCTCCACTACTCTACATTGTATCTAATAGCTCAAAGTGACGTACGATTGTACACAATACCTGTGTTTATATTTATTTTTTGCCTCACTAACTTTATCGCTATATTCGGAATAAATTTTTTTATTTACATTTTTTCGTTTACCATTGAAAAGATTTTCAAATTCATCATCGACAAGTAATACGATAAGAAATTCCAGTTATATATTCCAAGAAAATCGATTTTCATCCATCTACCGGCGTCGATCTATTTCCGTCCCACGAATCGATCGATTCTCGTCCAAACGCGAATTATGTACCTCACATTCATCCGTCCTCGCAAAAATCGTAAGGGTTCAAGTTCAACTTGAACATCGCTATATCCCAAAGCTCGACGCAATCGCGCGGTTCGTCCCTCGCGAAATAAATGATGCAGCGCCGCGCTTGGCTCGACCCTCGGTTATTACGTCCTCGCACATTGTCGAGATTACGCTCGACCGCGTATCCCAAGCTCAGGCCCCAGAGAGCCACGCCTCGAAATCTCGAGATTGACAGTGCCAATGACGACGAGCGAACCCCCCGCGTGGTGGAGAAACAAACAGGCGAGAAAAACATGAAAATTCTTATCGTTATCGCGAGGTCCATGGACCGCGAAACGTCCATTGCGTCAGCGGCGCGGCAATACGCGCGGATTATGTCCATCGGCTATGTAGGCGTCGAGAGCAGCGACTCCGTGGACGACAAACGAGCGAAATAAAATTGCGTTGCAACGAGAGACGAGCGGCGATCGTCGGTTGCGACGTCGCCACGTTTCGCTGCTCTAACGGTTACCGCCGGTGATGAAACGAGAAGACGAGAGGACGTTTTTCGTCCCCCCTGACTCTTCTTTTTTTTTTACGTCGTCGCGATATCGATCGGCTTTTTCGCCGGGAGAAACGACGTACACGGCCGAAATGTCGTGACTCTCGCGGGACGCCCGATCGATGCCCTCGGATACACAGGCGGGAAGAGAAACGCGAGCTGCTCGGGTTGTCCATTTTGCGCGGTGGAATTTTCGGCTAATCGCACGTCACGCTCAGCCGGTTTAGCCCTCCGAGAACGAATCGCGATGTATGCGAGTTGAGTCGTCCGTTCGAGAGTGATGGCGAAATTCGCGTGTCTTTTGCTTTTTTATGCCAACGATACTGGTTTTTTTTTGACACTACCGGCGAGTTCGCAGCGAAAACGGGAAACTTATCGTACGATTCGTCGTGGTACTTACGTAACAAAGAGACACGGAGCTGTTCGCACTTCGGTTACCACGGAAGTAGTGTCATTTGAAGGGCAACCAGACGCTAATATAACCGGCGTCGGGCTCGCGTGTGCGCGGTGAGACGTCGCGTCCCATTGGTCGACCGCGTCGGGAGTGGGGGGCGACTCTCGGGTGTCTTCGAGTCACGTGGCTGGAATTTTATCGACGCGTCGGGTGGCGGGAATATTCGATTTTTTCGCGCAGCGAAATTCGGCGTTGCTACTGGAAATTGATTGCGAATGCGACGGATTTCTTTTTTGAAAATTTGGGGTTGAGCTGGTGCTAGTTTTATCTCGGTATTGGAGCTGAAAGATTTTGGCGAGTGAGACTTTTGCGAATAATCCTGCAAAACGCGGCGTTTCTTGCGCAATCGAACGATTCTCGGAGGACTCGCCTCAAGGTCACCGTGACTCACGGCAAAGCGGTCGGAGTATACGTGACGACTGTCAGAGATTGCAAGTAACTGTGAACATTTCGACTAAATAGTTCACACAAATGTATTACAATTAGTTTTTAAATCGGAAGATTAGTTAATTCCTTTAAAAAATCAATAAAAAATTGATAAAAATTTTCTTTTCCCAAGAAACAATTGTTTTTTTTTTATTACTCCGAGATAACTACTCGCGGTAATTAATAGACATTTGTAGTGGAACATAAATCATTTTTAATTTTTGACCTTGCCGTCAAATTTAGTTGTTTTCCATTTAAAAAATAGTATCTACGAAAAGTTGGTGAGTGACATTCGAAGCTTGAGTGACCTCCAAATAATTTGGAGGTCATCCAAGGTTTGGAGGTCATACGATTTGTTATTTTAACAAAAGAATGTATTTAAATGCATTTTTATTCGACTATCGCTCAGTCATATTATCCTCTCACGTACACTTGACGAGGTCGATGACACATCGAACGTAGCCGTGCTTTCGTTGCCGCACGTGAGTTTCGCGTTGCGTCAGAATATTGCGTTATTGAAATCTGCACTGGAAAGCGTGCAATCAACATAAAATATACGTGAAATATGGTTACAAAGTACATCTTCGAAAATGTATCAAGCGAGAATAATTATTAATTAGTACCGACATCATAAATAATATTTCCCCTCTAAAAACTTTATCAGTAACGGAGGCATTGATCCTGGCTTTGACGATATTTTAAAAAGAAAAATTTCAATAATTTTACTAGAAATTACGTGACACATTAAATTACAAAAAACCATTTCTCTGTTTTAATGACCCGAAGGTCGCGCAGTGGGGTGAAAGATTGTGAACCGGGTCAAGAAAAGCCGGAGCCGAGGCATTTTTCCTTGAGTTAAGGAATGAACTTGGCCGCGAGCAGCACTTGGTTGCAGCGACGGACGACGCTCGACGAGGGGGTGATGTGCGTGGACCCCCTGTCGTCTCGTCTCCACAGCTGCGCGAGGCGACACGCGAGACGTTGGAACGAAACAACAACAAAAAAAAGCCTAAGTAATATGGAGCTATAAATATGCGCGGTAGGAACGTCCAGAGGGTCGGTCAACGCGTAGGGCTCGGTCGTCTCTCGCCAATGTCCCGACGTAATAGACAGCCGGCTTTATAAATAGATTGAACGGTCGCTCGCCTTTCCAGCGGGGCCATCAACCGTTCGTCTGAGGTGCTGTTGTTGTTATCGCGAGGACAATCGCGCTGTTATTGCGCCACGCGAGCCACGAATTTCAAACCGCCCGATATCCATCGAACCTTTTATTAAATTAACGGAAATTCAATTACTCCTGGAAACACTGCACAATTTTCGCGGTCGGTAGATTTCCTGACCCTCGCGATTTCTGTTTTATAAATAGGTACGAACTGTCACGATGGCTTCCTTTTTGCGCTGGCCAGGCTCGAGACACGATCCGTTTGTCGAGTCGTAGCTAGTTGGGCGAAGGGAGCATTTATAATTTAGTAAAAGAATAAAAATAATATAGAATGGAAAATCTGTTATACGATCTATATTTTTTGTCATTTTTTATGCTGTAAACATGTATTGACATGCTGATATAATTTTTATACAGATATGTTGACGTTATTCTTGAGTAATTTGTAATATTCAAATCGATCAACTTACAGTTGACTATTCATTCATAAATACCTGCTACATCGGATCGAAATTCCACGAATTTATTTCGAAGTCGATTATTCGTGCGTCATGACGAGAAACGGATTAAGGGGGATTATTAATATCGTCCTGTGTAGTACAAACGAAGGACTGGCGAATTTTAGTACCGTCGTAGCATTCAACGAGTGAGGTTCTCTCATTATCGGAAAATACGTGATCAATCATGGCAGATACCGCGAAAAAAATGGAAGAAACCGCGACAATTTTGAAGGCCCTCATCGTCGCCAATAAAGGAGGTATACCGACGGGAGATCTTGATGGTACGAAAAAAAATAGTAAAATTAAATTTAAACAAAAAATTCGGTTCAGCTGTTTAACGCTACCACGTCTTTTGAATCTGTTTGCATGGGAATAAATATCATACAATTACTTTACAGATGAATTCTACAAATTCACGGGCAATTACATCCCCTACTTCAGCCTGGGATTCAGAAGTCTCTACGAATACCTCGGAACGCTGAAGGATCTCGTAAAAGTGCGAAACGACAACCAAATATTGGTGTACAAGGTTTCGACTCCAGAAATTGCCCACATCGCCAGCATGGTTGAGAAGCAGAAAGATCCTTACAATGGACTTCGTCCCACGAGGGTAATTAAAAAATATAGACTCCATCGCTTGCATTAATTATTTTTTATGTTTTATTTTATTTTATCTAATTAAAATGACGCAATTCTTTGCTCCAATTTATTTATGGACAAACATATTTTTCGTTCTTTTCCAGACGAGCCCTCGTAACAATAGTAAAACAGCACCACGCGAGAGGGGTTATTCGAAGCGAAAGGCCGTCAACGAGGGCCGTCCCTCGCGAAGATCGCAGAAGAGACGACGAAACGACGCGAAAATCCGGCTTCGCGATTGGAACCAAGTTTACGATCGCGCGTCCTCGGACGGCGAAGGTACGAAATATATTTTTTTATACAAATATTTTTCTAGAAATGATTAATAGGATCTATATTAAGAAAATATTCATTTATGTCACTTCGAACAGATCACCACGCTGACAATCCGTGGGAAGTCAGCGATTACGAACATTGGTTCGACGAAGAATACAATCATCCGGTGAAGATCGTGGAAAAAGCTCAAAAAATGGTACGCATTTTGTTTTGGCAAAGATAACTAAGAAACATTTTAATAGACTTTGACTGTTATATGTTTGTTTTTTAATGTTTGCGTTATGTTTGAAGGATGTGGTCTGTGAGCCAATAGTGGGTGACAAATTGTTGATTGGCGACGATTTCTTCTTGCAATTAGCGATCAGGAACTTGGGCATGACGATCTACAGAAAAGGACGTGAGTTCTGCTATAATTTTTTCTTTTATAATTTCTTCTGACATCTTTCCATTTAGAAAATTAATAATATATACTTGATTTTAGTTAACACAGCTTTGCACAATGGGCTTTGCGTCTCCGGACAAACCATCAAGGAGTGCATTCGGAATCTATCGAAGGTTCATGTTATAGCGAACAAAGTTGTGATAATGCTGGGAGCAGAAGATATTTACAGAGTGAGTTAATAAAAACTACGATTACTGTTATAACTCAATAATTTCTCTAACGTAATTTTTTTAGCATCGCACGAGTGACATGATGATCGACGATATGGAGGATCTGCTGGACCTTCTGGAGTCTCGTTTCGCCTTATCCAGATCGGCAATCACCCTCTGCACGTTACCGCCGCTCGCTAATCTTGCCCGAAATTGTCATAGTCAGCAATTAGCGACGTTGTACTCCTTCAACAATTGGATCAGAGAACAGACAAACGTTTCCTTCCAAAGTAGTAGCGACTGGAACTCATACAATCGATACAATCTCATCGAGTTCTTTTGCAACTATACCAACGCTCAAATTACCACTTCCTACGATTATTTCCAAATGTGAGTCCTCAATATATGTATTAATTGAGGGTCTACAAGAACTCCAATGAATTCTAGTATATTTTGTATATCAGTGATCAAAATATATTGACACATCTGTATTTTCTTCTCAGGGATGCCCGAATGGTGTCCGGATCTTCGCACCCCTACGTTTTGTGGAATCTTCGTGGACGTCGCTTGGCGATGACTCTGCTTCGAGGTGGACACTGACGACCGAAATCAATACTTTCATCGTCCTCATCGGACGTGGTTCGGAAGTTAGTTTAAATTGTTATATATTTGTAAAAAAAAAGTTAATGAGCTGTGCTTTTGTAGTTTTATCTAATTTGTGCTTTATCAAATCGCATGTCGCATGTCTTAATCTTAATACATTATAGGTAATTTGTACGATTTTCCATTGGGCTAGTTTCTCGTCTTAAATTTAAGTCCGATATTTATTCGCGTTAGTTTTACGTCTTATTGTTAATTTTAAGTACGATATTCCTTAGCGATAGTTTCACCTCCTATTGTTAATTTTAGGTACGATTTTCCTTCGCGATAATTTCATCTCTTATTGTTAATTTTAAGTACGATTTTCCATTGTCAGGCGCTGTTATCGGTTTTCTAGTTTTACGTGATCTGTTGTTAGTCAAATATTTATTCGTGTGTGTGTGCATATATATGTCTCTTTGTCTGCGCCTACAATGCTGGCCAATGTTTGCCGAGGACGTAAATGAATGAAACAGACAATTAAAGTATAAAATAAAGACTTAATTAGAACGACGAAACGTGGTTTTATTAATTTTTATCCTAGTAGAATTATTTTCAATTTTAGTGGCCAGTATTTGATAACAACGTGAATAAATCAAACACACAATTGATAGTACAAAATAAAGATTTATTTGGAACGATAATAAGAGGCAGTATGATATTTACAATTCTCCATTTTTGTAGACAGTCCGTTTTGTTTTAATAAATCGAGAAGGAGTTCTCGAATAATTGAGCGAGATCTTCCTCGGATTGTTCACGTGGTGCGAGCTTCGTGATGCGATGCTGAAAAAATTAAAAAATTGTAATTAATTTCTCATTCTCGAATACATTTGTTCACTAGTGACTATTTACAGAAAAATTCTTACCTGAGGTAGAGTTCCCTTGACCAACGAAGGAATATCGTCTTTCTTGAAGCCAAGTTCAGCGAGACCATTCTCAACCTTCATAACCTGCATGTAACGTCTCACGGTATCGGCGAGAATTTTTCCAGCGTCGTCTTTCTTGGCGTTGCTGACATCGGCGCCCAACAACTCGGCAGCTTCGAGATGTCTTTCGGGGCAAGAACTGCCCGTGAATGAGAAAACAGCCGGTGCGGATATCACGACCGAGAGACCGTGCGGCACGATCGGATGATCGTTGCTGTAACCCTGGAAATTGTAGCAATACGAATAACCATTAATATCGCTTATAATATTTTCATCCACAAGCGACCATAAGATGTTTCTATATACTAGGCTAATCACACGCGCTAGCGCGCGTGCCTGAGATACTTTTGCGCTGCTGCGCTCTTATAAAGTTTTAAAAGGGTAAATCGCAACTGAAAAACTCTTGTTCAGGTACTTTTGAAAAAAAAAAGGAAATTTGTCGTTTTGCTTGTCAGAAATCGTAGATTTGGCCGCCGGGCCGAAAACCGCCCAAATCGGGGTCACGAAATTTTTTTTTCAAAATATCGACTTTTAACCTATACCATCGTTCTCAAGTCCCCTGAAAACATTGGTTACAACGCCTTTTTAGTTGATTTTGAAAAAAAAAAAAAAAATTTTGCGTTACTCATGAACTTTTTAAAAGAGGGATTATTATTCCAAATTAATGTAGTTGTTTATGACTAATCGAGTACCTTTTCTCTGCTAACATAAAAATCAGTTAATATCAACGACCTTCGGAAAAACATCAAGCCGAAATTTTCTAACAAATCGAAACACCTTTTCGGACAAATCTGGTAAAGTAATTTGTCTCAAATTTGACTAACGTCATGCGAATTACCTCAGGCTGGAACGAGCGAACGTTTCCGCTGATCGGATAGGAAAGTCCGTGGCAGAGGTGAACTCCGGCGTTGCCGAATCCAACGCCGGCCATCGTGCTGGCCAGGTGCATGTGACTCCTGGCCTCAAGGTCGTCGCTGTTGTAGACCGCTCGCTCGAAGTATTTACGCATCACCTGAAGGGCGTATCTCGCCCAGACGTCGCTGACGGGGTTGCTGCCCTGATAAGCCGGTCGCAGGATCGGATTTGTCGGGCACGGAGTGCGCTGAGTGTAGTTTATCGCGGTGAAGGACTCGAGCGCGTGACAGAGAACGTCGAAGCCTGAGTAGGCGCAGACTCGCTCGGGCAACGTCAGCGTGTGAAGCGGATCGACGATCCCGAGGGTCGGACGCAGCGCCCGGTTGGCTATGCCGGTCTTGGCCTTGAGTGGCCGGTAGTCGAAGATCGACACGCCGGTCGTCTCGGATCCTGTGCCCGAAGTCGTCGGCACGGCTATCAGCGGCTTCAGCGGCACCAGAACCGGCTTTCCCTTGCCGATCGGCGCGTTCACGTAGTCCAAGAACTCGGCTTCCGGGTCGCACGAGTAGAGATTCGCCGCCTTGCAGGTGTCCATCACGGAACCGCCGCCCACCTGGTGAATTATGAATATTTTATCAATTTGTATTAATTATGACTTAACGTTCAAAAATGAAAATTGATCTGGTGATAACTGGATTTTTAACCGATGTTCTATTTTTTTATGTTCAGGATCTTGAATTATTTTAAATGAGTTTTTAAGAAATTCAAGAAAAATATTTCTTGGGAAACGTACTGCAACGAAAGCGTCATAATTTCCTTTTTTGGCGAATTCGATAGAATCCTGAAGACTCGCTTCGGTCGGTTCAACCCTGACCCTGTCGAAAACGTCGAAATTTATTCCGTGCTTCACGAGACTGTCTATCGCGGTTTTCATCGGCGAGAGAGTCGCCAGATGGGGATCGGTCATCAGGCAGGTTCTCTTGGATCCCATGTTTTGGAGGTCCATCCCGAGCTCACGAGTTACGCCTATTCCATAACGAACGGTCGAACAGGCCATCTAGAAAAAAAAATCTTTTTATTTTTGGAAATCGTACATCGAAGGCGTCGAGCGTTTTTTCCGAATAAAAATTATGTCTCATAACGAAAATAATTCGTATAAAAAAATACTCAATAATATAAATTTTTTTTAAGTTTTATGGGTGATTCTATGACACTAGAAATTAATGTCAATGCGATCCGAGTCAGTTTGGCATGAAATTCCCTGTACGATTATTTCCTGGGGGGCAAAGAACGAATTTAATTTTCTTATCAGCGATGCTTGTGTCAATATGAGAAACCTCTGTGAGAATATTTACATCGTCTTTTTACGAACGTTAACATTGTAGCTCGAAAATAATTGGTCTTCGTCTCGTCATTATCGCAAATCCGCCCGAATAGACTTCGGCTCCTGCTTTTTTCAATAATTTCTCAATTCGTTATTGTACACGCCACTGGAATGATCCATGTCATTATTACGCAAGAGATAAGAAGTGTCGTGTGTGGGTGAGAGATTTGCTGGGGTTCACTCGGTGAGTTGCAAATCATGTGGTCTCGTTATGGGCTAGGCTTAATATTTAAAAAAAATTGTTATGGTTACCTCGAACGCATATTCGTTGGTTGGTGTTGCAGTCGTCGCTGTGCTGTTCGATGCGCCGGGATTTCCGTGAGCTGGGCATCTGCATCTGTTACAAAGTTCAAACATATCATTTTCACTCTTATTATTCTTCTTATCTTTTTCTTTAGTCTTTTTAAAAATTATTAGAATTAATTCGACGTACATACATATAGTTATATTCGAATAAACTAGATATTCGAATAAGAAGTTCAAAATCTGATTGAGAAAATATAATTTACTTTCTCAATAATATTTTCTTCCATATGTTTTAAATGTTTTCACTTTAATTTTTTAAATACTTCAATCCGGTTTTTCAAATTTATCTACTTCACATATGCAGACATGACAGTAAATAAAAACTTACGATTGGGATGAAATGACCTGCAGCAAGTCAACAACACGTCTCCTGGGGATCATCTTGGCGTCAGATTTTTTAATCAACACAAAAAAAATAAAATTTTACTTGAATTCTCGTATAAACCGCCTGCGTTCGTCTTGTAAACTCGAAGACCCAGATTCGATATGTGACGAGCTTCGTCGTCGTCGAGCAACTGGTCGTATATCCCCTCCCACACGTATCCGCGTATCGCCGGCCGAACGGCGATGACGCTGGATTGTTTGTCGACTCTTAACTCGCCAGTTCTCGAGCCTCACGAATGCGCGCCAGGAGCGTATCATTTGGCTGCAATCAGTAAATTCCTGATTTTTCTTCGTGAATTTTGACGCACCAAGCGTTTTTTAAATATTTAATGAACTGAGACTTAAAATTAAAAAATCTCAACATCTATAGATCAATTTTTGTTATCAGTTTTTGAGCAATTAATTCAACAATAATTAATGAACCATGTTTAAAGCTCCCCAAAAATTTCGGAGCATCCGGCGGTTTAGTTAAGCGATATCACTCAAGGCCTCGTCGAAGTCGGATTCAATTGAAATATGTTTACTCCGATCGAGAGGTATTTTAATCAGTGATTATAATACGACATCAGTAGACCGCAGTGCAATCGACGCTTGAATTATTGCAACATTGTTTGCTTGTAGAGCTTTGTTTTTGTGAAAGAATTTTAATTCTGATCCGGTCAAATATAGTAGATAATCTGAACCTCGTGCATCACTCAATTCGAACGTTTTTGACATAGTGATTTTATATTTGAAAGAATATTTCTATATCGTGGTGTCATGGGAAAATAATAACAATATAACATTTCGGTAGAACTAATATTTTATTAAAATTGTTATAGTTATATATTATTTACAGCGGATATTGTGAATAGCGGACGCCGGATCTATAAATCTGGCGTACCTGTGTTTTTTTTTGTTTCTCCTAACAATAGCGCATACCATACGAAAGTAATATTGAAAAAAGAAGAAAAAAAAAAGTTCTGATGTATCCGACGATTTTCGTACATCTCGCAGTACCGTACAACTATAATCTACGAGCTCACGCGTAGTTTAAGGTACATACACATATTATAGTAGCCATGACTCGACACGCTTAAGTATACGAGCAGCCAATGTTCTCCGATCGTTTGCTCCATCGAACTCGGACACTTTCTGCTGTTATTTCATTCAATCATTTTCCGTCGCTCAAGTCACAGACGTCGTTCCCCTCACCTCCAGCACTTCAACCCGGCTTACACGTTAATTTGTTCGAATCAGCGAGACGAACTGCCTTGCGATATTCGTTAAAAATTATGGACTGTGTAGTATGAAGAATTATGGCTTGCATCCTTAAGGGTCCGTCAAAGAAGCGTTCTCAAAGTTTACCCAATCTTCGGAGAAGGAAAAAAGTGTAAACTACAGTTCATTAATTTATCATCGATATTAAGCTACCACGCTTCAAATAATTGCCGCGTTTTGTAGTTACGCAGTTTGTCGAGTGAATTACAACCCTCTACGGATCCATCAAAGACGCTTTCTCACAGTCAGTTAAAACTTCTGAGAAGACTAAAAAATCTAAACTACCGATTAAAAATTTATTATCGATATTAAGTTACTGCGTTTGAAGTTATTGCCGCGTTCTGTAGTTTTTTAAATGAGTTGTAATTCTTAAGGGTCGATTCAACTTCGGAGACGAAAAAAGTGTAAACTACAGTTCATTCGTTAATTATCGACGTTAATTTACTGCTTTCGAAATTGCCGTCTTGTTGTAAAATTTCTCAAAATGAATTATAAAAATCACAACGTCCACCCGTTCGAACACGCTACATCCCATTTCTCCAGCGATTTCAATAATACTCTGTGACGTTATCGTGACGTTACCGTTTTCTTGGTTTGTTTTGATTATTCGCGATCGCGTTTCCGGTCACGAAAAATACGCCACATACACCCAATCGTAATTCAACGTTTTTCTTCTCGCGACGCTTGAAAATCGCGCTCGAGAAAATTCTGGAAGACTGCGAATTATTTGCGAATTATATGGAATAACGATCAAAAGCGCCACCTGACCTTTTTTTACGTCGCAATTTTTTTGTTAATCTCCGGTGAATTTATTTTGGGATCTAGCCGTTCGACAATTGCATTTTTCTCTTTCGCACTTTCGCCCCCTTTTATCTCTGGAATCACGTTGAAAATTATTACGCGACGATAGACCCCGAAGAGCCTAATCGCGTGATTACGAGGATCTCGCTTTAGTGGGAGATCTTAGACACTCTCGGGTACGATTTTGTCGTAGTGGAAGGTGCTGCTGGAGTAGAAGCTGCCACGTTTTGGCATGTGAGGCGTAGCTATTTCCTCCTGGAGCGGCTTGTAAACGAGGCCGCAGTTTTTGTTGTCCACCAGACCCTGGCGCAAAATCATCGGTGGCCTGATAACAGGACCGCGACCTCTGCGATTGGCTATTATGCGCGCGATCTGGCAAACTGCGATGACGAGAGTCAGGACTGCCATAACGACGGTCATCACTCGCCATCCGATGATGCTGGAACTGCTATACCAGGAATGTGTCTCGCTCGAGTAATCGGCCTCTGCCTCGTCTTTCAGAGTGTTGAGGTCCTCGTACTCGTTATACTCGTCCTTGAAGATGTCGTCGAACTTGGATTCGCCAGGTTGTCGTAGAATCTGCAGAAAAAAATGATGTTTGTATAGTCGAATGATTGATTCTTGAGTTATCAATAATTTCGATAAAAGGGAATATTTTTATCAATTAGTGTGATCGATTGGTTAAATCAATCAAGAAAAACGTTCGAATGAAAATTGAAATAAAATTGTAAATCACTCACGTCGGGGTCGGAGAATTCATTTCTGCTCGGACTGTTATCATTGGACGCTGGATAGATGGGGAAATCGTCAATCGGTTTGTGCTGAATGGTTCTGGACGGTGGACCGTCGTCTTCGTTGTCGCAGACGAATTTGGCAAGGTCGGTCCATTGACTGACGCCGTCGGATTCCGCGTAATCCTCGGCATTACCATAGTTGCTTATGTATCTCAGTTCCTCGGTGGGTGTGACACCGTGGTTGATGAGCCACTGGACCGCCTGGTTGAAGTCCTCGTCACAGGTGAACGGATTGTGCGACGCGTCGAGACCCGACAGTTTCGGCATTGCCTTCAATTCCTCAAGGGTAATGCGTTGCAACTGGTTGGAACGGACGGAGAGGAATCTAATTGCAAAAAATAAGAAAAATTACAATTTCGGAAAGTCATATACAAAATATCACAAATCGAACATAAAACATTTATGGATAGTTGATTTAACGTCGAAAACACTTACCGAAGAGTTTTCATCGGCGTCCTGGCTTCGCTCCAGATTCTGCGGAGCAGACATCTGCTCACGTCCAAGCGAACGAGCCCGGGAGTCTGCAGGAATGGCGTGACTTGAAGAGTGACAAGAGGATTTCCGGCGAGGCTCAATTTTGACATTGATTTCGCCCCAGCGAACATCCTCGGCTCGAGAGTGGTTATCGAGTTGTCGGAAAGATCCAGTTCGCGGAGGGAGGACAGAGGCCGAAGAAGGCCATCAGGAAGCCCGGTCAGTCGGTTTTTGGCAAGATTAAGCTTCGTCATCGCTGGCATAGCATCGAACGTGCCTTCGATGAGAGATTCGAGACCACAGTTTGCACACTCGAATCTGAAGACGCTGAAAATTTAATTGAGTCTCCTCTTTAAAAATTTCGTAACGGAGGCATTGTCATCGTTTTATTCGTGCTGTGATTGGCGGAGACTCTCAAACCGAGAACAAGTACATTTGTCCTTCGTAACTTTGACAGATCCTTCAAAAATCGTTACAATTATTACAATTATTGCCAATGACTTTTACCTGTAAGTTTCGTATTCGAAGCCAATAGTCTTGAAGACGGGCAAACCTCCAAGACCAGGATTGTTGTTCATCAAGACAGTTTGCAGTCTCGGATTCGATCGCAAGTGATGCTCGCTGAGATTGGTGAGCTTGTTGTCGCTGATGTCGAGATGAGTCAGCTGATCGAGAAGCGAGAACGAATGCTGATGAATTCGCTTGATTCCGTTTGAGGCAACGAACAACTTTTCGAGAGCCGGGAAGATCGCGAGATCATCCTTCGTTATGACCTTAATTCGGTTGTTGGAAGCGTCGAGAGTCGTCAGCTTCGAAGATTGGCCAATAATAAGCTTCTTAAGTGTGCTCACTTTCGACGACTGGTCGGGAGTCAGTTTCGTCAGGTTGTTAGCTTGAAAAAGAAAACGTAAATAAGTATTTTTTTCAATCGAAACAAAACATTTAGCTGAGTGAATTTATCGAATAGTATCAAAAATCTCACAGGCAATGCGAAGAGTTTGAAGTCCTTTGCCGTCGACGGCGCTGATGGGAAATTCGGACAACAGATTACCAGAGAGATCGAGTTCGACGAGAGACTCCATTGGCTCCAGTATCGAGTCGTCGATGTTCTTCAGGCGGTTGTTGCTCAGATCGACGTACGCGAGATTCGGCATTTTGGAGAAAGCGGCGCGCGGCAAACGAGTGATTTCGTTGGATGAGAAATCCAATTCGGTGACGCTGGGAGCATTGAGGAGATAATCCTTGGAACTGGGCCACTTGCTTCCGATTGGCTGACCGGCAATAGTCAGAAGGCTCAGCTGCGTGTTGTTCTCGAAGTAGTCGGGATCGATGTCGATCAGGGCGGTTCTCGTGAGATTCACGGCGAAGAGATATTCCGTTCCGTTGAAAGCCGTACGGTCCAAGTGGGCGATTCTCGTGTCGGCGATGGTGATGGACTCCAATTGCTGGAGACCGCGGACGCGCAGGGCTTGGGGTCCCAGATTTATTTCGCCGGCGTTCTCGATCCTCAAATGAGCGATTTGCGGACCGAAATTCTGCTTCTCGATGAGTTTGCTGCATCTGTATAATTAAAAAATAAAAATCAAGACTTTAGAAAAGCTTTCTCTTAGAAATGCTTTTTCTCATTTTTCTCAGAGGGCAAGTCACACGTACCTAGCTGTTGTAGCAGCTGCGAACTGTCCAGAGCACCTGCAGTAATCCGGGCACTCTGTCATGATTTCCTCCTCATCGGCGATGTCGTCCTCGTCCTCGTCATCGTCCTCATCGTCCTCGTCGTACTCGTCGTCGGAATCCTCGTCATCCTCGTCGTCGTCATCATCGTCATCATCATCGTCGTCGTCGTCGTCATCGTCGTCATCCTCGTTCGAGTCCTCGTTGAAGGAGGCCTCAGCCTGTTTCAGGGCTTTCAGCGCGGCGTCCTCGTCCTTGTCGAAGTCAACGGTAACCTTGTCGTTCACGTCGATGGCGTTCGGTGTCGGCGAGACGAATTTCGTCTTTGGTTTCAGAGTGGAAATTCGTGGCTTGTCTCTGGATTTTTCAGCCTCGGCTTTTATGGCTCTCGCCAGCTCCTCCTGAATCTGCTTTGAGAACAAATACTAAAATGAATTTTACTTTGCATTCAACGCTAATCTTTTTTTCTCTGTAGTTAAAAAATTACAAAAAAGGAACGAAAAAAAAATTTACCTTGTTGGTCGAGACGTCCTCGTCCAACGACCGAATTTCCTGCAAGAGCATGTCCTTCGGATTCGTGAAGGGGTGCACTATTTCCGGCTCTTTCGGCAAGTCATATTTGACCGTCGTCGACGTCGGCGACGTCGCGGTGCTTATCTCTGCTGGTTTTTCGGACGATTTCGTTTCGCTCGCAAGGTTCTCCAGTTTCTTGCGAAATTCGTTGCTCGAATTCGGCTTTTCCGGGACCTTCGTCGTCGGCTCTGGGATCATCAGCGCTTGCGCGAAGGCACAAGTCACTGCCAGCAGCAGCAGTGCTGCCCAAGCCTTCATCGTGTCTTGTTTGTCTGGAATTAAAAAAAAAAAACGAAATTAAATATATGACTTAAAAAAATGTGATTGAAAATTATATACAATTTTGTATATATACAAAACAATTTGGTAACTTTATAGTTACCAGACCTCAACCAACACTCAGTCTCGTAAAAAAGAAATGATGAATAAAGAAAACAAAATTTTTCAGATCAAATCGTATATTCCCACTGTCAGTCTCGAGCGTCCGCACTAAAATTCGCACCGAAAATCCGCGAAATTCGCACCTGACTCGCAACACAATGAAAACCGCACGTAACCGAATATTCGGCCGGTCGAATTACGATCACGCAACCGCAGTTCGTCCTCCGCCGCGCGGAGAGCGGAAGTTCGGTCCGACCGGCTGAGAAAATCGCCGAACCGGAAGTCGAGCGTCCGAAACGCGGAAGGAGACCGGACGCGCGCGCGCGGGCGAACGCGCGAGGTGGAGAAAATAAATTAAACGCGAAATACAATTATTTCACGCTCAGTCGGTCGACACTATCACGCGCAGTTGGGTTCCGTCGCTCGGAGGCGGCGCGCAAAATCCGCGGCGTTGAGACTCGCGAAGATAGAACCACACTGGCCTCGAATCCGTCGAGAGACGATGACGAGAAGAAGCCACTGGCTGGTACGCGTCTCGCTCGGAGAAGGAGAGAATGAGAGAGAGACGGAGAGATAGAGAAAGATAAAGAACGAGAGAGACGAAGCGTTGAAGAAGGACGGAGAGAGGGAGAAAGATGTCGGCACGTACAATACAGTGGAAGTGCAATTCTGAACTGCGCTGCGCCACGTTGAATTTCTCCGCTCCTCGCCGGCTCGCACCTTGTTTACACTGGCGAGCTCGGCTCGGCGTATACACCGTGCACTGGCTGACGGATACGCCGAGAGATAACTCGGGAGCTTTCGGTGAGCGAGACCCGCACAACCGCTCCGGGACCTCCTGTACACGTAGTCGACTATTCTCCTTTTATTATGCCAGGTGGATGTACGACTATGTGTATATAAATGTATACAGAGATATTATTATTATTTGTGTATATGTGTGGGTATCACGAGCAAACTCGCGAATCAATGTTAAAGCCATGGAGAATGTTTGTGGAGGAAATATGAAAAAAAAAACAAGGTAATCTGACAGAAAAATAATTATGCTGGGATATTCACAATGGACAAGTTAGTCTAACATTTATTTTATGCTGGGAAAATTTGAGCATTGAATTTATGTGCAGTAGAGGATAATCCGCGAAACATTGGTAGTGGTGAATTTGATTTAGATTAATTTAATGTCAAATGTAAGACTTTTGTTTACTTTGTAAAAATAACGATTTCATAGGTAGATCATTGATGTAATCATTTAGCAGTCCGGACCGACTATGTAACACAAACTTTAGGCGGATTAATATAAAATACAACTAAGGTTAATTTTCATTTTGGAAAAAGAATGACTGATTAAGTGACCTACATAAAGTAACGTCACTTGGCAATGTTTTATCTTTTTGATTCACCTCTTTTAAGCAGGATCAGAATCAGAAGGAGAATAAAGAAGCGACCAAAGGTCTAGAGATATAAATGAGAAGACATTTAACAAAGAGAAATTGCGAATGTTGCTTTCTGTGAGTCGCCTACGTGTTGATCTCGCGTTCCGGCGTCTCTGGTCGCATCACGCGCGCCGCGCGGCCGCACATGACTCGCGAGCGTAGTCTGCTTAACACCAGCGAGAGCGGGTGATGATTAAGCTGATCTAGAGAGAAGAAAAATGCGAAGAAGAGGAGCGAGAGGCGAGAGAGCGAAGAAGACCACGAGGCGTTTGAGCTGCGCGAGCGCGCCCGAGTGAAGAAAATAGAATTAGAATTATACAATGCGAAGGTGCGCCCGTCGTCGTTCTCGCGTCATCGCTCGCGCGGCGCGCGAGAACCGATCGGAATTTCGCCCGCGTGGTATTCGTGATTTTCCTCGCGTTTGCGATAACACATTTCAGCCTCGGGAACGCCTCCGCTGGACATCTGATTTTTTTTTATTCGCGCGCGATATATTTTTTTTTTAATAAAATTCGACGAAGAATAAATTCGTTGGTTATTTGTTTATTTTTCATTTGTTTCCACCGTTGAACAACAAATTCGTAAAAAAATGCCTACACAATAGATTTATTTATGATTTATCGGTAGCATTTTTTTCACGCTTACGTGCTTTTTGTGAAATAAAAACTTTTTTTTGTCATAGGCATAATTTTTCGCAAATGCAAAAAAACAATATTGTTATTTTTTTGCAGTACCCCTCGAGTCGAGGACATGCATGAGTGATTGGCATGAGTGGTATGACGATTTTTTTTTTATAAATTGGACGAAGAATAAATTCGTCTGTTATTCGTTTATTTTTCACTTGTCTCCACCGTTGAACAACAAATTCATAAAAAAATGACTACAAAATAGATTTATTTATGATTTATTGGTAGAATTTTTTTCACGTGCTTTTTGTGAAATGAAATTTTTTTTCTCATAGTAATAACTTTTCGCAAATGCAAAAAAAAACAATATTTTTTTTGCTGTACCCCTCGAGTCGAGGACACGCATGAGTTGAATATTTATTGGCGATTTATCGGGCAGCGAGGTTTCCACGCATTGAATGGCCGAGGAGTGCTTTGCGGTCGGGCAATCCGGTCCGCGCAGCCATGTGACTACCTGGCGTGGTCGGACTCGGGCGAGTAAGCGAGCGAGCGCGCCCCGGAGTCGTGTGCATCGTTTTGCAGTAGTAACCGTCTGCACTGGACGGACGTCGCTGTGTGGCATTCCGCGAGTCGCCGCGCGGCGACGGCGGCGGCCGACGCTCTCGGGTCCCGTGCGGCAACTAGATTTAATTTTGATTCGTGCGCGCGGCCGCCCACCGCGGCGCCAGCCTTTCGACGAATTTACTTTGTCTACAACGTCATCGCACGCGTTTCATTTAATCTTCCGACGTGACGCAACGTAATCGCGACGATGTTTATTAGCCTGCGCACAACGAACCGGCATTTAAATATAACGAGTCGGTGCCATTGACGTTTTTATCGCGGGCGTCGAGTCGCAAACTCTGCAATCTTGTTCGAACCTTTGGAGCGATTGGAAACACTCTTTTCTCTGCTAATATTTTTATTTTTCATCAGGAGATTCGTGAAAATCAAACACGGCGACGAAATACGGGAGAAAATTATGTTTTTTACATCCGCCTTTTCTCCAACCTACTTAGGATAACAGGAAAAATGAAAGTGTCATGCTCACTGGAATGACCAACCGCAGAGAACGACGCTGGCTACTCGTCCGAAAAATCCGTCATTTCTGATGAAACATGCAAACGGGTTTCGTTTATCGGCCAAGGTGCATCATTTCGTCTTAAGAGGCTGAGTCATTGGAAATTCATTAAAAAAATAAAATTGCGCGATATCTTACAACAACGTATTTCCATCGATCCAACATTTTTTCAACTTAAAAAATGTTAAACTAATCAGCGTTAAGTTGTACATTTAGTCGAGTTGATTAAATTTGAAAATTTTCGTGCGCTCGCATTTTTGGTACAACTCGATCGTGCTAAAAATATTAGAGGTCAATTTATTTTATGCAATAAAGGAAGTCAGTACAAAGTCTATTACATGTCATGACCAGCGTCTAGTTGCTCAACGGCCCGTGAAATGTTTCAACAATCGCAGTTTTTTTTCGAACACTCGTAAATCTCGACGACATAGACTGCGGTCTTTCTGGCGCTAACATCTAGCGCTCCAGTTCCGTGCACTATTATACATAGTACAACTAACTATCAGGGGCCTCGGGCTTCATTGTTTATTGCTGCGGCATTGAACGACAGAGTCTCGAGAGCTCGCGCATGTTGGGTTGCTAGCACAGCCTGCTTTTTTTTATCATCGTCGTTGTTACCGACAGTTATCGACACTCGCTGACGAGATTCGATACCCGCGGGCGCTGCCGTTGCGGCTGAGCGAACTATATATCTTATCTTTTACTAAATCGCTTATCAAAATCGATCCATGCTTTATCTTTGACATTACCCAATTAATATTAGACGTTATTATGTTTGGTATGTATTTTTTTTTTTTTTTTTTTTTTTTTTTTTTCGAAAAAATCGCAAGGGTTAAAGTTGACAAGTCTTGTTAGTGCAAATATCATAGTGACTTAATGCAGTTGAGATCACTAAACAATTACGGTAATTACAAAAATATAGTTGAGGTCATCGAACCGACTATTAATAGTAACCGGATTTTTCGCTCACTATGTGCAATAAGCATACGGTGTTAGCCTTCTGCGCCTCTGGAAGCTTATTTATCGCCGTCTGTTGACGCAACGGAGATACAATTTATTAACAGAAACCCACCGCGTCGCGTACGCTGCCCTAGCAACTTTGCTAATCATAATTAGCGATAAATTATCACGTATCGCGGTGCACACGAGTCTATCTCTATGCTATATAATATGTACTCTGCAATGGCACTCGCCAGGCTCTATTGCCACAGTCACGAACGGTTCGCAGTTGCAAAGGCGCGGGACATACAACGTATGTATTTAATTGTTGATAGTGACATTCCTTTTGATAGAGCTGACCGGGGCATAACGACACAAGGGCGTAAAATGTTCGCCTTCCTTGCAACTTGACACTAACTTTTTGGCTTCATTTTTCATCGTTCGTTCAACCAATAATAAAGCTACAAAAAACGCTAAAATAATTTTGCGTGCTCCGAAAAAATCGTGCAACTTGTAAAGGCGCCATATAGCCCCGTTCTCCTCTGCCGAGCCTTTGTGGACTATCTGCAAGTTGTATTTTTCTCTTGAGATAGCCAAGAATTTCCGGTGTCTCTTTTTCTCAACGATAAAGACTCAAAGCCTTCAAGCGTTGGAGAAAATCAATATTGTTCGACTACGGAAGAAGGTAAAAAGAAATGAATAATAATGATATGTCCGCCTGTGATTGCAAACAACCGAAGCAATGCAACGCCGGATCGCTCGTGGCTTTGCCGCGCAGCGCGAGTTGTGCATTTACAGCGGGCGTTGTCAGACGGCGCTGGTACATGTCGCCGCCCGAGCAATGGTAGAGTCACCTGAGACGCTTGTCACTTCCACGCACATAATCACGAGTTGCACACGGTTAACGCTGATAACAATGGACGATATCTGCGATAGGCTCGTCCACGGTTTCGCGTACGGGAAAAAATGTCGCCTGGTGTACAGTTACCCCTCGTCTGTTATCTAATTGGGGCTGTGCTGCCTGCTGCATACATTCGACCAGTTGACAGGCAACGTATTGGCTCGCAATTCTATTTTTAGCCTTTCGTAGCTGAAAAAAGGTGTTCCTAGACTTGCAACATTAGATGGAAGAACCAATAGTCAGTAGAACTTGTATCTGTGTGTTTTTTTTTTAATAATTGCACCAATGAAATACTAATCCTTTTATTGTTCTACCACCAGTTATCTGTTAGTTGTAACTAATTCTCACTTCAACATATTTCTTTCTGTTCGCGACGAATACTCTAACGTTATTTACGAGTGACTAAAAATAGTTTTGCAAGCCAATAGGACTTCCGTCAAACGTTCCATGACAACTAAAGTTTTTAAAGGTTAGTCGGTACAAAACAGTTTTTTGTAAGAAATGATTTTTTCCGCTAATCACTTTTATCCTTATTGTTTAATCCTGACTTCCTCGTTGTGTTTCCTCTTCCGCAAATCCTGCGAGGAACTACATAGATTCGTTTGAATTCGTCATAGAGGAAACTCGGATCAGAAAATAATGAGGAAGTGATATGCAAGATTGCACTTTGCATCCACGACTAAAAAAGGTTGAAGCTGCAGCTCGACGAGGAAACTTCAGTGGTCAAGACATCTTTTTTTTTCAAAGAACAGTTTCAGCTCGTCGACGTGTGCAGCCTACGGAGTTTTGACTTTCCCTCAGGTAGCTACTCTCTCCCTCGCCTACGTCTTTGCCTCTGCCAACAATGAACACTCGAGTGTCACTGGGACGAGGAAAGCGGCGGGTGAGGAGGAACAATATTTTCATAGAACCTGAAAGACCTTTTGTTGGTACAAGAGACTCTTTCTTCCTTATCATTGTACGCTAGGCATTGTGTTTAGGATGATTTACCCATTCTAACTTTTGAACAATTAACGCATCATTCAGAGGGTTCATCGTCGTGGAGTCTGATAAATAAAACAAGCGATTTGCTCTTAAAAAAACCGATCTCCATAAATCTGTAGTCTATCGATTAAGTCACAAAAAATTCTAGAAAATCTTTGTAAAATTCACCCTTGATTTTTCTACAGTGGGCTGCGTAGTCTATTAAGGACGTAGTCCTCACGTGCGGCCTGTAAATGACTCTCGTCTAATTCTCGGCCGGGTCTTCGCCTAGTGAAGAGCCGGAAGATCAATCTTCACCGGTGCGGCACGCACGAGAAACGACATATAAAAGAGGAAGGATCGTCCTGGAACGTATCGGTTCCTCGGACGTCTTGGAGCGTCTTGGACCGTCGAAAGTGCCACAGGGAAGCGCGGCAAGGGCGCTGGGCGCACCAGCTGTGGGCCCTGACCGGCTCCCTTTGTTCGGGGCATTCTGTCCCTTCTCCCCCCGCAACCGCGTCGACCCCCCTCCCTCCCCCCCAAACCTCGGGCGCAGTAGCGGCAGCCTTACACGTTGCTTCTGCCGGCGAGCCCGGGTAAAATCAGGTAAAATTACCTGCGAGCAAGGACCAAGCAGGTGGTCCCCGCGCGGTGCATTCGCCGCGCGCGACGTCTTTGCTCGACACCCCCGGGGCCTAAAATGTGTACACACACCGAAGGGAACTCGAGGAAGCGGCCACGCAGAAACGAGGGTCCCGGGCGGTACCCGGCGCTCCTTAAATCCTCCAAATCACGAAATTCCGGTGGGCTTTCTGTATCGTGAAAATCTAGATATTTGGGTCAAAAGATGAAAAATTCGAGCCCGTAAGTAGAATTTAAGTGGGGAAAGCACCGGGTGCTTTTCATTCTGGGTGGTTCTCGAGCGATGGTTTTGGATAACATTTTTTCTACTAGATGTTGAAGACTTTTAGGACGTTTATTCTTGGAAGTCCCGGAATATTACTATTAAATATACAGTGCATTAAAAAAATTCAATTTTTTTAGCGCATTCAAAGTTGATTATTTAATGGAAATAAAACTGAAAGATACGTAAAGGACAAAATCAATGATTGAAAAAATGCTGTAAGTTTTTCTCATCTAAAATCCAAACATAATATTTTTCAAGTATGTTACTTTTGCAAATTCCCAAATATCTGTTACAGTGCAGTCGGCGCCCCAGGGGCGAATTTGTATCCCAAAGGGAACCCGAGAAACCGTCCACGCGGAAGGAACCCACGTGGCTCCTGGCGCTGCTCCTTAATCCCAAAATTTCGTGCGTTCTCGTGAATCCGTAAAATCTTTTGGTCCGCTTGAAAGGTTTGAGGTCAAAAGGAGGGAAAATAAGCTGGTTAGGCGGAACAGAAAGGAAGTGCAAAGTGAGACGAGAAGATTCACCGAGTGCTTTTCGACCGAACGCACCCGGAGTGCCATTCAAAGGGACAAAGTCTCCGAGTGAGAGATCGAAGAATTTCGGTAAATTCGAGAACGACTCCGCGGGTATCGTTCTTCTTCGAGCTCGAAGCTTCGCGGTATTCGGAGACTTCGGCTCCCTCCGTCGTCGGAATTCCGTAGGAAGGGCCAGTCGCGCGATGGCTGCCGCGTTTCGACGAAAAATACAATCAACGACTTGGGCCCCGGTTGTAACGGAACGAGCACGTACAGTGATTGGCCACCGCTGATGGAGATTCAAATACCCGTAATGCGCAATAAGAAATTATTTTTGTTTAAATCAATGGAAAAAAAACCAGTCGATAGCGTATATTTAAATATTTTTGTTAACAATCTTTGCTCATTCTACTTTGTAAATAATAAATGTCTTTTTAATTGGCCAATCAAAAATTCCCTGGTAAAAAATCTGTAGCATTACGTTCAGCCCAAGCCAGGCACTGACCAGGCTCGGAAGGTGATGTCACGGCCTTGACCAGGGCCTGACTAGCGGCGACCCCGGCGCCGAGTACATTTTCTACCAGGTTTGGCACTCTTCGCTACTTCCGAGACAAAATCATTTTCTCCGTGTTTCACAGCAGCGAAAATTCGCTTCGACACAATCGACTTACAGCGACGAACGGACCGACAGAGTTGGCAGATAGAGGCAACGTGTGCGGGCACACTTTATCCGTATCTGCTCGGCGCGCTCGTCGCGTCCTTGGTCGTACGATGTATACAAAGTGAGCGAGCAGCGACGTCGAGGTGTCGTTACGAGTATCGATCTCCCGGGAAAATCGGACGAGCGGTGACTGTCACAGCGGTTGTGTCTGCGGGTTCGATCGGTGAAGCAATAATCGGTCGATCGGCTCGAATGACGAGCCGCGAGAGACTCGCAACTGATACGCCGTTCGATTGAGATCGTGCGACGTATCGAAATGGCCGATAACTCTGGCTGCGAGTCGTTGGCTTGGGATTATATACGTCGAGTCAAGTCGATTTTTTACCCGGTAGCGGGATTTTTTGTTTATGACACGCGGTACAAAATTAATGAAGATTATAAAACATATTTTTTTCAACGCAGAAACAACGCGATGATTTATTTATTGATACGACGAACGTGATATTTTCCAGGAATGCGAGGAGAATCGTCGCGACGGGGAAAAATCGAGAAAGATCGTCAGCGAATTGACAATTAAAGCCCGTTGAGTATGCATTTATGCTTTGAAGTGCGTCACGCGGAGCAATCGAGCTGCTGCCGCCACTCGACGCATCTGCGCTTCTCCGCTGCACTTCTGGCTGCAGCAGTTACGCGCGCGCTCGACAACAGGTATGCTATATATACGTACGAAGGAGCTTTTCGCTTCGTCTTTTTTGTATTCTCTTCCTCACGTGAACCGTACGGATATATAGACACAGGCGGATCGTTCCCGCTCCCGTTTTCCGCGCGCCGAGTGCAAACATTCGTAATTGCGCTTTACGCAACGGCGAAACTCGCTGGCAGCAGCAGCAACGAGCTTCGCGGTGCAGCGCAGCGCGAACGAGTCGAGAGGCGCTCACGGGCGACGAGTGTCGACACACACGCCGAGCCACAACCGAGCCGCGTTATGGTGTCCATTTACATACTCACCTTGTTTCGCCGCTACAACCACGCGCTACCTGCATGAATACGCATTATAACGATATTCTCCACGCTCCTGTTTCGCTTCGATTTTCTACTACTGTGCGATGAGCCAACGAGATTGTTGCCGATTATTCACTTACGTTTCGCAGTGATGGATTCGAATGAATGATTGCAATTAACGAAATTACCGGCAATTTTAATAGAAGTCTTGTAAAATTGTGGCCATGGTTGATCAGTACTTTTTTTTTTATTTCGATTATGCTTAAGGTAATTGGATCGATACCGTTAGCTCTTAGGATTTTTTTTTAGGATAAAAAATTAAAAAATGCAGATTTTCTAATGCAGCAATAAATATATTATTTGACGCTTAAGCATTTGATGACGGAAATGGTGGAAACGAAACGAAAAACAAGTCTCCTGAGACGATTCCATTGGACCGACTGCGGCGAGGATCGTACCCACAGAGCGGAATTCGATCACAGAATAACCCGTTCGATAAAGCTCACGCATACACCTTGAATTTCCTTTATCACTAGACCGTGCGCGGGCGGCCGAAGATAGCGTCGCCGCGATATCACCACTGGCTTATCAGTATTTGCTTCGTGTGCGCTTTGAGAGCAAATATGTGTTTTGTCTCACTTCTGAAGCCTTCGAGCACCACCGGCAGAGTGCCCGTTTTCTCGCGCAGGAGGACACGCGACTATTTTCGTTGAAGGTCTTTCAACCGGATTTTCCGCAATATTACCAACACGAATCAGCGAGACAGAACTGTCAATTATTGAATTTATACCATATCCGCCAAATATTTCATTCAATTGAAATTTTTGTACTTCACGACATCTCAATTACGAAAAACAATTTCGTTGTATTGTGTTTTACATGTATGGATAATATCGATTTTATCAAAAGAAAGAAGAAAAAATTCTATTCGAGCGAACCTTCCGGTTGCGAATATATTCGCAATGTATTCTTGCAACGTAGTTTCCTGATAACTCGGAGAAAAAAATCACTATGGCAATGACAGTTTTCGCTGAAGCGATAAAAGCTCCCGGAACCCGGTTGTATTTATTGTTGAATTCAATTCCGCCTCGGATAAAACGTATCGCAATATAATGCATCATTCATATCAAATTCGCGGCAACATTCACGACTCTCCCGGTCGTCTTATCGCGGCTTCTTCCGACATTCTTGTACCTCGAGAGTTCGAGTCATCGACCTAAGTTTCAACAGAACAGAACAGAACGGTAGAGCGTTCGGATCCTCGTACGTGACTCGTTCGTGAGAGCGACGTGATGCGTTGTACGCCGTGCGATATACAAGAACGCACGTATGGTGCGTTATTAAGATGTCACAGTCATCGGCCATGCTCCAATAATTGTCAATTGTGTCATCTTTTTTTATCGGTGTTACCTCTTCTACGTTATACTTCGTATTTGGTTGGCTTTCATAAAGCTTTGATACTTCATAATAAACTAAAAACAATGATGATGAAAAAAAATCGATTTTGTAAAATCAAAAATCCCTATCCAATGGCAAATATCTCACTGATTCCGAAAAGTACCGTTGTGTGCCCGAAAAATAGAAATACGATGGAAAAACGCGAAAATCGATTTTATTTTTCTTAGATTCACGGTTACGTGGCCAATAACTGATACGAAAGCTCTACGCATCGCGCAGGATAGTTTACGGCGCGCAGATATATAGAATTTGAGGCACGAGCGTAGCTGGGGTACAAAGTGCGCAAGACGAGACGAGAGGAATAAAGATCGAGCTGTCGAGGGACGAGTGGACAAAGAAGGAATTAACAATGACGAGGCTGCGAGCACTCGTGATTAATATATAGATACAAAAGCGAGCGAGCGCGCGAAAAATAAGAGACGATCGAATGATACCCGCGCTATGTGCACAACACCTGTGATTGCAGCTCGATTGCCGATAAACCGACACGTCGGGAGTCATGATCAATTTTATGCTTTCTGTTCGCGCACGGCCGATTTGTTTTCAGTCGAAATTTCGTCCGGTCTGTTTGGGGAGTCTCATTGTGTTTCGCAAGCATCATTGTGACTCACAATAATGCGCAAAACTCGTATCTTAATATGCACGAGAGTAAACGGTATCGTATGCATATGACTGGCGGTGGAGCTCAATTACGTCAACAGTGCGGATGTGAAGTGTGGGCGATTCGGAGGTCATGGAATTGCGAGTACTTCACACTTCCCTTTTTTATTTTTTTTTTTTTTCAGATACGTTTATGGATTATTTTTAAATGTTGCGTGGTACAACCAGTCAAGGTCATTGGTCAGTCAGTCAAATTATAATGTTGAGTGACAGTGAGTGCTCGGTCGGTAACGAAACCTGTAATCCATTTTTTTCAAGTGTCGAATATACTTTTAATTAGGAGAAAAGTTTCATAGTGTTCGTCTTGTAATTCCTTGTAATGCACATCCCATTTGTTAGGTGTCTCACATCTGCAATGCGATAAACGAGGTATTGTCAGTAGGATGTACATCCGGAGATGTAAGCCTTGAAATTTGACTAAAAAATGTTTAGAATCCGCGGAATTCCCAGTCCGCAGCGTGGAAAATGTCAGTATCATCGTTTCTTCGCGTCGCGCTGGGGAATAGTCACAGTGTGCGCGTTCTTGACAAACGTATCGAGTGACGGGCGAATTAGCTACGAGTTAGGTTGGGTAACCGAGCGAGTAAATTTTTTTTCCTACCTCGCAACACATGATTGGCATACGTCGAGGCGTGTAATCGAGACTTCAACTTTGTACCCCGCGTGCAGTTTGCTTGGATTAACCGAGCGCGACACCCGCTATACAATTTCCTGACTCGACGAATGTTTCAGCAAAAGCATACTTACAATTGGATTAACTGTCAAGGAGTTCGCTAAGAACCCGCCTATCCGCGCATTTGAATAATTAAATCGATAATGTCTGTTGATCCGTATCTTAATACACGTTCTTTGACAGAAAAATTATTCTTTATCAATGAAAAAACATCATAAATTATGAGATATGAAAATATTAATTTTTTTTATACAGATCCTGTCGAACATTTTGAATTCTCAATTTTCTTAGTTCTTGCTAAAGATAGTAAATAAGGAAATAAAAGTTAAAGGCAAAAACTATAGATCATAGTCGAACGTAGGTTCATCGGCTCGAACAGTGAAGCCGATTTTATCACCATAAGAAATACAGCGCTGTAACTGCTCGGTCGAAGACGCCAGCTGGCAGATGGCTAATTGAAAAAAAGTAAGGAGGCAAAAAACCACTTAACCACTTATAATTCGGTACCAGTGAGCTCGCAAAAAAAAAAGGTCTAAACCATAAAATGCAAAGGCCCTGAATCATAGTTCAATGCAGGTTCGTCGACACGAATAGTGAAAATAATTCTGTCGACGTGAGAAATAAGCCCGTATTATCCGGTCGATCGAAGCAGCCAGCTGGCAGACGGCTATCCACAGTTATCCCACCCCGAGCATCATTCATCCGTGAGAGTAACCGAATTATCGGGGCAACATCTCGAGTCTCACCGAAACCTCGGCTTTTCAGGCTGACTGGAGAACTCGACGAAACGTTCGGACGCGAGGAGTCCAAAAATAAATCGATACCTATAGGTGTAGTGCTCATTTCGTTCGCGAATAATAAACGATGTATTCGAGGCATTTTGACGTCACGCGCGTTCGTCGCGCGTAGTCACGGAGTTTCTCGGACGGCGTCGAGCGCGTTTTTGGTCATGAAAGAAAAATTAAGAGCTTTATGCTCGATGCATTTGGGAAGGAAAAAAAAAACATACGACGAAGACGGTGACTGCATTGGTCATCGAGGGGGGAAAAAAAAGGAGCGAAACCGAGCGAACTCCTTGAGGGGACACAACGAGCCGGGTGCCCGAGCCTTGGATGACCTCTGTCTCACTCCAACGCTCGAGTTCCTTCTGGCTCGACGGCTAAATATCAACCGGCCTTCGAGATTTCTTCCTCCGTTTGTCGCGCAAATCCACCGAGTGCCGTTGCCACTCGGCTGCGCGGAACGGCGTCTATTTTCTTAAGATTGACCTTGAGACTCGTGCAACGAACTCGCGAATCGAGGAGGAGGAGGAGGATGATAAGATGTTTTTTTGCGCGTCAGGGATTAAGGAGACTTTGCAGGGTCTGTCCTTGTCAAATCAGTGCCAAAGTTTTTAAAGCATTGAGCGAGTTTGTTTTATTTGCTTACTTCTTCAAATTAATACTATAATCCGATTATGCTTGATAATTAAATAGATAATATTGTTTATTGTTTGTAGGCATTAGAAAAAAATACCTAGAAACTGTACAAATTATCGTCAAAAGTACTAGAATTATTTTTTTTTATCAATTCGTTGTGCCAACGCACAAGTTGCTTACAAAAGAGTCGGTTCCCTCAGCAATTCTATGTCATCCTCGTTGATTCCACCATTCCGCTAGTTTTCTTTCAGCCGAAATAAACTCCGCAAGTCCCTAAATTTTCCATTCTCGTCCCCCTAACAATAAGCCGAACCTGCCATTGACTTCCATTCACTCAGGGCCCGATTTGCAAGGACCGTAAACGAAGAATTCAGCCGAAACATTTTCTGCCCTACCGAATGGTGGCCATAAAACGAGGCACATTGGAAAGGCACCGAGAGAGAGAGATTCATTCCACCTTCCTCGTGCCTCCGGAACGAATGACCTATCGAGTGAGAGCGAACGCGCGCGCGAGGACTTCGCGAGGATTTTCAGGTCATCCTTAGCAACCGGCGGCGCGCGGTGCATCTTGCGGAACGAATTTTTGATTTTCCGAGACCTCCCACCGATTCGTTACGACCCGGCTGAGCAACCCCCTTCAGGTGCTACGTCTTCGGGGCTCTGTAATTAACGTGTAGGTCTCGCGGAGGTCTCGTTGGAAGAATTTCCAGGCGCCTCTCCGGCCTCCCGGCGTAAATCAATCCTCCGCGGCTCGTCTATCACAAGTAGCTCAACACGAATTTGGTTCTTCCGAGAACCAAATGCGAGCCCACGTCGCTCTGAAGATTTTATATATACGACAACCCGACGACCGCGGCCGAGATAGACATCAACGAAGAAGCCGCGAACTTTCCAGCACGATGATAAGTAGTGAATGATCGCGACCGCGTTATCGTGTCCCGTGATCCACCGTTCGCTCTCTCTCTCTCTGTCTCGCTCGCTCTCACCAACGCCCAACAACGTCGACCGATGCTTTAGCCACTGTCACATCGCGTCACGGTTTATTTTCGTGTGTCGCGATAGGTACGTGGATATGACGGGAGTTTGAAGTTTAGCGGACGCGTCTCGTTATCGCGATTGTGGCGCTTCGAGGGAACAGTGATAAATAACACTATAATACTAATAATTCATTGCTTTTAAGAAATGATGACGTTATTGAGAACAAGGTCTGGTCATTGCGGTGGTTAAGATGAGCTACATGTATATTCTTGCTGGTTACCGCAGTTGAGGTAACAGTAACTGTAAGTAACAGTTACTGTTGCCTCATTCTTATCTCATTGTGTGCCTCTAAGTGGACTAACTAGTTAACACTTTAGATTTTTGTGTCGCGCCAGCTGCAAGCGACAACTATACATTGTTATTAGTGTGTATGATCATTTTAATTACTGAATTGAGTTTTGATGTAATTACAATAATTATTCTTTTTTAGAATTTACTAATTATGAATAAGATTTACCTGTCAAATAAATTTGAAGTAATTTAAAAAAAAACATTCGCGTCGACTAACAATTAACAGTTGTCACTCGTATAGTTATAGGGCAACCGCGATTTCCCTGCACTTTCTAAAGGCGCAGACAGGTCATCGCGTGTTCCAAATGTCAAGTCTCAATTTTGTCGTTGACTTTATTTTTTACTATTTTTTCCTCTTCCACTTAGCGTCGAACGAAGTTCCAGAGGAGAAACCGATTCGTCGTTTTCCGAGCTTCATCGGTGCTTTGACGATTAACGGTCTTGTCGTCGTCGCGGCGGCGGCGGCGGCGGCGGTTTCACCGCGAGCACGAGCGAGCGGTGAGCCGCGCGAGATGAACAGGAGATGCGCCGCGGCGTCAAAGGGGCCACAACCAGGGGCCTCGGAAACCCGCTAAGAGCGTCGGCAGATGCGGAGACACAGACGGAAGAGAAAGACGGAGAAATGAAACGAGCGAGAGTCTGCTCGCTCGGCTCTCTAAACGTTTGTCGGTATAAATGAAAAAAGAGCGAGAAAGAGAGAGGAAAGGAAAAAGAGAACGAAACAGACGAAACAGACGAAGCAGACTAGTAGGTCCAATGAAGCATGACGCGAAGGCGGAAGCGTAGCTGCAAAGTCGCAACGAACCTGCGTCGCGAAACACAGCGAAACTTCCATCCCACTTTATCCACGAAATATTCCACAATATTTTATTGTCATCATGCGCGAACATATATAGAGATGCATAGAGTGTACACGTATGTGTGTCTTAAACATTCCCAAGATAAGCGACGATTACTCACTTGGCTTATCGATTCCGCACCGAAGAAAGAACAATTCACCAGCGAATAAAATTCCCGTTAATCCCGTGGCGCACTTATTTTTTTTTTCCTGGTTATTCGTCTATTGTAACGTAACTCTCGGAACTTCTTTTGTCGACGAGTCTTCGCCCTGAAGGAATAAACGGTGCACTTCTTATTTTTTTCGCGCAGTGTGTGTGGTACGTGTGCCGCTGGAATTTCTCGACTAACGCGCTGGTGTCGTGAGGCCAGCGTAGAGTGGGGCCGGTGAGCAGAGCAGCGCGGGGCCCCGGACGGCGCTCAGGGTCTCTCCGCTTCGGCCGGCGAAGAAGGGGCTGCTGCTGGTCGACGGGGTGGGGGGCAAAGACCGAACCGAGGGGACGCCGATCCCTGCTCGGTCTCGTCGCCCGACTACCTGGCTCCCTGGATCGATGTGTGTGTGTGTGTGCGTTCTGTGTCTACTCACAGCTGTGTAACAAAATGGCGCAAGCCAAGCGGTTCGACACGGGTGGATACGCCCTTCTGCCTCTGAGCAGGCGATATCGCTTCATACCTGGCTCGCCGCGCTCGCGTCCAGGCGACGCAGGCAACGAGGCAGCCCTAACAGGTGGCCACTTTGCCGCCACCTCGCGGCCCGATCTGAAATCGCTCCTGGATCGTGAACCGCCTCGACCTTAAACGTGGGTGTTCCACACGGGCCGTGCACGTCGAGGGCCAACCAACGGGAGCACCCGGACCATCGATGGACACACAACAGAGCGGAGGCCATTTGAAATATCCCCGCGATGATGTATTTGCTATATTTATTTACACCGACGCGTGTCGAGCGACGACAATGCGATTTGTGCAGATGTTTGATGCAGCGGAAGGTAAGAAATGAATTGGTACTTGGACAGTGGTACTCGTTTGCTATTATTATTATTACTATTTGGATTCAGTACCTTGTCTGGTAATAACAAGGTGCATATATGGTATTATAGCTCCCGCCAGGTATATTTAGAACTCGCTGACAACTTCAGAAAATTGATTGTACAGTATGTATATGGAAGGCATTTTTTTACATCCCTTATCTTCGTTATCTTGTTATTAGATACGTCCTGAGAATAGGTATTTTATACTTCAATAACATCGAGTCGTATTTAGTAACGTTTTATTTTTTTATAATAGTTTCAGAGAGATACTATAATAATGATAACAGTTGTAAAGCTTAAGCTTCTTTTTTTATTTCTCAGTAAATAAAAATTAAGGCTGGCTTAGATTTCTCAGAATGGCGCAATTCGAGATTTTTGTTTCTAGTGATTCGTAAACATATATATAATCTTTGCTGGCGTAAGTCCTATCGTATCAATAGGCCTTTGTGAGCTCTTGGGGCATTTACGATATTTTTCTTACCTATCGTTGCTCGGGCTCCGTAGAGACATCCGGAGAAATATACTGCGATACAAAGGAAATTCCTGGTGGAGTGTATTAGAATTCGAGACCGGTACACGATAACGTACCCGGCCACGACTCGTGTGTGGGTCGTTTTATGGCTTCTAGCGCTTCTATGATTCAGGCCCGCACGCGAGCATCGGGCCCCTCATGTACCTTTTACCGTTTATGGACGTAAAAACTGGTCGGTATCGGTGAGATGCGAGTATTGTGGATCGATAACGATTACGATTTTATGACCGTGTCAGTCCTACCGGTGAATCGAAGCCATTCATTGGAAGTGGGGCTTTCAAACTTTCTAATGGATCCATCCTTGCCTCAGATACACAAAAATAAGGAACTTTTTGTCTGCAAATATATTTTACAGCGTATTAAGATGTTTTGTAGTAATTTTCATGGTCAATCTGATCGTATTGAGAATTTTAAGTCGAAAATATCATGGTAACATAGATTTTTATAAAAAAATATAAGCCGGATTTTAAGGTAAAACAGAATAGCACGAAGAGCGCTACATTACCGACGCTCGACGGAAAGTCATATACCGACAGTTCATTCTTTCACGCCGCGGCTTCTACTACATCCGGCAGTCGGTGTTGCAGATCGTTATACCGATCGGTACATAAGAGTTCTTCCGAACAGATCAGTTGCTGCCTCTGACGTTGAAATTGGTAACTGTGTAGAGAACCAATTAAGAAGTATTATCATGTGGGGAAAACGTAATTTTCTCCGGGCTTGAATTGCATGACGATTAACGAGACATTTTTAATGAGCGAAAATCCATTACAAATTATTTCTATGCTTTTCTTCTATCGAGCCGCAAAAAAACGACCGTTACGCTTTTAACAGGAATGACAATTGAGAAATAATCGAATGACATTAGAATCCTAATAAAAATGACTTACGATCAGTTTTTCCATGTACTTTTGCTTTGACAGTAAATGTACAGTCGTCCCGATCGTCTTTACGGTTTTATGAACTGGCTGATACAGTAAAACGCGTTGAAATCGGGCACTAAAAGTGGCATTAGCATAGAACCTCTCACTGATAAATTAAACATGATGGATCGGACGGTTGTTGACATCGGATTGAGTCATTGTCGTTCACGATGATTCAGATTTATTCGCTCAATCACCGCGACGTATAAACCGCGCCATTTTTCACGCGGTTTATTGCTCTCGTATGAGCGAAAGTACAAGAAGGGTGTGAACATTTGTTTTTCGGTCGTCGTTGTCAAATGAACACCGCCTCTCGTGTCTTCATACACTTCGCCTGCTGTAACAGTTTGCCAGATGATTACGACGAACGGAATTTATCCAAGTCGTACGCAATGATAGCGTAAACTCTATTGCTTATCAGATAAAAACGGCGATTTTATTTACCGCGGAGGCTCCTTATCTTCTCGTACCCGGCTCGACTCTCAGCGGTAACGAAATACTGCAGAGGTAAAAGAGACTTGAATTCAGTTTTACGAAGGGTTTTATTTCGCAAGACATTAACATTTACTTTTTAATACAACTAGGAACAATGACGCGCTTTTATAGGTTAAAAGTCGATATTTTGAAAAGATAAATTTCGTGACCCCGATTTGGGCGGTTTTTCGCCCGGCGGCCAGATCTACGATTTCTGACAAACTGTTCGGCCAAAAAATTTTTTTTTTCAAAATCAACTAAAAAAGGGTTGTAACCGGTGTTTTTAGGGGTAGAATATGCGACTTAAGAACGATGGTATAGGTTAAAAGTCGATATTTTGAAAAGATAAATTTCGTGACCCCGACTTGGGCGGTTTTCCGCCCGGCGGCCAGATCTACGATTTCTGACAAACTGTTCGGCCAAAAAATTTTTTTTTTCAAAATCAACTTCATCAAAAATTTTGGTACCATATTTATGTTATATATTGGAATGACCAAAAAACGAAATTAAAATGCTATTCGCAGTCCAGTGATACACGACGGTTTTTTCACAGACAAGGATATGATTTTGCCCACTAACTGTAAGTAACCGGTTGCACGCTATGGTATTTCTGAACACCAACCTTGTTATGGAGTTTAATTAGCTATAAAAATAAATTAAATATGGAACATAAAAATCGAACTGGTTACCGGATTCTGACGACACATTCCAGATCTAATTTTAGACCAACATATAATCTGGCGTGTTAATTGAAAGCGAAGATTAAGCTTCAAGGGGGGTGCCTCTTGGAAGGTCAAAGAATGCGTTTTTTGTAAACTAGTATTTCAAGAAATAGAATCTATCACTCAACTAAGGATAAATGCTTAAAATCTGACATCATAATGCAGATCTTCTTTGAGACCGCAACATGATTTTCCTTGCTAATTGCGAGCGACCATAAGTGCCACTACTTACGCAGTGAACGAGCACTGCGATACTTCCAAACACACATTAACAAGCTATTATCGACAAATGAGACAAAGAGCGAGAGAGAGCTGATAGCTGACAAAGAGATGACAATAGGTCGAGAAGAACAATAAAAAATGGGTGCCTTCTCATTTGACATGCGCAGTAAGTACGTTTCCTGTTGTCCAGCTGGTATCGAGGTGTGAAGTTCGAAGAACAAGATTTACTCGTGTGACGCAGCTGAGATATACGATTGAAACGCACTAAGAATATGTGGGGCATGTGTCACAGATCTTAATCCCCGCGATCACTCATTTACAAAGACCTTTGTACTTTAATGTAATAATAATGATAACGATTATAAAAATAATAAAAAATAATGTTTAAAAACTTAACAAACAATTTAACCGAGATTACATATTTACAAACAAAGCATTTCTTTAGCGCAGAGCGAAATTCTTCTGTCTGAACCTTGAAAATGAGGTTCGACATGAAATCTTTATTCGAATTTTTATTTTCCGCTCATATCACTGTAATCTCTCCTCAGTGAGTAATAATTGACTATTCCGCAATCCCAGCGAGAATTTAATGATGAGAGAGCAATTGAATTTTCCCAACTGGTTCACAGACGTAGAAACTGCAATTCCCACAGAAATGTATAGCAGACAGGTATATCGAGTTATCGACGGCGCGAGGGAAGATCTCGAGCGCGAGTGGAGGGGGCAATGATCGTCGATGACGGCTGCCGTGCGCCAATGTTATTTATGATTCCGAGAAGGTCGACTACTCCACAGCAACAGAAGCCGCAGCAGCAGCAGCAGCAACAGCGATTGTCGCGCAGCATCGGCCACCTTCACCTGCGGCGAGTCCCACGGGGTCAGGGTCCAGACGCTGAATCTGGTATTTCTCGTCTCTCGTCGTCGACACTGGAAACCCCGACCACAGTAGTTATGGAACTTTTGGAGATGGCATCGCGAGTCGCGACTGAATTTCAGATCCTCGAAGCAACGATTCGTAAATATCTGCGAAATTGTATTGTTCATTTTTTTATTATTAAAAAAATCATAAAAATCTCGATAAAACCCAAACGCGGAAGAACTCGAATTTAGTTTGCTCGGTCGAATAGAAGGAAAAAAAAAACGTAAATCAATTCCGGGCATCACGTGTGCCGGATCTCGATAATTTTATGCTCACACTCGGGGCGGACTTCAAGGTAATTCCTGGTATTAGTCTCTCCTCGCAGACGGAGCCCGGCTATTACCACGTCGAATTAACGAAAAAATACTAAGTGTCGGGGACCGAAACCCGTTTCATGGATGAAGATGCAAAATGACAGGATTTTTAGACTTAGCAACACCGCATTCTCTGTAGCAAAGGGGAAATTGCGGAAAATCTGTACCAGTACAGACGACTATATAGTCTTCTGATTACAAAGTACATACATCACCACAATACAGTACTTTTTTTTTTCATGGGAGTGACGTGTGACTCTTCATCGAACCTGAAGTTAGATCAGAAATTTTCGGTATTTTTTTTTTTTTTTCGTTACACAAATTCAATTCTGCATGTATTTATTTCAGTTGTTCCCAAGTTCAGATCAGTCATCGGCAGTCGATCGACGGTTTCGAAATATCGACCGAACGGTTCTTCAAATGACGTATTTTAATTTTTGGTATTAAAAATCCGAACGAAGCACCGTTCACCGCGTCGCGAAAATTAGCATTCGTATCTGACGAGGTCGGAACCACGGGCACACGTCACGTCCGATTGCGACACGCGCTACACAGGTAACCCACGCGACTCTGTTGGTCGTCGCGCGCGCCGCACGACACTGTCACCATCCGTCTCTTCGGATCTTTTTTTGCGTTTACCGTGCGCTGAAATTATCGTTGTTTCGAAATTTCCACAAGGTTTCCCCGTGATATCCGGCTTAGTGAAACATAATCTTTGCTAGACAAAATGCACCACAGTGCAAATTATACAAAAAAACGTATCTTGAATACTAGAAACGCTTACATGATAATTAATAACTTGCTCCTAATTCCATGAAATAATTGCAATGCTATATGAAAAAAAAAAAGTTTTTACACATCGAATAAAAGCAGATCAGGAAAAGTCCTGAAAAACGATTCTTACTTTCGCTTTTAAAAATCTCCGCTTTAATTGTTATTTTTCCAGTCCAAGGTAAAAAAAAAATCGAGCGTCACTTTCACGATGACATCAAAACGCAACAATGTAGTCACCGTCGTTGCGTCGCATCGCGCGTTCCGTTCTACTTAAATCTCTGTTTTAGTGCTCCACATAAATCGTGACACGACGAAATTCGAGGCAACTGTATCTCGTGTGTACTTTCACTGATTATTTATCATCGAAGGAGCCGTCGCGGGGTCGGATGCATTTTCCCTTTCGTTTCGTGTACCCGAGGCTGCTGTTGCAGAGCGTCGCGCTTGTGCCGCCGGCGCCTCGCACACATTTATGTATGCGTATACGTTCAGCCGAGTCCCCGGAGACCTGGCATGCGCGTTGCTTCTTCGCCCCTGACGTATCTTCCGCGTCATTCGCGTGCATAACTTTTTGCGCAGATTCTTGCGCCGATCTTGAACTACGAACGTGAGTGACGAGTGTCAGTCGAGTTTCTCGCCGTCGCGTTGAGTCCTCGACAGTTTTTTGCCTTTGATACGCTGCAACAAAAAAACGAAAACTGCCGTCCGTCGACGCACGTACAACGTGGCTACGACAATTAAACGAGAATCGTGTCAACACATCGACGTACCTCGTTATTCCCTGTTATTCGAATACATTCCCACAATGTCGAAACAAAATATTGACAATTACAGTTGCAAATGAAATTTCACTGCGCCGAAACCAAATTAAAAAAAGTGAAAAAATAAAATAAAAAGTGCGTCGTACAAATTGAAACAAAATTGGCATTTGCGTTGCGAATAAGACATCAACAAAAAACATTTTTTTAAGAGGCTCATTAAAATATTCCTCAACTCCGTGAGACCGACTCGCCTTGTAACACTTGCGGCAACCTAGTCCTTATAAATAAATAAAAAATGCATCGACTCGCCAGTCGAATCACGCGAGTCGAAATGCACATAATCGGAATTTGTTTGCCGTTGCGCCGGCAAAGAGATCCTGGAAACTCGTACGCGTTAACGCCATAACAATAAATTCTGACGAAATGATTCATCACCGGCGAGTTTTACTGTCATCGCGTATTCCGGACTTGCGGCAATACTCTCGATGCAATAAATTAAATCTCGTAGTCGCGTGGTACTTGTGGCATAACATTGAGTTTCCTAGTTTGTTGAATGAATCGTTCGTGTCGTCGCGTTGCGTATCCACCGGCAAAGCGCAGAATTATTGCCGTCGCGTACATGTAGCTGCGAATTAGAGTGAGAGAGAAAGAGATGCGCGCGAACGAGTTTAGATCGCAGCACGTGGACTCGCGGAACGGCCGGTTCGAGTTTTGAGGCAACATCCCTGGTAGAAAATTTGTAGCGTTACATTCGGCCCAAGCCGGGCACGCTCAGGCCCGGACAGGGGTGACACAGCTCTGATCAGAGATCTTTGATGATGATGATTTTTTTTTTGCAATCGGACGAACCAAATTGATGAACCCTTTATTATATTTAGGTTCGAATCTTTGGAGAGTTTAAGAAAATTCAAATCATTTGATCGATACGTCGTTCCATGTACTTATTTCTCGTTGACCGCTGCAATTTTTACATACGTCGTTAACACGCTGTAAAATTCACACTCCTCGTAGGCCGACCAGCTGGTCTGGCAATGTCATTGTCGCAGCTGACGATTGCCCGTGAAACTCGTCGTGTCCGGGAAGTTGGCCCATTAAGAGGCGGCGAATCATTTAACATTTGCGAGCAGCAGCAGCAGCAGCCGCAGCAGTAACGGGTAGTAGCAGTGGCAGCAATTCGTCTGCCTGCACCCGCGCCCATATTACCTCTAGCTCATGTGCGTCTCTTTATCGCACGTTCCGTTTGTGGCTGCGCGTTCGCGTGGGCGAAACGTAATACCTTGGCGCGTGTGTACCTAACACTTGATCATCACTCATTTGTTTCATTTTATTCGGCAACGCGTGACACGCTCACACCTCGTCTGCCACAACATCGCGCTAGAGTCCATATATTTTAAACGAAGCAGGAGGGACGCAAAGTAGCTCAGTTCACATACATCAATTTGTTTATTTTATCACTTTTATATACATTATTTGTTTATCCCCTCTTGTATGATAATGTTCGTATTGTGCTGAGGTATGGTGGAAGTTGGCAATTGAAGAAACTAATAACCATAATAATAATTGCCGCTCGTCGGTCAGCAACATCGTCGATTCCAATTATCGTAGAGCCGCAGAAGCTTTTGATTTTGACTTTTTCAATGAGTTTCCTCTAAAGATAGTGACTTGTGATTCTGGTATGTAACCAGCTCTGCCTCAGTTTTCCTGTTATGACAAGCTGTTAGAATCCCAGAGGGGTGGGGTCCTCATCGGGCTGCGCTTGGCTAGCGATTTATATTGAAGAAACAAAATAAAAAAGCTGGTATGCATCTCACCGTCCCACCAATTGTGTATTATATGACGTTCAACATCTTCTTTTAACTAGATTTTTATAAGTGAACCATTTTTTCAGCCACGTTGCTCATTTCGACCCATGTTTCCATTTTGTTCCATTTGACCTTGACGCCAATTTCGCTCCGATTCTCCATCACACAACGGCTGTCCGAGCGTAAAAAAATATACAGAAAGAGGCCTTTCCATACTACAAACAAAACATATAAAATAAAATAAGTCACGGTTGATCGTGATAACGAGTGCCTTCTTTACAAAACATGCCTATCAACGTCTCGAATATTTGCGATTTCGCTTCGTACATTCTGCAAGACTGCGCAGATCAGTTGCGTAATTAATATCGTGTGTGTGTGTGCGTCCGGTCATGGCTTTTTTGTTTTCTCTGCTCGATTGACTGACTTCAGTCGAGAAAGCTAGACATCACTTGGACTATCCTGTCTAGGATCTGTGAACACCATTTTGCTTCCTTTTTGCAATTTGCATTCTTTATTTCTTTGACGTACGAGCTGGAATGACTGTAGATTTTTTTTATTGTTACTAAAAAAACTTAATTAGCTATTGCGAAAAATAGTTAATGAACATTTGTGACAATTTGAACATGGAGTATGAAAATGAAAAAATTAGGGGATGGGGGAGGGGGGGGAGGGAGACGTAACATTTTTTACTATAAGGAGATGCACCCAGAATAGTTTCTTAAAATGGAAAAAAAAGAATAAACATTAATTTATTGTTTAATTTATCTTTTCGAACGAGTATGATGTACTGCAATCTCCTGGTGCTTCTTGAGCGCTCTTATCTACGTCTCGTAAGGCAGCTTATCTACTTTTCAATAAATGCGTGAAGGCAGAAAAAACATAGCCGTGCTGGCGGCGTTGGCTGTGACGCGACGGTTTCTTGAAAACTGAATTCTCGCAGTTTCCAACCGTTTTTTTTGCGAGATTGCGAATACGTTGGCGAAGTGAACGGCAACTCACAGATTCCTGAAATTGTTGTAATGTTGTATAATTTCTGATAATTTTCAAAAGATTTGTAATCGGTGGAATATATCTGATTAGATAAAATCACATGATTGTGCGCTGAAATAATAGATATAAAAGTTGTACGAGGATTTCTGACGTACAAAACGATCCAAAAATTATTTTTTTCAAAATCGACTGAAAACGATGGTACAGGTTAAAAATCAAAATCCGCAACAACTTTACTGTTAGTTTATTTGTTCATTAGTTTATTTCTAAGTGCAGTCCCAGCGCATGACGTCGTGGAACTCTTATTTGGATGTTCCCTTTAGTAGAAACTCGCGATTTCCCCTTCTCGGGGGGTTTTTACCGTTACAGTTTCCACTTTGGATCGAGAGTATTGATCATCCGGGGAGATCGTCATTGGCGAAGGTGCAACAGGAATTGCAACGTGGGCTGTTGGAGCGCTCGCTCCTCACGTCTCGTTTCCTTAAAAGCACGACAGCTCTCCGTCGACTTGCCCCCTCGAACGAGCTACGTCACACTTGTCTCAGCTACTCGCTGTCGTTCACCTTATTGCCTGCTTCGTATACCGTGCAATTTGTGCAGCTGTGTGGCCGCCAACTGTAACACGCACCAGTACTTTGTTCTTCGTTCTGGACGTGGTTCGTATCGATTCGTCCCACATCGGACATACGCAATTCCGTCGCTTTATCTATGTTAAATCCTTGTTAAATGTCACAAACGTAGGTTTGACAGATTGCGCGGTGCGTAACACGAGAAGCAGACATTTTGAGAACAGTCGTGTTAACGAACCCGTTGTAATTTATTTTTCTTTAAAAAATCACTGAGTATTTTCAACGATATAGAAGTTTCATTCCATTAGTTCAGATCATTTAATATCACTTTTGTACAGATAACTTTTTTTCCAATTCTTGCTCCAAGCTAGAAATGCACTGTTAGAAGTCTTATTTTACAGTATCGATACTTCCTGGAGTCTCATCACTGTGAAATCGGCGAGACTTCGAGTTCGAGAAATTCCGGGCATTCGATACTCGCGTGTAATGCAAATGTAATGTTAATCTTCTTGGTCTATCTCGACATTGCGATGTTCAACGAAGGTTGCCGATGCCGTGCGAGATTCTCACCTCCCCGTTGAATATCATACTTATAAACCGCGTGTATTATATGGTGCCGAGTGTATCCTCGAAGGGGCATTTCCATATTGAGAGAAAAACGAGGTGGACGACCGTGACTTACGTCTTTCACACGACTCGCCAGTATCGCCTGATCGCTATCATTCACGGCGCGGCCAATGCAAATCTCTCTGCGGTATTTCAGCCGATGTAAAAAATTTGTCCGCAAAAAGTATTTCCCAACAGGAAATTCTTCGGATTCGTGAAAAATATTTTTACGACTTTGCAAAAGAATCATTGCATTAAATCGAACACCTTGGTATGTTGTATTATTGTTATGAAATTGTTTCCAGTAAAAAATATTTAGTGTATTTAAAAATAAAAATATTTATCATTCCAAACTTGGATTAAATAACTCATTCATCGATTTGCATGCGGTGAAGTCTTAATCGCTCATAGCTCGAACCCGGAAGAGGGTCGGCCGCACGCGTTCAGCGTTCCTCGCAGTCCGCGACGATTACTCTTTTGCTTGTGCATTTAATCACGCGCCTTATCCTCGTTGATGCTGCAATCAGATTTCTTCCGAAGCCTTTTCCCGCTTGATCGTAGGTCTTTCTGTTCGCGACGCAGCTTATGATTTGTTCGCTTCTTTAATGAGACTACATTGTAGCTAATAAGAATAATAATGCTGCTTGTGACTGAAAGCATTTGTCGCAATTGATAAAACAATTGTCGTGGGTAATGGCCAAAAGAAGACTGCAAATCTTATAGTCAAACTTTCAGTCGGTATCAATTTGACATTGTCTGACGATTTGATTTGAAGTCCCACCGAATTTGTTGCCTTGAACCTACACAACCATCGTACATTTTACGAGAATTTGCGAAAAATCGGAAACGGCTCTTTTCTCAAACCATCCGAACATATTAGTCGCAAGTGCATTCGACACGTGAGTCGATATTGACACTCTCAATTATTCCTAAATCCTAAACTCCAACGAAGGTCGCGGCGTTCGCTAGCATAAAACATACAACGGCTCTCGGGCGCTGGACGCGCTTATCATCTCAGCGGAATAATCTTCTTTCGGACCGCGCGTCAACTGGGCGAATCGAATAAGTCCGAGGTTTATTACGGTTGTACATCCCCGGAGTGCTGCGGAATATCGGCGAGGAAGAGAGCGGCAGAAAGACAGAGACAGAAACAGAGACGGTGCAACACGATATAGCGTATATGTGTGTTATATCGTGTTGCACGTCTGCCTCGTGTGTTGGGTGGATTTAGCACTGACCTAGGGAAGAGGCCTCGAGGTCGTCGATGGCACACATTCCCGAGTGCGTCTATATTAAGTTAACTGCTTCATAGCTGCCGTAGCTGCCGATTGGTTAGGACGAACGGGCTACGACATACCATTATAGGTACGCAGTACATACGCCTCGCACTGTATAAAGAGTATACACGTATGTTGCTGCTCCGCGGACTGGACTCGGCCAGGCCCGCATAGGACTACACAGGCCACGCCAATTGCACGCATCCGCAAATTTGCCACCAACTGGCACGCTTATGCTATAGAGTTACTGCTGCTCTTGCTGTGTGTGCCCACCTAAGTGGCTCCTTGCCTATGACTTCTCTAAGAAACCGAGGGCCGCCTGATGCTGCATCCATTCGCCGGGCCACGACCGTTTCATCCTACCCGTTTCGAACTTGTTTGGGACGAGACGTTCGATTTCGCACTTTTGGGCACTCCGGTCTGAACGTTAATTTCTGCTATCACTCCAAATAAATCCATCCAAGCGAAAACAAACCCTAGTCTTTTTTCCTCAGACCGCAGTACCAGAATTCAATTTCGCCGAATATTGATAAAGATAGCGCACATAAGTTGTGTACGTCTTGTGCGTCGATTATCGCGAAACAAGTGTCGAGCCAAAAACAAACTCGGGTCACCACCGATAACGGTCCATTTAATTATTCAATCTTGGGCAAAAGTTGATTTCGGGTACTGCGCGTTGGCAGCTCGTCGTCCGTGACATTTGTAATAAAGAGTCGGGCGCGGTGCGGTGAAAACGCTGCCTGCGGCTGACAATAGAAAATTTGAAATTCCAATTTGCGGATAACGCGACGATAACGGTTATCTCGGTCGGTCAAGCAAACGCTGAGTGGCAAAAACGTTTTAACGTCTTCGACACGACATTTCTGTTGCTCGTCGGCAGCGGAACTTCGGCTTCGAGCGTCGCACATTGTAGGTGGTACATTAATGCCCCGGGGTGACTGCAATCACTGCGATTGACTCTAAGCTAATCATTCGAGTCAAAGTTGTGTCACGCGCGGTATTCACCGACTGCGGGGTTTGCAATCCTCGTTCCGCCTGTACATACGAAGCACGCCTTTATGTATGTAATACATGCACGTCGCGTATGTACTAGGAAGAATTTCTAAACACTGTCCACTGTGTCACGCGACGAGTTCGCGCAAAGCACGGAGGAGCAAGTGCGGTCGATTGGATACGGCGAAAACTCGCCAATCATAATCGGCGTTGAGTAATAACGCTCGGTGTAGACCTAAGTATGGGTCATTCCAGATTAAATCGTTGACAGGTTTGGGATTCAGGTGTGCACTTGACTTTACTTTGACGATGTAGGGCAAAAGGAACAATCGAGGCAAACCTTTTTTTTTAGTTTGAAAATTGATTTGGTTATCAAAAACGTTGGTCATAAAAAAAGCTAGTATTTATTTTAGAAAAATCTTTCCAGTTTTGTTTTATTTGGGAATATTTTTTAGGCCCGTTATGAGACTAAAACCAGGACAGCAACAAATTCGCGAAACAATTATTATCTAACCGATTTTCAATTCAGTCTCCTCGAACTGTCAATCAACAACCAAATGCAGAAATCAAATGCAAATCATGGTCCATGATCCATGATTAACATTTCGTTAGTTAAGAAAAAAAATCATTTGTTCTCGCTTGAGGAATGAATTAACCGTCGGTCAAGAACCTTTTGATTTGGCCTGAAACGGCCCGTACATAGCGTGCACGTATGATTACATACACAGAGCGAGTGCTTTGGTCGCGCGCTCATCGTCTCAAGGCCGCACGTCGCCGATTAACGAAGCCAAATCACTTGGTCCCGGGAGTTCGCAGACGTGTATCTCACTCTCCCTCCCCCCTCCCTCCCTCTCTTTCTCTCTCACTCCCTCTGTGTCCCTCTCTTTCTCTCTCGCCGTCGAGCTAGCATCGCCGGTCGAAAGTCGATCACGACGGAGAAAAAGAAAGAGCTCTACTATCTCGAGCGCAGCGTCGAGTGGAGCGGAGGGGAGGAGAGCGCGACGATTCTCGAGTGCGCGAGCGCCGCGCCGCTGACGACCGTCCGAGGACGCAGTTAAGTTCACGAAGAAATTACAGCGTCAGGCGCGATCGTCAGGGGAGGTCTGAAATTTCTCACGACCGAGAGAGAGAAAGAGAGACAGCCGTCCGTATATATATGACGAGATGCAGTCGTGAATAACCGAGCGGCGATTGCTCTTCGGCTCTGTGTAAAGTTTATCCACGTAGTCGATGCCGGTTACGCCCTTTTGACTCTGACGCGCTCGACGTACCCGTGGAAACACGTTTCCGTCCCTCGCGTCACTAATTACTCGCTTCGATGCTCACCTACACGAAGCGCTCGCGGCTTTGACAAAAATGTTGCTGTTAAAAAAAAAAAAAGAACAGGAGAGAGAGAGAAAAAACGGGCTGAGCCGATCTCGCGATTCGCTGCACAAACGGGACGATATACGCGGCGCACGCGCGCGCGCGGCTACGGCGGATCTCGCCCGGTACCCGGAAGTCGAGGACTGACAATTCATTGGCTCGTGTGAACGATCGGAACGGAAGGCGCCCGGCGACCCAAATGCCTTTCAGCGGCGTTTACAATGCTTATCCAGTATCCCGAGACATTTTTTTTTTGAGTTGGCTGCTCTTATCGTTTCAATTGGGAGTCATTATCATAAATAATTATGATAATAATAATAGTGAATGTTTATTATCAAGAATTTTGATATTGCCCAACTGCCACAGCACCGGAATGTCATATTAACTTGTCATTGATAGTCATATATTGACTTGGAATAAATTTCGAAAATCCGATTAACGGTCGTGCACCATACGCACGAAAATCCGTCCACCAATCCGTGCAACAATGTCAGTCCTTGCGACCGGACAAAATTGACCTACGGCAGTGAAATTCTTCAGGTTCACGTCGCGCGCGAGCACGACGAAGATTCCATACCTTCCGCGAGTCGGCATTAACATATTCTTCCACAGAGTCGCGCGTCGCGCCAACTCCGCCGCCGCGCGGGTAAGTGCGCGCGCGGTGGCTCGCACACGTTGCATCTCCTCGAGTCGACTTGCATGTTAATTTTAACTCGTGCGCTCGGGCGCGAACGACCACGAAGAGAGGCCCGGTGAGCCCTTCGTCGTTCCGTCACGCGACGTTCAGCAGAGAGCCCAGAGTGAAAGAGAGAAGGGGGGGAAACTCGTATTCGTCGCATTTGCGCATTCCCCGTTCGAAGGTTTCCTGTGCACGCACAAACATAGATATACACGCGACGTTACAACGTTACCACCCGAGTGGTTTATGCTGTTAGAATTGTAGTCGAAGAATGGGCCGTTTGAACGATGAACCTCGCCGAGACCTTCGGTCACCGTCGGGGCTTTCATACGGTCTTTGACTCCCACGGCGCTCGCGGCGAGTCCATCGATTTCCGGAAGTCATTTTCACGTGACCCATTCTGATTATTAATCGAACGAGGCTTCTCGCTGCTTCAATCTCACTCCTGTTCCCGGCTTCCTGCGTGATGAACGATGATGTTTTCGAACGGAAGTTATCGACACATGCGCCGAATTCGAATAGTTTTTTTTTTGTCGGACACCCACGCGATGTTATCGATACGGGAATTAAAATGTAGGCTTCGTCGTCCTTGAAGACGAGATTTCACTTTTTAAAAGGTGGGGGACGGTCAAGGATACGTTTTTTATTGTGTTTTTTTTTTACAATTTGAGAGGTCTTTTTATTCATGAATATTTGAGTTTGCAAAAAAAAACCCATCATCCAAAAATACATTTATGCATTTATCCTCCTTTCAGCTGTATAATTAATCCACCGCGGGCGAATCCCGTTCTCAAGCCGCGCAACGAGTCAGCTGTCTCTCATATCTAAAAGTATCTACGCTCATTCCCGATCGATAATGGGCTCAATCGGCGGTGTCGGAGGTCACGAGCTCTCAATAATTGACGCAGTCTCTCGGTTCGACAGTGTCGAGTCCTCGCGACGGCCGTCGACTGCAGTCTGGAGACCCTGACTTTTCTCCACCGCGTTGGTATTTTTTTTTTCCCCCCTACGAGTCGAATATTGTTGGTGTTTTTTTTCCCTACGACTCGAGTGTTCTCTCGAGTGGAAAAAAAAATCCGAGAACGCGCATAACGAGACTGACAGTGAAAGTGTTACGAAGATTTGGATCGGTATCAACGCGTCGTCGCATTGTGCGTCTCGCGTTACGCGCGGAGATGGAAACGCGCGGCGAGACTTTTTCTTTTCAGAGTTCAACGTGCGATACGCGGCCTTAATAGTCCATCGAGTAACGCGTTCATGCGTCGTGGAACGGTGCGTTAAATAACCGCGGAGGGGCGGTTCGTCTGACACACGCGCGAACACACACGCGACGCACACAGTGAATGCTCGTTCTTTAGGTTTGGATGACGATGCCGCGAGCGCTCGAACGCACTTTTCGACATTCCAGGTCGAAAAATGACGAAGCTTCGTATACTCTAAGCCACGCGAGACAGGCGCGTCCGAATCTTTCGAGGAGTGGAAGAGATACAGTTGGTTATCGCAACTGCATCTGCCTCAAGTTGTTTGACAATCCCCGAGCTCAGTGGCTTGGAATGGGATCGGAATATTGTGACATTTTCGGCGTGAAAGTAAATACGAAGGCAAATAAACAAGGGAAACGACCCACTTTTTACGGATTCATTACTGCGTCTAAGGTGACGAATCTATTTCGTGGTATTCGATGATCGAAGGATTTTGACATATTCTGCGTTAAATTAAATCCGTGGCGGATAAGTAAAAGAGACAGCGATTTCGGTAGCGATGCAAATTAGAAAAAAAAAAAAAAAATCAATGAGAATTATTTTTGGCGTAGCTCAGCCAAAGATTAATTTAAATGAGAATGCACTTTAACTATTCTGTCGGGTCATTTTTTCCAATGAGTCCTTCGCAGTACAGCAGGATCCCAAATTCCAAGAAAGAGTCGCTCGTTCGCCGCTGCAGCAGCAGTTCAGGAGCCTCTGAGGCTTCAGTGTCCCAGGAGAAGTGCTCGAATTAGATACACCCAATAATATTTCAGGACTGCTGCGTTCGCCGATCTCGAGATCCCTGCTGTTCAGTCTAATTTACCGGGTGGGCCCTATTATATCTCGCAATACCAATCAGGATCAGGAGATGAGAGTGCGCCTTCTGCCTCTTCCACTTCTTCTTCTGCGTCTTCTTCGCGTTCGTCTTTCCTCCTGTCCTCGTGTCTTCGCGGTCGCGTCTCGCGGCGCAGTAAAACTCGCGCAGCGCGCGGCAAAATTAGAGGAGGAAATTAGTTCGCCGTCCACTCCTCGCGCCAAACGGCGAGTGAGTTTAATTGCCGAGCCGACGTCGATTGTTTTGTTAATGATGATTTCGCGACGGCTTCGGGTCCCTCAAAGACGCGAACGCGCCGGTGTCTGGTCGTCGCTGCGTTATCCGCTATGCGACACGTTATCCACTGCCGACTCGGCTGTTAAATTTATATGGGAGACTCGTGACGTTGGAATTGGGCCACGTGGATCTTCTGGGATTCGAGTTCCGAGTAATCGACGGAGATGCGAATAACCGTGCGAAGGAGGAGAAAAAGTCGCTTCACGGAAAAATAATTCGTATATTTTTTTTACCATCCAAATATGCCGTAAAAAGAACATAAAAAACATCTCGCCTCACATTAAAATTGACCGTCTCTATATCCGCACATTTTTTTTTTTTTTTTTCAATACTATATTTTTTAATATGTGTATCGTGTAAACTTGAAGAAACCGAAGTGCAAAAGATACAACACACCGCACTACAACACTTGGCGGACGAAGAATTGCGCGAAGACGGCGAAGAGGAGAAGCAGAAAAAAGAGGCTCCGCCGTTCATCGAAGAGCGAAGAGGAGCGTCAGGGTAGCGTCGCGGTTCCGCGGTTCATCCGCGCGACGCGATCCCCTTCCCGGCGCGAGTTGTCTGCGATTACACACCTACCGCGAGCCTCGAGCTCCGCGGGGCCTTAGTGGCGTTCGGGGCGAGAGGGGGGAGGGGGGCACTCGGGCTTTGGGAGGCTCGGAGTGAGCCGCTTGTGCCGCGGCTTACTGGTCCGCTGGTAGCGGTAGCCGCGCTGCCGTGGTAGCAGCCGCCGGGATCGTGTCGTAGTCGCCGCGTCGCGCGTTGCAAGAGAGAGTAGCGCGGCCGGAGTCAGACCGAGCGGCACAGTCCTCACACGACCTCAGTCCGCGATAGATTGTATCGCCGGAGAGTTCGATCCCCGGCTTCGATCGATTTTTCCTCCACTCGTCGCGAGAGTCGCGCGCGTAAAATACGAAACACGCCGGTTCGAGCAATTTTTTTAAATTCAAAGCTCGTCTAATAAAAATAATTGATTTTTTTTTCTAATTTCTTTTTTTGCGACAGAATATTTTTGCTAGTATTAATCGCGGATATTATCGATCGGGATTTTTCGGCAAAAATCCGAGAAGGATATACGAGGAGGATTACACAGGATACTTTTATCGAGGATTTTTCACAGGAGGTAAGGAATTTTTGCCGAGCCCCGTGGATACGTTTGATCGTCCAGTGTCTGTGACTACGTGCTTGATTTTGATGGAAAGAGGGAGGGAAGAAGAGAAGCAGTGATTTTGTGTCTGTGGTTCTGTGTGCTGTTTTTTTTTTTAATAATTATTTCGTTATGTATCCGGTATGTTCATTCTGCGCAGGAGCAGAGTAAAACATGTTTTTTGTTGTAAAATTGAAGTGCTACGTTTTCTCATTCTTTTTTTGATTTTTTGTGACGAAAAAAAAAAAAAAAAAAATCCGACGTCCTGCAGGTTTTGTCAGTTTAATCAGAAAAATGTATCTTATCATGTTTTTCAAGCTATAAAAGCCACAAGAAGAAAATTTCAAATTTGTTAAACTAGTAAAATTATGCGTGTGTCATATTGAGAATTTTACAAAATTTATTCAGATTTTAAAAAATGTGAAGTTTTTCTAAAGAAAAAAAAATGTTTACATACAAAACTCGGTGAATTCACGAAATTGTATGTTTTTTTTTTATTTCCTGCGCTTGACGCGTGTGCGGATTCTCGGTGCCTCGTCTGCGCCGGTACCTCGTCTGCGCAACCTCTCGCGCATACGTCGCAATGATATAAAATAATAGCCGATACGGGTACGTGTGGATGCACCTATATACCTATATTATGCGCGAAGTTGAAGACTTGGGTATGATTACACGGTCACGCGACAGCGTCTGTGGTGAACCCGGTGCGGACGGGCCAAGGACTCGACGGACGCGTGGATCTCGACGACTCGTAAGACGAGTAGCGCTCGATTCCCCTCGGGAGATCTCACATTAAATTATGAGAGCAAAAAGGATATATTGCAAAACGTCGGCCGACGAGTGGAGTTGCGAGGAGCGCGGGAGAGTAACGCGACGATCATAGTCGTCGTCGTCGTCATCGTCGTCGATCCTCGTCGATCCTTGATCCTCTTCTTCGCGAGGGTCTCATTCTCGTTTCTCGCGATCTCCCCTAGCCGACCGGTTCCTCCGGGTATCGATACTGCGGATTATTGTGATTCTCGAGCCTCGAGACACGTTCGCAGCATTGGAGACAAAAAAAGTAATAAGAATAAAAATGTTCCGTGAGAAACCTGACAAATGCTCAATGAAAATTGCTGTTGTCTCACGACACCACGTGACTCGAGCCATCAACACGAATTCTTCACGTTTGACAGACCAACGAGAGACATGCAACACACGTGAACATTTACTTACACACACACACACACACACACACTTACATACTCGACTCTACTATTTCCCCATTCATGCAGAGGATACTGTAATGAATGAGTGTCTCGAGGGAGCTCGTGCTCTTTGCCTCTCGTGCTTCCGTCTCTTTCTCTCTTCGTCGTCTCTTTCCACGTTCGTTCGTTCGCTCATCTCGTCTATTTCATTATCCGGCATTTCTCAATCCTCAATTGACAATGGATGCGTTCGGTGAATCGAGGACTCACCTGCGATTCTCGGTTGTCTGCTGCATTTTTTTTTTACTTCGTGCTCTGCGAAGAAGATCTAGGAATTCGACTGAAATGTCATGTTCACTCAGCTTTCATTGTAAATTCACAATTTTTTCACATATTTAATTATTCATACTGGAGATAAATATGTAGCTATATTATTGATATTAAATTATGAAAGCAAACGCAAGATTTCGAAAACTAATTTCTCGCTTTCCAAAGCCAGGAATTATTCCATTAAAAATGAGGGTGGACAAATATTTCTGCGCTGCGGTTGAACATGGAAAAACTGGTACATAGCATTTATATTTAATTCCTTGTATTCCGCTCTTAAGACGAAAAACGTCGAGAGAAAGGAACGTGAGAGCCGTCGTAGTGGGAGAAGGGAGTTTCCCTGACGTCAGTTGCCGATGACTAAGATCAAAGATTTCGAGGATAACCCGTATCCGGGGTGCGACCTCGTGACGATTGCATCGCCACGTAGAAATTCGAAATCCTCTCGTCTACGGGGACTTTCGACTCTGGTAACACCCAAACCACCTCCGGGTGTATCTTCTAAAATTAGCACGAAGCTGGAAACGCAGCGACGCTTCTCCCCCGAGTCCCGGCGCAGTCGTAGGAATGCTACGCGTAGATACATCACTGCCAGAAGTGCCTGTTAACCATCGGACGAAATTTCGTGAATGAAAGGGGATTCCTCGCTGCGCGACTGACGCAATCATTTTTTGTCATTACTTTCATCGTTGCACCAAACCAGAAATTTAATATAACTTTTTTCCATTTCAATTACGTTCAATAATTAACAAATCGTTCTCAATAACCGTGCGCCCTCATTAAACGCCCCCTCGCCTAACTTTCGATGCTCTTTCCACACTTCTCATCTCGCTACGAGTCGCGCAGTGATTAGTGACTGGTGTCTAACCCGTCCTCACTCGTTCGGGATCGTCGCGACTTACGACGTTGCACGAGACGTACGTCAGGTATAACGCAGCTACGCGCCGAATTGCGTAACGGGTTGATCCGCCGTCGGGGTTACCGGTGGCGACAACGAGAGAAAAAAACGCGACGGCGGCAACGCGCATGCGCGGAAGCGCGTGCGTCGAGGCTAATAGGAGTCGCGCGCGCGTCGAGGCTGCCACGCGCACACGGTGCGCGCGCGCGGGAAACGAAAACGGTTTGAAATTAAATCCTTCCTTTCCGCGCGTCCTTGATGCGCGCGCGCGCGGTCAACGCGCGGCCGGATGCGGAGTCGACGCGCGTGTTGCCGCTGCCGTTGCCGCCGTCGTCGCCGCCGCTGATCCCGTGTGCCATACATTGGCGCACGTATAACCACCGAAATGACGCAATTTAGCGCGCGCGAGAGAAAATAGAGAGAAAAGAGTCGAGGCGAGTCCCGCGCGTTCCGTTTGGCGCATGCGCGCATGCTCGAGGGTTCAACGAAGAGACACGAGAGAGAGAAAGAGAAGACGGTGCGCCGCCCGAGCGAGAAAGAGACGACGATGCCGCGATAAGTCGAAAGTTACGAATATCGCGCCTGACTACGCTACATATATTTGCACTTGGAGATTACGCGCGATCGTCTCTCTTTGTTGGTTTGAAACGAGTTCTCGATCTTTCTCCCCGCGTTTTCTCCTCCACCCGCGGTGTCTCTCGGCGGTGGATTTTATCGCGCAGTAAAAACACACGACCGCGAGACGGAGAAATGGCAGAAATCGCGCGGCGAACAGTCGCGGGACTGTGTTTCCACTTTCTCTGATGGCGTATTTTGTTGGAGTGAATGCGTAAGCGAGTATATGGTGAATATATTGTGGGCGAAAAATGGGATATTGTTTGAAGTGCGAATGGTAGGCTTGGAAAAGTATTAGTTGGGGTTTGAGTAGGGTTCTCGATGACTATTTACTGGTTGGCGGTTACTGTTTGACGATTCAATAATTGAAAGTGTCAAATTATTAAATATAATATTACAGTGCGCTATGAAAATATTGATTAAATGCAGAATGGGGGAAAAAGAGCGATGCGTATTTTTACAAAAAAGAATCGCTGGTAATTTTGAATAGTAGGTTCGAAAAGATCTTAACAATTTTTTTTCCTTACGTCAACTATTGAGTAGTCGCTGTAACTATTCAACAGGTGAATAGACCAATAATCAATTCACTTATAGTTATAGCGGCGACAGCTACTCTGCTTCGCTCTGAGTGAAGAAAGCGGAAGTCAGATTGATAAGTAATGCAGATAGAATGTAGGTTGAGCGCATTACTCATTCAATAATCTTCGATCCAATAAATCATTCCTCCGCTATCCGCGATTCTCTGAACTCACGATTTTTCCATCGATTCGATTCGAGGGGAAAAATCATTGGATCGCTGATGGAATAATTATTCAATTTTGTAGGCATGCAACAATGTAGTGTTCAAATTATAGACTATCTATTTTATTATTATTCCCAGTATCAAATAATTGTTGGAATGTGAAATTAGTTGCCTATAAAAATAATGTCCTGTGTGGTTCAATATTGATTCGTGGTTAAATGATTATTGATTATCGCTGCTGAAGTGAATGAATTTTCGTGGTGTTTCGAAGCGGCGATGACAAATATTAATGGGGCGAGTCGGCGCCTCACCTGACGGGATGTACCCAACCATATTCTTATCATAGAGACTCGTATCGATTCTCGATAAGAACGCGTACGCAGCCGACATGTGCACACGTCACTGAACTGGAAATTCATGAAATTCAGCCCAAGCTCGAACGAGTGAAAAATTACCATTTAATTCTATATATTTTTTATTCCTCGACGTTGGTTCAACGACCCGGGACGAACGTTGACGAATGCGCGTAGGGCACAGTCCGCCAGACAATAGAACTCGATCCTTCGACTTTCGCACCTGTTGACCTCGATCGGTGCCAAAATGTCAATGAAAAAAAAAAAATGATAAATCGACGATGAATTTATTTTATTCTTCGTGAACCACGCTGACGATATAGATTGATAAAGTGACATCGAAGAAGCTACTCGAAAGTTCCAATCTACCTTACAGTCCAACGAGGTTTTATCGCGGTTTATCAAAGTTCTTTCTGCAATTCCCAGACGATCATTGTCGTGTTTTATCTAAGTTACGTTTTTTTAATGAACGTTCGTAGGAGTTTGCGAGATTTTTCATTGACTGTTATAAAAGAGTTTTCAAGGCAGAAACTTGCGGACTTACTGTTATTTTCCACCTTTCACGGATTATTGTGATTATTGTAAAGCCTAAATTTTCGTAATCTCGAAATTCAGGTCTTGATTATTTTTTATCGTTCAGGAAGCCAACAAATATTTGACCGAGAAACAAGAGTGAGAAAGTAAGAGATAGGGAGAGAGTTTTGCGCGATCTTAGTCACGTAATGCAGCAATCGGCCTCGAGATCGGTTTCGTGACTGATAGAGCGTCGCTTCGCTCGTCGATTCGAACCTTGATCCTATAAGGATCTTCATCCACTCCAGCATTGACGTCGTTCTGACTTAAAAGAACGTACATGTTTTGTATTAATATTTCTTGCCATCACCTCCGCCTCTCCCCCGCGGTGACCGATTCAGACTCCCGCAAGCGTCAATCAAAAGTAGTAAAAAGTGAGGTACAAATGTTATATCGTCGGAAGAGACGTGAGCATCGGGCGCAGTGGCCCGATGACGTGGATTCTCGTGCCTCATTGTACATTCTTGTGCGCCGCGTTTTGCGTCACAATCTTTACGACTCGACCCGTTCTTTATCTCAGGTGGATTTGTTATTATCGTACAACTAGAGTAAATTTTTATTTATTTATCATTGTTCATGTAATTTACGAGAAAATGCATGATTCATGAGTAATCAATTAATTAATTGTAAGTGGGACATTTGGATTCCGGCGTTCAGATTAATGAAAAATACAATAATTTTTATACATAAAATTTATGGCACCATAATTATATTAGAAATAAATAAGTAATCATTTATTTTTCAGTAGATAATTGACGCTATTCACGTTGATGGAAAAAAAAAAAAAAAAAAAAAAAAAAATGTATCCCCATTGTCGATGTTTTCTCTTCAACCAAACATCTTTCTCTATCTGTGCGACCGGCTAGTTATGTCATACGATGGCGCGTTGAGGCGGGGAGGAGGGGCAGGAGACCTTGAACCCCGGTTCACAGACCTCGATCGACGTGGCCGAGGCGCTCGCAAGAAATCGCGTAGGCCCCAGTCTCTCGCTCGTTCACGAATCGTATGGGCAAATCGAGTGGGATCTCGTTATACAAACGTACCCACATATACATATGGGACATTCCGTACCGGTCCGACCTGGGTCTCATCCTTCATTAAAAAAAAGAACATAGTAAAAATAACCAAAAGCTGAAAAAATGGAAGTAAAAAATAAATCGTTATTTTTTACGAAAGATTTTCCAGAATACTTATTTAATTTTTTTCAATTTAACTTGCGATCTTTTTGTCTAATAAAACCACTAATTAAAAAAAAAAAAATCGAAGAAATATTTTTATGGATTCAAGAGTCACGTCAATCATATAAAAAAAAGCGGTGCCAATAGGAAAGGTCAAAGGTTGAATCGGCATGGAATGCCCCATATACGCACATACATATCTACATATTTTTCTCATACGCGCGATTCGCTTTATTCCACCAGATTTAGCGGCGATATACTCGCGTGCCACATGTATTTCTGCGCTCGATAACACCTTCGACGATTCTCGACGGTCCCGACGCGGTTTGCATTCGTCGAAGATCCCGAGAGATAAACGCTCGGTGTATCTGGAGCTTCTCGGGATACACGTTTGGCCGCTATGTAATCATACAGTGGTATCTCTCGGTGCGCGGCATAATAGCGCCGCCGCACTGGCGCACCGTCTCTCGTAATTTTCGTTAACGCCGCGCGACCGAGTCGCGGCGAGAGTGGGAAACAAGGCGAGAGACACATGCATGTGTTGCACTCGACATTAGCAATGCTGATGCCCCGGGGCATGTGACCCATGAACCCGAGTATTTATTTTATCTTCGCTCCACGCACACCGGCGTTTACAATCCTGCTGCGACGCCTTGTTACACGTTACTGTTAACACTCGGCAAGCTGCAAGGTGGCGGCATCCTTGGTCGAATGCATATTTTTATTAAGTATACCCGCGCGATGCATCGGAAGAAAAAAAACAAAGTTCTCGGAATCAATAAGTGTATCCTCGGATCGAAACTGTAATTTTGCTCACCGCGTACTTGATTTTAATTGCCGTTGTCAAATACGTGTGAAGATTTTTTTTGCTTTGTTTCTTTGTATTTTTCGCTGTGTTGAAATTTTGTTCAAGGCGATGCAAACATCTGCCTGAGGTAAACGATAGTTTTGTTTAAAGTGTACTCGATGTTAATCGCAGTAATAAAATTACAGATGTATATTTTTATTGATATAAAAAAACTTGTTGCAGCGATGTACCGAGTTTTTTGTAGTCGTAATGATTGACGACATTCGCGACGAGCGCAAAAAACGCCGTCCATTGAGAATAACCGATTGGTTGAGTCATATAAACGGTACAAACACGCTCTGACGTTTTTTTGTCAGCACAACGTCTTTTCCCGACTTGAATTCTCGTTGCAAATATTTCCATGAAAACGACTTATTTAACAACAAAAAATTGTTATAGAATCTTAAGTCACGAAAATACACGGAAATATTACTGATTCAATGCGATTCTTCTGACTAAATCCTCGTCAATTTTCCTTAAACAAATTGATCTATTTTATCAGCATAGAGTGGAAAGTTAGCGTCTCGATGAAAAGTGAGCTAAAAGGAAAATCTAGTGAGGAGGCAAAGTTCAATCGCATAAGACAGTCATTCTGCACTACAGTCATTCGTCGAGACGCGCGATACGTGTGCATAATAATAACTAATACATGCGTATATATTTATTGTATGATGCATCGCAACTGCTTTGCGTAGTCTACGAGTCCGACAAGGCCAAACAAACCTGGGACATTGTTTCACAAAGTGCTTTTTCCATTGGTTTGTCTTTCACGTACTCGGTTATTCCCGTGAATGTAACAATTACGAGAATTGTGAGGTTGGAAAAGATTGCTATGAAAATGGTGACATATGCTAACTATTATCTTGTCGCGACGAGTTTCCACGATTAGAGATAATACAGCTACGAGAATTTCTCAGCAGTTACAGTCAGGAAAGAATCCGCTCCAGGGGTCAATTCAACCATCTGGTCCAAGTTAAGAAATGTTGAGGCAAGTGTTGCAATGTCGCACCTACCAAAAATATTTGTTACTGACAAAAAGACGATGCCGATTTTTTATCCTGTCTGGGATTCGGCTCCTCGGTATAAGTAACAATTACGAGAGTCGTGCGTGCGCTTATGCTAATGACAACGCCGAGCTTCGCGGTCTCTCGTCGACATCAACGAGTGGCAGTGCATTGCTGCAGCTGCACTCGGAGCGTCTAATTTGCCTCCATCAATGTATGTGTACTTTTCAGACTAAAGTGAATCACGTTTTCCACTCGAGCCCGATAAACAAGCAAAACGTTTCAAGAGCCTTTTGCAAAACTGTGTTACACACGTAGGTCAATTTCGTACAACGTTTCGGTGCGTTCGTACGGCAACAAGCTAATGGGATTTCTCACGAAAAGAAAGTCTCGGTGAGTCACGTTTTTTCCCTCACAGATTCCTGCGGATAAATCGGTCTCCCCACTGCGGGACATATTTTTGTTGTTTTTTCTTTAATCCCGCGCAGAGATTCTTATCCAAACGTTTGCCAGAAACGCGTAGGATTGTCCAGAAGACGAGAACTTTTATCGCTTGACTCACGAATTCGTGGTTTTCTGCTCTGATACAAAGAATTGCTCAATTTAATCGGATTTCATTGCCTGAGATTTTGTGATCAATAAGCTTGATTTTTACTGCCGTTGGAAAGTATTTTCTGTGAATTTGTCTTGAGTCTTTACCCCAAAAATCCTAAGAATCCAACTCTATTTATGACATGGGAGGGCTGGGAAGTTAAAGAAAAGTGTGAGGGTACCAATTTATTTTTTTGATACGTTTTCCAATGTCACTTTTTCAAATTTCAATGTCTTTATTAATCATAATTACATTCCTCAACCAATTCATCCATTCGTTACATTCTAAGAAATGTCTTTCAGCAACATCATTCGACAAAGTATATGTCCTATTCATACGCGTACATAAATCTGTCGCAACTCTTTGATTCTCAGCGTCTCTCAATATATTCGTCCAAATTGACATTTCAATGTCCAGTTGAGCCGCAGCAGCTGTGACCGTCGCGGCCACGTTAATTTCGCGCGTTAACCGATATCAATTTTTTTTTGTTTTATATAATCGTCGACACATGTTCAATTTGGTCGGGCTCGTCGCTTTCCCTTTCCATCGCGCCAAAGTGGAACGCGATCTGGTTGGTTGGCCATGGTCTCTCGCCTCTGTTCGGAAGATATTTTTTTAGAGTTCCAGACCGGTGGACTCTTCGAAGGTCTATTCGACGTTTCGAATCATTTGGGGCACGGTCTACAAGGCGTGCTGGCCCCGCGACGTTGTCGGGTGTTAACGCACGCGCCTCTATCATTGTGTATATGTCACGAGCTCACAAGGAAAACACGTGCATACAGCACGTCTGACACTTTTGTCACCGGAAAACTCGTGTACGTAAAAAAAAAAGTAGTAGAGCTGGAAGCTCCGAAGCATTGGAGTCTCTGCTGGCGCGGGCTACGACAAGGACACATGTGATGCATTCCATGACGACCTATTTCCGACTCGGAATGCCGTGTGGAATGCGAAAACTCGAACATCAATGCATCAATAGACGGAAAATCGAGCATCTTTCACGGAGCAACAACTTAAAAATTTTTTTTTGAATCCAGAACAGAATTTTCGCGTTTTCTCATCGAATTTTCTAGTTTTCGGCCTAACAACGAAGGCGTATGGCTAAGTTGTACGCGCACGTGAGCGTATGTCATTGTTCCTAGTATTTATGAAAACAATCTTTACACGGATTTTTCCAGTTCCTATACACGTTCTTTCCGGCTTGTCAAGACCCTTCTATATATAAGTGTATAATGAGTTGGTTCTGTCTTACAGCCATACAAATTATAATAGGCGTCTATTCATAAAGCGATATTATGCAGTCAATGGACCGGTGCGATCAATGGACCACCCAAGGCTCATAAATCGACCGCCTTATTTCCATTGACGATAAATCAGTTTTATTGTAGGCTTTTATTGTTATCGTTTGTTACCTTAATATGAATAATTAAATGTCATGATCAAAAAACTGCTTTAACTAAATACGCAGAATCAAGATTAAAAAGAATGTTTAATTTTTCCTTTTTCTAAAAAAAACTACATTACGAAAGCTGTTAAGTACATTTTAAAGCGGTTTTTTTCTGACAAACCAATTCTGAAACAAATCGCTGCAGTCGCAGTCGATACGTAAGACGTTGTACATCCGATAAGGAATATTTAGCATTTGTTTTACCAACGCAAAGCGGCGCAACGTCATTACATTGTAACGACGCACTCAATAATATTTTCCATGTGCCACGACTGCGGTAGCCCGCGCTGTCCAGTGCTCCACCGCCGCGCTCGTCACGTGTAATGTTACTTCGGGTCTACCGACCTGTCAACGCCCGAGCGCGTGTCGCGTCGCACGGATTTGCGAACCGCACGTTACGGATTGCTAATCGTTTCGCACGACCGCCTGTTATCGATATCTCCCGAGGCACCACGAGTCACGAACTCTCACGTACAACTCTAATGCTTCGACTCGTTACAACCCGGTGCGTCGCAGGTTCTTCTGCTTCTGCGTCGTCTTCATCTTTTTCTTCCTTGTCTTCTTCTTTAACAGTTGGCGCATGCGGCTCGAATAACTCATCGTCATTTACAGCTCGTACAATGCAGATATATTGCCAGATACCGTGAGAGTCCTTCGAATCTGTTCAGATGCTATGGCGTTATTTTTTTCTGTTCTAATTTTGGGAAAGCATAATTTTTTCCGTAGAATTTATTGCGTAGATTCATCCGTGAAAATTCATTCTCTATCCCTGAGAATTCATAATATATGCGAATCGAGAATTCTGCGCTTCAATATATGTAAAAAGTCGGGCGTTAGTCATCGGATCGATGTACAAAATTTGGTTAAGTAATTTTTCACCGTTTTCGAGAATATAGGTGACGAAGAAATCGCTCGAATCAGCTGATCGCCGCGAAACGCATAATTCACTCGTTTTTTTGTTCCGGTGGGGCTGCCAGGCGTTACAGGAAAATAAAACGAAAGAGCAAAGAAAATCAACGAATAAAACGTTGTGCACATCTGCGAAGGAAAAGGTTTTTTGGTAAATTATCTTTGACATTAAATTTCTCCAGTGTGATAATGAGGTTAATCACTCCTTTTGGGGTTTTTCTGAACGCTCTCGGCGCTCCCGTCTCTCCTTTTATCGTCGTCCTCCTCGCGGCGAACGGATATTCCACGCGAGAACTTCCAATTTCACCTGATCCGGTCGGATACGTCCGCGAGACCCCGCGTCGGTCGACATCAAAGCCGCGTGTCGCCGGACCTTACTGGCGTGACTGGCGGCTTTTGTTCTTTGCGTAACACCGCGCAGTTCCACGAGCCCCGGCAGCGCGGTCGTCGGTGTGGCACGAGAGATAATAAGTGAGAGGAAAAGAGATTGAGTGCGCGAGAGATGGACAAAGAGGATGGGAGGGAGAGAGAAAATGAGATTGAGTGAGCGAGAAACAGACTGAAAAAGAGAGAGAGAGAAAAAGAGAAATAAATATTACCCGAGAGAGACATGGAGAGAACGAAAGAGAAAAAGAAAAAGAGGAAGGATGAGTGCATTTTAGGTGGGCCCCAAAAATCGACAGACCTCTCATGACTATTTCTTCCTTTCTCTCTCTTCGTTTCCATGCACAGAAATGAATATGCAACACATAAGCCCACAGTATATATACCATTTAATGCGTAATGTCCGAGTGTACAGTATATATAATCGAGGGGAGACTAGATGACGACGTTCACTGCGCCGATGACGGTAGGACCCCCCTCAGCGAAAATTCCAGCCGTCAATCCGGCAGACAGATAGAAATTATAGCGTCGGTCACCGAGAGATCCATCAACCTAAAATAGAAACTCGCACTCGTACACCTAGACTGCCGCTCGACTGTTCCTGACGCTTTAATTTATGGTAAAACCGTACGAAGAAAAGTTTCACGTCTGTTTGCGCGCGATGCGTTGGACATTTTTCGCTTTTATAATTTACACTGCCGTCACTGACAACAGCGTTTAGCGCAGTTTAGAAACGCGAGAATGATTTGCAGAGGCATTGGTAGAACATAATAACTAGGAGCAATGAGAAGATAAACTATGAAAACAAATTACGATTGGATAAATTGGATAAATTTAATTTTACTGCAGTTATATCAACCTACTTGATAAATATGTTATGGCTAATAACAGTGCAATTTTTTCTCAGCATAGATTTATAGTCACGATAGATGTGAAGTTGCTGTTAAGTCAAGCCGATTACTGCCATTAGCCAACGATTAGAACATTTCTGGCAATAAACTCCATTCGAATTCCCTGCGCTGATTTTCCGATTTACCGGATTTTTTATGTCTTCCGGTATTTTTGTCATCGAGGAAAACGTGACACGTTTTCGCGATCGCCAAAATCGAATCGGCATGTCTACCTCGAATTCCTGTTCGAGGAAAGTTTAATGGCCCGACGAAAGAACGCGTGACGACAAACTGGATCACGAGGCTTTGATCCTGACGTACAGCGATACATTATTACCGTTAGCGCGAGAGAAGCGACCGACACTCGCTGCACTCGGTGCACTCGCAGCCAAGATGCCGGTGCAAGGAGATTGCCGGAACAGTGCAAAAACAGCTGAGTTCTGACCATAGCTGGCACGCGAGATCCGCTGCCCCGCGCGAAGAGCCCGTTTCGACATCTTTGGTCGGTCGCGAGACTTCTTCTCAAACGCTCTCCAACTCGCTCGCTCGCTCTCGGATGTTCAGGCCCATATTGCGCCGCTTTTCCATTTGCAATCATTGCCACCACCGCCTGAACGGTATTAAGGTGGATGTCCCAGTCATCGGACACGTAGCAGTGAATTGAGAAAAAAATCTCGTTTCTAAAGAACTGCATTAACATTTGTTGTATTCCATTTAACAAAATATTATTTTGATAATATAGATTAATAAAAAGTTGGATAATGTGATCAAACAATCATGCAAGGTTTAAGAATATGCGACTTGAGAACGATGGTATAGGTTAAAAGTCGATATTTTGAAAAAATAAATTTCGTGACCCCGATTTAGGCGGTTTTTGGTCCGGCGGCCAGATCTACGATTTCTGACAAACTGTTCGGCCAAAATTTTTTTTTTTTCAAAATCAACTAAAAAATCAACTCTGTCGACACCGCAGAGATTTTTTATATAATCAATGAAACTTTTTCTCACGGTTTAATCGTCAGAATGTGATGTCTTATTGTAGATTCTGCTACAGACAAGGCTCGCACTGACGATTACAGTTACATTGCCAATTACCGGGACGTCCACCTGAGCTCGAACCTGGTGGAAATCCTGCTCGACGCGCGAGCCTCGACGGTGATATCACTTCTTTCCCCAGCCCGATTAACTTTTATTGATGTGCAATAAAAGTTATATTGCTGGTAGAAATTAGTCTAGAAACACTTCGCTGGATATATTCAATCGCCTCTCACAGCGAGAATTCTCCGTTTCCACCTGTAATTTAGTCGCGATGTGGTAACGTAATTGCGTCTGTCCGTGCGCACCTCATAAGAAAGTCATTAGGGAAAATAATTTTACTCTTGACGGATTGACCCTTGATTTCTTCGCATGTATTTGGTTGTTTTATTGGCAGGAAATTAATAATGTTTAGTAACATTCTAATTGCTTCTTTTATTTTATTTTGTGGTATGTCCAGTGCCTTTTATGTTTCCTTGTGTAAGACATTTTCTGATAGTATAAAAGTACATAAGGAATATGCGATTCTTATTTCGAGTTAATAGTACAAGAGTGCATTTTACCTTTAAAGTTGTTGCGTTATCAGGAGATACTTATCGCACATAACGTAACCCCGGTCTCGTTTTCTGATATGTTGCAGATGCTCCCGAAGCCGAGGCGCTGCTAGCTGACTGGCCACGTCTGTACAAACAACACGTGAGTTACGATCTGTTGTTACTTCGTCGCATCACTGGATACGGTTTTAAAACCATTCATGAGAAAACGCGTGAAATAATGTTTACAAAAAAATATTTGGTTATTCGCGAAGAAAAAAGGAAAAAAATACGTCAATGAAAAAAACTTCTTCGAGAACAAATCGACAATAAAAATAAATAAAAGCCATTGAACTCTCGAGGCTGCGACGAGAAAAAGAAAAATTAATAACACGTTTATGGCTATAAACACTCGTGACGCGGGTAACGATTAATAATAATCATCCACTCATCATTCGTTTGTGCAATTTGCAAACACAATAATTCATTGTCCACTTAAATTCGCAGGAATCATAAATCCACGCGTAGCCCCCAGAGATTTTAATTGCGCAGCGGAGAAACGATGTCGCACGTAAAAAGGTCTGCGTTTTATTTCGCGGCGAAAAAACACTCGCGAATGGTTTTTTTTTGGCTGGCATAACTTAAGTTCTTATTCTACTCTCACTCGCGACGAACACTATACGTTACGGGCGACTACTTACGTACCGCGAATTCTCTCCTTAATCAGAATCAAAACCCGTTTCGTGTGTATGTACACGTGTAAAACCGTGCGGCGTGTACCTTCAAGATATGCGTAATCGGATATTCTGACATAACGGACGAGCCTGCCGGGTCTTCTGGCTGGTCGCGGTGCGAAAGAGACCGTTCGAGAATAATACAAAAATTGGGAAACTTAAAGAAAAAAAATTAAAGTAAGCGAAAACGTTTGGGGAAGAAAAAAGAAAATAAAGAAAATTAAATGGTCGTTTGTATTTAGAATGAGAACCACGACGAGAATGAAGTTGTATAATACTAAAGCTGATGCGCTAACAAAACAGATATGAAGAAAAAAAAACCGAAGAACGCGTCAGACACATACTCCCATCCAAAAGTTTCGTTCGATTAGGGTTTGCGTATCGTTGCAACAAGAGAAGAAAACTTTCTACAAAAATATCTTAAACTGGCAACATCTCAAACGTTGCGCAAAATAAAAATAAAAATTGTAAAAATAAGAAAGGTCAGCAGATTTCTAAAAACGTAATTGGAAAAACAGCGACTTCGTTGCATAAGAATAAAAATAACGCTTAACAAAATTCCTCACGTTTGTTTTGCGCTTATTTATTAATGAGTTTTTGAAATCTTTTTTATTATTATAGTCATCCGTGATATTTCCCACTTCCAATCTCTACGATGTCCCGACTTTGTCGCGTTCTCGAATACGACGTGAGAATAAAAAAATCTCTCGCAGCATCGGCGAAACAATCCGACGCTACGTGAAATTTCTCTGCTGTTATTTTCGTCTCGTAATATGTGAAAAAAAAACCCGTTCGCTCGTTTGTCCTCGTTCCTCGGGGGGCCGCAGGTATCACAACGCAGGAAGAAAAATTGCTTTGCCACAGAAACTCTGGCAACACTCCCAGTAATATTTATACGTGCGCATCCGCAAGGGACAAAAAAACGCGTTGTCGCACTTTGGCCTATTGCGAAAAAGTGCCACGGTTCAAATTTCAACAATAACTTCGACTTCGTAGCGTGAAAAAAGTCGAGATGCATAATTGCATTCTTTGGAATATCCGCAAAAAATATAATAAAAGAAAATAAAATATAATAAAAATAATTAAGCGATGTCTGATGCGTTCGAGGTGAATTGTTAATCAGGAGAAAGGAGCATCAACCCGCGTCTCGTCTCGTGGACTATGTTCGGACGGCTTTCGGACTTTTCGCGAGAATCGCCGCGGGGTGACGTGTGCGCCCGCGTACACACAGTCGTCATAAGCGGCAAAGTATGCAAAATAGTGTAAATAACAGGCCTAAACTTTGCCCGCTATATATAGAATCGCAGCTGGTCCGTGCAGCAGGCTATATCACTCGTTAACTTCAGTGTACACCGCACCTTCTCGCGTCTTGCCGCGCGCTCTCTTCGGCGAAGAATACGTAAAAGAAGAGGAAGAATAGAGTTGACGGCGCGACGTCATTTGGCAGAATCCCAACTCTCGGCGAGCGTAATGAAAGAAATATTCGCGTGAAATTCAATAGTATCCTGCATTACGAAAAAGATTGCGGACGATATAATAGATACTGTGGCAGTGAATCTTGTCTAGGTGGACATTATATTTAGAACAAACTTTTGGATGCTTGGATTGTGTCAGCAGTTATGGTCCACATAGAATTTATGGATGCGTCGACTCACGATTGCTCCCCTCATCTACGTATCTTGTGTTAAATAATGAATTTAAAAGAACAAAAAGAATAAAGTTTTGTACGAATATAACCGATATACTGGGTCAGTTGACAAGTGCTAAAAGCTAGATTTTCACGATACTCTTGAATTGCATGAGTCACTCTAACTTGAATTGAAAATAGATTCACATTGATCTATGTGAATTGCAAATCCCGACGAACGCGACTATGTAGCACAATAACGGCATAGTAACTCTAACTTCAAGCGGTAGGTACATCGGTGGTGCACTAAAAATACTTCTTATCGCTGATAAAATAATCCGATAACAATTGTCCGGCAAATCGACGCCGCAACTCGCAGCAAGGCTTATCAATAATTTATGGCGCCGTACGCTCTGCGATTTATTTTTCTACAGACTTTTTCTTTATTTAAAAAAATGACTGAAATGAAAACCGTATCAAAAATTCTAGAGAGAATACGTGCAAAGGGTGACAGATGATCTAATTTACATATTCTTTCTTGCATCACAGGTTGACCGGCACGAAAATGCGAGACGCGAAGCTGCACCTCTTTCTTCTGGGAATACTGCTGCTGGCGGTACAACCATCTCCCAGTCATGGCCTCTGTAGCCTGGTGAACGGCACAGTGGCGCGATGTCACTACCTGGACGACGCCAGATACATCGACACCTACAAGCTCGGAACCCTCAAAACCTCGACGTCCGAAAGCCGCCTTCAACCCGATGTGTTCCGAAACCTGAGCAGTCTGCGGCATCTGGAACTCACGCACGGCGAACTCGAGCACATAGAGTCTCAAGCGTTTCGTCAATTGCGCGATCTTCGGAGTCTTGATCTGTCAAACAACAAGATCGAGAGTCTCGATTCGAAAGCCTTCGAAGGCCTGAGAAAACTGCTCAGTCTCAGTCTCCGTAAAAACGCACTGACGGAAATCCCGGCCGCTGTGTTGCGTCTGAAGAGTCTGAAGGTTCTCGATATTTCGGGCAACCCGCTTGACTGCACCTGTAAAGCCTTGAAAATGCGGGATCTGCTGTTGCATCAAGGCGTTCGGCTCACCAAAAGGATATTGTGCTCGAGTCCTGCGAACTTGAAGGGCAAATCTCTCGTTGAACCTGACACCCAAGTGATCTGCATGTTTGAGGATCAAGACAAGGAGATGCAGATGGATCAACCGGATCTGGAGGGTTCCGGGGAAGTCCCATCCGGTGATCCCTTCGACGACCAAACTGCGGACGATCTGGACGAGGAGGAGCATGAGATCACTGTCAGTAACGCCACCACTGAAGTTGAAGAGGTTGAAACCCCGGCGCCTAGCACAATGTCCTTCAGTGAAGACGATCTGATTGTTCCTGTGGAAGCATCTACAGCTGCGCCATCTCCGTCACCATCGACCACCGCAGCCCCGGTGGAAAAGTCGACCGTCACCGAAGACGAGTTATTCTTCTCGGAGGAAAGTGTAGCGCAGGCTTCGACCTCGCCTCTACCTGCCAGCAGCAGCACCGCGTCATCCGAAGAGCTCAGCACTACCGAGCAGACGGACAAGAAGTCACTGCTGAGGCAACTCGCTGACCCGGTGGAAGGTTCCGGGGAGGACGAAGACCTGCACGAAGGTTCCGGCATCGAGGGTTCCGGAACAGGGGTGCCTCCGATCAGCTGGGACATCCCGGAGGACGAGACAGGATCAGAAACAGCGAGTACTGGTACCGCCAAGGACGATGGTTGGTTCAGTCTGTTGTGGGACACTTTTGCCGGCACTTCAGCCCCGCCCGAAGACGAGACGACGAAAGATCTGAACCTCCAGGAAGAAGAGTTCATCAGTGCGTCGACCGAACGACCTCACACAAGTTCGTCCAAATCGCCGGAGGAAGTCATCGTTCCGGTCGTCGTAGGCAAGACCGAAGGAGCAGCTCCTGACAAGAATGTCGAGGTCATCAAAGGCGGCGATGATAACATTGGCCGAGCTCTCGACGAATCCAAATCCGGACAGGTCAAAGCTGAGGCTGAGGGTACCGCCGAAGCGGCTGACGCATCTTTGGCTCGACAACCTCAGAAGGGGATGGGTTCCTACGTGGTCCTAGCGGTTCTCCTGGGTATCCTCGGCGCTCTGATAGGCTTTGCCGCTTACAAGGGCGAGTTCTGCACGAAAAAGAGGAAACGCAACGACGTGGAAGGCGGAACTGAGCTCAAAGACATGACGAAGTCACTTCTGGATGCCGGAAACGGCGCCCAACCAAAGATCGCGTCGAACGGTAACCTAGAGAATGTTCCCCTGGTCTCCGCTCAGCCACCGAATGACTCCAAGTCTTATCACGAGCCTGGAAGCCTGCCCGATGCCTCGAAGATGAAATACACGGCGGTACCCGACGTGATTGACCCCGTGAAACCACCCAGGAAGTCGTTCGTGTCGCAGGAAGACCCGGAGAGAGCTATGACGAACGGTAGAAGTCATCAGGATTTGGTAAATTCATCCGCACCTGTTCCTGAAGTTTGTTTGAGGGCGAAAGGCGAACCAGCGGTCAACGGGAAGAATCGTCCCGACTCCGTTTCGTCGCTCGGTACCGATTCCCGAGGGTCACCGTCGGTAAGGACGAGCCCTCCCGAATCGATACCCACGAACGGCTCCCTCGGTAATCTTCAGGGTCTAGCGCGACCGCCGCTCAGTCCAGGGGCCCAGAGGGTCAAGATAACGCTACAGGAGAATCCGGACAGTTTGCCGAAAACGCCCATACTCATAACACGAACGAAAGCCGGCGAGAACCTAGTCAAGACACCGTGAAAGCTCGATCGTTCGTGGTAACCTCCACATGGACAGTCAGCGAAGAAACGCATATTTTTCGTCGAACATTTTATCGGATCGATCGAACGACACTTTGTTTGCGACTTGCTTCGAAATGTATCGTCATTGGAACGGCTGCTCGTGATGTGTCAATAATAAAAATTGCGTGCATGGACGTCACTCGGTCACGCCCGGCGCGCAATGTTCCTAGACGTCGGATCGGTGGGACTAACACCTTGTCGTGTGATCACCTTGCGGATTAGACGTCGTCGTGAGTGAGCGAAAGTCGGTTTCAATAACGACAGTAAAAGAGGAGCAAGTGGCAAAAGAGTTTCGACGATCCAGCTGTGAGCCTCGCAACGAATGCGAAAACGACCTTTCGAATGGTCGAGTCAGTCCTGTCGATGGATTCTCCTGCACTTTGTTACTATAGTATATACCATATAAATATTAGACTACATAACGTAGGTGTATGTAATTGTATATTAAAAAAAGAACGTGCTGCTGTGTTAATCAGGGCTCGTTCACGCGGTGCGCTAAGCAAGACGCGCGGTGGTATCACGCAGTTTTTTTGCTGGACTCTTCACGTGAACTTGTATAAACTTTACGAATTTTTTATATACAAAGATCTCAGTGTCGATAATAAATTATTTCTCGTAAGGTAGGTACAACCACAGTTGCAAGAATAAAAAAATAATTCATCGCGTTGCGAAGACACTGTAACGCACTTACTCACGCATGCATTTGACTTTAGATTAGGTGGCTGTAAACATTCTTGGCCATAAATGTTACGAGCTGTCTAATAAGAAAACAGGGTTTGGAATAATTAACTACGGTATAACCATCGATTTGCAGTGATGCATATGGAAAAACATGATCGCGTCATATTCCATTTTCTCTTCGCTCCTTGTTTATAGAGTCCAGCGAAAAATGCGCGGTTTCGCCACGAGGAGCATTGCCAATTTGTCGGGCACATTGTAGCCATTATCGCACGGAGCGAATGACGAACGAAGAAACGAGAGGTTTGATTATTTCTCCTCGCCCACTGTCGAAGCATACTACAAGCTTGATTTTCGGAACCAGCGGAAGACTCCTTTCCCATATATGCACTACGAAAATCAATGTGGCAAAAATCAAGCTCGTAGTGTACAGACATTAGCCCTGTTTCCACGCAGCTTCAAAAGTTCCGAATCTGCGCGCGAATTATCATCAGGTTTCTATTTATTTCTTAAGGACGAAAAGATTCGCATACGTAGTAAACGCGGGAAACGAGGGGCCGAGTACGGCACAACGAATGAGGTGATCCCTCGTCGCACGTTTAGCATTTAATTAGCAATTAGTGGGGGGCGCGTGCTTGTCGCTTGTCAAGCTGTATTCGTATTAGCCAAACATTCCCCGAACCGGTGCAGCTTTGCTGTACTTTGCGCTAACGAGCGATTTCGCCGAGGGACTGAGAGATAATAACATTAGCCTTACAGCAGAGGATAATCATCAGCGTCGAAACGATCAACGACCGCGTGTTAACGCGCGCGCGCCACGTGGTTTCTGCTTAAGCCAAATGAATTATAATTTTCGTATGTAGCGAATAGCGTCGCCTTAGGTCTTAACTAAGCCAACCTAGACTCGGCATTGAGCTATTTAGGTTACCCAACGACGGAATGGACGAATGACGTGCGAGCAACGTATATATATATTGTATACTATTATATTTTATTTCATGATATATAAATGTAACGAAATTATAATAAACAAACCTTCGCACCTGCCGAGCCTGCTGTGGGCCAACGCCGTTCGACCTCTTAATTAGGGCATAACCGACGATGATATATGTAGGAGTTATGAAGTGTAGGAAGACTCTATTTATACTTTCAGTCTTTAATAAATTAAAAAAAGAAAACAACGACAATGATGCTCTTTTGTTAGCTTCGCAGTGATTATTGCTGATACCTTAATTATTATTGTTAAGTTGTTCCTTGAGGTCTGCGCAGTTATTTATTCTTATGTGCGGATATTGGCACAAAATTCTCATGGGTCATCCACTCTTCCGCTATGTTACGACATTTAATGTCCATTGATTATGTACAAAACACTAGTAGATGTATCTTAAGATGAACACTATTTACCCTCATGCAGCTTCGCGTGTTATTGACAACTTCTTGCACTTATGATCTAAACGACGTGTTCTTGAACGTTTGGTCTGTAGCCACTTCTGGGCTCACGTGGAAGTTCTCGAATGACTATCGGCTTCTTGGCGTCAACTTCCCGGTTGGTGACACAGTTCTGGATATCCGAATCTTCATCGTCCGTCGAGTGACCGTTGTTCAATGGATGTCTGCGTCGCTTCTTCTTGGCATTTGGAGTTTGGGGCCTCGGCCTTCTCTTGGAATCACTGCTCGGTTCCTCGGACTCGGTGTCTCTGCGATTTGCGATCGTCGTGACGGGCCTAGACGCGATGCTCGATCGGGCAGTCTCGATACGTCCGCTCTCCGTTCTCGTTGCTTCTGTCAGGACACTCGTGGAATAATTTCTTCTCGGTGCTGAACGCACTCGTCGGTTTGCTTGTCTGTCCTCGCGTCGGGATAGATTCTCTTCGCTCCTGGCGCGATTCCGAGGCCTTCGACGCCTCTTTCTCGACCTCAAGCTCTCCATCGATCCGATCACCTGTCCCGCGATTGGATCCATCGATATTGAATCTAGGGCGTCCAGCGACTGGGCGAGACGAGGCATCTGAACTGCTTCCTCGTAGGGTGGTGGGTTAATCAATTCCAGCGGGTGAATTCGGGGCTCGGATGCACTCCTGACCGCTTGTTCCAAATCTAAGTTTCTGTAATTTAAGACAGATTCTTTTAATTCCATTGAAAATAAAACAAAGTTGATGTGTGGAATTAATTTAAAAAAATTGATTGGCAGTTATTAATGAGGAATCAAAAATGATAATAACCACTATTGAATAAATTATCAAATTACCTTCTTCGAAGCAACCGCAGCCTTTCCCTAGCTTCTTCCTGCTCAAGCCTCGTTCTTTCGCGTCTCGCCTGTCTTTTTATACTGAGAGTATGTCTCAGCGTAACTGTGCTTCCGAATACGAGGACCAGGATCAAAAACGTAATCATTACGATTCCCCAAGTTCTGTCCTTGTTATAATAATTTTCACTTCGCCAAGCGTTGAAGCAAGCGCTCTCCCACGTGTAGCCAGACACATTGCTCGGACTCTGGCATATCAACGATTTCGCTAGTGTCTTCCCAGGGAGTTCTGTGAGATACTGGAAGGTCTGATACAGCTGTTGACAATCGCAGCGCCACGGATTGTCCTCCATAAGTACAGTCCGAAGGTGTTCGTTCGATTTGAACACTTCGACGTTTATTCCTTCGGTTAGTCTGTTGCCTGCAAATTTATTGAATGCTGTGTGTTTGAAATTTCATAAAAATGGAAGTGAGTAAAAAATCGAAGTCTGATAGAATACCTGACAAGTCGAGTTTCTGCAATTCCGGAAGTTGCGAAAAACTGTTATTTGCAAGCTCGACCAATCGATTCCGTTTGAGAATCAATGTCCGCAAGGACTCCGACTCGAAATTGTCACTAATACTTTCCAATCGATTGTCACTCAAATCGAGAGTTCTTATTCTCGGCATATTTGTCAAAAAATCGCGCGGGATGGTTTGAATTGAATTGGCAGTGAGATCCAGAGTTACTAACGACGACATTATGTTTGGAAATCGTTCGAAATCGTTGAAAGACAAATTTAAGAGTCTAAGATTCATTGTCTCGCGAAATGTCGATGGATGCAAATGTGCAAGATTGTTGGACGACAGATCCAGTGCTTCGAGCTTTATCAGTCCAGCGAAGGAACTTCGATTCACGCTGTTCAGGCCATTGGCGTTCAAGTGCAGCTGGGCCAGCATTCGATTTTTCGCAAATATTCGGTCTGGCAGCATCCGTATGACGTTGTGAGAAAGGACTGCGTGGGTCAGAGTTGTGAGACCGTGAAGACCCGGTCTGTCCAAATTGCATCGTGAAACGTCTAACCTCTTCAGATTATTATGCTTTAAAGTCTCGTGCCTGTAACGAAATATTATGTAGAATAGTAGTATTTTTTGGCGATAGTTTACACGATTCATAAAATAATGTACTATATAGTGTCGTCCTCTCGTTAGTCTTTGGTTAAACTCAATCGGAATTACCCTATTGGTTCATGAATTCGGTAATCTGTTACTTTGTTTTTTGAGAATGTATTTTTACGTTGTATTTGCTAATTCACATAAGGCCCGTTATACTGTATTTTTAACACTTCTGTTATAAGACATACTGAGGGATACTTGCAAACATTATTATAATACTTAAAAACTTTCTCAGCTTTCGTTTTTCGCCAGCTGCTTTCGTTGCAGCTGGGCCAGGTGTTTTGTACGCAACTGTCCTTGAGGATCAGCTTGGTCAGAAAACGGCTCTGGCCGTGCCGATAGCCCGAGGTCCGGGTTAACGTACTCGAGAAGTAGAGACACATTATTTTATCGCATCTGGTAGTTATTAATAAAATACTAAGCAAGCGAATATCTTATTTTAAGGATATAGGTCAAAGAATGCATTTATAAGCAACTGCATTTAAGATACATTTTTCTAACAGTATCGTGTTCAGGTATGTACGATAAACCACAAGATTTTCGTTAAAGTGATTGAAAGTGTCTTCCTCCGTTAATCCCGAAATAACCACTGGTCATTACGTATTTACCTGCTGCTGTAAACGAGTCTAGGATTGTTAGCGAGTCTCAACTGCTCAAGGTCTGGTGCACCCTCGAACGTGTCCGGACTCAAGTAATTGAGGAAACAATCGGACAGGTCCAGCCATCTCAATTTTTCACTTGTCAGTCGTTGAATGCTCTTCAAAGGATTCCCTTCGAGGCTCAAAGTGACCAGTTCCGGGAGGCCTAACAAGGACGTGTTCGTGATACTGCTAATTGCTGGAAAAAATCATGATGCATTGAGAAAGGCGAATAAAAATTCTTGGTGGCTATCGCTAAATTGATGTTAAGCAACTCACAGCATCTTCTGACATCCAGAGCCCGAACGGCACTGCTAGTCAAGCCATCCAAACTCGTTATTGGATTTGCCGCAAGGTACAGAGCCTTTAAATTTGTAAGATGACTAATCGATGCGATATCGTCCACATCGATTATATCGTTTTCGCTCAAATCCAACTTCTGCAATTGCGTCAATTGTTGAAGATCTCCGGGCAACGAAGTCAGCTTGTTTTTCGCCAAACTCAGGTAAACAAGATCTCGCAATCGGTTTAGTTCATCGGGCACCTTGCCCAAAAGATTATTGGAGAGATCCAGGTGCTGTACCTAAGCAATTATAACCTCTATTACTGATTCAATTAGCGGCAAATATTTAAAAAATGGAAATACGTGACTTATCGCGCAGTTGACTCACCAGATCACTAATGTTTTGAGGATAATACTGAATCGCCTGATTCGAACAAATGATCTTACGAGGCTCGTGATTCAGGTAACACAGACAACTAATCGGACACGATCTTTGGCCACTGGTCACTTGAAAACATGTCAAGGAAACCAACAGCAGTAGGAGAACTCTTTGGCGAATATGCGTGGAGATGTTACTTTTCTTTACTTCATTTTCCATGTTTATATCGTGGAATCACATCACAATTGTCACCATTCTTCTCGTAGCGTTATATCTGATTGGGTGACGTCACCTTGCCGTGGAATTTCGAAGCTTGACACGAGTGCACTGGGCTCGATGCACCATAACTGTAGATGTTTAATTGAGACGTCGACTCCGGAGATTTCTCGCAAAACTGGATAAACTGCAGCCCATGTTTCCTTGAAACTTTTATTCACGTGTAATGCCGAATGTTCGCCGAGCACCGGATCCACTGGGAGCGGTTGCCGAGATCCATACGTGAAAACTACTACCTAACTTATCTTTGATAAAGGCAACGGGACTGGCGACCGGTGCTGAGATAACTCCTGTGAGATAACACACCATTGTGGGTTGGGCTATAACCTGCTGTAGTACGACTGATAGACGCTCAGCGTATGGAGTGGGCACCTTGTATCAGCGACGATTTTTTTTTCAACAAAAAAATCCTTTTCTCGGACAAACGTGTGAAAATGATCATCTGTGGTGAGTGTTGAGATCTATGAAAAGAATATGTACAACAAAAGTCAATCAACTGGGACAATCACCCACTTTAATATCGACTTTTCTCAGAGGTGAACTAACAATATCATATTTATGTAGATAAATTGTTTCATCGCGTTAAAAAAAAAGTTTATATAAAACTTTACGATCGTTCCAGTCGGTGTCGCATTTTTTTACACGTGAGTCGCTATAATAAGAAAATAAAATAGGTATCATGAACGAATTCAATTTACATGTATTGTCAGTATTCATTGAATTGAAGTGGGAGCAGGTGTCTCGACGCTCCTGCTTCGCAGTCTATATCGTATTTGAATAATCGATCGGGTGACTTATCGTCGAATGTTCGAAAAAAGAATAGAGGGAAACAGCGGTTTGGAAAGAAATATAAGATAATGGAAATAATGGGGAGTGTAATTTTCACTGGGATAAATACACAAAGACGTTTTGTAACTAATTTATTATGTTGCGCGTTTGAATTGGACGATTTTTCTTAAAAGTATACGCGATGTATACCATCGTCCCGAAAATAACACAAGAACCGAAGCCAGCTGATATCGAGATAATCCATGTGGTGGCGCGTTCGGCGTGATCTTCAGCGACCATTAAAACTCGCCAATTACGCGCGCAGAATTCCCACCAGGTGTGACCAGTTGCGTTTTTCGGGCTGGCGCAAATGAGGTGAGCCGTCTTCGTCCTCTGTCCACTCGCAAGGTAATAATACATTGGAAATAGTTGTGTGCAATTACAGCTCCAAGGATTTTCGTCAAGTTCCACGTTCACCAGATTTGGATTATGCTCGAAAATTGTGGGGGTAATTCCAGTGGAAATTCTGTTCCCTATCGATCATACATTGTCAGCATTTTTTAAATATATTAATGATAAGGATACTAAATAATTTTTTTATCTACCTTTCAAATTGATGTCCGACAAGTTCGGCAAATCAACAAAACTGTCTTTCCTGAGTGTCGTCAATTTGTTGTATCCCAGGATCAGGATACCCAAGGATGTAGACTTGAAAGCACCGACATTGCCTTCCAATCGATTGTGACTCATGTCTAGACGTCGAATCCTCGTCATCCGCGACAAATCCCATAATCCCCTATTTCCTATCGAATTCATTGAAAAATTGACGTCACGTGCTGCAGTTTCAAGATTCGGCAGTGCGGTAACGTTGTTCTCGGCAAGATTGAGTTTCGACAGAACGGGAAGTGCGGCAAAGTCCGTTTCTTTTATCGACATTATTTTGTTTGCTGTTAAATCAAGCGTCTCTAAATTTGTCGTGCTATTGAACCACATTTTTCGGATGGCCTTCAAACGGTTCTTGCGCAGGTTCAGATATCGCAGATTGTGGTTTGCCAAAAATATTGTGTCAGGTATTGCGCTCAGCTTGTTTTCTTGAAGATCCAGGTGCGTAAGATTTGTGAGTCCTCGAAACGACTGGGAATGCAAGCTGAACAATTGACAATCCTTTAGTATAAGTTCTGTCAGTGAACTGCTGTGTAATTCGCGAACTGTTCCTAAGGGATTTCCCGCCAGATTCAGTGATTTCAGCGCTGGTAATGAGTCCAGTGCGATAACGTTAATTGCGGTAATTTCTAAAACACAAAACAGGCAACAAAATGTTAAAAGAAGTAATGTTAAGGAGTAATGACAACTTCAGTCACTCGCGTTCTTAATTTTTGATTACCGCAATGATCTGCTTGGAGGGTCTCGAGCGAAGCTGTTTTCAGACCAGTGAGGCTTCTCAAAGGATTTCGCGATAATGCTAGATTCCTGAGTCGAGGAAGTCCATTGATGACGCTTATGTGAGATATATCGGTAATTTTGTTGTCCGCCAGACTGACAGTCTCGATCAGCGATAGAGCGACGAGTGTGGGGGGCAAGTTCGTAAGTCCATTATCCTCGAGATAGAGCTCTTCAATGTTCTTGCGACTCATTTGTGAGATTATCCTTAGAACGAATTCGGGTGAATGGTGCTGGAGTCTAACGGCCGACGATGATGGTTCATGCTGGTGTGAAATGTGTCTAATCAAATTACAGCATGTGGAGAAAAACATTAAATGTAACAGCGAATATATTGCAGCCATAAGTAATGTTCACACTTAGTATAGAGACAGGTAATCCTGCGCGGTGCGATTTGCTACCTCAATGCTGTAACAAAATAGTTGGCTACGATAAAAAAACCGTAGTAGTCATAACAGCAGATGCAGTTTCTTTCCGTGGTGATGCTAACAGCTGCAGTAACAAATATAACTCTTTCCGTACGTACGCAATTATTCATTTTATCTATTTTTTACTACTTTTATTACTTACTGCAGAACGTGGAAGCCTTCGAGGGAATCTTTCCACCCAATTATTGGCAGCAATTGAGGACGTAGTCCAAGTGTTGATATCAAGTGTCTGACATTGATGTTTTGAAGTTAAAATCTCAAGTAAACTATATGATAACGCAATAAGATAAATGTCGATGTTCATTGCTGTAAAGGTTACAAACCCAAAACTATAGGTTACGATTGTTTTGAAATTTGTCCTGAGTGAAGCTAGGCGATATATTTCTTCCGTAAGACTAGGAAAAATTGAGGGCGCCCGCGCGCGCGAACGGAGGTTCATGTAACAAAAATATACAAAATGTGTAAATTATTCAATCGAGCTTCCATAGTGTTTTGCCAACCTAGCAAGTAGACGAATTTGTTATCACTTTTTAGCTCAACAAAACGATTTCCCGTCGTACGGACGATCGGAGAGGACGTGGACGGCTTTTCAGAAAATGTGCGGTGAAAATCCGGAGGTCTCGAACATTTGAATGGTCAGTCCGCTGGAAAATATAAGACATTAGATAAATACCTCGAGTATCCCAAAGCCGATATTGAGCGGTCGTCTCTCCGCGGGTCTAAGCCTCTCTCGGCTGACCCATGCGGATATTTTCCCCTTTCCTCCACTCGTCCACTAGTCGCAACGCCAACTGACCGACGGCGACCGGACCTTTTTATTGTTGCTTTTAAATCCCCAAGGACGTTCCTCGATATTCCAAAGCTTCTGTGGGGCTTTCGAATTATTTTCAATCGCGAAGCTTCCGGGAGTTATCTCTTATTTTAATTACCAATAAAGGTACGGAATTAGCAATTATTTTCACGGGGTGATTGCACCATTGTGAAATTGTAACAAAAACAGAACATATAAAATGTTGTAAAATTTCGAAAAAAAACGTGGTTTTCACCAAAAGCGATATTTCTAGCATGTTCTCTATATTTTGGACGAGTTGTTTATTGATTTGATATTGAAGTATCGAGACGCGCGTTAATATAGAAGCCAATGTTGGCATAGCGACGTAATATTCAATTGACCTGGAATATTACATTTCCGTCTCGGCGAAAATGTATTTACGCTTGCAATTTATGAAAAAGGGTCTGCAATTTTTAAAATGCATTTGTTAATGCTTCACGATGGAGTGGGAAACGGTTTCATGCAATTCTGTGAAATAGTAGTAAAGTATGTAAAAAAAATATAATTTACATCGCCTTTGTATACAAAACTTATACCAGTTTATGCACAAGAACTTTCAATTGTTCTAAGTTAAATTTCAAGTCAATCGATTTCCCACAGTGTCGTCAGTTTAGATCAACGTGAATACGTGGGGTTAATTCGTCCGAACTCGGAAAAAACTCCACCCTCATTTCGTTTCCCGGATTCTACCGAGGGGGACGGCTGCTCCACCCCCGTCGGTCTGGCTGGTCGGGTCACGCACGGCGATTTTAAAAACAGTCTTATCCGCGCAGGACCGTATTCCGGGATAAAAGCTTTTTCACACGTCCCTCGCGATTCTCGCGCGAGCCAATGGATGGTCGGGTCACACCCTCCCGGGGGTGTGAGCGGCTTAACCGGCGCCGGCGCTTAGCCCCGAGCTTATCCTCGTGGGGAGGGATGACAGTGGCGGATAGGTGGGTGGTCGCGTTCCCTCCACTTTCCCGTCTACCTGTTGATGCTAAGCCAACCCCTTCGTGGCGATTTCGCAAATCCAAGCGTTTGCGCCCTCTGCATATAGGTGGTCCCGCCTTCCGGTAGCCTTCGGACCATGCGGCATTTACATTTTTTTTTTCTAATTCGTGAATCCGCCCAACTTTCTGCGAATTTCTAACTCTCCTATTATTCCCAACATACCACAATAACATGTTATTGGAGATAACCATAATTTTGTTGTATTTACCATAATTCAGTCTTTCAACGTGCATTTAACACGTAAAAAAAAAACGAAAAAATGCACAACTCAACGCAACAAAAAATGTACTCAGTGCACTTCTGCCTCATTTTGCATCTGGTTCTCTCGATCGCGATTATCTGCTTCGCGAGGACCGTCGAGCCCAAGTCCATTAATCGATTCGGCTTTTCTCTCTCGCTCGTCCCCCAGGCGCCGCGTCAACGTAACCGCGCTGCACGCAAAAACGAGGCCGCTCGAGGCGGCAGATAGCTATAATTAAAATTCGATCAGGCTCCCGCGCACTCGCGCGCGCTGCGTCTTCGGGTATATTAAAGCGAGTTTCTTCTTCTGTTAGATAATGGGAGGGGGAGGGGCGCTCACTCACGAAGAAATCGTACTCGGCTTTTTCTCGCGCTAGAATAACGTGACGAAGGGAGAGAGACGGAAAACACGAGATACTTGATTCTGCGGAGCGAGCGGTACAACATAATGCACAGGGCGCGAGGCGAAAGGCTCGCCAGTGAGGGAGAGAGAAAGAGATAGAGATAGTAGAGTAGAGTAGATATTAGAGTATAGAGAAAGAGAGAGACAGAGAGAGAGAGAGAGAGAGGGAGAAAGAGAGGGGGAAAAAAGTACAAGTGCTATCTCGGCGCTGGAGTGGATGGCGTTTGGTGCTCGCCGGGAGCGCGCGGTTATATATTTTTAACGCCTTCATTTCCGTCGCGGGGACACCGGAAATAGCTGCACGATACCTCGCGGTGTTTCAAGTATTGATCAGTTCGGTCTGGGTGGCACCCATCCGGGACGGGGGGACAGGGCGACGAGGAGACGGCGGGAGAGGGTGGGGGGTAGAAGGGGGGGGGGCGAAGGGGGGTCGGGATGGAGTTGGGGGGTCGCGAGTCTCCGCGTTTCTTCCTCCTCGTCTCAACAGCTCAATGCAGCGAGCGGTGCGGAGCTTTGCTCTCCTCTCTCTCTCTCTCTCTCTCTCTCTCTCTCTCTCTCTCTCTCTCTCTCTCTCTCTCGCTCTCTCGTTCTCTTCCGCCTCGTTCGACTTCCGCGAAGCGAGAAAAAGGCGAGGCGAATCTTCGGATCTTCGGGCGTCTCTCTCTCTCTTCTCCCGTTCTCCCCCCCGTCTCTCGCTCTCTCGGCGGTCGAAGAAAAATCGCGCTGCGCACCCGCCAGCGACGGCGGCGGCCTCGAACGTCCGCGCGAGACTCGGCAGCCGCAACCGTCTAGTCAACTGGACTCCGCTATCTCGGGGTTTCAATAGCGACGCGCTGACAACTTCGCTAGAGATGTTGGCGGGAGAGGCTGTAAATAAATAAGTGAGTGAATAAATTTATTAAATAAATAAATACATATATTACATTGGACTTTAGTCGCGCCGACCGTTGGTAACAATAACATAATAACTATACTTTTATTTTAATAACTTTTTTGCTATTTGTATTGCATTTTTGTAATTCCTGCGACCATTCGACCGAAAAGTTCCATTCCAAAATCGATCATAAATTCAAACTTAGGTACAAAAATTCGCATGCAAATAAGCATGCACAAAATTTGGAAGCTACAGTCGTCAACCTTCGCCTCTCTGAAAATAGTCGTTTATACCAATTGTCCTCGCCTGGAGGTGACGAAAAATGAGTCAAATGTCGCTGTATATCGTTCAACCCTTTCTCCGTGAAAACCACAGGGTTCGCCTCGGCCAATCAGAGATTCCGCATCAACGGAAATGCTGTTCATTCGAGGATTTTGCCCCCGAGAAGCGAGCAGTGCGTATATAGTGCAGTGTGTATATCATATACACAGCGAAACTCGAAACATTTTTATTATCTCGTCCTCGTCCTCCCCTCCCCCTCCCTCATCCCACGCCACTCTCGTTCTCGCGTATTTCCCTTCTCGGTCTTTAAGCCCGGGTATAAATAGCGGCTTATCTTTTGTCGGCTTCGACGTCGACGTCGCCGTCATCGCGTCGTTGTCGTCGTTCTCTTCCGCACAAAGCCGAAGCCTACTACCATACGTCGGAAGGTCGATGTGTTACACGTCGGTGCAAAGAAGAATCGTAACACGAATGCAGCGCGCGCATCACGAGCTTTGCGAAGCGCGGAGAGACTCGCGCGGACCTTTGTAACCCTCGAGCTTCGCTGATGGAAGCTAAGGGGTGGTCTCTCCACCCCTTAGCTCCCATCGCACTGGCTCCGGTAACGCGCGCCGTGCGCGAACGCCGGCGCCTTTTGAAATGTGCACTCGTAATTGCTCTGGCATCTCTCTAAATCAAATCCCGGCGCCTGGGGCTCTGCTTTCCGTTCGGTACACACGTAGCGGTAGGTATGGTCGCCTAGGCCTCCCGGGATCGCGACGTTTATTCGTTCTTCCGCATTAAGGAACATCTATGTGTACCTCACTCACCATCTCACCCTCTCATTCGCTCTGCTACCGTACTGTCTGTTTACCATACCCATGTGGCGCTTTCTAAAGGTTCCGCCACAACGATAAGATGTAAGGAGCCTCTTAGATATACTTTAAAAAAATGTAGTACTCATTTGACTAGTATATGAAGTACAATGAAGCATAGGTTTCGTTACCACAACTATAACGAATAGATACTGATACATCAAGCAACTTCGTGTATCAATCCTGCGACCGTCTTCCTCCGAGTCGCGATTTCACGGTGTGAACGACGGCCTAAGTGGTGTGGGATATTCGAGCGTCGAGATTTGAATGGATGCTGCCATCGGTGGTTCGCGGTTCAGTGCGCCCTTAACGAGATCAGGGTGTGGGCGCGGTACCGCGAGTGGAACGAGAGCCGTGAATCCCTGGTACCTATCCGGCGAGGGCGGCGCACACGGAACGCGTACCTCGTCGTCGTCGTCGTTGTCGTTGTCGTCGACGTCTCCGTCGGTAGCGAGGAGAGAACGGGCTCTGTGCACATCTGTCGGAACTCTCAACCCCCTTCACGACTTTGTCGGCCGCGTTCTCACCGAGCTGCTGAGAGGCAGAGCTACAGAGGTGGAGAAAGTGACGGAGACAGCCAGGAGGATTTTCACCGTTCTATATCTGTCGATCTATCTACCGTTCTACCGTGTCGCGCATTGTCTAATCGCCGCGAAGCTTCGGCTTGCTCGTTTCCAACTCTCGCCCCGCGCGGCAGCAGCAGCAGCAGCGACGAACCGCGCGCGCTTTCAGGCTCCCGACAAATCCGTATTCGAATTCGCCCGCTAAGTCTTCCGGAGGACACCACCCACACCCAGCCACCTCTTCTCCTCGCTCGCACGAGAAAATCTATCTCTTTTCATCATTTCCTTGTCGTGAGCTGTATGTCGATGTCTGCGTTGCCTTCCAGATGAACCCTCGCAACTTATAAGTAACCTCTAACCCTAAGTAAAAAGGGTTGTAACCAGTGTTTTCAGGGGTAGAATATGCGACTTGAGAACGATAGTAGAGGTTAAAAGTCGATATTTTGAAAAAATAAATTTCGTGACCCCGATTTAGGCGGTTTTCGGTCCGGCGGCCAGATCTACGATTTCTGACAAACTGTTCGGCCAAAAAAATTTTTTTTTCAAAATCGACTAAAAAGGGGTTGTAACCAGTGTTTTCAGGGGTAGAATATGCGACTTGAGAACGATGGTATAGGTTAAAAGTCGATATTTTGAAAAAATAAATTTCGTAACCCCGATTTAGGCGGTTTTCGGTCCGGCGGCCAGATATCAGAAATTGTCAGAAATCGTAGATCGGGGTCACCGTAGGTTCAACAGTGCTGCAGCGCTCATTACGACAAACTGTCAAATTCCGCGCTGTTAAACAAAAACTGTCGGTCGTCACGGCCCTCGACCAATCAGAGGCCGAGTTATATCGACAACAATGATGGCCCATGCACTTTTTAATAGAGGATTTACTATCCCTGTAAGAATGAATCTGATTAAGCACCTATCGATACCTTATTTATGGTTGAGGATCATTTCAACCTAGCATATTTAACACTGAGCAGGCATTTTTTATTACCGATGTCTCGAATGGTCTTCGTCTAATTTAAAGTCAGGCAAATTGAACGTATTTCTGCTACGATTTGTGTATCGCAACGGAGCTGAGCAGCAGCGAGCCCGGCGATGGCCCCTGTACGCACCGCCGCCCGCCCTACACCGCTGCCAAACAGTTTGCGGATGAGCATATTTCACAGCGCTATCGCGACTCCGTATACATCCTCGTCGCTGCCGCTGTGCCTCTCTCTAAGAACGAGCAAAACATATCCAATGAAAGAAAAAAAAAAGCGAAAGAGGAGTCGAAGTTGCCGTTTTGCTTGGGCACAGTGCCAACCTTAGTCCCGATACTTTTTATTGCCTCGATAAGCGTTCACCGCCGCTCGTGTCGAATATAAAATTCAACCCTCACCAATCTCGACGAGCATTCGTGTTGCGACGAATGTAATCTCCAAGTCTCGTTCCTATTCGACCCGAACGAACGTCTGTTCGGTAGGTTCGAATGACTTGCTTATTTTTCATTCGTCTTTATCGACGAGAGTGAGTCTCGCGGTGGAAGAAGAGCCAATCGATAATCAGGAGCTCTTCGGAACTATCGAGCTAGAACGAAGCCTCGTCGAATTAGGATTATAGGCACTTGACGTGTACGAAGAGGAGACGCGGAGGGGAGAAGAACGTGGGAATGAGCGTCAAGTCAGCCGGAAGTCCTGAACTTCAGTCACCCTGACGCGCCGACAGGTCGGGAGACTTAAAAAGTTTAAATACCCCGATGGTGTATGCGCCGGAGAGTCGAGCGCCAGACACGTTCGCTTCCGACGTGAAATCGCGGGCTTGGATTAATTATTCGATGAAACGCTGATAACGATGCTGAGTTCTTGGACTTTTGATGTGCGAACCGAGATGATGGACAAAATAAAACAAGATAAAACCCAAAATAAAACTTCTGATTATCAGAAATTTTGTTTTGAGGAAAAAAACAATTTTTTGTTGGTTCCTCGATTTGAACAGTGAAAATAAGACCATGAACCAATGTGCAAGGTTGTGCTTTGCATTTTTGTTTTTACAATTAATCCGGCAAAGATGCCGAAGTTCCTGTAGTCACTTCGCACCCTTTCTCGAGTGGGACAAAGTTTCGACTGTTTGGATTACAAATTAGCCAACGTACCGGAAACTCAACGTTTGCTGTGGATTAGTCGAACAAACATAAAATGCTCTCTACACACAACCTGCGCGCACTTCGACTCGCGGCTAATTAAAACCTTAAGCATCATTGACGCCAAATAGATTCAATGTGTTGTAGACCGACACAAAATCCTGACGATTAAGATGGAAAGCCGAAGAAGGATGACTGATAAACGAAATGAGATTTTTTTTCAGTTTTTCTTATCAAAATTTATTGTTGGAATTTTTTATACTATTCGTCATTGACAATTTTATACAAATATATACAAATCGTTTTATGATAGATGATCCGCACCGTCTTGTCCAGCCTAACTTCACGACAGACTTGACCATTTTTTTAAGAAATCCCATAAGCTTATTCCCAGTTTCTGAAAGATAAAAAAAAAACCCATAATTCCCACGCTCCTAAATATTAAATACAATATACCGTTTTTTCAACCCTCATCGTTTATCCACAAAAATTTCATAACACCGTCAGGGGCGGGGGGGGGGGGGGGGGAGGGGGGCGTCATACTCAGGTATTAAGACGCCGACTACCGCTCGCGGTCCCGTGCGGTAAAAATTCAAGATTTAAGTCACAAGGATGCAGAGATGATCCACGGAGGTTTATCTTGGTTATTGGGAGAAGGGATAGAGGTTCAGTTTAACAGGGGTCGCCCAGTTATTTTCAATTACCCTGCACAGCCCCCCCCCCCCCCCCCCCCCTCCCGTCCCACGCGTGGCTCACTCTCGCCTTACGCCGACGGATGGCGGTGGGACGAAGAGGGTGTGAGGGGGATGCAGAGGGCGCGATAGACGAAGAGCGTGGTATTCCAACCCTCGGTCCCTGTTACCCGCGACCGGGTAACGTTATAATGTATGCGAGATAAAGGCGAGAGAGGCGCCTTCGCCGTAGACTAAGATATTATAGGGAAATGGTATAAGGTATATAGGACCCCATGTCCTCCCCCGCCCCCACCCACCCCCACCCCTTTCTCCAGTAGCAACACAACGGTTTTCTCTTGGCCTCTCGCTGACGCTGAGACTGAGAGGCGAAGAAGGTGAGTGTGAAGGGCTGTGAGGGGGCCGGGAGGAAGGGGGGGGGGGGGGGGGGGGGGCTAAGCGAGCAGCAAAGACGGAGACGCAGCACGGCGCACCCACGCGGTGGGCGAGAGGGGTACCCATAACTTATCGCAGATTTAAGGCTCTTAGACTTAAGGGACTCTAATAATAATATAGCGCCATTCCCGCGCGCCGCTGGTTCATGGAAATCGCGAATACCCGCAAAACGCTACCGCGGGAATACCTGACCCCCTCCCCCCCTCCTTTTCCCATCTCTCAACGAGCGTTCTCTCCGTTCAGCGAAGAAACCCTCTCCCCTCCACCTCACCCTCCTTCTTCCTATACAATCTCACGCGCCCCCTCCACGTGGATTATTAAAATTCCTTTTATTTCGACTCTTTATCAACTCTCTTTTTTTTCGTCCTTTGCGCGCACGTCAATCCTCGACGACAAATTTGACGTCGGGGCATGTTTCGCGACATTTATTATCGCGCACGTCAACCCTCGACGACAAATTAGGCTTCAGAAGATGTTTCGCGTTATCACCTGCGATCGACGCTTTTTTTTTATCATGGTTGGATCTGTTATCGTTCACAGTTGCGTAGCGAGGTAACTACAGTGCATTTTGGGATAATGCAAGTCATAATAGGATAACAAAAGTCGCCCGGCGAAAGATTTTGGTAATCCCACGGCCCGGATGGCAAACAAGAGCCACGCTATATTTAGCATGTCGAAGAATTAACAAACGACTGCACCTCGGAGTTAAATTACCAAAAATCTTCGTATTTCATTTTCATTTTTCCAAATTTGACGTAAGGAGACGTTTCGCAGTGTTATCTGCGGCTGATGCTTCTTTTCAGTGTACGAAATTGGTGTACGCAGTCGCGGGGACGAAGATACGGTGACCGAAGCCAAAGAGCATTGTGGGATAATGCAAAGAAGGTTTTTGCCGAGGCATTTATGCCCTGGCGAGAGATTTAGGAGATCCCACAGCAGCAGCCAGGGTGGTAAACAAAAGCCGCGATAAATTTGGCAAGTCGGAGAATTAATAAAAGATTACACCTCGGCGGGCGTGGGTAACGCGCGCGTTACTGAAGGAGAGAGAGAAAGGTCTCTCCTTTGCGCGAAGATAAGAAGAGTCTCGCAGTCTCGCGTGTACCGCGTATATACGGCCGTTCGTTCCCCTGGCTGGTGCCAAGGCGATGTGCCTTCGCGCGCCTCCGAGACCGCAGCTAAATCATCGGATATCTTACCCGTAATACATAAACCACCCTTCAAGGCTTATACGTATACGCCACCCTTGCTCTGCGCCTCTCTTTCTCTCTCTCCCCTCCGGGGGCGAGATGAGGGGGAGGGGGGCTCCCCCGCCCGTCCCGCTCAGCTTCCCCGCTATCTCCGGACAACGATGCTAAACATAATATATGTATACGTTTTCGTACTTACCTCGCGGTTGCTTTCTTACCGAGGACCGATGCACTGCGCACTGGAAAGACTCTCTTAATGTCGCTCCGGAAAATTCTTATAAATTGTGTTTCCCGAATTCGATTCAGGCCTCAACATCAACATCAGTTCAGGCCACCTCAATTACTGATGCAATGGAGGAAAGTCGATTATTTTCACTGCATCTTCAATGTCAACTGGAACAATTAAGTGACTTACAATTAAGATGACCCCTATTAGCTTTTCAGGGTACATGTTTTATTCGTTTAGTTATTTACCTAAACTAATGAATTGACAGCCTGCACCGATTATGCTTCCTCGGGACGTGGCACGCTCGAGCGATGATCAAATCACCTGGAAGTGTATACATGCTCAGGATAAGACGAGACGAGAGTGCGCATCGACTTCGGGCAAACACACAGGGTCTTTATTAATTGGCAGGCAGGACACTTTGATAGTTAGAGCCCATATACTCGCGGGGGGTCCAAGGAAGAGAGCGGTCGGTTGGGAGGTGACTGTGCGCTGTGCTTAGAGCCGGGTGCTCGTTCTCCTGGCTTTGATGTCGACCGTGGTCCATTTCATACGGGAAACCCCTATTAATTAATTGACATTGGCCGGAATGGCACAACTCGACTTCGCAGTTTCCCGTTCGTACGATCGGCCATCGACGCCAGTGTCTTCCGTCCAATGATCTTATCTACTTCGACCAATTTCTCGGGACTCGTTGCACACTTACAAAAATCTGGGTACTTTGGTATCCGAAGGTACCTTTCGGTTGATCAACGTATTTGATGTCATAGGCACCCTTAAGGTAAGCTGTGGTGGATGAGTTCTTATCAGCGAGGAACGAAATATTTTGCTAAAAAATGTTCCACATTAAAACAAAAACACTAATACTTTTGTTGCCATCATTCGATGTGGATTCTCTGGGAATTCCAGCAAACAATTTCTGGCATTGAAGTCACGACAATAAACCTCCTACATAAAGGTTACAAAATGTTCCACAAGACGTTGACTTCGCATCGTTCTCTTCATCTCCTGATCAACCCTCACCGAAACACTCACGTCACTTCGGTGTTGCCGTCATCAATTTTTTGAGCCCCAAGGTCACTTCCTCCAATTCCCATAGTCAAGACCCCAAAATGTCACGCCGATTCGGAAATACACACCCGCTCCGCATCTCTTTCTCTTCATTTCCCCGCTCGACCTCACCGGGGATATTCACGTCACTCGGACGCAGCAGCCATAAGTTTAAACCCGCGGGCGAGCGGAAAGTCGAAGGAGCCGCGCGACTCGCGGGAGCCAAGAAGACGCGGTAAACGGGTGCACACGCTCTCGGTTGCGCTTGCGAGCAGCGAGCCGCGAAGCGTTGCGGGTTAAGTATGAGTTAAGTCCGGGGTATTAAGACGCTCACCCGCGGAAGAAAACGTGGTGGGTTGGCAGAACCGAGAGCGAGGAAGAGTGAGCGAGAGAGAGGAAGAGAGCGAGACGCGGCCACCCGGTGATCTATGGAGGGATTACCGGTGGCGGTATTTCTTCATAACCGTTTCTCCGGGTCGGTAGCTGCGCGCCTTCCAACGTCCACCACCAGCAGCAGAAGCAGCAGCAGCAGCAGCAAGATCAGCGGAAGAAGCAGAAGAAGCAGCAGCACCTTCTTCTTCGTCTTCTCTTTCCACAGGCGCAGTACCTTCCTCTTCTCATCTACGTTTTTTCTCCTTCGTTCAACGCTTCTTCGCCAAAAGACCGCGTGCTGCTTCTGGTACCAGCAGACATTCGACTTTGACTTTTCTGTTCTACGTACAGTAAAGCCAAAGTGTTGTGCGTGTGTATGTACATTGTGTGTGTTTTATTTCCGTCTCTTTCTTCCCGCGTCCTGCTGGTGCTTGATGTACTATATATAGTGTGCGTGGGTATAGCGCGAAACCAGCCAGTCGAATGTCTGTGGGATACGAAGAGGAGCTGCACACCCCCCAGGTCGCCGTAGCGGCCGGGGGGTTGTATCTTAATAACATTCATGAGCTCAGATATACCCGGCAGATTTATTGCTCCGGCTGCGCGGATCCTGCGAGGAGAGTCGAGCTCTCTCTCTCTCTCTCGCTCCCTCTGTCTGTCTCTTTCTATCTTGGCCGCCCCTCACGAACCACCCGCTTCTTGCTGCGTTGCCCGTCTTCGGCTACGGAACATCGCGTCCTAACGCTGTTTTTCCGCTTCTTTGCTTCGACACTCAAAGGCTGTGAATGCGCCGGGGTCGACCGGGTCGACCGAGTCGAATTTCGCGGGTGACAGGTTAGGAGTGGTTGCAACGATTTCGGGCTTCTATTATTTATTTTCAGTGGCTGGTCATGATTCGCACGTTTGTGTATATTTACGTAGTCATAGAGTGGAATAAATAGTCACAGGTGTTGAGTCAGAAAATCAGACTGACACTCAGACGCAAAGCAAACACACAGATACTCACAGATGATTCCAAGAACGCACTGACTCTGAAAGTCGCAGACTTAGAAATACTTACTTAAGATCTCAAAGATAATGAGACACTTACAGATGCTCAGACACTCAAAGATACTTAGACACAGATCCCAAGTGTTTGTGACTGTCTGTGCGGTCCATTGAATTGCCAGAAATCAGTACTTCATTATTGTCTAATTTTATTAGGCGCTTCGCTGTTCAAATCCGTATACACCTAATTTTTACCCTTTGACTGTAACTGACGCAATTCATTTTTTTCTCAACTTTGTGAGATGGTGGGAACATCGCTGGAAAAAATATCACAACGAACAGGGCGAGCTTTTATCCGTTATCAATTCGGCACGTCGTCTGCCGACTCATCCCCCTCGCGAGCAAAAGAGAGATTCTCCTATACCTCGTGCCCAACCCTCGGGGGGGGGGGGGGGGGGGGGGGTGGTCGTGGAGTTCTGTGTTTTGATATTTATGGGCCCCTCTCCTTTCCACACATCCCTCTCCAGCAACGCGCGACTATACTTTCTTATCGCGAGGCTCAAGTATCGAATGGTTGTCGCGTTCACACGGCATACATTTGGCATTACGTACATCCACCTTCGGCTTTGCAACCGAGAGCTCCTTTGCAATGCGAGTATCGCGGTGAACAGCAGAAATTCTTGTCACGAAAAACTGTGCTGGGTAGCCAAAAAAATTCTCCATGAATATCAGAGTGCAACGGAATAATTGATATTAAATTTCCACGTACATTTAACAACTAAATTAATAAAATAGAACAGATGGATAAATAAGTGACATTTTTCACATCTAAAAAAACATTCTATTCTTCCAATAAATTAACAATTTTTCATAACGGAAAAATGACAGTTGTGTCGTTGTTATCAACAACGTACAATGCGTGTGCAGCGCCAAATTCCTATCGATCAGCTTAGTCTCGAAAATATATAATCGTCAGGCGGTAGGTGGCCTGAGTAACGCCTTGTAGTTTACGAGGAAGAAGAGTTAGCCTCGGCCGAGGCAAGGAAAGCTTGCGCAGCTATATAGCCGACACAAGCGACTCCTTCGCCCGAGCGGCCAGTTACTTCATCGACCCCTTCGCACTTTCGCCTCACTCCGCCTCGCGTGTACGTTCGGTCCGGTCAACGTTGTATGAGTAAACACAGGTATCGGTGTAGGTGCAGCTATAAGCTTCTCCGCCGTGAGACGCCGCCGCCGCCGCCGTCGCGGAAGGCAATACAGATTTATGTAAGTATTTAGCGCGGGCTCTTTGCTTTATCGCGAACCGCCCAGCACAAGCACCACCGGCAACCTCCAAGACGTCTTCGTCCTCTCAATCTCCCTCTCCCTCTCTCCCTTTCTCACTGTGCGTTGCTGCTTCGGTTACTGCTTCTCAAGCCCCAAATCGTGAACGAAAATTCTGCCCTTATTTTCATCCCTTGGTCGACGTTATCCCTGCGTGACGACCCTTAGTCCCAAACTTTCTATATCATCCCACAAATCCTTACGCATGTCTCAAACAACACGACCCTTAATACCGACCGCCGATAAGAGGCGCGAAACGATTAAAAAAATCGTTTCGGGTAGGACAGTCGAGGTAAGAACGTTGACATTTTCACGTCAGGACCTACCGAAGGCACTTCGGTAAAATTACAAAAATGTTGACCTTTTAGCAGGATTTTTTAGCACGGAAATTTTACCTGAGTTTGAAGGAAATCGGTTCAGTTCTGATTTACCATGCTCATGTCTTTTTCACGGCTACGTTCAGGTCACAAGGATATGTATTAGATCAAAAGAAGCAGACATATAGATCTGGTTGGCTTGACCCACGTCCGACGTTCGTGGCTGAGCCCTCTGGAAGGATTCTGTTTGCCGAAGCGTATAAGAAAGCCAAAGGCCATCGACGATGGTCCCCGAACGACCTCGTCTGTGTCGTCCATATTACCTTCTTCAGAATGATCCCGCTGCTTCTCATCCGACCAAATAAAAATCGCAAGGAGCCTGTTAAAGTTGTCATACTTATATTGAAAACGTCTTCATTTTATCTTATTCTTATCAGTTCATATTTGCATATGATCCAGCGTCACTGATTTGCATCAGCACATTTTAAGTGCTAGACTGTTCCAAGCAGCTTCTTGAGTCTCCTCTTGGACGCAGCGTAAAAGCTCGTTCGAGTCGCACCGAGTCCCGATTCCTCGCAGTAACCTCGGCGGCCGCGCTGCAGGTATAATAACTGGTCACAAGACCGGTCGATCTTAATACTGTCTTAAGCCCCAGCTCGCTCGCGACATAAATTATGTATCGTTCTGGGCATAAGACGCCAGGATCTCGGGAGCACCTGGTATACGCTCAGCCTCTGGAGAACCCGGCCCGTCGTATACCCGGCAAGCGTTTCAGGAATAACGTCGTACACGCTGCGCTTCCATCCCGGAGCTTTCTTCCACCCTCGTCGTTGTCTTCCTCCCCCACCCCCACCCCCTCACCGTATCAGCGTCCCCTTTGAGCGCACCGCTCTCCTCAACTCCTTCAACATCCGCATCTACGAGACTACAGAGTCCTTCCCCACTCCTGCCGCCCCAGCATCCGTCTCCCCCCTCCCCTTCCACCTTCATCTACCCCTCAACCCCTTTCGTGTATCGCGCTGCGCGTGAAGTGAGGTCCCTAAATTTTCTCCAAGTCTATAAGGGTTAAGGAATTAACCGGGTCGCGTCTCTCGCTCTTCAGCTTGCACCCCCACTCCTCCCCCTCTCCCTCGTTCGCCCTTCTCCGGTGATCGAGAAAGGGAATCGCATCCAGCAAGCGGCTACAGCCGACGGAGGGCTGAAAGCTTAATAAAGCCCTGGCATGCCGGAGACGCGCCAATGGCGAGTTCTCCGTGACCAAGGAGAGAAGGATTAAGCAAAAATGTACCGGATACCTAAGAAAAAAAATGCTGGAGAGTTTGGTAGTCATGGGACGGCGTTTGTCGTCGGTCAGCAAGTGACAAACAAGACCTTTTTTTCGTCATGATAATATTTATTTCTGTCGGATTTATTTTTATATTTTATATATTATTTTTATTTATTTTTAAGGAAAAATTAAATACCTACAAGTTAGGCAAATAAAATCAAGCATTTAAATATTCCTTCCGAATTTAGCGCGGAGACTGCACTCCCTCCCCTCCTTCTCGGCGTCGCGATCGAGAAAGGGAGTTGCCTCGAGGATCCGGCGAACAGCTACCGTTGGAGGGGTGAAAGCTTAATAAACCCCTAGCCGCGGCGTCGCGGAGAACTCGCCGCTGGCGCGGAGAGACCGCAGAGACGCGGAGACGGCCAGGTCCCCGGGGCCAAAAGGACCGAGGTCCTTGGCGAAAGCCATTACAAGGATTTCTTTTATTTACGATCGCGAAAAATGCCTCCCGGGAGTCTCCTTCCTTCTCGCTCCTTTGGTCTATCTTTCTCCCTCGCACTCACTCATCTTTATCCCGACTCTGTCTCATACTCTCCACCGTTTGCCTTCCCGCCGTGTTTCCTCCACGTTTTGCTCACCCTTCCCGCGATCGAACCGGGACCAGCCACTCGTGCCAGCCGCCAAGTCGCGGCTAAGTGGTATGATCTCCGTCGTCCAGTTGCCTTCCACTCCCATAGATCTTCACCCGATGACCGCACGGGCGGTCAACCGGTCGGACGCCGGCGCCGGGGATCCAAACGCGTACAATGAACAAGTCCGGACCCTCGAACGAGGGGTGAAGGAGATCCACTTAGCGATCCGTCGGAACGACGTTATATTCGGCCGTAGATCAATTAAGAGGTGCTCACGCGCGCTCAACTAGATATAAGAAGTGCGGCGTGGTGGACTAGATACGAGGAAAGTCTCGGGTAGGAGTAGGTATAGCCGCTAATCCCCCTCCGGTATTCCCATTTTTGCCGGTACATTTTTGGAAGATCGTGGGACTAATCCGCTTGGAGTTTGAGCTAGAAACCTTAGCAATCATGATAAAAAATCAGTGGGTAAAATATCTCGCATTTTCGGTATATGTATCGTTGTGTTCCAGGAAGGGTCTGCATCTGCACACAAAAAAATAAATGTTCACGTTTTTTTCTCGTCGGTATGATAAAATTTGCGATTTTTTAAAAAGCTTTGACAATTTGTCGTAATGAGCGCTGCTGCGCTGACTGATTCCTATACCATAAAATACGTCATTGTTTCTATATCATAAAACGGGAAAGGTCCGGAGCCCAGCGAAGCTTCTAATCCCTCGGTCCGAGCTTCTCATCAACCCACCCCCAGCAAGATCGTCGGATCGATGTGTCACCGAAGCCTGAGCGAAAAATCTTCCCAATCATAACGCAATCACCGAAATAATATTGTTTATCGTTGCAGCGAGGAAGGCAACGACCGCGTGGAACGATATATAAATAGCGCTGTGGTGATTTCGATGGACGTGGGTTCTTAAGAGATCAGGAGGCGACGATAAATACACCAGGATTAATCGAGCAAATCCTGTATATGACCCGTTGGAATTTAGCTGCCGAATGGTCCGCTTGATCTCCGCGGATGGACTCGACTCGGTGAGATCACAATCTCTCCCCGGGTCTTCCACTCGCTTCCTCCCTGCCCTATGGCTCATTACTTTCAATCGCTCCGGGACGGTCACGAGGCTCCGCCGCGACGAGCATCGTCATCCCTGCGCGCTCAGCTTCCCCCCTGTCCCTCCCCTTCTCGCGTAGCCTCGTCATTTTTAGTACAGCGAGCGATATAGAGCGAGGCCGGGCACGGTGGGGATTAAAGAATAAGAAGAAGCGGGCGCTTTCGCGAAGGAGGAAGCGGGGCCAAAGTTCATTTATACGACCTCGTCTCGGCGGGTCCGCGGGAGCTCGCAGGACTCGCTCTCGCATCCCTCAAGGATTATAAGACCAATCCTGCGGCTAATTTGCGAGCTCTCGAATATTCTTCTCATCCCCCCTCCCTCTCGCCTATTCCCTTTTACTTCTCTTCCATGGTTCACAATTCATTCGCTGGCTCTTATATTCTTCACTAGTGAACTCGGGGGTCTGCGCACTTGGCGTAACTCTGATATCCTGGGATGGTAGACACTGTGTGACGCTCGGATACTCACACTTTGATGAGTCCCTCTCATAGGAAATCGCAAAGAATCACAAACACCTGTTCACGCGACGTATGACTGCACTTGAGTGTCTATGAATGCCTGCGAGTGTATTTTCTCTGGCTGACGATCCTTTTTTTTTACACCGATACTCAATTGTCAATTATCGCGCAGCTGGATTAAAATTAGTCAATTTTCCGTTCCTCTTTGATTGTCACTCGTCGTATTCATTCCCTCGTTTATTCGCTCATTGACGCTCCAAGGTCGTAAAGTACCCGTGCGGGTTTGCACGATGAATTTCTGTGCCATAATACGGCATTGTGTTTGCCGACTGATAAGCCCGGGCAATTTTTCACGCGTCCATACGAAAACCGTCTGTGTTACGCCCGTTGGGCGACTTCCGAGAATGAGTTCTGGCAGCGTCTCCCTGTACACGTAATATTATATGCATTATCTATCTGCTCGAAACGTACGTCCGGCGACAAGCAGTGGAAACACTGTGTGTACACACACAGTTAGGCATATCCCAGCCGCGGGGAGAGATAGGGACACGCGGAGCAGCAGAGACGCGCGGAGACCGGAGCACAGAGCGGTGAAGGCAGAAGCAGCCTCGGCACATCCAGCGCACGCCCAGGACGAGAGTGGAGAAGCAGAGGCAGAACCGGAGAAGAGCAACGCGGCTCTCGCCGCGCGGCGCGGCTGCCGTTATTCAGGAACTTTGCTGACAGCTCTCCGGATAGGAAGATAAGAACGTCCTGTGAATGCCGAAGCGGGGACAATGCAACCTTTGGTGGTGGCAAAGCGTCAGCGTCGCAACCCCTCAGCCTCAGCCCAGGTGTAGGCACGCACCACTCGAAAACATCCGAACCGCGAAAAGTAGAACGACAATTCTCGCCACCCGAAAATATTGTCGTCCCGGCGGACAATTTAATGTAGGGCACGGAACTGGGTGCAACGTTCAACAATGAAATTTATTAACGCTGTTTGATGCGATCAGGTAATTCCTTTTGGACTAAAATTTCGCTCGTTGAATGCCAACTCAGACTGGTATAAAACGTAAAATAATTTTAGATATTAATTTTCAGTTGTTAATTTGAAATTTAGTTTCCTAGCCCATCAAAAGCACCAGCGTCTTTTAATCTGCTTAAAGAACGTTTGCAGTTTGCAGCATGATTTAACGATTGTAGTTCAGAAGGATTGAAAGTTATTAAAAGGCAGTCAGTTACCGGGAAATCCTGGGTATTTAGGACGCGCCGGGCAATTCTTATTAAGTCATTCGCAGGGTCTCGTCTCTCGTTACGATTTACCGTCAAGGAAGAGAACTAGTGAGCCGGGTTCTAAAAAAGCCAATGGCGTTCCGACAAAAGGAGATCAGATAAAGGGATGATCTTCTCGGTTGCTGACTTTCACGTTTTTATAAGCCACCACCCTCCGGCGTTTCACGGTCCCAAGCGGCTCTCCTCTTTCTCCCCGTTTATCCCGTCGCACACCCTTCGTCTTATTTCCCTCGTGGTTGCCGCCGCGACGGTCTGAGTTCGCTGCAGAAACATCGACGCGGACGCAATTTGCTTATCCAGGCCAGTCAGCCACTCGCCCGCCTTATTATTTCTCCACCAGTCAAATTAATGTCTCTCCTGTATTACTGAGTTTAAAATATATCGTACTCACTGAAATGAATCGAGGATAGCAGAATAAGAAGTTGAGAGATGGGTTCGGTTTTTTATCGACGATGGTATTTCGGCGACGATTAATCAGAGATACTGCATTTGAAATACTGCATTATGCGTAATATATAAGTTTTGATTTTGCACCCTCTTAACTTTGTCATCATAAACGCCAAAAAAGTAGGACAGTCAGTCATTACTCCTCCATCATTCGAATGAACTTTACTCCTATGCCCCCGAGTTTAAAATATAGCCGCTGATATAAATTAAGGATAGGAAAATGAGAGATTACGAGACGGAGAGGGAGAAAGCGCGCGCTGGGGTTTTGATCGATGATGATATTTCCACGGTGGAGATATACGGCAAGACCGGCGAGAGCAAAGTCGAAGAAGCGAAAGAGGAGAGCGAGAGGGAACGAAGCACCGAGAAGCGAAGACGAGAAAGGAGAGGGATAAGAAGGGGCTGCTGCGGCGTAGCATTAAGCGACGTTTTGCGAGCGCTCGGCCCGGCCGACTGGATGGATCCTTGTAAGACGTTTTAATTGGACAAATCCGCCTATCCTCATTAAATCCACAATCCCGGGGTTCACCGTTTCCGCGCTCAACTGGCGACGGCGAAACGTTAGAAGTAGCTGCGGAACGACGAAATATACAGAAGAGAACAACACGCGTCGACGCCGCTGCCCGCGTTTCGCCTCCTGCAACAACATCGAGCCCTTATCATAAACGACGATATCCTGTCATCTTTGTGTTATTCCTACTTACGCGGAATTGAAAATCTCCTGCGTGATCCTCGGCGATCCTTACCCTTCAGCAGACTCGTCGCTACTGAGCCTCTGGGGGGGGGGGGGGGGGGGGCGTGCACCACCCCCACACGCCCGCCTCTCCTCACTCGGATCCCCAACTCCTTTGTCCTCGTGCGGCAACCTTTCCGCAGGCTGCGCGCCTAATCCCTCCTTCTCTTGCCGGCTCTCGATCGTCTTCCACCCTATCGACGGCTAGCGCCGCCGAAGTGGAAGCTGCAAGTGGCCCGGGAGAGTCAAACAAAAATAATCAGACGTCAAAAGCCCTCAGGTTTGCCGCTCGACATCATTTTACCGAGAATTCTTCTCGTTAGGGGGATCGAATCATCCGGAAAAGATTTTTCTTTTTTGTATACATTTTTTTGCCAACTGGTATTTTGATATTATTTTCTGTTTGAATACAGGTCGATTAGTAAATCAGCGTATACGTCGTTTTTAAAGGTTTTTTAAATTAGGATTTAATTTATCGGTCGTCAAAGTCAGGCGTCTTTGGCTAATCCAAGTCTTCCCTAATAATCCTAATAAAAGACCTAAGACTTTTTCAGTCTTAAAATGACAATCGAATCATAGTATTTGAACGCTCCGATTAATTCCTGAATTTTTTTTCATTACCTAGGTAGTCACTTCGAGCCATTACCTGCTGGTCAATGACTATTTGACTTCAGCCAGACGTTACATCTGCTTTCGATACCTTCTGTCTGACTACAGAGATTCGAGACGTTATTAGAGAACATATATCACGAGTTAGATATTTAGCCGCAGGGACGACGACAAAACTCCGGTGTAGATTGTGCGTTCGCGTTCATAGAACGACGTGTGTATCCATTGGCCATTGTCGCGCGTTTGAGTTAGGGTTGACTAGATGACAGGCAGCTTCCACCCGGCGTTTGGCCGCAGCCACCCCCGGCTGTCTTATCTCGTAGCAGAGATAGATTTTCGTCGGGCTCGTCGACGCCGCACACACCGAACCGTCATCGCCGTTTGCTTATTGTCAGGACCGCCGAGACAGTGGACGCGCCTATCTAAGCGATTCTATGCGTAGCGACAACCGCGAGCTCCGTCCTATCTGCGGAAACTCGTCCTCGATTCGTTTCCTTCGACTATCTGGCCGCGTAATACGATGCCGACGTAAACTAGACTATGGTATCGATCTCATGCCACTCGTATCTCCTTCGGCAATCGTGTAAATCGAATCTCAGAAGGATAATACCGTCGGGCGGACAGATGTTGGCGAGGAATTGGAAAAAAATTGTGCTAAAAAATAATGAAGGACTAGAGTCTTGGCGTACAGTTTTATTATTCGATACCATTCTCATATTTACAATAATAATAATAATAATAATGATAATAATAATTAATAATTAATCATAATTAATGATAATAATTAGTTACGTGATAATTACAGCAATAGTAACAGCCTCTCGGGTAGTATACATTAGGCGCGCGAGCGACCCGCGTCAGCTATACGCACGCCAGATTTAATCGGCGAACGTGCCTCTTCCTTTCTCATTGATAAACAGCCGAATGTACGTATAGGATGTATATGCGTTTCTTTTTTCTGTATTCCGCTTATCCTTTATTCGCAGTTTGATTTTTTTTTTTGCTTTTCATTTCTTCGTGGAAATATGTTACAGGACACAGGTCAACTAGTCCGCGTGGTACGGATGCGGTTGGGGCGATTCGCCGTCAAAGAGCGCCATCTTCAGGCGTTTGCACTTGGCCCGACGATTCTTGAACCAGAATTGCACGTTCTTCGGCTCGAGTCGCGGAAATTTCTGGCGATAGGGCATCCGATTCAGTTCCTCGGTGTACTTCAGTATGAGCTGCGAATTGACAATGAAAATAATTACTCCGCGTCGCTTATTATTACTGTCGATTATCGTCGATTTCAATTGCACCTCTTTTTAGGGACAAATTTGTACGTCGATCGCGCGCCGGCGACGCGTGTACGGATTTTCATTGACCAAACTTACCGCGTGGCTCGGATGAGTATTGTGACCGAACCAGGCCTCGAGTCTCGGGACTTCCGTCACGGGATCGATGAACGTCCGGTTGCGCTTTCGCCTCTCGTCCAGCATGCTCGACGGACATCCAGGCGGCCCGCGCGGCGGCAGATACGGCGACATGTACATGATACCGTGGCCGTGGAATATCGGACTCGGCACGAGGGAAAATCCCGGCGGCAGGGATCCCGTTGGACTCGCCTCGTCGTCCTCGGAACCCGACGACACCCTCGTCTCCTCTCGCTTCACCGCCGGCGATGAGGACGGCGGTTGCTGGTCCTCCGGTCGGGTCGTCAGGGACAAAGGACCCACTGGCGGACTGCTCGGTGGACATGGCGAAGGGGAGGTCGACTAAAAAAAAACAAAGAGTAAAATAAAAAGTTTAAAGTGTTGTTTAAAATACTACTAATTCGACAAATTTTATTTATCCTGTAAAGCTCACCTGATGCCTGGAATCCTCTTCCTCGTCGCTGCAATCCTCGCTGACGATGCTGGCACCCCGAGGACTGAGACCTGGCGGACTGTAGCCGTTGATTCCCCGAGTCTCGGCCCTCTTCTGCGCCGCCCTCGCGTTCTTGAACCAGTAGACGACGTTGTTGACGTCCAGCGGCTTGCGGCCTCTTCTCGACTCCAGCGAGTTGAGCTCCGACACGTAGTGCTGAATCTGCTGACGCGACGGATGCTGATTCTCGCTGAACCAACGCTGAAGACGCGGCAGCTCCAGTTCGGGATCGAAGCTCGTGCGCATCCGGGTCTTGTGCGAGTAGGGAAGCATCGCCGGATGCGGAGGTCCGATGGGACCACCGGGACCACCTGGTCCCCCGGAGTCAGGACGTGGACTCTGGGTGTGATGATGGTTCGACGACGGAATTATCGAGTTCAGGCCGAGGCCCAGTTGCTGCTGCTGCAGCCACGTTTCAAAGTTTCGCCTGGTCTCCTCGGAAAGGTCGTTTCCACCGCGACACAGCGATGAGAGGGTCATCTGCAACAAGACAAAGAGAAATGGATAAGGTGAGCGTTTGGAATACAATGACGATCATAATTCTTTTTTTTTCAAGGGTTCGTCCTTCGAAGCAGTTTTTTGAAAAACAGTCGTCTCCCCTCGAGTCAGAACGACAAAGTCCTAAAGAAAGGTTCGGAATAAAGACGCCGACCTAGTTGAAAAACGCGACGAAAATCAGAAACGGCGTCAAGGCGACGTCAGCCACGACGGAGACAACGACGACGACGACGTCGCTGGGAGTATCGGAGACCGGGAGATTACGGAAAAGTTTGAGTCGCCGTTGGGACGGCTGCGTGTGCGCTGCTTATCGACGTGATTTATAAGAACAAACACGGCGAGATGGCGAAGAGTGAGGATCAGTCACGACGCCACTTAATGTGGTAATCTGTGGATCGGGTAAACTCAAGTAGCGAGTAGCGACGGGTGAATTTACTCTGCTACCTCCGACGCTTTTTCTCCGCATGACGAACAACATCGTTCGTCGACTCGTCTTCTTTTTTTTTATCTCGATCTCCTAATTCAATCTCACTGTAAGAAGGGGCTATGTTTTACAACCTGGAAACTTAATCACTTGAATTAATACTCGATGTGAATGAAGACCTTTTGAGGTCATCGGGAATGAGGTATGAGGCTCGAAATGTCGGATTGTGAATTAGCGAGTGAAATGTTCGCGCAATGTTGACAACACGTTAAGATTTAAGAGATCTCCTAAATCTTAACGATTTAGGAGATCGTACGGCAAACATTGTGGGTACAGCGAAAAGGCGAGCCAAATACGATGTCGGTTGCAGTGATCGCATGAAGCGAGTCTTTCTGAGAGCTATAACAGCAATGAATTGGAAAGCCTAGTGAGATAAAAGCAGCGAAGGACGAGAACTTCATCATCACTTAGTGATTTTAGTCTGTGATTTGAGATAGGAATTCTGCTCATTTTTTTTAAATCGAAGAAGGGTTCGAAAGGGGTGTTATTAGAAATGAAAACGGATTTTTTTATTATTTGGGATTTAGCTACAAAGTGAATGAATGAAATTCAAATGAATGGAATGAATGGAATTCGAATACAGTCTCAAATGTGGAACGACGACGCCAAAGACCCTGAGACCATCGGGGGAACGGGAGCACATTCGTCAGACGGCGAATTAGCGAGAAAATTTTCGAACGACGTTAACAACAACCTCGCACCACTCGGCGTGGCAGCGCCTAAGGCGTTGAGATTTAGGAGATGATTCGGTAAACATTGTGGGTGTAGCGGGAAAGAGCGGCGAGCTAAATACGACATTCGTCAGGAACGCCCGGCTCTCGTCTCGACTTATCTCAAGACGCTGCCTCACTTTTGAGCCTGATTTACCACGTGTGTGTGTACCGCGAGGCGGGGGAACTGCGTTTGAAAAGAAGTTGCGGAGCCCCGTGACGCGGTCCGACGCCGCCGACCTGCTGACTGGGTGATTATGATTTCTTTGATAATAATAACCCCGGGGTGAAGAGACGCCGAGACTCGCGGTGTCGCCGCGCGCAGTAAATCAATCGCCGTCCGAATCAGCCACTGATCAAACAACCTCAGTGGCTTCGCCGAGGGTATTACGCTCGTGGCTTGTTCCGCGAGATCCAATCGTGGAATTGCAAATGTGGAAATCGAAAGGCCTAACAATGCCGCGCTTGTTATCGCTGCGAACGCGGTACCGATTTTCTGGGGAGTGACTGATAGATTTAGTAGACGAGATGGAGAAATTCGACGCTCAGTCGGTCAAGGCGAAGACGGCTTAGCGAAACCCCCAAAGGTACGGACGGCGTTGGAGAAAGATGCAAAAGTAGGGTAGTACCTTATGTCACATTAAATCCACGTCGATTTTCACCTTGCACAAAATCACTTCTACAGGGAAATATGTAAATCGATATTTGTTTTTTCATCGAAAGGCCACAATGCACCATCTCTCATCTCAGAACGGTAAAATATGACGCAGAACACCCGATAAATTTACAGCAGAAGATAGAAGGACTGGCCCACGGAGAGATCCGACGATTATTTGGTCAGGACGGAGACGTCTTGTCTTATGGAAGCCCCCAAAGGTACCCTGGAGTCCTTCGAGGAAACTGCAAATGCGGTACGTACGATGCAACGAAGGTGCCGAGAGAGCTCGAAGCTTGCGCTCAGACCGAGTTCGACCGAAATTTGAGTATAAGCAAGTGTATATGGAGCATCGACTTGGGGAGAAGCGGCGGGAGGGTGTTGAAACGTCTGTCGGGAAAATTGGTAATCATAGACCACCGTGAGCGGCATTAAAGTTCGACGGGTGGGTACAGGCGGTGCGGGGGATCTTCAAAGAGGTGCACTTAGATAATGCCCGGCCCCGGGGTGCCTGCCCCCTCTCCCCCCGGCCCCTCCAACCCGGCCGCTCCTTGCTCTGTCGCTCTATCATCCTTTCCTCTTCATCCCCCTGGTGCCGTCAGCTCTTCGGCTCACCAAACCGGCCCCCCTGCCCCCTCTGATATCGCTGGGGAGACGGGTGGGGGGCTTTGATGAAGGCTCCGCGAATTTGCTTGAGTAAAGGGTAATCCTATCACACGCTACGGCTATGAGATCTTCCGCATTCGGAGATGAGGCCGCGTCGTCTTTACTTCCATCGAAGTTGACAAAATGGGGACAACATTTTACATACACCTTTCCTCGGCGAGTGAAGAAAAGTGAATGATGTACGGCAGTCTGGTATGCGGACATTTTTTTCAGTTTGTGAAGTGTCTAAGACTTTTGAATTATCATCAAGTCGAGCATTGGATGTTTCTTGGCTGATACCAAAAGTCTTGATACCAAAAGATGATGAATGACCTTACAATTACAATTTGATTGACCTATCGGCATTCCTGAAAAATCGCCGATAACGCACAGCGAAGAATTGGTAAACAATTGGAAACAAAGCACCACTCAAGAGAATTGGAATTCGCGATGTGACGCTTAATTGAAGTTGACGCGACTTAAGATTGTTAATTCCACGCGGCGAAGGGACGCGATTCGCGGCGTCTGTGGCGCCTTTTGGCCAGAGGCACTTTTTGACCGCTCAGTGTATTAGCAAGTAGTCGAGGAAAGTCGAAACCGAGAAAGCATTTATTTAAGGTGGGGATCAGCGCGCTCGGTGCGGTGAGAGCCGCAGCCAGGGAGAGACTCCGTCGAAGATTACCGGCGCAGAAGCGTGGAAGCAAAGGAACGACGGAACCCCGAGTTCTAGCGAGCTACGACGACGACGCTGCCGACGACGACGAGGAGGAGGTTTCTCGCGAGCGATTCGGCGAGCTCTGCCGCCGGGAGGAACCGGCGAACCGGAGGACTTCTTAATGAGATTAGGTGTCCCGGCGACAAACACTCTCTGGCTTGATTTACATTTTATACATTTTTAAGCGGTCTTACCGCACCGTAGCCCAGCCCACCGTTTCCACCGTCTCGTCTGCGACGCCTTAATCTCAAGTCGAAATTCTCAAGAATAAGCGGCGGAGACAAGAAAATCTCTTGTCCGGAATTACGCGATTACCACATCGTTGCAAAACGTTATGATCGAGTGAGTTACGGAGCGGTGAAACAGCAGTGGAAATTTGCGTCTAAGAATCAAGAATTGCGACTATCTACAAGTTGTCAGGAAGCAAGTAGCGAGAAATAAGCTTTGCCCCCAAATGTCAAGTTTTGGCCCTAAGATTTTATTTTCTGATCGACACGTTAAGACCGAAACGTTAGAAAAATTGGGCACAACATTTTTGTTGCTCTACTCATGTCCTGACACTTTGGAAACATGTAGCTAAGTTTCACTTTGACTACAAAGACAGCTAGTTTAATAAAAGGTCCCAGAACGTATTCTTACCTCATCGAGAGGACATCCAGCCGAAACGAGAAGCGCGTGACTGTGAAGCAACAAGAGCCTGAGCAGCTTATCTCGTACTTCAGCAGCCGGACTAGGCGGCGGAGGTCTCGATCTGTAAACCTGGATCTTCAGGGTAGCTACGGTGGTCAGTTCCGCCAGAATGTCACCAACCGTTCGCAACGGCTCGTCGGCCACCTTCTCCATTGGTAGTGGCTTCCAATTCCGTATGACGATGCTCCCTCTCGCGCTGGGTATCAGATCCGTCTGGTAACCCAGACGAACGAGTGCTTCGCCCACTAAATCCTAAAATACAAACAAAACCAAGAGGTCCATTCAATATTGTTCATTCTTTGGTTTCTCTATGATCAATCAACATGAGCGATGAGGAAACAAAGTTTTGCTAGTCATTATCTTACCTGAAAGGGAATCGCCGCTGGAATGATGACGTAGGTGTCAATCTCCACATGAGGACTTCGCCATTTTTCTCGCGCGATGCTCAGCCGACTCTCGACGATACTGTGAATAGCCTCAACGACACAGTGAACGGGAACTGGACTCTTGCCTGCAACAAGAAATCAAGAAAACGATCATGTTTATGGGATATTAGGTAAAGATACAAAAAATGAAAAGTTAGAATGATCCCTCTTTCATCATCGAGTCAGATGTCTAAAATCCATTGCTCAATGCAGTCGAGTCCTCGCCGCGGGTGGCGCATTCGAAGCATCCAAGGCACGCGAGGGATGATTCCGCGAAAGTGGCAGGGTGTAAAGGGGTGAGCGGGGGAGGGGCGGAAGCTACTAACGGGCATAACCCTCGTGCTAAGCGTATGCAGATCCACTCGTCCGTCCCGCGCCAAGAGGTTCCGAGACAATGGGAACCGTGCGCCGCGCACAATGGCCCCGATCCTTGTTTAACCCTGACTTAAGTCCCGCGAGTCTATATCCCACTCCGGGACTCCCTAATCCCAGACCTCTCGTCGCAATAGCTGAACAAACTCCGACGTCTGAACGGCCTCGGTGGGCGCGCGCTCTTCCTGCGTTCACCAGGAGAACCGAACAGCCGACCGGAGAAAGAAGAGATTTCTCATCGTGAAGCGCGCGAACCGTATTACGACGATTTTGTGACGTACAGAGACAAGCGCCAGATACGCCAAAAGCGCCGTATCCAAGTGCAAGCGACTTGGGCCGATAGGAATCAAAATCCTCAACCCCACAACCCGCAACCGGTGGAAGTTGTCTTCCCGCCTCTCGGCGCCTGACTCTTGCCGAGGGTGTGAGTGGGATTTGCCGGTTCCCGAGCGATCGTACTCGCGAGCAGCTTCTACGTAGCGCGTATTCATACGTCTGTCAAAAGACGAGTGGAGAACGCAAGTGGCTCTCGTAAATCCGAAATCGTCTTACGCATGCGGCATGAGGCTGGATTACAAGCGAATAAAGCAAGTAAGACCGATGTTTCCCTCGTCTTAGGAGAATTGGAAATTTCCATTACAAGGTTGCAATAAACATCAATCGTGGGAGGACTGATCGTTATCTGTTACGTCCTGGAAAAATACTTGAGTCTTATGTCCTACGTATGTCTAAAAGTACAAGATTTCGTATAATATAGTTATCGCGTGATAACTATATCACGAGACGACGTATACTAAATGGTTATCAACGAGATACCCACTCTATGAACTATAGCCCAATGGATACATTAAAATAGAACAATCATATTCAAGAAACTTCTATCCACTGCTCTCAGAATCAAGACAAGACTATTAAAGCGTAATAATAATAAATTCATGTCTTCGGATGACCGCTCGCGTAATCCTGCCATAAATTTATCCTTTGATAAAGGACGCGAAAGGTTTGCTTCCTTCGCTCGACAGTGGCCGAGACACTAACGCAGCTTTTCCCTGATCCTCAGCCTCACCACCGTGCCGGTTGATACACGTAGATACATATATAAATACATACATACATATAACTCCACGGCAGCGGCCGACAACCTGGACGTTCGAACTAAATACGCTGATGGCCAACAAAGGATTTACGTCGGGCCACGATATTAGGTATTAATGCCTGAACTTCCCCAGCGAGAGGTGGAGGAAAGCTCGGACTTCATAGAGCGAACCAGCGCGGCTCGAAACGTTGCCCAGGTTGCGCCCGTAGGATCCGGTTCACGGTGGCTCGAGTGTAAGACGGGTTGCTGCAGAATTAAGGGGGGCCCCCACGAAGAGCGGTCTCCTTCGGCCTCCGACGTCGTAGCCTCTGCTCTCCTCTTACCCGAAGCCGCCGAAGCCGGCGCTGCTGACCGGTGGCTACCTTAATCCAGGGACGTATAGTTTTCATTAAGAGGCGGGCCATCGGCGTCTTTGTGCCGGGATCAGCTGGCAACGCCGGGCTCACTACCCACCCCCACGTCACCCCTTTTCCCGCCCTGACGCCACCTCCTTCGGAACCACTGGGTTTAGACTTCAGACCTCTTGCTCCACTCCCCGTGCGCTTTATACCTATTCCTGGCTTTATCACGTGCGATCCACGATCCCTCATCTTAGTCGCCGCGTTACCGAGTCTGTTTATGACTGGTTACCGGAGAGCTGAGAGCAACTCGCCTACCAACAACTGGTTAATTTCTGACGAACAAAATGACTAAAATAGTTATTTTTCCGGAATTTCGTCAAGCCGAAGTTTCCTTTGACTACAGCTTTGCAGTTGGTCAATTAACATAACCCAATTAACACGAAAAATCGCGAGACCCTGAAAGAGCTCCAAGAGCAAAAGTATCAGAAGTATTAAGACAAGAATGAGGCAAAGACATTTCTCATTTCGCGGACTGCGGGTCAGAGAGAACCGAGCGCCCGTATCAGACTTCCGTTATCTTCCGCGCGCCCGGGAGACTCGACACCGCGACTCGGCCGTGTGCCTGTGACGGAAACGCCGCGCGGAAGCGTCAGAACCGCCTTTTCGTCTTTGACAGTGCACGTCGAAAGATAAGCCTCCTCGGTTGAGAGCTCGAAAAGTGAAAAGCGAAAGAGAGCGCCCAACGTCAGTGGGCAACCCTTGAAGACGTAAAATCCTGACTACCCGTCCACCCTCCCCCCTCATGCCGCCCCTTTCCGCAGCGTCGCTTCTGGATAGCGAGCAACCCCTCAGCCCCTCGTTCCCCTGCTCTCCTCTTTTTCTTCGTTCTGCGTCGTTGACATTTTCCGTCCTTTACTTCCGTCTCATTTCGGCTCATCGTTTTCACCCCTCCGCCCCTCGTCCACCCACCCTTTTTTATTTCTTCTTCTTTTTTCCACGTCTGTATCTCGTGTCGCCTCTTTCACCGCCGCCAAAATAAACACATTTACTCGTCTCAATCCTGTATCTCTCATTCCACCCTCGCGTCTCACGCCGATCGAACCCTCCGACGATATACAACATAAGTACCCTGAAATCATTCGCCCCCCGGAGCTTGCGATTCTACGCGCGCGGAAGAGTGAAAACTTATTCTCCGCATTCAAACGCGAGTTTAACCGAGCGCGAAGCCGAAATACTTCGGGCTCAGGGAGCACTCGATAAATTAGCGAAGCGAGATTCGGAGCTGCGGTGTCGCGCGCGGGCTGTGCGCGGTTCGGTGATGATACAAGATAAAAAGTTCGAGCATATTTTTCGACACCGCAGACTCTCCCCGCGAGTCCCGTTCCGCTTTCCACTGCGCCACTCTGGGATCACGTCTTAATGGCTGAGAGATATATAGAGAAACGACTGAGAGTGAGATAATTTCCACGAGAATACCTTCCCCTCTGATTCACCTTCTCGCCCTCTTGGAGACGCGAAGACGAAGGAGTGATATAACGGAACATTCTCTAACCAGTAAGTTTGAATTGAAAAACGAATTTTCTTCGTTCACTCGCAATCACATTTTCTGAGATTATAACTTGTCAAGCTGCGTTCTCGCAGCTCTCAATATCAATTTCTCAGTTGTCGATATTGAATCTAATGGTTTTTAAAGTTTGTTCTAACTATCGATGTAGTCGCGTATGAATAGTTGTCACACAGTTGCCAGAACTACGACGATTTCTCCGAGTGTATAATTATACCGCGCGGTATGTTACAATGTGGCGCTTGTATATTGTGGTATTCACACAATGTGGAGCTTGCAGCGCGCTGCAGTTGTCGACAGCGTTATCGTTATCTCGATCCGGTCGTTTTGGCTTTGCGTATTCGTATATATGTACGGTTACTCTAAGTATATAATACCGCAGAGCAACGACAACGACGCCGACGACGACGACGACATTGAGGGACTACGACCAGAAGTGACGAGGACTTGGAATGTAGACGAAGTAGCACGAGGGATTATTTATAGGTCCTAAGGTTTCACTCCTAGGGTTCTTCTTGATGACTCTCGGTAATCCAAGACTATAGGCTGGTATCTTGCTGAACTTAAATACATTTCCATGAATTCTGTTAAGCTGAGGTGTCCAAGAAATTGTCACCCAAAACTATATTGATGTTTCAGAACACAAACAAGAGGCAAAAATCTTTTCCATATGAAAAAGAATTTTTATATGAACAAAATATTTCGCCAACAGAAGGCGAAGATAAATACGAACACTGTGTTTGAATGAATCACAAAAATTATATTAAATCTAACGCGTCGTTGGAAAAGCCGTTCGAGCGTGCTATTAACTCATTTCCGTTGAGCGCAACTTATCCTAAGCGCTCGGTGAGACCGAGGGAGAGAAGGAAAGTGTGGGCGTTTTAGTATCTGAGGCTGATCCGGCGGATGTCGGCCTTCGCAGATAAGGGTCCAACTCTTTCGAAGACTTTATCTGCGAGCCCGGCGAACGCACCGCCCGACTCCGCGCGACTCACGCTCGCGATCGTGGCACGCTGCACGAACCAGCAGCGAAATCGCGCTGCTTTCGTATTACAGTCTGAATCCCCTTTGCGCAGTCGTACTTTCCTCTCGTTAACGAGCGCCAGATATCGCGCCAAAGCTGAGAGACTCGCGTCACGATTTACTATTTTAAATATGACGGAGTGAATAATGTTTTCCTGAGCGACTACATTTATTGATTTCAATATTAAAAGAATTGTCTTGCATCTATTTAATTTCTATACCTTTAGGATATTGTGGTTTTTATTGAAACTATTATTATTCGGATAACCGAAATCGCAGATGCAGTGCATTTCTATATCTGAAACTTAATTTTTCTAAAAAAATAGATAAATTGTTATTACACAGAACTAATTTTTTGCACCGCCATACGACGTATTTAACAGCCGGTATATGTAAACGATAGCGTGATCCTGTCGATGGTTTCGTTAAAGAAAAACTAGCTAAAGCTAACTCTCCGGGATTTGGAAGGTTTCGTTGCGTGGCCGGTGATCTTATAAGCCCCAGAAGGTTATCTCATTATATCTTATCTAGTGCTTTCGCCAACCCCCCCAAGGCGAGGCACGCGCTCTCACGCGTCTGTCGTAGCACACGAGCGGCGAAACACGAGTGAGAGAGCGCGAGAGGGATGTTGAGCCGAGAGCCAGCGGCTTAGAATGCACGCGAGGATAGTCTCGCGTTGCGACACGCGAGAATCGTTCTGATTCTTTTTTCTGAGATATATGTGTACATTAACACATCATTCCGACGACAGACAGACGGCACGACGACACAAGGGAAAATTGTTTTGTTGGGCCAATTTTTACTTTCGTTATATGGTGACAACCTAACTAATCTAACCTAAGGCTAATATTTTCCATCACAATACAAATATTGGCTAGCCCAAAAAAAAACACTTTTCGTACAAACAAAAAAATGTTAACTAGAATTGCCACCAGAATTTAATTGTAAATTCATAGATCGATAAGAATGAAAAAATAGTTTGATAAACACGAAGATTTTTCAGGATCAGACAGTTTTGACGTGCGCCTTCGCATCGCCGGTGCACTATAAAGTAGTAGGTATATGTCTGTGTCGGTCTCGCAGGAAGGGTTAAAACTTGGCCTAAGACGCTTAGGGCGTAAGCTCTTATACAAGGTGGAGAATAAGACAAGAGAGAAGGTCCCGACGAGGCGCGCGTGAACGAGCTTGCGCGGCAGCTGTATCACGTGTCATATACACTGTAACAATGTGTACTGCGCCCCAATACACAGGGTTACGGAATATTCACATCTGCCGCTTAGCGGAGACCGGGGGCATTCGGCACATTTTTCGCAATTTTATTTCTCGTTCCACGACGGAAATCTTGGAGAATTCATTGTTGGGTCACATTCATAGATACAGATATAGTTTTTTTTCTGCACGTATGACGAAGTTCTTTTAATATATTGTCATGAAAGGTTTCTGTTTCGTATTCGTGTTGTTCATTTGCAACGGATACAACAATATTTAATCTATTACAGAGAAGTATCACCAAACGCAACACCTGTGTCAGCTGACCCCGGTCTGTCCTGGTTCGAACCTTGGCAGTAAACTTATACTTCAAAATACGTCTTGTGGGATCTGTCCGCACGTATGCGGAATCTGTGTGCAGACGCCGGAGAAAACTGGAGAGGCGAGAAAGTGAGACATAGGAAACGGGGCTGGAAGCGGCGTAGCTGGAATACAATGTATGTGTCGTGTGCGTGCATATTGTGTGTGAGCGCGAGAGGGCGGAAAGCCTCGGTACCGTATAGCCTGGGCGTTCTTCGCGGGTCCCAGGCGCCTATGCGTGTTCAGAGATTAAAATTACTTTGCTAAACTGCTGAAAAGGGACGAGACGTGCCGAGGAGGAGAAGGGTTATTGCTGCGCAAAGGTGGCGTTGCTGGTCCTCGTCCTCGTGGACTCGCGGTGGAAAGAGAAGCGTCTCGTAAATTTCTCGGCTAAGGAGCTTAATTCGGGATTTTCGGTAACGAGTTATTGCCGCCGAAGCGCACCGAGAGGGGATCGTCAACTCATTGACGGAACTCGATTTGGCATCAATCTGCAGTGAATTTTCGTGCACATATTAAAAAAATATATATAAAAAATTACTTTGACTTGTGCTTTGTCATGTAACGAAATCTTTAGCTTAATTTTTTCAGCCAAAAAATGATCAATTACACTTGATTTATTACTTTCTTCGTTATTTCGATACAACTGCCTAAAGTGGAATAAAAATGCTATTAGTTGTATTCTCAACAGGCCGATTTATAATCTGCACGGAAGCGAAGAGCGATAGCCGATCCTTCCGGTGCTGCTTCTGTCTTTATCTTCTCTCTCCGCCGTGACGTAGTAATCCCAAGGGCGACTCCCGGTGCGCAAGACTGGACTGCGCGTTAGCCTTAGCTCTTGAGTCGCTAGGGTTTGTGTACGCATACCCACACATCTATACATATGTAGTACACAGACGCACACGACTATCGCCCTGGAATCGTACAGCCCTCGGCAGCATGTGAAATCTTACGTAAAGCGCGAGCGCTTACCAAGCCAAGACGCATAATCCATTTGGGATTTCGGTGTAGCTGACCCTTAGAAAAATACGACAATGAAAGATGATGTTTTACTGTCATTGCATCGTTTTGACTTTACTAAAAAAGCTGCTGCTACAATTTACTTATTGATTCGAATATCTATTTTTTATGCTTATATATATTTATATTTTTATAAGAGCGCAGCAGCGCAAAAGTATCTCGGGCACGCGCGCCAGCGCGTGTGTTAGCCTAGTAATATTAAATGAATGATTTTTATAACATTACATTAATGGTTTTTTTTTAACACAGACGGTAAAAGCAATTTTATTTATCAAGTTCACACATTTTTGTAACCAATCGTTGCGAGGTGTCTGTCGAGGTTATTTTGAGGTTTTGGCAACGTCTCGACCGCAGAGGTAAGACTGTAGTAATCTTAGAGGCTGATTCCATCAGTAGGCAAGAAAAGGGGTTGGAGGGCCGCGTTGGAGGCTGGAAGGATAGCCACACGAAGAGAGACGAGGATCTTCAAGAGAGGGTTTTGCACGGAGAGAGCAGTTCGTGGCTGTTCGGTGGGCGAGCGGAGCTTGTGCTCCTTGGCCCCGCGGGTACCGCCGGTAGCGCACCGAGCGGGCGGAGGGTTAAAGGGCTCCTTAGCGGAGATCTTAGGCAAATCCAGCGTGAAATCGCATCAGAGCATCCCTCTTACGAAAACCACCACTTACTCGTACCACATCGGGATATCTGCTCGTGTCCCCCAACCGCCCCCTTGCGTCGCTTCGCTGTATTCTTGACGTCGCCTCCGTACCACTCAGAGTCATGGAATGTCTATTTAAAGATATTTTTTAATAGTCTGTTTATTATACAGACATTAAAAAAATAACTCGTTATTCAGAAAATGACACAAATAAAAAATAAAAAATTTGTCTACGATCAAACAAACGTCATAAAAGCCAACGATTCCACGATACTCCAAATCCACGAAACAGCGAATTAGATTAGAGGCGCGTTGCGAGGTTCTAAAGTTGAGGCAGCGGTGGACTAATCGTCGTCACCTCGGGAAGTTCTGTAATCCGCTCGTGTCTCCCGGCCGAAAGCGTCACACACAGCGTCGCGGCTTATCTGGATTTTTGGTACGAGGCGCGAAGCCAGCAGCAGAAGCAGCAGCAGCGCCGGCAAAGCGTCGAGAAAGTACGAAGCAGCTTTTGACGATCCGACGCCCGTAAGTCGACAATTACTCAAAGCAAGCGTCCGCCGCCGCTGCTGCTTCTGCTTCTGCTCGCTGGTTTGGTATCTTATCCCCTTTCTCCACGCCTGTGGTTAGCCCACTCGCTCTGGTGTCCCTCTCCCTCTCTCTCTCTCTGTCTCGGTTAGGTGGTTGCCTCTTAATCAAAACACGAGAAAAGACATTAAAACCCGTGCTCTGCGGTTGCAAGTCAGTCTCGTCTCTCTCTCCCACTTTCTGCCTGTCCCCTCTCTCTTTCTCTCTCTCGTATCTCGACTCGAAATAGAGTACCAGTCAACCGGGAGATAAGACTCCCCCTTGGCACTTCACGCGGTCCTCCTCTTCCCTCGTTTCTTCTTTTTTCCTCAGCCTCATCTCCAACTGCCTATCTTTTGCGCTTTCTCTCGTGCACTTCGCTTACGTTTCTTTTATCAATGCTGCGTATAATATAAGAATAACGTTATTGCCTCACCAGTGGTGAACCGAATACGGCACGGAGCGATCGGGTATTGAACTTGAATGGTCATTCATTTTTTTTTGTTTCGTCTTCTTGAAGAGAGTTCGGCGTTCTTCTTTAACTCGGATTATTAGGATTTAAATGAAAATTATTTCAGAGCTTTATGCTGAACATTTGAAAAACGAGATCACAGTCCCTTCTTTGGAGCACACGACACTTTTTCTCGATTTTGATAAAAACAGCCACATTAATTTGCAGGCGATAAGGATAAGAAAACGCTAATTACTACCATAGGTTTTTTGTATGTCATTTCTTGCTCATCGTTCAAGAATGAATATAGGAAAGTTCAACAGGTTTTCACTGCACTTGTTACCAAAAATAGGAGGCGGAAATGTCGCGTGGGATTCAACACATAAATACGCGTGTTTTTTATTTAGATTTCAATTATAGCATCCAAGAAGGCGAATGTTTCGTTTACCGGAACAAAACTTTGAACTCTACGCGCAGATTCATCACAGCAAGCAGGAGATGAGCAACTGGGAGCGATTCGATCTTGCGACTTGGCGGCCTCCGCCTTGGCCCGTTCGAGAGCTAGATCTCTCAATACTTGCACATCGGGTGAATACATAATATGTAATCCTCGGGGTATGCGGACTCGACGTCTTAGGCTAATCTTGTTAGCAGTCTTAAGCCTTCGGCTGACCCTCTCCTCCGTGTGCGTACTAACACTGAGTTTCGCCTACGGCTCAGGTTAGTGGTATACGCGTGCGCATACTCCAACAGCCATATAGGACTGCGCTAGTATGCATAGCGACCAGACTTTTAATCTCCTAACACGCTAGACGCTCGCCCCGTGATTTTGCATAAGAAAGAAATAGGATTGCGCCTCGCCAACTATCTACCTTCCTCTCTTTCTTAGTCCCTCGAGTTTCTTCTCTCTTTCGCAGGGACCCGATTCACCCCGGCCAGCTATCTAACGGCGCTTCCACAAAATCATTACGCTAAAAACAGATGATTTCAAGTCTCCTGACTTTCCACGAACGGTGTTATTTTTCTGCGAAGCTCAGAAACGTAACAGAAACGATACTGAGAAAACGTAAGTGCTGACTTAGTTTTAGGTATTGAAGAAGAAGACAAGTTTCAGTATGACTCAGGTAAAATTTTTAACGAACCATCCACAAACATCGCTTTAATTGAAAACATTGCAGTTAAAAACGTATGGCAGCTGGGTCAGTCCCAGACATTCGGCGAAAAATGTCAAGATTAACAAAATTGTATTAGTGTTTTAATTGCTAAATGTAACGAATATAGGAATTCAAAAGTGAAGACAACTTTTTTCAGAATATTAAACATATCAGACGCTGGAATGTATGCAAATTCCAGCTTTTTCTTTTATTTGAAATGAAAAAAAAACTCACTATTTCGCATTACATTTGCAATGTAATACAAAATGTACATTCGCATGAGGGCAGAGTAATGATGGCACAGCGAGAGAACTGTATATCTGTCTCTCTGTATGCACGCCGCACACCCGGATACGTGTTCGCACACGAATGTGAGTTAATGCTACTCTCACAGCGACGCCACCTTCGAGGATTATCCTCCGGGGATATTTTTGATCGTGCAATAATCCCTAATACGATTTACACAGCTCGTGTGCTTGCGCGCAGGGCAGCCAGCGAGTGAACGCTGATACTGTAGTCCGCGGCTCTCGCGCGGCCGAATCTTTTCGATCTCTGGCAGCCAGTGCGATATAGCTCGTTGGATGGAGGGAGGAGGAGGGAGGAGGAGGGATTCAACGCGGCTCTTCCTATTTTTCGTGTCTGTTCTCTGTCCGTTTTATCTGATTTTCTACACGGAGTGAAAAAAATAAGGGATTATACGTCGCTACATGTATCCGCACTGGTTGCGGCCAAGAGTTTGCCTATTTTTATTCTGCATATCGTTTTTTTGCCTTTCGTTTTTTTTTTTCTATATTTTTCACTTTGTCGCTTCGACTCCACGTGGAAAAAAACTTTCTACTGTTCTTCAGTTTTCTCGCGAATCCTATTAATACAATAGCCATCGCCGATGCATACTTCCAAAGTTGATACAACGCCCATCTGACCAATGGGCATATCTACCTTGAAATTCAAACCCTTCAACGTTATTCGGGAAAAAGGTTTCCCGGCGTCCGCGCCCACGTAGGTTCACCGAAAACTTTTTATCCCACGGTTTTGGATGAAAAATTAGTTTAGCCCCGCTGAAGCTCCATCTACAAATGGACGGTTTCTCATTAGAACAAAAAAAGCGCACGCGAATAGACGAAATAACATTTTTAAATGCGTATTTTTTTCATGTTTTCGTCGCCGCGGGAGAGGATTTTTTTGGAAAAATGGTGCAACGTTCTATTCGCGGGACGCAGTATTATCCTCGTCGCGACGATGGATAATCTCACACATGGCTACGTTTTTAACCAAATTACAGGGATTATTTTTTGGAAGAAACATTTTCCTCGCGGATCCGGTATCGTGTACCGTATTTCACTAATATCCTTCTAATCCTTGAAAGCCCAGACAATAATTAAATATTAAATATCTGGTGCAGTTCATGTTGATACTTTTTTTTAATCAACATGCGGCGTTTTCTTATTAACGAGCGTTAACACATTTTCAGCAAAACTGTTGCCACGTCGCGACCAAAACCGCACGCAGAAGGGTGACACACGAGTCTGCAACAAATTAATCTCCCTCGTTCTCAATGAACGTGCAAAAAAAGACACATTCAAGAGATTGAATGAAAGCGCGCTGCATTTGCGCGGGCGATTAGCCCTCATGATGACGAGTGCGTCATGCAAAAACCAAGCGCAGCAGCCGCGGCTCTTGACTCTATCTATCTCATTGATAGTAATACACTAGCGGTGTAGTATATATTATACGAATGGCCTCGGCGGTTGTTAAGCCGAGTTGATGGCTTCACCCCATAACATATAGTAAATCCGGCCGCAGAGAGCGCGGTCCTCGAACTCTTCGGTGGATGTCCGGGTATCGACACTCTGCGTGATCCGCCCCCCCCCCCCCTCCCACCCTCCCACTCTGCCTCTCTACCCTCTCCACTGTTCCCCTACCCCCTTGCACTCGTTATGTTTTCGATGTGAATATGTCTCACACGCACTAAATAACCAGACCTCCAACCCCCACCCCAGCTCGACGTTTGACTCTTGGTTTGAAGACCGCAGATAAAGATAAGCCCAAGCGCATCGGGGGGCTTCTTCATGGTCTTCTTCTTCTCTTTCTACAACTGATTCGGCTCGAGCTTCCAGCAGCAGCTAAAGATTAAGAGCGCGCGGTTAGCGCTGACCCGTGAAGATATCTATAACGTAAATGCCTCCCTCCCCCATCTGCCATATGCATGCCTCCCGAGCTATTTTATCAACCCCCCAGCGTGCATGCTAGCTGAGCTCTGGTGATCTGACGCTGCTTGGACGAAGGAATCTGGTGATTACTACTACATTCGGTTTTACCAAGAATAATTGTCTAAATAGTGACAGCTGCAATCTTATTGTTTCACAGGCCTAATAATTAAAGGGCATCTCACAGATGTGTTACGAATATCGCCTGACAGTTAAAATGAACTGTGTTCACTGCACCGAATTTAGTAATTATTACCAGATTTGCATGTGCGAATAGAAACTGCAACAGAGTTCGACCTACGTGGGTGATCCTGTTTGTTGTCCGCATGAAATTTCGGATTTGCCTCCCTCGGTCGTGTTGCTCCATCTCTTTTTTCAGTTACTCTGTTTATCTCTGTTATTGGTTAAGCGCAATGAGTGCACTTCGGTCGTTGAGCGCCTTTGCATTCCGAGCGACACCGAGAAAATTATAATCAAGTTCAGTGACACACGCTCGTAATTCTGTTCGTCGCTGTCGGACAGCCGTTGCCTCGCATAAGCCGCTCGCGCGGACAGCGGACGTCGAGTCGTGAAGATGGCTCGCACCCATTTTTTTTCTCTCGTGAGCAATTGTTACGAGATTGCTTCGCGGAATGATTAGCGCATGATGAATCGAGTATCGCCGAGCATTGAGAAGGAATGCGACGATACCGCGTAAAATAATAATTGTTTGTTTGGGTTTAACGAAGAGCGGGGACTGATTAGTGACGCCTGGATCGATGGATCAACCTCCACTCTGCCAATTGATCAATTACATTCGGGATCAGCTTTCGTTCGATTTTATAGACGTTTGACTTTGAGTTTCAAATGAGTTTTCGATAAGCAAGTTATTGATTAACCGAGCCAATGCATTGCTGAACGTATTTTGTCGTGGTAACCAATAACTTAGTGGGTGTACCCGATCGTTTCATTGGTCCAACCAATTAAACTAGCGCCTATTTAACCAAGCCCTTTTTCCGTGCACCGCAGACCCCACCGTTTCGACGAACCCATCTGTTATACCAAATTATATGTAGTGTGCAGTGGAATGGAAAACCGAAGGCCCCTACCTCGTTGTATGTTACACGTTGTGCTTAGTTTTAGTTTTGACCATATCGTTCTCTATACGTATACGCATCGCACTTTAGTCCAACGAAGAAACATTGGCCGGAGTCGAAAAAAATAGCGGGCGGAGTGAAACGGACGCGTACGCGACAGGGATGAGTAAAAGCGAAAGACAGGTCGATGGATTGAGTGAACCGCGCGCACCGCGCGTCGAACTATGCTTTAATCCGTGAGCCAAAAATCAATAGTCCTCTCCCCCTCGCCCCTCGTCTGTCGCGCGGGTCCCGAGAGAGCGAGCGAGAGATCGTTTGGCAAAGCCTCCCCCAGGATAAGCTCGGGGCCCCGGGATATAGTTAAATAAATCCTGGATCAACGGATAAGCCGCTTTTTTATATAATTTTTTTCCTGCCTCCTTCAAAATCTCCCCCTCGCGAGTTCTGGCACCCCCCGAATCCGTCGGTCCTTCGTGGGTACATAACGCAGGACCTGGAGCAACGTCGCGGCTTCGATTCTCGCCCCCCCCCCCCCCCCACCGACCTCTCTCTGCTTCTTCTTCTTATCTTCTCGAACGAGGGTCCTCGACCCTCGGCGTGTCTCGTCACTGTCATCCAACGACTACACCCCTACTAGCTATCCCCGGCGCTTCACTGTTTTTACTATCGGTCGCGCAAACCCCCAGCCGGGATTATTTCGCGAGGTCGTAACTTATGAATTTTAACTCACAAGGTGTTTCAATGTTTTATCGACCTGACTGAAAAATATCGAGACACAACGTACGACACATTATATTATTTAAAAAAAAGATACCCCTTGAAATATGGTTTATTGACGTGAAGTCAATCTTTTTTCTTTCTGTATTTAGTGGCACAGCAAATATATTTCCACAGATAACGAAGAATCGAGTTTAATTTTTTTCAATAATATTTAATCAATAGGTTAATGTGTAGTGGCGGCAGATGTGAATTTATGAGCAAAATACATAATATTGAGTGGAGGTCAAATTTAATTGCATACGATAGTACCGCTCTTCCAATAATAAATATGCGGCGTATTCACCCGGAGTGAAATATTCTTAATACAATTTTTTATACTTTCGAACAATAATCATCGAATTGTGCCAAACAAAGAAAAAAATTCAGAAACATCATCGTGACGTCCGAGGTTTTAGCGGCGATACAAAAAATTCGATTCAAAATCCCCGAGGATTTGCGTCCCTGCCGATTCGAACTGGAATGCCCTACAGAGATATTGTCGACGGTCCATCCGCCGAAGTTCTTCAGCCCGAGATTAATAATTTAATCGAATATCCCAAATAACAAAGTTAAAACGGAATTAAAATTTGACAGTCGACCACTTATCAAGTTGACGATTAGCGAGATATTATTATAAATATTTAATTCTCGCTTTGTGCCACGGCACTGAATAATTTATTTCGATATCTCATTCCCGCCGCTGCGAAAAAGTAAAACAATTCACTTTTGTAACGGATTTTATAGTTTCCGCCGTGGAGCTTCTGAAAAAACTGGGATTTAAGCGACATTCGTCATTGATATAAAGATGAAAAGGGGTGAGCGAAGCCGCCGAGGATGGAGCTGTTGATACGGGCTGGTGCGCCTGGCCTTTCGGAATTACTAGGATCGAGTTATTAGGATCAAGTTCCTCTCCGCCCACTCTGACCGTCCGCCAACGCCATTTTCTTTTGCCTCTATTTTTTATTTCAGTTTTTGTTTTTTTTTTATTTTCTTCCGCGTGTGAATATAGATTGCTGAATGTATCGTCCGAGCATATATATAGGTGGGCAACTCTCTCGCTGTGTATAGGACCGATATAGCCCGCGCCATGGACTGAGCCACATACAATATTATACACAGGCACAAATGCGCTTCGCAAATCCGCACACGCATACAGACCGGGCGCTCGCGCATAAGTACGGCTATACGTATTTTAATCTCGGATTAATTCCGTAGCCGCCGCCGCGCCCGTTGCGTCCTCTCGCTCGCTCCCCCGCGCGCGCGCTACAACCGCTTCGAGGGATTAGGGATTGAGCCGAGATCCTGATTCTTTTGCGCAACACGATATAGGCTTAGCCGCGGGCGCGAGAGCTCAACTGAACGGGAGAAATCTCCGCGGAGGGGGACACACACGCCTATATCGTCGTAGTGTACCAAACTATACGATTCCGGCTCCTGTCCTGTCCATTGATCAGCTTTTTTTGTTTTTTTTTTTGTTTTTCTTTTTTTTTGGTCTTTTCCTCAGACTAACAAAACAGTATATCGGATGCGATCTGCTTTTTTTGGTTTGCATTAATCACAACGAGAACATTGGAATTGGAAATTACTGAACACCACTAAATATTTCGGGATTTATTGCTACATTAACGAATATCAGTAGAATTTTTGTTTCACTAAATTAGGGAATTAATTAGTCAATCAGCTGTCAAGATAGCTGCAAAGAAAATTTTGTACGTTATGCGAAACCTTAAGTTTAGTAAAAAAAAAAAAAAAAACTAAAATATTCAATATACTTTTTCGTTGAATGATGTTCATCTCACATAGGCATAACAAATTGCGTTCATAATGGAGATTTACCCTGTCCCAAAAGATCAAAAGCAGGATAATACAGATTGAGCATATATTAAAGGGAATTAAAAGCAGTCGCAAAGGTTTCTTTTGCGTAATATTGAAATAAAAAAAACGGCGAGACAGAAGTATGCTTTTTCTAATATAGAAAATGTTTCTTTAGTTTGATCTTTTTACTTTTTATAATTATTAAAACGAATTCCGTCTACTAAATAAGTACGTAATAATAGACAGATCCGGCCAAGGCTTAGTCAGAAAAAGTTATTATAGTAATGCAAAAAAATGAATACAGTTCATTGCTGCTCACTGCAAGGATATGATCATTCCATTTTGGTTAGGTATTAGTGGATGGAAGGAGGTAGACGAATCGTGTAAGCTCCTGGGCGATTTGGGCTTGATCCACGTATACCAGGACTCTTTGGCGGACTTCTAAGGATAAGCGAATCCTTGAGTCAGCAGGAAAGCATAAAAGGAGTCGACACAGGCTACCATCGCGCGCATAAACTCGCACGCGTGTATATCTATACGTTGCGTTCGGCAGGACCTTCGCGTGTGGAGGGGGCGACACGGGCTCAGGACTTTGGGATTTGGGTTGCTTTCGAGTGGTTTTTCGTATCAGGGACATAGTAGGCGGAGGGGTCCTCGCGACGCCTGTTGTGGGTGTCTGTAGCTCCGAAGCGCTCGGTGCGTGGCCCAACCTCCCTAAACTATCCGGAACGAGGGTTCCGATTCGTGGGCATGTTGAATGGAATAACTCGAGACGCCGGGCGAGAACCGACCTGGGTTACTGTTGAAACGTCATAGACGGTCACGCATCCTAGATTTCACCTTAGTTTAGGGGGTACCAGTATCAGGAACGTAGGAAGCGTGAGCAATATCGCGCAGGACTATTCCCCTTTATTGGCTCTGTCAAGGTCCTGAAGGATTTCCAGTCCTGTAAGGATACGAACGTCGCAGAGAAATTACTTCGTAAGACTTGTAAGAGTATATTCTGTAAATTCCTCTTTAGGTAAAGATTATAAAATCTGCAAATTATTTCTTATCTAGAAATTATCTAGATTTGTCTAATGGAACTAAAAATTATTCGTGTTTTGCATTGGTAGTGTCATGTTAAGACCGTGTAGGATTTTCGGTCTTGTAAACATATCTAAATTTTATGAATTTTGTTAGAGAACAAAAACACTTAAAAAGTCAAAAAATGTTTTGTAGTTTTTAGTTTGCAAGAATTCTCTACTCTTCGCAGTTGGCGGAATCCAAAAACAAGTCTAAGGTATGAATAAGAATAATGCAAAATACAAATTCAACAAATTTATTTTAAAAAAGTTGCAAGATCCTACAAGTGGCACGAAATATTATTCTCCCGTTTCACATTATCAGAAGACTCGGTCCGCAAACCAGTTGGCACGAAGCCACAATAATCTAACGAGTTCCGCCACCCCATGTTATTCTACGACCTACGACAAGCTGATCGTGAGCGAAGATTCCTGTTTGGTCCTTCGTCCTCATGCGCGCCTGGTATTTGGCCGTGCGTATATCCCCTCTAAATCGCCCAAGGCAGTGGAGTCGGATGCGCGCGCGCTTTAGCAAGCCTGATCCGGGAATCCACTAGGACGACTATAAAACGAAACGACCCGCCGTTGAGTGTAGCAGCCAGGAACCGTTCATTCGCATTGGTTCGTCGCGCCCGCGAACCGTGAATCGTGACACCGGCTGTGGGGGGTGGTTTAGGGATAAGCCCGGATGCCAGGGGTTAGAACGAACCCCCATGGGAATGTGGGTAAGGCTACCGTGTGACCTCTCCGTCGCAGGAGAACAGAATCGGCCCGGGTAGACAGGAGCCGGTACTACGAAAGCGTCGCGCAACCCCCTACACCGGAAGCACCGAAAACCCATGTCCCAAGAATGCATCAAACACTCCCTAACGCACGAAGCCCCGAAGCACCCAACCAGTACCGGTACGCCACTTCTCTGCTCTTCGTTGCCTGTTACAAGCGGGGCGAAAAGGAAAAGGATTCCTCTCGTCGGATCCGGGGAAAGAGACCCCCAAGTGGGAATCACAGGACCGGAGGTCGCCCAACCGACCGAGGGTTGTTTACCCCGAAACTAGGAGAACATACGACATTTAGCGCTGGTTCATATGACTACGAGACACAAACTTCCCGCACAATTCCCATCGTCCTGTACGTTTGACGGAAGACGCAAAAAGTGAGACAGAATCCATATTAAGAATGACTTAATAATTGTTTATCGGCTTTCAAGTTATTGATCGTAGACCTATAAAGTATTTTTCACGTTAAAGTGAATAGCCTTCACTTTTTTCTCCTTCGAATCACCCGAAACGTAACCCGACGGGAAATCGAAGTTTCATATGACTATGAGAGTCTTCAAAGTCCTCTTGTCGTCTTCGACCAACTCAGTTACCCCACCTCCGTGTTCTCTTTTATTCCTGCGCATTTTTTTACGCTTCTCGTGCGTAAACAACTAGCAGGATAGCATGCGGCATGCGTGCGCCATCGGAGGGCGCGTCCCGTGGGACCCTGTTCCGGAATCCTGGGGGATCGACGCGAGCCGAGTGCGTGCGCGGTGCGTGCGCCGACGTCGGTCGTATACGGGCGCTAATGCCGTTTGGCTCCTGTTCTCCTAGTCGCCGGGGTCCTACAAAAGCCCTTATTTGGGTCACGGGGCATATTTCGCCGGTTCGGAACGAGCCGGTTCGAGGTGGCGAACCGGCCTTCCTGAGGCCAACCTGCTTCGCGCTCATGCTACCCTTGCCGCAAAAATAAGCCGGCAGGTATCGAACAAAGGACCTCATTTACATATTTCCGGCGAGTTGGGGTGGTTCGCCGCGCTGGATGTGCCACCGAGTGTCCGTAGTGACTAACCGAGACCACCGCTTGAACGGCGGCTCCCCCACCGCTCGGCGGCTTGGTCGCCCCCCACTCCGCCACCGCAGCTAGGATGGGATGACGTCGCGCCACCTGTTCAGGACATGGGCTCCTGGTAGCCGAGACGTCTGGTAGGCCTACAAATTATCAGGCAACGATCGATTGCCACTGGAGACCCTCGACACCGGCGGGTTCAATGGGCAAGGCCGTTCTCGGCTTCGAGAACGTGCAATGGTAATTTCTAGACATGAAAAAATTGCTAAAAATGTAAGATAAGTAATTTTCTGATATTTAAGTGACTAGGGGATTGATTAGTTGGTGAACACTTTTTCGAAGTGACATAAAAACCAGGACTGAATAGTTAATCTTTTCCCATTTTATTAATATACTAGCAATTATAACTATTATATAATATTGCATTTCAAAAACTGACTTCAAGTGAATGTGACTTGTGAGAATTTTTTTTGTGGTTTTTCTTCTGGGGTAAGACTAAAACCGTCAAAGTTGCGATACAGACAATGACACCCTGGAACACTATAGCACCACCATTCGCTCCTGCTCCTTCAGGCCTTATTACCGACCACAAGGAAATGCGGCCATCCTACGAATCCAGATGTTCTTCGGTGTTAGAGTCTTAATAGTCCGCGTGGAAAAATCCTAGTTGCGAAATTTACTGATGGTAAAATAGGGTAACCTGATCATCAAGGATGAGTAACTGACTTTCGTTTTTATCGTTTTTGATTCTCTATAATTAATACTCATGTGCATAGTATTGAAGTTCTCCCAATTAACTAATATCCTCGTATAATTATTATTATTTGCACATTGTGCTCTACTTAAAAATGACTATTCGATAACATGCGACCATGGGAACTTTTGTCATGGTTTAACTCGCGGGAATCCCTAAAACCCATCAAAGCTGCGATACAGACAATGATGTCCTGAAACACTATGGCACTCCCATTCGCTCCTGCTCCTTCAGGCCTTATTTCCGACCACTGAGAGACGTTGCCACCCTACGAATCCAGACATTCCTCTCTGTTACAAAGTCCTAATGGTCCTCATGGCAATAAACCTGGCTGGAAGCTCCGCTGAGGGTAAAAAAGGGTAGAAGCTGACCCTTGAGCATCAGGAAAACAGGACACGGTGCCAAGGACGTTGTAACTAGCGGCGCGCCGCGCTCGACAAAATGAGGCCGTCAGTGTATCGGGAATCCCGGTGTATCCTTCGGGAACCGACTTCCTTGGAAGCCGAAACTTCTCACGTAACAGGCAGTCAGCATTGTAACTAGGCGTTTGCCTGTTCGATATCCGGGATTCCTCCTCGTCGCAAGCGCGAAGAAAATCTCATCCTTCCAGTCGGCTCCTGCGAGCCTGATTGTCCCGAGCGCTCTTCATCCCAATTCTCCTCCGGGATAAGACAGAATCTCCGAGAAACGTCACGATTATCCCTCTTCCGAGTGTCTCGCTGATCTTACTCTTCGCTGAACTCCCTCGATTCACTTGTTTTTGACATTTTATTGAATCACCAGCCGTTTCAACACCCGGCGAGCTTAGCCACGAGGATCGCCGGGAGACACCCCAGCTTTTCCTACTTCCCGGCGACGCAACAGGCTTCCCGGGTTCATCTTTTACGGGGAAAATTCTCCCTCGGACGAAAGCGGGAAATTTCAGGAGTCCGTCCTACCGCGCCTCGGCTGTTATCCTGGGATCGTGGACTCCGGAAAGCCCCCGAAAAGATCCAACGCTACTTCAACGCGTTACGAGACTGCCATAGACTCTTGGGAGGATGTGATGAACCTACGCCAAGCTCAATCCCTCTTTTAAAAAGTTTATGAGTAACGGAAAGCATTGTTAGCAAACTATTTGAGCTGTGATTGTCTGGGACTCTCAGACCGAGTCCAAGTTCATTTGTCCTTGATAACTTTGACAGTTCTGTCAAATATCGTATTTTTTTTAAATTCACTAAAAAAAGGTTGATGACAATGTTTTCAGGGGTAGAATATGCGACTTGAGAACGATGGTATAGGTTAAAAGTCGATATTTTGAAAAAATAAATTTCGTGACCCCGATTTGGGCGGTTTTCGGCCCGACGGCCAGATCTACGATTTCTGACAAACTGTTCGGCCAAATTTTTTTTTTTCTTTTTTTTTTTTTTTAAGTAACTGAACAAGGGGTTTTCAGTTGCCATTTACCCTTTTAAAACTTTATAAGTGCGCAGCAGCGCAAAAGTATCTCGGGCACGCCAGCGCGTGTGATTAGCCTAGACTTCCCGTTCGAAAGATCAATACTAATATGTATTACGTTTCTGTTCTTGATCCAACAAGACCAGTGCATCCGAGAAAACGTCGCCATGGTCACCAGATGACTCCTAGAACATTTTCTCCACACACGCACGTAATTCCCAATTGTCATCAAAGCCGAAAATCACAAACCCCCACGATAATCCTAATCTCGATTCCGAAAAAAAAAACTGTCCGAGATGCGTGTGCTTCTTCCCTTTGCCTCGTCATTACCGAAGCACGCCCGCGATCCCCGTTTTTGCCCAGAACAGTCAGCGGGATCAGAGGGACAGAGGCAATGGCTCTATCGCATATCAGGACGAGATGTAAAGCTTCGCCCGGGGATGAGCCGCTTAGCCTCTAAACCTTGTGTGCTCTCGGCTCTCCCTATACCGCTTTCTATATATCTTTCCTTCCCCCTTCCTTCCCCCCCACCCTTCGTCGTTGCATCCTTCTCTCTCCCGCTCGATCCACCTCCACCCGTATTTCGCCCTTGCCCATTTCCTTTGTACCTAATACCCGAGACACACATACACACACTCACGATCACACTCACGAGCGTATATCGCGTAACTTGAATCGCGCGGTGAGTTAGCTGGCGAGAACGGGACGTGAGTATCGGGAAAGATAGCGCGAGTGAGGAAGATCGGGTGCGCTGCGCGCTACGTTCGGCTCCGGCGAGTGCTGCGGGACTACGTGCGGCCCTGCACGGGGATTATCCGGGCTCTGTAGTCGTGGGATTATCTGGAGGGAACGCCAGGAAGCGTTGCCCGTGTGTGCGTGTGTGTGTGTTAGCGTCCCGGAGTAGCCAAATCCTTTAGTGGCGGGCTCATCGTCGTTATAACCCCGCGGTCCTCCTCCTCCTCCTCCTCTTCCTCCTCGACACTCCGTGTATCCACGTGAGGTTGTGTGTTTCCATCTCGCAAGCCAACCTCTATGCAGGGGTCTGCGTGCAAAAAGCGCTTGTATTCGCGTGCGAGTATTTTTACCTTTGGGAAACTTTGCAAACGTGGATTATTGAGGGTGTAGAATTTGTACAGTAGATTCTTTCTAAATCGACGCTTCTGAGTGAATTGTTTCCACCTCAAATTTCCAGTCGCCAGTCCATTTTTTAAAATGTAACCTAACATCATGTTCCGGCACTAAAGAATCATGTGATCCTTTAGTGTCGGTTTCATGATTGTTACATCCCCACGATCGTCCTCCTCAGTCCTCAAAGTGAGTTCTCAATCCTACTGACGTTGTATATTTCAACCTCGCAATCCGACCTTTCTGCGGGGAAGGCAAACTGCAGGAGTGGCTGTGTGCAAAACTTACATCTATATGTCAGTGTTTTCACCTGCATCGAACGTACAGTCGACGGTTTCTAAATCGTCGCTATCTAAACCGTTATAGACTCGCGTTCTTCCTCCTCTTCGATCCTCTGTCTGTCCACGTGAGACTGTGTGTGCCAACCTCACAATCTCACCTGCCCTGGCAGCCGGTTCAAAACGCGCTTGCATTTGAATGTCAGTATTTTTATCTTTGAAAATTGCCGCACACGTGGACACTTCGTGGATTGTGCTCGTATACCTGAAGTACAGTGGGATCCCTCTAACTCGACACTCCCTTGAAGATTCTCTCGACAAAAACGCCCGAAGAAAATTCGACCACGTCTCTTTATTTTTTTATTCTCTTAACCTACAATCCAATGATTACAATAGCACAATAGTGGGGGAAAGGTTTGTGCGAGGGCCACATTTTGAATATGATGGAAGCCTAGTTGCTATGGCGATAAGTTAGAGAAAGTTTACTGTACATCATGGCCGGTGCAGTGTTTTCGTGTGAGTGCAGGGTTTGACCGGGATTCACTGCAAGCACTAGGGCCGCCTCTATATGTATTCCATGTGTTTTTCTCAATGCCGCTATACGGCCAGCTTGTCGGTGTGTACGTGAGTTGGCTTGTTTTCGTCCAGAGCGCTTCTGTCGCTGTGAGGCGCGCGCAAGTGTATGTGGATCAAGCGAGACGGAGGGATGCGTGCGAGTGAGCTTTGGATTGTCTCCTCGTGTGCGCAGCGCACAGTTCGTGTGTATCCGCAGTGTCCTCTGTGTGCGAGGAGGATTAATCCGGGATTATTGGTCGTGTGTGAGCCGTGAGCCGGGGGCCCGCCGCCCAAATCCCAAATCCAACGCACACAACTCAGCTAATACTAACTCCCTGACACCCTACCCCCCCCCCCCCCCCCCACTCCCGCCCCCTGCATCCGCTCCACGACGCGTCCTACACTCACTCTCTCCCTCTCTCCCTGGGCTGTCGGACGATTCTACACAGGGTGGCTCGTGAAGTGCGCACTAAAATTTCACTGCTATAGGTATTTACTTCACCTGGGAAGAACAACGCTACCCTGTAGCTAACTGCGATGTCTCGAAAAACGACTATAAACAGCTAAAATATGCTGGTCGTTCAGAGCACAAAAATCTTAATAACGTTAAACGACCAGTAATTTTGACAACAGGGTTGATTTTTTAGTTAGCAGCCGTACAGTCGAATGAACCGACGAAAATTGTTTCCAATAAACGATTTCTCTTTGATGCAACACACTGTAATTCACGTTGGTTGACACTGATAATTCTGTTGATCCTTCAAACCAAACCTTTCTATCCACGTTGCGGCGCAGGACTTTTTTAAAGGGTGATGCAGTATATCCGTCAATTGTACCACACGCAACGAGGGGAAGGTCGATGATAAACCGATTTCGAGGATAAAAATCCTATCGATTATTCTAATTTTCCATTGGGTCGACTGCATTAACGGTTCATGCATAGATATATACCAGTAACTGCGGCGAGAATTATTATATCGATAATATACATATGGTTCGCGGTTCTGTGGCAGTTTCTCCACGTGGGTATCTGCAGCACTTCAAAAGCTGCTGAGTGAACACCACGTACGGGGTGACCCTAAAGTCGAATATGAAACCAGGCCTAACGATTTTTTAAATATGAAAAAATTCGTTTCTTGCCGCGCGGTAAAACGCCTATCGATAGAGTCAATATACGCGGGAAAGATGCATCTCTTGTTGCCCTTGTGGAATCGCGAAATCCGGTTTAGCCGTGAAGTTGCCGTAAGACGTAAATCAACGGGTGCAGCAGCAGCCGGAGAGGCCGAGCGTGCGCTCGCGCGCGCCTGAGATTCTGGAGAGTCCGACGTTTATCCCGAAATTTCCAGTGGCGTCCAATTAGGGTTTGCAGGATCAGCCGGAGCCAAGTCACACACTCTGCTGTTGTGCCGCTGCCTCTGCGCTACGTATTGGCCTGTTGGGAGAAGCTGGCGGAGCTCGCGCTGAGGATAAAAGATGGTCCCTGAGCGTCCTTAGCATCAGGGACACGATTGTGTGGGTGTGCTTCGTATATAACTTCATACACGATGATGCACCAACTGCGTGGTATCCTGCAATGGGGCTGGGTTGCCAGGCAACATTGCTGGAAGCGACGAACTTCATACGACGAAGTTCGTCGATTCATTCGACGAAGTTCTTCAAATACATAGAACAATCTGAAAATGTTATCACATACTCGCAATAATTATTGCGATGTGCATGAATTGTTTTCGATTTTCGATTTTTTTTTTTTTTCGTTTATTTTTTTTTAATCTGGCGATAGCTACCCTACCAAACCTCGACCGGCGTATGCCACTTGGTTATCGAAGCAGAATCCCGGGAGCAAAGCGTAGGCACGGGAACAAGAAGGATATCTAGATGATCCTAGCAGCGTCGCGTTCAAGCGCGCGCGCGCGCTCGCCCGTCGCAGGCTTGCACACACTCGCACACGCGCACACAGTCACATGCGGAGTATACAGACAGTGTACATGTTCACAGGTCGCCTAGCCGCATAGCCAGGGCTCCGCATTTAATCCGGATTAGTTCCCGAGGGTCACAATATCCTTCCCTCAGCTTACCCGAATCTACCCTCTCCCTCGAGCGGCCCTGGCCTCTTCCCCTTTAACTCCCGGCGCGGCACCGTAGTCGCCGAACAAAACACACAAAAACACAGAGACACCGAGGACCCCAGGAAAATTGAACTAAATCGCGCTCGGGCGCAGTTGCACATTGAATCTCACGAATATCATCGCCAACGCGAGGGACGTTCATGCATGCATTTTGTACCACGAATTCGCCGCGAAAAACCGGATGCACACAGAGACGGAAGCGAGGGCAACGTGCACCACGTGCGCTCCGACCCTGACAGACTGCATGTACGTTTTTTTTTTTTTTTTTTTTTTTTTTCGTTGGTATTATTCTCTTCCATTTCTTTCGCCGACTAATTCGTTTCTGCATCACGGATCGAATAATAAATTCATTCATTGTATACATGCCCCGTAACGAACGCGAAGTGAAGGTACTGGTACTTATCATCACATTCAATGTAATCGGTTTATCCTGCGCTCAGACGATTTTTTTCCTACACTATTTCATTACTGGAAGCATTACCATGTATTTCTCAAAGTGTTGAAAAAATCCTTAAACCATATTGCGCCATATTTGGTACAGTCAGCTTATTTAATTGTACTATTCGAACCATTTTTACAAAACATATTTGCCTTTACATGCGAGTTAGCAGTGTATGCCAAAAAAATGTTGGAAAAATCACAAGACGAGTAGAATAAACACATTGTACCATAGTGAATATGGAAAACGGTTCCAGATTCTATAATACGTGCATGTAATAGCTATACAAGGGGTGAAGAATGCCGGGAGCAACAGGGAACAGCAAGAAGTCGATTCCTGCCACAGCACAGAACTCTTTTGCCTTCTTTGTTCTTCCTCGTCCTCGGCGTTTCGTCGTTTGCCCGCGGATTTGTAAAACGTTCTGTGTGTGTTCATTGTGTAATGCCGATTAGTCGCCCGAAGCCAGAGAGAGGAGGTTGAGGCCCGAGGTAAAGGGGGCTCGACGCCGGACGAGAGGGAAGGACGGAAAAGCCGTGCAACGGTGTGGGAAGGTTTGCCATACACGTATACACACACACACACCGAGCAAGGTGGAACCCCTGGAGCCGGATAAGGGCGCGCGGCGTTAGTGGTATTTCCTACACGTCGTTCTTACACACCACCGAGGCGTTCGGGGAGGCCGGTAAAGTCGTACGTAGAGAAAAAAAAGAAGAAAAGGAAACCGACACTACGGAACTGGCGCGCGCGAACCCCTCGGGTTTGGAGACCAGGATTAAGAGTGACGCGAGCGCCGCGCGGTCATATGTCGTCCACCGGTCCTGAGATTCAATGGAAATCCGGTATGGCTGATCCTAGTAGGATTTATTAAGTATTCTGCCCCGAGGTGTATTGTGCAGCTAACACCGCTGTTGCGCACTCTTTAGGCGAGACGGCGAAGGCAAATATGGATTTTACGACTTTTTTTCAAAGCTTTTACGTCAACTTCGGTTTCCGTCGCGTGTATCTTGTTTTTATTCTCAGAACTCGCGTCATTCTAAGATTCTGAAATATTAGTCAGTTTTCGAAATTTATCTTGTGTGAAATGGTATATTTTTTTTATGTGGTAAACGAATCACTAATTCCAAAGTTCCGTGATCAGATCTAAATATTTACTATCCCAGTAATTTGCAATGTCTTATGAATTCCTAAATAAACTTACCAGTGACAGTTGAACTCTTGCTGAGATCAAAACCTTCCTGCTTCGGGCTCGAGTTGAGTTCCTGCTTGGGGTGTTGATTGTGAGCGACGAAGGGTGGCGCTTGAGGCGTCGTCGGCACCGAGGTCTGCGACTGGTGGGACGAGTGAATGGACGACGGTTGCGGGGTGCTCTGTCGATGTTGTTGTTGCTGTTGCTGCTGCTGCTGTTGTTGCTGCTGCTGTTGCTGCTGCTGCTGAGATTGGTGAGACGGTGGACTCCTCGGTAAGGAGGACACACTGCTCGGTCTCGAGGGTGGCGACGCCTTGTGAGTCAGCGCCAGTGCCTGGCTCTGCAATCCAACGGAAAAACAACCGAATTAACCTCTGTTTTACGACGTTGTTTTGGTTTGGTTTTGTTTTACAATGGCTGTTTTGGAAAATTTATAACGTCCGCGGTTATTGCCGCGGCCTGCGATCGAGAGTCTGCATGATCGCTGATGAACTGGAAACGAGATCATCATCGGGACTGTACGAAATACTTGGGACGCCCCGCGATCCGCTATGCCACACCGAAAAATTTCAGCGAGACGAACGGGCGCACCGCTCTCGCGCCATAAAGTGTCGAGGGGTTCTGCACGTGTGTCTCATTAGCCCGGACGACTGGTTCAACCGGGTAGCCCGGTCGCTTCTCCGCTCTCGTTCGCGTCGTAGCTCCCTGTCGATCCACGGGTTGAGCAAGGGCGTCCGCGCCACAACGAGAGAGCTCACCGAGCTCTCTGATTCATTGCCCTTCCAAGACTAACGAATTGTGAGATAACCCCCTGCGGGAATCTGCCGCAAGATTAAAAAAAAAAACACAGCCGCTTAACAAAAAAGTGAATAAAATGAATCTTGACTACACGAGTCGAGGCTGTATTCGCAGTTGTTGTACTATTAATTAAAATGAATAATTTATTTGAGAAAAAGAAGGATATTTACGCGTGTAATGGAGATGCATGGGAAAAAATCCGGATCTGGTATGAGAGGTGCATTTTTTTTTACAGGACGATAATGTCTGTGGCGGATAAGGTGAACGGCCCAGTCAGCGTCGGATTTGGAGGGCAGTCAGATCAGTCAATAATGTTTATCGAAGAGAATGTTTTATCGTCTATTCTTTGGTTATTGGTATTAAGAAGAAACTCTTTTCCCCTTAAACAAACAATTTGTACAAATTACAATTCGGACCCACTCTTTCAGATATTTGTGGATACGCATTTTGTTTATTTGCTTGTCTCGTGCCAGTGTCGTTCATTTTAACACCGTGACGTCTCATTTAGTTCGCCTTAACATTCCACACTGGTTGTGCGAAGGGATATTTATATCGGGGTCCGAGAGCAAAAAATTGACCAATCAAAAAACTCTTCCCGTGACGTAATACAACAAAAATATTGTATTTTCAGACAAATTTAGATATCTGCAGCAACAAAAGCACGACATGATAATCGAAGAATTGTACGAATAAAAAAAAGGGTAATGTAATTGACAGATTTTTTTTTCATCTCTTGATCGTTCAATCACGATAAAATCCATATCACAATAAAACGAGCAAAGACGTGTGAATAAATATCAAGGATGCGACTACAATCAATCTTATTCATTTTTTTCACCATATGCTCGATATTCCGATAACTTTCTGGAAATGCAGAAAGATCAGCACGATAAAACAATTGCGGATTCGTGAATATAGTTTTCTCGGTGTGATACATGTACTGTTTTAATATAATGTAATGTCTGGCGCTAAATGAACGGCTTCAAGACGCAGACGCGGGGAGGCCGAGAGTCGAGCGAATAGACCCCGGATGATCTAACCGGCAGCAGCGGCAAAATCAGCCGTCGCAGTGTATAGAATCAGCCCCAAGACGCTTCGTCGCGAGGACGTCGGGATCCTCGGCGCAGCCGCCGCCGCCGCCGCCGCCGACGACGATGAAATCTGAGCACGTGCTCAATTCGCTGCGTGTCCGAGATCACCGTCTCTCGCTCTGGCTAGAACGAGAGCGCGAGCACGACCGAACGGTAGCATGATAGACGGAGAGCCAGGCGAGTGCGCGGCTAAGACATAAGTGCGGACTTAGATTTGTGTATGAGTGAACTTAACACTAACGGCTAAGCCGTCCACGATGTCAACTGGGGTCAACTGGGCCCAGAATGCGACAATCCCTCCACTCATCCCGAAGTGCGAATGGTAGCACACCAACATGCAACGCGCTCGTGATTAATACCAACTGGTAATAACGATACCCCGGTATCGTTGCGTTTGTCGAGACGTGGATTTTGAGAATTGAATTATTGTATTTAATTATTTTATGGTTGAGTAATATGTACTAATTAACAATTATAGTAGATCATGTCTGATACTTGATTTGTCTAAGAATTATATAAAGACGTATTAAGTACATAAAAAAAAAATAGAATTAGGATAAATGTTTCTTCATACGGCCGCCCTTTTGTGATTAGGACGAAAAAATTCCCCACATAATGAAATCCTATAAAAAAAAATCCTATAAATCTAAAAAATACCCGCACAGTTCAATGACGAATTCGACAACCACATAACCCACGTATACAGTTTCCAAAATAATTCATCCTGTTTCACGTCTCCACAAATCGACGATCCGCGCGCGGGCTTATCCCCGCGGCCCGAATGAATTTCTGGCAATCTCCTAAACCGCGAGATCCCGATATCGCGCGCAAGAAATCGGCGGACCGAGCGCACAGCCCCGCGCGCCCGTCGGCTTCGGGCGCTGTTTTTTCGCTTGGCCGCGACTGTACCGCGCGGAGGCGCGCGGCGGGCTACTGTTTCGGGAGCCGCTGCCTCGGAGGTATGCACACGCAAAAAACACGTCAGACCGCTGAGGAGCCGGGGGCTCCGAGCGAGGAAGACCGACGGAGGAAGCGAAGGCGAGCGAGAGAGAGAGGGAGGAAGAAAGCACGGCGGCCAACCGCGAGCGAGCTATCTCGCTCGCTCGCACAGAAAGTGAGAGACGCTCGTTTCCCGCTCCGAAGCGGGAGGGTGGGGGGCGAGGCCCGCGTCGATTGGGCCTACGGACCTCTTTGTCTCGACCGAGGCGCGTCGCTTGCCCTCCACTCGCTCTTTCGCTCCCAACTCGGCTCCTGTGTCCCTGCGGTGCTCCGTATATTGCGGAGGGTGCGAGAATCGAAATAGACAAGGACAGGTGAGATCCCGTGGCTTTGCGACGGATAAGGATAGACGATATTGTATACATGTGTATGTATATATATTTTCCACCGTTGAATCCTGGCATTCCGAGACTGCGCTGTGGATACGAGGGAGAAAGCCCCGGGCCAGAGGCAGAAGCGCGCCAGAATGTCGAGGGTATATACGTGTATACGTATCAAGGATAAACGTGTGTGTATTTGTATATATTACGTTACGTATATACATATATCGACATGTATGTGTGGATATACGTATGTTGGTTACGCGATGTAAATACAGGGACACACACCATTCAGCCTGTTTTCTGTGGGGTAACGTGGCTGGTGCGACGAGGACGTCGAATGCGGCGTGAAGAGGACGCTTTTACGCACACCGACACACAGACAGGGCAGGCAGGCAGACGCAATATACACACATAGACACCGAAGCACCGGGACACACTGGCCGTCGCTGCGCCGCTGGAAACGTAAGAAGGGGCAACAGGTGGATGGGGTTATCCCGCTTATCCAGCTAACGCCCGAAGTGATACCGGCGCGCGGGAACACCGGCTACACACTCCCGGATGGCGATGGTGCGCGCGCGACTGTACGGCTGCTTCGCCTCTGCCACGGCTGATGCTATGTGCTCTCTTGCGGCTCCGGCGACTAACGTCCGACGAGGGATGAAACGTCGCTCGCGACGATTTCCGGAGAAGCGTCTCACTGGGAATTTTTTTTTTTTAATTCGATTATGGTGACTAGACTTTTGGAACGTAGGTCTCAGGAGGGAATTAACAATTACTTTTCGCTGAAATTCGGCTGACAAATTGTGTTTTGCATTAGTCTAATTTTCTGACCACCTATCGCGATTTGATTCGATTTTTTTATGTTTCAATTAAGTTTGGTCTTTACTCGACTCACACAAAAAAATGGACACAAGCGTCCAATTTTTGTCGCTCCTGTTTTGTGGAGCAAATGTTGAAATTGGACCAAGTGGATTTGTCCGGTCCGGCGAATATTTGACAGAGATCGTATTCCAGTTCGCAACCGAGACGCGCGGAATGCAGCGGCGAAGATCCGAAGATTCGAATGGGCCGGCATCGACTTGCGAAGATGCGACCAGGAGACGGCATCCGCCGGGTCGTCAAGTGGTCGCTTACGTAATACGCGACGAAGACGGAGATTTGGTTATGCGCATACGACGGGGCTTGTATCGAACCCCGGTGACATCGAGAGGCTCCGTCATTTTTGGCAATTGACCGAAGGTCCTTTTGCTTATCGTTACGTCACGAGAATTTAGAATACGCAGTTCCCATTTAATTGATCAATTATTGTGCCTCGGTCATTCGAGCCTTTACTGTCTCGATCGTCTTTCGAAAATGCTGCAACGAAATTTGGGATTAATGTTGCGAAACTCATCAACAGTAGGATCATTATTGACTTGACAGTAGTAATTATTTAATCAGCGTGAATTGTAATTTTTGTTCTTGACAATAATGAATCGTTACTTTTTTGACTGAATTTGAAGTAACACATTTATCAATCTTTTGACGGAATATCCTGAGATTAGTGATTAATATTTCATTTCATTGATATTTCAAAATAATATTTCAGTGTCTCGGGTCGATCAAGCAATAATATTTAACCGATTTAAAACTGCGACGGATATAAATCGAATAATAAACTGCATAAAACGAGTCGTGTTCTGCTGATACATTCAGCAACAGTGTAGTGTACGCAATGAGCACAGCAGGTTTGACGTATGGGCCGGATAGATGGATAACAATTATTCCGAACCCGCCTGGGGTGGTCAAATAGCGTGACCATGCGTGCCTATAACCGTCGACAACAGCGAAGAGACGACGAGACGACGAGACGATATGCGTGTACACGTGGCCGTGGCGTGTGCGTGATCCGCGACGCGTCTTGCACCGATTTCCAAGACGTCAAAGTGAAACTCTACAATTCGGCTCGCTGTGAGCTTACATTTTTTTCAAAGAATCACATTAATTTTAATTTACAATTCGACCACGTCAAATAAATACTTTCTGAGCACATTCATAAGAATAAAAAGGCAGCAATATTCTGAACAACTTTTCTGTTGCATTGACAGCAATGTAGAAGAAACAAAAATGCATAACCGTCGCCAAAAGTTACAAGGCCCAGCGACTTCTCCGGGTGTGAGAAAAAAAAAAGGAACACAAAGTCGAAAAGTAAACACCAACACGTCGCGAGCGTGAAAACCCCGAAGACGGAATTCCCCGTGGAGATCTTGCCGGTCGTCTGCCGACCGCGCTAACTGGATTAACGAATTACGGGTGCCCAACTTTATTCCGCCCAAAGCCCCGAACGTCTTCGTGCCTCGGCCCGTCCCACCTATCAGTGCCTCGCGTAACGCGTCGCTCCGGTATATATAATCCGTGTTTGCACGTGTGACCGTCAGAAGATACACACAACGTACACACACGTGTCTCTCACGCCGCGAGACATCTGCGTCGTTGAAATAAGAGTGCAAACGTCGTGATTGGAGCGTTCATCAGAATCACCAGCCGCACTCTCATTCCCCGATACTTCCGGTTGAATGACCTCGCCCAAAATTCTTCCGATCGCTGCGCGGGCCAAGAGACGGCCGACGACGTCGACCGCGGCGCAAGCGAAACAAGAAAGCGCGCTCGTCGCGTTCGGTGAAACGAGAGAAAGAGAAAGGAAGACAGAGCGAAAGAGACAGAGGGGACAAAAAGAAACGAGCGATCCAGAAGAACAAGAGAAAGAACAAGACTCGGAGTCCCTTCGATCTCGTCGTTCGGGCGTTATTGCATCGTGAAACGAAAAGTGCACGCACACCTAAAGCCCGAGGTTCGTCGCATTCGCGTCTGTGTGTGTGCGTGTGTGCGTGTTTGGGCCGTTGTTCGATTGCCTTTGCTGCTTTTGCTGCTGGCTTGGGCCACCGCCTCTCGCGCGTCGCTGCCGTGAACGTGCCGGTCGCGGTCGTCACAGGAAGAAGGCAGGGGCACATCCGTATCGTGGTCAGAATCCGTGACCCCCCACGTACACCTACAGGAACACACGTACTCGCAGCCACCGACACTCGTTCGCAGAGTCGCACACACATTCATACATAAATATAACGCTCACTCACACAGTCACACAAACACACATACACGTATCACTCACACTGTAAAAAATGATTGCGAATTTACGTTACCTGAAATATTATTCGTCGCTTGATATATTCAATTTGATGCACGTGCAGTAAAATTTGCAAATTTTTTCTTTATTTCTGTGGGACTTTAGATTAATGCAGCTTTGCGTCAAACTTTCATGTTAATTTTCATATCAATAGCACATCAGATTTAATGAACTATAGCTTATGCACAATAATCTGTAATTTTGTAGAAAGTTATTTAAAACGTTCGCACACACACAGTGAATTGACCAGTGTCCCAAAAAAATAACTTTGCAGCACCAGGGTGCAGGGCGTTATTTCTGTGCTATCTGCATCCATATTCATCTGTGTTTCTCCACAAACCCCTCGTATCTTTCTTTTTTTCCTCCTCTTTTCTCTCTTTCGTTCTCGATATACATCCCAGAGATTTTTGTACGCGATGCAAGTTTTTAATCAAGGATTATCCCTTCCTCTCCACCCTCCCCCTGCCTTTCCCATCGTCCCTTCATGCCCTTTTCTGCACGCGGTATGCGCGATGCCGCGTGTGCGGCTTTGGGTTTCAATATGCGGAGTCGTGAAAAATTTCGCGGCTTTCGGATTCGTCATGGACGCTGCGCCTACGCCGTTTTCGCGCTTTTTGTGGGAAAACAAATAGCGATGGATTGGGCCATATTCAGGGAAACAATGTACCCTTTTGATTTCTGAAAAAATACTGTTTGCAGGTCGATGTGGGTTATTCGGTCAGACTGATTTCTACGAACCGGTTGGAAGAATTAGAGTTCGATTATATTTTCTCAGCTGGTATAGAAACATTCTGTATAGTTATTCGCATGCGTACATTTTTATCGCTCTGATAGCTACGATTTGAGCCCAGATGTAAAGTAAAAACTTTGCTACCGACTTCGTGAAGACCACAATTTAAATAATAATAATTATAATAAAAAATGTTGTACCAAATTAGTAGGTTCAGGCAACAAATTTAAATGCACGTCATGCCGGAAACATTAATCTCAAAAAATGTTAACGACGTGATAAAAACCGTAAAGAGGGTGTTGATTGCTCTTTCTCAGGAGTTTGTTTTTTATCGCGAGATGTTTATGAGTAGCCCGAGAAAAAAAACGTTTTTTTTTAGCCACGGATAAAATCACCGAATTAGCGGCTAACAGTCGAGAATTCACGGTTCCCGGCGGCAGGGTGCGGAAAATCGGGGAGGGTGCTGGCCAATTGGGTGTGTAATGTTAGGGGAGAAGGGGTTGTTCTCTCGCTCTCGTTGCTCCCTCTCTGCGTTACACTCGGTGATCCCGTTCCTGCTTCTGGCGCGCACAGCCCCGCGGCTATAGCCGTGCTCCGCACACCCCTTTAACCGAAATTCCAGAATACTCCTGGTACTCTCACTGCTGGCGGATTATATACGCCAGGGGTTGTCGCGTTTATGGTCGTTGGCCCCGTGAACCTGCAACCTGCTGCCCGTCGGCTAATGGATATATCGATCGTTTTATTATAACCAACGTTTTTTTTTTTGTTACTCCCTTCCTTCTTCAGCTCTCGACCGAGTCTGATACGTTTAATCCCCGCAGTAAAAATTCGTTGAATTCCGCGTGTGACACAGCGAAGGAAAAAAAGAAGTGTTCGGTTGATCGTCAGAAGAGAAAACAAAAGTCGATAAATAATGAGCGCCGCTCGCGGTTGATCGCCGAGTGGCGGGAACGTGGAAAGGTGGGGGGACACGGGGGGGCAACATCGAAACGAAGAAGCGGATGATGTAAAGCGTATAATTTCGAGATGATAGAAGCTGCTGCTGCTGCAGCCAACAGTCTCCGCAACTGCCAGGGTTTACTGTCCTCGGATTTTTATCTCCGTGCAATAAACATGTCAGATATAAAGGATTGTGCGGAGGCGTGAGGCACTTGTTACGCGCTTCTTTTTCGAGCCGAACGCATACAAGTTTTATTTTTTGTTCCGGCAATCGAAATTCTTGAGCTGTGTATAAAGAGACGTTTTTTTCGCTTTGCTTCCTCGTGGAGGGAACTTTGTTTTCATTGGGGGAAAAAAAAAAAGATTCGACACCTTGAGTGTCGTGTACTTAGCCCTGCGACCTGGAAATCTGCGGGTACTTGGGGTCAAAACATGCCGATCAATTTTCATGCCATGTCAAAACCATCGGACTGATTTATTAAATGCGGATGTGGCATTTAATAAATCCTAAATAATAAAATTACGATATCTTCTTTAAAAAAAAATGTTCATGGAAACCTATTTTTGGAGCTTGTTGTTATTTATCCTTCTTTGACATCACCACGTAAATATAATCTGAAAAATATTAAATGACCCGGCAACTCATGTCAATTTAAAGATACTACGAAAAAAAAGTGTTTACTGTTGAAACAAACTTGTTCTTTACCTGAACTTGATCGGTTTTAGTATTCGCAGCCACCCAAGCTTCGGCAAAAGTCTCCATTGCGCTCTGAAAATCCATTCCCCCCTCAGCCCGAGGACCCGGCTCAATTGATGCCCGTTGACTCGATGACCAGCATCGCCATTTTTAACACTTCACCCGGCTGCGTTTGCTGCTTCACTGGATCTCAATACCGATCTTGGCGCTTCTATTCGATTGATAAGTCGGCGATATCGTGGACTCGTTTCGATAAATCCTTACATGAGCCACCAACAGCTCAATCGTCCAGCTTCAAAACTTTTTTCATAAATCCCGTAAAAAAAATGTTCCATCGACGTTTCGACAAATCGTCGTCAGTCCCACGAGTCCAACGTACCACTTCAAGAACCGTCCCGCCCGTCGTGTTCCAAAGTGGCGGGAAACCGTTCGAACCCCGCAGCACTGTTCACCTTCCCTCCCCCGCACAATCTAGTCTACTTCAAAAATCAACAACAAAAATCCGCCAATCGCGCCAGTTATTCTTCTCCAGTGTCACTCATCGGTATCACCAAAATAATCACCTTGCAGTCAACTTGCAGTGTCATTCCACGATCCACAAAACACTTTCCTCAACAAGATACCTTGTAATAACGTTGTCAAAAAGCACACAACAAAAAACCAAAAATTCCTCTCGAAGCAACGAAAAGAAATGTCTCAAACTCGTCGAATTTGTCGTCGAAACTCCGTCTCCTCTGATTACAAATCGTTGTTCGATCTCACAGTTCCTTCAAAATAATAGATACTGTGTTTTTTTTTTAATTATTTCTCCGTCGATCGAGTTGACACGTGAGCCCAACGAATATTCGTATATCGGCCGTTGGCTCCCACTCGTTGTGTGTCTCGCGTCGTGTGCCGAGTGTGCGGCGGACTCGGAGAAGCGGCCGCGTAGCCGTTGCGGCGACACGTGAGCGATACGCAGACGGCGGCGCTCAGCCCGCGACTGTGTGTGCTCGAGCGTCGCGGCGCTCGTTCTGCCCCTCCGGGCGCCCTACCCGGCTACCCGGCGCGGTGTCAACCCCCTCCACGGTGGCCGACCTCTCCTGGCTCGTCCTCGCGTCGTCCACTGGCTCACCCTCAGCCTCGCCGAGAACCTCCTCGTCGCGTCATCCCCCCGGACCCGGAGCGCGTGGCGCACATACACAGACACACACACACAGACACACAGACTCACACCTACACTGTATCTTTCTCGATCCTCGGTCTTTCGCTCCCTCTACGCGCAGCCGATCCCACCGACTCAGCCTCCTTCGGTTTCGATCCGAGTGGGTGGCGGTTCTCGTTCCTTGCCTCGGCGCAAACCGACACCTCCCCCCCGCCACCTCCCCCGCGCACCCTTCGTCGGTGCAGGAGTATCGGGGAGTAAGCGCGCCACCGGTGAGCCTCTCGCTTCACCTTCCGACGCTGGACCAGTCATCCTTCGCCGCTTCTTCGACCCCCTTCTCATCGCGGCCGATCCGACCTCCCTCCACTCGCGGAATCCAACCCAACCCCCAATCAACCCCTCCCGGTGGAGCTCCGCTTGCACCTCTCGCCACCCGCATCCCTCCGGCTCTGCCCAAGAGGTGAGTGTATCTCTTCCACCGTGGATACCGCGTGGAGGGGGCATTGGGCAACAGGGGTGTGTCTACCGGCTGTGGAGATAAAGTAAAGCGCGAACTGACGATGAGACGTGCCAGGAGTGGATGAGGCTGCTGTGCAAGGTGCAGTTGTACTGCGGTTATGGCCTTTGGGGATGGATGGACGATGTGGTATGGAATGGAGGGGGATGGCGGTGATATGGGGGGTGAGGAGAGAGTCACTGGATTTAGATGCGTGTAGCCTTTTGGTTTTATTATATTTTTTTAACTGGTAACGAAAGCTGTTATGTAAAACATTGATTATTGCATTCATTAGATACACTTGGATAATGTTAACTATACTTAATAATAGGTTACGTACACTTTCAGTATTTGCCTTCGTATTATAAAGTATGACAAATTGATTGTATTTTTAATCATAATTCTTTTTTTCACGTATTTCTTTAATTTGCATATTTTTTATTTTTTATTTTTAATAGTCGAATTATAGACATAGAAAAGTGAAGTTGAACGGACAATCTGATTCGTATTTTTCAGTATACGTTATTAATACTTCTTGTTTCTGCGTTTGAATTTTTTGATTTGTCCTATCGTTAGTGTCCAGCGATTTCAAACTGTCGCCGACTATCACTCTGTTCCGGTTTCCGGTGAATGGTCCATGATAATATTCCGTATATACATTATACTGAATACTTGTATGGTATTTGGAGCCCCGTTCGTCCGGTCTAGAGTCTTCTAAGCTCCTTCCTGCTGATGATGATGTTCACGAGAGCTACTCGAGTTCCCGGAATACCGAGTTCGTTGAGCATGCGATAATCGCTTAAAAAAACGCTGTGATAGCGTGAACCGAAATATACGTGAACGCAAAAGTATGTATTATTGCCTGTGGAGTGAATCAGTGATCGGCATTATTCATATAGAAATAAATTAAAATCTTTTTATGATTAACGAATGGATTAATCTCGTTTTATGTTAAGACCGGTTATTCTGTAGCGAAATTTCTAACGATTTTTTTTCACGGGACTTTTACGGTAGGCGAAACGTCGTTTGTCTACGCCGGATCACGACGCGGCTCAAGCCAACGCGACGGAGATATTCGTCTCGACGTCTTCGAAGTCCCAGGGGATTCACTTCTACTCCGGCGTAAAATGAACGGAAAGAACGAGTAACGTGTATCCGACGGATACAACGTTTCACACTCGACAAATCCGATTGCACGTATGTCACCATCGCGTCGAATAAGTACGAAAAAATCAATGTTATACATATTTCTTTATTTACAGCTTCAGCTCCAAGCCCGCGTCTCAGTTCGAGGAAAGCCCTCGGCGCTGATTGGTCCAGCGGTGACGCCAACGAGTCCGCCATTTTTCTCCCTGCAGCCTTTCGTTAAGGTACGCGCTGGGTCAAGATACCCTCCCGCTTAAGAACCAAAATAAAAATATAAGATAAAAACAAAAAGTATAGACAGGTTTCTCAAAATCCAAAAATATACGTTACCTAATTTTTCAACTGAGGCTCACACGACCGGCGCCTGTCCTGTTCTCTCTTAATACCGCTATCGAATCCTTCCTTAAGAATTGCTTCCAGCGAAGTACCCGGAATATCAGCGTGGAATATCCCGTGCAGGATTGCAGCCAAAGTAACGATTGCATCTGAGGCAGTGCGATGCACGCCGAAGGAAGAAGTGAGGGAAAGCTCCGCAGCGAGGAGAGTGAAAGGGTGGAGGAAGGCTCGCACCGAGGGCTCAGAGGCAGCTCTCTCCCCCTCCCGCGGCGAGGAGGCTCGTCCTCCGCATTCTAGTCGTCGAGAAAAGGGGTTGAGGGGGGTGAGGGGGAGGTTGGATGCAATCTGTGTGTAAAGCGCAGGGAAGTTGGAGCTCGGCGCGTCTGGGGTTACATTATCGGGCTGGCTCGAGTGGTTTGAGTGTTTTCATGGGAGGAGAGGAAGTGAGGTGGAGGCACAAGGACGCGAGTTACCTCGCATAAGGTGAGCCCGAGCTTGCGCGCTCGGCGTGCGCTCGAGCCTCGTCAGATTCACACTAATACAGAAGGAGGATAGTGCACAGGGAGGGTGCAGTGTCCGTAGATGTTGCAACCCAGGAGTTTGAGGAGAGAGCCGGAGGTTTGAGAAACGCCGGAATATAACCAGAGGCGAATTTGCCGGGAGGACGAGAAAGAGGGAGCGAATAAGAGCGGTGGGAGAGAATAAGAGGGAGAAAAACGGGGGGAAGCGAGAGAGGGAGACTATAGCGGGGACGACGAAGCTCCTCTGGGCGTGTCGTCGAGGCGTTTCCACGCTGAGCTTGCAGGCGGAGCCTTCGTGGAACGCCTTCGAGCCTTCACCGAGCTTTATATTCTCGACCTCCCTTTCCTTTCTTTTTTTTTCCGCCTCCTCTGCGTTTCTCCTTCCGCCCCTTCATCCTTCGGGTCTCGGTCTGTCCTTTTTTTATTTTTTATTTTTGTCACTCGTTTCACAGTCATTCGCAGTCTTCGGTTTTCCCGGAGCTTTGGCCTCTTTCCTTGCTGCTCGCGGTATCCTGCTGAGCTTTGCCTGGTTTTCCCCGATTTTCACTGTTATGGCTGAGGTTGAATAATATGTTGGCACGAGCATTTTTTTTAAATACGACTCTTTTTGTTGAAGATGATACCAGAAAGTTTCGTAAAAATGCAGGCGTAGCCTTCGCATGTGGCTTTCAAGGTTTCGTAAGTTTTCCTATTCTCTGGTCCGTTTGCGTCTTATCTCCGTCTCTCTTGTCTCTCAACCATTCGCGGTCATTCGAAAAGTCCAGTTTTCTCAGAGCTTTGGTTTTCTGTCTGGCCTTCGTGGAGGTCATTTCAGGTTTTCTCAGGTTTTCCCATTTTTGCTTTACATGAAAATTACAAAAAAAATACATGCGTTTTTTTTATTCTCAATGATACCAAAGCTGTTTCAGTATCATCGAGTTTTAGTACAATTTTGCTATGCACCCTTTACGAATAGAGTCGAAAGCTTCCCCAGGTGCATCCACCCTTAGGGAGTTGCTGAGATTTTTTTTCGCCCCCAACCTTTCGCCCCGATGGTAGCTATACTTGATCGCGAGGAAGAGAATCCTTTTCTCCCACCCTCGTCGGCTCGGAAGTTCCCCTCTCCCCCTACTCGGCCGGCGAATCGAGGCGCGAGCGTCGGTGGGGAGAAACCGGATCTCACGCTCTCTCTCTCTCTCTCTCGCTCCGCGAAGCTGGGGAATGTCTTGCGACGAAGCCGAGAGGGCTGGTAAAATTCCACACGAGAGGGAGTCCGGGAACGCCACACGGTGGAGAACGCGCGGGTTGGTATATAAGGGAGTTAGGCGAGGGTAACGTATGCCGGGAGCTAATTTGCCGGGGCTTCCGAGAAAATTACGAGCATCCCGCCCGATGCATCCGAATATCCTCGTCCTCAAAGCGAGTCGCGTCCTCACGGCGCGCGGCGCATTGCAGCGGCTCCAGGTGCGCCACGTTAGATCCTTTATGTACAAACCGTGATATCTGCACTGCCTTCCAACTAGTTCGGACTCTTTTCCTCCGCTCATTTTCCTTTGCGCATTTTCTTACATCGGCGAAACGTTGAATCGCGAAGACCGGGGTCACTTGACGCACTTTTCAGATTTCAGTGTCGTGCCGGTAATTTGATGCATACTTAAAAATATACGTAAAAAATGAATTAATAAATATTTTAAGGTAAAGTGGATAGAGAGTCCAGCGTTAACTTGAGTTCACTTGACTCAATAAAACATTGAGCTAAATTTTTTAATAATTTTTAATTTTTCATATTAATAATTTGTTTGTTTTTTCCGGTCCATTTTCAACACTTTAATTTTATTCATTGGCGTGAACGTAATCAAGCGTTTTTATGAAAAATATATATATTGTTGTGACTATAGATACGCTGGAACTGAAAGCTGCATCGTGACCCCTGATCGTATGCAACTATGACTACTCGCCTGTACCCCGATACTTCACGGTAGCCCCGGCTCCCGGCCGTCTGCATCTCATCTGATAAGAGAGGCTCGCGAAAATTCCTTTAGTTAGGGTAAAAGGGGCAAATACGAACTGGTCCATATTCCACTGATTTGCATTCTAAGCGAGTCAGTCCATATTCACGACTTTTACCCGAAATATTCAATACATTTCAGATTCACTGTTATGAATTCCAGATGAATAAATTATGTATTCGTATGACAATAAAAAAAATGCTGGTGGATAGTCGAAAAACGATAAAAATAACGAAGGGAGCAGACGTTTTCACTTTCTCCTCTTCCTTATTCAATGTTATCAACCATTCGTATGCGACACACACGTTTCGATGCGATAATATATAATAATAATAACCGCGTATAAACCTCGAAATAGGGTAATATAATAGAGAGCTCTCGTGGCGAAGCAGAGACGCGTACAATCTGGTAGTCATGTGTGTGCCAATGGGGAAAAGGCAACCTCACCGGCTGCGGTACAAATTGAAAACCATTTAGCGAATCTCCCCGTCGTTCGAAGTGTTAATAAATTCAGGTTTACGAGGGGGTCGTCTCTGGTCGGGAGAGACACCGCTAGCGACGTTATGGATCTGCTATAACGGCACTTGCTTTCCTAGCTGCTTGGCCTCTTCCAACAAAACTCCCACACTCACCCTTCTGCTCTGAACCTCCCCCACGACCCTTTTTATTCTCTTACGTCTAATCGCGAGTCTAAAAAAATATTTCTACGCAGATGCTTCCACAAACAACCGATATTTATGAAGAAATTTTAATCACTGACCTTATTACTTTTTAAAATAGGGTTTATTTAAATAATAGATTTAAATAATAGATGATTTTGGGTAACGTTTCTTAGCAGTTTGATCCGAAATTTTTGCTCTGATAACAGAATTTCTAATTTTCTACTTTGCTTTCCTCATACTCCGCACTTGGGTTATTCAAACAAAGATTACAAAGAAAGAAAAATAATTAAAAAATATATATATATTTAAAAAGTGAAAACTCATTTTTTCCTTCACCTTCCCTGCGAGATCTAATATTCTCAGCGAACAAAGAACCAAATTCAACCGTCGCGACGGATCCACACCGAAATTCCTATATTTTAGGCTTCGCATTACATTTGCGAATTAAATGGACGTCCCGAGGTCGGTGGAATTCGGAAGGGAACTTTGGGTTGCGCCTTATAAAGGGTTAATACAGCTTCGTTCAATAACTCTCGGAGTGAACTCCCATTCCTCCGTCGCGCGTATCCTCTCGTCGCATATGTGTCAACGCGTTACCAAGTTCTAACTCACCGCGGAGTTTCGGGGGGTGGGAGGCGATGTACACGTCGAGGCTGTCGGTGCTTTCGTAGGTAATCCTCGAGTCCCGGATGCCTTTGAGGATGGGGACGAAACGGACGACGTATGAATAGTCGGATAGAGAGAAGGAGAAAGGGAATGAAACCGGGCAGAGACAAAGCTACGGAACCAGCTACGCGAGCTTCGGTCAAAGAGGCTACGACGACGACGTCGACGACGACGACGACGACGACTGCGAAGCGCGAGTCTATCCCATCGTGGACGTAGGAAAGAGGAAATCTCAGTTTCGCTATATGGAGAATCGTACGTATCTCGCGGAAATGTTGAAACTGATTTACTTCCCACAGTCTCTTCCGCGAAATTCCCCGACAGATACGGCAACCAACTCGGTCATCTTCACCGTGTGCGTGCCGGAATCTTTACGTTCGAGAACACTAACACCAGTCGACGCTACCGTCCCATTCAAGCTCACAAATGCATCCACTTGCATCCCCTTGATACGGTGCGTATAATACATTCCGCATAAGCAATTTATATGTACGATTCACGTTCTTGCCTGAGCGAGCGGTTGTCGCTGCAGATTGCAACGCGGCGAATGTTCGACAGTGAGCGAAATCCTCAGGGAAACCCCTTCGCGGAAAGGAATAATGTGACATTGAGCGGTTGGTTTCGGTGGCAGCGGCTAAGACTCAAAAACACTTCCTGAAAAAATGAGTAATTGTCACTTGGATTTAAAAAAAGGAAATTAAGTGATAAAAAAAGACAGCGTTTTTACTGTGCGTCAATGACAACGAAGGAGTTGAAGACGCCTTCAACTCCTTCCGATAACTGAAATTATGTACAGTGCATCAGAAGGATAAGCCATAACTTAGTCAGATTTCTGTTTCATTTCCCTTATCAATGCAGCGGGGTCATTAAATGCCCGACAGCGTCCTGAGTGAAATCCTAGCAGAGCTGCACCCCCTTCGCCACGAAGGATGATGCGGTGAGACGTGGGGAAAGGCGGGATCGACGGACGTGCTCGAAGACTCAAAGGCAAGTATGAGGTTTTGAAATTTGGATTAGGACGCGGCGGTCGTCGTAGGATCCTTTAGCCATCTGAGAGATCGTATACGGCATGTAGCTATTCGTATGTGAATATCGTTCACGGTGCCCTTTGGCAACGTGTCTTTCACTGATTCCCGTTCATATGGGTGAGTTTGCAACGGGGGGCGATTTAAGCGGCGGAATCGTCCCGCCACGATGCGCGTTTGTACAGACGACATCAAGTAGCTTAGGCGATGATCATCAGTTTTGGGGTAACCGTCTGTCCGGGGGATCCGGACAAAAAAGCTACGCAGTCGGATCAGCCACATCCGAGTTCGCTAATTATCTGTGCTCTGGCTTGACACAACTTTTGGGCTGTTTGGGCACATTGTTTGATTGTTTCATTGTTCATTCGTACAAGTTGTCATCCGATTGATGATCCAAATCCGACTTGATCATCCGACGTGATGATCGTTTCTGCGCAGAACTTTTTTCAGGCGTCTCAGCTTTTTGGATGAAGGAATATATACTATATATAATAACCGCATTTGGTGCCAGAGATCCTCGTGACCGGTCAACGACTTTCTGCTTTGTTCAATAAGCTAAAAGATTCTAGCTCAACCGTTCAATCGAGTGCAGGGTGCCTACATTTTAACCAGGCAGGGCCAAATATTTTTCGATGCTTTCAGTCCAGTCAAAATTACACAACAAACGGATGTCTGCGCCGAAGATAACATCGAGATGCAGTACCGCTTCGCGAAAAGCCCGAAAATGGATGGCACAAGAACGAACGTCCGTAATAAGTGCTTACCGGGAGATTAATTGCGAGTGGCGGCAATTGGCCCGGATCGGTGGCTCCTCGTAGATAAGTGTGCTCGGAGGCTGGGCCCAGCGCGGGCTAAGTGCAACGAATGGTTCGCCGGGTACGCCGGGGCCACCTGGTTCACCGGAGATGCCATGGTTTCTTCCCGGCTACTGGCTCCTTCTTCTCGTCGCTTTCCCAGTCTCTTCTCTTCCGCTTCTCCCTTTCTCTTTCTCCTTCGCCAACGCCGCCCGCGTATATAATACAAGCCACACGCGCAGCGCATAATAATTCAGAAATTTGCATGTACGCGGGCTAACTCCTCAAGTAGGTTATCTATGCTGGAAGTTTTCTCTTGATATATAACGCATCCTCTCCGTCTCCTGCAACGCAAAAGCCTCTCCTTCTCCTTCTCATATCGCTGCGCTTCTTCCGAGCATTTCACCCAGCCTCCGCCCTTACTTACGCGAGATTCCACCCCTCCCCCCCACCCCATCTCATACCCCGATAGTCAGTTATACTACACATGTATCACGAGAGAAGCTGGAGCAGAACTTGCGTAACTCTCTCTCGCCTAACGGAAGTGCATAGCGCACTGGAATACAGCGAGCAAGTATATAGTAGTAGTACAGCATGTGCGTCGCAGTGGTCGTATCAGGCAACTCGTCTGGGCATTATTATCTTTGCAAATTTGAATTGCCGCGGACTCGGGTAGCGAGACTGAGAATGTTTTACTTATTTTTATACCACGAACCAAGCTAAAACGACGTTCCATTTTGTTCTCTGTGTGTTTCTTCCTGAAAATTTGAAGTTAGAGAAAAAGTTACAACGAAACTCACAAAATTCTGAGTTTCATTGTCAATTTTTCTCAGTGTGTTTCATTTAACGTGTCTCAACGATCGACTCTCCTGTAAAATTAATACCCAATCAGAAGCCTTACAAAAAAAAGCTATCTTAGTGGCAGATGGACTCTCCGCCGACGACTCTAATATTCCTGCTTCCCGCCGATTCGCCCTGTCGCCACTCCGATTCCCCCTGCGTTCGACTGCGCGAAAGAATTCCCCGACACTTTATACCTCAACTCTTTCGCTGGTCCGTTGGAAAGGGGGCAGCACAACGGGAGAAGCTTTTCCATTGGTAATTGGCCTAATTGTCCGTGCAATATCAGGCGGCAATTAAGCTGCTCGTGGCTAATTAAGTTCGCGATACCGAGGAGACGACGACGACTAGAGCGGAGGTCTTCGAGGTATCGCGGAACAAGGACGACATCCGTCGGGTCTGCTTCCTCCCCCAGCTCTCCCTCTCTTTCCCTTTATCTCTCTCTCTCGCTTCAACGTCCTCCGGTTTTCTCATCCCTTACCTCCGGCTCTCGCAGGACACAAAGCTCTTGACTAACTGAATTTTCTTGAGCAGAACACAGGCGTCCATCAAAGATCATGTTCCTGAAGGCTCCCGCACGATGGGTACTGCAGCCATCCGTCCTGGAAGAGGGACCAGCAGAGGGAGGCTTGGTCGGGGATGATTGAAGGGAAAGCGATGGCTACGTAGTCGTCGGATGTGTACATCGTATTCCACGGAGGAGACATGGCGAGCGGATGGTCCTTCCAGGGTATAGTTGGGATGTTCCTTCATGGCTGCTGCCTCAGCATCGTAGAAGCTTCGACGAGGAAATCGAGCCGCACCCGTGTGGAGCCAAGATGCACCCCCATCCTCAGGTATATATTCGTCTTCGTCGTCGTCGTCGTCGTCGTCTCCGCCGTCAACGTCGTCATCGCCCCGTAGCCCAAGGTATAACCGACGCTGCCTGCGATCCAGCTACTCTCTCTCGTCTATACCCAAACGCATCTAGTCTGTATACTGGCTGTACGCGATAAGTAATTCACTTACCCCTGGGCGCTATTGAGTTAACCCTTGGTTCTACCCGTGCGTGGCGCAGCGGCCTCGCTTTCCGCGTCTCCATTTAGCCTCTGAAACCCGGGGCTGCCGCTGTTGCCCCGTCCCGATCCCGCCAACCGGAGCCAGAGGAGCCTGGCTACCGCTCCCCCCTTCACCCCCCTCCAGACCGACAGACCCTTCCCGTCTCTCCTCCCCAACCCTCCCCCTGTCTCTTCCAACCATATTAAAACCTTCCAGCGATGCCCGAATATTTTGTCGCGAAATAACGCACCATCCCCCCTTCGCAACTCCCTCCCTCCACCCCTCCTCCGTCTACCCACCCCATCAGCCACTCTATAGGCATCGTCGACACACACTCACGGGTCACGGGAACCACCGGGGCCGAGGATCGAGTGAACTCTGTGTGTGTCCAATGCCGAAAAAGTCGAGGGGTCAAGCGCCGCAAGCTATTTGTTCGAGGGTTTTTCGGCTGACGGTACATCCGGCGCGTTTTTGATGAACAGGGGAGAACGGTTTTTACGTTGTTTGGTCGTAAATCTAATAAACGTTGTAACAATGACATTTAGAGAGCGATACTGTACAGTGTAGCTGTGGAGATTGATGGGGACTTTCGAAGGCTTTTTGCACTTTAAATGCACTTTTTCGATGGCGTCCTTTGATATTTTTTGGTCGGGGGTTCGCTTTTTTTTGCAGAAATTCAATTAAGTAACGTAATATCTTCGATTGATAGATTTATGAATGGTGCCGTGGATTCGTTCTTGTATTCTTTGCAGATCGACAAAAGCGTTAGACCCCTTCTTGCTATCCATTGACACTTTTGCTGTCGACCCCCAAAAACAACAGAGCTGCAATTTATCAATGCACAATTTCTTAGCACCGACCCAATCAGCGGAGCAATATCATTAATTGATATCCGTCCAATTAGACTCGCGAATGTTGGCAAAATATCGGTTCGAAGGGACCGGAACAGTGAGGTGGCGAAAGGGCCGCACGCAAGGCCGCATATTGCAAAGCTACGCTGGTCAGAGACTCCGAGCATTGCGGATAGGCAAAGTAAGTATCAATCTTGAGGAACTGGTGGAAGAGAACCCTGCCGAATGACGCGTACACCGAGAAGCTTTGGGGGGGAAACATTCGCGTAGCCCACCGGTAAGGCCACTTAGGACAAGAGGCAGAAGGCCTTCCGTTCTATCGCGGATGCTTCTCTCTTTGGTAAAGCTTACGGTCCACCCTCAAAGTGGCCATTACGAGAGCGCCCGATATACCCTCTCCCGCTCCTCCTCCTCCTCCTCCTCCTCCGCCTCAGTCGGCAGGTCGTCTTGCACTGCGTATATATATCGCTCTGTGTGTACACCGGGTTCTCGAATCGGGTGACCGATAGTACGCGAGACCTTTCCCTTCCACCCGTCGTCTTGCTCCACATCTCCTAGGCGATCGGTTCCCTCCACGCTGCTCGAATCGCCGGGCTTTCTTGGTCACTCGTTTGCCCGCATCGGGGCGCACTATTAGCCGCTTTCTCTCCGCTTGCCGATCGTCCTACCGGTCAGGCCACACTTACCTCCAACTTGTCCAATTAGGCGTTGCCGTGGCTCGACTACCGCCCGGGAGACCATCGAGAGCGAGTAATCTATCTACTTAGCTTCTTACGCTGACCAACGACCGGCGGTCACGCTTTCACGATGGAAATTATAATATGAATAATCATTTTCGGGGAAAACGGACCGCAGTATCGATATGGAAGCATCGCAACTCCCACGGTCATCGATTCGTGGGAGGTCAGGTCTTGCGCTTTCATCAATTGCGATACCTTTGAGCGCCTTCCAGATGTGCGAGCTACTGTTGCAGCCACACACAGCAAATGGCGCTGAGACTGGTGCATTCCAATTAACTGTGCAACTTCGGGACTCGAAGCTCGCGCGGACCTCTGAGACGATAGTTTATCCAAGTTCCAGGTGAGGGTTCCACTAGAACGGAACTTCACAAGTGGAGACCCAAGCTTCTTGTGGTTCGCTGTACGATCCGGTGATGGAAACGTAGCAATGCTGGAATTTATGGTGATGGATGGGGGTGACCTCATTTTGGGCAATTTTTAGCCCGCCGGCCGGGTCTGCGACTTCTTTTGACCCGAAAATAGAGATTTATAAAATACTAATGAACTTTCACAAGGATTTATGGAAAACCATGGGAACCGGTCATCGTATTCATGAGCGCAGTGATTGGAGCACCAAAAAAAGGACTGAAGCGCGAAACGAGCGTGGACGTTTAAAGAATTGAAGTATCTAAAAATGAAAGAAAGTTGTCGGTGGCAGGTTTCCGAAGAAGCGGCGGGGGGAGGTGGAGGAGGCGGGAGGGTTGGTTTGAAAGCGGAGCATTGTCTGCGTTTAAGCCTGGCATTCAGTGGCCTCTTCCTTCTATATCTCTCTTTTTCTCTGCTTGCGCGCTCGGCCACGAGGAACTGAGTACTCGCGAGTATAAATTGCGAAAGAAGAGGATCTCGCTGGTCTTCTTGGGCTGTTACAGAGAGAAAGGGGGATTGAGAAAGCCGTTGGTTCGGGGGTCGGGAAAGAGAGACGGAGAGAGAAATAGAACGTGAGAGCGAAGAAACAGAGAAAGGAGTTCTCTTCGCAGAGGGATCGAGAGACGAGAAGAAATAAGAAATTAAGAGAGAGTCTTAGAGAGAATAAAGCTAAGAATTAAGACGGCTGCGGATGGAGCGACGAAGGTGGAAGGGAGAAGGAGAATGAAGAAGAACGAGTAGCGAGTAGAACTGAAACCTCCGCCAGGCAGCAGCAGCAGCAGCAGCAGCAGCACCAGCCGCAGCGGCGCCGGGCGGAGAAGCAGCTCGCCTCGCGTCGGGGCTTAAGTCCTTCGGGGATTCTTACTCGCGCGTCATTTAACAAAACAATTAGAAGTTAACCCCTTTTCCTTCTCTTCCGTGTGCTTTCTTTCGAATCGCCTTCGACTCTGGTTGCTGCTGGCTCGGCTTCTCTCCTGAAATGAAGAGACTTCAAACTGCTATCCGGCACGCCCAGCCATCCAGCTGTGGCAGAACCACTAGAGCACATACTTACACCCACCCACGATCCTCCGACGAGCGCCGCACCGCCCGAGGATTTCGAGTGGCGAGAGTCCACCCAGTCGATATAATAGGAGAACAATAATATAATTGAATGACATAATGCAACGCTGTACAACTATACGCGAGATCTAATTGAAACGAATTCTAAAATAGCTTCACTGTTACGTTTAAAACAAAGTACATCCTGTAACACTTGCACTCACTCTGACACATTCTCTCACTCAGATCAGACATTTTTTTATCTACTACTAGGCTAATTACACGCTGCGCTCTTATAAAGCTTTAAAAGGGTAAATCGCAACTAAAAAACCCTTGTTTAGTTGGTTTAAAAAAAAATTTCGTTTTGCTTGTCAGAAATCCTAGATCTGGCAGCCCGGCCGAAAACCGCCCATTAACTATTGGGGTCACGAAATTTATTTTTTCAAAATATCGACTTTTAACCTATACCATCGTTCTCAAGTCGCATATTCTACCCCTGAAAATACCGGTTACAACCCTTTTTTAGTTGATTTTGAAAAAAAAAAAAAAAATTTTGGCCGAACAGTTTGTCAGAAATCGTAGATCTGGCCGCCGGGCCGAAAACCGCCTAAATCGGGACCCCGAAATTTATTTTTTTTAAATATCGACTTTTAACCTATACCATCGTTCTCAAGTCGCATATTCTACCCCTGAAAATACTGCCATCAACCTTTTTTTAGTGGATTAAAAAAAATACGATATTTGACAGAAATGTCAAAGTTATCAAGGACAAATGAACCTGGACTCGGTCTGAGAGTCCCAGCCAATCACACAATGCTTTCTGTTACTCATGAAGTTTTTAAAAGAGGGATTCTATACTTTGCAGGCATTTTTTAATATTCTTATCGACATCCCTTTTTTTAAACAATGTTTCATTTATCAGAAAGAAAAATAAAAAAAATCTGTTGTTTCTTTCGTTCCCTTTTTTCGTGTACTAGCAACAACGCGCTCGCTTCGCTCGCGCTCCTGTTGTTTTCACGTCGCACGGCGCGCTACGAACGGGCGCGCTGCGCGCGCCCTGTTATTTCAAATTTACCGCTCTAAATTTATCGACTATGATTCAAAACGCGCGCGTGACTGCAGCGGCCATGTCGATATATCGAAGCTGCCGCCGTCCAATAGGAACGCTCGAAAGGCGGCTTCAAAATTGCGACTTTCGATTGCCATGTCTTTTCTAAGAGAGGATTTAGCTCCATCAAGAATTCCGTAAAAATCCCTGTAAAAGATAAAAGAAGTTTTATGAGAAAACTCGAAGTATCGGGCTCCAAGTAAACGAATGTAAATGATATGTAACAAATTCGGCTTACGAAATTACGAGACTCCGCGTGCCAACGTAAAATCTCGACCATTTGGCCACGTCCTTCGGTACCTAAGTTAGCCGAATTTTTTGTTCAGTCTCCCAGCTCTTCGTGCGCTCCGCTCCGACTGATTCGCCCTCTCCCCCACCCCCCTCCCGTACACGCAAATACCGCCTCTTCGCGTACTTCTTTTCGCTAAACATTTTCGCCAGCCGCGCTGGCACCGCGTCACATCGCATCAACCGTGAATTCCCTCTTTTACGGAGATAAATAAAAGCGAAACGAGCAAAGCAAAGAACCGGTGGGTAGGTATTTTCCGTGAGAGTATATCTCGTTTCTCACTCTCGTCGCGTTTTTCCTAGAGCTACACGGTCGCGTTTTCTTCCCTGCGCTCCCCCTCGCTGTCGCAGGGTATCCAACACCAGCGGCAGCACCCTTCTCGCCCACGTCCAGCCTTCCGATACTCCGGAGACGAAATAAATATGCGACTTCTTTCATCGGTTCTATATGCCACACGAAGAACGCGGAAAAGAGATGGACGAAAAGAGAGAGAGAGAAAGAGAAATACGAGCAATCCTCAAACAGTCGCAACCGCAGATTCGCACGAGGGTCGGAGCGGGGGGGGGGGGGGGGGGGTGCTGCATACTCGGAGGTAAAAGCGAGGCCGAAGATTTCCACCAATTATCGATACCGTCGCCTTTTGATCTCGCGCAAAGCACGAGGCGTGTCTCTGTTGATTTTTAAAACTCTTATTTTCATTGGACGAAATAAAAGAAAATAAATAGAGGGGGGCAGGCAGCTTCGTCGTAGAGTCGGTTTTCCACGGGTTTTTTTTGTCTCTTTTTTTTCTAATTCTTTTTCCGCGACTGATGTGCCCTTTGCTGGAAGGGACGCAGCATCTCGTGTCTTGTCGTCAATGGAAAAACGAGGGCTCTCGCTTTACGTCAAGAACCCCTTGGGCACTCAGCTCTCTCTGATTTTGCGTGCCTTTTTTACTTTCTCCTCGCTTTATTTTTTGTAATTCCTGGCCCGCTCCTTTCTTTACATATTTCTCGGGTCCATTTAATTTGTCGCCGAGTTATAGGCGATGCGACCAGGAAGTATATTAATTTGTTCATTGAGACGCTTCTCTGCGCGGGACATTCAACTCGCAATACGCACCTGTCTGGCGTAACATCAATTTGCAGCGTGCTACTTACTGTTTTTTTGTACATTTATTTTATTTGATATAAGACTTTCGCTTCACGGAGCCCGGGCGCCTCCGCCTGAGTTGTATTATGGCTGCTTGATTGAAAAATATAAATCTGTTTGAAAGATCTGTGCGAACGCCGCGGCAAGTTCTGATTTAAAGAGCAGAAGGTGTATGAGATTTTCATACCAGAAAGATATAAGAACCGCTTCGCGGGCCCCGGCGACTGAAATAAGTGGGAAAAAACGACGGCGAGGAGGACGATGATGCGAAGCGGAGGCTGAGGGTCGTCATTCATCAAGATCTCTGAATCATAAAAGACTTCTAATCCTTAGTCGCTCGAGCTTTGACTCCGCTGGGCTCGGATGGGTCTTCGGGCCATTGTCATGGTAATTATCGTTCCACCCCTTGGCGATACTCCCGTTCTACTTTTCCGCGAGGTCTTTAAAGAAAACTCGCGTTATTTTTCATGCAATCCCCCCCCCCCCCCCCCCCTGCGCAGTTTGAACAAAAGGAGGCTAGTACTTTGAGACTTTGGGATGACGGATAAATTTCAGCGACAGTTCGTCACGCTTTGCGAGGGAGTCGGTTAATTATTATAATTAATGTAGTTGACCAAGAAATCGACCAATGGACACCTTATTAACTTGAGCCATTTTAAATTAACTCCAGCGATCGCTGCTAATCCATTTAATCACCATTTTTTATTCACCCGAATAATAACTGCTTCTCATTGTTGATTTGCAAAAATGCAGACGAAATAAATTTGTATATACAATTCTGCTGAGATCAAATCATTTTATACCCCACACAAAAATTCAAAATAATCTCGCAAGCGACATCTACAATTCTTTCAATTCCACCAGCACCCCTATCAAAACCCACAATCGCGCAAACAAAACAAAATCGCTAAAACCGCAAAAAATGCAAACAAGATACAACCGCAAAACCCGTTCTCGGTGCTTCAGTTGAAATTAATTAAACCGACAGATCCGCGCTTTATCCTACGGCTTCTGGGACGTTTTATTTCGAGGATACGAAAATTTGGCGCCCGGCATATCCGCCCCACCGAAGCCCGACAATACTCGCGGTTTTCGCCGTTGGTTTAATTTTCGAATGGACGCGAAGCCTGGGTCGGGTTTTGTGGACGCAAGAGGACGACGGCGATGAGGCCACGGGGATGAGTAGCCAGGCGTTTGTCAAACCGAGCGGGAGAAGCGGAGGGGGGGGGGAGGGCTGAGAGCCACGCGGAGAGTCCTGCTCTGTGGTACCAGATACACAGGCGAGTTTGGCGCGGCGAGCACGCGCCAAACTCGCGAACGGGGCGAACGGGGCGAGTCTGGGGCATCCGAACGCACGACGGGGGGTTTGTTCGAGAGCCGGATGAAACCGGGCGTTGGCTTTTTAGCCGCTCCGGGCGCCCCCAGCCCCCTCCCCCCTCTCCCACCCCCACCATACGAGCGCACGAGTGTCTAGAGCCGAGAGTGTCCGAAGCAGCATCGCCCTGTGCTCCGATCGGTTTCGCTCTACCCGCGCGCTTCCAGATTAATTTCATTATGAATGTTGGCCCAACACTCGAGATCGGCCCGCGGTCAAACACCCTCGACGCTATTAACAGTTTAAAGCGTATTACGAACGAACGCGCGCCCCGAGCGAAGCTGAATTACTCGTCGCTCGTATATTGCGCGCGCAACTATCGCTCTCTGTACACTCCGCGCGCACTCTTTGTCGGTGCGCGCAGCTTTCCCGTATCGTATATCGTTCGGAGTTTCATCCGAGTTACGATAACCGATGTGGAGCTCTCCGGGTTTTACAACGCATTGTAATGGCATCGGCTGGGATTTTCGGTAAATGAATTTTATTCGAGAGAGAACAAAATTGGGAATTGGGTGATAGTTTGTTACATGGAAAATCTCTGAAAAATGAATGAGTGTAGAAACGTATCTATTTCGAATATTAGTTCGAGTGATACGAATGGTAAAGTGTTTTTTTTTAAATGTCATACAAAATTGTCAATTTTTCTCAAATGTCATCAAAAAAATTTGTTCCCTACGAACTCATGGGTTTAATCGTGAGAAAATTTCGGAATACCGTGAGATCGATCGCGAGCACATTTTTCATCCCTCGATGCGTACGCAATCCACGCACGGGCTCTTCTCATCGCGAGACAGTCGATGAGAAGAATCACGATTCCCGGTACATTTTTTTTTCCGGTGAAATAAAACCCTCTGCCCTCTGTTGTATCTGCTAATAAAGACGGCGGTCTTACGTGAGCGAGTTTGAGTGCGCGAGGATGCCGGGGCGATCGTTCCTCGGTTGCCGCGTAAAATAGAAGGGATTAGTTTGCTACGAGAGAGCGCCGGGGCTTAGGCATTGATGAGGTTTTTAAATGGGTTCTTCTTTGATGGCAGCGCTGCCGCGGTCTTCGGGGTGCCCGTCGTCGCTGGCCTCGTCGCGGTGGCGAAGGGGGCGGCGGCGGGGGTCGAGGGAGTTGGGGGGGGGAGGGACGGGGGCAGCCTGTGGGTTCCCTCGCGTCCGGAAGGACCGAGAGCCAGCGGCTCCTGAGCACGGCTACCGGCCCAACGCCGCGTATAAGGGTAAGGGACGATATTTACCAAGGGGATTAAAAAATCGAGAGAAAAATTAAGTGTTACGGGGCCACGCGGCTCTCTCCTCCCGCCGCCCGTGCCCTCTGCCCGGCACCCACTCTTCGCCGCTCGCTGCCGACTTAATTCGATGTAATCCCACGCTAAGATCTTCAACCCCTGCACCGCGACCGCCTACACTCTCGATATAACGCAACCACCCCCCACCCCCACCCCTTCGTCCTTTTTTCTGCTTCTTCTGCGTCGCGACGCCGCCATTCGCGGATTTTTAACCTTCTGCGTTCACGCAGCGACGATACAATTGTGTTGAGTTTAATAGGAATTAATTTTGTTTTATCAGTTCGTTCGAATTAGCAGAGATTGAATTTAGACCATCCATTGACTGTGGGTCAAGTATTTTTTTCGAGTTATTTCATTTGAAAATACAATTTACTATACAAACCGCGAAAAAATGCTTCACTCTTCGACGTAGCCCTTAAGTTAAATTTGATTCCAAAAGTGCAACTAATTACTGAAAAGTTTTTCCACTAATTATTGATATTCTTTCGGTGCCTCAGGAAAATATCTCGACGAAGCGTTCGCAATTTTCCTAGGAAGTCTCGAGGGTTCGTCGGGGCGCTGCTCGTGGGGCTGAATTTATTTCGAGATGCACACCGCAACGTGAGGTATACCGGGCTACACACTTTTCTGCGTTCCACCTTCGGTTCGTTGCGGCAAAATACTGTAACTCGTTGGGCCGCGGAATACAGAAAGGTCACCGGGGCTTTCCATTAGCGGAGTAAGTAACCATCGCCGGCATTTTCTTTGATGTCAGTTAATTTACTAATAACATCGGGTGGTATATACAGTCGCGTCTCACCACGCACAGCAACCGCCCCCCGCCCCCGCTCGGGACCCAATGCTCGCCCTCTAAATATTTGTATCGACAACACACATATCAACTTCGTCTCAGTATAATTAAGAGGGCTGACCCGTCGAAATAAAAAAAAAATTGATCAATGCCCTTTTTTGGACATTAGCATTCGCCATCTTTTCATGTTGCATTTTGCTTTCCATTTCGTATGATTTTGATAGACGAATAATTTGCATAAATTTTAACTAATGCTTATCATTTTTTGTTAAGCCTTGAACCCTCTCCTCCTCTCCCCCTCGAATGGAAATTTCGAATCATTTGACAAAAGAAATGGTGACACGATTTCGCCGAACCTCCCACTCCCTCCGTATTCTCAATCTCGCTCGCTTATTTCTCGAGAAATCGGGGGTGCTTTTTTACCCGGACGCGACGGACTAAATTTCGCGCGTTAAGCCCTCGGTGTAATCCCGCCCTTAATATTCAAAAACGTGATCGTCCTGCCAAGTGTTCGAAGCCAGAATCTCCAAGAGGCCGAGAGCGCCTCCTCGAGTCCAAGAGAGAGCCCCGGGCTTTTCATATGCTAATTGGCATTCGTCATTTTCTTATGGTGCAAGACTTAAGTGAGCTTAAGGTAACTCGTTCGAAGATGTGGACGGCGAAGCGGAGAAACGTCGGAACTGTATTTTTACGTTTTTGCGAAATTGGTCATTTCAAAGTCTAGCATTTTTTTCGACAAATCCGACCATCGACGCTGTTGGAAAGAAAGGTTTGTGAAAAAAAATACAGTCAACTCAAAAGTATAAAATGACATTTAATTCGAGAAACTTTCTAAGTTCCTCGCTTAAAATATCTCAATTTTTTTAACAATCATTATTTTATATCAATTACAAATTTATTATCACGACCATCACTGAAATTCACTCGAAGAAGTGACGAATCGATTCAACGTTTAAATATAGTAAACCCGTTCCATATCTGCTCCGCGCGTACAATCGGTGAGTAATATTATTCCCACCATAGCACATGGTGGGTTATATCCAGGCTTTATCGTCGAGATATCTCGGCTCCGTATCTGTAGTAAGATAACAGGTATGGCCGCAACGCAACGCGTCGCCTCACTCGCCGGCTTCGCCCGATTAGTACGCGCGGCAATAGTTACTCGGGATAATCGTGTCATCGAGGTATCAAGACGTTGAACGGTGTAGCAGTGCCATGTGTTGTGACTTTAAAAGAATCAACGTAACGAAAAGCAGACATTGAATAAGCATAATAGAATCGTGACTGGTGCATTGTGATCCAATTCGCTTCAGTCGTGACCGAGTGAGTAGATTCAGTGGGTGTCGTCGTTTTTTAACCAGTTCATTCGACAGTGATTTCTGTGCGATTAATCTGCGCCTCGTCATAATTATAAATACATCAATTTTTAACAAGTGATTGAACACCAACCACGACTGTATGAGAAACAAAAGACATAATTGTTACACCTAATTATCGATCGTTTGACGTTCGAGACTGAAATTCACACGATGAATCGTTTCACATATGACTCACAAGTTGATAGATAACGTACGGTCGTCCGTGAGACGTGACGATTTCGCATCGCGCCTCAGCAAGCGTCCGTACTTTTAATTGCCTCACTTATCAACGAGTTTTTTTTATCAGCGCACCAGACACCGAAATCAACAGATTTATCTTTTACGAATTGTACGCCTTTCTCCAGCAAAAATGGCTTCAGCGATACTTTTTCGAGCTGAGAAATTACCGCTAAAAGCGTATCTGAAATTTGTTGAATAATTAAATTAAAATAAGGCAGAACATTCACTTAGAACTTAACTGATCTTTTTGATATCTTCTAATATATACACAAAGTTTACACATGAAATGGTTTGTTAGCCAACACGTAAGTGATGGCTATAGGGCCTCGGGAGGTGATGAGGTCTGACGTGGACGGAGGTCTGTCGGGTCCAGCAAATCCCATCCCAAGCGAATCACTGGACTGCGGTTGTAGACAAATGCCATGTCCGAAGTTGGCGAAATTTGCGACACGCCGACTCTTCGTGGGCCTCCTGTGTTGGGTGGGAATTGTTCAGGCTGCGTCCCAGGCTTATTTGTACATCACCAGTCCCACCATTGCCAGAAGATTTCAATTTGATCCAAACTTAATAGGTGTGTATCTAAAAAAAATGTGAGAAACGGAATTCCATTTGTTCAAATTCATGATTGAATTACACCTATCTGTCATAGATTGGATGCTAACAGTCGCCGAATTGACTCCTGCGGTCTTAGCGCTCTTGGTGTCCTATTGGGGAGACAGGATTCACAGGGCAGCCTGGACAGGTTCCCTGGTTCTTTTGCAAAGCGCCGGATTCATTGCTCTGATAATTCCTCACTTTACGCACAGCACGAGAATAATCGAGGAACCGGAGAATGTAACCCACATGTCCATTTACGCTGGTGAGTCGTTTTCTTAAGGTGTCTTCCCGGTATGGCGACCCACTTCGTTTATCACAAACCTTATCAGTTCGTATCAATGAAAAAGTGACTATATGCATCCTATTCTAGCTACTATTATCTCTAAGTTACCGAGAATCTAATTATAGGCTAAACGAAATAGTTTACCTTGTTGTTATTTTAGAGGACAATCCTGAACTGTGCTCATCAGGACTGGCTAGAGTAAAGATGGAGGAGGAAGAACCGTGCTACACGACGTTGGGCGTCCTCATTGCTGCCCAAATCTTGACTGGAATGGCAAACATTGCTTATTACGCATTTGGGATTTCCTACTTAGATGACAACACGAAGAAACGACACGTGGCAGCACTTTTGGGTGTTGTCATTGCTGTCAAGGTGATCGGACTCCTTCTCGGTTATGTTCTTGCCTGGGGATGTCTCAGACTAGATACGAAAAATCTGAGCATCGTCGAGTCCTATCGGGAGCAGATTGGAGCTTGGTGGTTGGGATGGCCCATTCTTGCATTCCTTCTGGCAATTCCGGGAATGATGATCTCCTGGCTACCAAGAAGGTTGCCGTCCGAGGTATCAAATAGTTGTAGAGATATAACGGAAAACAATGACAATGTATCGATAAATAATTCGGTATCAATGTGAGACTAATCAACTTCCAGGTAGTGGAGCAAGCGGCAGCCTCAATCCTCGACCTCGCAGGACGAGTTAGTCCTTCAAGCGTCGAGGCATCAATAACAACGAAAGTCGGTGGTACCGGCTACTTCACCTCCCTGGGACGACTTGGCACAAATAAGATTCTCCTTTGCAATATATTAGTTAGTGTCCTGTACATCACAGCAGTGATAAACTTTGCGGCTAGCGAAAACATAATTTTGGAGTCACGCTACCATGTGCCAAAGCCCAATGGAATGCTTCTCGGCTTCGGGGATCCGTTATCATCCAGGCTGATCGTCAGTAAGTCGATAAACATATTCATAAAAATGTTGTCTGATCAAATTAGATGCAATAAGCTACAATTAGTTGGTTCACTGAACAAATCCTACCACCCAGTCTATTTAGCCATTCAAGTTTGGTAGGTAAGCAACTTGTCTTTCTCCATGTACCTAATGAGACCTCAACGTTCCAGATATTCTGAAGCCAATCATCATCGCAATGGTCATCATAATGTCAGGAATGATAATCGCCAGAGCGAAACCTCGCGCATTCTCTTTGACAATTTACAACATAGTTGCCCTCGTTCTCGCAGCGACAATCATTTTTGCTTTGGCCTTTGCAACCTGCAAAACGCTACCTATCGCAGGTGAACGCAAGGGATCGTAAGTACAAAAGATATCGAAAACCGCTGAGATATAATATATCTCAACAAGGATATAATTATCTGTTTATTTGTTTCCATGCAGGATCGGCTTGTTGAAGTATTGCAACAAGGACTGTCGCTGTTCAAAAGACGCTGATTTCCGACCGATATGTGACAGCAAATCTACTTTCACGTTCTACAGTCCTTGTCACGCCGGATGCAAGACCTTCGAGTACGTGGACGACATAAAAATTTATGGCGGCTGTGACTGCGTCGAAGAGATGACTGGATTAGGAAATCACGAAGCTAAAGATGGTCCCTGTGGGTCGACTTCTTGCCAGTATGGGTGGGTGGTCTTTGAGGTTCGTGGAAACTCATTCCGTTTCAATATGTGTATATGCATTCAGAAATCCAAGAAGATTCCGGACAGATTTAGTTTAAAATAGACAGCATCTATTTGACGAATATTCTTTCATTGCATATTTTCGCAGGTTGGAACACTGGTTACATACTGTTTGGTGGCTTCGTGCATAGTTAGTAGCATTCTCATACTCCTGAGGTCTGTTTACCTACAAGACAAAGCCCTGGCGATTGGATTCTGGATGACGTTCGCATCAATATTCGTCTACGTACTCGGAAAGTTAATTTATCGAGCGATAGCTAACGCGACGTGCAAGCACTGGGGAAAAGCCTCGACTTGTCATCTTCACGATTCTGATACACTCGGTGATTACCTGTGCTACGTGACAGCTATACTGCTTACCATGAGCGCTGGCTACGAGATTCTTCTCTGCTTTTTCTGTCAGAAACTGAGGCTCTACGAAATTCCTGAATCGGAACTGCCACGATCGACAGAACTGCAGGAGGTCGAGAAGACTCAGGCGGTTCCGTTATTAGACGAAAATGCGGGTCCATCTAATCGTGGACGTGGTAAGTTAACTAGAATGTAAAAAGTGTGTAGTGTCTCGGGAATCAAACCATGGGCAATCAATCCGGTGACTATAACAAATTCCCTGCGTTTTCAGATGAAACAGATGTCCAAAACAGCGTAGTTGTGATCGAATCGCCCGTCCTCGACCTTCGTCAAAAGAAGGTAACCGAGGACGTTCATCAAGAATCATCGGGTCAACTGAAATATGGTCCTCTGGGACCTGGAGATCGTAGAACGACTCCAGCGGAGAAGACTCCCGAAGCAATCGAGGCCATAAACACGGCAATGCGAAATGCAGACACAGACGACGAGTTGGATTCTTCCAGCGACGAGGAGGGAGCTTCCGGGCAGAAGAACAAGAAGAAATTTTTGGGGTCGAGTCCTCACGTGGCTTACAAGCCTCTCGAATTAGATTCAGACGTGGAAAGCGACTTGAGCAGCATAGGTCCTCGATCCCGGAAACGTGTGCCCAGCGGTATCTTCGACGATCTACCTAAAGACTATGGGAGTCTCATGTCTAACAAACGGCCTTTTCCAAATCCCGATCACTACGAAAATTCCGGGTCTTCCAGGAAATCGTCCTTGATAGGCAAAGTGGATCCAAAACGTGGCAAAAGTCTGGAAAATCTTGAAGCCAAGGACCAAGGCGGGTTTTCGAGAACCAACAGCTTCGAGTTCTCTAAGAAAGAAAACAAGAACGACTCGTTCAAGAGTAACGAGGGTGACTTCAATGAGGTTGGAATTCCGGTTATGGGACCATTGGTGGCATCAGCCCTGGCGACTTCCGGAAGCAGACAATCGGCACATGAACTACCTCAACAAGTGCTCTTACCGAGACACCAGAAGCACGTGAGCCAGGAGAGGCTCGAAACGATTCGGTCCTTGTTAGACTCCGTCGACGAGAACAGAAGACATCGTTTGGAAAACGAACCTTTGCCGGAGGAAGAGAGCGGGGACTACCCGGACATTCCTCCTCCTATAATCGGCAGACCACCTTCAAGAGGCCAGGCTTCCTCGGGTTTCGGAAGTTTACTTGACATAGGAGAAAAACACGTGCAAGTTCTTCCATTGCCAGGACATCAGGTGGACACTGCCCCAAAGAAGGACCCGGAAGATTCGATCAGATCGAGAACAACTTCCCCGGCGGATGCGCGACCTAAGGGTGGTCCACTGTCCACAGCTCTTTAGATATAGTTTAGTTGTCTATGCACTCGCAAAACTCGACAATCATTCATCCATTCTGACATCGCACTGTCGGACGAAGCATTTTATGCGAAGAGCGAGAATCACCGTCACAGTACAACATTTCAATACTTAGCTTAATAGGTACTTTTGTATATTTATTCAAGTAAATTTTATTCCATATCTCTTGAAACGCTAGCAAAAGCGCAAGCCAGCTCACGGATTCGTTTCCTTTGATGTGGTAGACTCAGTTGCACGGATCAACGATACGAAACGCTGCATCTATGCAACTGAGAAGCTCCCTGGTTCCTCTTTTGGTTATCGATCTGTTGTCAAGCTTCAAGACACCCAGTTCAATAAATGGACTCGAAATCCACGGAATCCGTACTGGGTTGCGTTTCATCCTTGACTCAATATTCATTTTAACAATTATTTTTTACAGTTACTTATCTATATAAATAAAGCGGAGTTTGGTATGAAAATGGTTAGAAACATTTCAAATTTTGAGAAGTCTAACGTAACAAAAAAACCACGCAGACCGAATTAAGAGTACAATAAAATTCACATTTTACGAGATTCATTAATCGTAATAGATTAACCACTTGGTGTTTCGTTTATCCGAAAATTGTTTCAATTACATGTACAACCATCAAAACCTTCGCTAAGAAATTCTTCATAATTATATAATATAAAAATCACTGTACAGATTTCATTGGGTTTTATTCTGCACATTTGTGGAACATCAGAATAAATCGACGATCTGCATAAAAATGTATTTAGCTTTTCCTCGCGTATTTTCAATTGACACTTGAAATTCCATGCCAAGTTTTTTTCTTTTTCCGTAAGTTTCAAAGCGTGAGCGCGAGGCGCCTGAGCGTCAACATCCTCCTACTCTAATAAGACAGAGCTTCTATAAATATACATATATATAGGAAGGTTCTTAAGGTACTTGGAAAGTCTTTATTCTGCCGACTCGTTTTGTGTTTTCCAGCATATTGCACTTGCCCTCGCTATCTTCTTATCATGCTCCTGTGATTGATCTGTCTCTGCGCGGGCGCGCGATTATTTATTTTACCTCGCTTGATAAAAAAAAAACATCCTAATGCGACGAATATGTTGACACGTGTCACTACGTCACAATTGTCTCGCCGACCGGTTCATCCGATATTTTTTCGAGCTCGATCTCTTCGTCAAATATCTTCACGTCTTTCACAAAGTACCAGACACCGACGTCGAAGAGTGTACCAACTGTCACGAAACCTGCGCAAAAAAGGGGCAAAAATATACATATATATTGTTTTGAACGGATGACAGTGCTTAGTTATATTCGCCTATTTGTCCAAAGATTAATCGCATCAAGATTTCGCGGACTCACTTGCTGCGGTGAAGTTCAGTAGGTACCTCAACGCCTCCCCATTGTACAGCCAGCAGTTTCCGGTTCCGGAGCACGTTTTTCCCCAAACGACGCAGGTTTTATCTGGGAACATTTTTATTTATTTTCATTGAAGGCATTCTGGCTGGTATCATTGTAGTATCAAAGTTCTGGCTTTTATTTACCGAGAATGAATCCGAAGAGAATGGGCGAGGGTATGAACGCGAAGAGACTCATGATTGTCAGACCGAAACCCATAGCCGTCGTCTTATCCTTTTCGTCGACGCATCTCACGGATACCAGAAAATTCGACGCTCTTCCCGTGGCTCCGCTGAACTTCAGAAGACAGACGACAGCCAGAAACACGTAAAATTTGTGCTCGCAATCGACAGGACAAGGTCCAGGCATGGCAGTTCCCAGCAGAGGATTGGCTGATCTCGGTGTGAATTCGGTTGTACTCTCGATTGGAACTTCCGTGGGAATACTTGACCAGTTTCCAGTGAGATAAGCGAGCGGATGGCTCCTCTTCGGTCTCACGCAATTGCAGTCCGTATAAATTTTGTTGCCTTGCATGTCAGCCTGGAACAAATAGTCATAGTCAGTAACCATGGCTTCAGGCTCTATTCGCGACAGGCTCTTATCGAGTGATTCGCTCGGTTCATCAAACTGAGAAACAGGTATTTATCAAAGAAGCAATATTGTCACAGAGATTAGAAAAAAAATAATACGGATCCGGCAGCCGGTTTCTATAACACGTACAATCTTTGCGAGTGCATGACATGCAAAACTGTTGGGACGAAATCTACAGGTTGATTTCCTAAGATAACTCAAAATGAAACGGGAATTTAAAATCACAGCTACAGCAGATCTCGTATTTATCAACGAAACAATATTGTTACACGGATTAAGAAGGGTAATACGGATGCAGCGGGGAATTTCTATAAGACAAACAGCGTTTATGAGTGCATGACATGCAAAACAATTCGGACATTTTCCACAGATAGATTATGCAACATTTCATCCGGATCGATCGAGCTCAGTCCGCCTAAAAATGGTGTTTGCAGTATCTAATCAAAAATTTCGCTAATAGTGCGATGGCACGATAATACGATGCCATCGCGGTGTGTTTAGAGAACCAATAAATCATGACAAAGAACAAGTCACCGAGATCACGCAATGACTCGTTCAATCTTGACACCTCGTTTCTTTCGAGCTTCTAAGTCAAGATTTTGATGGAAAAAAAAACCGTACCGTGATTCGTTGACACCCGGCGTGACATGCTGATATGAACGTTTGACCTTCTTCCGAGCAGACTGGATTGTAGGTTACGTAATCGCAGTGGCAGGGCTCGTTGCAGCTAAGACGGGTCTTCAGAGCGCCATCTGCCTGCACAGCCATCTGGGTGTCGTTGGCCGAACATCCGAGGAAAGCGTAGGATATCATTCCGATGACGGACACAGCGCCGACCATCACGTTCCACGCCGCCAGGTATCGCGCCTTCGGTTTGTACTTGGAGATTATCAGACCCGACAGCAAAATCCCGAACGCACTGAATACGAGTCCAACGGTGCCGGTGATGAGTGACGACACCGAGGCTGATTGCTTGTACTGAGTCTCTATGTACTTCGGCATGAATATCCAATAGGGCATATAACCCATGAAGTAAAAAACAGTCGCGAGATTGTTGCACATGAGCGTCGTGTTCGTCAACAGTCGCTTGAACGTCTTGAGCATGTCGGCGATCGACGTATGTTGGACTTCAGGCTCCGGTGGGTCCTTCATACCCGTCATCGACTTGCTGCGCTCCAGGGCGATCATTTTTCGGGCTGCGGCGCGTGGCAGAGTTTTCGGAAACAGGGCGATCACACTTGCGAATACGAACAGAAGAATCGCCAGGATGATCCAACCGAACCACCAGGCACCCAACCACCTGTTTGTCAATGAGGCAATTGATTTAAAAACAAAGAATCACTACGGTTACGCCACGATATGGTATAGTGATATTCCTATGCTGTATGAAACAGCGACTATTATTTAGCATCAAGTCACATTCGTCAAAACATTTAGAAAATTCTTACCTAGGATCCTGCATATTTATCGTGGGTGTCAGAGTTGGACTGATGTAAAACTTGAGTGCGAATGACGCCAGTGCGTAACCAATCGCGGGGCCCAACATCCTTAGGAAGAAGGAGACACTGATAAGCATCGGTGTTTTCGATTTTTGTATGTTGTCGTCCATGTAAGAGGTGCCCAGAGTGTAATAGAGAGATCCGCCGACCCCGGAAACCAGCTGAGCGATGAAGAGGAGGGCCTGAGGGGCGAAGTTGCCTTCGTCCTCCTCCTGGCACTCTTTTCCACGACTCTCTTTGCCCAGACACAAAAATTTTCGTTGCTTGTCGAAGACCTTGACTGTCGCGTTTCCGCTCGTGTTCACTTCGCTCGAGCCGTATTCTCGTGTCAGGAGCAGAGCGTCCTCGCCGGGGCCGTAGAGGAAATGGGGCAGCATTGTGAGGCAACAGAACAACACGACCTGCGATGAAGAAAAAACAAAAAAATCCTGTTAATTCAATCAGGTCTCGATATATTGTCGATTATTCCCTGACTCCAGGATGAGCATTTAATATTTGGTATCTGGTCAATTTTAAAGAGAAGATTACATTTCCCAACAAAATTAGGACACACATAAAAAACTGACCCCTGTCTTCTCAGACGAAAGTGAAAACTGAATAAAAACAGTCAAAAAATAAATGGCGAGCACGGCGAATCAATATTTCAGACACAAATATATCGCCAAATTTATCGATTAGACAAGTACTCGAGTCTTATCAGTGGCTTATTAATAAGATTTTATTTATCTGCGACAAACAATATTTGCCCTTGTCACGTCTGTGCATGAAAAAAATAATATAAACGGCATCAAGATTTAGAAATCGTTATCTCGTCTACCCAAATAAAAATTCATAGTCGCGCATGTTGAATCAAAATTCTGTTGTTCGTTGATAAGAATTTCGGAGACTCGTGAATAACTGTTTCGGATTTATTTATATGTGCATCGACATCTCTATTTTGTGCAGCGACTTCTGCTCTGACAAGCGAATGATATTGAGGAACATGAGTTCCACTGGTGCTCGTCTCTCTATTCTCGAGATCTACGACCTTCCCTCCACATTTGACGTCTGTCGCGTCTAGTGAATGAAACTCGTGAGTTATCCGGAGTACACGTAGATAGGCGTGAATGGTTGTAGGCCCACTGGCCACGATATTCACTGCACGCTTGCCACTTCAATCACGAACTGCAAGCGCAACGCAAGTCGCTATTACGTACGCCAATTCGAACAGCTGTCACACTCTTACTGTTCTATTATTATTATTAGATATTGTTACTCAAAAGTGGTTATTCGGAACAGCCACATTTTTCGCATATACTTATGACTTAATTAATTAATTTATATTACAACAATGTGTGAAAATAACTCACTGAAAAAATGCCAACAGCGATCCATCTGGGCCTGTGTCCTCTCCCCGCATAATACGACAGCACGACGGACACGAAGAGCTGTGATATGTCATTGCCAACGGTGATGAGGCCTGGACAATCGTAAATACACGTGCAGTTGTCAGTACGCGGACAGCATTTTTACGGTGCATACGAGTCATTTTTATGACAACATTATTAGGAGTGAATATGTCTCCCATTATGCTTGTTATTTAATTGATTTAACCAACGTTAATTAGGTGCATTTATTAATTGATTAACATTGCTATGTTCACAAGCTGACGACAAAGTTTTTTATACTATTGTCATTTATCATGTCCAGCACTTCTCAAAATAACCCAAAATCATTCCAAAAAGTACAAAAATGACAAAAATAAAAAAACGTTAATAAAAAATACTAGGAATTTTCAAGTTCCCTAAAAAAGCTGACAGTGATTAATAATCACTACGACACGAGGCTCACCTCAATCCCCCAAAAATAAGTCTCGAATTCACCAACAAAAGGCAAACTTACCGGTGGTCTTGGAGGGTATCTTGAACCTCTTCTCGATGGTGGTGATGGTACCGTTGAAGTAGGCGTAACTCGCGGAGAATATGCAGCCGAGGACGCCGTAGAGAAAGACGTAGGCTTTTTTGTTGGCGAATCGCTGAAGATTCGGTCCCTTGAAGCACCATATACCGCAGGACGTCTCGTCGGTGATGGGCATGCACTTGAAGAGGTCGTCGATTTCGCGGCCGGCGATGCTTGTCGGCGTCGTTGGCGTTACCGGCGGGGTCGACGGCACTCGAAGAAGATTCACGCTCTCCGGACCGTTTTTCTCATGATTACTCGCGTTGCTCGAGTTCTCCGCGGCCTTCATGGCTCCGTTGGACATTCGATTATTCATATAAATTTAATTGTCAGCCTTCGCGCACTATCACCCACCTCGACACTGCCCGATGCGACCCTCGCCCAACGCACAGTACGATTCGTTGTTGCCGCTCTCCCCTTTTTTTTTTAATCGACAAATTACGATTATCGCAACGCCCGCGAATTTCGAGCAACGTACCAACACCTGTGCGATACCAGGCCGCACGTTTCAGTTCACGATCTCTCATCCATTTTCGCACTCTCGAAGCGCGTCGTCATTTTTTGTCGCACCTGACTTTCGGTCTCGCAAAACCGCACAAGTGTAACTGCCTCTGTCTCTGCGGTTTTACAAATATCCGTTGAGCTTAATATCCATCATTTCTTCGTTGTCAAACGCGCACAGCTAAAAATAACGAAGATTTAACAGGGTAATTGTGACAATTGGGGTAAGTGTGATAGACGTGTTTTCTCTGATAAACTGCATATGGATATATTTATTTCGCGACAGATGTTTTGTCTGAGTGGCAGTTCTGAACTGTAAATACACATATTCTTATTGTGTCTTAGAGCAAAAGTTCCTGAGTAAAAAACAGTTATCAATTTTTAGTCGCGATTCCTCATAGCGACAGTAATAAATTTCATAAATTATTTTTTTACACATCTGATACTTATAAGATACTAATTTTTTTCTAACATTACATTACAATTATTTGCCATCATTGCAATAAAAATTATCTCTGTATTTTTATCATCAAAACGCGCAAAAAAATGCAACTAATTCGGCATTGTAATAAAAAACATCGCCACCACACTTACCCCGAGTGTCACATTTACCTCAGCTTCCCCTGCTCATTCTGATTCATTGAAAAAAAAAAAAAAAACGAAAAGAAAAAAAAATAAAAAGCAATGAAAACCCAGTCAAAAAAATAGGTGAGAAATAGGCCGCACGCACCGGTTGAGAGGACACGGCGTGAACGCGAGGCGCGATCCTCTCGCAGCGAAGAGGAGAAAAAGCTCACGCGCCCTCGACGCGACGTCGGCTGCGGCTGCTCCTCGGGGGGCTCTCTCTCCGCGCGCGTGTTTCACCCGGGTCACTTTAAACGGGCTGGAATGAATTAGCGCGTCTGCGAACGCTCGATATTCTTTCACAACTGAGGTGCAGTGGCGCGTGTAACAAGACGAGTATTGAGATCGTACGTAAATCTTTTGGTACCTTCCCCCACCCTCGTTACCCACGTGAAGTCGCGTCAGTGTAACCAACGTCTTCGTCTCATAGAGCCAAAGAGAGAGAGAGACAGACAGACGGACAGATAGATATAATCGTGAGTTAGGCGAGATAAAATAGATATCAAGTGTGCGTATGCGTTTGCGTGTGTCTCTCTCTGTGTGTGTGTATATCGGTGACACTCGCGCGTGAGAGCAGAATTCGTCAGAAGGTGTAGGTGGTTCCCTTCGGGCGTGCGCTATACAACATCGTGTACGCACACTAGCGAATCCTCCTCACGTCTTCCTCCTAACGAGAATCGAGCTCGTGCGTCCTCGTCCGCGGTCGTTGATTATCTTCCTGTCCTCTTCTTCGTCTTCCCGGTGTGTTGGAGCAGATACGTATTGCTCCGAACACAGAGCTTTTTTTTATTTTTTATTTTTTTACAAAAATGTGGAGATTTTTTCGGTTTTTACATTCAACTGGGATCTTTTGAGGTATATAAGTAATTTACATCGATAAAAGTCGATTCGCGTGTTTCCACAGATATAAAACTTTCTCCGCATAAAAAAAACAAAAACATAAAGCTTTGCAAAAATTATTCAAATCAAGATGTTACCTCATGTGTTAACAGAACGTCATTTCCTGTGGCACTCACGTGAAATTACGCGGGAATTACCCAACGCTGATTATAATCGCGATTTCAAGATTACTTATGTATTTCTATATTTGCTACAAAATGTTATCAATCTGCGATATATTCGCCAATACCCTAATCAATCTCATATCCCTGTTGAGTCTGTGCCCAGTATAAAAATGTGGACACAGTGCTCGAACAGCAGCATGAACATGATATGACAATATTTTCTGCACCGTTGCTCTCTGCTCCACTGCGGGTTAGTGAAATTCGAGCGTAAGGGATGAGAGTCTGCAGTTTCGTAAAAAATGACTCCTGGGGTATCCCGGAATCCACGAACCCTCGTAATACACGTGTCATCCCCACCGCGAGCCCGTTGCACAGGTGAAGCGAACGCGCGATCGCTACGAATCTCTCGAAGCGTTCGCGGTCCGCTTCCCGAAGTGGATCTGGATTGGCTCATTGGTTTGGTTGGCTGGAACTGGCTCGGCTGATGTTAGAGACTCGTTGCGATGCATAGACCACGATGCTCCGGTGCCGTCCTAGCTCGCTGCCTCGCTGTGCCGAGCTAGATGCCGTGAGCTATGTCGCGCGCTCTATCCTCCACATTGTGAGCCCATTATGATTTAATAGAGAGACCGCGAGAGCGCGACGGGGCGCGCGGCGAAGACGCTGCCGCACGTACCCGCCCGCACGATACTCGCACGCATCACCCTACTAAAAACTCTTCCGTGTCTTCCGCGCTGTATGTATACGTTCAGCTATTAGCGCAGCGCGCGGCCCGCGCAGCGCAGCAGCGCTAATGACTGAACGAGTAATTGCCTAAATTTCGTGTAGGTATCGTCAGATCGATTCCAAAATGATTTTCTTTTCGATAAATAAATAACACACGCGGAGCATCTCAGCGAAATTTCCACGGCATCGTTGGAAAATATTTGTTCGACACACCGGTTTCTTTTTCCAGTATTTGGGCATGCGCGTGGGGAAAATTCTCATCGTCATCGTCTGTCTCGACGAGCGCAGATACCGCAGAAACGTTTGTTTGAATCGGCGCGTGATATGCAGATAACATCGTCGAGTCTCGCGTAAAAACGCGGCTTGCACGTTAATTTTTCGACGAATTACAGAGTACAGCTACAAAGTATAGCGCATCCGATGGCAAACGTCGGACGTCGTACATTTTTGCGAGCGCATGTGCGCACCGCGGCGGGACCGGTGCGAACAGGTTCAAAGTATTTTCAAGATCGTGAAAACATGATAACCGTTGATAAGACTTTCGCGATTACGCTTGTAATCGAGTATATCCAGTGTTATAATTAGCGAAACCCTCCCAGATTTCGTCCTGAGCTGCGGTAATAACATTTCGACGATATTCTAGATAGGCAAATTGTGCTTTTTTGGTTCAATTCCCACATTTTTATGAACATTTTCATGATACGTAGTAATAAAAAGAATATATATTTGTGATCTACAATAAAAACTAAAAGCAAATTAAAAAATCTGTACAGTTTTTAGAGTTGGAGCGACTGTACAAAAAAGTAGGGACCAAATTCCACTACGAACCGTCAATTTCTTGATTTACCCTTGAAAATAAAAGAGCCACAAATGACCTCTAAATAGCTTCACGGATAAATATAAGATTAGGAATAATAATTTGATCTGATGTTTTATTGACGCGTGAAATCAAAGCTACGCGGTTTACCGAAGCGACATTACGAGGTAAATACGTCTTTTGATTCGCGAGGTATGCACAGACCGATTCCGCGAAAGGCGGGTGATTGTTGATGCTGGTCCAATAAGTCGAGACGTCACCCGCCGCCGTCACGTGACGTCAAGGCACCGGGGGTGACTGCCCCCGCTCGGGCTTTTCGCTGCGGTCCCAGGTTTCTACGAAGGGAAAGGGAAGCGAATGGCTGAGCGAGGCTGAAAAATTCTGTCGCGCCAACGAGACTGTCCGAGGTGAACGTCCCAGTCGTTGGCCGTCCTGCCGGTTATCGCCGGTCGCGTTGTTTCACTGTACATTCCGGTACAGTCGAAGATCGTCGCGGTGACGATTACCGGCGGGATGGCCGATGACTGGGACGTTCACCCTGTGTTTACGCACTGCACATACGAGTCTGGGTGTCTCAATGTCGCGAGATAGTCCGATGTCGCTGCGATTAAAGACCGCGCGGAGTAGTGATAAACGCAAAAACGTTGTTGGACTGATTTATCGCCGCCGCCGCCGCCGCCGCCGCGTAAATGCATCGCGACGCCCCGCGGTGCATCGGGTGTACATTGTTTGACGTGTCTCAGAGAGCACATGAAAATTACGCCTGCAGACGCGTCCGGCAATAAATTCTCGAAGTATTAATCGAGTACATCTCAGTCCGGGACAGAACAGACTCTGTTTGCTCGGGCTTTTAATACTGCAGAGTTACTATTTTCATACCCGATGTCGCGATTTTCGCGGGAAAAATCTTGCGCCACATGGCGCATCTTCTTTTAATTTTTTCTGGTTGGATCTTTTATTTATTCTGTATTTTTGAGGGTTTCGTACAATGTCATTCTTTTTTTTTGCGTGGGCGTTAAAGTGGCCACTGGACTCAGTCCAATATATAGTAAGTAAGCTAAACCTAAGGTTACGACCGTTCCCAAATTGTCAGGTAAATCAGATTACGAATGCCAGGCTCACATCTCGTGGTTCGATCATTCAAAGGCGGGAACTATAAAACATGGAATTTTGTCGATAATCGATAACAGAAGCGTTTTTTTTTTTTTTTTTCATTTATTTTCGGTTTATGAAATTAGAAAGATTTTCCTAATATCGCGAAGCAAATTTTATGAAGACAATTGAATGCTCTCCATAAATCTCTTCCAGTTTCCAGGTACTGCTTTTTATAAGTATATCATTATTATACTTCTTGTCATAATTGTTATTATGTCCACAAGATTATGCAGTGACTTCTCGCTTTGCTTATCAACAAATCACAGAGCATTTTTGTCTGTGTCGAAAAACATGTTGTCGCAGGATTTTCTTCGAATGCCTTCAATGTGCAAGTAACGCTTATACACTTTTTCCTCCGAATCGTTCGGGCCATGCAAAGTATTGCCAAAAACATACACGAAAGCGTCGACGACGCCGGGGCGATAAAATCGATCTCTCGATCTAACATATTGAGATTACGGTGCGTGCCTGACGCCCCGTTATCTCTAATAAGTCGTGGAAAATTCGAAAGCCGCGTCGCGTGAGGCAAACAAAAATCCCGCGACAGGGAAAGCCGAGCTGCATCCACGGTGCGATTGCTGAGACTATTTTTTTTTTTCGTCTCCCACTCTCCGCGTGCGTATGCGGATTGAACGCATCGTTGCAGCAGAAAACCCGCCGCCGACAAGCGAGAAAGAGGCAGAGAGAGAAAGAGCGAGAGAATCGCGATAGCTCTAAATTGCGACATTCAGAGAACGGTCGACAAGGCCGGACGAGCGAGATTAGAATCGTCGTCATCATTATTATGCACATGCTGTCTACTGTTCTAATAATCGTTTTCAGGCAAAGACCACGGTTCAGTCTTGGCTAGTACCTTGACGTCTCGTCAACGGACTTCCGGTACGACTCCTCGACGCTTCCACGATTCGCGGACCAGTTCATTGATCAATTGTATCGTCATTCTTTTTTTTTTGTCTTCATACTACGGATTTCAATTTTGTATGATTTTTCAAAAAACATAGTGTTTACTATTTTGATAATCATTTTCGGCTATGAACAGAATTCAGTTGTCAGATAAAAGTCAGTTGTCATTTGCATACGATTGTTTTTTCCCCTGTATTAAATGTTTTATTGAAAGACAACAGAAAAAGCACAAAAAACGTTGATGATGAACTTGCGACTCTGCGGGGGACCACACGACGGCCACTACGTTACTTCGAACAGAGTCGGTATGTCTACAACTTGATTCCGACTGTACGTCGTCTCAGAAGACGTTGATGAGTTCTGTATAAGAGATGGGTCAGGGTCATGCACAATGCTCGCCCGGTACACACGACTGCAAAACACACACGCGCGCCTCGTGCGCGTCCCTCGGCCGGAGAGTCAACGGCGATAGGTGAGTCCAATGCGGATCGCCGCGTGCACCGTGACATTTCTATTAAGGTTATGTAACTTGTGGTTTGTGTGTCGAAAAGTGTTTACCAATTTATTGCCGTCGCTCTGCCGCAGTTCCGGCTGGACATTTTGGTGAATTTCCGTACGTACGAAAATCAGCAGATTGTCCATACATTTTTGGTGGTCACAGGATGCTGGGTTGGATTCTGACAAACGTCAGGGTCATGTGACCTTAGAAAGATCGTAAGACGAACCATAAAACGATCCCAAAGATTAGTCGTTTTGAGCCAAAAAATTAACCTAACGAACGACCTTTCAGCGACCACAAATCTTGGCAATAACCACATTTCTTATCGACATTATCAGCTGTGCCAATATCAATGTATTAAAAAAAAAGAATTATAGTTGTCAATCGGTAGTTAGAGATTTCAATATTTTGGTAGTTGTGAACAATGATCAGTAGGTCTCACCAATTATCGGTACGTCTTACCAATATTAGTTAGGTCCAACCGACGATTGACAATCACGACCATTCATTTTTTACAATGTAATTGTGCAAAAAGAAGCGACTCATATCGTTATCGAAATTTCGAGGACGATAATAATCATCCGAATGCACCGTGGCACGTCCCGATAAGACCTTAATGCGAAAGCTCGATGAAACGACGTGGATGGAAATAAGACGAAAAGAACGTGTAAGACCCAAGTACAGAGGCACCGGGGCTTATAATCCTCGGTAATTCCGCGCGGCCCGGTAGCTCTCCTTCGGGATAGAGAAGCTCCGATCGATACGAAACGCTCGAGAAAGGCGTTCGGGGGTCCATTCGCCCTGACGTCAGCGGCGGGGTGACGAGGGGGGCGGGAGGACGAGGAGAAGCAGGATCGCAGGGGGCGGCGAGAGGGGAGGGGGCAAGCGGGTAGAAAAGCAGGCAAAGCAAAGCGGAGCAAAGCAGAAACGCGCACAGAAAGCCGAATTCATTAGTCGAGAGATCTAGGAGGCTTAAAAATTAAAAGGCTCTCAAACAAAAACTCTCTCGAGCCTCTCATGCTACACCCTTTTTTATGTTTCTCTCCGTTTCCATCTCTCTCGCCACTTCTCATTCCGTTGTTATGGTTATCATTATTTTTTATTATTATATTATTATACTGTAGTAGATGTATCGGAAAAGCTCGTGGGTTTCACCCGAAGACCTAATCCTGCTACTTGTGCCGAGCTTCGAGAGACCTCGATACCTTTCATTACATACCGGGAAGTTGCAACATTGACGTCTTAATCCTTAAACACTTCGAACTCCGCTCTCCGTTCCGATTCGTTCAGCATTGACGCCGGAACGTTCAAACCAACCATTAAAATGCAGGTCAATGAGAGATTTTTCGAAAAATTCCATTAGGCAATAGGACGTTGCGATCTCGAAGGGCGTAGGAAGGTACCCTTCGATCTCCTCCGCTCGCCGTTCCGATCCGTTCACCGTCTTCGTTGGAATTTCCACGTCAAGCATCAGAGCGCAGCAAAATGAGAGTGATTCTTCGAAAACGTCTTTTTCCAGGGCAGCGTTACAATAGACATCTCGTCATTTACGCAATCAATTTAATTTGATATGTCTATTAATCAATAATTAATTAAAATACATTAACTGTAAATTACTTAAATAGTGAAAAAATATGTAACATAATTGTCTTAATAAAAATTCATTTCGTCGTTTTATTTACAAATTTGTTCATAAATGTTGCGGGCACTTCTCGAGTTGTTCGATTGGAGCGATTTTACGTTAATGATTTTTTAAAAAGTGTTCTTTTTTCAGAGCAAAGCTCAGAAGATTCCGCTAAAATTGTGGCGTACAGTAGACTTTGAATAGACTTGCCATTTTTTCTTAGAACATTATGTCTATTAATTGTCGAAATATTGAAACATAAAGCAGTCAATCCGTGCTTTTAGTCTCCCCGTAACGAAGTGTCGTCACTGATTTACAAATGATCATCGAGATCGAGAGAATCCAAATATCAAGACTTTCGCCCCTCCACGAATTGAATATCCTCGGCAACCGATAATTCATCCACGATGATCGTTTTTCCGTTTGCCCCAATTTCGAGACTTTCCGGGGGTGGGAGAATGTCCTTGACGAACTCGCGTCGCTTGTCGTCATTGAGGCCGTAAAGGTCGAGATCCTTGACCAGATAGCAGACGATACCGTCGAAGAGTGCGCCCATAAATGTAAAAGCTATAATTACAAACACACAAGAAATGTTAGTCATTGAAAGAATTGTAATAATCAAAATCAATCAACTGTACATTGACTCAAACTACCCATGAAACCCACCTGCAGCAACGTAATTGACGATATATCGAAATTGTTCCTTGTCGTAGTACCAGCAATTTCCACGAGATCCGCACGACTCATCCCATATGAGACAAGTCGAGTCAATCAACGCGCCGAACAATATCGGTCCGGGAATGAGAGCAAATAGAGAGATCATCATGAGGGTGACGCCCTGGGCGAAGCTCTTGTCCTTCTTCTCGACGCATCGATAATTCACGAGGACGTTGCCAATTCTGCCGGAGGACGTCAGAATATGCGTTAAAGTACTCAGAGCTGCATATATGAAATAAGCTCTTGTGCAATCGGAAGGACACGGTCCCGCCTTCACAAAGTCGGCTTCCCTGTAGGCCTCCGTCTCCAAATTTAGTATTTCGATTTCGGTGCTTTCGGTCGATGTTAATCCTCGATTCAGCAGTGGAACGCAGCTGCAGTTGCCGTAATCCTTGCCATCAATAATTGTACTGCATCCCGCGTGACAAGCGGAATAAAACGTCGTCATCGATGCCTCGTGACACACCGGAGCGTATTTCACATTACCGCAATTACAGCCGGTATTGCAGCCAGTTGTGAAGTTGATGCTGCAAATGATAAAAATGATTCTATTGCAATGTTGTGATATTTGGCTGATCCCTCTTTTAAAAAGTTCATGAGTAACGGAAAGCATTGTTAGCAAACTATTCGAGCTGTGATTGGCTGGGACTCTCAGACCGAGTCCAGGTTCATTTGTCCTTGATAACTTTGACAGTTCTGTCAAATATCGTATTTTTTTTTAATCTACTAAAAAAAGTTGATGACAGTGTTTTCAGGGGTAGAATATGCGACTTGAGAACGATGGTATAGGTTAAAAGTCGATATTTTGAAAAAATAAATTTCGTGACCCCGATTTGGGCGGTTTTCGGCCCGGCGGCCAGATCTACGATTTCTGACAAACTGTTCGGCCAAAAATTTTTTTTTTTTCAAAATCAACTAAAAAAGGGTTGTAACCAGTGTTTTCAGGGGTAGAATATGCGACTTGAGAACGATGGTATAGGTTAAAAGTCGATATTTTGAAAAAATAAATTTCGTGACCCCGATTTGAGCGGTTTTCGGCCCGGCGACCAGATCTACGATTTCTGACAAACTGTTCGGCCAAAATTTTTTTTTTTCAAAATCAACTAAAAAAGGGTTGTAACCAGTGTTTTCAGGGGTAGAATATGCGACTTGAGAACGATGGTATAGGTTAAAAGTCGATATTTTGAAAAAATAAATTTCGTGACCCCGATTTGGGCGGTTTTCGGCCCGGCGGCCAGATCTACGATTTCTGACAAACTGTTCGGCCAAAAATTTTTTTTTTCAAAATCAACTAAAAAAGGGTTGTAACCAGTGTTTTCAGGGGAAGAATATGCGACTTGAGAACGATGGTATAGGTTAAAAGTCGATATTTTGAAAAAATTAAGTTCCTGACCCCGATTTTGGCGGTTTTCGGCCCGGCGGCCGGATCTACGATTTTTGACAAGCAAAACGACAAATTTTCTTTTTTTTCAAAAGTAACTGAACAAGGGTTTTTTAGTTACGATTTACCCTTTTAAAACTTTATAAGAGCGCAGCAGCGCAAAAGTATCTCGGGCACGCGCGCCAGCGCGTGTGATTAGCCTAGTACATGTTTATAAACTTGAGACTAAATGATCTCCGTTTTAATCAATCTCGAACTTCGATAGCAGAACTCGAAATTGATTAAGCCTGTCGAAAGGGAATGAAAGCAGCTTTCAAATGAGCCCTGGGTAAACTAACTTCATTCATCCGATATTATTTTATATCTGCTTGAACTAGTTACATGTTTATAATCGACTGTACGTACCTGACATTTTCAAGATCAACACCTTGCATTTGTGGACCGTCGCAAGAGACATAGGCGAAGGATAACGCAATAACAAAGTAAGTCAGAGCCACAAAGACGTTCCATCCCAGCAGTTTGGATGCCGATGGTTTGAACTTGCTGATCACAAAACCGGATATCAAGAATCCGAGTACCATTCCGACCAGGGACACCGTGCCTGTACAGAACGCATCATAAATTGTACAATTGGTTCCTTACATACAAGAAATCTTTAAAAAATGATTTACCTGTTATGACGCTGCCGCCAGCTGCGGAGGTGCCGAACTGAACTTCCAGGTATTTCGGTAGGAACGTGATGTATGGAACAATTCCCAAAATAATGCATATGGCGCTTACACTGTTGATCATAAGAATCTTGTTCGAAAACACCCTCCTCATGGCAATGGGAAAATCACTTATTGTCGGGTTAAAGACTTCTTCCTCAGGAACCGCAACCAACTTGGGAATTTCCCGTTGCGGTTCCTTCGTCAGTGATGAATTGAAATTAATCTCCAATTTCAGTGGTTCCTCGCCTGGTTTCTGTTCGACATCAAGGAGATCAAACATTATGCGTTATTCAATATGTTCGGGAAGATTTTGACGCTAGGGCAGATGCACCGGTCTGGCCACCTTGATCCATTTTTGTTACAAGCCTCGGAGGAACAAAACGATAAATGTTGTAAAATCAAAAAAAAAAACGAAGAGATAATCTTGTCAGCTTGTATAAAATCGTGTGAAGTATCAATATGGGAATATGGAAAAACAATGATTTGGAATATAATTTAATGAGTAATTACCACAACCGGCACAGTAGCTATCTACCTTATCACAGTACTGCCGTATTGATTGCACTGGTATACTGCTTAGTTTATTGTTTGTTATTTGTGGACGCCAAAATATAGCGTTCTTTAACCTGATTTCTTTTTCTTTGTTACGGGGATTCCAAATATAATTCAATTAAAGTTATCAGTGGGTATAAATAATATGTCTACCTTTTCGGTTTTCTTGGAACGGGGCTTGGAAAGCTCGCGTGGGAACATCGCGATGAGACATGTGAAAACAGCCAAAAGTGTCCCGAGAAACAGCCATCCAAGCCACCACGCTCCAAGCCATCTTGGATCCTGTTGGTCAATGACAGGGTGGAGGCTCGGGTTGATGTACAGATTGAGGCAAGCAAAACCAAGGACAAAACCGAGCACCGGTCCCACAGTACGAAGGGCATAGGTACACCCTACAATGAAACAAAAAGGATGCAACAATTCATACAAGTTTCATAAAAGTCACAGACCTAAATACATCAACGTCTCTATTTGTTTTTGTCTTTGTAGTAGGAATTGCTACATGGTCGTTCATAGTCGAACACAGCAATCAAAGAATGTAATCAATAGAGGCAAGGCGACTTCTATATCCTCTTATCACTAGACTGATCGAGTATAGTTTTCTTTCTTTTTCTTTTTTTCAATGTAACGTGCACGTTTATTTAGAGTGATTCTGTTTAATACTTCTCATAGAACGTTTATTTTACGCTGCTATCAGCAATGCTCTCGATTATCGATTTGTATTGACATATAGGAGAAACGTCTATATTAAGAAGCGACTGTATTGTCTGTACCGAGCAGAAGCGGCGTGTCCTTCTTCTTGGTGTTGTCGTCGAGGTAGGTTTGACCCAAACCAAAGTACAGAGTGGTACCCACACCAAGGATGAACTGCGACAGGAATACCAAGAGACGAGGTAGCATGACCGTGTCCTCAAGGTCAGCATCGTCACACTTGTCGTCGTGATGGCCGTCATTGAGGCACAGCGAAAGGTCGGTCGACACTTTTGTCGTGGTGGAGTTCAGCATCGAACTGTCCAGATACTCTTGGGTCAAGGCCAACGCGTCCTTACCAGGACCGTATATCACGTGGGGCAACACCAAAACGAAACAGGAGATCGCGCTCAATCCTACGCCTGTCGCCAGCCATCGCGGTCGATGACCCGCACCACCGTAGTACATGAGGCCCAGAGACAGGATCTGCGATATCTCATTGCCCGACAGAATTACCCCTGAAAATCATATTGAAAAATATTGTACACACATTGCTCAGTATGAAAAATATAAGCTGTACCTGATGACGGTAAGCTGACCCTGATGTTTAAAACTAAATATATAATTACAACTATTATTTCTCTTTCTGACCGTTATAAAATTTCCCTGATAGCATCGAGTCGCTCACCTGTTACTCCCTTATCAGTTATTTGTGGCTGTATAAAAATAAGCTTTCCCGAACGTTGACGCCGCGTGCACCGTATATCTATATCCACAGTTCCGAGGTACACGAGCGATAGTGATGACTTTGCGCCGAGCAAACGGAGCAATATTGACTGCTATTGACTCCACATGTGAACGGTCGAACTGAATATGGAATTTCATAGGAGCCAGTGGTCGATTGTGTTCGGTAATAAGATTCTGATATAAAGCCACAAACAGCGTCTCGATTTCCACATACGTCTTATTAAAAGAGAGAAGGACTTCTCACTTTTAACGATGACCTCGTCGTGCAAGAGGATCGTCAATTAACTCGTTGAGCAGGAACAATTTTGTGGAATAATTACAACAACGGTGCATTTTGGCGTAGAAAATCTTGGAACATGTTCGCCTACTGATTACAACTGTTTAGGAGAACGGCCACAAATAGCACTGTAACTTTGCATTTTCTATTTGTGAAAATGGGAAATCCCGAGAAATCGACGTGAATATAAATCATCGGTTAACTAATGCTAAGCAGAAACAGGTTCGAGAATAAATTCCGAAGAAGATGAATTTTCACGCGGAAGGTCTGGGTACGTTCGGACTTATTGAGTAAAACCGGGAGACAGACGAGGGTCAAGCGGCTGTCGACGAGACTGCATAGCGACATTCGCTTCAGCTGTGTTCGCGTGATGCCGAGCATTTGGGCGATTATCGTAAGAATAATGAGCGTCGGAAATCTCGCGAGGCCATTATTACACAATTGACGGTGCAACCAATAAGAAGTAAGAGGTCGGTGCAGCGGTCTCTCCGCGGCGGACCGCGAGCTACAGTGCACAGACGGCTTTGTGCGAGTGCTCGTATCCAGTAAATCTAAAAACCGTCTTATTTTATCGTTAAGCGTCCCGCTAATGTATTCATCTCCTACTCGCTTATTATCCGTCTGATATCGTTCAATTATCTAATGACAGACTTATTCACAATGCACCGTTGCGATCTCGCTTCTCCGTCTTCCCAGTGTTGTTAATTGTTAGATTGACAATGGATTAAAAAATCCATTATCAAGGGAAAAATGGATTTTTATACATATTATAGCAATGACAATATTGATTTTTTTTATTCCTTTGGAAATTTTGTAAAATGGAATTTATATAATTTTCTCCATGCCTGTATTTCTACGATAATCTCATCAACTTTTGGTTCTTTTATATGGCCAGTAAAAAAATAAATAAAAAATCAGGCGACACGAGACAATTTGATTGAAAAAGATATTCTCACCGGTAGTGCGACTCGGTATCTTGAAACGTTTTTCCAATGTCGTGAGGGTCACGACGATGTAGATGAACGCCATAGCCTGGACCATGCCGAGAAGTCCGTAAACCAGGAGAAACGTCCTCGATGTGGAATGCGCCCTCAGCCATTTTGGATAAATTCCGCATAATCCGCAGCCGTCCGTCTGTTTCATCCCTTCCTCCTGGACGGGCTTCGGCTGCGAATGATAAAATGAGTCTTGACATTTGTCTCTTGCTCCAAATGTTGCGAGCATATTTGCGAACGGTTGAGATCCCCCAACGCGGGACAACCAGGGTGAGCCCTCTCGTTGAGTCCAAACCGTTAGGATAACGAGAGGGAAATTGCCGCGCGAGATTGAGCCTCCTCTGCCTCCTCCCGGAATTGTAACTCAAGACACATCATTGATGTTTCTAATATAACTGCCGCACTCAGGCGCTCAATGAAAAGCTACTTAACTGCGACTGCGATGGCAACAAACAACGCACCCAACGATTTCCAATGAAAACTACTTCTTTGATTGATTACAAATAATCGCAATAAGGGCAAATGTTGAATTAAATGTTCAGCCCCAATCGACGGATAAGAATGAGCCTCAAGATGAACTGACGCGAAATAATATTTCAATTTCCTGATAGATCACGAAACACATTTTTTAATAGGCCCCGCGGAATTTATTTCTACCTGATCAAAACCCAAGAACTTTACTCTCCACGCAAAGTCACTGAAGAAAAATGTATCAGAGTGTCACATTAAAAATCCACATCGCGCTACATTTCATCTCTTCAGTTGCATTTTATTATATCCTCTCTTTTGCTAAAGAACAACGCCAACACATTTCTAACAAAAAATTATGTTCACGAAAAACGATAACAAACAAAATGCAAATCAAATGTAAAAAAATTAAAAACACAAAATAAAAAAAATTAAATCGAATTAACTGCGAACGTAACACCGAATCGCGAGAGTTGAACTGGCAATGACTCCTTGAATCATTGAACTTGTCCTAGAATTCGAGAAAGTAGTTCACAGCTGACACAATTTTCTAGGGCCGTCGAAGTACTCGGTACGCGAAATACACTCACAGTCCTCCTCGACATGGTCGAGCGGCTAGCCCAGTGAAAATTATAATGGAGGAAGATTGCTTCCGCGTTTCGCGTGGTGGTTACACATGCAGCGCCGCGTGAGCGTGTACAAAGAAGACGGAGAACACGGAGAACCGGCGGCGGGATAGCGCGGAGCTGAACCGGTGACGACAGTGCATTTCAAACTGGCGCTCGCCCGCTATCCCGAGCCAACGCAACTGAATCTCCGAGGTTCATCTTAATCTCTCGCGGCGCACACGACGTACGACACTGGGCTTATCTCGGCTTGGAAATCTTCTCGCAGACGTGTCTATCGATGGACTACCGTGATAATCGATTGGGCCAACAATGTAACTAATTACATCAGGGAACAAGGAAATCCCCTTTTGGGTGGTCAAATTCGGAAGGTCCAAACCTTTTTCGAGTCCTGCGTTTGAAAACAGAAAGGCAAAACTATATTACAACCTGGATGCGGTGCACTTAATCCTCGTAGGATTACTTTGAATGGCACCTCGTAAAACCCGCGCAACGCCGTCGGTATATTCGTACAGTGGAACTTTACCCAGCTTGCGTAACGCGGCGCCACGCGAGCTGCGCAAGGAGCCAATGGGACGCAAGCGACGCGCGAGCGTCATCCCTTCCCTCGCGACTCTGGCCAATAAAAAGGTCGATGCCCCCTCCATTAGTCGCGCGTAAGCCAGGCGAAGGCGAGCTAAGTGGGGTTCCACTGTAGCACGTGACACACCAGATTTTCATTTTTCAACTAATTCAAAACTCCAGTAGCTTTGTAATTTTTCAAACAATGACTCGAGACAAGTGAATAACAAATTTAGTACAAGAAAACAAGCGCGTCGACATATATTTCAACTTTCGAAATTGCAGCGTCGCGTTTACCTTTTTAGGTGTATAAGTTCGAACGGTCTTGTAGATGGTCATGATATCACTTTTTGTCACAAATTGAAATAATAGAAGGAATAAATAAATGGATGATTCGAACTACGACATTGAATCAAAACTATAATCACTTCGCGTTTTTTCGTTGTTCATACATAAACATTTATCAGCGGGCCGATCGATAGTGAATGTCGAGTGCTGATCCAAATCTTTCTCTGTCACGTTTCTTAAGTCCACTGACTCTCGACACACTTTCCTCGCAGACTAAGCCATTAACACTCTCGTATCGACTGCTAATTGTAGAACAGGTGCATAATCGCACTTTGACTTTAAACATTAGATAACGAAATGTGCTCCTTTTTCCGTTCGGCTCGTCGATGTACGGATGGCAAACGCATTGGCTGCAAAAATTGGACTGGATTTCATCGTCGACGCTGTCATCGGATATCGGACAAAATCGACCCAAAGTTAAGAAGGGTTCAGTCGCGTAAAATAATTGAAACTGAAAATCAAGTGTACAAATGAAGTGTTTAAAAAAAATTGTCAAGTTTTGGGCACATACAAATTTAACCGTCCATCTTAACAGTTTGATGCAGTCCTTAAAGCTCAACAAAATTCGCCACGACTCTCTCAGTGCTAAAATGACAGTTCGCGGTGAAACATTTGAAAGATACATGAAATCACGTAATCCTTCTGAACGGATCACCGTCATTGTTGAAAAAAAAATCGGTCCATCCGAGTTCCACCGCCGCCGGGCGACCGTTTAACACACATCCGTTCAGTTCAGCCGCCGTGGGTGGATCCAGGATCGATCGGAATCGCAATCGTAAACGCTTCCGGCCCAGTCGCTATAGACACCCCGATACCGGGCAGCAGCAGCGCGTGCAGCGTTATTTAATGCGACAGGTGTTGATGTGTTTCCCATGGTCACATTGAAGCTACGTCATCTTATCATATTTTTTGTTATCGATTCTAATTAATCTTGTTTATTGACCTCACTTTTTTTCCTTCAATCACCGACGACGTAACGAGCGCAGATTTAAAAAAAAAAAAAACAACTAAAGAAAAAAGTAATCCAAAGCGACGATCGGTCGATCGATCGATGGACGATATATTTCGTTTGAGGAAAAAAATAATAAAAAATAACATCGAACCTTCAGCTGCACTCGATGACTTCTCGAGTCTCGAGTATCCGCATGAACACGAGAGGGTGGTATTCCAGGCCCTCGAACCCTCCTGTCAACTCTCTCCCTCTCGATAAAACGGTAACACAGCTCGACAATAAGAACGACAATAATAACGATAACAGAAATAATAATAATACTGTTCCAAGTTTGTATCCTCGACACAGAGAAAGAGAATTCACGGCCGAGATCGAGGATGGTCAATCTTGCGTATAATCGCGGGATAACTGAGTCCAAGCGCTTGGTAGCGGTAATGGTCCCCTACTCCGTCCATTTGAATCAAACGATGATTCCCTCTCGTCATTCAGCGATCTTCTGCCGCTCCCGCTGCTTCACTCGTCGAGGCTACCGGCGCCGCCGACCAGTTATGATCGGTGCTGACACCTACGAACGCCGCGGTACCACTTCGGGTTTTGCTCCGCCAGTAAAACAGCACGGTCGAGCGAACTCGGTTTTGCTCTTCAATTGATTCCAGTTCCTTGCAAATGGTAAACAAAATTGGAAACCCGGTGCAGGAATTTGAACTTCCGGATCGTGATAACTATGAAAATAGGAAGGATAATGAATCATTTCATTTAGTGAAAAACAAGTTCGAAAGCAATTTTTTTTTTTTTCATTTTCAAAATATTTCTAACTGCCGAAAATGGTTGACGAATATTGGATGTGACTAGGTGTGTCTAGAATATCACAGAATATATTTCAATTTTTGTTTTTATGCACTAAAAAACATTTCGTACGATACGAACGATCTTGCTGCAATAATAAAAGTGAGATTTCGTGCCATATGAGATTGGAGCGTGTCTTGTCGACTCCCGATCTAGTCTGTCTCGATATTTAGCTTCAATAATCGTCGATACCAAGAATCGCGGGATCCCTGTGAAAAGCATCGCTTTTCGGCGGAACTCGCGCAGATGCATCTCCCACGTTTGGGACTCCAGCGAGTTATTTCAGTAGCTGGACGGCGCCCCGGCCGGGATCCGATACAGTAGTAACGCCCCGTGTCGTTCAGACGGCGTCTCGTAGCGTCGAGGCTGTTCGTCGCTGCGGTGTCGCGATGCCGTCTGTGACCCCGGGTGGATTATCTTTAGCGCCGAAGAGAAAAGCAAAAGAAACAAAAAAAGTCGTGACAAGGATCGAGCGAGAGTGAGAGAAGGGACGTTTCCCAAAATGAACTTACAACCGTGATTTTTCTCTTAGAGACAATATATTTGTTTGGTTTTTTTTGTTTTTTTCGTTAATCTAATATACCTCGGTATAATATTATTACTGAAGATAACAAGCGATATATTACAATCGGCCGATCCTACGTGATGTCGGGATGTCTCGGAAGGCGAACTCTCGTCGCGATCACGGCTGCGCACGGGCGAGACGCAAATCTTTTTCTGCTGCGTGTAAACGCGCAACGTCTGTCTCCACAATTTCCGCTACTTTTTCCGTTACGTTCGTTATATATTTTTTTGCACCTAACGGACATCTTCATTCCTCGTCACTTCACGGTTTTCTTCCTCCTCGTTACTTTCCTCATTAACCATATACCTTTAAGTACATTGTATAATCGAAGAATGGTTGTAAATAATTAATAAGAATAGCAATAATAAGAGTCAATAATAATAATAATAATAATGATAATAATAATAATAAAATGGCAATAATAATAAAATAGTCGTCGTAATAGTGGCAATAATGATAATAACGTTAATTTATTTACCTAATAACCTATACGATCGAATATAGTATTATTTATACGTATAATTATCATTAGCTAGACTTAATCGTTGAGCTACACGTCAACTTTACATTTCTCCGCTTTCTCTACTCTCCTTTCGTTCTCTTTATACAAGTACAAGTGGGTTTTTTTATTTGATTTTTTTTCTTTTTCGTTTCTCTATTTTCTGCTTTGCTATGATTTTTTTTTCTCTTTTTTCGTTCACCATTTTCTCGTTACTCAACCGTCTCTCCTTTGCTTACCATCAAATATTTACTCGAAGGACTAACGAACAAAGTGACTTCTTCGCTTGAGTCACTAAGATTTTAAGACTAGACAGCCTCATTCCATTAGCTCTCCGACCCCTTCGTACATCTCTCCGCACGTTTATTCGTCTTCCTCCTCGTCGTCTTTTTCTTCTTATTCTTCTCCTACTTCATCTTCATCTTCTTTCTCATTCTCACTTCGTTCCCTTTTGCTTCAATCCCCTGTCTCCCGGGTTTCTTCGTTTGTCCTCGCTGTGCACAACGCACACGTTTTGCCTTCGAGCGTCTTTACCCTCGCGACTTTTTTTCGGCGCCTCTCTAGCTCACCAACGTTCCAACTGACTAGCATCTAACCGGCGAATGCGCCCTCGGGCGACTGAACTCGACGTGTAAGGCACCAAAAGGACGATTAATCGAGTACCGACGATCGTTTGCGAGCTTTGCCTTCACTACCTCTCGACCGTAGATTACAATGGCTCGATGAAAAGCGACGCGCAATCGCGAAGATGAAAAAAAAAAACGAGACGTTGGGAGAGCTTCCTCACAATCCGCGGAGCAATCCCGCGGTTCGAGAACATTCATTTGTGTACATTTCTTCTCCAATGCTTTTCTTTACTTCTTTCTCGTCATCGCTACAGTTATTATCTTTATCTATTGCTGCAAAACGTGACGTCGTTACAATAACGTGATATTCGTTAGTCAAGGCCACTGACTCAAGACACTTTGTGACTCGCTTGCGCGATTAAGGCCAACGCGGTTGTAGGATCTTATACGAAGATTTAGAGAGAGAATCGAAAAATATTGAACAATCGCGGCACTCGTCGTGTGTGTCTGCCCGAAATTGTGATGACGTGAGTTTATTCGAGATTTCAAGTTCTGGTCGCTTCGATGAGAATTCTCTCGATCGAATTGAGATACGAAGGCGAATGATAATATATTACGAATGCGAATCGCTATCTTACGCCGTAGCCGACGAATTCTCTCGTCGTACGGCCAAAGTCACAACTGCGCGAGTTAAGTTTATCCGAGATTTCGAGTTCCGGTCGCATTGACGAATAAATCGTGCTCGATCCGCTTGACCGTCGATCGAATTGAGAAACGAAGGCGACAAATCTACAGTCAATAGTCGCGCGCTTTTTAGAGTGCTCGGTGACGACGAATTCTCTAATACGAATCCCTATCTTACACAGTAGCCGACGAACGCTCTCGTCATGTTCGACAATCTGCTCACCTAATACTACGTATAACTATATTGTATGCGGTATATATATGTATACAAATATATATACACCACAGTATATAGTAACCTAGTTAGACGTCTCGCGACCTTACAAACTGCAGTCGTCGTAGTCGTCGCTGTCGTCGCAGACACACGCGAGTGCGCTCGTTGGGGCGCGCAACAACCTCTCGGCTTTATCATCAATATAAATAGTATAACACTAGTATCTCTCTTTGGAGGCGATTGGCTGGCTGCATAGGCGACGCCAATTTTGGCTCCTAACATACGGGGAGGGACGAGGGATCTGAGGGAAGATTCAGGAAGATACTTCTATGGGATATTTTTCTTTTTGCGCGCGACGATTTCGCGGCGAAACAAACATTCGAACGTTTCCGGTTGCTCGCGCTTCTCACCGATTCCGGTGTTCGAATCGATTTGTCAGAAAGATTATTGCTACTGAAATTTTCTTCTAGAATATTCTGATTTGTTTTTTTTTCGCGATTTGCTCCGTCGATCAACGCGACGATTGACTACGAGCAAACGCAGAGAAGAAGATGATCGTTTCGTGGGGGGAAACACAGAGAACAAATGGGGTTTGCGTGTGGGTTGTGTTCAGACTATAAATAAGTTTACACGAGGATTCGCGAGGAAATCACTCGTGAGAATCGTTGGGCTAGTGATCCGCGATTATCATAGACGCGGACGCTTGCTCCGCTGTGCGTCGTTTCTCGTTTTCTTCTCGCGCATCGGAGCCCGTCTCTACTGGAGTCTCGCTTCCTGGGGCGTCGTCTGGTACTGAAGCGCCGGGAATGCCGCCCCCGCCGTCGAGCCCGGCAGACCCGCCGCGCCCGGCAACGTCGCGTACGTGTAGGGTGTTACGTAGCTCGCCGCGGCTGCGTTTGCTGCAACAGAATCGTGAAAGCAAAAGGATACGTTAGTTTTACATGTTTGACTTTACGTTCGTTTGCATCTTGAAAATTAGCGAATAAACTGGAGAAGATAGAAGTGATTTTTTTTTTTCAGACGAATTTGTATTACGTTTTTTTTTAATGAACTCAAAAAGAAACGAAGATTTAAAAATGGGTCGATTATGAATGGAGTAATTTCTTCTCAAATTTTTTCGCTATTTTCTCAATGGAACCGAAGACCTTAATCATCGATAAATCAAAAGCCAAAAGCGACAGATCCTCGACCATCATCGCGGTAAATCCGCCTGCCAATGCCCCACCACCATCACCATCATCATCATCATCGTCATCGGCACGATCATCGTCCCAACATCACAGAGACAGCACGTAACGGGCGTGTCGCGTGCATTTCTTTTGCTATACGTGAGCGTAAACATGCAAGATCTCGTTGCCGCGGGGGTTTACTGGTTGTACGATATATACCCTCTGAATGTCATTTGCCGCAACCAAAGAAGAAGTGAGATAGTAAAGAATGCTATGAAAAAGATAGGTTTACTTAAAGGCAGACTCCTCGACATAGAAAGAAGAATTTAGGAAAAAGTCATTCAATGTTTGTACAAAAACTGCTAAAATATTCTGGTTGGTAATTGTGTCGCCGGCTATCAAAAAGGGAGTACACCTCAAAAGAGCCTATACACCCATTATTTTTTACCATATTTACAGGAATGGTTTCGGTAAATATAATAATGATAGAAGACAAAACGAATTGATGAGATTCAAACGATCCAATTTTTTTAGCTGAACACAATTGATTAATCGATTAACTCGAACGATACAGTCACCTGTATCCTCATTATCCATGCAAATTAAATGGACCAATCAATTATTCTTTTCTGTATATCGACACTTATTGACAGATGATACCACTCAAAAATACCAACTGCTTATAGACAAAATTTTTCTTGACTTCTATGATCACTTTTTTCAAAATTCTTATCTCTCTGCAACCTCTACATGCCAATCTACCAAAAGATAGTTAGATTTTCAGATAGTTTTTCGCGTCAATCAACTGTTTCGTTCGGGTTTCGATCGGGTCAACCCGCCCGAGAACGTGAATCAATATGTGGAGGATAGAGTAACTGCCTGCACAACGCATGTATCGCGACATATGAAAAATCACTAGTGGAACTGAGAAACACTCGCGGACTGCGATAAAAAGCTAATGACTCTATTAGTGTGTCCTCACTGACGAATTCGCGTTGTCGCGATTGCACTGTCAATCTTTATGTCGTTAAGGGAACGAGAGAAGGGTACTCGTGTCACTTGTGTACGTATAGATGTTCGTGTAAAACGTGCGGCAAATAATAACGCAAACAAAGCCGTTCAACTAGATTGTGCCAATATAATGAAAAATATTGATTCGTTAAAAAAAAATATTGAAAAATCATCTGCCCGGAATAGGTGCATCGAATTCTCAATATTTTTCGTTTCAACAGACCGCTTCAAAATTTGATCACAACATTGTCATTCTTTGATCTGCGTGTTTCCGAGAGGTATATTTTTCTGTTTTTTTTTTTGTGTCTGTTTAAATCGCTACCATTGCCACGCAGCATAGACGGCAGATAGAATGCGAGTGGGGTTTTGTCCACGCGATGGTGAGCCATGAGACCCGGGCTGCCCCCGTTGGCGCTGCTCTGTTGCTGCTGGTGCTGTTGCTGTTGCTGCTGCTGATGGTGGTGCTGTTGCTGCTGTTGCTGTTGCTGCTGATGGTGATGGTGGAGGCGATTCGCGAGGTCGTTGCTGTCGATTGCGTTCTTGTGGACGCTTTTGTAACACATACCGGCGGCCGCTGCGCTCGTGTAAGGCGAATATGCGTCCGCGAAGTTGTACGACGTTCCGGGATACGTGGCGGCTGCGGCAGCCGCGTTCTGGTACTCGTAGAATTGCGATGCCGCTGCAACCGCCGCGGCGTGACTCAACTGCGTCGCCGGAAGCTGAAGAAGCTGTCCACCCGGTGCTGCGGCTGCCAGGTAAGGCGATTGGTACATGTAACCCGGTGGAACCCTGAAAAAGAGAATAATCGTAGATGAGTCCTAGTCCTGATTCAAGAAGGGAAAAAACCAAAAAAAAGTCGTCAATCTTTTTATTTCGTTTTTCAAGGATTTGTGGTAAGGGAATGAGAGCATTTTGACTCGAGATTCTTCCGAAACCGAATGAAACTGATTTTTTTTCCTGGAACGTGGAAATTCGAAGCCAGGAATCTATTCAGGATTTGGATTTTAGTTTACTTTTGTTTGGTAAATTTCCTGGCTCGATAACAGCTCATTAGTGGTCTCACCCTCTTGCTTTTATGTCATATTCAAAAAACCAATCGTACAGTATAAACGCAGCTACCAAGTACAAAGCACGCAACACCAAACGACAACTCGTGAGCCGAGGAAGCGACCTGGGTCGTGCGCGTCAGTGGCTTCGTTAAATTTTATTTTTTTATTTATCTTTTTTTTTTATAAAGGACCAAAGAAGAAAGGATGCTCCGATTAAACTCCAACGACCGAGCGCCCCAAGCAACACAAACGCGTGGATCAATTATCGAGAAGAAGACAAGCGATTTGCATGAATTTTGCGTTATCGTCGGTTTACCATATTCACGACCACGCGTTTAGTCGAGCAAACAAAAAATCGCGATCGGAACAGCTTGCCAAAGCCTTGGGAGCGTTTCCAGGGGCAGAAAACGTTGCGAATTTGATCCGTGCGGGCGGATCGCTCGGGGCAGACACGGAAGTCGGTTCTTCGAGGAGTCCTTCGATGGGGGAAACGGAGGATCGTGAGAAGTGCTCTGGGGCCTCTCGGACGGGAATCGGGATCCTCACTCGCTGAACTCACTATTATTACTGTACGATATTATGATTAAAAAAAAAAAAAGATAAAGTAAATAAAATAAAAAATAAAAATCAAACGTCTTCTGCCAAAACGAGGTGTCGCCAAAAAACAGCAAACCAAATAAAAACGTGTAATAGGTACACAGCATATCCTATGCATGTATACACGTAATATATATTTATATTATATTACAATATATAACAATATATATATATATAGTATTGTACTAAATCGGCACACGGCACACGAATTATCTAACACCAACGTTAGTACCTGGACCGCGCGCGACATTCGATCGCTTCTCGGTTAGCAAATTAGCGCATCCACGATCCGGAGGACAAAAAAAAATGCCCACCGCGAGAAAACGACGAGCGAACGAGGGAGAACACGACGATTGGGGTCGAGGAGGCCCGGCGAGATCGAGAAACCGAGTGCGCGTCGGTGGCATCATCGTCGTCGCGTCGGTCTCGGGGATTCTCGCTTCCTGGACAGCCCTGAACTTTTCAACCGGATCGATAATGCCCAGTGTGTCCGGAGTATTGCTCACGCCGGAGGAATCAATAATATGTTGTGTCCTGGTGCCGACCTCGGAACCGGACTCACCGTCGGGGAACGAGAAACCGATTGGTGGCTCTCGTGGACGAGCTGATTTCGTCTGTGTACAGTGCAACTAGCGCAAGTGCTATAGTAAATAACGTACCGGACTCGCCGTTATAGCGTCAGCCTTGCGGACTACGAGCCAGGCAGGACGTTAATCGCGAACAGCCGGACTTTCCACCCGCGACACAAAAGGTCAAAAATCGATATTATTATAATATTTTATTTTTAGTATCCTACACCACGAATTTAAAATGAAAAATAGGGCCATCAATTTACTAACTAATAGGTAAGAAAAAAGTATTAAGATTATCACCATAAAAAACAATTTCCTTATAATCTCCTATAAAACTGTTTTTTTTTTTGCATTTTCATCTCGTCCCAAAAATCTCAAACTCTTTGAAATGATCAGATTTCATTGACACATTTCAAAAACTAGCATAAAAAATAATGAATTCCAACGCTCATATTCTCTCATTAAAAAAATCTCCTCCACCAATTAATTCCCTAAACCCTTTGACCTCCTGTCGTACATGAACGCGAACGAAAAACCCCTCGAACCCTCGGGAATTGGCAATAAAAATCGTCGATACGCCTGAAATTGTCAAGGGTACGCGGTGGGACAACCTGAAACTTCCGGCACGGAGACGTCCGGTCGGACGTTTCGTCTGGCCGGCGAGCCGGAAGTCGAGCGACGATCGTGTGTCAGTGTACTGCATGCCGCAGTATGTTCAGCGGTGAAGCCAACTGCCTCGGGGAAGAGAGAGAAAGCGTCGACCGGGTTGTGTGCGCGCGGGCGCGAGTCCTGCGGATGGTCTCACCGCGTCGCGCATTTTCATAGAAATTATCTGTCGGTCGCATCTCGGCCGAGGGCCGTGCATTATGGATGGCTCGCGTGTTCCCCTGCTGCCTCGGGCCACCCGCTACTCCCACCTCCCTCACAACACTGGTCCCCGTCGCGCACTACTTTTTTATTCGTAGTATACAGAACCGACCGGACCGACGTTTTTTTATTATTATTTTTATTCCCTTGCACCTTCAGGAATCACCCTTAATCCCTCGATATTTATTAACGCGCAATCGTTCAGATGACCCGGATTAATTTGAGCCGGAAACTGTTTGACTACTCTTATTGGATTTTTTTTTCTACGCTCAATAAATGCTTGAAAGATGTCACAAAGCGAAGCGACATACGGAGAATTAAATAATTCGAGATAAATAAATAAAGAGTCGACTTTCAAATATTTGTTAATGACCCCGATTATCGTCCTGTTTTATAAAATAAGATATTTTTTCTGAGTTACCACGTGTAATGCATACACGAAGGATTCAACGAAGCGACGACTCAAGTGCGGGATTAATTGATCAATGAATTCGAGAGGAAGAAATGCAGAGAGTCAACCGAATGTTCGGCCATTCGTCGACGACCCCGATTGCCATCATTTTAGTTCGGGCCGCCACGTGTAACACAGACACGAAAGATGTAACAGAGCGATGGCTCGTTGTCGGCAACACGGGAGCTCTTACACGATCGACTCACCCGATAGCGTAAAATGCATAAATATCGCTAACCTCGTGTCTGCCACGCGTATACACATTCGTTTTCTTTTTTTTTTTTTACCCCACACCATCAACCTTACAACAATCTCGCGAGATAGCGAGCGGGGCAATTTGCGTAATTGCAAACCGATGGACGGTTCGGAGGCACAAAAACGCGGAGAATGCGGGACACGACGCGCGAGGCTCATAGTGCACAAAGTGTAATTTCCCTAATTGCCTGACATTTGTGAAATATTAACGTGATCGGGGGGCGACCACCGAGGAGGCGGCAGGGAAGTTGGGAGGGTAAAACTCATAATTATTTGGAAAAACGTGGCTTTGGAAATGTGTCTCACTAAGAGGATAGGAGGGGAGAGGGGGGGGGAGGATGAGAATAAGGTGGGAGGAGTGGGAGGGGGATTAACGAAGCTATATGGGGGAAACAGGATCGCGAGGTTATACACTTGGGAACGTGGCGAAAGGGTGGTTAGTTTCTAACCCCCTCCTCTCCGCCTCTACCCCTTCCCCCCACTCTCGCGCTGCCCCCTCAAGAAGCAGGGGACGATTCCAGGGGAATCGCTTTACGGTCACGAAGCCTGTAAACTCTACTCTCCCCGGTAACTTTCTCACTCGTGACTCTCGTCGGTCTCTCGCTCGTTGCGCGCGACGTTGCCTTTCGTGACGGAAACGAGTAACCACCCTCGATTTCCGACGCAAAGTGGCCGACTGGCCGATTACGATCTTGACTCGTCCATCCCCTCGTTCTCTCTCTTTCTCTATTTCTTTCTCTCTCTCTTTCTGTTTTCCAGTGTATCTCGTGTATGACACGCGAGTCCTGTACGTATGAGTGTGTGTATACGGGAACGTAAGAACGCGATTATACCTTATGACGACCGCGCACGGGGGTCGCCGGTTCTACGTAGCTGTAAATCCCCCCACGCGTCGCGCTTCGCAGGAGAGCGAAGGGTTGCTCGTTCCTCCCCTCCTTCGACCCCCCTTGGCTCCCGAAGGAGCGCAAGAATTTCTCAGCGACACGTGTAGTGCTCATTAGAGTGACGGAAGGGGGGGAGAGGCGAATTGTTGGTAACGTAGCGAAAGGAAAAAGTGGGAATTAAGGTGGTTTTCACTCTGCGGTTGGGTCGGGGAACTTATTGTCGACAGCTGAGGGCAATGATTTCGGAAGCTATTGAAGCAGGCTTTTTACGAAAATGTCGACAAGATGTAAATTAACTAATCAAAATTTCTATCATCTCTTCTTTACAAAGTTTATGAGTAACGGACCATTATTAATTTTAATGAAAATGGAAATTAATAATTAATTTTCGGGTGTTGTGTATGATTATTATATGAACTTTGATTTACACGAAGCTGTACGGAATTTGGAGATTTGTGTAAAATGTATAGGTTGTGATGCTACGTGAAAAATCTATTGGCGCAGAGCTCTCGCGCGCCAAGAGTCACCAGCGCTGCCGGGGGTGGCTACTGCAGTGGCGCCGGCGCCTCGGATAATCCAATGGGATGATCCGCCAATCCGCGAAAAGCTCTCGGCGTCCAATGAAAATCCGCGCGACGCGCGAGGGGTGGTGGTCTCTTCCGCGCCAATGCGCAACCCCGACCGACGCGCCGGATGACTCTAACGTTTTTCGCGCATCTGATTTTTTTTTTCACCGCGGCCCGTGACCTCGCGTGTCGATTCTATATTCTCTGTGTGTCAGTTATCGCCGCTGCACAAATTATAGACGGAAATCGAGCACACGCTTCGCTGTAATTAATCACTTCAGTCCCGATTAATTCGCTGATTTTCAAGGCGATAATGTAAATACCCGATGACTCGTCTCATTCACATGTCCATGATATTTTTCATTCCGGGGTTGAAAGCCTATTTCCCGCGGAAAATTGAGATTTATTTTTCTTCAGCATCTGATGAATTGCATCGCTAAAAATCTTACAAATTGAATTGCGATTCTTTATATCTACTGGAGGAAAAAAAATGGCTTAAAATCGGTGAGACTCTTCTCAAAATAGAAGAGCAGATGACTGGCATAAAACTAAGTTCCAAACAACCGGCGTGTTTACCCTAACGTCCATCAACGCCTAGACTGGATTTTTAATTGGGCGATTAGCAGCAGGAAGTGCGACGGTCCCGTGGTTTGGATACCGATGCGTTCAAAAATTGGGCGTCGAGCTGTAACGCGCGTGGACTCGAGCCCGGTCGACACGCTCCGAAAGCTCGGGTTAGGCATGGCGTCAGGGATTTTTACAGACACGACGAGGAAACACGACGACGACGCGAGCCAACACGACGAATGACGACGATGTCACGGGAGGCTGAACGCGAGAGAGGGAGACGATGCTCGGTGGAATCTGAGATTCCAGAGAAGCTGGATCGGCGCCTGGCGTCGTCGCGACGCTCACTTTGTAGCCGCGAAAAGCTCTGGCGACTCGGGGAGAGAGCGACGACGACAGGTGCGAGTCTGTCTCGGTCTCGCGACTCGTGGGTCGCGACGGCGAGGCGAAAATAGAAAGTCCCTCTCCTTTGTGGGTGAGGAGGGAGGCGGCAAAAGGATAAGTCGCAGCAGTCGTCGTCGTCGTCGTCGTCGTCGTCGTCGTGGAGATCCAAGACGGCGGGGAGAAAACGACCGAGAGGAAGTTTGGACTCCGGGGGCTGAGACGCCGCAGCGAAACGCCGAGGATGCAACTTCGTCGACGGGAGGGATGAAGTCATCGCGCACGTGCTGAATACTCGAAACACAGTCGGCTCATCGTCGGTCGGTTCTTCGGCGCAGCCGCGGAGAATCACTCGAACGTCATAAACAGCTCCCACACGACGGCGGCAATAAAATCGTCCAGTTCATCCCGAGCAGTCAATTGATTCGGGATTTTATGATAAAATGTCACGCCACTCGGGTGAACGACCAACAGGTGCAGGATTTCGCGACGAGAATAGAATCGGGGGGTGACTCGGCTCTTGTGGAGTTGGGATTTTTTTTCGCTGGAACAGACTCTTGCAGCGATTTAGAATTCGACTCGAAGAATTTATTACACGGTTAGGATTTGACAGTATCGAGTACTCAGTTGATTGAAATGCGAATTCCAGCACGGCAATTTTCAGAGTGACGAAGTTTCGAATGGCAGCAATTGAGCTACGCCAAAACTCGAAACTTCACGAAGTCGATAAAACATAGAAACAGGTCCGTTTCTCTGACTTGTGACGCTGCAACGTCGCAAACGTCGCTTTATTCGACGTGCATATCCAAAATCTGTATAGAACTTCTCGTGTAGCGAAAGATTCTCCAGAAACAGAATCCTCGCGAAAGACGAGAAAGAAAAGGAACAAGGCAAAGGGGAGGAGGAGGAGGAAATACGGAAGAGCTAACGCGTAAGCTCTAAATCTTAACGACGAGCGCAAAACCTCGCCGTCTCGGAGCCGAAGGAGACGAAGAGGAGGCGCGCAGCGAGAAGAAGGCGACAACGAGCAGAGGATAAGACGGACGATGCAGAGAGTGTAGTGAGGCGAAGGAGCAGAGAAAAAGGGGAAAGAGAGAAAGAGAGCGAGAGAGGTTGACACCGGGGGACAGGTGGATCTAAATAAAGACTGGACCGAAGCCAGACTCCAAGATGGCCGGGCACGGTGAACGCGTCGACTACGACGTCGTTATAGAGTCCGGGACTTACGACACACCGCGCGGCGGCAGCTACGAAATGTGTACGAACGTACATAGAGCGGCGAGGGGAGGGAAGGTGGATGGCGAAGGAAGAGGAGAGACCGAGAGATGGGAACGAGCGGATGAAAAAGAGAGATGAGGAGAGACGGCATGAGCTTGGGCTCTGAGGCCATCAGCCACGCTGAGCCGACGCCGGTGTTGGATTTCATTTGAGTGTCCGCCCACGAGCCGGCGATGTGCGCTGCTCTCGTCGCCGAGGACTCAGCCCGTGACGTCTGCTCCGCTCAGTGCCCCTCTTCGTCATCGTCGTCGCGAGTCTGGTCCTCGCTCTGATTGTTCCCTACTGTCGGCGGTTTTACTTTCTTTTGCGGTCCGACGCATTTTCTTTTTTTTTCCTTTATATAAGGCACATTTGATGGTTGCGAGATTTCGAAATATTTGGCAGGCTGAAATAACCGAATGTACTCGGTAGGCTCGGTAGTTCATGGTTCAGTTTAGCTACAAATATATATCAATGGAGCAGCGACAAATTATGCCCGTACTTTTTTTTAAACTACCACAGATTGGAAACCAGGGTTTAAAAATCTGGTGACCCTCCGAGGAGGTCACTCGCAGTCGCTCGAGGCATCCGAGAAAAAATAGGCCGGCCGGGAGGTCCAATAGAGGCTGTGGATTTTTTCTATCGGCTTTTTTTTTGCTCATTAACGAAGACCCCCGAGGGCGATCGGCTGGTATTACTATTTTTTTTCGACAAACCGTCGTATATTTTTCACGCGTTCGACGATTGCAGCACGCGATCGAGGCGCTACGTCGAGTGTTATTAAGACTCAAAACCACCACGTACAACACCAAAAGTAAAAAAAAAATGATAAAATAAACGTAAAAGTAATGATAAAGTAAAAAAAACAACACCAATAGCGACACCAAGTGTAGTGTAAGCCCTTACCACACACGCAAGAGGTTATTAATAATCTACTAATGGATTTGTGTTGCTACGGAGCGTGGCCAAGGTATAAACCAGCTCGAACCGACTCGACGTCCAAGTCACCCGGAGACCCGCGCGCTTTTTCTCTCTTATCCCTATGGAAAATATTTCATTCCAGTTGTTATTCGACGCACTGAGATGGAATTTTGTGTAATTGCACGGTCAAATTCTGTCATATTCACAAGTTCATTAGCCCCTTTGTTTCCATCTGCAATTTTTTTTCTTACAGTTGTTTTTAGTTGTGTCCGAAAAACGACAGCAAAGCGAACGGCAAAAGAATCGATGAAAAAGATCGAACGTTTCTCGGCGAGCGATGGTCTCGCAATATAAATTGAACATCTCGCGAGTAGTCGCAGGTGCACGTGCACGAATGGTTGCACGGTCACCTGCATCGTACATCGGTCGTGCACGGGAATCTCAGTGCGTCCGATCTATTTCCGTCGAGAATTCCCTCGTCCCAATAGCCACGACACACAGTCACTCGGCGCATCGATCCCGTCACCATAGGCCATCCCAAAAAAAAAAACAACGTCGAAACGTTAGAGTAAAAAAGCTCGAAAACAATGTAAGACTACTTCTCGATTGTACATACTGTCGACGTACGGTACGGAGCTGGAATGTCTCGGAAATGCGTTCAAACGAGAAAACTAAAACGTAAAAAAAAAAACGAAAAACAAAGAAGAAGAGACAAGAATTACGGACCGCGTGGAGTTTCGATATTATTGATGATTATTCGTAACAGTGGCCAGCACAGCAGTGGGTCAAGTTCGCAGGACAATTCATACACGTACTCACGGTATATGCGTCTCTATTGATTGACGTCACACGTCACGCAAGAACCGTGTCGCGCCCACTGAACATATTCACCATTAATACATTATTATTAATATAATTAATTATCATTTCCATTTGGATTAATTGATTATTGGTGAATTGCTCCAATGCTGGATTAAGTGAGAGAAAGAGAGAAAAAAAAGTTCAAATAAACACCAACCAATCAATCGCAGAGTGGTGTGAAAAAATAGAAAAAAAAAATGAAAAAAAAAAAAAAACGTTTCAAAGACCAACAAAAATCTATTAAAAATCGCACAAGAGAATAGAGTAAATAAATCGGTAAACAAAACAAGTCCAACAAAATCTCAACAACCGCAAATCCATCTCATCAATTCTCATAAGTCACGTGATAACCATTGTCAAGAAGTGTAAGAAACAACGTGAGAAAAGTAAAGAACAAAAATGAAAAAAAACGAATCTTAAGAAAAAACACATCCCAACAAAATTCGATCCTCAGAAAGATCGTTGGCAATATTATTTGTATACGCAATATATAAATAAATATATAGAAATATGTAAATAATTCGTGGATAGGTACTCATGGTTCGTTTTGTTCGTATACGTGTGCGTGTGCCGCTCTCTCGTATCTCGTCTCTCTTTTCTCGCCCTCAATTTCTTTCCATCGCTCTCCCTCCTCCCTCACTCCCCTAGCTCGCGTTGTTTTTCCGCGATCGATCTCTGTCGCTTCGTTTTTTTTTTTTTTTTTTTTTGCTTTTTTTGCACTCTTCGGCACTGTTCAGTTTTATCCTTCTATGAGAGGAGGAAGAAGAAGAAGAAGGATCACGGGCCTCGAGTACCCCGCGAAGAACGGGCATCGAAGTTCACCGTCTCCTCCCCCCACCATCTTATTTTCACTCCTCCCGTCGTCTTGAGCTTGCGCTCGAGCGCGCTCATCGGGATGCTGAAATGTCATTTTACATTCTTTTTTAACAAACGAAACATCGTATCCACTGTTCTCGGTGCTATTAATTTCCATTTTATCTTCCTCTTTTTTTTTTGGACTTAATGATTCATTGCCATCTCGATAACTTGGTCGGTTCAGTTGTTTTTTTCGTACCCTCTCACATTTTAGTGCATGAGAAGATGACTTTTGTACATCTTAGAAGGTAAATCTTTCTTTTCGTGTAACTTTGAAATGTTCAGATAAGTGACGAATTGAAATTACAAAAAAAAAAAAAAGGTTTTTCACTGAACTTTCTAGCGCAGCGAGTATTTTGCTTTCATTTGTACAGCTATGGTTGCTTCTATCTGTCGCTAAAAATAGTTTACAGGAAATTATTTCAATTGGTCTAAAATGTGGTAATTTATGATCAATATCCGAGAGGGACCGAAAAAAATGGCTGAACTGACAGGGAATGCCCCAAATATATTTTGCAAAGCTTTTTTTTTTTTAAGAAAAATGTATACTCGGTTCTCCAAGTATGTCTGACCTCGACCCTTGGATATAAAACATTTTGTATTTCCACTATCGTATATATAGGTATTAAAAGAAAAAAAACGTGTGCATATTGTAAAACAGGATGAAACTTACCCATACTGGCTGGGCAGGACTGTGGGATATCCGGCGCGAATACCGGCTGCGAATGGGAATGCTGAAATCACAAACAGAGAAATTCAATATATATTTACGTTGGTCGTGATGGACAAGCTTGAACTGCTTGGACTGTGAGTGCCATTGGTGTGTGTATGTGTATAGTCTCGTGTTCAGTCGAACGTTCAGTCAAAAGGAGAAAGAATTAATCTGTTATTCACGTATTTACATCGCTTCGAAACCAGACCTGATTCATAATTTCAATTGATGCTATCCCTAAAAATAGAAATCTAGCCACCGACGTTGATCCATAAGCCCTAGAAGCAAACTATGATATTTACGTATGCGCCATGAAATTAGTGCATTGCTTCATGGAAAATCGTCTCAGGCTTAACTAAAAAAATAAATAAAATCCCAAAAGAAATTCGCCAAACTTCGTTGCAACAATTCCAAACTCAAATGCGGAAACATTACAATCGTGAGCTTTTTATCGTGTAGTTTTTTGCAGACGTTTACGGTGCCGTAAAAATGATATTTTTCATGGCTCTCGATAGCGAGAGCCATAAATACGTCGAGAAATAACATGAGTCGGCTGAAAATTATTGTCCAGAGTTTTTCCGGGAAGGCTTCGTAAAGCGCAGAGAGAACACGTGTAGAAATATCGTTGCTGCGGTGGAGCAGCGAAATTTTGAGAGTTTAGACGCCAAACCAGACGCATCACAGTAGCCAGCCGTGCAAATGCCATTTGTTCCAGACGAAACGACAAAGTCGGAAAGACCATAAGTCGGGCGAGGATGCGAGTGAGACGGGAGATGTATCTGCGTCACGCTAAGCTAGCAACAACGGAGCATGCGGGTTCGTGCAATTTTAGACTTAGGGCCGCGAAGACGAAGAGGCGGAGGAAGAAACGCGACGGCGACGACGACGCGCAGCCACGCTTAGAAATTTTGGCCTAGAGCCACCGACGACGAAGAGGACGCACTTTCGCGTGTTCGAGAAGACGCCGAGAGTCGCGGTCGAGTGACTCAGAGGCAGACGACGACGACGACTACGACGACGAAGCGACCAATGATTTGCCAGTCATTCTGATGCATCGCGGATGACTTTCTGTATTTCCCAGTGAAAGCAACGACTCCCGAAGAGTTTCATTTTTTAAATAGTAATTAACCTTATATTTATGTATCAATTATTATTTTTTTATTTGATACATTGAACGGAACTCTATGTAAATAAACCACAAGATGATAAAAGAGCTACATTTCCTTGCAAGTGTTGCCACAACTTCTGCTGATAATAAGTCATTCCTAATACTCTGATGTAGGTGGACCAGTTCCCCTCGTTCAAAACAAAGTAAATGTGTCATATCAGTAATTATCCGCAAGAAATTATCAAAAATATGGAAAACGAGTGGTCGTAAGAAAGACTGGCTTCTGCGTTGCACTTCAATTAGTTACACGCATTGGCTTTGTAGATAAGTGCACATGACAACGACTGACAAGTGGGGCGGAAAGAAGAGTGAAGTGAATTGTGACGAGCAACTCCTTGAAACAGCCGCGAACGGGGCTTTCCTCTGTCTCGCATTGCGCCTCGGCGTACTACTCCGATGGTCATATGGCGCAGGTATATGTACAGCACAAACGTCAAGTGACATTGAGCGTTGTGTCGCACGCACGTCACAATATACTCCGCCCTCGTGGGAGGCACGAAATACCGTAGTGGCTTTTTATCTCGTCCAAGAACCTGGTTACCTACCCTCGCTCTTTCTCTTTTCCCACTTAAGCAGGTCTATCGATTCGCGAACGACGTGCACCTGAACACACGTGACACAACCGAGTGACATTAGGTCCCGGGGAGTATGTAGAAACGCGTGTCTGCCACACTCTCTGACCACTCTAATGAAAGTGCCATCGACCACGAGTTAAGTTAAAGAGCTCTCGTTCCATTTCTTTTTATTTTCTCCCAGTATGAATACGAATTTTCTACATAAAACAATTGTGCAGATTATTTTTCATTTTAATCCAAATCGGCACTTTTATTGGTCTCGAATCTACAGAAGTTTATCAGTTACTCACCGATAATTTTAGCCAAAATGATTTGTCATTTGATAGGAACTTAGAAAAAGTTATCTCACATTCGAATTACTTTAACTCATCTCATTAAATTTTGTTTCATATAAAAAATGGTATACTGGGTTTTTTTTATTTAGCAAATCTGGACATATTATTGATCTTAATCCACGAGCATTTCACAACATTTCTCGGGCTATTTTCGTCAAAATGACACGACGAGTGAAATGCCCGGAGCATTTAGAAATAGTTTTGCACAGAGTCGAGTTGTTAAATACGAGAAATAACGAACTGCTAATGGGTTGACGAGCCTGCGAGTGCGGAGACGCTGATGCACCGAGGAACGTGCCGCAAGCCAAAAGTTAATACCACGACGAGCGGGACACGCATTAGCCACGAGGGAGCGCGAGGGGCGGGGCAGGGAGGTCAACGGAGAATTCAGTGATTTCCTGGCCCCGGTTCAAAGACGCAAAATCCTGGGTCGCTGTGACAATCACGCGCAGAATGTCTTGCACGCGCGTCGACTCGACTTTTCGCGACACTTCTCGCGATGACGGAGAACCGACGAATCCGTACAGCGTCGCGGAATATTTTTTTCAAGGGGCGGCTCAAGCACTTTCAAGCTAAACGTATGACGATTGTTGCTACTATTTCTTCAGCCTGATCAAAACTGGACATCCACGTCCCACGTTTATTTTAACTCACTACGTGCCCCAACTGTTTGCTCTCTAACCCCCTCATTGGGACTTTGACATCGTCGAGACTCGTAAAATATTTACGGCAAACTATTGATCGTCGGGTTTGCCGAAGGAGAATTCGATTTTCGTTATTGTTGGGAAAAAAAATGGCATAGAATAGTTCATCGCGAATTTACCCGAGTGACGATGTATTCCACAAGATACAGCAAACGCTATCTCAAATGAAAAAATAATGTAATGGGATGGTTACAACTCGGAGATGTACACCTCGCGAATTATATGATTAATGTAATTTTTTCTATTTATTTTTGACGATAGCAGAACCGATTAGGATGAAAATTGAGGCGGAAATTGATGGTGGTCGCACCGCAACTGTACGAGGTAATGGCAGAGTCCGTCGTTTGCGTGAGGAAACGTTGTGAATTCTCAATTGAGGAGGGACTTACTTGCTTGGAGATTGCCCCTCGGCTTCGCCCCCAGTATCGCCAGATTAACGTTAGCTTTGCGTCCATCGATTATGGGGTTGGGGTCTTTACACGCCCTCTCCGCCGCTGGTCTGTCGCCCATAATTACCTGCGAACAAATTATTCCACATTCCAACAGATTATGCTGCTAATTAATTCACTTAATGCGAAATTTGCGTCGCGGCGTCGGGAGAGGAGAAAGGTGACAGTGTATCAAGCGAACACGTTAGAATGGAACAAATGTAGTCGCTGAATAATTAATTTGTGAATGTAAGCTAGAACCGATTCAAAGCTCGAATTGAATTAATTTCATTGATTGTAGTTAGGTAATAAATTGTGATTTTTGTTCGATTTTGCGAAGTTTGAAAACCCTATCCGATGGGAAATTTTCCGCTGTTTCCGAAAAGCACCTCTGTTTGCCCGAAAAATAGAAAATTCGATGTGAAAAACGCGAAAATTGTGATTTTGTATTCGCTAAAAAATCATTGCTACGCTACTGCGAGCTGCGAACAAATTTTAACGTCTCGCCGCGTTGTGTACTCAGCGCGCAGGTACTAGCGATAAAGACTGCAGGTGAGATGGAACCTGCGGACAGGTGGTATGGTTGATACGAGAGGTTAGGCTCGGCTAAACTCGAGCAGAGCGGTATTATCGCTAGGCAGCCGGTGGCGCGATGTACGACGGGGGGTCCCCATCGTCGCTCGAGCCTTTCGATACTACAGACCGCTCAGGTTCTACGGTTCTCTAGCTCGTAGAATCGTGACTGTAGCGAGCTGATTTGGAGAACGCGTCTCGCTCATTGCCCACGATAAAAAGCCAACAACCGCGCGTTATCGTCGTTGATTCTTCGCAAGAGCGGAAACGACAAGAGAACGAGTTATATTTGCCAAGAATTAACGCAAATTAAACAGAAAAGCCATAAAAATAAACGAACTTGGACTTATATTTAACGTTGATAAGAAAATGAGATACAAAGCTGTCCATTTTGATCCAAAAATGATTTGGATGAAAACGGTTGAATTTATAACACTGCTCAGATTAAAGGATTTAATTGAATATTAAATATTTTCGCCGAATTGCGGGTAAACTGAATTTGACCGGTGATTAAACGTAATGAATGAAAAATCAAATGGTTGACACTTACAAAACCGTACCCCCTACTTTTGCCGGTCTGTCTGTCTGTGATGACGACGGCCTCTTCGATGTCGCCGTAAACGTTGAAGTGTTCCCTGAGACTCTTGTCCGTGGTGTGATAGGGCAGCCCGCCGACGAACAGTTTCGTCCAGGTGGTGTCCTTCTGTTGAGGCGTCACGCCGGCCAGCGCGCCGAGACTCGAGACCAGCTCGTCCGGCCCTGGAGCACCGACGGCGCTCAGACCCGCGGCACCCGGCATCAGCATTCTCAAAATTTTGGCGAATTTGCGGGACGACCGCGTCCTTCTTCCGCGAATCAAACGAAAAACGTCAGAACTGCAGCAGCGGCGACGACGACGACGACGACGACGACGACGTGGAACGTAAAAAAGTAATGATAATCACCTAAGGATCACTTTGGTATCCCTGTGTCGGGACTGACGGTCGTTTGCCGGCACTCGGCAAAATTATTTATCACAGACTTTTCTGGGGCATTTATATGAGCGTTGACGCCTGCCTGAAAGCAAAAAGAATAAACGAGTGTCAAAAATGTGAATACAAGGATTTTCGATATAATGTGTATTTTATTTTATTTATTTATTTGTTTATCGTATTCTACACGCTTTTAGGGTAAAAGAGCAAAAGGGTAGAATCACGAAAATTCATTAACACATCGATTTTTCAATCGAGTGAGTTATCATCATTTTTAATTTTCTTTCCGTGAAAGTTTCCGAAGGTACAACGACGAATCGCCGACGAAGAGCAACGTCGAGGGCACAATCGGCGCAGATGGCGGACGGGACGTTTCGGGGAGAGGGTGAAAGATCAACGAAGCCCAGGTAAAGATGCGCCCCGAATTGTCGGAGTTGGACGACCCTACAGCCCGGGAGTTTCTGAAACCGAACTCTCCGTGAACACAACTGTTCGGTGTGTTCACGGGCCCCGGCTGTCCGTGTGTTACGCGAGGGAGCTACGGTGTAATCGCGTTTTTCCTCGTGCGAAGAGGGCATCGACCCTATCACAACTACCGATATCAACAAACACTAGTTTCGCAATATCGGCACGTTTGAAATATTTTGTGTAAAAAAGTACCAGCGTTGCTATATATTTTCATATTTATAATTAGTATATTTCGCCTTGTCACTCATTTAATTCTGAAAAAAATTGGTAACCACGATTTTGGGTGTTTGTATTCGGATGACTGAAGTGTCATTTATTTTGATAGAATAAAACACAAACTTTAAGTCGAGTGAACTGTTTTCGTCATCACGGAAACAAAGCTAACAGCTGATACTGAAATATAATATTCGTATGTATTATAATTAATTACGAAAAAAAAATAAAAATAAAACAAATCAAATAAACCACGAATTAAGTCGCACCGACAATTCCCCGATATCCCGTGGATATCCGAAGCGCGAATACCGAGCGGGGCTACGAGTGTCTCGGGAGAGGAGCATAGAATTTCGTACTGGCGCAGAAATGCCCGGGAGATCGGCGAAGAGCGGTCCCAAACGGACCCGAAGGGTCCCGCGTGTCTCGATCGCGTCTTCTCTCTCCGTCTGTCTTTCTCTCTCTCTCTCTCCCGTTCACTCTTCCTTCCCCTCTTTCGCCCCCCTTTCTCTCTGCCTCCGGTTTTTTCCCTTTCCCTCATTTCCTCTCTTTCTCCCGCTTATTGTCCGCGCGAATGGCCTTGGGAAGGGTGAGGGGTGGCTCTGCCGGTAGGACCCAGGCGCTCTGCCCCCCTTCCCCCCTCCCCCCGCCGTAGGCAGCCACCACGCGGCGGGCCTCACGCTGACGCGGGAACTGTGCGAGCGGCGCGTAGGGCCCCAACCGACCAGCAGCAGCAGCAGCGGCGGTGCGACGACGACGCCGACGACGACGACGTCGTTCCTCCTGCTGTTCCGATCTCTAAACGGCAGCTGCTCCCGCCGCCGCCGCCGCCGCTACCCGCTGGCTGTTCTACTGCTGCCCGGGCCGCTGCAGAACCGGTGCACGGACGTATAATAATCATATTGTTGTGTATATGCAATAGGGCCCCGGGGCCGGTGTATACAACGCGCAATACGCGCGTCGTACGCCTCGTGCTTTACCCAAGAATAAAAGCGGGACAAGCAGCTTCGCCGTACACTGCACTATAAATATATGTATAGTAAATGTATAGTAGATATGTGTGTGTGCGTGTATTAGTAGCAACGTTGAACTCTCCGCTGCTACGAATATTTTGCTGCTCTTCTCACGAGAAGACTCGAAGATACACCGGGTTCCATCGCCCCGACGTTTATGAACGAAGACAGGAACGACGCGCAACGAAATCCTGATCACCCCACTTTTAGCAACCTCTGCGCGACCCTCTCCCTTGCTGAAACGCGCTGGTGTTAAGTAGCCTCGGCTCGTGGAAAATCATAATGGGAAGCGATCGAGCGTGAATGGCAAACGGGAACGACGCTTCGGACCTGAAGTTTGGCGGGGAAAATTTGTCTACGGGCGACAAACGTCTGCCTCTCATGACAGCTGGCTTTTTTATTTGATTAGGTTTTTATCAAAAATACTTTGGCGTTAGATGAAAATAATGAACGATCAATCACATGTGTTTATCACTTACACGTTTTAACGTATTTCATTTGACACGTCTCAGACGGGGCAGAATAAAAATAGAAAACATTTTTAACCTGTTTTGTGAATGATTTAATAATGATGATAAAATTATTTTACCGTGTGATGTTTGCAATGTGACGAAAATAACTGACCCGGTTATCGCCAAGGTCATTTCTGACTAAAACTGGGGTGCATTAAAAATATCACTGATATGTGGAATGAAATCAGACTTTTGTTTAGATCTGGTTTATGAACAATCTGATCATGATAACAATAATAATAACTTCATTTACGATGTTCATGTTTCCCGGAAATAAATATTGTCACTAGCAATACTATTCGTGATTACAACCTGTTAGTGATAAAGCCATGACACGTGTCCACATCAAATAACTAAAAAAAAAAAAAAAAAAACTTCCCATAAAATTACTGGCATTTTCCAAACATCTCGGCAGTGCGCCACGTGTGAGCCGCGCCAGGATCCACCACCTGCGAAGGGCCGACGCGGTAATTTCGACGTTAAAGCGACACGAGGAAAAGTGGTCAGGAAGTAGTTCGTTGCATATGGCTTCCTGGGTCCGCTACCCGGAAAAGACTGTTGTGTTTCGTCGCCTCGCACGCGCGCGCGCGCGCGCGTTGGCCTCACGTGAGCCGCTACCGCGCGGGAGGGCGAAATAAAAACTCGGGTAGGGTGTTCGCCGCCGTCGCTGCTGCCGGCTGCACGATAATCATTTCACCGTTCGGAATATTTACGCAACTGGCCGGGCGCTGTGTCATTAGGCGCGCGACAAGCGCGTCACTCGCGATCACCAACCAATACACATCGTAATAATCCACGTGCAGCGATGCCCGATTCGTGGGGGGGAGAAAATAATTGAATTATATTTCTCCGGAAATTCGGTGCAGTGAATGGCTAATCCGAGTTCATTCAGGCGTCCGAGTTTATCGTCCCGAGTATTGCGAGAGAACAAATGGCTTATCGCGCTCGGCCCGACGTTGAACACAGCAAGAAAGGAGGGAGAGGGAATTTGTTTGTTTTGGCGCCAATCAGGTGCAGAGACAAGACGCGAGGATTTCGGGACTCGTCTCGCGTCTCGTTCTCCGTCGAATTGATGAAACGCAAGTTTAGCGTCTCGATGTCGGTGAGCTTGAAGCCAAGTGCGAGCCTAGTGCGAGCGAGTCTAGAGGCCTCTGTGGTTTTGCGGCTCGTGCGTTCGCCTCGTTTGCCCCCGTCGTGTAATCGCGTTCGCTCAATTGCCCGAAATCCCCTCTGGAATAATTGTAATATACCCAACGACGTTATCGAAATTTCGCGAAAGTTGGGATATGCGATATTTCACGCACATATTAATGAAACATTGGGTTCATTAATGACGCAATTGCTCAAGATGACTAGCAAATAGTATCTACTAATTTGAATTTCAGGCTTCTTCGACACACGTGTTGGAATTTCGCGAATTATCAGCGATTTTTGAGTACGGAATAAATTAAGAAAAAAAATGAACGAATCTCGTTCAACAAATGCTAATTCTCAGGTGGTTGAATGGAGAAATATTTGCGAATAATTTGAAGAAATACTTGGATTGAGGTTTAATCACATTTGCCAATGAATTTTGGACGGTGAAATAGAATTTCGAAATGCTACCGATTATTGTGCAAAATTTGTGCATTGGCCAATCGACGGCTCAGCGAAAAATCGCCAAAATGCACACGGGAAGCGAGAGGCTCCGGCGTTTTGCGATCGGCTTTCTTTACGGGGAATCGCTGCGAGCGCGAGGAACCACCACCCCGTTTGAGGTTATTAATAAACACAGTCGAGAGAGCACGTGCCTCGTCGAGACACCGAACAAGACTACAAATCCTACGGACCGTGATAACTGCTCTTTGTCGCTCGAATCGCTCGACAAATCGATTCGGTGAACAGATAATTCGTAACCAAACGAAACATTATACCTTTATACTCTTAAAAATATAACGCCACCAAAAAACCTCAAACGTATTTAAACCATGTCCTTACTCATTGAAATCTCACTCAAGAATGTCATATCGTCAAACTCAATGTTAAAAAAGACCCTAAATTTCAAAATTAAAGACAGCACGTCCGAAGCTGCAAAGCCAAACGGTGACAAACAGCGAAAAATTATTTTCCCGTGACTCGAGGCGAACGTCTTTTTTCCAGGGGAAACAACGGTTCGCCATGTGTATCGCTATTGTAACGAGAGCTCGGCAAGGGGGGGGGGGGGGCAGAGGGAGAGTGGGGCAAATTTCAACAAAAGGTATCCCTCAGGATCGCCCGAGGGTCGGCCAGGTGTTGGAGCTCGCAAGGGTGCAACCCTCCCTCGGATCCACCCCGGGGTAATACCCAGAGCGAGCCTCGTATCCCTCCCACGAAACCCACGGAGGTTTACGACGCGCGCCGCTCGCCCGTCGACGACCGAGAACGCGCGTTGCCTGTCGAAACAGACCCGGCCGCCCGTGTGTATCCCGAGCCGCAGCCGGAGAATCGCGAGAGCGCGCGCTCGTTGCGTCCGACACGCAATATCGGCAGAACGAAAATTCCCCCCGAGCGCTTGAATTTTATTGGCTCAGAGCGCGAACGCGCGCGGGCTCAACTCGTCGGCGAAATTCCGAGAGCCCGCGGCCCGAGTCTCCTGTGCCCCGAGCGACGAGTGTTACAATGTTGCATTTTCACGAATTTCCGACGCGATGCCCGCCCTCGCGTCTCAAGGTCAAGCCATTGTCATTCGCGCTCGTGAATCGCCGCGCCTATGGCGCACATGTTATTGGCCGCGTTTTCCGCCGTGCGCGACGTTCGGCGGCGAGCTCGCGACATTTGGCCGGATATCCACGAGGCTGCGCGAACGCGGCTGCTCGTTTCTCACCCTCGAAACAGAAACTTGGCAGTAATGTCGGTTAGGCGGAATTGGAGACGCGTTTATATTTAGCCGGAAGGAGGATGGAACGAGTTTTTGACTCGAGACACGCGGCGAGACTCGCCGGGAGCAGCTTCGATAGCGAGCGGAGGAAGAGCGAGAGAGAGAGAGAGAGAGAGAAAAAAAAACCCGGGTGTTGAGAGAGAAAATGCGAGTCTCTCCACCGACGCGCGGTATAATTCCCGCAGCACGCGCGTAAATCACCAGTGCCCCGGGGAAACCGGGCGGCGGGAGAAGCGAAGCGCGCGCGCGCGGGCACCGCCAGACGCACTCGAGACCCGAGCAGAGCCCCAATAACTCGCACGCGTCTGGACTCTGTATAAGTAACGGAATTATACAGAGTCCAGACGCGAATTGAACGTGAAATCGGGCGAGAAGAACGAACGAGAGAGGAAATGAGAAAGAGGAAAAAAAGGAAAACATGAAAATTATGCACTCACCGAATCCGTATGGAACTTGTGCAGCCGGGAAACGAGGTAGTTTCTTTTCTTCGGCTTCAGTCGATTATTGTAATGATAGTAATACGACGACTCAGTGTATTGTAATTTCGCACGTAGAATCCAAACACACTTTCCGGGTAATCCACACAAGACTCTCGAAGATGATCGTCGAGACAATCGGCACCTTCACGCTTCACAGGCTCGAAAAATCGCGAGTCGGTTATACGCGATATACAGCGACGTATATATACATATATGATACATAAATAGCGCGAGGACTTTGAGCTTTATCTTCTTAGGAACTTCTCGTTTATTCGCAAAAATCACGAAACAGAATCTCGCGGAAGGTTTTTTTTGTTGTTGCGTTTTTTTGAGCGTTTGCTTTCTTTTTTTTTTATCGATTCTCGGGTCAGGAGGATTTTTTCGGCCTCTGATCGACGCGACGATTCTCGTCGGTTTCGAAGTTTATTCTTGTTTTATTTGTATATATTTATTAAATAATATTTCGTTTTTTTTTTTTTTCGAGGTATCGAAGTCTCGAGGCGCGCGCACACAACCCGACTGAGACGAAGGTCCACGTGCGAATGCCGATCAAGGTTTGAGGCAGCCGCGCGATCCTCGCTGGTTCGCCGGAACCTCCTGGGTCGCTCGCGCTCATTGGGCGTCGAAGCTTTCCCCCCACCGCCCCCCCCTCCTCCTGCTCGTACCCTTCCCCCTCTCCTCGGGTGGCTGCTGCCGCTGCTTCCTCAACGCAGCCAGAGCCAACCCTACGGCTGCTGCTCAGGGCCGTCAGCTCTCGCGGCTTCCTGGGGTGACACACGAAATTTTGCGAAAAACTGCAGCGGTGCATTTTGTTAAACAGCTAATCGCTTTATCACTGCTGAAATGGAACTAAAAATGTATATTTTCGATATAAACCATTTTTGTTGCATTAATTAAATTTAAAGGGTGCTCGTACTCAACGTTGTTACCGTTTTCCTATCAGGTGTTCGAAGCTATCGCATCCAAAAAAGATTTTCTCCGATGTACCTGAAAAAAAAAAAAAAAAAAAAAAAAAAAAAAAAAAAAAAAAAAAAAACATAACCCATGTCTCCAAATATTCGTCCAACAAAAAGAAATGTTAAACAAAACCCACACATGAGTATCGAAGGAAATTATTTTCCGGCTCACGGTGCATCTGTTCGTCGCCCGGAATCTCGAGGCGCGCGGCGAGGTACGACGAAGTCCAAACCGCCGAATGAACAGCGCCCAGCGCCATATGACAATCGAGGTGTACAATTATTCCGTCGCGCTAGTTTGCACGCGCGTGAAATATACGTATATATATATGTGTATATTCGCCCGAGCGGGCAACAGTCACGCGACGAAACATTTTCGTACACGTAGAGAGAGGGACAACACGAGCGAGACCGCGCGCCCTGGTGCGTAGAAGAAATATATGCCGGGCGATCGCGCGCGCGCGCGCGCGCGTTGGCTACGTGCAGCGCGAGGACAGCAGCGGCGGCGGCGACGGCAGCGTGTGCGGGGACCAACGAGAAGTCCAACAAGTCGAGGGAGGTGGTGGTCTTACGGGGCATCAGCTGTGTTCGAATTATCGTTGGACTCGCCAGCGGCAGCTGTTCCTCCGGTTCTATGCCTCAAACTCGAACCTGGAACGCTCCCAACGGCGCCCGCACGACGCTTTAATCTTGCCATCCTCGGCTTCTCTCGGCATTTCTTTTTTTTTTTCGCCTTCTTTCTTGTGTATTCTTCCCTCGCTTTTCTTTTCGCTCCACCGACGAAACGTGCGCGTTGCGCGATCGAACGACTCCGCGGCCACGCGCTACGCTTTTACACGATTTCGTTTTTAGTTCCCGCGAGGATGTCAAATCGATGTGACGATCTGATGTCCGGGAAAACGGACGTTGAATATTTTTGCAGTTGGAAAAAGATTTGGCAAAAAGGGTTGGCGGGGAAAGGTGTTTGGGACTATTGTTTACGTCCGTGTCAGCTGCCCCACGTGATACTTCCACTCGTAGTAGACGCGAAACTCAGGAGATCTTATAACAGGCTATTGCCATTTATACATTTAATGAGCCAACTTTCGTAAAATATTGACGACCAAACCGACCAAGTAATAACTGGGCAAATAATATCAACTGACACGTCGCGAAAACCGTCCGTCAATCATACGTGCTCGTCGTTTTTTTCGCGCACAGCCAATAACAATTGTCGCGAGTATCCTCGGCATTCAATGGCCAAGATTTGCTGCGGATTTCCAAGCGCCGAAGACAAGCCGAGAGACAGAGATGGCCAGGAGCGTGAGGACGAGTCGGGGGCACCGACAGTTAGAAGCTGGCTGTGCATATACCACGGGTATGGCTGCGAGGACACAGAAGCAGGATATCATCATCCACGTTCGGGAGAATAACCGGAGAGAGAGAAGGAACGGGCGAAGAAGGAGAGAAAAGAGCGCGTGAAAAAGTGTCGAAGCGAGAGAGAGAGAGAGCGAAACCGAGACCCCATAGGTTCGTGGCACGCGCTGCCAGCTGCCCCACAGCTGTCTCTTCTGTCGCGTCCCCCCAGAGCCAGAGCGAGATGGAGGGAGAGGGAAGGAGTGAGGGAGAGAGAGAGAGAGAAGCCGCTGCGCGAGCCGCTCTTACCCGAGCGTGGTGTGTTTACCCCTCTTGCACCGCTCGCGTGCATCTACGTGTGTGCACGTGTGACGACCGACCGCGATCTCCGAGCGTTCACCGACTCGCCGCGACATAATAATTTTTCTGTCGAAGACCACTTCGGCCCACAGCCGTACGACGCTATCTCTCGCCTTGTACCGTTGCGTCGCCGACACCGGCGGCGATCGAGCGACGGCGCGAGACGAGGAATGACACACGCGGACACATTTTACCCCATAGAAAGATAATTAGCTTCGGACTTGAGAAATGGGTTATACGAAGAAAAAAAAACACCAGCTCATGCAGAGACAACAAGGGATTAAAATAAAAAAATAAAAAAAACGAAGCTGTGGAAGATAAAAATAGTCTTAATAGAAAACATGTTTACTAACTATTTCAAATACGTTCTGACAAAAGATTTGATAAGAGCAGTCTTTTATCAACCGATAAACCCAAAGTCTTGTTTACCGTAAAAAATAGTTTTTCATAATAATCAGTAAATTGCGTTAAAAAAAGTGCAGAACTAACGTTTATCAACCAATTATTACACCGACGTAACAATAACTTTCCGACACTATTGTCATTATTAAAAATCTATACTCCCGGATTTCCGCGAGCTCGAAAATTCTTTCTCTGTTTACCAATTTTTGCTCTCTCCAACGAAGATCTTAAATTCTGAGCGAAAAAACATTTATCAATTCCCAACGAGCATACGCGGCAAATTCATCGTTGAACGCTCGAACCTCGTCGAGCTTTCGATTTTGTTTCCAGCTACCCGCATGATCGTCGTCGCGGATGCAGAGATCCCGGGTGCGCACGTTCTCCGATATCAAGAGGAAGCGAGCTGGCCGTAGTGGAAGCCGGGGGAAAAGTAAAACACACCGGAACTGCGAGAACTTTCACGCGCCGCAGCCGCGGGCCGGCGCTTCAGTCGCCGCGCGTGTATGCAACAGAATCGAGGAGCGCGCGAGCGACGATGTGGGGGGGGGGGGGGGGCTTTGCATTTGCGGTTTCTCATCCGGCTCGAGCGATGAACATCACAGGAAATAGTGCTACCCCCGAAGCAGCGGCGTCCTAGAGGCTGCTTGTCCTGCTGCCTGGCTGCGTCGCACAGGGCTATTGGGTTTCGGGCCGGAGGACAACAACAAAAAAAAAACGGTAGCAAAAGCGAGGAGTTTGAAGAGGGGGACGGAGGAAGCGAAGTGGAGACAAGGGCGAGGATAAGGGGGAGGTGGAGCAGGCCGTACGTGCGCGAAAAAAAAAGTGCATCCGATACAACAATGGATGATACGTCGATGCACCGATGCATTAAACTAGAAAAAAAAACAAAATGGCTTTGAACAGTGTTAGTTATTATTAATATTATTGGTGATAATGTTGAGTTTATATCTGATGTAATGATCGTCGAGTTATGAAAACGATAATTTCGTACGGGCGTAATTCACGTAACAGTATATAAATTTAAATAGAGTGAAAGATCTGGTTATAATTACAATAGTCCTATTCTTGAAGTGTGTTTCAGAAGCTGAGGCTGAGGTTCTTGCACCACAGGGCTATTGGGTTTCGGGCTGGAGGACATAAAAAAAGGCGGCAAGAGCGGAAGATGAAGAGGAGAGGGGGGGGGGGGGGGGGTGTAGTGAAGTGGGATGGTGGCGAAGAGGAGGGGGAGGTGCAGGCTATATGAGCGCGAAAATAAAAAGGTGCATCCGAGAGAGTGAGAGAGACTGAGTGAGGGAGAGAGAGAGACAGAAATATGTTGCCGGTGCACTGAAAAGCTGCAAGGGCCGGAAATCCGAGGGCGTTCAACCCCGAAGAGACACCCGGTATATATTTAGATTTAAAGGGCCTGCGAGGCTAGTCCTCCAGGTCCTATTTCTCGAATATATTATAGTCTCGGTCCACCGTATATCAGGGAAAAGTGGCGTTAAACGAGGAAACCTATTTTCGAGACACTCGTCAATCACTCGGTGCGACTCGGGAAGAAACGAGACAACATTAGAGCACATATTTATTATTTGATGGTACCATTTACTTGAGTGAAGCTGCGTCAGGATTTTACGCCGCGTAAAGCGGTTTTTTTTAAAGCCTTATCTAAATCTGGTGACAATTACCATGGGTTGATGATAGAGTCACTGGTTGTGTATCAGTAATTGTCAGCTTTGTTCCGTGTTGTAGATTTTGTTGTAATAAAAATATACATTGACGATTATTGGTCCTAAAATTGTGTCATATTGAGGAAAACTGAGGCAAAAAAAAATAGGCATTGAACTATATATTTATTATTGATGATACTATTATGGGTTCGAATAAAGTAGCATTTGATTTTTATGAACGCTAATTAGTAATTTTTCAGAGGCTTTGCACGGCTATATGGAAAACGAGGGATGGACAAGTACCAGAAACACAATGCAACCATTTGACGTTCGAGAGGGACAGGCATCGCGAGAGAGATGGCGCACGGCCTTCTCGAAATAGATGACGAGCTCCGCTTCGCGATCTCGTCCTAAAATAAATCAGTTTCTTCTTCCACGAGAGCCGAGCGCAGATTGGTCGTTGCCGGCGGAAGAAAATGCCGATTAGCGAATTACGACGTCGACTCGCGGTCGGTTTATTTTCGACGCTGAGCGTCACACCGCGCGAACCGACTGACAAACCGATCGTCGTCGAAGATCAATTCGAAGCGAAATCTTGCGCGTCGTGTCGTATAAATTCGACAGGCCCGGCACATTCGTCACGGGCGAAATGTTAGAGACTCGAATGGTGTCATTATTTTTCGTCGTAATCTCAGAGGAAAATTTCTATTTTAGGTCGATAAAATAAAAATAATAATTGTTAGTTTATAAAATGATGTTGCACAAAGTAAGGAAACAAATCTATATTTTCTTATATTTTAGACTGAGAATGATTCATAAAAATATGTGTAAAAAAATTAAACTTTGTCTCTAGAGCTTTCGATGTTTATCCTGAAACGTCAACTGCCGTCTGTTTATTTCCATATTTTTGTAAGTACATTTTTTTTCACTATATCGAACCTCAGTGAAATCAATTACAGTAGTCGCATAAAAAAACGTGTCAATGGTCGCCAATAAGAGCGACGATTTCTCCGCCACGAGCGTCGAGAAGTACGAAAGTGACGCCAAGTTTTCATAGTTTTCCCATCTTCGCTCTCTGGACTCTCAACGCGGTGAGGCGCCGTGCGGCAGTCGAGGCAACGCGTCACAGCTCGTGGCATCTGTGCAATCCGCGGACAATTGTGCAAACAACCGGGCAGCGTCGGTGCGACGAGTTGCCGCTCGTTCTCACACAGAGCCAAGGAATAATACGCCTGATATACATTTACGCGTCGTCCCAAGACTGTCCCACAACGTCGTTAACGCAAGTTTGTTTATCGGAGAAAAAAGAAAAGATTAAAAATACACGTAGAAATATTATTTCGTCTGGTTCGCCATCGTCACCCTGACCCATATCTGCTACACATCTTCGGCGTGCGCGCAAAAATAATAACAACGAGCGCGTGAACAACGCATTTGAACATCTCCAATCATAGTTGCATTAGCACAATTACGTTTTAAAATTTCACTACAACTTTCAAATACTATTTTTACTACTATTTTCGTAATAGTCATCACTGCTATCGTAGCAATTTAATCTACTTCGTTTTTTTTCTTTTTTTTTTTTCGATTTCCTCTTTTCGATTTGTCGCGAAACTTTTTCAACTTGTATTTCGTTCTATGGTCGATCGACACGGTAAACTTTTTTTTATTTTCGTTTCTCCCGTCAAACTTCAACGAAAATCGTTTTTCATTCCTTCGTAATAGTCATTGTGATCGTCGTTCGCCTTTTTGTAATCGCGATGAAGTTGCTTCCTCCGTTCGCGATTTTCGCCGCGACCACCGTGTCTTCGCTTCTTCGGTCCATGCTGATCGTTTCGCTTCCGATATCGCCCGACTCGAGGAACGTTCTCCGGGTCGCGTTCGGGCAGTTCGCCCTTGAAGAGAAATTTCGCCAAGTCGCGGTCCATCGTCTCGGCCGGCGGCTTCGACGCCTCGCGCTCGAGAAGCCGCCAGAGACGCTTCCCGAAGATCCATCTGAACGCCTGACGCTCCTCCTCGAACAGGACACCCTCGCGCAGCTCCTCGACCACCAGGGGAATCAGTTGCAGTACTCGGTCGCTGTCCACGACCTGACCTCTCGGGCGATCCGGATCCGTCGTCGTCTCCTCGCTGGAACTTGGCAGCTCTCCACTCGTAACGTCGATGACTCCGAAGTCCGAGGCGAAAGCTCCAAAATCTACAAATAAAAATAATAAAAGCATTCAATGTGAATACACGATACAAAGAAAATATTACTGTTATTATAATTATGTTTCAGCAAAATTATTCGCGAAATTAATGTATCAACTTTCAGATAGGGAAAATTAGCCGAATATCCCTCTTTTAAAAAGTTCATGAGTAACGGAAAGCATTGTTAGAAAACTATTCGAGCTGTGATTGGCTGGGACTCTCAGACCGAGTCCAGGTTCATTTGTCCTTGATAACTTTGAAAATTCTGTCAAATATCGTTTTTTTTTTTAATCAACTAAAAAGGGTTGAAACCATTGTTTTCAGGGGTAGAATATGCGACTTGAGAACGATGGTGTAGGTTAAAAGTCGATATTTAAAAAAAAAAGCTTTATAAGAGCGCAGCAGCGGATTAGCCTAGTAAACAATAAAGTTTTTCTTGGTTTCTGAAATAAAATAATAATATTTCTACAAAAGCTGACCTTCGTCGAAATTGTTGAGGCTGAATTTCGTGGGTGAATCCGCGTCAGGTTCCTCGGCGTCGAAGCCCATGATGAAAATTCGATACAAAATGGTATTTTTCACATCGCCAGCGGAGATAATCTTCATTTTTTCCCTGGCAAAGTGATCTCCGTGAATTTTCCTACGTTGAGAAATTTCCTCGGAATTATTTCGCCAGCCGAGCGAGCGAAGTCGCGACTTTAATTTCGAATTTCTCTCGAGCTCCTCGGCGAGCCTGTTTCTCATTCCCTCCAAGCGTCGATTCCGCTTCCACCAGTCGATCCGATATTTTCCGGACTCTAGTAGGCGAGCGTCCTTCGCCGTTAACCCGTGTTTGTCGATGCTCTCGAAAAGGCGTTTGCCAAATTTCAGTATCTTTCGATTTCCCTCCTCGAGCGGATCGGTTCCCGTAAAATTTTCCAGGTCAACAACCGATTTTCCGTCGCTTCTCAAGAGCATGTGTGATATTTTTGACGACGGTCGCGTACCGAAAACCGAGCTCTGTTTGCGACGGCGATTTTTCGTCAACTCAGCCGCATCCTTTTGCACCTCGTTGCTGGCGATTTTCGCGCTCGTAACATTTACCACGGAAACATCGGTCGCTCGAGCGATCGACAGGAAACACGTAAGTACGAAAAGTCCCACGATTATTCGGGTCTCCATTTCGCGACGTTTCTCGCTCAGTGTATGGAAACGAAATTGCGGGAGTTTCTTCGCGGTTCACAGGCTACACGATACTGAAGCCCAGGCGGTTTACAAACTTTGCGAAGCGCCCCGCAGCTAGGGCCGCGCAAGCAGGTAGACAGATTAGTCCAACGGTACTGACCGAACTGACGATTTCAGTTTGAATAAGAATAAATATTCGCGGGACTGCAAAAAATGCACACATTGCGAAAATAGGAAATTTTATATTTTTCACTGTAAAATATCTGCTGTAATAACTGTAATAACTAAAAAGCTGTAAATAATTAAAAGCGTATTCCACCACGTTTTTTTATTACTGTTTAATATACCGATAAATTTGGTAAAAGTAACAATTCTTTCGACCAATGATACGTCAAATAGAATTATAAGTTTGAGCTCCACGAAAGTCTAAAACTGTAAAAAGTGTAGTATATTTGAATGAATTCGCTTCTTTACTGACGACCGAAATTTTCAATCAGATGAATTATATTTTCAGGGAGGAATCCGAAGACACGACTTATGCCTCTGTCAAATCGTCTTTGAAGTAGCACAGAAGGCTGGGAATGTAAATATCGTCGGGAAGACCGCAAGCCACGTATCTCTCTCGTTCGTCCGGAATTCCGTTCTCCGTCAGAGTTTTGTTCACGTCGATTGGTTTGCCCTCAAATTTCCACTCGTACGATTTTCCGTGTGCGTTGAAAATCAAAAATCGCTCTTGTATACGGGAAATAGTGTCCTCCTCGCACACCTGAGTAAAATAATAATTGGTAACTGGCACGTATCGTGTCTTCTCCGATGTCCTATAGTCGGTTTATTAAACGACAACATTTTATCTATAAAACAAATGTCAAGTACAAAGCGGTGGATTAAATTTCGTAATTTTCATCGTGAACTTTTATTTTTCTTGCGATGTGTCCATTCGCAGCTTTTCGTGAGTCATGTGTCGGATGTCGTATGAAATTTTTTTTTCTTATGCCGTGGAAAGTTTTTCGGATGAAATATCCAGCGAATGGAATGTCCAGCGGATGAAATGTCTAGCGGATGAAATGGTCCCGTACGACTTACTGAAACAACGGCTGCGGTCCCCGCGAGAACATTGATAACTCTGCAAGGTCGCGCGCTCCTCGTGAGATATCCTTTCTTGTATTTATCATCGAGCCACCAGGGACACCTGTCGAGCGGTCGCCAGACCGGCGCGTTCGGTTCAACATCCGGAATCGCTCCATGGGGACAATAAGGAACCGATTCGCCGGTCAACGGGTGCACGTGGTGTCTTATGTCGCCTCGGCGATGGTCGAACCAGTGACTTATGTCTTTACCCGCGTGCGCTATTATCGGCTTTATTTCTTGCGTGTCCCTCCAGGCGTTGCAAAGCTCGGTGAGATCGTAAACACCGCCGAGATAGGACACCCAACAGTCGTCCGGTTTATTGTGCACGACAACCTCGTCGGGAAGATAATACGTACGAGAATCGCAAGGGCAAACCTCTTCTATCGAATCGCTCTCCGTCGACATAACTGCAACCTCAAAGAGCAGCGAAAAAAAAAAGTTTTGCGAAATTCGTTTCTAAAACATTAATTCAAAAACATTAATTTCTTAAAAGATAAAAATCAATATAAAGCTTGAGTGTTGATTGTGTTTTGTTTCGTACTGCGAGGTTTTATAATATGTTTTAAATAAATAAATCTTATAGTTTCAAGAAAAAAAATTATGTTGCACGGGGAATTTGAAGGCAGTAATTTATATTATTAAATTTGTGGATCGTATAAACACAACTTCGTTTGTCCTTGGTAATTTTGACAGTGCCGTCAAATATCGCGCAAGCAGCACGACAAATTCACCGCGTTTCGCGCCCAAGAGCTGCTCAAATTTCCTCACTTCCGGCTTACCACCGCGATCAACGACCAACAGCGAGAACGTACGGACGCGAGAAACGCGACGCGTCAGCTACCGCATTCGAATCTCGCGCCCCAGCTGAGAAATTCGAGGAATTAAAGCGTCGAACGAATCCAACGATCGCAGGATAAATATACGTCCGCCTCGGGGATATTTTTTTCGCGCCGCAAACGCCAACGTCGATAGTGCGCGCCGCGCCGCTTGACAGCTTACAACGTCACATGACTCGGTGGTCGTGCGAACAGCAGTGACTTCCTGTTTGAAGTTGCACGTTACAACAAAGGGCCCCCGAGTGTCGTTTATATTTTCTAAGTTTTTGTTTTTTACGCTCGTATAATGGCCGATAGCACAGCAGAGAAGGTAAATGAAATACGATTTTCCCGGCGACGAGCTGCGGCGAAGGGTCGCGCGTCCTCGTCGCACGCTCGCGATTTCGCCCTCGAGGAATCCCGTGCGGATTGTGTGCGGTTAGGTTAGTGCACTCATCGACCGGCAGTGCTGAGGCCGCGTTCCGACAGTAGATTGTTTGTGTTTCACGATGGTCCCCTCCAATGTGGTAATCATAAGCATTATTTGCGATTCATCTACGTCGTCTCGCGGCGCTTTCACGCGCTCAGGTCGTGCAACGCGAGCCGCGATCTCGCGACGCTACGGCCACGCCGAAATATCGACTCGAGCCGGACGTCCTTAACCTCACATCTTACGTCTGGCTGCCCCCACAGCGACGCACTTTTCGCGTAATCGTCCGCGCGTAACGATTGATATCTCGTTAGGGATGCGACCGACGGGCTTCGCGCTTCCACGTAGACGCGTCCACCGATCTCGTAACATTCGTTAAGGCCCGCGTCGACTTTGTTGTATACTTTGTCATGGAGAATGAAGGATTTTTTTTTTGCATTTTTGCACAACACCATCTTTGAATGCTTCATCACTGTTGACTCAGCGGGGCAAAGATGGTGTTGATGAGTTAACCCAGCGGAAGCTGCGAATGGAACGATATGAAGAAAATATGGAAAAAACTTTTAGAGCCCTTGATTTTCCTATTTTGTGTAGATTGCTTTTTACCGAACTTCCGCAAGCACAGATGTTGGCCAAGACATTTCAGCATAATCTCGCTGTAATATTTTGTTGTATGCGAACGGTGCGCCTTGTGTTCCCGAGTGGACAACTGTTTGTTCACTGATCTGGACCAAATAAACGGAGTTGATATGTTCCAAGCGGCTTAGAAACTTGGTCGTCAGTTTTCAAATAAATGAGCGTTGTGAAAACATATGAATTGTTACACAAACTGACAGAATGTAAAAGAATTGTTTAACCTTTGAAAATTGAGTTTGACGTTTTCAGTAAAAAAGAATTATTTCATAACTTTGCTAATTAGATTGGACAGATTTTTTTTTCATAATAGTACAATCAATGTTACCTGCTTTATTTCGATTCGTGGAAAGCAATGGATCACAAAATTGTACAAATCCTGGCACCGACCCAGTGTCAGCCAAGAATAATAAGGTTTGCCGACTACAGTCTTTGCAGTGCTGCGCGGGCTATTAAAAATGATGCAGGATGATCGATAATCAAATATATGTTAAATCAACTAACAACACAACATTATTTTGCAGGTTCAGGAATACAAGGACTCCCTTAAGACTAAGGTATCCACGAAAACCATTATTATTCTTGTGTATTACTATGTTTTGTGTCAATTAATTTTCTGTACAACAGACATACTTGAATTTTAATAATTCTTTAAAAAAATTAAGCAGAATGAGTGATCATTAAAAACTTCAATGTACAACTGGCAGTCAGACTTTCATCATGTTTAAGAATCAAACAAGTGAAATTAATAAACTAGACGTTTTTTATTCAGCTTACATTTTGACTGTATGATAATAATTTTTATTATGACTGAAAAATTAAACAATTGAATCTAAATTACAATATTTTGCGTTTTACTTTTACAGGCTGAGCAACTGCTTATGAAAGGGTTTCCAGAGAAAATTGTTAAGCTCAATGAGCTATTGGAAACGCCGAATTTCTACAATAGAGATTTGACTGAGGTACATCAAGAACTGAACGTGCCCATTCCAGACCCAATAGTGCTCAACCATTCCGAAGATGGACCTAAGAGTAAAAAAGTTAAGTTAGAGAATAGCGCGGAAGGTGGAGGAGCCACCGGAACTAAGGTCATGATCTTGCCCAGTGGTCCGATACCCTGCAACAAACCACTGTGTGAAATAATTCGCATAGTCAAACCGTATATTCTGCAACTTCTAGAAGACTCTAATCTCGTAAGTATCCGGTACAGTTAAAAATAATGATAATACTTGTTACCAAAAAGAAAGGTAAAGAGATACATTTTATCGTGTGCGTTGCAGTTGAAGATGTGGATTTCATTCATGATTCCCAAAATCGAGGATGGCAACAATTTTGGGGTATCGATTCAGGAGGACACGCTCGCCGAAATTCAATCTGTGGAAAGCGAAGCCGCCGCATTTTTTGACCAGATTTCAAGGTATAAATACATTTATTTATTTTATACGTCGGTTGAAACAAATTCTTGAGAACGAAAACACAAAATGGCAAAAGAGCTAGAATAAATTACACGAGAAAAATAATATATAAATATAGTTTTACTATAAAGCAATTGAGGTTAAAAATCCAAAACGATGTATTTTCTAGGTACTTCATCTCCAGAGGGAAAGTGGTGAGCAAAGTGGCGAAATATCCACACATTCTTGACTACAGGCGAGCAGTTCAGGAGCTCGACGAGAAGGAATTCGCTAGCCTGTGGCTAGTGATGAGCGAGGTGCGAAATCGTTACTGCTCGCTCCACGATTTGGTGATCAAGAACTTGGAGAAAATTAAAAAGCCGCGTTCCTCAAATGCGCAGTCCCTGTACTGAAGAACTTGTATTTCGTCTGTATCGCGGTACACGACTGGCCCATATTACATGGAGACGAGATTTATCAGTTTAGATAAAACAAGAACAGAGCCACTAGATCCAGAACGGAAGAAAAGCTTTGTCCAAGAATTCAGAAAAACCGTAATTTTTTGCCCGAATAAATTAAAACCAGTTAACGGAAACGAGGAATCGTGGATAAATAGCTTTACTATATGTAACATCGTTTGAATTTTCAAGTATTAATTTATTCATCAGACTAATCGATTCTATGGCATGTCATGTTCGCGCAGAAGGAAAACAATCTTTGTAATGGAGCTCGCTATCTGTTTGTCTGGTATTATCTGGTGAAACCAAAAAACGCGTATTTCCCCGGTACTTCTCGATGAGTGGTTTATAAGTATTACTATAAACGTTTTATCGAAATCTGTGTATTTAATTCTTCTGTTAACCTGAATACGACTCTCAACACGAATTTGATGTGCGCTGTACTTCGTTCACGAATGAATAAGGAAAAGTGTAACAACTTCGTCTTATGTAAAATGGGTTTATCATTAAAATATACATTCGCTATAATAGTACTAGTTGTCTTTCATAACAACATTGAAAACATTGTATAATCCTCGTTGACGAGCTACAATAATTCTCATATATTTCTGATAGAAAAAGTATTTTCCGAATCTGTTCGTTAACAAATAATATTTCTGCTTAGCTGAGTTACTAATCCTCTTCCGTCTTCTGATTACGATTTTTTCGGATTTAAGCGTGTACTTAAATCCGTATGAGCAATCCATCAGAAAGTCAGAAAAACTGCCTCTCGCTCAACAGTTGACGCGCGAATTAGTCTTTGGCTAAGCGGTCATCCAAGTATCGACAATCCCCTTAACCTGCGAGATCGACAATCTCCTTAACCTGGGAGATTGCCGAAGACAAGCACCGACCGTGCGCCCACTGTTGTCGGTCAATCTTCTTATTACTATCATATAACTCTTAAATATATGCGAAATTATTATATTGTCATTAAATGGAAAACTTGTATCTAGACATACTTTAACAATTAGACTTATTGTAATAACAAGTTATTACATAATTAGTACATTATTCATCTTTTTGATTAGATTTAAAAAGCACCGTGAGCTCTGGCTCTATAATGGGCAGTGTAAAATTAAGTAATTCAGAAATAATTTTTATAGCGTGTAAGTGAGTAGTATCCAGTGAATGGGCGCCTCCGCAATTTTATTATAGGATGTGACTGTCAATCAATTGATAGAATCAATATGTGGTATCGATTCACAAGTATTTGGTGAATAAGTTACTTGGAAGCGTTCATTTACTGGTTATATCACTGCACAGCTGTTTGTTTTCCAATAATGAGCGATTTTGCAATAATAAGAACCTACTTATTATAATTGAAAAATCGCTCTTGTAAATACTAACGCTAACGCAGTCGAACAAAATCGTACAAAAATAACAAAAATTTGTAAATTCTATGAATTTTTCTCAATACCGGGGTTGAGGTAGAGGTTCTTCTCGAAAGATATGTTCTTGACGGTAGGTGTCTGGGTTTCGTTGATTAAATTTACAACTTTTTTCAGTAGTGCTTGAACCTGTAACAAGAATCAACGTAATAAATGTTCTAAGCCGATTCGTATGCTTGCGGCTGTTGATGTTGTTAATTACAGTAGTGTACTTTTGGAAAGCAAATACGACGCGTCTGATTCCCAGAATCTTGGGAATAAAGACAAATCTAATTTGAGGTTTCAATCTCTTTACACAAGATTTATTCATGTTAATAATTGATGCATGCGTCACACGCAATTGTTGTTTAATTACCTTTTTGAACAAATCTTCTATGTGCGAGTTGTGCGCGTAGTGCATGAACACGTAGCAAAGTATTGTTATGTAGTAACTTCCGGAGCCAGGATTAGAATACGCAAATCGACCGAGCATCGTCGAATGTACAATCAATGTGTTGCTGTATTCCTGCGGTATTAGCAAATCCTCTGCGATATTTGCATCCTTTGGTTTCAGACGGCGTAGGTTTCTGTAAGGTAAGGTCTTATTGTTGAACGATATACTTTTTGGTATCATGTAATTGGTCTGATACCCTAGTTGGAAAATAACTTTGTTAATAATCGCCATTATTAAATATTCAAACACATTAATTTCGGAGTTACGCACCGACAAGCTTGAAATATGAAGACCTTCGGTTTGTCCTTCAGTTGGGGACAGTTTGCAGTGCTAAACATGTCGACGATATCTTTGCACAGTACTTTCGGGGTTCCTGGCTTATGACTATCGTATCCGTGAATTTCAGCATACAGAGCACCGTTGTACTGTGCTGAAGTACCATGAGCTGATATGATTACAAAGCATGAGTCAACATTGCTAAAATCCCTTTGTGAGAATTCCCGAACATATCTGGTGATTTTCTAAAATAAAAATATCGCTTTAATTTCATAATAATGGAAGCTTTCCAAGCAATTAAAAAAGCTATAAAATGAGTGTCATTTCTGCGATTCCACTATGCAGGTTTGTTACGCTGCTTTTTAAAAATAAAGAAAAGGGTCATAAACTATTTTCGACCGATCGACCAATTTGCGTCAAATTTGAACTTGAATATTCCCAAAACATTAATTTAGAATTACTCTTGTTCCATAAATTATATATATTTCATTATATATCTATTATAACATTCAGTACCAGAGCTTCACAATTCATATGAATTATTTTTATACAGGATCTAAATTCTTTTGAGTTCTTACCGATGCAGTCAAGTCCAAGTCTGGCGCAATAACTTCAAAGCCCAAGGCGCGAAATAAAGCACACAAATTGTTTCTGTCATGCACTCCTGCTTTTCTATTGTTTAGTACATCATAAACTGCGACTGAGAGTATCAGGACGCGACCTCGAGGATTAGTACTCATCTTATAATTTTTCACAATTCCTCCGTCATTCACGTCCACGAATCTTGTCGCGGGCGTAACATCGATGACAAGGCGTTTGTCAGATCTTATTAATGCTATTAACTCATTTAGCTCACACCTGAAAATGCATTCATGCAACCCAACAAAATATTAATATTATTGCTTTCCATGAATATTATGCACCAAAGTTACAACGTCAAGCTGTGCATTGTTTCTGCATAAATTTACATTTTTCTTAATCTCGTCTACAAAGAAGGTTATTTATTTATGAAGGTTAATTTTGACCTCTTCACTGTGAAAGCCATTTTATTGGTACCCATCTCCGAGTCAAATTGATTGCGAAACAACATTAGTGATAATTTGACTCGTGAGCAAAGCTTCCGTTTTTAAATTATTCTGCGAAACCCAAAATTAAGGTGTAAAGAGAACCTTACTCGTCATCGGAAATATTGGGGCCAGTTAATGTTGTACAATTCTTGCTCGCGCCGGGCTCGTTTGCCGGAAAACATATTTTTCGTTCTAGTAGATCTGCTGCTGTAGCATGACTAAGGACGTTCGAAGTTTCACGCAAGCTCTGCACCAGAACGTTATAAGCGCAGCTACCCAGTGCCTTAATAGTGGACAGAATGTGACGCACTGTGTCTTCTCGGTCCAATGTTTTCTGTAATTATCGCGAGAAGGTAATCAATACAAATACAAGCGACAACGTAATTATTTTCATCACTATTACTTACCTCCCAATTTGCGACATTAACGACATCGTCATTAAAAATTCTCTTCCGCAGTAGCGGCCACAATACTGAGATGTCGATTATGCGTACAAGCACGTTAGTGCAGCGTTCAATTTGCAAGCGATCTCTGTTCTCTGTAAAAAGTGTAAAGCCACCACTTATTCTATTGCTTCCTTTCGTAATGAGTAGCCCACGTTACCTTCATAACTTTCTTCTTCTTCTACTTCAGGTAGAACAGGCGAGCCTAACATCGAAGCCGGGTTCGAATAGAAATTGGAATATATTTGTGAAAATCCAGAAAGGATTTCATCTCTCACCTTTGTGAATGCCTCATGAACAGTCATGAGAGATTCGATCGTTGTGATTTCTATCGGTCCGGCTTTTTCTATACAGTCCTGCATGGTATCCACGAGTATATTTAGGGTCACGATCTTAATCGGTACATACTTTTTTATACGCCATGCTTTCATGGTTTGCAAGATTAATTGCGTCAGTACTCGATTTCTGGTCCAAACATGATCTGCAATAACGTCTTATGTTAGTAACAAAATAAATAAACGTGAAGTTACGGTGATACTAAAAAAATTGCAATACACATTTACCTGGATCGTTTTCAAACGCGTTATCTCGGAAGGGTTGTTCTGTAACTCCTGCTTCTTGAATTGATTCGTTGTGCCACTTAAAATTGCGAGGTACCATTTTCTTATCATTATCCTCAAACATTCTGGATATTTCCCGAAACTGCACGATCTCGTCTGCCCCGTTCGGCAGACATTTCGTGCATGCATATTTCACGTTCCTAACGTACCAAACCATTTCTAAAACAGCTGAAAAAGTGAAGAGTTTTACTAGATACGAATGTGATCGGTTATAGAGTTAGAAGTATTGTGTACAAACAGGATACTTGTACTGCATCCTACTTGTAGTTTAGGAGATGCCAGCCTCTGGTGTCGAGGTAACGAGAAATGAATGAAAAAAAATATCCCAAAAAATGAAAAAATTATGCCAAAATAGTAGTTTCTCGCACGAGTTCCAAAAAAACGTTATACTACCAGTGTGCGAAGTGCGATTTCGCACACGCGACGCGAAGCGGAGCACACGGGTATGGCATTATAGTACTTTGCGATACAAGGGCGAGAAAGAAATCATTATACGCAGGTTGGGAAGTTGATCGTACGAGCCCCACGAGTATCACAGCAGCACGAGCCGAAGGCGAGTGACGCAATCACACGAGTTGAGAAAATGTTTTTCCGCCGAGTATCGTACACAATTTTGCGGGTGGGGATCAAAATGACGAATGACCAAAAAGCGAATGGCCAAAATAACGAATTTGAAACTAACGAACATCTAAATTTAGAATGATCATAATTACGGTATTCGCTATTTTAGCCATTCGTTATTTTGATCGTTCGGTATTTTGACCCCACATTTTATTAAAATACAGTTAAAATAGCGAATGATCAAGATAACGGATGGCTAAAATAGCGAATTCCGTAATGATGATCATTCTAGATTTAGACGTTCGTTAGTTTTACATTCGTTATTTTGGCCATTAGCTTTTTGGTCATTCGTTGTTTTGATCCCCACCCAATTTTGCTTCACAAGGTGCGAAAATGGGGTTACACGCATGCGAAGCGTGCGTGAAACCGCCTTTCTCGCACCTAGTGATGTAAAGAAACTAAACGTACTAGTGAGCCTGTATGCATGTGTGTACATTTGCCTGTATGCCTGTGCGCCTGTGTGCCTGTGCGCCTGTGTCTCTGTGTCTGAATCAAGAATACGACTCGGAATAACTCCGGGATGATATAGTCCCTAAGCTAAACCAAATCTAATATATGAGCCAACTAGCAGACTTAGATGTTTCACTCCAAAAAGCTTGGTATGCTATCGACTACCTTCAGCACATATTTTTCTTTGAAATAAGAACAAAGTTGAAATTTTTAAAAGAAAACCCATTGAAAAGTGAAATTTTCTTCAATAGTACCCATTGCCTTAACAGCGCCACCTAGCCGCCCGTTAAACGTCGTGCATGCGTCACTCGACTCTACCGACTCCACCGTAATCTCGATCCTATCGCTGTTGTGTGTGTGTGTGTGCTCGGTTTGCCATAGATCAGCATTGCGGAAGCCAATTTTTTTGCAACGAGTGTCATTCGAAAGTGAAAAGAAAAGGAATATTGGGCCTGACGCATTTTTCATCCGAGGGGTGTGGTCAGAGATACTTCAAATTAGACTTGAACGTAATAGAAAAAAGAAGAAGCCAAGAAGAAATCGTCTTGGTACCGAAAAGAAATAGTCCTGCTGTCAAGTTAACTACTTTTTTTGATACAAATAATGGGCGTCGAGCCACGATGAGACAAGTGTTCAGTGCACTTACGTTCTGCCATCCTCAATCTTTGTCCTCAGGGTTCTATCTGTTTCCAACGCTGGTCGCCTTGTCGCCGGTTCTCCTCGGATTCTGTGTTGTCTGCTTTCCGTCGGTCTACTCACCAAATCTAATCAACAAACAGCTCGATTGCACTCCTCTTCATTTCCTTCTTCTACGCGGTGCCTTACACGGAAAGAAAAGAAATATCTCTCCGTGTACACAATTTCTACCAACATACATGAATAAAGCTTCCACTTATCGTTTTCTATCCTCTTGCTGTGTCGACTACTCGATCCTACGGTTGGCTTCTGACTGCCGAATGTCGGCACGCGCTGGGATCTAGGGCCCGCAGATCGCTCGGTATCTCTCACGTTCCTTCTGGAGTGAGGGGTGGGGGAAAGCTTCGTCCCGATAAACCACGAAACCCTGCGACGCATTATCTTCAAGAAGCGCATAAGCCTTCGTCTATCCGTGCGCCAACTCGCTGGCGAGCTCGTGACACCTCGGACTTCCGAGTATTCCTGGACATGAGAACAAAGCGGCACATTGCACTCGCTCGTCGATATTATTTCGACGGTAAACAACTTCTGTCCTGATGTGACGCTCACATCTTCACAATTTATGAACGAAAGGAGATATCCTGGGTAGACGCAACACTGTAACTCCTTATCGACGGGAAACGATGCTTTTACTATACATATTTTTATTTGTAATAGTCCGAGAACAATATTTATAGTTTTTTTTGTCAGTGAAGTAATCAAGAAAGCGATATGGGGTGACGGCAAGATAAGATTAGATAATATGATATGAGATTCAGTTTTTCGCAGAACGTTTGCCAATAATAGTTCTTCTAGTTTTCAACATCACGCCATATGCGCTTTTAATCGAACCATATTTTTTTTTAGTGGATTGAAAAAAATACGATATTTGATAGAACTGTCAAAGTTATCAAGGAGAAATGAACTTGGACTCGGTCTGGGTGTCTCGGCCAATCACAGCACGAATAAACTACTGCTAACAATGCTTTCCCATGAACTTTTTAATAGAGGACACCATGGGCTCTGTCGCGCGCGAGCGGATATTAGTTAGCGCTGCAGCGCCCGACTAATCAGGGCGCGAATAGCTTGTCAACAATACAAATCTCGAACTTCGATAGCAAAACTCGAAAGTCGATAATCTCGCCACCAACTTTTTAAGGGAAGATAACGATGTGCTCGGTTGTCGTCGTTTCGGTAGGCACAGCCCATTTATTCTAATAAATAAATCAATGTAAATAATAATCCATCTTCTCTTCCTGAGCGATCGATTTTACACAGAAGAAGATGTATGCATATAATCATATTCTTTTGCTCGGAAGGAGACAAAGGGTAGACCTTCGTATGGGACAGGCCAAAAAAGACACTTCATGAACGACCGTGTGTTGTGTGCGTCGACGTTGTCACGCCACTATCGGAGCTGCAACATACGAATTCCGCGAATATATATATATACATATATATATTTCTCTCTGATATCGTAACGCCGAACAGAATCGTACGCATGTCTTACTCATCTGCGTGATACTCGGCTGTGGCGCGCAGAGTAGCATCTTTCTGTGGATCGGTAGCATGCCGGACGTCGGAATCACATTGATTGTTATTTCGTTCATATTTTGCGTGCCTTCGTTTCGTCCGTTGCCACTCTGCGTCGTGTGCCCGAAGGTTAGTGATTGGAAGCTATGTCGACAATTAGTCACGACATAGCTGCTTATCTACCGGCCAAAAAAATAACAAAGTGAACCATATTATAAAAAGATTTATCAGGTAACCATATAATTTTTTTTGATAATTATAAGATAAAAGATAGATAAAAGATAGATTTTTTGATAATTATCAGATAAAATGATAATTAATAGCGAATCGAAAACAGGTATACGGCCATCGTTATTGCCCGCAAATCGAAGTGAAAATTAGGAATTACGTGACAATGAATGGGAAAGCAGTACGTCACTCACCGACGACACGAGGAAAAGTATGAGCAGTGCAATGCCCAGCCAGAAGTACCAAGCCTCCCAAAAGTGACGAGGCGGCTTTCGCTGAACCAACAGACAGCATTGCGGATTACAGCAGCAATACAGGCAATACTTGTCCGTCGTGCAGGCGAATGGCTTTATCTCTGTGGGCTCCTCGCTCGTATCATTCCCCCTCAGGTCCACATTGCACTCGTAGGCGAATCGGGCCATTGCAACGAACTTGGCATACTACCGAGTTTCGCCTATCAAGCAGCACAGACGCGTCGTCGAATGCACCTGCTGTATTGTTATTTATTTCTACTATTGTTCATGTTCATGTATACTTACAAATAAATATACAATTAACACGTATATATTAGCAAAATTTGAAATTTCCAACCACCAAGTACATTCTGAAACGTCGTTGTATGGTGACTCAAATTTTAAGAAGACAACACCGAACATTATTACTGATATTATGCTTACAAGAAAATATGGACATACACAGATAGACGCACGCACGCATGCGCAAATACGCACACACATACAGACATTTTTTCTAAAGCACTTTTTTCGACGTTTTGGACCATTCTGAATGTCCTGACTTGAAAATCTCGAAAAAAAAAAAAAAAAACATTTCAGGTAAACAGAATTCCCTTTATCAATAAGAAAAACGATAAACCCCACGCATATAAAATTGCGGTAACAGACCACGAAGAAGAGTTGTTAAAAAAGACTCACTCTGGGCCACAAGTAGCGAATTTATTTCAATGATATTCAACGTATCCGGTCGCGTCACGACGTGTTTTTTTCCTTCCACTACTTACGTCCGCCGAGTTATCGTGACTCGCGTGGACTTTCACGCAAGCTGCGCAACGGATGTTCAAAAGCCCAAACGTCCCCTATCTCCACAGTGTCACGAGGTTTCAGTAGTTCCACGCTGTTTCGGATTTTCAGCTTGTTTTCCGCATTTCTCATTGCCGCGACAAACCGGCGGTACAATCGCAGTCGAATTGGCCGCTCAGCGCGAAAATTGCGTTGCCGCAAGGCTGCTCGATCACTGGATCTCGTAAACTGACGCGGACCGTGAGTCAAACAACTCGTTTGAAATGCCGTCGATGCAATATGCCCCACCGCAGTCTTTACGCGCGCGAGCCGCCAGGTAAAATCGATACGACGAACGTCCGGCAAGTATTCACGCACGCTCGCAGATCGATATTGCCGCTGACCAGCCTATTAAGTCCGTCGTATACGCGAGACACTATGGTCTACCAACGTCCAAGGGCTGCAACGAATTTGCCCGGACTGGACATACGCTCGCACCTCGAACGACCGAGCTCCGCCTGTTTCGAAGTCGATGGTCAGACACAATCGATATTACTTCTTATTATTGATCGCTGAAGAACTGCGTGAATATTTCAAGTTCTTCCTTTGATCAATATCGGCCGATGGGCCGTCTGCTACCGGTGTCTTCGTACAAATTATTCGAGGATGCAACTGCGTATTCTGCACTTAATAACATCGTACTTTTACAAATGATTTCATGTAGTTTCTTCGGATTTTATGTAACATCACGTGACTTTACCCGATTTTCGATGATTTTGCACAACTGGAAGCATTTGAACATGCAAATCGAACGTCCGAGGAATCGCGAATAGGTCGGATAATAAGTAGTAATTAGTAGTTTTCGAATCATCCTAATGCTTTGTAAAAAATATCTCTTAAAAAGACTACATCTTTGTCGTCGTCATGAGTACTGAAATGAAATAATGACTTGGCACGAATATTGACCAGCTTCGTATGGAGTAGGCGGTAGCGGCTTCGTCAACGTCCACCTGGACGAGGAGGAAGCGTGAAACGTGGCAACCGGTGTCAGACCACCTTGGGAAATCGGTGTAGGTGGTAAATGCCACCAGCCGGGTAAAGCTCGAGGCAGGGGTGTCCGATATACTGGCCGTTAAATAAACACGCAAGAGCGACGAAAGTCCTGCGATTTAAGAGTACGAAGTGTTTATTAAATCCTCATTATTTTTTTCGTAAAAAAGGTAAACACGATATCTTCCGTTTTCGTCAAGGGAGTTGAACTCAAGTTCAATTGTAGGTTTAACTTAAAAATAACTTAAAGCTAATATTGACCAGCTTCGTGAGGCGGTGGCAGAGGCGGCGGCCCCCTCGGCGGGAAGGGAGCGCGGAATTGCGGCGGTGGCGGGGGCGGCGGTCCACCTTGAGAGACCGGCGGAGGCGGAGGGTGCCTCCAGCCGGGCGGAGGTCTGGGCGGGGGTGGCTGATACTGTCCGTACTGCGGCGGACCACCGGCCGAAGTGGGCGGCGGAGGGGGCGGGAACTGACCCTGCGGATGTTGCGCCCAATGAGGCGGCGGCGCCATCATCCGATGTCCTTGACCCTGTGCATTCGGCACTGGCATTGGCGGCAGCGGAGGTGGCATACCCGGCGGGAGAGGAGGATGAGCAGACATGGACATCGGCGGCAGAGGAGGCGGTGGAATGTTGGAGGCCGCGAAGCCACCCGCCGGTGGCGGTGGCACCGGCGGCGGAGGTGGATGACCCATCGGTTGCATTGGCGTCGCGGGCGGCGGAGGCGGCGGTACCACCATTCCGTGATGCATCACGTGATGCTGGGGATGATGCTGCTGCTGATGTCCCATATTCGCGTTTGGCATCGACATCGGTGCTAGCGGCGGCGCATCCGCGAACAGCTGGTGCGGTCTGTCCGCCTGGCTCAACGGATTCTGAGCCGCGAGAAGCCGCTCGGCCGCGCTTCCGTGGCGCTCGCCTTTCGCGTCTCGCTTGAACGCGTACGACACGGATATCGGACGATTGCACAGGTATTGGCCGTTCATCGCCTCGATACTCGCGTCCGAGGCGTCGAAAGATGCGAAATTTATGAAGGCGAATCCTTTCGAGTTGCCGGTCTCCGGATCTCGCATTATCTGAAATGTTTGTCGGTCAATTTTCATGTCGGATGTTTTAGTGCGAAATTCGCAGTTGCCACTTTCACATTTGCAAAATAGTGTTGCGAATCAAATTGTGGAAATGTTAACAGAATTGGAAGATTTTTTGTAAGATTTGATTGGTTTATGTGCAAAAAAATATTCTGAGCAAAATATACCTTTGGTGTTTGAAGTATGACTCCGAATGCACTGAACGTATCGTATAGCAGTTTCTCGTCAACTTCCGGATCAAGATTTCCAATGAATATGTTGGCACCGACATCGAGGTTCTTCTGGTGAGCGCTCGCCTTGTTGACGCGAATCGGTTTACCATAGAGCTTGATCATGTTCATGATTTTTATGGCATAATCGGCATCTTCCTCGCCCATAAATTCAACGAATCCATAGCCCTGATGCATCTGTGTTACTCGATCCTTCGGCATATGCACATTGACTGAAATAAAAAATAACAGTTCCTTTAAATCTTAATTTCTATAAAACAAAGGCGAAGTATTTTTAAAGCTCCTGGAGCACAAACTTATTGACTTACCAACAGGGCCGGACTGCACAAAGAGCTCCCACATAAGAGACTCTGTAACTTTGTCGTCCAAACCACCCACATAAATGGTGGCATCTGAATGAAATAAAAATAGAAATTAGTATATAAAAACTTATTGAAATTTATATTCGTGCACATGAACATAAAGATGCACAATGCTTTTAAACACAGAAACATTTCTAAGCGTAAAAATCGATTTTCTAAATTTGATATAGATATTTTTTTTGCATCAATCCAAACGTTTTCACGTACAAAAATAAACATAACCTCCACGTTACGAATTCGTATTATGCCAATTACAGTTGCACCGTTTATTTGCGGTGAAATAAAAATTACGTAGAAACCAACAATAAAACAGCTTACAACTAAATCGCTTCGATGAAACGCGTATTATCACAAAAACGATAATACGTTTAACTACTACGTGTACCTAACATAACCTCTGCTATGAACTTCAAATGTAATCGCAATGATTTATGAACTACCTGTTTGATTTTACAATTACGTGGATTCTTTGAAAAGGACAAGAGGAACGTAAAAGTTCATAATAAGCCGAATTGTCAACAAATTTACCTTGATTTCGTTCAGCAATCGGACCGGCCGCCATGGTTCTGTATCATCCACGGCATCCACGGGGATACGAAAGTACGACGACACATGAAAATGAAGCCCACAGAAAGGCGGCACTAGGCGGGACGAATGCATAACTGGCTGCGCATGCGATTGGCTTGGGTTTGCTGCACTACAGCGACAACGTGCATCGTGCGGCCGGGTTCTGAACTATTAAGACCATGCTGTTCATGTGCGCGCGAATTGGAGAGAACATTTTAAAACGCACGAAGAAAAAGCTGAAAAGTCGAAGACAATATGGGAAGTAGTTTTCAATCGATGGTGCGTGAAATTGTACAGGGTAGACAGGCAATTAGCAACTGACCAGTGTCACGGGAATATAAATAACATTAGTGTCCTGAAAAAAGTCTTATTTTTATAATTTGGACGTGAATAAAGAAACTAATTTCAATAAACATAATTATGCACAGAAATAAATAAAACGAATTGTTTTATTGTGTAAAAATACGTACTGATCCCAATTTTCGTTACAATATCATTAACATATAAATGTAAGCATACATTCGATTTGGCACTCAACTGTTAGGCAACAACTGTCGATATAGCTGGTTTTTCTTATTCAAATATTTCTTATAATATACTAAATTTTATTGCTAGTTAACAAACTTTCCGATTTTCTTCTTCGTCTTATAATGCACGGATCGACTTTTCGTCACATTAGAAAAATGTAAAATACCAGAGGTTCGTATGGTGTCAACCCACTTGCTTATGTTCTAAAAGTAAAAAATTACGAAAATACAAGCCTAAGAATCAATAGGATTTACAATAAGTCGGGCTTGGGTGTGTAAGGTGACCCCGGCCTTTTCGCTTATCCCACACGACTGTGGCGAGACATTTTCATTGAATAGAGTTAAAATACTGAAATTGGATAAATAATTAGAAATATCTTAGAAGGTTGAAGAGAACATAGCTGAATTGACAGGGAATGTATTCTATTCATATTCCTCTCGTTGTAATGAAGCCTGATTCGCGGTGTGCTCCGGAACATATATAAATCTCCTTTTATATAAATCTTCAAACTCTACAGTACATCCCTAAGATATCGAAAGATATTTAAATGGGTCTCAGCTAAATATAACCGTCATTATTATTCAATATATATTCAAATTCAATATTCAATATCACGGTTGTCTTATTTCTAGATAAAAGTTAAATAACTGAGCTATTCATTGGTAGGCTCTTTTAACATTTCTCTAGCATTTACGACTCACTTGCTAAGCGTTCATATAATTATTGTTGTTTTCATTTTGGTCTCCTAATAACGGCAGTATAAAAATGTAAAAAAAGAATAGAATTTATCTTAAGATTCATGAATCTCAAGAATTTATCTCACAGCTATTCTTCGAAAATACCGGGATTCAGGTAGAGGTGCTTGTTGAATCCCAGAGATTTTACCGACGACGTCTGCGCTTCGCCGTCCAGAGTTCGCAATTTTTTAAGTCTTGAGTCAACCTGTAATGAAGTTAACGTTAACTATAGATCTTGCGGTTCGAATACTAAATTCACCTTACTAAATTTACCATTCCAAAATAAACGCATAAGAGTAAAATAAACCATAGCTTGAATCAATTAAATTGATTCTTCGGGAAGTGTAGTTACCATATTAAACAAATCTTGGATATGCATGGTACACGCGAAACGCATAAACACTTCGCAAAGCACTTGTATGTACCAACTTCCATTGTGATGGTCTCGGTACGCTAAGTGGCCGCGTATTGTCGACTGCGCCACTAGTATGTCGGAGTAATTTCGCGTTGCATTGGAATTATCAGTACCATCCGTTGCATGTCTAATCAATTTCTGTTGTTCTCCACCTCTGCAAAGAATTTATTTTCCAACATAGACTCAACGAAGTTTTATTGACGTTCAAAAATAATGAATTGCATTGATTTTCCGAGTTACGAACCGACACGCCTGAAATATGAAAACTTTTGGCTTTCCCGTCAAAAGTGGGCAGTTACTAACTGTGAACATGTCTATTATGTTCTCGCAGGTGATTCTCTCAGCTCCTTCGACGTAATAATCCCACCCCCTGATTTCACTTTTCACCATGCCATTGCAATCAACCTGACCACCATGGGCAGATATTATGACAAAGCATGAGTCAACTTTGGAAAAATCCCGTTTTGAGAAGTCTTTGATGATTTTCTTGATTTCCTAGAATAAGAATTAAATAAAAAAGTTAGTTTTTTTCCTCCATATTTATACAAAAAGTAGTCACTCCACAATATACCACAGACAATTTAGTCAATTTAAACCTGACATAAGAACTCTGTGCATCATTGTGTGTATATACATTTTCTTAGATATATTGAATGCTGAATTACCGCTCCGCTGAACCCAGCCACAGGCTCTGGCACTGTAACTTCAAAGCCCATATCCTCGAAGAGCTTCTTCAGATTACGTTTGTCATGTATTGCCGATACCCGGTTATCTTCATTAAAATAGTGGGTTATGGAGATGATCAAGACATAACCATGAGGCTTTTTTCTCATATAATATTTGCCTATGACATCCTCACCCAGCTCATCCATAAATTTTTTAGCAGGTTTAACATCTACCACAAGTGGATCTTCGGTAGTCATGAACTTTGTGTCGGTATACCACTGTTCATCTCTGAAAATGTTTTTTTTTTATTGAATAGAATATTTAATATAAATAAAAATATTGTTTATATCTTCTTTTTAACAAAAATGACATCAATGTGACAATCTCTCAGGTTAAATCTGATAGTTTTATAAAATGACTTTAAATAAAAGAGCATGAAGAAGAAACATACTCGTCTGTAGGGTTATTATTCAGTGCTTGGCCCTCATTATTTGGAACAGTTCCATTTGATGGAAGAGGTCGATTTCCCTCCAGTATGTAAGCTACATTACTGTGGTTTGTTTCGTGCAAGCTACGCAGAAGGTTCCTGAATGCTCGGGGTCCCCTGGTCTTTATAGTGTCCAATATGTTGCATGTCGTTGATTCCTGATTCAATGTGTTCTGTAATTATTGTGAGCATAAGCTGAAGATATAACATTTTTACACCAGTTACAATCCTACTAAAGTGTTATCCTACATAAAAATGATCAGGAAATTTAATAAAAATATTACTGCATAGTATAAATATACTGAAAAAACATGGATTGCGTAAATGTGACTAAAATAAATAATTTCTCTAGGAAAGTGACAGTCTTACTACCTCCCACTTAGGAACGTTTACGTCATCTTCGTGAAAAACTCCGTTCCTGATCAGTTGCGGCCACAGGGCCGTCATGTCGATTAAACGAGAAATCTCGTCGCGACAACGATCAATTTTCGAACGGTCCTGACGATCCATTTTTGACGGTGTCAAAATAGACGCGGTTCGCACATGACACTTAACAAGCCCGAATGCAAAATACACGGTACACAGAGGTGGTCGTAGTTGCTCAGGTGAGAACTCGGCAGAGAGTGTCAGTTCGGCGTAAGAGCGAGAAGTGGGAATGGATGAGCGCGGGAAAGATAGAGTGTGCGGCTTTGTGTCTGATGAAACAGCTCTCAAACCGTCGCCGAGAAACGCGAACCATTTAGTTGTAGGAATCTAAGATTTTCAACCGTCGGTTAAATAAGCACCGCAGTTTTTCGTCTATCAAAGACTCAGAACGCGAAGGTGAAGACAATACAAAGGAAGAAAACATTTTTTAAATACGGTTAGTGATCTATAAATTGATATCAATAATTTGGCGTTATCTTTTAGATTCTCGCTCATACCGACAGCTGGTAAAAGGATTTTCGTGACATGTCCGTTGGCAACTTTCCCACAGATGGGTACAACGACGTTCAACGTTTCTTTATATTGTTGCAATTCGCTTCGCTGCCGATAATACAGACAGCATCAACATCGACAAAGTTAAGACTCTGTTGCTCGTGAACTACAGCGATTCGGGCCGTCATTCCGACTACAGAGAATTCATAAGATCCATATCTACAGGGCTCGTGATTTTTGCTCTATCATTTTGGTCACTTGCGAAATGACCTCTCAATCGATCGATCGATATTCAACGGACAACGTTCGTAAATGTCGTGATTTATCGATGTCCAGAAAACCTCCAAAGACGTACAATCTTAATAAAATTAACAGACGAGTCAGAGGTAGTTTCCATGCATATGAGAATATTATTTTAAGAAAGCGACCTCGAGTTTCCCGTTAGTCACAAAGTGCCTCGACATGCATCCACGACAATGCAGTTACTAGTGATATCCTCGACGTCGGAAACTTCGCGGATCTCTTGGCGAGTGAATTCACCATTTCGGAATCTTGTTGACAATGCCAGGCGCCAGCCGAGCGACGGATTGTGCAACGGCGCTGCGCTCGGTCGAGCTTCCCGAGCCGAGGCGACACTGGTCCAATGTGCGAAACCAGAAATATAGTTGGAAACAAAACGCCTCGTGAAATATCACCGAGCTCTGATGAATTATCGCGAAAATCAGCAGGCACAAACGAATTGTCACACCACGCTGCGGCGAGTGAATTATTGTTTTATTGCCCTTTTTATTCCAAGAAACAATAAAACGTCGTTTTCACGTCCCATCTTTTTTTTATTCGTGGCTCAGTCAAATGGCCTGAGACATATACGAGTGTCAAGATGTCTGAAAAATGTGGAAGTCAGATTCAAGAGTCACAGCTTCTTACATCGAGTCCGAAGAAAAATGTAATACAAATGTTTGTAATTTTTTCTCTGCTCTGACAAAACATTCATTAGCTAACGAATAATCATTTTTATATTACGACGAGGAGCGACGATAAATTATTCAAACCGCAGACGGCGATTGGCTGCCCGAGCTCGACACGTCGAATTCACGCAGCCGAAGAGCATCGGGCGCGTCCAGTGGCTGCATGCGGAAAATAGTTTCGCGTCGCGTCGTCACCGCGGCGGCATTCTCAAGGATTCCCTGTTTCTCCGCCGGGGTCCAGGCCTTTTTGTCATTCTAAACGCGTATTCCATTTATTTCCACGATGTAGGAGTTAATTTTATTGTAAACACTCCGGCGGAGAGATATGCGCCGCGGGGCATGGCCAAATATACACGGGTAGCAGCAGCAGCAGCAGCAGCAACGGCAGCAGCGTTTCGTGCACGAGCTCTCAGCCGCTTCGGGCGCGTTCGCTTGTGTGCCGATCTTCCGACTTTTGCCCCCACTCCTCCTGCGCCCGCGATATTCTCATCTTTTCCGAAGCAAAGCCCAACGAGCCGCGCAAACGCCTCGGCGTTGCTTCCCCCCCCCCCCCCCCCCCACCCCGGCGTGTGTCTGCGCATTCTCACGCGTCTCCCGTGCTCGCGTTAATACACCGCGCGCGCGCCTCGCGGTATCTTCGTAATTCGAGAAGTTCGAGCGTCTTCTCGTTGAATCAACGTCGTCGGCGTTGGAACTCCCGGTCGAGTCGTTTTCCGCGCGAACACGCGGAATTACGAAAAGCGTGGACGTCGCAAGATGAAAACTCCTATATTGATTTATTATATTTTTTTCCCGCAGATAAAAAAAAATTATTTTCAGCAACAAATAAATTATTATGCGTATAACTATTAACTCAGGTTTACCTGACGCATTCTCTAAAGCTAAAGGCGCCGGCCATCAGCAAAAAAAGGAGAATGTCTCGAGTAAAAAAAAATCTGCTTGCACCCCAAAAAATGTGACAGAAATTACCGATGAACAAACGATCGACGAAAAAAATCGCTCGCGCCCTGTTTTTCGAATTGCCAATGTTCCCGCCGATCACGAGTCTCGCCGTACGCGATATAAAAAAAAAGTTGATAAAAAAATCATGTTGAGCCGTATAATCAGCGCAATGTCGCGGCGCTTGTGCGAGCGCGAGCGATAATTTACATGATCCGGGAGAGGCGAACGCGGGGAAAGGGCACCTCGTAAAGGGAACACGATGCGGCGGTGGGATAAGCAATATAGCGGCGGAGGGAACGAGCGCGAGCGGGAGGCAACGGAGAAGGTGAAAGAGAGGGAGACGAGGAGGGAGCGAGCGATATATGCGGTGGGTGTATATATAAGAGCAGCGCGTGATATTGATTTCGCATGGTCGCATCCAGCGAGGCCGCACCCTTCGCTGCCACCCCCGTGACCCGTTGCGGGTTCGGCCGGCGACTTTTACCGTCCAGATAAAAGATACAAAAGAGTTGACTTTTCGAACGTAAAACCTGTAACGAATGACCGTCCGGTATACACACGTACAACGCGGCCGAACGCTGTTGGATATACATAGACCGAACCTTGCGCAGTTCCTCGCCTTCTTTTTCACCGCTAAACCCGCAAGTCTTCCGCACCTCGCGGCGATGTAAAAACGCCGGATTGTCAAATCTCCGACGTTTCGAAAATATTCGTCGCAGAGTTTACATTCGAACGTCATTATTTCGCGATTGATTCAGCTGTCGAGTGAATCTGCACTAGCTGTGCGGATTTATTTGCGGATTGACAGCTATTACTTTGCAACAATTATAATGCAGGTCTCGAAAAAAAGGCAATTGCTAATTTCCTTTTCTCGATAATAACGAAGGCATTTTTTTTTAACGAATAAAGAGAAAGACTCGGGTAATGCTTCCAATTGAATAAATCGAACAAATTGAGGATTGATCAAAACCTTTGTTCCTCGGTAACGCAAAAACGAATCACAAGATAATTTTCCCAGCGATTAATTCAAAAGTCACGCACCGTTTGCTCGACTCGTCGCGAGACTCGCGACTATCGAGACGCAAATTGCGCACTTAGGTTCGACGCGTGTTTGTCTCTGCGCGCGGAGAATCTCTGGTCGACGAGGCGGCATTGGCAGCTCGGCAGCTGGCGTTGCATATTGTTTGCGCGGGCGGATTGGAGAATGGTATTAAGAAAACGAGAGCGTCGCTCGCTTTGTTGCTCGGTTTGCTCAGTGCCAAGGACGTTGCGCGACGGACGAATCCCATTTGCGCGTCCGCACGGCCGTGAATGTATATAGCGTCGACGCGGAGGCGTGATCGAGCATATTGTATCGTCTCGCGGGTAAATCGCACCCCGCGTCTCTTGACTCGCAATGAGCGTTTCCATTCGCCAATGAGATTCGCGCGCGCTGGGAGGGTTCGCGATTCGCAGGGGGAGTTTACCCTCGGCGATCCTGCGCAGCATCCCCTGTGGACCACCTCTCGAAGATAAAATGGTGGATCGACGAAACCACTTTGTCCAACCCTGCGTTGAAATCTCCGCAGCTTCCGGTCCGACTTTGCAGATTTCGGGAGTGCGGTTGCCACTCAGATTAGGGGTCATTGGGGTCACTGGCGACATCAGTCTTCCGAAAAGCGTAAAAAGCATTTCTTCGAACGATATTTTTTTTATTTAAGAAATATTTCTTATTTATTTATTTATTTTTATCGCGGACGCTTCGTTCGATGTAGTTCGAATGTTCTTCACGCAGACGTCCGGAGATCCTCGGTGTCGTTTCGATATATCCGGGTCTCTGCGGGTCCGTTGTATAGGTGCAACCGCTGCGCGTTGCGGCCCGACGACCCCCGGTGGCTGACGTCACCGTCAAGCTTGCACCAGTATCAGCAGAATCGAAGCAGACACGCGGCCTCCGCGCGCGTATACCGACTAATATGGCGAGACCGGTCGCGTATAGTCCGATCCGGACCTTCGCGCGTTTGGCGCTGATGTCGGACCTCGCCGCTGCTTCCAACGCACATTTACGCGGGACAATCGTGTCGAGCTATATTATTTTTCGCAAGGCGTCGTTGACAAATTTTCGCACGGAGAAAGATAAAACAAAACCAAATTTTCGCACGGAGAAAGATAAAATAAATAAAACCCGTAGCAATTGATTCGTGGTGAAAATTGAGCTTTGCACGCGAGATACGAAAAGAAAACTGATTCCGAGACGACACTTTTGATCGTAATCGCAAAAAAAAACTATGAACCGGACGGCGAACATAACCTCAACGCCGCGATGTTTCGCGAACGAGTCGTGATAAACAAAGCAAAAAACCATTAAACAGTGACCCCGAATCATCCAGTCTGCCGATCTAACGGCACTTGAGAAAAATACGACAATTATACATAAGCACACATTCATATAGATATACGCAGTACGTCGAGTATGTCTGCGTGCGCACGAGTAGCGCACCTAACCTCACTCGCGACTATATCCATATACTCTATCCATGTGCGCACAGGTAGAGGCATCGAGGCGAAACAGGCGGGGTATGAAATGATTGTAATATTGAATGCGGTGGGCAGCATGCACACACCGATATTATTAATAGACCAGATAAATATCCAGTAGCCGAGGCCGCGAGCGGCGCTCGAAGCGTCGGCGGCGGCGCACGCGGCGACGGCGCGAGTGCTCGGGTTGGCCGTGGCGTGCCGATCCCCTCGTGCCGATCAGCGTTCTTTCGCCTCCTCTCGTAATTTGCGTTCGCGCCGCCGCCGCTGCTGCTCTCGTGCAAAAACGCCTCCGACCCCTCCACACCTGTAATGTAGTGTGTGCACCGCACCATCGCCGCCTATCGACACGTCTCGCAGGCCTTTTTGTTCAATTGCTAGGCCTTCTTGTTTAATTTTTTTCCGCCGTGTACAAATATGGTAAGAGATTGGAAATAAACACTTTTTTTTAAATTAATGCATCTCGGCAGTGGCACATGCAGCGCGACGAGATGCACGCGCTCTCTCCTCCGCGTAGCCGCTGCCCAACGCTGTCACTGCGCTGACTCGCGTGGAGCTGCCCATGTATAATATGTATATGCATATAGCATACACACATGCCCATTCCTGATATACCGACTCGTGACGCGTAGCGTTTCGCCACGCGAGTCCAGGCAGAACGGCGCCACCGTGAGATTCTTGCCACGTGGTTTTAATTCGAAACCGCGCAATTAGCACGTGCGATCGGTGCACACTCGCACTTGCGGCTGAAGTATCGTCGAGTCATCGTGAATAAAGCGTGAAAAAAAAAAAAAAAATCTTCGGTGCGAATAAATATAATTACGTAAATTCGAAGAAATATAACTGACAAACCAGTGGTATAACACACCCACAAAAAAGTTCAAGTCGAATCAAATAAATTCCTTTATTCAATGTTGTTTTTATTCATTTAACTAAAATTTGCTTTCTAAGAAATACATATATATTGAATTGCATTAAACAATGTATTTGATTGAAATTTATTTATTTTTTTAATTGACCTTGACAAAATTATTTTGAATATCAAAATAATTTATTTGTTTCTACCAAATTTTTGATCACCCGAAATAAAGATTTGTTTAAACAGACCAAATAAAAATATTTAACTGGTTTTATTGAAATCAACTAGGATTTTGTTCAGTTGAATATATATTTCGTTGATTCGAATGCTTCATACATTTGCCTCGACTAGAGTTAGTTATTCAACAAATTCTACCGCTAGATGGCTGGCGCGATGAACGCTTCTCGCAAGCGAGTTGGTAGCGTGGCGCTTATATAAGCAGCGAAGAAAAACGATTTTTGTCAACCGACCCGTCCGCGACGTGTCTGATACCGACCGTCTTTTACTTTGGACACGGGAAGACACTGCTTAAATTGCAGTGTCCATCCCAAATATTCACTGCCTCTAAATGAATAGAAAAAAATATCTTTCTTGCTGAAAATATTCGAGGATTGATAAACGGAAATTATTATCCTGGGCTAAAATGTGTGCTTGCTACCAAAACGGAAGAATATTTAAACGATGGTTTGAAAATATGTACTTTATAAGGAGGAATAGAATTTTATTTCAGCGAAATATATTTTTTATTTAACAGTAAGAAAATAACACTTCCATGAAGTATATATTTCCTTTAAATTGAAACAAAAGATATATTGCATTCAAACACACATTTACTAGAATTCAATACATTTTTGGTTTCACTGAAATATATTCAAATCGAATAAAAAAATTTATTAGAAGTCACTACAAGTCTACTAGGCCGGCCATCAAGCAAAAAAATTTATTCGCGTTAAGTAGAATCTACTTCCATCAACTAGATCTTTTTTCTGGGTGCAAATTATACGAAAGCATATTTATTTTTCAATTAATGTAAAAGTGAAGAAAGGCTTCAATTTTTGTAACAATTTTTCAAGCCTTCATCCAGATTTTTTTTTTGTGTGCTTTCGTCCTGTACACACTTATATGCGTCATACGCTATTGGCTATGCGCACTTATTAATGCAAGTTGGACTGATAAGTGCAGCATTTCGCGCAGTCTACACCGAGCGGTTAAAAACCGCGCGCGCTTCTAGGATCACTCATCTCGTCGGTTCTTTGTGCCGCGCGTTCGAGGACGTGCCACGCATCGTACGCGTTACGCGTACGCGTGTCGCGCAGCCCGGGAACGCCGACGGCGTAAAAAGCGCGCCGGATTTGCCGCTGCGCACCTGCGCCAATCCAGACTGCGCCGCGCGAATACTGCGCACACTCGCGACTCGCCCGGCACTATCCGGTTTGCCTCGGTAGCCTCTCGTCCTCGCCATCAGAGTCGCGCGCGTTCGACGCTGCGGCAGCCGCAACGACGTTCCACAGTCAATACCGACCGGCGGAGCGCCGTGAGTCCCTTTGACTCTCGACATCGAATGCGCCTGTTCATGCATATGCATGAGCCTCGCTAATATCCTTTCGATAATAAAGCCAACGTAAGTGCATATTCAGACATCAGCCACGGCGAATGCGGTGCATGCACGGCTGACACGTTTCTCATCTCCGCATCGCGACGATTAGAGGCGAAAAAAAAAAAATTATTTCAGCTGGAACGTTACGTATTTATTGAGTGACGTAAGGGGGCAATACGGTCGGGCAATGCATCGCTCGTGTAATGAGACGAATGGGAGGTTTGGGGGAGAGGGGATTTTTTTGCATTTAGGTAAAAAAAATATTTTCCAGACTAAGAAAACGGGATAAAAGATAATTGTTCGGATGAACCGTGAAAATGTACTCCAACGGCCGGTGCTACGAATTACCAAATTTCATTGAAAATACTGTCATTGCGAAATATTAATTACCGCGGATAATACTCAGTGCGCAGATAATGCAGGATCGTAAAAAATTAACTTAATCGTCGCGGCCGGTCGTCGAGCCGAACAACCGAAAAAGCGATACGACGCGCGCGCGAGTATCGCGAGCGTCTCGAGCGCGAGGCGAATAAGGCGCGCGTGAAAAAAAAAAAACGAATCGATGCAATCGCGAGACCCGATCTGGAAATATCGCCAGCGCCGAGCGATAAGAAGCGCCGAATTTATCACGAAGACTCGCGCACGGCGCTTTCCTTCTCGGACTCGAGATGCTCGGACATTGCGTGCCCCAATCATCGCGCGAGCTCGACGGACACGATTTTTTTCTTCCGCTACTCTCGTCGCGGTGAAACGACGAGAGAAGGACAAAAAACGAAATCGTTATCGCGACGCGCTCGAAATGTATATTTAAAATAATTTTTTTTCGCCCCGAGAGTAGCGCGCGCGATCCGCCGCGCTTACGCAAAGGATCTTTTCGCTCCCGGGCGTCGCGCGTTCTCTTATCACAAGCCGAGCGAGAAGTTACGAGACTCTCTCGCGCGGCGCAGAAGTCTCGGCGCGCGATAGGATGTTTACTCGGTGCCTCGCAGCGACCCGAATCGTCCTACCCTGTGGACTCGTGACACGATAACCTTTTCCGCTCTCGCTCGCTTCTCTCTCTCTCTCTCTCCCTCACTCGCTCCTCTTGATCTTTCTCGCTCGGACGTTCCTTCCAACCGCGTCCGAGCTGTGTTTGCGCGTTCCGTGTATCGTGCGCACTGGACGCCTCGAGTGGTCCCATGGAAACAACCAATAATCTCGTGTGCTATAAAGATCGCGATAGCTATATTTCTATACGCATAAATATGTTTAACGAGAGTGAGAAAGAGAGAGAGGGGGAGAGACAGGGAAAAGTTTCTTGAGAAGCTTCGTCGACGTCCTCGACTCCGCGCGAGCGACGAGCGCGTCGCGAGAAAAATCGAATCCAAGCCGCGCGCGAATCAACGGGACTTTGCCACCGTCATCGTGATTATTTGCCACGAGAACTCCGGCTCCACACCCAGAAAAAAGATCTAGTTGATGGAAGTAGATTCTACTTAACGCGAATAAATTTTTTTGCTTGATGGCCGGCCTAGTAGACTTGTAGTGACTTCTAATAAATTTTTTTATTCGATTTGAATATATTTCAGTGAAACCAAAAATGTATTGAATTCTAGTAAATGTGTGTTTGAATGCAATATATCTTTTGTTTCAATTTAAAGGAAATATATACTTCATGGAAGTGTTATTTTCTTACTGTTAAATAAAAAATATATTTCGCTGAAATAAAATTCTATTCCTCCTTATAAAGTACATATTTTCAAACCATCGTTTAAATATTCTTCCGTTTTGGTAGCAAGCACACATTTTAGCCCAGGATAATTTCCGTTTATCAATCCTCGAATATTTTCAGCAAGAAAGATATTTTTTTCTATTCATTTAGAGGCAGTGAATATTTGGGATGGACACTGCAATTTAAGCAGTGTCTTCCCGTGTCCAAAGTAAAAGACGGTCGGTATCAGACACGTCGCGGACGGGTCGGTTGACAAAAATCGTTTTTCTTCGCTGCTTATATAAGCGCCACGCTACCAACTCGCTTGCGAGAAGCGTTCATCGCGCCAGCCATCTAGCGGTAGAATTTGTTGAATAACTAACTCTAGTCGAGGCAAATGTATGAAGCATTCGAATCAACGAAATATATATTCAACTGAACAAAATCCTAGTTGATTTCAATAAAACCAGTTAAATATTTTTATTTGGTCTGTTTAAACAAATCTTTATTTCGGGTGATCAAAAATTTGGTAGAAACAAATAAATTATTTTGATATTCAAAATAATTTTGTCAAGGTCGATCAAAAAAAGAAATAAATTTTAATCAAATACATTGTGTAATGCAATTAAATATATATGTATTTCTTAGAAAGCAAATTTTAGTTAAATGAATAAAAAAAACATTGAATAAAGGAATTTATTTGATCCGACTTGAACTTTTTTGGGGGTGCACCGAAACTCATCAACTCCGGAATTCACTCGGTGCCCCCACGGTGCAGCGTATCGTACGTGCGGTTTGCGGGGATCGTCGTTCAGCGTGGAAAATATCAATCGCAATGTTACTGATGTACAAACATGCTGCGGAAATCCGGAAACCCGTTTGGCGCATTTGACGCCTCGCGCGCTTTTAGGATTGGAAAAACACGCCAAACGTATTTTTAACGATGATCTTTTCTGAGAAAAAAAAATCAATTCTATTTTTACGTTTGTTTATATAGGTATAAAGTGTTGTATCAACACATTAGATATATAACCACGTACACCTATTCAGCGCTTTTCATTTTTACCTGATTAGGTTACGAAAATATTCAAGTAAAACTACGTTATTCGGATTTACTTTTTTCGATGACGAAAATTCGGTCACGTGACGATAAAATGGCAAAAAGTGAATTTTCTAAAAGAGCAAAGCGTTGCTGCGGATGCTATATAATATTTCTATGTATAATACTGATCAGCGCGGGGTGCGCGTTGCACCGAAGCGCAATAGCAAGCAAGCGGCGCTCCGGTCTGCGCGCGTCGACGTAATAACGTAAGGCCGAGCGAGGGAACGAGCGATGTTTTCCGGCCTCCGGGAGAAGGCAAAGGTTAATCGAGGGACGGCCGGTATCGTAAGTATGCGAGTCCTCGATCCGTGGATCGCACAAGAGTAACGAAAAAAAAAGAAAAAGAATGAGAGAAAGAATATATACACTATATATATATCTCTATATATATCTATACCATACCCACGCGCGCTCGCACGACGTATCCGTGGTATTCATGTAGAACACTTGAATGTATGTATAAACTTTGCTCGCCCATTATGACTGCAAATATTCATAAGTCCTCGATCGTCGCCGATATAAACGCGCATTATGCACGCGCCTTGCGCTTCGAATTACGGAAAATCTCGGTACATGTGCGCACGCGTTTCGCGCGGCTGTCGACCGCATTGACGACTCTATAGAAATTCGTCGCGGGGGGCAAAACCGACGCAGCATAATATAGGACATTGGGAACAAAATAATTTCTTTTCAGATATTCGGAATATCGGAAATCTTCGACAAATCGTGTTTACTTCATATTTTGAAAATTACCAATTTGGTTGCCGTTGTCTATTTCTTGCGTTTCGCCCCCCTTATAGGTAATGGTTAAGGAGGGGGGCTCTCCATAATGCCGCTATGTGGGATCGCATCCGAGTCCTGGCGTGCGTTTCGACCAACACAGAGACGGCTCACTCGTCGTCGCGAGAGGTTACGTCGAATGTGTCTGCGGAGAAACGCGCGAAGCGAGACCCGAGAACTCTCGACACGTTCCCCGATTGACCAATGCTTGAGGTGCGCGACCGAGAGGTCGAGGGCCAGCCTACATATTCATTGAAAACGCGCCACTTGCTTCCGGCGCTGCCGCTGCTGCTGCTGTTGTCGCTGTACTGCCGCCGTCGCCGCCGCCGATCGTGTCGTCGTGTCGTCGCGTTGTCCTCGTCTTCGTCTCCTCGTGTCGTCGCGCGTCGGCACGAACTCGCGTCCGCATAGGTCGCTCCCTCCGTACTTATGCTTAATATACTGTTGCATACGTTTGTCGGTAACGTAGGCCGTGATGCGTTTTTTTTTATTGTAAATTCAAATACGTTTATGACATCCGCGTGGCGCGGGTTTCAACTCGAAACTCACCGTCGTGTTATTCCGAGTGGAAGTCGCGATCGCCGCGGGGCCCGGGATGCATATGCACTCGCGTTCCCTGCGGGTCACGATTTTCTTGACCTCGATACATCGACGGACGAGGAACTCGAATGCCGGAAATTAAATTTTTATTTACGCAACTCGGGGCCGACGATCGACGGATTCCAGGCAGAAGGAAGTGACGTAATTTTTTTTACGACTCAAAATTCGATGCGCAATGAATGTTTATCGACGTTCGTGTCCCAACGGCAAGAATGTATTTATTGTTTTCATTCTCGGTTGCTTAGTGGCTGAGGAATTCAGAACCGGAATGAAATCCTGAAATTGGGAACCACAACTTTTGTTTCGCTGCACTCCAAATAAATTGTAATGCGATTCTTCCGTCAGGTAAATATATGAATTAATAATTAGTGTCCAGGGCAAAAGTTGGTTTCTCGAAGAAAACACAGACAAGTCGACCTTGCCACTTTTAATTAAAAACCTAAAAAAAAAACGTTCTTACTTCATTAAAAAAATGTTTGCATTCGGTGTTACCCATAAAAAATATACGACTTGAAAACGATGTATATAGGCCAAAAGACGATGCGTAGCTTTGAAAAAAAAGCTTAGACATCATTCTCGGTCGTTAACTTTTATTGCAGCGACCAGGAAAAACCTCAATACTTTTACTGCTCATTGCCTAAGCATTTCTGAGCCTATAGAAACATGCATAAATGTTCTCCTTTCTAGTTCGATTTAAATAATAATCTTCGTCTTTCTTAATCTAATCTAAATAAACAAGTTAACTCCAATCTAACAACTTTTTTTTCCGTCTCAAAAATGACATCAAATTGCTACTTAGCAAAACGGAAATTATTGGTACGTTTCAGTAGTCACGCCCCAACAGGGACATGTCTTTAATGTGTTGGAAAAAAAGTGCATGACTTCGACCCGTTATTTTGAATAATTCGCGTACGAAATGAGTGTAGCAATATCTTTGCCGAGTGCGTGCTGCAAGTTGTGTCGTCGTCGTCCGACTGTCGGAGCTGCACGTGCAACGCGGCGCGTAACTGTAAGTCGAGAGCCCGGTTTGGCGGTGGCAGCGCGCGAGTCGTCGCGCAGCACACCGCAGGATCGAACGCGTTGGTGCGCATTCGCACACGACTGCGGCAGAGGCGCGACGCACAACGCGCAGCCGCGGGGAGTTCGTGCGCGCGCCGAGAGCGGCGAGGTTCGCCATCGACCGAGAGGAAAGATTGCTCCACGGATCGTCATCGCCATCTACGTATTTATCCAATCGGTTCGGTGGCTCCGCTGTTTCGTTGCACGACGAGAGCGACACTCCAATTTCACTCGACCTGTGGACGCAGCACCTGTGGATCGTCGCCGCGCACGACGAGACTCGCGATTCGACCGCTCAGGAAATTTGAAAGAAAAAAATGTATCAATAAAAAAAATCGACATAGCTCGAAAAGGCGAAATCGTATCTTTTAGAAAAATTATTATTTCTGCCTTATGGGAATATGAAGACCGTGGCTGTGACGGCTTAGTTATCGCGTTCTTAGATCGGGTCAAAGGTTATCGTCTCGATTCATTAGCTGAATATTATACATTTCCGAAGTTCGTTTTTAATTAACGCTATTCGTGGTAGGCAGAATTTTAGGAGTCGGTAGAGTGGTCCAATTCGCCCCGCACGAGGCAAATTGGTGGGCCGAAGAAATGCGCGACAATACGATACGAATCGTACGTGAATAAAGCTTCATCCTCGTTGGGTTTGACTAATCTTGACAACCTGCAGAGAATTAATTATTGTACTGCGAAAAAAAACGGAATTAAAGTAATTTAATTCGCGTCTTATCGTGTTTTAGGGCGAGCGTCGTTGGAAGTGCAAAATATGCTGATCCAACTGACCCCGGTGTTGGCTTTAGACGGCGATTCTCGCAAACCCTTGAATTTACCGCTCCATTTGGAGCGAAAAGTGAGCAAGAACTTGTTAACTCGCGTTCTTTCTTCGCGTGCGCAGTCGATACGGCTTAGATTGCGGTCTGAAGAAAATTCGCGCGTCGGGGAATCGGGAGATGTGGGTAATTATATGGACGGGACAGTTTTAGACGTGGTGCACGGTCGAGTAACATGAACATTATGGTTATACATTCCGCGGTCCCTTCGGGGCGCTGCGATAATTGTTAATGGCACGAAAAGGATAAACATAACGTTGCAACTTCAGCGTGTCCGCGGCGTATGACTATCATCGCGAAACGTCCTCCGCGACCAAAGCAGTAACAGCGGCGCAACGGCAGCGGCAAAAGTCGATGTCAGCCCGTCGACCTCGAGGCTTCGATTGCTAACCATCCTGCTCGCCTTCTCCCGCGAGTCGACTAAATACCCGCGGACAAACGACGGCGAGCGAAACTCGGAAATTAACACTTACTTCGTTCTCCGGCATCGGTGCGACTTGGCGACCGAAGTCGGTCGGGCAATCAGGAAAATGTCTTGAGAAAAAAAAATCAAAAAATAATTCTTCAGACAAAATTATGGGAAAGTCACGGAATTTTTGCCCCGAATAAAAAGTCCACCATGTGACATCGATAACGTCAATCCTTGGAACAACGAACAGGAATAAAAATATAGTTATGCCTTCCCTGCAATATTCCATTAAATTTTTATTCGTTCGAATGTGTAGCAGTGTAACACGAAGCGCTCCGACGTCGCCGAGCGCGGGTTTCTCGGCACGTGGCCGGCCAAGTTCGTTAACCGCTCGGCGATAAGGTCAGCTTAATTTAATTCCGGCCGGATTTAAATTGGCCTCAGGTGTCCCTTTGGTCCGCGTGCGCGATATATTTCCATCGCTCGGTGTACCCTTCGGCGATCGGAAAAAAAAATTAGACGCATCCTTGGCAGACGACGGACACCGAGAGCGATGGCAACGATGGCTAGACCATTGTCGAACCGTCTGCCATTCAGTAGCCGCGAGGCTCGGTGCAGCCCTCCGGGATTGTACGGTCGGTCGGCCACTCCCCTGCGCTACTGCGACTGACCCCGTCGAGTTCCTCGACCCTCTGACAGAGCCGCAAACGCAAACAGTCCAAATAAATTGCGAACGAAAAATTAGCGGGGTCGCAGTCGGGTCAGAATTATGAATTACAAATATCGCAGGTCAACCTTTGCGGGGAAAAAAAAAACGTATTTGCATGACAATAAAAAAATACCCTAGAATTTTTTACAGTCCGCTCCCTTCGTCGACTTGTGCCGTGGAAAAGAAAATTGTGTACGGATTAATCGGAGATACGTCAGAGATCTTTTGAAAATAAAAAAAATGTTCTGTATGCACGAGACATATTTTATACATCTAGCTTATATTCCATTTTCATACTGAGACTTGGGAGGGGCTTGTCCACCTGGAAAATCATAAAAAATAATTTTTTCTTTTATTCATTTTTGCAGATTAAACCAACTAATTTTATTTCCCTGAGAGGTCTTATTTAATTTGATACAAAGTGATTTACAGTCCAGGAATTTCATTTTGACGCTAGTGTTACTAAAATATGAATTAAAATGTGAAAAAAGATCTCGGATCAAGAATAAATTGACAGAACTGAAAAATTATCTGCTCGATTCTGCACCTTCGACACTTGTTTCGCAAATTGTCCGCAACATTTTCGCAATTTTCGGGGACGAAAAATTTAGCCTCGCGTCGCGGGGTCAGTGTCACTGGCTTACGACGGTCCGAGCAGGCGCGTTGGGTTCGTTGACTGGAGCGCGCGCGCGCGATGCGAAGCTAAACTCGAACCGTCGAGAAGTTGGACCGGTTGGTCGAGCGGCCGCTCGCGCGCGGTTCTTCCCATCTTATTTTATCCTCGGCTCGCTTCGTCGACATCCAGCCCAGCACCTCTTCGGGGCTCTTTCGCGGGCTATGGGCCCATAGCTTGAATCCGCTCCGTCAGAAGAAACCTGCCGCCGCAGGGACACACGACTCGTTTTCTCGCCCTCGGCATCTATACGCTCGGGCCTCGCGTATCGAGAGACGCGATACGCGAGGCCCGAGCATCGGACCTTCGTTTCGTCCGAGTCCCGCGCGTGACGAATCATAACCTACCCGGGGAAACGCGAGACCTTCGGTATTTAGGTAGCCCGACCGTTGCTTATCTTATCGCGTAAGCAGAAAAAAAAATCCCGATAATTTTAGGGATTCGAAGATTGTGCGCCTGTGACTCGCACAATCGTGCAAGGTTATCGCTCGTTGTATCTGGCAAATGTATATTTCACGAGGACCGAGTCAACCACAAACTTCTTCGAGAAACCATTTTTGTCAGAATTTTGTATATTTTTTATATTTAAGTAACTCCAGTTAAAAAATTACCCTGTAGAAACTGATTTTTAACGATTTTTTAAATCTAGAGTGAGCGCGGAAAAAGGGTCAAGAAATTATTCGAAAAAAAGTAAGAAGTTGGATCTGTATTGAAATAATTTTGTTACAATGATTCTTGTTTACAGTCAGTCTGAATATTAATTTTGAGAAAAATTATTTCCTTGAAGTCAACGTGATTTTGTTTTTATTTCTTCAAAAAACTTATGTTAAAACTGCAGTCCTCTGAAATGTCGGAGAAAAATGCTGCTGGTCTACATCGTCCTGTAGGTGGCGTAGGTCGTACATAACGCAGACTCCGTCACGAGGCGAAACTTATGAGTACAATGACTGTGATCTCCGTGGGTTTCTCACGTGTCGCCCATTTTATCGCTCACGTCTTATCGTTTAGATTCTTATCACCGCTGATTCTACTTATAACTCCCGTGTTTGTGACGATAAGAGAGCGCGACTTGTGGTTATTAGGCGTGCGATTCTTTCGAACGGGCAATTGCAGGACTCAACGTCGAGAGAAAAAAATGTCGTTCATTAAATGATACATCGGGATCAGAGATAACCAGATCTTCAACATAAATACACAGCTATAAGTACGCGATTCAACTGAAACGTAATATCCCTTAGCACGCTAATTTATTCTCATGTAATTGCCACAATATAGCATTATTGAATAGTTATACCGTTTATACCTGCCTACTTAACGGACTGTTTTTTTTTTTTTATTAAAATAAATGTTATTAATGTTGCGTATTTAGTATACCACTCATCCCAAACGTACAACATATAATATCGTGTTTTTCGCAGGGTCGAAAATATTCAACCTAACGAAGCCGAACGTGGCCGACGATACAATTGCGAGGCGTGATATTCCAGAGAGCGAAGAAAAAGGAAAGGGCTCGTTGGTAGTGACTTTGGCGGGGTCGGGGAAAGGTCAAAGGACTCGGCACGGTGTGTCGTGTGGCTGGCGGGAGTGCGCGAAGCTGCGATGTATATTAGATTACGCTGCGCGGAACACACGGCAGTCGGCAGAGCCGACTGGGTTCGGTTGTCGATGGCGTTGCCGCCGCTGCGGTCGAACGGCAACGGCGGCGGCGGCGGCGGCAGGATCGCGAGCGAGAACGCGTCGCGTATGGCGTGTGTGACGGCGGGAGAAACGGGCGCGCGGGGTGAAACTGGGTCGCACGCGAGGCCTCGCGACTCTCGCGCACCTCGAACACACCTCTCGAGCTCCTTATCACGAGTCGTGTAACCCGGAGGGTTCCCAACTTCGCGCCGTCGTCGTCGTCGCCGCCACCGTCGCCGCCGCCGTCGTCGTCGTTGCGCGGGGGTGGATTCACCGCGCGCCGCGATCCGACCCGGGCGACGCGGGGGCGCCGCCGGTGTAATTTCTCTCACTCTCTCCTTCTCTCTCGCTCCATGTCGGCTTCTTCTTGCCTCTTTCTTTTCTCATTGTATCCCTTTTTTAATATACTCCCTCGGCTCGTTTCCTTGCCTCGGTTTTTCACATCACGACACAACGGAGTGAAGAAATATTATTACACTGCGGGAAGGTACAATCGAGATTCGGATATAATACGAGAGTCGGTGACGATTATGATTTGGAAAAAAATAGATGGTTACAACTGTCGAGCTCCCGCGAAAAATTAATTCACGATACTCTACGGCACAATTATGCGGGGTGATTGAATTATCGATTTATTTGACACGAGGACGATTTTTTTTTTAATTATATGAGCGTATTAAAAGATTTAATCGACATCCAAGAGTGAGGTTTGTTCTGGATTCTCATAGCTCAGCGATAAAACACAAACTCAAACCCACATCCAAGAAACTCGTGCGATCGATATAACTGCAGTGTAATAATATCGTGAATAGTTGAACTTCTCGATATTACCCGCGGTCAAAGGAAAAATGGTAATTGCGCGAATGAACGTTTTCGCCCGCGGAATTTCTCGACCTCGAATCTGCTCTCTCGGCCAAGGTGACCGCCTCCACGTGCGCCACGAAGATTCCAAGCTAGTGTGGCGAGTCATTCGCGCCGATCGGACGAACACACACGGCGAAAGGTATTCGGGAATGGCGGAATCGAGCGGCGCATGACCGAGACCATCGCTGATCGGTGGTCATCGCTAGAATTCAATAAATAAAATTTATTCGCTATATTCCTCATACATAGAATATTCCATCATCCCAATCAACCGATCAAACTTCGATCCGACCCCATTTTTAATTGATACCACTTTTGGTGTGTGGACATGTGGAGTTCACAATCGTAGTCCAGGTAATCAAACATTGCGCCAGGCACGTTGCTAGTCGAGAGCAAAACAAGTCTATAGATCGACCATCAGATTTTGGATTTTTGTGTCTGCATTTGCACAGCTGGTTTTCGTCCTGTTGCTGTGCCATCGCTGGCATCTTCATTTCTCTGCTCTACATTTAAATCTATTTAAAAAAAAAAAACGTACACTCGTGTAAACGTTATAGAAGTACTTTAAGTGTAAATCACTACTCAAAGTATTTAAAATATTAATGCATAAAACCTGCGATACCGGTGCATTTCCAATCTGTTAACAATTCGACCGCACTCGTGTGCATCTAAAAAAAGGCCGTAACTAATGTGTTCATCTTCAGCTGGTCTGCCTTCAACATTCGCCGAAAGACCCAAACGACACTACCGTAAAAAAAGCATCGACGCTGCGCGGACAAAAAATATAACGGGAGACAACCAACGCGCAGGCGCGACGGCTGTCAACATCGTCGCAGGACTCAAATTTTCTCTTCTCAAGGTTTGACTCTCGAGTGTCGTGAGTTTTTCGTCTCGCACTCGAAAGTGTGATTTAACGCATCGATGCACGGGTTGCATCATCGCCCGGATCGAAGGAAATGCCGTGCGTACACCGGGAATTTCTTTGTGTTATATACACCGCGGGGCCCGTAATCTAGACTCGAATTGACGTCACTCGTGTCGCCAGACACGACGACAAACGCATCGATTATTCGGATCGAGAGATATACAGATTGCTGGGGAAACGACGAACGGTCGAGTGACAGTCTCTCTGTTGCATTATGGAGCATCTCTCGTACTTCCGATGCATCGGGGAACCCTCGCCGTTTAGTTCTCACTCGTCGTGAATAAATTTCGTAGGGAGTCTGAGACAGTGCGTCCGATACTCTATTCTTATCTGCATGTAGGGACACTAACTTGAATTCAACTGGATGCGTGACAAATTGTCTCCTCGTATCTGGTTTAAATTGGTCTTCAATAAATAAATCACAACGTAAATATCGGATACGTCACACCGCAATTCGGAATAAATACCTGAAGCCGAAGTAATGATTTAAAAAAAAGATTTTGTTGCATTTTTGTTCGCAGTTTCCATACTACATTCCAGGCTACATTGGCAGTTAACGTCCTAATTTGCGCGATAGATCCGTCCACTTAAAATTCCATAGAAATTCGCCTTTGCTTCATGTTCAACGTGTTTAACACCAGTCGCGTTATCGTACGAAGCGAAGAAACAATAAACAATGCCGAGTGACTGCAAAAGCGTCAGCGAGGAATCCAATTGGAATAAACGGACGAAGAATTTGGCTGAGAGTCATCGTGTATCCTCGCCGTTCCGACTGTAGCACCGACAGCAGCAGCAACAGCGCTTGGAACCGAGCCACGAGATCGATGCAAGTGTGGAGTCCACGAAAGCCACTTTCAATGTCGCTTATAATACGAAACGTAGCGCCGGGCGAGTATTCCACTTTGCATTACGGTAGGTAGAACATCCATACGCGGATTACTTGACCGTCAGTCTGTATCGTCTCGAGTCATCCATAACCCAGTGGACGCTGCAACTTCCAAATCAGGCAACCGGACAAGAGTCCATTATATCATGGTTTTATGACACATGTAACTTTTGAAAAGACTCCAATCGGGACGAAATGGATCAGAATTGGAAAATAATAATTATAATTATGATAATAATATACTTTTTTAAAAATAGCACTACTTTGTTTACTTGCAATGTTAAATGCGTATGCATTAAGATGCAGCAGGATATATCGAGCGCCATTACAATTACAGCGGCACCGCAAAGTATCACGATATGCAAGACCCAAGTTTTGCTCGCAGGGTGAGTGCTCGCTGAAAATTCCACGTGACGCGTTCCTCGTTATCCCGAAATAGATTAGCGGCAAGAGAGGATCTAGCGAGGGAGCCCGAACGTCGCGAGGCTTAAGCTCCTTTACAAGTGTACTTATGTGCGCAGCTGTGGTTGGAACCTGTAGCGGAATCCATGTCGCTACACGGTGTAAACATTTTCGCAATAAAAATTAATTAACTCACGTGTGCTGTTGTTAGTAAGAATCTGTTGATATTTAATTTTATATACGGGTATGATGGGAGATGTTAAGGGACGAATAATAGAACACTAAAACAGGGGAATAAATCGTGTTCAGCAGACAGTACTTTAACACGGCTTTGAATATAAAAATTAATATACATGGGCTCCCGCAAAAATCGAATTCGAGCTTCTTTTAGTTTTTCGTGTTTCTATTGGACATTCTCACTGCTATTTATTAGAAATTAGTGAAGTAAACTGAGAACCGCTCCAAATTCTTTCATATTTCATTTCATATTGTAGACTTATCAGTGCAGTGCAATGTCCCTTACGTGTAGGGACTGATTCGTCTAGATTCGCCCTTCTGCAATATCCAGCGTATATCGAACCCGGTTCGTATCGAAGAGTTTGCGCAGAATCGTGCGCGTGCGTAGAATCGTTTTGCGCAGCAAGTACCATCGTTGAGTTGGCGTACCCGAGACTCGGTTCGTTTCGTTACACATGGCGAGAGCCTGGCCCCGAGGTTTTTGTGAATGCGCGTTCTCGGTGTGTGAGCGAACGAATGCCTTGCATATTATATATTGCTGCTGGAGAAAAGAGAGTGAGAGAGAGAACAGGCGAGTTCGTCGAGGGAGCGAGAGAGGCACCAGCGCGACACGTGTGAAACATATGCGTTTTCGCTCCGGGAGTCCCGGTCGAGCCCTCTGCACCGACTCCTTCGTCGTCGAGACCCTCATCCACCTATTCCTCGTGGCTCTTCGCTACGAGAGTTCCACGCGGCCCTTCGTCTAATTTCTCCATAGATCCTTCTCACCCTCCCGGACCGCTCGGTGCTATCCCTACGTTTCGCGTCCCCCTCGCACAGTCCCAACATCTTTCCCGTAGGTTTTCCCGTTTGCCGATCGCCGCACGAGGTCCTCGCGGCTACTTTGGGGCCCGGTTGAGACTCGACGTTGTCGGCGACGTTCAAACCAGCCGGTTGATTAATCAGCACGGAGAAAGCAAAGTTAAACATTTTTGACAATTTGTCACTGAATAAAAATCATAAGAAAGAAATATAGCCAATAATTTGCATCCAAAAAAATAAGTGGGATCATTTAAGAAGAAAAAATAACAAGTTTTCCACTTGGCAACTCATCTCTCTATCTCTGACCCATCTTGACCATTCGTTGCTCGCTGAATTCTCTTTTCCCTGGTCCTATTGTCTTTTCTGCAGCTATTCCCGATTGCCGATGACGACACGAGACCCTTTACGACTCTGGGCCCGAGTCAGAGCTCGAGACATTGTCAGCACCGTTTCAAACCATCCAGCGGACTAACCGGAGCGAAGGGAGCGACGCGGAGAGAGAAAAAGAAAAGGTCCGGGACGGATTGCCATTGCTCGAAGACCGTCTCGAATTTTACAACCAGTCGACCTCTGTGATGCATAAAATTCGAGACTCCTTCGCGCTACTCTCGCTTGATGCCTTCGAGATCCTTTTCGCTTTTATCTTTTTCTTTTTGTCTTTTCTTATTGTGTCCTTTTTTACGCGCGTTTACAGCCCGAAGCACGTGTGCGATGCGCTTACTTTATTTTACTGTCGTTATATTGATCCTAGTTGCCTGCAAACGCCTGGCCGGTCCCTCGGGATCCCGGGGTACAGTCACCACCACCTCTCACGCCCACTTGTAGAGCTTCCGACGATTTCGGTGAATCAGCGGAACGCATGACTCTCTGCCTCTATGGCCGAGTGAATAAACAATCGGCACATTGTTCTTTTTATTCATTTATTCATAGACATGAATTACATTATTATTATTTTTGTTTAATTTTTATAACGTGTAAGCCGCTTAGCCATTCAACTTTCTGCATGAACTGCGGTCATGGTAAATGGTTCCCTAATCGATCGAATTAATCGATCATAATTAATATTCCACGTGAATTAAAAAATGTATTCACAGTCAGAATAAATGTTACATTTCCGTTTCGCGACAAAATGATTTTTTCCCTCCATAAAGGCCATTGGGCCGTTTATCACGATTGAAAATTCCACCATTACAATTGTATCGAGATCCAAGACTAACCGATCCAACTGAGCAATTCGAATACCCAAAGAGAATAGTTGAAGCACCAATACATTGTGTTTGAGTCGGATACTTTGCTTAATGTATCAATTACACGTCTACCTTGTAGGGTTGACATGGCGAATAATATTCGTTTCTTTTAATTTATTTTGCTGATATATTTATATCCCCACAGCAATAATCTCGCTTGCGTTATAAGATCGCGGAATATATTCTTACTGTATATACGTAGGGAGAATATATACGATGTACACAGGTACTACGCCGCATGTCACGATCGTTTCTCGCACTACCGGCTGTGTGGGCTCTCTGACGATACGCGCAGAGACCGTGAACCGAGAGCGGAGAGTATCCACTGGCTACTTTTGCGGTCTGCGGTAGCGGCGACGACGACGGACCGGTTGTTATACCACTTGTACGTATTATAAGTACAGTAGTGCACACACTGTAGTCACTCCGTGTAGCATGAGAACAGTGAGTATCCACGTATATGGATATACATATATAACCTGTGTGCGCGCATTTTCGATACATGTTTTGTACAGTAGGACCTCCTGTAAAAGTAGCAACAGCCTTTCAGTCCTTGAGGCAGTCATTCACTAAACAAAAAAATAATAGGTTCTCTTGTAATTAGTTGAACAAATTTTTACATCAATTCGTTAAGAACTTGAGGTTATTATTCCGCAAAATCAATTTTTCGAAAACCTTCCATATGCCCTGGTAGAAAATTAACGTCGTTATACTCGGCGTTAGTCAGGCCCTGATCAGAGCCGTGTCATCCCTGTCCGGGCCTGGTCAGTGTTTGATGTTTCTACAGATTTTTATTTCACTGGGAAAAATTCGACTCTCTGAATCTCGCTGAATCTCACATTTCCTAGGATTGTACCTGACTGCCTTAATGGTTATAAATGCATATGAAACACGAATAGATCGAATGTAAATGTAATGAGGTAAGCTGTACAAAGAAAGGGCACGGGTGAGCAAATTAAGGGAGGATCCACTGTACGCACGTGCGTCGGGGTGTTCGAGCGGGCGGTTACCGAGCGCAGAGAACGAGCACAAGACGAGAAGCATCGGTGGTCAAGAGCGAGAACGCGATACCGACATCTGCATCCGTCTAGTCTCACTGCGAACCGAAGCATGATGAATCATCGTTTTCCAGTGGCTGGGTGCGAGCGCGAGCGCGCGCTCGCTCGTCGTCGTCGTTGTTGTTGTCCAGACGCTCGTGCACTTCACTTTATTACAGTTTCATCCTCAATGGGCTCGACGTTCCCATCATTCAAGTGGCTGCTTCGCGATTTTTCCTTTTTTTATTTTTCTCGACCTCGCGGATGAGCACTCAGAGGAATCGCGATCATTTATCGCTCATGCGAATATTTTTCTCATTTGTTTGTGGGTATTAATATGAAAAAAATATCCGATATTACATATTACTTATTACTACGTAGACAAGAATAGCCAAAAAACGCCAACCAATCGCGAAGTGCGTTAAGATACCGATTGGCTTTCATGTTCGATTTTGCTTTTTTTTTCGTACACAGAAAACCTAACCTTCTCTAACGTAAGGAAAAACTCCGCGCTGTTCAAAATAAAGACTAATGCAAGATTGTATTGTACTATTTATAAATTATGTATAAGGGCTGAAGGACACTACGATCGATGTTTCATTTTGCAAGATTTTCTCGTCGCAAAATATTCGGATTCCATTGCCATCAATTTCGATTAAATACTATTTTTATAATTAGTAATTATCCAAGAACAGTTAACGACTGGTCCCCCGAGGGGAAACACGAGGCGTACTGTTCTAATGATAATTCCGCAAATAGACATTAATATGTGAATTAAATATGTAATTGTATACTCATTCGAGTGAGCGCGCGCTACGTCTCCGACACGCAGGCTCGTTGCTGTCCGGTTGTTAGCGAAGCGACGAGAAAGAGGGATAAAGAGAGGCCACGCGTGCAGCAGACATCAGCCGCACCCATAGGATCCGCGCGAGTCGGCGAGATGGCAGGAGAGCCGCTCGAGCCTCGGGTGTCCACCTACGTGCATCCTCGCATATTTTTTCCATCCTTTTTGCGCGTTTTTTCATTTTCTCGTATATCCTTTACCCCGTTCCTGGTGCTGCTGCTGCTGCTCCTTGTGCCTCGTCCATACCACTTGGATGTCTCACCCAGCAGTCTTAATGCCAGATACGAAGTATACGAAGTTTCGTGTATCGGAGTGCATGCAGCAACGACTTCGCTGAAGCAGCAGCAGGGTCGGCGGTTTTGCGGCGATCTTCAGTCTCCCTCGACCACGAGAAGGCTCGTGTGTTTTCCACTGCATAAATAATCCCTCTTTTAAAAAGTTCATGAGTAACAGAAAGCATTGTTAGCAAACTATTCGAGCTGTGATTGGCTGGGACTCTCAGATCGAGTCCAGGTTCATTTGTCCTTGATAACTTTGACAGTTCTGTCAAATATCGTATTTTTTTTAATCTACTAAAACAGGGTTGTAACCAGTGTTTTCAGGGGTAGAATATGCGACTTGAGAACGATGGTATAGGTTAAAAGTCGATATTTTGAAAAAATAAATTTCGTGACCCCGATTTGGGCGGTTTTCGGCCCGGCGGCCAGATCTACGATTTCTGACAAACTGTTCGGCCAAAATTTTTTTTTTTTTCAAAATCAACTAAAAAAGGGTTGTAACCAGTGTTTTCAAGGGTAGAATATGCGACTTGAGAACGATGGTATAGGTTAAAAGTCGATATTTTGAAAAAATAAATTTCGTGACCCCGATTTGGGCGGTTTTCGGCCCGGCGGCCAGATCTACGATTTCTGACAAACTGTTCGCCCAAAAATTTTTTTTTTCAAAATCAACTAAAAAAGGGTTGTAACCAGTGTTTTCAGGGGTAGAATATGCGACTTGAGAACGATGGTATAGGTTAAAATCGCAAGGTTCTTCCCTACGCCGGCCAACTTCCGACCGCGCGCGAAAGCGCGCGTCGTTTTTTCTAGTCTCCTCTTTAAAAAATTCGTAAGTATCGGACCATTGTCACTTTTTTAATTCTTGTTGCGATCGGCCGAGACTCTCGAAAGTGAAAAATGTTGCATGCGCGATTCCATTTAGTTTTCATGATTTTTGGTTGATCCCCTTAGTGAAAATTCGCGTGAAGAGATTTAAATGTATAGTTCGCATTTGATGTACAAACTCGTATAGAGATCAAGTGTATTCGCGTTTAATGTACCTACGCACACAGGAGGTTCGACTGTATTCACATTTAACATACATACGCGTGGTACACGAGGCTACAGGACGGCGAGCACCAGCGAGTTGGATTATACGCTCGGAAGATTAATGATCGTTGCACCTGAGGTCTCCGTGCGCGATGAACTCCGTGCGCGAAGAGGAAGAAACGAGAATTAAAGACACAAACGCACACGTGTACGCGCAGGATGCACGACATTGCACGGTGCATAACAGCGTCCGGGACGCTTTGGTATGCAGGTTTGACTAATTGTCGTCGGTCCTGTAAAATATTAGACGGTTGTGCTCGCTAACGGTGAAAATCCACGATACACATAACCCGGTCATATATATATCCGCAAAATATGTATATATTCGTCTCAACTTTCCGTAAAATAAAGAAAAAATATCCGCATGTGCTGGAACGTTCCAAATTTGGCGATGAATGGTAAACTTAACATACTCTGATGGAGCCAACCGACTCGAGTTCGATCGGCGAGGCAATATTTATTTTATCTTATTTTTTTCAATTTCTGACCAAACTCGATTGAACGACAATTTATTTCAGTTTATTTTCCGCATGTACAAAATCCTCAGTGACAAGTACATTCAGCCCGCAGGTATTTCCGGGGATGCCTGAATCACGATATAAAGTTATATATCGTTGCGCGGATGTTAATTAGCTTCTTCTGGCGATGTTGTATCGCGTTGGTGCGCGGCGTCGGTGTTACAAGCGCGCGAAGCGAGAGCCACTCAGGTGCGAGACAGAACGTGTAATCCATTGGGACTCTCTCGCTGTCTTGAAATTCACGGTGAGTGAGAGATTATGTACAGTGAATTGAATTGAATATACACGAGAGGAAGAAGAGTGGAAAGGGAGAGAGCAGTGGTGGGCGAGAGCGACAGAGAGGACAGAGACAACGAAGGAGAGACGGGGAGAGAGAAAGAGAGAGAGAGAGAGAGAGAGAGAGAGAGAGAGAGAGAGAGAGAGAGAGAGAGAGAGAGAGAGAGAGAGAGAGAGAGAGAGAGAGAGACAGGGAAAGAGTTCACGTTCCTTTTATTGTCGAGCGCTTGACACTGACTTGCTATTGGTCGTTCGGCGTGCATCACGTACGCTGCTCGGTGACCGCCGGAGACTTAGAGCGTTACGTAACACGAGATAACGAGTCCGCCGAGCTCTCGAGTCTCTCGTTGAGCGAGCGTCGAGAGACGAGCCACAACGGTGGCGGACGATGGCCCGATCATTCTTTTTTTTTTTACCTCTCCTCGTTCTTCGTTCCCTTCTTCCTCGCTGCTTTTGCGTATCGCCCCGGCTGATTTAGCCGGATCGCATTTTTCCCGATTCGCTCATCCGACGGATAATACACTTATTCCGCCGCTCGAGCGGACGTCGTGCCGCGCGCGCGTTCGTCGAAGACGACGACGACGACTTCGAGAGGACTTACGTGGCAACAGTCGCTAATCAAATACAAGTGTTTGCCAGGCGGAATTTTAAGAGGTAGCCTCGTGACGCCCTCCCCCTCGCCCGTCTACCCCGCGACGTCTCTAAGCTCATCAGCCGTACGGAGTAATATGTAATCTAGGCTGTCCTCAACTCTGCGCCGTCCTCTCGCGCTGGAGGAATAATTTTCCGCAGTCTTCTCCTCTCGCCAGAGGCTTCGTCAGCTTTTTTCATCGGTACAAAATGTTCATAGAACCAATATAACACGAGACAGAACTTTGTGTTCATTTTTTGTATGAAAAAATCGAATGGATTTTTTTTTTTTTATATTGAGATGAAAATGATGGAGACTATTCGATCATTTTTACATAAAAATCTCAATTGTCTATTTCACGTATTATTGTCGTGAATCGTCATAGTCAAGTATAAAAAAAAACTAAAAAATCCCAAAAAGAAGATACAACGATCCTTGGATCGTTGGCTACTTCGTCAATGAACCGAACCACTGCTCCTGTCTCTCTCCCTCGCTGTGAGTATCGACATGAAAGAGAAAGAGAGTGAGAGAGCGAAACTCGAACGTCGAGCGTGCACATCGGGCATAGCTCTCATCTCGGCTCTCCACACACTCGCCGCGGTCGCCGAGAGAACGAAGCGCGCAACGAGCGACTCGGAGCGAACGATACACGCGAGCGCGACGGTCGGAGGGAAGAAGAAGCATCAGCAGCGGCGACGGCACCAGCAGCAGCACCGACAACGAAGAAGAAGGAAGGGAAGAGAGCGAAGAGTGCAAAAGAGAGAAGCGGCGAGAGAAGCCGTGCCCACCCTATTTTTACAGCACAGATATTTATCTGGCTAATGGCGGACGGCAATCGGCCGTAAACAATGGCTTCTCCTCGAAGAGTCAGAACCGGCGCGGCTCTCATTCTGACCACGGGTCTCCCTCACTTTAGCTGGTTGAACGTTCGGCTGATGGTTCGTCTGCCGTACCAACGGCTGACCACCACTCTTGCATGTGTGCGATATATCTATATCGGTATAAATGTACCATGTGTGTATATATATACAAAACGGTTGTACATGTGGATACCAGCCTCGTGTGAATCGACGATGTGTACGTGTATATATATCTCTCACGCGTTTCCACTATATCTCTCATTCTGAGTTACGATTTATCGATGCACTCTGATATATCGATACGCGTGGTTCGCCGCTCAAGCCCACAAATATATTACCTGTGCGTTCGTTCGCGAATGCCTCTCGTTCACCGCTGCATCGTCGACGGCTGCGGCGGCGGCAGAGATTGTTAAGCCATATCCCGATATTCGCGCGCGGTGTGTAACGCGACTGCGCGTGTATAATCCTACGTGTTTCCGCGCGTCCGGCGATCCGAGCGCCCTGAGGCGAGCCCCCGGATAAACCATTGTGAAGCGAGTTGCGCGCACGCGCTTTCGTTCTTCGCGCGATCGCGCGCGAGGCAGGACGACCTCGACGGAAGTCCGGCCGAGGAGACGCGCGGGGGTTTTGAAATTTTATTTTGGATCACATTTTTGGTTATCAATTCTGATGGTTTTCGAACGAGGGTGAAGTTATACAGGCAGAGAAAAATCCGGGCTTCACCTCCCGATTTGTTTATCAGTCGGAGGTTATGTTAGAATTCTTGGGTCTCTGATCTGGAATTTGCCGGAATATTCGAACGAAAGGTATGAATGCTCCAGCAAAGTGAACCCACACTCGTGTCAAAGGGAGGCGCACAACAGCTGACGCCAATTGGCAACATAACCTCAAAACTCGGAATTCGTTTCAGCTGGTGTGAAAACGTGTTTCAGTGGCGTGTCACAGTTTAAATGACGAATACGAGTATTTTCGAGGAAATCCGTAGATAATCGTAAAGTATTTTATGACAAATTGTATGTCTGTATGTGGTGGTTGCTCGAAACGTGTCTATGTATAAAAACGTCTGACTCGGCCATCCTTATCGTTAAAACGCACGAGACGTATACGTATACCACACGTACCACGCTATAACTGTCCGTTTGTGTAACTGCAACACGGTGGCAATGCTTTCCCATTTACACCCACTTCGCTCGCGTTTATCGTTATTTCACGCGCTTACTCCTGAACTAACAAAGCAAGTGGTGTTTTCTTGAGCTCCCTCTGTCACGCACTCTCGTATACAGCAAATACGACATTTATACCCTTGAAAAAAAAAAGTGTTGCTGCAGTCGCGCTATCGATTGGAATATATCTGTGGACACAAATCGCTCGGTGAATTTCGAAATTGTGGAGAAATTGTTGTGGGACACTGGTCGACGAAAATCCACGGCCAATATTCGTAGATCATTTCCGGCGAAATAATATAATACGCCCGGACGGACGGTCTCGGTGCTCGGCTCGCCGTTTCATTCGCACGTGTTTCACTATTTCTATAACCGTGCATATATCATCAATTTATCTTTCTTCATCTAACCCCGCGCGCGACCCTCGCCTTCACGCCTTCCTCTCCTTTTGGCGCGGCGCAACCTTCCTATGCTTCTTCTGTATACTCGACGCGCTGTACGTTCTCGCGAACACACCCGCTTTATTCTCGCGGCGCTCGTCTATCCACCTCGCGTCGAGGGACAGGGGGTGGGGGGTGAGAGAGAAAGAGAGAGAGAGAGAGACCAGTGTGCGTCGTGGTGCTCGACCGCCGGTTGATTTACTCGAAACAAGTGTCACCCTTGGATTTATATTTAGAGCGTGTTACATAGCGAGCGGGGTGTGTGCGTGACGATCCCAGGAGCGTCGAGTCTTCGCGGGAAGAAAGAAGGAGAGAGGGAAAGAGAGAACGAGACAGAAGAGACGGAGAGAGGAGAGAGAAAGAGAGAACGAGAGACGCAAGGGGAAGGGGTAGGATGAGACACCCAGGAAGAGAGGGGGTCGAGTCTCCTCTGAAACTCGAAACTGTACGCTAACCCGCAGCAATAACGCGCGTGGGGCTGAGGGAGCGAATGCGACGGAAAGCAAGGAGAGGAGAAGGACGAAAAGAAAATATGAAGAAAGAGCGCGGGGAGTCGTTCCGGCGATTATAAGGGTTCGCCTTCGATTCGGACTCTCCCTTCTCACTCGGCCGGGCCGATTGGATAACCGCAACACGTAACTCGCTCTTCCCGTTTGGTTATTCATCGCCGTAGCGCGCGTTTTATTAATCTATTAGTTATGGGACATAGGAAATGATGATCGTAAGTCGAGACTGTCGAAGGTCATTTCCAGTTGCGACGTTGTTCGTCGGTGTCTTTGGAACTCGATTTTTATTTAATTTACGTATTTAACAGTCTTCAAGTTTCAACCATTGCGAAAAAAAATGTACTAGTCTCGCAAAAAAAATTGCAACAAAATAAATCGAGGTATCCTTTATTTTTTATCAATTTTTATCAATGACACACGTCCCGGGTAATTATAAAAAAATGACGAGAAACTAAATTCACCAGAACAATAACAAAAAAAAATGTTTACATGTAAAAATGTGACAGAATCGTCGTGACGAAGATCGTCCTCGAATGTTCGTCCTCGTTCGCACCCGGGAGTCCGAGCTGGCCCGAAGTCTCGAGAGGGTTGTTGCCATGCGAGCTGACGAGGCGGCGGCGGCTACGACGACGACGACGACAGCGGCTACGACGACGACGGCGACGACGACGACGACGCGGAGGAACCCGAACACCGTGTACAGCAGTAACAGAGCAACATGCGCTCTCGACCGCGCCCTGCTAACCGTGCCGTAGGTAGTAATTGATTGAGCCGCGCCCCTGAGAGGGTGCCATAGCTCTCCGGCTCCTCTATGTGGCTACTGTTACCGCTATGTCGGGCACACACACCGAGGGTTACGAGCGAATAGCTCAAACGCGATAGCCAACACATCGTGCTCGTAATCCGCCCGGCTGCTAATCCCCCGGCTGCGCGCGCGGCGCACAAACAGCGAAGAAACCACCAATTTTTCACTTCCGCCAAACGGGAGTCAATTGAGAAAAAAAAAAAAAAAAAAAAAAATCGTCGACAAAAAATGAAGAAAAAATAAAATAAAAAAACCTTCATAACAATTTTACAAACTGATCGATTGATACATTTTTCAAATTTGTATTATTCAAAATTAATGTTCCTAGTGCTTCCATTGACTTATTTTGCTGTTTTATTGCCAATTTTTTTTCTCGTCGAAAATCACTTGTATTGTGAAAACGAACGAAACATTTGGTTACGAATGTTAGTGAATGACGGAGACTGACGAAAGTGAGAAAATGTGATCCAAGATTATGAAAAAGTGGACTGCGGTCGGGGGGTGCGAAAGCGCGACGTCGAATGTCGGCGCGTTGGCCGGACGATTTTTGCGAGAAATCCCGCGTGGTTAAAAATTGGCAGCGGCGGACGCAGCACGCGCGTCGAGCGACGGAGCGGCGGCGTACGAGGAGGGATCGCGTGCTGCATCGGGTCTCGAGCGACGACCTCGAGACGAACGGGCATCGCCGCGGACTGCCCGACGCGAGACTTTCTCCTCTCCGAGCGTCCGTCCGCTGTCTACGCGCGAGAGTCGCCGCCGCCGTCGTCGTCGTCCGCAGTCGATGCCTCGCGATATACACGGGCCGTACGACTCGGGGGAAACTCGGAATATCCGCAAGCAGGAGTCTCGACAGTCGAGGTCGCCGTTCCCGTCGTCGCGAGCTGCTCTCCTCCTCTCCGTGCAATAATAATGTGGGTACACGTCGTTCGCACCCATCGCTACCTGGCCGCACAGCCGAGGAGTGTGTCTGCCTGCCAATGTGGTCAGCGCGGAAAGTGCGGCTCCCCCCCACCCCCCCCTTCCCCCGACCGCCGTGTACACACGCTCTCAATCTGCTGCGCGTTTACGGATGAAGCTCTTCTGCAGCACCAAAAGCGGAAACCTAGGAGATAATATCCAGGATTCCAGGAAAATGAATATATTCCACAGGAAAAGTTTCAGACGGCGTTTTCCATGTAAAATCTACTGCTTGTGCAGGAAAATATTTCGTAGTTCGATAGTAGGGAAGGTGAGAATCGACACGAAATTTTTCGTGTAAATAAAAAAAAATATTATGGAAAAAAGACAGAGCAAAAGAGACACGGAAAAATATGAAAAAAAAAGTCCACTGCTCGGTTGTTATTTTCCTCCCCACGCGAAATGTTACTTTCCAAAATGAATCGACATTCCTTCTCCGGGGACGGACTCTCCCGTGAAATTAATCTGTAATTCCCCGCTCCTCGCGGCGACCTAACGAGCGAGCGACGTGCAAGGTTCCTTTCGAGGTGCAGCTTTGTTCTTTAATGTCACCTCGCGATGTCCCAATTTTTTGTCTTTCAATTCTCCCAACTGAGACATTAACTTTTGTGAATTACATTAAAATAATAATTCGTGGTGCTTTGCGCGAAGAAATATCGCGGAGGGCGCGCGCGCGCGGGGAACGCGACGGCAGGTCGAGTCGTCACGCCACATGGTGTGATAGAAGCGCATTAACCGAGCAGCAGCCCCCAACGGCCGCGGCGACGCCCTCCTGGCCCGAGCGGCCGAGCCCGAGCGCGCGCGCGGACAGAGCCCTCTGCGCGACTCGCCCATGAGTCCCTCGTGACTGCTTTGTGAAATCCGTCGGGTAACGCGTTTGCCAACGCCAACGATGGGGGGAAAAACGACGACGCGGGACGGAAAGGTTGCGCGGAAATTCCCGGGAAAGATCCGCAACGCCGGACGATTTCCTCGTTTCATTTTCCGCTGTTGGCGCGAGTCCTCTCTTGAAAAGTACATGACACATCGAAAGTCGAATATCGAAATCTGAAGCCGCTATAAGGGCCAATTACGAGCGCTCCTGTGCCAACCTAGCGTTCTGGTTAGTCGCGGCAGCGGCTTCGATATATAAAATCGATTTCGGAATGTCATGGCCGCTGAAACCGTCACGTATGGCGCGCATTTTGAATGGCTGTACTTATTCACTGAGAAAAATCAGTAGTTGCAATGACCAATCATTGGTTGGATCTACCAAAATATTGGACGCAGTTACTAAAATACTGGTTGCTCTGACCAACGATTGGTAATCACAACTATTATTTTTTTCATTGTTGGTCACAAGAGTAGAAGCGAGGAGCAAGGAGCAAGGAGTGCGAGTGAAGCGAGCACGTTGTTGCTAGTATCAGGAAAAAGTGGCCATCGAAGATATGATCGCGAAAAAAACGTCCGGTTGAAACAATACTCGGGGAAAAGATGGCCGTGTCCTCCACACACAAACATGTGATTTAAACGCGGCTATTATGTCCTCAACTATTATTACCACCGGACATTTTTTTCCCCGATAATTTTTTTCATAGATCCGCTGGTGCGAGTTTGGAGCGTGTAAGAACCGCGCGCTTTCTGGTCGGTTCGTGCGACGACGCGTGGGACGTCGCGTCGCTCGAGCTCCTCTCGCGCTCGTCTTCGATCATGAAAAACCCACGCGCTCGCCGTGTCGCGTTCCGCGTGGCCTCCACACACGCCGCAAAAGTCCCTCGATACATGCCGATAGTCCCGACGACGGCGACTAATTAATATTTCTCAAACACCGCGTGCAATCGAGCACATGTACCGCTGTATATACAACGCCGCGTATAATATGGCACGACGAGACAAGAGTGTCTCTTGTACCTTTCGGAGGACGCGTCGCGCGTTCGCGTTCGTACGGGCTACACGCGATGGTAGGCGGGTGCGTAGGTATGTATTACGCCGCTGCTGCGGTCTCGCAGGCCCGCGCGACGAGTCCCTTCGGGTGTGTTGCTTTATTTCGCCTGCGTGACTTATTCGCGCTCGCTCTGTACTTTCAGCCCTCGTGAGTTATATTAGAAAATTATTTATCACCGGTGGCTGCGAGACGAGTAATTAAATTTCTCACGGCGCACGACCCAATCGGAATGCTCGATCGAGGTCCACCGATTTTGGAGGGGGAAAAAATGTACGCTTTATCTTTTTTTTTCTGAATATTTTCCAATATTATTTGAAGTTATTTTGGAGTGAAAGGATAATTTGTGGAATTGGAATAATGGGATTTTTAAATTTATTTTATAGACTTTTTGTTGCACAGTGATCTATTTTTTTTGTAGTATTATTAAGAAATTTGAAAAATTATCGACATGTTATCTATAAGCATTGACTATATAATCAGGTATACGTATATGTTCGACTCGTGGCGGATATACCTGCCGCGAGTTGAGCTGCCCTGTTGAGAACCCAGCGAAGCCGCTAAGATCGCTGAACGGGCTTCCGAGCAGTTTGACCAGCTGCTGCAACGATCCTTCCTGCTCGGCTGAGCTCTCAAATGGGCCCAGAGGTCTCTATCGTCAGTCGCGCGCGAACGCATCGCACGCACGACACACATGCGCCGACTCAAACGCCATCACCGCACTGAGCGCTCAGTGACATTTCTTTTTCAACGCCACTCGAACGGATGGACTTTGCGTGGAGATGAGTTTTACCTCTTACGAGAATTTACGAAAGCGGAACAAATGGAATATTAAAAAATGAAAGCAGCACTTTTCCTGGTTTGTATTTTAATATTTAATATCACTCAACACTCGACATCAAATAGAAGCTCTTCAAAAATCAGAATTACCCTCAAGAATTTTTAAAAAGTATTAAAAAAAGAGGATCGGAGACAAAGAGACAGAGAACGAGAAAACAATGTCTTCTAATTGCAAACGCAAAGTGGAATTTTTGAACGTCTGCACTTCCTCGGCTGCGTACTACCCAATTTTCGGTCCCTTTCTTTATTTATGCGTCCGGGTTAATTCACCGTTCTCTTCGGGCTCTTATTTTCCCTTCCGTTCCTCTTCTTTCTTCGCTTGTTTCTCATTTTACTTTCTTTCCTCGGTTCTTTCTTTTTTTCTTTCTTCTTTTTGTCTATCTCTCCTCTATAGTCATCTCTCTCCCCCCTCGGCCTCTTTGGTAAGGCAAGCGCGCCTACTCCGCCCCAACGAAACTCTTTCGCCCTCGACTCCTCGCGCGTTCCACCTCGTGCATCACGCATATGCGCGAGCTTTCTTTTGTACTTTAACGTGCCGTTGTGTTGCGCGCGTCCCTCATCGCCGCCGCCGCCGTCGCCGTCGCTGCTGCTGCTGCTGCTGCTGCCGCCAGACTACCTGATCCTTCCCAACATCGCCGGGGCTTCCTCTTTCACCGGCCAACAACACACCCGTCCCTCTCCGTGAATATCTGCTGTACGTGCATTTGTAATATACGCCACCCTTTACCTCCGGCCACTTCGCGTGAGATATCCGCGCGTTGTTCGCGATATCCAACTTTCGTTGTAAGTATATTCGCTGGCTCGTGCGTAATATTCATAATCGCGAATATGTATGGGGTATTCCACGTCAATCGAGAGCGTCGTGGTCCTCATATTTTCTTTCTTTTTTTTTGGGATATTGTAGGGAAATATAAAAACAAGGCCTCTGGAAATATTTTCATTTTTCTTTATCTTTGGTTTAATAATTGTACAAAGTTTAAGTTTAGTAATTGCGTCGACGAGTTTTTTTTGAGAAGTGTAAAAAAATAAATAAAACATTATTTTATCGCAATTGAAAATCGCAAGTACTATATATTTTTCAAGAGAACCAGGATGTGGCAAAAGTAAAAAAAAACTCTGAAGTAGTAAATCTGATTAATTGTAATTAATGTTTTAGTGGGTCAGGAAAAAATGTTGACTAAGTATATGACGCGAAGGCCGCGTTTTGTTTGCGTGCGAGTCTTTACGCGCTGGTTTAGCTGGTGCTGCATATCCAGCGCGCTCGCCCGTCCACAGCACACAAACGACGATATCTTTCGCCGACGGAAGCACGTTTCGAAAGTGCGATTCGCAATTAGCATATCTTTTCGTGCCCGGAGTCGTAGCCCGGAGGCGTAATTCTCAAAATTCTCTTTTTCGCGTTCGATTTACAAACTCTCAGCCGGGGGAATGAACTTGCGCATCGACCGAAATTCCGCTCGCGTCCCGATTTTTCGCGTTCTGCGATTCCGGTTCAACGAATCCGTTGATTTCTGCCTTTTCACCCTTTATACGCGCGAAGGGTGATTTAGCATCACAATCAAATATAATTAAGTGGGTTTAAAAATTATACGATCGTCTCGTTCGCCGCGCTACCCAAATTCGCCCGAGCTTAACTTTGAGCGATACACAGCCACACAACATTATATACCGTGCAGGCGCTTATATAGATCGAGCTCAGGCGCGTTGCATACTCTCGTTACGAGCCATTAAACGAAATTGCTGCGTTTAGCCTCGCGGGAGAGTGAATGATACCGCGCTCCTACTCACTCACTTCATTCACGCACGCTCGTCCTCTCCCTCTCGCCCTTCCTCGCGGTCTCCTAAGTTATTGGCAATAATTGGGACGGGGTAAACGCCGGCGACGGTACCTTCTCTCTGTGTCGTAAGGAACGTCGCAAAAATAACAACAACAAAAAATGTAACCGCTGGACCTCTCAACACGATTATTATTACCAAATAAAAAAAACGTGTGCAAGTGCCGACGGTCTTATGATACATAAAACTTCGACTATGCTTCCCCCGTCTTCAACTTCGTTGACTGCTTGATCATCAACGGTGGCTGCGCCCCGATTCCGCGGAATCCACCTCCACGCGACCAGTTATGCACGAATATTTTTACTGAGCATACCCGGTTCGGCAAGACGAAGGGTTGCGCAGTGAAACACGGAGACAAGGAAGACATTGTGCTGGATTAAGCCATCTATAGTTCTGAGCGGTAGGATTCTTCACGGAAAAGTTTCACCGCAAAGTTCTATACGGTAAAGTTTCGCACATCAGAGTTCTACACAATAAAGTTTTACACTGCGGAGTTCTATACGGTAAAGTTCCACGCAGTAGAGTTCCATATGATAAAATTTCACACAGTACAGTTCCACACGATAAAATTTCACACAGTACAGTTCCACATGATACAATTTCACACAGTACAGTTTTACACGATAAAATTTCACACAGTACAGTTCTACACGTTTAAGTTTCACACACCAGAGTTCCACACAGTAATAAGCTTCACACTGCCGATTTCACCTCGACACGGAAAATCCCAAAATCGTTAAACCTCTCTTTATTTCGTCCCGCCGAAACGTGTTGCGTGTACTCCGAAAAAAAAAAATCACCTGTGCACAACGGGTTTCGTGCGGAGATGGGCGCTGCACGGAAACGCGCGCGGCGATGCTGCCGCCGCGGGCGCTCTCGTCGCACACCGAGGCCCCCTCGGCGCGATCTTCAGTCGCGATTTCATTTATAGATTCGCCGGGGGTCGCGGTGCGGGTCTCGCGTGACCGCGCGCCGGTGCGCCGCGGTAACGCACTGTGCGCTCACGATTGAAAGTTTTCTCGTAATCACGTAGAGGTGAGCGTGTAACGCAGACACGTGGAGCGCGGCGCGCGCCGCGCGCTTGCTGCGCTCGACTTGCGCAGGACTCTGCGTAGGAAGCGAAGGAGAGAGAACGCCAGAGCCGAAGGAGAAAGAGAGAGTGAGAGAGAGAGAGAGAGAGAGAGAGAGGAAAAGAACGAGGCAACAAGAGCAACACGAGTGAAGCGGAGAACACGACGTATCAAGATGGCTGCCGAGGGCAATCGCGAGGTTCGCCGATGTGGAAGAAGGCATCGAGCCGCCGCGGCGGCGGCTGCGTGGCTGCGATGTGTATACGCGCCCCGCGCGCCAAGGGTCTCTATTAGTTATTGCTGAGCCGAGCCAGATATAAATAACGAAGTCGCAATAAAACAGGCGGGACGGGCGGCCGCGCGCTGCGGCGATGCCGACGCGGTACATGTGCCGGCCGGCTTTTGCTCGATCTACTTGCTCTCTATATCTCTCTTTGTCCCTCTCTCTCTCTCTCGCTCTCAGTCGCTCGCTCGGGCGTGCGTACCAACTTTGCGACTCTTCCCGGCATCGATAATGATGTCGGCTGACAAGTTGCGCTGCAGGTCGGTGCGCTCTTTCTCTCTCTCTCTTTCTCGTCCCCGCGAGCGAGCGTTAGGCACGTCGCGCGAATATGCACTTCGCAACGCATCTCGCGGTATAAGGCAAGCCCGTCGATTCTCAGCATCTTATTATGCAGTCTCGTGTGTTCCGGCGTTCGAGGCAATGTGCACTTCGAGCGAGTGAGAATTTTGACGGTGATTCTCTGACAACTTTATCGTCGGCGCTGGAATTATTTTTCGTAGACGTTCGACGCGGCTCTTGCGAAACGTGGGAAGGGGGAAAGTTTCGATGGATGCATTTTTCGCACCTGTAGACATGTTTTTTTGGAAGCTAAAATGCTGGACTTCATATTCTCTTGATGTTTCACATTTTATTTTATTTTATTTTATTTTATTTTATTTTATTGTGTTTAATTTTATGTTATTTTATTTTATTGTGCGAGGTGACCCGACTTCTCTGTATGTTGAAACGCAGCCGACCCGCATTGCCCGCAACTTCGGATTTCCCAATTGGTGCGCACGAAGAGCGCGCGGGCTGCACGACGACTACGACGAGGAATATTCTGCGACGCGAAGCAGGTCCGACGCAGCCGGCTGCACGAGCGACTGCAAAGTACAACATATTCGCGCAACGTGCACAGTCGTCGGAATCGCATAGCATGCGTTCCCGATCGCTCTGCGTGCGCCGACAGCGCGCATATTCTCCACCGTCAGCACAGACTCTACGCACATACGGCAAAACGTGCTGGAACGAAGCTGCGACCGCCGGCGACTCCGGCACAAAACGCCACTCCGAGCCATGAAAAAAAAAAAAGAAAAAAATTAAGTTGGAGATTACACACGCGACAAGTTCGCGAGTACTTATAGATAGCTTCTAGGAACTGTGTAAAGCCAACGAGGCTCGTTCAACACTTCTCCGCTAACAATTCACCTATTTCCGAAACAAATATTAAACAGAAAAAAAAATAAAAAAATCATTTTCGAAAATATGTATTAAACATTAATCCGCGTAAGTTCAATAATCCCCACAAAACACACAATACAAACCAAGATTGCGTTACTCTGCGCAAGAAAAAGTGAAATTACGCGAGAGTAATATGCCCTCATCAACACCGCCATTACAATCAAACGTTTCATCGTTAAATCCTCGACGAGTGGATACAAGAAAAATAAAAGCCAGCGGTTATAAATATTTAATAAGCTCCAGCTATTAAGAGAAAATTAATATAATTAAGCGCAAGTTGTAACGGACAAGTGTGGCTATTATATGTAACGCGCGTATCCCACACTATCGCGCGCGCTCTTCGAGCTTCGCTGAATAGGCTCGCCCGGGGCGTCTATGCGCTCTTCTCCGCGCAGCAGCGCGCCGCGCGCGTCTCATGTGGTTATCGTTATGCTCGCGAGTTTTCTTCGTACGTCCGGCACGATCGTATTCGCGGTTCTTCTCGTTTCTATAGGAGAGCCTCGAGTTTAGAAGGAAGACCACTTTAGCGTCAAGTGTTATACGAGCGCATTTGTGCCAAGTACTCTGTGCGCATACCAGAGGCCTTTCACATACAGCCAGACAGGCCGGGCGGACCGACGGACAGACAGACGGACAGACCAGCCAACAGACAGACGTAGTGAGAGAAGGAGACCTCGTGAGTGTTAACACAAAGTGCTATAAGGCCCCGCGATTTCTCGACTGAAGAGCCATTTCGGTATACGAGTCGCGTGTACGCGCAATGCACCGCAATAAAGTCGTATGCCCCGGGTATAAAACCCCCGTCCGTGTACACTCGTCTGGAAAATCCGTCCCGGCTATACACGGAGAAAAAAAATATATATATGGCAATGACTCCAAGCCACGTTGCAAATTTGCACTGCCAAGAATGTTTGTGGATTTACAATATCGGGTTATTTTATGTGTGGTTGTCAATTAAATTTACGGCAGGATTGTAAAATCTGTATAAAATTGTAAAATCTTCTAATGGGGCGAGGAATTAAATATAACATGTTCTATAAATATAACAAAAGTATACGAAGGTTCCCGGACTTCGTGGGACTTTGTAGAGAGTCATTTAATTCGATATCTCACTTGTATACTAAATTATATTCAACTGTTTATATATAAAGGAAATTATTTTATATTTATATTTAATATTTCACTTTATTAAATATTTAATTTACGGAGTTGGAACTCATCCAAGAATAAATCTCAGACAGCGAAATGTTCTACGATCATCAAGCGAGTCTGGCTATTACTGTATGTTTTCTGCTTGTCGACACGTCCAACTATTCGAAACCTCGCGCCGCTCGCCTCGCGCTATTTGCACCTTCGGCCGGTGGCGCTGCGAGGAAGAGCTTTGATACTTTATTGTAACACTCTCCGCGGTGCGCGAGCCTCGAGTATCGCGCTCGAGTGAGTAACGAGTCACTTCAACGTCGAGCCCTCTCGTGCATCAACGCTGCACGTATTATACTTCATCGGTGCATATCTCGCGTGCCTTTACACGTTATTGTTTTCAGAACATGTCGCAACTTTGCCGCAGTCGCAGCCGCGACGATCGATTAATCACTCGTTCCTAATTCGAAGAAGGTTTCGCTGTTTACTTTTTTCGATTCTTTCAACGGCGATTCGGTCAAACCACTTAATCGTGACGTAAGTAAACATGTCAGGGGACGGCTAAGTGTGATGCTAGCACTTAAGTGTATTAATGGAGTTTCCGGATTGATAGTTTGATTTATGGTTCGAAAAAAAGTACCATTAAATAAGGTTTTACTATTTGATCATTCTTTCATATTTTTTATTTCACTTTTTCAGAATAAAGCGTTTTGATTATTTTCGTTTATTAACAATAACAGTACAGTAATATTAAATAATGAAAAATTCGATTTTTGTCTCAATTCCATTTTTTCACCGTCGATCGTCATCGAGGTTGTTCGTCGCCGGTGAAAGTAGCGACAAAAATATAAATGTGGCGAAAAATGGCGCCCAAAAAAAAGGAAAAAAATGTTGCATTAGCATTACGCTACTTTCGACACTGTTGCTCGCTTGTTGTATGTGTGTGTATACCTATACATGTATGTGTGTAATCGGAGATCGACGGGCGATAACGACACGACGAGCTACCACCCAGAGCCCTTCCCACTCGGTTCTCGATCATGGAGCGCGGGACGTCCGCGCGCGAGGCAGTGCGTCGATGACTAATTAAAGCTGCCGGGGGCCCCCGACGTCTCGCCGGTGCGCGCGCCGTTGCAGGGCCGTTAAGCACACTTTTCCCGGGCGTAACCCGCGTTTATGCGCCACACACAACACGGCGCGTCCCGGTGTTATACGTCCCCACGCTGCGCCGCTGGCTGCTGCAGCAGCAGCAGCAACAGACAGAGACGGCCGAGGAAAGAGAATCGCGCGCCGGCGACGGTGGCGACGGTGGCGGCGCCGTAGCCGCGCGAGCATCGAGCCGGTATTCCTCGGCTCGAGACGACCGTCGAGATCGTTACGCTTTTTTTTTCTCTTTAATTAGCAATAACTTATCAGAGTCCGGGCGAGAGAGATCTCGGTGCGATAAGAGCCGCGCGGCGCAAGCGAAGTTCTCGCTCGTCTCGTCTCGGCTCACCTTGCGCCTCGCTACGTTCCCCGCGCTTTACTCTACGGATTACTCGCCACCACTCGTGGCTAAATATTCCACCTTGCGCTTGTGTTTGGATTTGCCACTCGGGTGAATATTCTTCCTGCGTACATTTATTTTTTTAATATGTTTTATTCACGCTCACGACCCGCACAATGCGCAAGACTTTTCTGTTTTACTTTTTATCTCAATAAAACACCTGCTTTAACACCACATTTTTCATGTTTGTGAAACTATTCTCGTGGCTGAACAATATTTCTCCGAGGTGCTTCGAAAATATTTGTTTTTCGACTGACGGGAAAACATAATACAGCGCAACGTTTTTCGAAGCACTGAAACTCGAGATGCACGAGCGAAGAAAAATATTTTACACATTTTTTTCGTTTCAAATCCCAACGAGGTAAATATTTTCAAACCGTTTCGAAAATACATTCGCGCCGTGTGGGAAAGTATCCCACACGTCTCCGGGTCGTCCGAAGCGCCCGGAGTGTAGAGGTGCACGAGCCGGTTAGTCCGTGCGACGGAGAGAAGCGAGAGAGAGAGGAAGAAAGAGAGACGGAGAGAGTGAGATACAGCGGAGAGGGGAGGGGAATTCGTACGACGAATTGCATTAATAAATTCGACAAGGGACGAGGCAACTGGCGTTTTCGAGACAGCTATTTATTTATGGGGTTCGAGAGTGAGCGAGAAAGAGAGCTCAGGAGAGGCTCGGCGTTACTGGAAATCGTCGGTATAAGAGGACTCGGCCTCCTTCGGTGTGAAGGAGAGCGAGAGAGACAGCCAGCCAGCTTGCGAGCGAGCGAGACAGTCACGGAGCCTCTCGCGAGGGAGTCGAGGAGGAGGAGGAGGAGGAGAAGAGGAGGAGAAAAAAGGACATCGAGATGAGAGGCAAAAAGAAATAAAAACTGTAAGGATGGTCGAAAAGTGTGTATCCGCGCGATAGCCCGCAGGGCCCGAGCAAAAGCCAGAGAGAGAGAGGGAGATAAAGAAAGAGAGACGGAGCGAGAGAGAAAGAGAGAGAAAGAGAAGAGAGAAGCTCGGACGAGAGTGGGACGGGCGGCCGGGGATTGTGGGACGAGAACGAGCCACGCAGCTGCTTCGTTACTTTCGGAATTTTTCGTACTCGTCGTCTCTCTCGCTCCCTCTCTCTCTGTCTCTGTCTCTCTCGCTTCGCTTTCTGTGTCGATCCGCGCGGAGCCACCGAGCTCGCCACCGCGAGCAGCAGCAGCAGCAGCAGCCTCGGAGCGCGCGTGCACCGCCTCAGCCGAGCTCGGTGGGCTCGGTGCGTGTACGCGCGCGCGCAGATCGTCTGTGGGAACCCGAGGAGATCCGCGAGCTTGCAACGCGCATCGACGAAAGGGTCGAAGACGTTTTTTCCATAGCCACACCGACTCCGTCAATGCGTAACAACGCAGCGCAGCGAGACGACGACGACGACGACGACGACGACGACGACGACGCTGCTGCCGCTGCCGCGTGGAAGGAAAATATTTCGCAGTTTGGCGGTCGCTCCGCGCTCGGCGCCACGTGCGGCCGAGATACCGCGCGTCGCGCTGTATCGCTTATTCATCATGGCCACGAGTCGGCGACGACTCCCGCGATCCACCGACGTCGCCGTCGCCGCCACGCAGCGGCAGCAGCAGCGCGCGCACCATCCACCACCCGGGAGATAAGATACCAAGCGGCGTAACGCGAAGCCACTAGTCGACGGTTGTAATATTTGTACAAGTGTAAATATATATGTATGTACCCAATGGGAATTCAGGAGGTGGAAATATGGCTCTCGGGAATATCGTCGTAACGTCGAAATTTCCGATCCGAGGACGGCTCGAAGTGTCTCGGCGTTTTTCTAGTAGGTTTATTTACAGAGACTCAAATATGTTGCGGTTTTTAATCTAAAAAACGGAGCTGGTAAAATACAATTTTAGTACACTGAGAAAAATTCAGGGGATAACAATGTCGAATATAGTGTGTTCTACTATATAAATAGTCACGGGCACCATCATTTGGCAGCCGGTTTAATTATTTATTGTTGTCGTCTCAGGCAACCATACATTTTTCTGAGTGTACGGATTTTTATCATTTTCAAGCTTCGTTTTTTGAATGTGGATTTTTTACACAACTGGTAAAAATATTGGGATTTTTTTCTACGATTTTTTTGTGATGAAAATAAAATGTAAGATACGTTTTCGACTGAAATTTGTGATTTATGACGTAACAGAAAAAAATTTACGACAAGTCAACTCTGAATTAAGCGACAAAAAGTCTGCGTAAACAATATTGAATCAGATGTTACCGCGAGTCTGTTTTTCGCGATTCGCGGTTAATTCATGAAGATTTAATTCAATATAACGTAATTGCCGCACATGTTCAATTAATGAATATAATCTCGATGATATTCAGCACCGTCGTAATTAACGGAAACTCCGTGTTCGCCTACGAATTAATTTTCGAAATTTCATTCCGTTCAACGAACGCAATTATGCTCCAAATATCTCCTGCGCCTTTGCAAATGCGATTTCTAATTAATCAAATATTCTTCGCGTACTGCCTTAACCTCAACCTCAAAATGCCGTAGTCAAAAATAATTTAGTTGATAAATTCGCGAAATAATTTCAAACGGTCGAGTAATTTTTCCCACGTGTCGATTCGTCGAAACGAATAATGTTTTTCGGCATTGAGACTCAATCGTCGACGTCTCGGATTTTTTTAAAAGAAATTTGGAGATAAGGAACGCGCGATTGGAATCGATCGTTAATTCGCGTCCCTTTTTTTTCGGCGTCCGATTCCTCCGGCGCAGAAACCGAAGATCACTCGCGAGATAAGTTATTTTGTTTCTTCGCCGGGTAATCGCTGTAGATCGATATCGGGTGCGCTGTGTGTCCAACGCTGCGGCGAAAAATCTGCGCGCAGCGCGTGCACCGGGCGCGAGAGAACCTCTTCTTCTGCGAATAACGTATATGTAGGTACCGTATAGCGCGGCCGCCCGGCTCTCGGTTCGGGGCTCATTGAACCCAACGTCCTGACGCTTGCTGCCGCCACTGCGGCCGTCGCCGCCGCCGGACTCTGCCATCCTCTCTTCCCTCACTCCACGCGCCAAACCGGCGCGTTCGGCTCTCGACGGGTGGTTCGGCCTTTGCGGCTCTCCCGGCTCGTTCGACGAGGGCGGATGAGGGAACACGCGGCGATATTCCCCCCGGCGCGCACGGCCCTGAAGCCAATTTGCGACATGTGAGGAACCCGTAAACACGGGACCCCCGTCGCACGGCCGACAATTTTCAGCAATATCGATGCCGCGATATTTCAATCAACGCTAATCGATCGCAATGGCCGACGCTTCTCCGAAACGTCCCAATTGTTCGGCAGCAAATTTCGATCATTTTTTGCGGAATACAATCATTTCATTTTCGACGTTTTTGTAGGGGATTTACGCTGGATTGTTTCGGTTAGTTTGTAAAACAGCTAAAATGGGAATTGTAAATAAAAAAAATATATATATAAATTCTCGTGGATTTCCAACGTCAAATATTCGCACGAACGAAACTAACGCGAAAATGAAAAAAGTGCGTTCCAACGAAATCGTCGAATCGTACGAAATTGAAATTGAATCACGTGACTAAATATTGGCGACTCTCGAAAAAATCGCTGGCACGGCCCTGAAACGAGTGGAGCAAACGACTTGAGCAGCGGCAGCCGGTTTCGTCGTTGCGAAGCGGCAACCCCGTCACTGCTGTGCGGTAGCAGCGCCAGGCAGCGCCGTCCCTGAGTTTAAGCTCCGGACTCGGAATACAATATTATAGCAGTCCACACGCGGAGTATACTAACGTTTCAACGGTCGCGCTTATACGTATCGTGCGTTACGTTACGCGCCGCGAATGTTAATCCTGCGGCGTTGGATCGCGCGCCGTACAACCTTCCCCCACTCCTCGGTCGTCTGTTGCCCGTCCGAGGTTCACGCGGGACGAAGGTTTTGCGGGGAAACGACTTTTTTTCGTCGATTCGACGCAAAGAAGCGAACGACTCGCCCGAAGAGTCAGAGGAGACAGCGAGTGTGCGTCAATGTGATTCGTACAAAGGAATCGTGAGAAGCAAAAATGGGGGTTCGGAAGGAGAAAGAAAGCAGCGCGACAACTTTGCCTCCGTCCGCGCTGTGTATATAAATATCTGTACATATATAAATGTACATAGCAGAGTAAAACGTGTGCGTGTTGTATGCAAGGAATATATTTTGAAAAAATATTTGCCTAACAAATTTCCCTCTCGCCTGGCTTTGAATGCATTTTTCTAAATATAGAAAGTCATCACCAACAAGTTCACGAGAAGACGTTATTGTTAAGGTGGAAAAAATATTTTTAAGTATTAGTTGAGACGTAACACCAAGTAAGCATCAATCGACTCGTCACATTTATTCCTGCAACTGCTGAGGATTACAAAATATTATCATTATCAATATTACAAGAACTTTTACTTTCAAAAAGGGTTTCAGTCTGTCGGGCGAACGATTTTTTCGTCGATCGGCAGTGAGAAGAGTGGACTGAGAGTCAGACTGCAGTGCGATACGTACAAAAGGTTCGAGCGAGGCGAAAATGGGGGTCGGAAGGAGAAAGAAAGCAAAGCGACTAGAGAATAAGACTTTTGCCTCGCAGCTCCGCTGTCTATATATACGTGTACGTTGTATATATAAATGTGTGTAGCAGAGTCCACTGTGCCGTACAGTGTACACTTGTCTAATTATAGCGAGTCGTCCGAAACACCGAGACACCGGTGCGGGAGAGCCAGTTGTGTGTAATATGCCCCCTACGATACATGTATATGTATAAATACACGTGCGCGTGTTGTGTGTGTACGTCGCAGAGGCTGCCGAGAGAGCCGTAGCGGACAAACGGACGCCTACTGTGTAACGTACAATCGTGGGCGCGACGATAGACGAGCGACGTGTCCTCCTCTTCCTCTCTGGTCTCCCGATGTAACCGTTGCCGTAGTCGTCGTCGTGAAAAATCTATTCGAACGAGAAAGTCACGATCGAGGCGCCCAGGCATCCAGGCTTAAATATATCTTGTTTTTTATTACACCCGTCACGATCGCGCCGCTGCTTCTGGCTACCTTACGCGCCTCATCGACGATGTTGGATAATATTATTCGAGGCTTCCGCGAAGTTCGCCCGTGGAAAAGTCAAGATCAGAGATCGCCACCCTCGCCGCGTTGAAATTAGATTTTTTTCTGTTTGTATTTTTCTCTCGCCGTTTGTTCGGTGAGTTATCTGATGTCGAGGGTTTCATAAACGTCGTGCCACAGTAGACGTAATAGTTTTTTTCGTGGGTTTATTTATGATGAAATTTTTGAAAACGGATAAACGAGGGGAAGACAAATAAAGATGGGAGAACGAGAGAAGCTTTTTGAAAGGAGTGACACGTGTTTGGTATTTTATCGGGTTGGTGGAAATTCTGCTGGCATATGTGTTGTGGGTCACAGTCAAAAATATTCACCTGTTACTACAAAGTGCTCGCTTTGGTGAATCAAACGTTAATTGCCCTAATTTCCAAAATAACTGAATATGTAGTTCAGATTATTTTTTTTCTTTTTTTTTTTAATTTTTGGAGATGGAGATTATGAATCCAGAAAAACATTTTATTTTTAATAAAAACGATTCTTTCTCGGGGTCGTCACGACAAATTTTCTGTTTAGTCTGCGCATCGAAATGATTTTGTCGTTAACATAAAACCAAAAATAATTCGTTCACAACCCATTTCCTCCTCGGGCAAGATATTTCTTCGGGTAAGAAATATATTATTAATACATTTTGAATAATGCAGAGTGCAGATCACCGACTGCTGGTCGAGCGATTAACACTCGTGGAGGCCGCGAACGACGAAAATTCTGCAGCGAAAAATGTCGCAGGAAAGTAACGTCCGCAGGTGATAACCAGTTTGCCGGCGTGTGTCGCGGCGATTTGACGTTATCGCCCGCTGTCCGTCCGCGAGTGTCTCAATATCGCGGGAACCACGACGGCTCGAAAAGACCGCGTGTCGAGACCGGGCGCTCGCGATTCGGAGCGGGGGTGCGACGACCTCGACGACTGCGTCGTGACGCGAATATCAGAGCCACCACTGCCCGCGTGTATATAAGGCCATAGCGAGAGACCACAAGGGCACGGGAGGTCTGATATTTTACATTTAATGTTGCGCCTACGCCAGCTCACTCATTTCCGGCAAAAGCTTCGGCACTGTACTTCATGCCGGTTCGTGCTCGAGGAAGGATTGCGAAAAGTCTTCAACTTCTTTAATCTTAGAAGGAGTTGCATTTTTTTTCACTCACTGAAATATGCTGAATAATTAATGAATTACTTAAGAAATAATTTCTGATTTTTTGACAATGTTGACATTTTTCTGCGATCATTTGTTCAATTTAGCGAATAAAAATGGGGCGAACGGATTTTGGGATTTTGGCTGAATCTGACAGCGAAAATTAAATTTTGAGAGAGAAGTCTTCAAAATGATGTCGACATTATCGAATATGTAATAAATTAAATAAAATTGTAACGCTGATTACTGTCCTAGATTTACTCAAGCCAATAAAATCTTCACAAAAAAAAATCACTCAGTCGAACTTTGTTCAGTAATTAACGACGACAAAAATACTTAGTTTTAGTCCCGTTCCACCAGTGACATCATTCGAAGAAAAACAATTCCGGACGATTTGGTGATTTGCCACAAATTCGTCGCCTAATAAATCGACGTAGAATCACAAGAAGATTGCGCTTTGTCGTTGGAACCGCCGCTGGGTCGACGATCTTCCGAAATTTTCTTCAACGGCAGCGGCGGTGGGGATATATGGACCAGGTTGAAACCGCGTGGCAGTGTCTTTTGAGAGATATCGCATTAACGCGAGGGTGGACGAGACACAGAGAGGGGTTTTCTAAAACGAAACTCGGATGTTTGGCCACCGGCCAAATTTCAATTCCGTCGCCCGGTTCGAAGGTGTAGGATGGAGAGAGCGAAGGAGAGAGAAAACGAAACGGAAAGAGAGACTCGGCCTGGTGAATATACGAGGGCGAAGTGCGATGACTGGTGACTTTGTGTCGCGCGAGTTTTAGCGCTTCGCGCATCCCGCTGACTCGGTGTGACTCACAACGAGAACGTTGGAGATTGAGAGACGAGGCTAAATAATAAAATGAGCCATATCGTCCTCGACTTTAATTTTATATAGTTGTGGAGGAGGCCTAAGCGAACACACGACGTTCGTTCTATTAGATGCGCGTCTATATATATATATTCATATTTTAGTTCGTAAATCACCACTGTTCTCTCTGCTCGAGGCCCTCGACGACCGAAGATAAGATTGAGAACATTGCGTGACGCGATCGTGCGGTCGTTGTGCGTCGTCGCGTGAGCGCTCCGTACACTTTGACTCCTCTTCGCTCAATCCTCGGCGAACGATAAGTCGACAGTCGAGATTGAAATCCTATGAATAGGCGTTTCGATTCGTGCCAGAGAGTTGTGAACATTTTTCCAGATCGTCTTTCCGATAGATTTGTATTTTTACACTCGAAGAAATTGTACCGGGTCTGGCAACCGTTTGGTGATCACTGTTAATTGTTAAACTTTTTTGTTTTTGTTATTTTAAAAATTCTTGAGTCTTTATGTTCGCAGAAAAGTATGGAGATTGCAAACTGCTTTTAATTATTAGATGTGTGGCACATGTGACAAAAAAAATTGTTTTGAATATATCACAACTTTGGATGTTCAATCGATTAATTCCATTGTCAAGCTGCATAATACCATTAATCGATCGCTATATTTATTTTTTTTTGCAATATCGTGAATTGGATAAAAAACAAAAGTATTACAGCAAAAAAACAAATCGAATCCACGTGTTCTATTTTTCCAATTCCACCCGGAGACCCACGCAATGTTTTACGACGGCGACGACTGACATTTATACTTTCGGAGAGACGGCCAGCAGACATTCCTGTCTCGCGCGCTCGTGGAGCTCACTTTTCCGGCAGTCTCCCGCAACGAGAGAGTGACGGTTGGTCGAACCATTGAGCCCCTGTGTACAAATTCCAGGCGACCATTGATATTAAATAAAAATAAAAAAAAACACATTCGGAATCCGTCGACCCGTTTCTGGATATTCGCACGATTTTGATGACAATGTTGATCTCGGAATCCTGACGACATCTTTACCTGACAGTATTAGAAAATTCAACGTAAATCTAATGCTGCCCGGTAAGATGTGAACAGATACTCCGTCCGATGATTTGTCAAATGTCCAAGGATGCGTCCTCGGTTCGGTGACCTTTGCCCTCGGTCCGCTGCTGTTCCCTCATTCAGTGCTCTTCTTTCTTGAGTTTCGATGGATCCAAGGCCGGGACTGAAATACCACGGCAGCCTATCGCTCGACCGAACAGCGGAGAATGCACGCGGCGCTCTTCCTGCAACGGAGCGCTCACTTTTCTAATCTTCCACTTCATCTGGAGAGCATTTTTTACCACACTCCGCTGCAATTGTTGGTTGTGGCTACTATTGAGTCACTGCTGTTTATTTGTAGATCACGCGACTACTGTTATTCTTGTTTTACTTATTTTATTTTATTTTATTTTATAGCTAAACATTTCTGATATACCTTCAGATTTTTTTCTCTAAATGAATGGATAACAGGATTTGAAAGCACAATTAGAATTTTTTTTCAGACAAAAAGTACAAATATCCTTTTTTTCCCGTACGGTCGTATTCACTGTATTGTCACTGAAACGTGCCTCGCGCGTCTCCGGCGCCGCTGATAAGCGAAACGCAACGCTAAAAATAGTCACAGCCACTGGCAGATTAATATTTGTCACTTAATTGCCGCTGTGGGCTGCAGCGATTTCTCACAGTGTACGATAGGAAACTGTCGAGCGTCAAGAGCCTCATCCCGGCTTTTTTTTTATTCGTTAAAATTGATTCGATTTACCGAGACCCCATTACCGACAGTAGCGATAAGATCGGACGAGAGCGAGAGTGCGCGATCGTGTGTGAGAGAGATAGATAGATAGAGCGAAAGAGAAAAAGGGTAGAGGTAGATACAGACTGAGAGAGCGAGCGCGTAAGTATTCGGTATGCGTTCGTCGGATGCGACCGAATGATCCGCGTGCTGGAGAGAAGGAAAGCAACTCACGGGACGCTTCGACGGAGGGAAAAGAAAAAGAAACACGCACGAAAAGAAAAAAAATCGACGAACGCGATACTGAATGCGAGGAGAACGCGGCAGGCGAGTTTTATGTAATCACCGAGCGACTCCGTCGAGCTCGGTATTAATACTGGCAATAAATAAACGCCGTCGTGGTGAGAGAGACGGAGACAGAGACGAAGAAGAGAAGAAAGAGAGAGAAAGAGACTGTAGGCATCTTTTTCGAAGCTCATGCTTCTTCCTCGTCCTCTCCACGACGACGTGAGCCTTTCAATATATATATTTTTTCCCCTCTTTTTATTCACTCGCCATCTTTCTCGATTTTTGTTCCCCGTCCCGCTCGGACTTTCCTCTCCCGGCTCTCGTCCGGCACTCTTAAATATTCAAACGCCCGAATAATGCCCGCATTTACATGCAGGTGTCGTCATGGAAGCGGGCGACCGAGGCCGAGAGAGGCTTCTCCTCGAACGCCGCTGCCACCGCTTTCTTCCTCGCTACAACGCGCGTTTCTTTCTCTCTCTCTCTCGGTCTTTCGCTCAATCTCCTCTTTTTTCCTCGAATAAATATAGATATAACCCTGAAATTCTCGGCTTTCCTGCGACGAGGAGTCACCGAGCGAAAGTCCCGCGAGCGCAGCAATAATAGCGCCGACGCTTCGTCGACGAGTCAACGTTGTCCGTGCATAAATGTGTATAAATACTTTTGCCTGGCGCCAGACGGATTTCATGTCAACGGTAATTCGCGTCTTCCTCGCTCGGCTTCTAATACGATCGAAACGACCGCGTGTAACGATCGGTAATTAAATACGCGGGGGGGAAAAAAAAAATTGCAAGACACTTTAGATAGTTCAAGAGTGCGTGACGATCGTCGCGGAGAGTCTATCAGCGAGTTTCCGCGCGGGTCTAGAGCGAGAAAAGGTTTCACTCGACGACGGGCAGAAACAATTTCGCATCGTATACTCGGCGGCGTTCAACGTGAATCACGCGAGGATATCGGAAAAGGAGTTGTGGTGGGGATGCTATGTGAGCTCGCTGAGGATAAAAAGAAGAGGGAGGGGGAAGAGGGAGTGAGAGAGAGAGAGAGAAATAAGCAACGACGACAACGACGAGCTCGTTCGCTTCGCCGGTCTCGCGCTGCTCGTTATCGCCCGACCAGTTGTATCAACGTCTCTCTCCGCCTTTATGCAAATGGCCCCAGAGTCTAATATCCATAATGAGCATTAATCCGTTTTGAGAAGATGGCCGCGCCTCCGGTCTCCCCTCTCCATTTCTCTTTCTCTCCCTTTTATCGGCTTCTCTCTCTCGCTCCACGTTCTTTCGCTCATTCTCCGTCTTTCTCCTCGTGTATATCCACAAGCAGCGGGCACCAGGCCAGGAATAGCCGGGCAGCAGCAGCAGCACCGGCTCTCAGCCGGCACGTCTGCGATATATCGGTCGTCTCAAAAACACTCGATGCGCTTCCAGCAGCGCCAGCGGGACGCAGCTGTGCACGTGTATCGAGCAAAACGAAATTTGGTCTCCCTTCGTCGTCCGTTTGAGAACGAGAATAGCGTTGAAAAAATGCTCTGGAAAATTCGAGCGGTTTTGGCAGTTTTTTTTTTCAGAAATTGGAACAAATTTGTATTAAATTGGAATGTGAAATGCAAATTAGAAGTTTGACGTGATATATGAGTTCATTATTTTATTTGTCAGATCCGCGAATAAAATGGGTCGAATGTGGCTTTTTGTTGACGAATATAATATTTGAATAGAAGCAGTTAATAAAATATCAAGCGGCGGTTTTTATCGCTTTTTTTTTGCACCTAACGCAATCGATGTTGGCTCGTCGTGATGACTCGGCCGACACGGGCGCCCTCTATATCCGCTCCGCCACATTGCAGCAGCAGCAGCCACATTGCCGTCCGCTTACTCTCGAGATTTCGAATTCCTCTCGGATATGGGAGAATCGCAAAAAGTGAGAAAAAGAAGGAGCGAGATTCTCGAGGCCGAGGAGAACGATCCTCGCTCGAATCCCCATCGACTGCGGCTCTATAATTCGACGCTTAGAAATTTCAGGTTTCTCGTCTGCAGTCGAACACCGGCGTTCGGTAATAACGACGAGATTACGAGTTTCATTTTAAATCGAAATCGCAAACGAAAGTCTGACGCAAAAGTTTCTTCCCAGAATTATTGATTTTCGGACTTACACTTCCTCGCAAAAAAAAATCTTTTTCACCGACAATTAAGCTCACAAAAAATCGCCATCGTTTTCAAAATTAAAAACACGCAGAAACTGGAGAACGTTAAAACGCAAATTCCCACCCATCCATTAAATTCGCTCCGGTTTATTTATAACCACAATAAAAAAAAATCAAAAAGGAAAAAAAAAGCGAAATAAACCACATGGTGAAAAGAGTCGCGGAATCCCCGGGTGTCGAGATTAAAACGAACCGAGCGGAAAATCGAGAGCTAAAGATATGATTTTAGTGCGTGGAGCCTCGCCCATTGCATTAGTCCAAATAACAGCGCGAGCTGATCGTCCTCCTCGTTTTAACGCGACTAGTTTTTTTTTCTCTCTCTCTCTCTCGCGTCTCGCTTTTTTCTCCATTACCCAGCAATTACAATGCGGGATAAGAGACACACAGCGTTTTACACGTATAGACCACTTATAACGCGCAGCGTTCCTCTCGTTAGAAACAGTAGGCGTACCTCGTTGACCGCTGGGCGGGACCGGTCATTATTTATCGCTAGACTAAAGCTGCTGCTCTTCCCCACTCGTGAGCACTCCCCCCCCTCCCCCCCTCGTCTATCCCCCGCCACTACCGCTGTCTCCCCGGCCCCCCGGTATTATATCTCTCGTGAAACGTTCAACGTGCCCTCCGACACGGTCGTTGCGAGTGCCTCGGCTAATAGCCTGAAACGTGCCCCGTTCGTACGTTAATAATCCCGCTTGCCGCGATGCTACACTGCTCGCAGCGTCTCCCGCAGCAAAAATCTAAAACAACCCGCGACGACGATTGTCCCTCGTCTGGCTTTCCGACTCCCCCGTCCTCATCCTCAACCTGCGCTCTAGTCTTACACATCCCACCTTTTTTTTACACTCTGGTATAACCTCAAGAGAAATAATAAATATAAATAAAACACACACATTTCGTAATACTAAGAAAAAGTACATTTTTCGCGTCCCAAGAGCCAACGGAATGGGCGTGTCCGAGCGACCCGCAAGTTTTTTTTTCCTCTCCTCGAGTAGCGTTTTTCGGCCATGCGGTCCGGCCCGAGAAGCGACGATTTTTTCCCCGTCGGCAACGTTGCCGCTTGTCGCGCGAAAGAGGAGAACCCGAGAATAATTCGTCGGCCGCCGCGGATCGTCGTGTCGGCGAAATCACGATGTGTGCGCGCGCGCGCGATGTACGAAGCGCGGAGGTGGCGCGCGCCGTGGAGAAACCGGAAGTCGCCACGAAGCCAGACTATCGCCCGGCAAATCGAGTTACTGGCGAACGCGAGGTGGAGGAACGAGAGAGATAGAGAATAAAAAAAACGAAAAAATACAGATTGTTAGTAGTAATAAGACAGGAACGCGCGGCGCGCTATTCAGATATGCAGGCGGAAAGCTCACCTTGATCGAGACGGCGGGGCCTCTTGCGGAGAGCCACGAGTGGAAACGGTCTGCGGCGAGGAGAGAGACGACGGCGACGGCGACGACTCGACGTCCGGTGCGCGGGGCTTCGTCGATCGAATCGGGAGCGTCGTTACCAGCCACTCGGTGGGGCCCCGTGTAGCAGCAGCAGCAACAGCAGCAGCACCAGCAGCAGCAGCAGCAGCGACGGCAGCAGCACACACAGAACGAGCGCGCGAGCGCGCGCGCGCAGCAGTAGCGGCGGCACCGCAGCCGTCGTCGCCGCACGTTCCCTCCCTTCCCCTCCCCCTCCCCCACGGTTCCACGTAGTATAGCGGAGAGAGATCCGGAGAGGACCGTGAGCTGCTCCGCCGGCGCGAGGCGCCCGATAGCGCGTGCGCACAAACCGTAGATCATTGCGCATAGATCGTTGCCACTTTTTTATTTATTTATTTATTTTTATTCTTTTATCTTTCAACGAACGCTATTAATCTCTTCGTACCGACGCGAGTGGAATTTTTGCGAACAGAACCGCGGGAAGGATCTCACTTTTTGTCGCGCACGACGATGGCCGTAATGATAATTCGGTTTGCGAGTATGCAAGGTGCTTTTTTTTTTCTTACGTATCGAGAAACGGCTGCGACTGCTGAGTCGTGGGACACCCACGTTTTTCGTTTTTCAAGTTTTTATAGAAGTTACACCGTACATTCCAGGATCGTGGCCGAGTCTCGTGGTTGGTCGAATTAGCGCGGATATATAGAGAGTCGAGGAACGACACCGCTCGACCTCCGCGCGCGCGTCCCGTCTTCCCGGCGATCGTGAGAAAACTCCTCCCGTACGAATTTTGCGTTACTCTCCCTCTCTGTCTATCTATTCATACACCGAAAAACCCGTTTGCCGCCGCGCGACGGCGATTCTGTACTTCGGGAGCGGAAGTGTAAGAAGCGAAGTGAATACGAGAGGCGAGCGCGAGCGAACGGACGAGGGTCTGGAATGCGAGATTAAGCGAGGAGCCGTTCCTCTCGCTCTCTATCCGTCTCTCGTTCCTCTCTCAGCCACGAGAGAATGATCGAGAAAGCGAGCGAGAGAAGAGCGCGACCGTCGGCACGATCCGAGCTTCGAATTTCATTTCTAAAATCTCCGGACAAAAAAGGACTCCGAAAAAAGACGAAAAAAAAAAAAAAAAAAAAATGTTCCACGAGTTATTTCTCCCGAACTTGTTCGCCTTCACGATCAAGGCTTCCACGACTCGTTCTTGAATATATACATACATATAATATATGTATATGCATACATACATATACATGTATAAATAGTTTCTTCTTTTACCGTATTTTTAACGTTACATATATATCTATCTACAAACTTCCACGATACGATCGTCTGCGCGCAGTCGCTGTGTGTGACGCGCGTACCCGCGAATCCCGCGTTATACTGGAGTCGTTGCGTTTATCGGCGCACGATTATAACGAAGACGAGAGCGGCGAGAGAGCCACCGGAGCTGCCACGCGGTGCGTTGTTACGGATTATACCGGAGAGCACAACCTAACGGTCAAAGCGAACGACGCAAACTGAGCTGCGCCCCGGAGGCTGGCAAGGACTCGACGACGACGACGACGACGGCGACGACGACGACGACCAGACACCGGGCGGGCGGGCGGTGCGCGCGCGCACGTCCCGCGCCCGCCCGAGACCCTCGCTTCGTCCGCCGCCGCCGCCGCCGTTGTCGGGCGCCTCCGGGGTGGGGGAAGAGCGCCGTCGCCGGCGATGCTGCCTGCTGTCCCGCCGCGTGCGCCGACGCTACGCTACGTATATACTCGCCGCGTTTATGCGCACGACTACGCGTCGATTGTTGGGGCGCCCGCGCGCATGTCCGATCACGCGTGTGCGCCGCGAGGAACTGAGGACTGAGGAGCCGCGGGGGAGCCGGCGCGCCGGAATACGGAGCGCCGGGTGGGGGGAACGGTGGCGCGCGGTGATTGGGTGGGGCGAAGAGTAGTAACGAAGAGGGGGAGGGGGGACCGCGCCAGGGCGACAGGGATGAAGGATCGTGCGCGTCCTTCGGAACCTACACGGAGCAGCACCCCCGCCGTCAATTTATCCGAGAAATCGGCTTTTTGGTGAAGGGGGGGGGGGGGGGAGAGGGAGGTCAGAGATATTTTCGATGAGAAAGTTCGCCGCTGGAAGTCATTGTCGTACTTAGGGTAAGGAGACCGGAGGCGTCTTTGATAACGATCGATGACTTGGCTCGTTTGCGCGTAACGCTGGAAAAATTTCCGCTTAGCGGGGTTCAGAGTTCGATATTCCGGAACGCGTTGTTCGAGAGTCGAATGTCGGGCTGGGATTGTGCGATGGAACTGCGGGTTGAGAGAGAGAAAGGGGGGGGGGGGGGGGGTCAATTTAAGGCGCTTGATTTCAATTAAAAAAATAATAATGAAGTTTCGAGCGATTTGTATTGGTGAAATGAGTTTATAACAAAACGCGAATTTTGTGCGATTTTATGGATGAATTTTACGAAGATTTTGGGTTATATGCTCGATCGATATTTGACTTACCGACTGACGGTAAATTAGTCGAAAGGACATGTTCAAATAAAAAATAGCCATAAGGAGTAACGAATTCCAAAATTTTGTCAGATCTATTTTCGTAGATGTGGAAAATAAGTAATTGCACCGCACGATATTTATTTGGAAAACTGAAGAGGCTTTGCGACTTCGCTTGGTCGGAATGAGACGCCTTCGACGTTCCCATCCCCAACGGAAAGTCAGACTGACGCAGTCTCGCCGCTCTATTTGTGTCGATCGGTTGAACGAGTTTGATTTTTCAATGTTGGATCGCGGAGGGAAGATCGCGCAACGGACGAATGAGAACGCGGGAGAAACACATCGAGGTATATATTAAAAATTAATTTCGCCAGCAACAATATCGTCGACGATACACTCGCGCAATCGAGGAGCCGCCGAGCTGGTGTTTGCGTAACGAATGCACTCTACAACCGCCACAGCGATACGTGTAACAATCTTGCGGTTATCAAACGCGACCTCGCGATCTCGTGTTTTCTCGCTGTACCGAATTTTTTTTTGCTCCTCTCCTTTTGCGTCTGAGCCGCTGCCGTTGCCGCCGGCTGATGATGATATATTTTATATTTACGTCGGACCCAATTCGTTTTGATCTTATTTTAGAAATGTCTTCATTGTGCAGTTTTCCTCTTCGCTGTTAATTACGCTCGGTTAAACTTCAACTAACATTTATCGACGCCGAACGACGTCAAAACTGCGTTTCTTTGTTTTCGCACATTTTTTTGTAACCCTCTATTAAAAAGTTCGTGGGCAACGATTGTTGTCGATTTATTCACTGATTGGTCGTTGGGAAACCGTACCGTTGATTGTTTAATATCGCAAAATTTGACAGTTTGTCGGAAAAAAAAATCGAAAAAAAAATCGATCGAAAAATAAGAAACTGTACAGAGGGCAGCGACCCATACATCTCTTGTTATGTCGAAAGAATATTAAACACAGGAAGGGCTGAATGAACATCAGCATATATCGACTCCGCGACATATTCCCATTTTACCCGAGGAATATTAATCGCTCGGTGCATTGCAATTAGCGGGTACATGTCGTTCGGTGAACCACGCCTCGTTTGCGTTGCTATCCTCATCGCCGGCGTCGTGTGTTCGCGCTCGCGATGGGACTCGAACTCGGGAGACGAAATTAAACGGGTCGACGAAGCGTGGAAGGTGCACAGCGTCGTCGTCGTCGTCGTCGCGTCCTTTTCTTCGCGAAGCAGCGCCGAGGCGTCGCCATGCTTCCCGGACCCTCCCGAGTGTACAGCGAGCGCACCTGTTCCACTATATTTATACGGAAAACAGCGAGTTTCACGGCTGAGTCGTGAGCCCTCGTTGCTTTTCGAAATAAAAATTCCTAATAACATTATTATTATGTATAGCGACCTGCGGTGCTTGTAAAAGAATGTTCACGTATTTCCCAATGGAAATTAACTTTTAATGAAATTTTATTTTTCCATTTTATTTACTTTCACATAAATATATTTTACTGTACTTTACATTACCTAATTTTTTCCGCAGTTTTTTTTTTAATAAAAATATCTGGCTCGTACGTTTCGGGGGGGGATGAGACGGAATTTGTACTTATCCTGCTCTTTTCGAACCAGCTTATCGACGGTGCAGAGAGAAAACATGAATATTCCGTGGTAATGGGATAACTATGGTATAATGAAAATGAGGGGGGGGGGGGGGGAGAATTGGAAAGTGGGCTCGAATATAGCCTCAAAGTTATGTATAGATGCTAAAACGATCCTCCAAATGGCTTAGCAGTATTATGCCTCGAAGTGACTATAATTGACCACGTTGGCCTGCGTCGCCTGCGCCATGACAGATGGCACGATGAAAAGTCAGCGGTAATTTGAATTTCCATGGGCAGTAGGGCCGTTCGATTGTCGACTGCGACGAGGCTCACGCAGTCTGCTCATTTGCGTATGGATGAGTTGGTATTCCGCTTTTTTCCTCGCAACTGTGATGCGATTCTACGCTCTTTTATCGCTTTCTTTTTTTCTTTCATACGTTTTTCTTGTTTTCTATCAACTAAAACCTGCATTTTTTCATGTTAAAATAAGGTAAACATCTTTTCACATTTACGGTACAAAGCACATTTACAAATTTTCATTAGTTTGTTTCATAAGTATTGATCGCATAACAGACCCAATGATTATTAAAAAAACCAAACATAAAAAAAAACTTTACTTTACTAGGTTATTGTCATGAAATAATAGTTATATTAACGACTATATATTTTTTTTATCATGATGTTTCCTTAGTTGATGTCGTTGAAATTCGTGAACCTAATCTCATGAGTAACAAATTCGCTGTTACTTAAAAAAAAAGTTGAAATATTTTTTTCGCACACGTGAAACACTGCAGCGACCGAGCGGAGCGAAGAGAGAAGACGCGAGCGAGGCGGCGAGCGCGAGAAAAGCGAGAAGCATATTTCGGTGGCCACGTCACCGGGCCTTCCATCGGGCCACCGCAACCCGGAGATAATTCGCGCGAGTGTATTAGCTCCGCTGCGCCGAAAATACCAGGCGAGACGGTTAAAATAGACAGTCGGTATCGTCTAAATACGAAATACGAGGGCTCCGCGCACTGGTAATAGACGCTCTCGCGGAACGACGAGCGGAGACCTCGAAGCGAAGCGCCGCGTGTGCGAACGCGAGACCGGCAGACGCACGCGGCGGCATTGACCGTGTGTTTTACGGAACCGGATAACTATATTAACGCACGATTTTCAAACTCGAGACTCGGCGAGAGCGGCGTTTCCATGGAGCCGCAATTCGGGGGACTTGCGGATAGACACGTGAACTCGCCATCAGGGAGTGGCAACGACGTGACGTTCGGATGCGACTGGTTTCCATTCAATGGTCAACTCTCCATCGCTATCACCTTTGTTACTCACTTTTCATTCCTATTTTTTGAAATTTTTTGTAGCAACTTTTTAGTATTTTTTATTTTTTAACCATTTTTTTATAGCCTCTCTTCGGTTGTATGTTTTTTTTTCCTTTAACGAAACTTACAGTAAACATACTTATATAAAGCATTGGTATTATATTCGAGTGCTCATTACAAAAAGTATCGTGTGCCAAAGGCCAAAAATTGGCGACCACAACTCGTGAGATTGTCGCCTCCTCAAGCCGCGGGCCTCACAGTCGCCAACTTTCGGTCCTTTTCGATTGTTTCCACCGTTCGCACATATGGTACACAATACTGAAAACGTCGTGCGCACCACCTATTTTTTCTGTTTTCCACAGAGTCGGCCGCGTTTCCGTGATCGCACGGAACCATCAGCGGGGGAAGCAGAAGCCACTCCTATGTTTACGGAGGACATTACACAGGACTGAGGGGACGACATTACACATACCTCGCAGACGTGTGGAAGCAGGGTGCAACATTTATTTACGACTCAGGGACAAGAGAGTTTCCTCGTTGAGCGAGACACTGCGATATTTATTGTACAGTCTGATGACAAATATCGCCACGTTTGGACTCAGCCCATATTTCATTATGTAAATGTAACACCGTAAAAAGTGTTGTTATTTACACTAAATGGAATAACGGCGATATAAAAACTATAAAAAATGTCAATATCTTGAATCTTGAGACGTGCTTAAACATATCCCTGACATTTTCAATTTTTAATATCTATGACGTTTAATTTTTATTTATCCTTACCAATGAACAACTTTAAGCAACCAATGACAGGATTCACCCAGGAATTATATAAAAGTCATGCGAGTCGACGAGGGTCGCCGAGTCGGCGTCGCCGCTGTCGTCTTCAGAGCGCCGCGCGCGTTCTGTGTCGGAACGCGTAGTTGCAACATAGAATCGAGCGAAGGGCGGCGAGATAACCCGCGGGAGCGACTCGCGGTTAGCAACACGATCGCTCCGCCTGTTACGAGAGGGTGATAACACGACGATACACGCGTATTTTCTATACGTGTACACGTACACACTTAACGCTTTAAGCTGGACGACTCGGGGCAACTGTAAGTCAAGCGAACACAGGGCAACCGAGACTGGGCCGATATATCTCGGGTTATCACCCCGGGAGAGGGGGAAGACCGAGACTGAGACGTGAAAATAAATAGGCGATTTATGTGTTTCTTCTACATTCGTAACTGTGTCTTATTTTCGCGCGAAAAAGTTGTGTAATTGAAATTTACACGTTGTACGTTAATCACGAAATTAATTATTTAAGGTTTTCACACGGTCTAAAATATTCATTAAAAATTACGAATTTTATATTTTATACTAGGAAGAATGACGCGCGCTTACGCGGTCGAGGATTAGCCAGCGTAGGAGGACTCTTGCCGGTTTTATGGCGAAAAAAAAAATGTCGATTTAACGAAGTTTAAAAACCCTATCCGATGGGGGATTTCAAATATGACCGGTTTTTTCCGAAAAATAAAAAAATGGAGGAGAAAAACGAGAAAAACGATTTTTCAATTTTTCCCAATTTTGGCTCTTTACAAAAATCGGTGACATTTTTCTTTGGGTCAATATGATCGGAATTTTCTTTTTGCATTCAAAAGAAAACTCTTTAACGAAGCGAATGCCGCCAGGCGGAACGCGATATCTCGATTCTACCATTTTTTGCAGATTTTTAAAACTGATCCTCAAAAATCGCACATTTTTTTAAGGTGTACACCTTGCGTGTTTTGGGAAAAAAAAATTTCGGTTTCGCCAAGTTTAAAAACCCTATCCCATGGCATGTAGTATTACATACATTATCTCTTATAATTTTATGAGCCGCCAACCCAATTCTTCGAGTCGTTCTAAAACTCTTCACTCAAGACAATATTCGTCGCGTCCTAATGTATATCGAATGCCGGAGCGGTGGACATTCGAATCACTCGACTATATAGAGAAAAGGAGCCATCGACGTTGGCGGGTCTCTCGTGTCCCGGGGTCACCGCATCCGCTGACGTCACGACGGCCCGATGACCCTGCCGAACTCCGGGGTAGCGATTAGCATAGGCGATTTACAAGCGAGGAGAATACGTCCTCGATACGTCGTAAGCAGTGTGCTCCACTAAACGCGCATTACTTATACTCGACTATTCTTATTTCATTATACAAGACGATGAGACTACTTGGTTATTTATTTTTACGTTGCATCGCGCGGCTCGCGTAAAACCTACATGGCGATCGTTGCCTAATCAAGTTTCAACACATGCAGACTCCGACTCCGTTATAGACTGGTCCGAATAATCCCTCTTTTAAAAACTTCATGAGTAACGGAAAGCATTGTTGGCAAACTATTCGAGCTGTGATTGGCTGGGACTCTCAGACCGAGTCCAGGTTCATTTGTCCTTGATAACTTTGACAGTTCTGTCAATATCGTATTTTTTTTTAATCTACTAAAAAAAATGTGATGGCAGTGTTTTCAGGGGTAGAATATGTGACTTGAGAACGATGGTACAGGTTAAAAGTCGATATTTTGAAAAAATAAATTTCGTGACCCCGATTTGGGCTGTTTTCGGCCCGGCGGCCAGATCTACGATTTCTGACAAACTGTTCGTCCAAAAAATTTTTTTTTCAAAATCAACTAAAAAAGGGTTGTAACCGGTGTTTTCAGGGGTAGAATATGTGACTTGAGAACGATGGTACAGGTTAAAAGTCGATATTTTGAAAAAATAAATTTCGTGACCCCGATTTAGGCTGTTTTTGGCCCGGCGGCCAGATCTACGATTTCTGACAAACTGTTCGGCCAAATTTTTTTTTTTTTTCAAAATCAACTAAAAAAGGTTTGTAACCAGTGTTTTCAGGGGTAGAATATGCGACTTGAGAACAATAGTATAGGTTAAAAGTCGATATTTTGAAAAAATAAATTTCGTGACCCCGATTTAGGCGGTTTTCGACCCGACGGCCAGATCTACGATTTCTGACAAACTGTTCGTCCAAAAATTTTTTTTTTCAAAATCAACTAAAAAAGGGTTGTAACCGGTGTTTTCAGGGGTAGAATATGTGACTTGAGAACGATGGTACAGGTTAAAAGTCGATATTTTGAAAAGATAAATTTCGTGACCCCGATTTGGGCTGTTTTCGACCCGGCGGCCAGATCTACGATTTCTGACAAACTGTTCGTCCAAACAAATGACGAACAGTTTGTCAGAAATCCAAATATAATGACATGCCTAACAATGAACGATGTATTCAATTGAAGTGATTCCACAAGAAGTGAGAGGTGGAAGTCATGAGCTTTGAAATCACCGTCACGGATGCAACGTCCTAGGATATCGCCTTTATTATGAAAACGACCTAAATACGAGTTATCACACTGGATTTCGCGAGAAAGAGGCGGAAAAGTGAGTGAGGGGAGTTCGATGCTACTTTCATCCTCGATATGAACTTTTGATTGTACAAAATTGTCCTCAGCACGATGATATACCATCGGCCTACAATATGCCATCAATAGACGCACGCTTTCCGTTTAGTACGATGTTTATTTAATACACCTCTTGCATGAGAAGCGAAATAAGTGCAAGTCGGGCTTGGTGACCAGCGAACGTAATAGAAATGATAATGATTATATGGTGAGCGAGCAAACCAGTTTTGTCGTTCACCTGCTCTCTCGCCGATCGATCGCTCGGTTTCCTGCAATTAACGAAGAATCGCGCGAGAGATCGAATTATATCAGTAAAGTGTCGGCCCAAAAATTAATTCAACCCTTTATATATTCCACCGCGTCTCTCGACGAAATACTCACTCCCAACTAAACGTGAACGTGATTCTCATTTTTCGGTATACATGTTTTCATTTTTTTTCTTAGTATAATATATTTGTAAACACTTTTTTTAAGGATTTTATCCCTGGAAATTTTGCAATACGCAGCTAAAAAATATGTTATTTTTTTATTTACGAAAAAAAAACTGTGATATGTTTTATATGTATATGCGGGTCGCGATTAGGCGAGTGTGGAAACCAGCATCTGCAATAAAGCAATTGTTCGCCGTCTCTCGTTACTTGTTTGCGTTGGCGCCGTCAACCTACGTATACGAGCAGCTACGACTGCTCTCTGCGATTTTGCCAACGCGCGGCAACTCCCGTCCTCATCCTTATCGACGGGATTTACGAGAAAAAAATACACAATGCCTATCCTTATTGCAAACACCTTTTACTATCCGAAACATAAGACGATTTATGAAAAAAATCACCCGTTCATTGAAATATATCTACTCTTTGTTAAGCGGCGTATGTATTTTCTATGAGTGGATTTGAAAACACTGGACAAATATCAGAGAATCTGTAGATGCGTAAAAAAATATCGACAGTAATTTTGCATAAAACGAGAGTGAGTTTGACTGAATGTCCCAAAGTCCTGTTCCATAAAACTTAACAAAGAGATTTAACATTAGCATGTTATTATTATAAACAATGCTATAGTATACTTTGAAAAAATCTATGAGTTTTTTTTTGTGAAATATGAGTCGTATGCGTGGAAGATAAATAATACACTGCAGTGTCATAACGTTGTTTGTCGCCGGTAGGGTAGAATTTCTTCGTACCTACAATCGATACAGTGACCATCTGATTGCCACTCAGTCGGTGACAAAAACTGTGAAGTTTTTGTTACCATTTTAGAAACTGAATATGTTTAGCAGTAAAATTACAACGAGCAAAATTATATGTATGCATATATATATCTTATGTATAATATATATATTGTACGGGTTTACAGTGTTTCGTACAGGATTGTACGGTTTGTTCTACAGAATAACGAATTGCATCACATCCGGAGGAGGACCACGTGTAATTAATATTAGCTTATAGGTAACATGCGATACTGTTATATTCGAAAGTGAGCTAAATCACCGTCCGGTTTCGACCGATTTTGCGAAGCCAGTGGTTTCAGCGAGTTTTTCGGATTATTGGTCTTTTTAGTAATAGTTCGATTAGTCGGCCCGAACGACTGCGCGATTTGCTGCTGGTTTCCGAGACTTCCGTTGTTCTCTTTGTCGTAATCCGGCCAAACGCTTCGGCCGCTCGATCCACCGAGCTGAGGTTGCTTGCCTTTCGTGCTGTTTGGTCTGAGATTATCAGATATCTTGTTCCTGTTGGCTCTCGTCGGGTAGCGATGCGTCGGCTCGTTCGGGTCAACGTCAGAGAGCAAGGACGACGAATTTTCGGCTTCTTCCATGAATTGGAGCCTCTTCGGTCTCATGTCGACCTTCTTCGAGGTCCTCGGTGGCTTCACCGGAGCGTTGGGTACCACTATCGCGAGTTTGAGGGTCTCGGGCGTCGTATTGGACGTGGACGCTTCGAGGGATTCCTCGGGCTTCGAGCGACGAGAAAATCGAGAGATCTGCGGACAAAATCAATGATTATTTTTTATGAACATTTTTATTACAGAACTGGAAATCATTTTTGGCAAAAATCAGTAATTAGGTTTTTGCAGATTCATCTCAAATTATTTTTGTTAATTCAAAATAATTCAATTTAGAATATTGACAATTTCCGAATTGTCTTATAATTCCGCAAAGACACCCGAAGCGAAGTGTAGTTTGAATACAGTTCGAATGAAATATTGCTCATCATCGATTAGGTCATTTTCTTTATCTGTCCACGTGACGAGTTGAGGCCAGCGCTGTGCGTGTCGTGACCTGCACCGAATCGGTGTAGACACAACGCTGGATTCAGCAGGTTTAGCCACATCATACAAATTTCTCGCGATTAGTAATTAGTTTCCATTGACAAATGCGATACCCTCGTCGATCGTTTTTCGGTACCGAGATCCGCGAAACACTGCTCCAAACTCGGGCCCCGCGTGTCGCGTTCGCCCGCGACCTGCCGCAGATTATCCCGAGCGTCCGCGTCCTCGGGAACCTCAAAAATCTTGAAACTCGCGGAGGGTTTGCCAATTTTCGCCATTTTTCTTGCGACCGAGATCGGCGACAACGCGCTTTCTGCGTCTTTGTGCGTTCTACCGATTGTCCCGAGCGGAAAACTCGGGTTTACTTACTTCCTCGGACTTTAGTTTATTCGCGGTTAACACGGAATTACTTCCCTAACAGACTAAAACGCGACATGAGAATCGGGGGTCTCACGCGTCCTCGCAAGGACAACACATCCGTTGGCTATGTAACTATATATATACACAGAGCGAAGCCTGTGCCAACGATTCGTGGAGCTGACGCATAACAAAAGAGAAATGGCGCATTTCCCGATAACCGCGCAGGCTGAGCAAAATTCGTGCGACCAGGCACCAGAATAAAGCGAATCTACTAAAGAGACAACTACAAAGTTTCATAATTCAGATGCAGGATACTTTATTTATTGTTATAACTATAATATTTTTTATCTTAGCGATTGCAGGAGTCGACGTCTATTCCAACGAACCCCGCAAAAAAAAAAAGTTGTCCGCTAGTCCAAACTGCGTCGCGAGCATCGGGACTCTTGCGTGTCCTTGCTGCAAGGGCACAACAAATACAAACGAGTGTCGAAACGGTCGTCGAATAGCGAAGAAGCGTTTTCGAAAAGCCTAGCGCACTGAAAAATTCACGCGACATGAACCCGTAATAAATTCTACTACAAATATAAATCATCAACATTTTTATTTGAATTTCCATAGGAGTCGCCGATCAAACGAAAATATTTGCATCTCTCATAGACCGCATACAAAGACAACGGCCGTGGTCCATTGTTTCCGTTACGCATTAAGACACAACATGCATTAAGACACAAGTCGCGACTAAGCAGCGCGAGAGTCGCAGCTTCGCGCCGCGAACCCGCGATGACGCGTCCGCGTATACATTTTACGAGCGAAATATCTCCGCGAAACCGTGGTTACTCTACCTGTGATCTAATAACGCGCGTCCCGCTGCGGCGCGCAACGCTCGCTCGCTCGTTCGCTCCCCCGGCGCGTAACCCGCGGCGGCGGCGGCGAGCGGCGGCGGCGACGGCGGCCGCGGCTTTGATTGAGCAGCAGCGCCGCGCGGCAACCGAGCGCGGCCGAAGTTGGCCGAGCGCGCGCTCGGGTGTCGCTTGGCGCTGGTGGGCCACATGGAAAATGGTGGCGAGGCAGGCGACGAGGCAGCCGAGAGGCAGCTATTCGCCATCGTTGATGGGCGCACGACGACCGCACTGAGCTGGGCGCGCCGGATATTATCGCGATAAACCGTGTTTTTGTGCTTAATCGAGGCTGGACGGGCGACGCGTCGCAAGTGCAAACGACCCGGAGCCACCCGGAGGTAAGAACGCCCGGCGAAAACGACGCACGAGCCGCTAAATACCGAAACGAACGTCTCCCCTGCGAGAACCATCCGCTTTCCGAGCGCGTAAACCGTCCACTGCGCACGCGTGAACGCGGGAACTAGAACTTCGCGTGCGGCGTACGAAAAGCTTCCTCGCACCGGATTCTCGTCGCAATAATAATATATTTGCTCGGCCGCGACGCGAATTGTCGGCTCGGGTTCGCCTTGTCGCGGTTGATCATTTCCGAACACTCGCGATACGAAATACGTTGGTTTTGCGTTGTTCGGGACTGTTTAACGCGCGACACCGGTCGCTATTTTTTTTTCCCTCCTCGACGATTTTATACGTTGCTGGACGTAAGTGGCAATCGCGCCGTTGCTAACGCGAAGATCGTTTTTTCTGCACGCGCATCGGAGACGCAAATATTTCGGTTACTAATCTTAAAAATAATTCTCGATATTGTTTTTGTTATTATTATTGTTTTAAATAATTATTGAAATTTTATTTTCTTGTACATCAATTTCTGAAGTTATATAAAAATTTGATTTTTGAATAGGTGAAGAAAAAGATGTCGTCGACTCAGGTTGATCGTCCTACCAAGGTAGGTCAGGTCACCAAGAAGGAGAGCGATAAGACTCGCAAGCTCTTCAATCCGTCGCACAAGAAGCACAAGCACGACGAGAGTCGTCACTTCAAGTTTGGCCGCAAGCGTCTGCAGAGCTTCACCGGCAATGGAAAGTTCTTTCCGCCCTACAAGCGCAGAAAGAAGGAGGGCGCCATCATCCCGCCCACCAAGTTTCTGCTTGGCGGCAACATTTGCGATCCGCTGAATCTGAACAGCATGCAGGACGAGGAGATCAACAGGGCGATGAACGCTGTGACGCCAAAGTCGAGTCCGCTGCCGACGCCGAAGCACAGAAAGGAGGCGATAGAGGTGATAATACCGCCCAACATCTGCGATCCGCTGAATCTCAACAACTGCAACGACAACGACAACGACGAGTACGAGAAGCAGCTGATATCGCCGACGAAGAAGGGCACCAAGAGGAGAAACAGAAAGAGAAAGAGGGCCTCTTCGGGTTCGGGCAAGGACGACGCGAATGATTCGACGGAGGCTAAACTCAACGAGGAAGCTGATCTTCCGGAACAGCCGGCGGAAGCTCCTCCCGCGGAAATTCCACCTCCTGCCGAGCCGGTGGTCTGCGAACCGGCCAGTCCGCCTCCACCCGCGATCAATCTGCCCGTGAAACCGGAGCCGAAACTGGAGAGTCCGCAGAAGGATAAAACAAAATTGCGTCTGAAGGGTCTCGAGGATGCGAAGGACAAGCGTCTGCGAAAACTCGACATCAAGGACAAAATTGTGAGTCCCGTAATACCACAGCCGGGCGCGTGGAAGCCGCGACTGCCGCATCGACCGAGTCAAGAGAAGAAGAAGAAGCAGCAGCAACAGCAGCAGCAGCAGCAACAGCCGCAGATGCCGAACTTCCGGGTGAAAGATGCGCGGTATCAGTACGGAAATTACAACAGGTATTACGGCTATCGAAATCCTCACCACGACGTGGACACGCGGCTGACGGTCTTCGCGCAGCGCAAGGAATTATTTGCCGGCAAGGACGTTCTCGATATCGGATGCAATATCGGGCATGTTACGCTATCGGTGGCACGGGATTTGGCCGCTCGCGGGGTCACCGGTATCGACATCGACCGGAAGCTCATCGGCATCGCCAGAAAGAACATCAAACACTACGTTAATTGCGTGAGTTCGCCCGCGAGCAACGACGACGGAACCGGCGGACGCAGAGATTGCGACGCGAGCTTCTTTCCCCTCTCGATGCCCATCAATTACGGTCCGATAGACGTTCCCGGTTTCTCGAAGAACAAGGATCACAAGGGTTTTCCCTATAATGTTACGTTCGTACAGGTAAAAATATATTTCCAAGTTTTTTTTCGATTACGTCGAGTTTTACGGCGATAAATGAGGATTTATTTACTAATTTGATTGTGTCATTCTTTGCAGGGTAACTACGTACTGGAAGACGATGCTTTACTCATGTCCGAGCAGCCGCAATTCGACACCATACTCTGTCTCTCCATCACCAAATGGATACATCTGAACTTCGGCGACGCTGGCTTGAAGCAGGCTTTCAAACGGATGCACGCGCAACTGCGTCCTGGTGGCGTTCTCGTACTGGAGTCGCAGGGTTGGGCCAGTTACGGGAAGAAGAAAAAGATGACCGTAAGTATTTGTTTTTGAGTTGAGAGATATTTTGAGATATTTCGAGATATTTCGAGTTGAGATACAAAATGAAACGAATTCACTATCTTTTAAGTTTCAAATTATTCAACACACATTTACTCACGTCTTTGTTACTTTTCAGGAGCGAACTTACAAAACCTACCAGAGCATCGAATTTTTCCCGCAAAAATTCACGCAATATTTGCTGTCACCCGAAGTTGGCTTCAACAAGTGCGAGGTCGTATCTATTCCGGCCCACCCGTCGAAGGGCTTTCAGCGACCGATCCAGCTCTTCACAAAAGCCGGCACAAGCCCCGCCAGTACGGTGGAAGTCGCAGACACGAGCTCTCATCGTTTCGTCGGCCGCGAGCAACAGCAGAAGGATTTCGAGCGTCGAGCCTTCGAGCGCGATCTCTTTCCCCACGAGCTTCCGAAATCAGACCTGAGTCAGCGCAGCGCCGAGTCACTGAGCCAGTACGAGCAACTCGAGAACATTTACGCACCAAGCACGACTCCGTGCTACGATACGCCGAGTCACAACGCGGACAGTCAGCCCTTTGAGCCCGAGAAAATGTGCTACCTCGAAGTAAACTCGAAGGACGACAGCGCGAGGCAGGAACCGTCGTCTTCGAAGTCGACGGAAACGAGATCCAAGACAACCGCCGAATCCGATCAGCAAACAGTCGAGTCCAGCAATAATTTACAGCGTAAACGAAAAATCGAAGAAACTTCGTCCACGCAATTGTGCAACGGCGGCGATGGAGACTCAACCGAAATCGCGGACCCGAAAATACCGCGGGTCGTCGTGAATGAAGCAATCGATGAGGAGACACCGACGGTACAGCAGAAAACCGACGAGACCAGCAAGGAATCGCCTGGCACGACGGAAATCACACCACAGAACACGGATTCTCCTGCGAGCAATCCGAGGGAAGAGCCATCGACGTTACCGGGAAAACAGGCTTCGGTAAGTCCATCTGGCTCCGAGACAAACGACGAAAAGACGTAAACTTGGCGAGAGTCTCGTTTCCGACATCACCAGCCAAATGCGCTGCAACAGATTCGCTGTGATTCCTAGCCTAATCATTCGCAAGTTTATCCCAACACTTTTGGGGCGCTCATCGACGAGTGTGCCGGGGTTTTTCGTCAGGTTTACCCCTATTAGTTTTCTCTCCTTCGACCATCGAAAATGCTTTCGATATTGTTTCACAAGGTGCCGGTAGTATTCTTTTTTTTTTTCTTCATACACTAGCTTTTTTAGTCTGCTCTCACGGACTTTAGGACGTTTTGGGCACTACACTGAGATGAATCAGTGGTTATGATTACCAAAGAGTTTTTGTGGCTTCTATGCATTGGTTAGCACCTACCAAGATATTGGTAAATACGACCTAAGCCATTATTTAAAGGAATAGAGATAACGGTACAATTTTATTTGCATTTATGATTGATCGTAATTACAAAACGAATTGTTCCGTCATCTTTGTATCTGAAAGTAATGACCCTATACAACTCCAGGTTTAACCAATGAATTCTAATCACAATTACTCACTTTTCTCAGCGTGGTTGGATGTGGTCGGTTGCCACGGGAAGCAGATTGAAAAGCACTGCAAAAAAAGTGTAAATTCAATAAAATACTGGTATCGGAATTTTTCACGCAAGAACGTATCTCGAAGTTTAATATGCAGGTGTAGGTAACATCAATGCACCAGTTTTTGATTCAAAACTTCCGTTACGGGTGAATACAATTTTTACATTTTTTTCTTAACAGCGTAGCGCTCGTTTTCGACATCGGTCAAGTGACACTGGAAACGTGCAGTTAGTCGAAATTCGTATATTTGCATGTTCCTGATTTAGCTACGGTCTGTCGAAGAGCCGAGGTATCTGTGTTGTCCGTTAGAACAGTCGATGTTTCAATCAACAGTATGAACAGCAATATTGAACACGTGTCGAGGCAGGAATGGTTTGCAGCGGACTAGAAACGGCAATGCTCCGTTTTTTTATCGCGTGTCGAAGCACTTCGCGGTAGAACCTTATGCCAGATTAAATGTTTCACCGTTTTAGACAGCAATGCACGATCCGTGAGTTTTGAAAAAGTGATTAGTGCTGCAAAGAAGATTAATCGCTATTGAATCCCAATGGTCATATTTCCAACAAAATTTTTAGCATGAAGTACTAACCTTGACAAGTTGTTAGCCTTGATATATGAAAAAAAACTCGCGAATTTTGGCAATTCTTGATACACTTAGAAAAATAGCCAATGGGGCTCCAATTATATTCGACAAAACTAATTCATTTTTCAAATCTCACGGACAACATAAAATCTCCTGCAGTTCTCGAGCGGATAGCAAAATTAGCGGCGAATCGCTTGTCTACAATTAATTTTTGTTAATCGCGCCCACTGACGAGCTTCATTGTATTTGGTCAGTACTCACGTATGAGGCTTCCGAACGCATTGTGTGCCGGCTGTGCCTGTATATACGAAGAAAAATCGTCGCAATATCTGAGTAAAAAATTGGATCAACAAAATTCGTGCCTACGGTGTCCGCACTATCGCGATAACGAGCACGTCGCGCGTCTAATAGGTTGCTCGACCGAAGACTGACTTTTGGCTTTACCGAAACGTTGATGAGAAGCAACAAAAATGAAAACGATGAGACGAAAACAAAAACCACAAAAGGTGACAAGAAGAAACAGAAAAAAGGGAAGAGAAAGAGAGAGGGAGAGAGGGAGAGAGTGAGAAAAAGAGTATCAAAGAGGAAACTTCGATCGATAGAATACAAGTAATGTCTATATTGTATGTATGATTAATAGCGATAATCAAGGATCGACTTATAATTTATTGTCGGCAACGCGATCGAAAAGGCCCGCGATAAGAAAAAGGAATTAAAAATGAAAATAAAAATAAAAAGCAAACAGAAAAAGTGGCTTGCGTCCCACGTTGAGCGTGGCATTCAGCCACGTATTGTACTATAATGTCTGTAGTATGAAAACGGAGCTTCAACATTCCGATACGTGTACATTATGTCGTTGAAAAAAAAAAAAATTGATGCGAAAATGTTGAAACTCCGTTTCTCATGATTGGCACAGCACTAGTGAGAGGACACGATGTAACTACTGTTCGTTACATCACTTGTTTCTTTTTCTCGAGTCTTTTACCCAGAGATATTGGATAGAGCTGTACCTATCGAAAATAGGCTTTCACTGGCGAGACATCGAGGGTGCATCGAGCTTTTGGATTGTAATTAGCCTTTTTCGTTTAACAGAAACAGAGTCACCATCCGAGCGATGATGACAGATCGGTGGAGATAAACAACGTGATTTTTTCGAAGATTCGGAACGTCTTAGTGCTTTGCGGAAAAAAGTGCGAAAATTTAGTTCAGTCGTAGTTACATTGTTTGTTTCTACCGCCGGAATGGACGGAAGCATTTGGACGAAAAAGGCTAATTCGATACGCGGAATATAAAATATGAGATTGATCGATTTTTATTACTCCTATAATTTATATTCGGGTTTTAAACCTTCGAATTGGTGGTCGTAAGGAGCCTCCTCTGTGAACGCCAAAAAAAAAGACATATACATTCGAGAGTAAACGGCGAGGCACGAAACGAAAATTGCGTTTGTTTGCGACTAAGTGTGGCGAAATTCTAGTTTATAGAACTCTGTAAATTTATGTATTTTTTAAACAAAACAAAAAAACCGCGAATATATGGTTTCATAGTTATTTATTTTTTAAATAATCCTCGAAATTCGATTCACCAAACCAAATCGTTCGGAGTGCCGGAAGTATTATGATTTACATGTGTATGATTCGCTGATGTCAAATTGAAATTTAAAAAACGCAGTTATTAGCTCCGTTATTAGTAATATTGAACGATGTATCGAGGAGGAAAAAAGAGCGGAGCGACGCAAACGTTAGACACGAATATTTAGAAATCTCGGTTAAAATATACAAGCAGAGGGTTTATTATAACGAGGTGGTATAATTTTTTGTTTCGCTTTCTAAAGAGTAATATCATCGTATAAAGGGAATTCGGTAACAGCTGATCTTCCCACTAGGCGATCTTTGTTATTGGTGATGGCGTTCCGCTCGAATTTGTGTACCAAAACTACAAACCCACTCCCCCCCCCCCTGGTTATTCGCATTTGGCTTGTTGCGATTGTCCTCTAATTTATTAAGAATCTACGTTTACGGACACATTTATAATTCATCGATTCGTAAAGCTACGTTGACGGTCGCAAAGTCCCGACGTCGGGTTTATATTGGAAACTGTGCCTCTCTCGTTGCGATGACTGTTTTAAGATAAAATTTGCTTATTTTTTAGTCGATAAAATTTTTTTCTTGTCCCAAAGTCTTAAAGAAAAATGTCGCTAAAAAGTCTATCGATAAATGATTATTTCATCTACCGAAATATTGTTTTTCCGAGATCGCGCGAGAGGCCCAGGGGCCGTTTTACAGCTTGGGACATTGCGAACGTGACGCAACGAATGGTAGCACAAAAATCGATTCTGGACGCAATCGCTATGTACATGTCGTTCGATCGACGAAAAATAAACAAACAAGAAATAGGCTATACATAGAAACTTACCAGAGAATGCATACTGTATAAACTGTGAGGAATATTAAGTATATGATTAATAAAATATCATTTTAAATTGCCCAATTAAAATGTCTTCTTCGTCTTTTTCGTTTTCTCCTCCAGCTGCGGTTTAGAAAGCGTTGGCCTGTGAGTTAACCCCAAACAACGTACAATTTTTATTAAACTAAACTGATGCTCAGTTCACAATAAAGTTACTACCGGAAGCCGTTAAATCAACGCAAACGGGGGTAATTTGATTCCACGACAGGTGAATAATGGTTAAATGCAGAAACGAGAATTTAATTCAAGAAGTATTTTATTCGTGAGAGCGCAAGGATAAGTACATAGTATATATATACTTTCTCCACAGGCAGGTTTTTCGCTCGTTACGATCGAGCTCACGCCCAATCGTTTCGTTATTAGTTTACTCAAATCTAGATAACTATAAATATATATGTATATATGTTAATACGTCTATAATGTGTATGTATGCGAACGAAGGTGTGGGACGTAGTTTTTATCAACATACTACGTGTCGGCCAGCGACACATACTTATCTCGTACGCGAAACTGACGCCTGTCAACGAGGCTCCCAACGTACAACGAGTTTTTTTTTTCATTCCAAACCGAAGAAATTCATTGAGAGAAAATTTGGACACTTAAATTACAAACGGTGGGTTAACAAAATCTCAACTGTTAGTTTTGTGCGTGAGCACAGCGTGAGTGTCACTGTTAAAAATATTAGCGAATTACCGGAAATAGTATTTATCCGATGTTGCAATGCATTATAAATTTAATACACGACCGTTCGATTAGAAATTTTGTATATTGAACATTCAATATTCTTTCGATTTAGTAGAATGTTTAGTCCAATAATTTGACGTGTAAATTGTATATGAAATTTGATCTGCCAGTTTATGTAAAAGTGTCTCTTCTACCTGTTATGGAAGTATGCGAAATATTTTTAACAGTGGCAGCGCTGCGAGGGTTTTATCGCGGAGATTTCGTGTATCGCGGCGATCATGGTCACCTCGTTAACGACGTCAGCTCTCGTTCTGACGAGGGTGCTGATGCTGAAATTGGATTAATGGAGTGCGTTTGAAGCTAATCTCAAAAACTGATTATAGCTATCGAGGGACGCCCGCGCCCCTTTTTTGTATTCACGCGCAACGATCACGCGGATCACACGAACTACCGTGTGTTACGTACCTACGATATACCAACGTACATAAGTATATTAAGTCTAAAACGTTAGTTAAACGTTGCATAGCATGATTGTTGTCGTCATGATAATATCGCAGTGTGCGTTTTTGAACATCGCGTTGCAATGGTTGTCATCGCAGCCACGCTGCGAACAATTCAATATCTTTGACAGTGCGCCTCGGCGTCGATCTTACTCGGATAGTGACTCTTCGAATTTACCTTATGCAAAGATTGCGCAGAATCTTCGTTATAAAAAAAAAATGGAAGCATAAAAATACTACTGAATTGAATTAGTTGCTTCTTATTTCTGAAACCAAGGAGGAGAAAAATGAAGTTTACTTTTTTGACGATGAAAACAATTGGACACGTCAAATCAATTATCTTAATCAACGATTATTAAGGACTGACAACAAAAAGTTTTTGTTTCAAATATCAATTATCTCCGAGTAGATTAGATTAGATTTTCTGTTATTGATCGCGAAGTGTCACTTCATTTTAATGCCTCTACTGATCGAGCACCGAAAAAATGGAAAACGCAACTGTTTTGCTTCATCATCTTGATTCCGTTTTTAACTCGAAAACATGATCTGCGAAATAGACAAAAGCCAGTTTGCCTTTTTACGAATGCATGACTATCAAAGTCTGCAATACCTTGTTTCGCGATTCGTGAATCTCCGACAATTCGTGGAATCGATTTATGACTCGGCAATGACTAAATCGGAAAATCCACAGTCCAATTAACTGTTAGGCTTAAACAGCAAATATTTTTACGCTTCTATTTTCTTTTTTTTTTCGCGGATGCGACCGTCGGATAGAAAACTTTGGGTTTCGGTAATTTCGAAAGTGTCCCACTTTTTTCTTCTACTGAAAAATAATCTTTAACGATTATCGCGGTATTTTCTTGTCTTCTGTTATTTTTAGCGACTGATCGCCATGTGTAATGTCCGAGCGAAAGATATATAATCAAGAACGGCAGTTGCACCCGACTCGATCGAGGACCGAGCCGGCTATGTCCCGCGAACGCTTCGCGCCGTCGAGGATCAACAGTGATTTTATTTTCTCATCGTTGCTGAAACGGTGCTGAACGGCGATTCACTCGTCGACCAGCTCCCAGAGCATCAGAGCAGCGTCCGTGCCGCCAACGGTCACCACGTTCTGGTCGTTGTAGAGGAAACGTGCGCACGCGACTAGCGAGCTGTATACCTTTTCCTCGACGTATTCGGCCTTCGCGCTGGTGCACGGGTACCGGAAGAGCCTGAGATAACCCTCGGCGTCCCCACTGACCAGCATATCATGCGCTGCTGATCGACTCGACGTTGTCAAAACGGTCGTCAAGGGATAGTAACGGTTGTTCCACATTCCTGATAATTAAAACAATTTTTATGAACATTCCAGTTTTATTTTAATTCGAAAATGGAACACGTGTCTTCACGAAATTAGAAACTCTTCACGTGGAACCGTTTTACTCACCAGAAACCATATAGCCGACGGTACAGTTGTGAGTATACCACTTGACATCCTTCATAACGAGCGGACTCTTTTCTGATGACAAGGCTTTCACGTCCCCTGCAACAGATCAAAGACGTTTAGCATTTATCGTCATCGCCTTAGAGCGTCGAGATAAACGTACAGAAAACAAGATCGTAGTCCTGGGTGACAGTCTGGAGGAACCTGCTGTCCGAGCTCCAATCGAGTTGCACCAGTGGCTGGGTGCCCCGGATCTTGTTGCTCTTCTTGTATGAGAAACCGTCCCGTGAGACTCTGAAGAGATAGACGCTACCATTTTGCGAACCCATCGCGACGATTTCACCAGCTGTAATTTTTAAAAAATTTCTCAATTACTACTCGAGTCTGGAAGTCATTACTTTTTTTTTATAAATTTTAATCTATGACATGCGTTTTTTGTCCATGTATACTGTAAACATTCTGCAAGTGGATTCCACATTAAGCTAAACTTACTAGGATTGTAGCCAATGCAAGATAGAGGCGATCCACAGACTCTCAGAGTCGCCACCGCGGCTCCGGTGTCGGCTGCGAGGACCAGGAGATGACCTTCCGAGGATCCAGCTGCCAAGGCAACCCCGAATGGATGAAAAGCTATGCAAATGCATTCAAAGCCAACCTGAAACAAAGGTACAAAAATTGTGTAGTTTAATGTTAGAATTACAAATTAAAGAATATGTGTTTTTATAAAAATAATACATTTTATTAATTTATTGAACATTAATCCTTTGAAAAAAGTGCAAAAGGAGCAAAAAATTCCGGACAAAATCGACGGACCTGCGTTGTCCAAAGAAGTTTGTGTCTTCTCCACAGTGCGATGTTCTTATCGTGACCAGCAGTTGCGAAAACCTCGTCGTCAGGATGAACAGCGAGACCCCACAGCTGCCTCCCGTGACCGAAGACCACCTGGTTGAATCTCCTCTGCAAGGAACCCTCGAGGATGTTGTTTCGCGTCGTGCCAACGTATATGTTGCCGTCGTTGCGTCCTGGTCGCTGAGGATAAATGCTTCGAACACCTCCGGCGGCTTCTGGCAGCTGAAAGCGTATTCATGGTTAGAAACCGACGTAATTAACTTATATTTCAACTTAGATTCGTACTTGGATTTAAATACATTTTTTAACGTAAAATGCATTTATAAATTCCAGATTTGTTTGCCTCTAGGAATAGTCGTCCAGTTTTGCAACCAACGTGCCGCTACTTGTCGAGTTACTACTGGAGATTCAGAGACGCACCACCTATCACCATGTATTAATTCTTTTCCGATGCTTCGTAAACTAAACATCTCGAAATTGTATAATTTTGCCAAGATCGCGATTCGGAATGAATGTATACGCTCGACCTCATCTGAGGAGCGGCCCACGCGTTCTACTATTCAACGCTGTTCACGTGTGCCGCGTAGTATGCACCACCGCCGCGTGTCGTGGCGGCGCGATTATTCATTCGCTGTGAAATGCGTGTAAAACCCAATCTTATTATTCGAGCGTACTTAACGTGTATTCGCGGATAACGCGCGCGGGTGACGGAGACCCGGTCGAGAATTCTTTTATAACGCGATAGCGTCACGAAGGTGCCGCCTGTTTTGCCCACCTTACCAATCCTCCCGACCGGACTATGACCGACTCAACTATATTAGTCCTTTCCACTGATTGTATATTTCTTCTGCATTGAGATTCGTCCGATAGCCCCGACCCTTTTACGTCGACCACCACACTGGAATATTTTTCTTTTTCCTACGGTTGGGGGCACCGAATTTATTGTAAACTTAGGTAAAGGGGCCACGAGCCTTCGTCGTACCTTCGTGTCCGTAATACGCTTGTAATTCTGCAACGAGTCCCACGCAGCGATTTTGCGGTCTTTCTCGCCGCCCGACAACAGAGTTCCCTCGGAAAGCATTACCAAAGAGCTTATGCCTTTGTTATGGGCCTCAAACTCCATGCGAACGAAATATGCACCGTCTGCGTCGACGGAATACACCGTAATAAATCCATCGCTATCCGCCGTCACGACGTCACCGTCCTGCTCGAATTGTATGCTCGTCACGTGGGTTCGCGATGGCTGAAATTAATTGAAACAAATTTTTACATTCGACTGATATCGGTAAAAATATATGTGTATATGTGGGTGCATTAATATGGCAATTCAATGCATCAGCAGGTGATTTAGATGTAGATACACTTACGGGTTTGATTATGTCGGTTCTTTCGAAGAAACCGTCCTTTCGCCGGTTCCAAAACGTTAGGTGGCCGCGGCCGTGCGTTATCAGGAGATTATCGTCGAGTGGGTGAAAAGCAGCCCCTGTTAAGTCCTCCTGCAACGTCTACAGACGGAAATAGAGTACGGATTTTTTTTTAGTAGGAACACATTTTGGAGTAAAAGTGGAAAGACAATAAAAATTAAACGCACTGCAACTTTGCCGAGAAGATGTCCCCACTGCCATTGCCAGACCGACAGTATCGCTTCTCGACCGGAATCCACGACGAGGACGTAGCTTCCTCCGTTCTGAATAAATAAACGTAGTACTGTGAAATATGCCCACGACACGTATAAGGAATCACTGTCACCCAGACCCAGTATATGTACAAATTTCTATACAATGATTATGCATCAAAACTGCATTAATTAAGACAACTATCGGAATTCTTTTTACCATATCTGCCATTTATGTTATCCCACCCTTCAAACGCAAGGGAAGAACAATTCTCACCAGTTGCGAAAACGCGAGAGCCGAGACGCCCATCTGAAACTCCGTCATCCCGAACACGTAGAGAGTGAGGAGCGTCTCGGTGGACCAAATGCGAACGTGCGGCTGAGCCTTTCTGTGTCGTCCGGCTCTCTGGCCCGAGGCGACGAGTTCTCGGCTCGGGTGAACCTCCATGCATGTTATGTCCTCGGTGTGACCTATGTAGTGGCGTTGCGCGTTCTCCTCGCGATCGAAGAGAACAGCCACGGCAGCGACGTAGTAGAGGAGCTCCCCGCTCGGTAGGACCCACAGATTTCTACGGGTATCAGTGCCCCGGTAGCCGTAGACCCACTCGAGTTGTAGCTTCTTCTCCGGCGGCGAATTGTCCACCGGTGGCAGATGCGACGGCGGATAGAAGGAACGTCTGAGGCCTCGGATCGTCACTCTCGCGGGCTCCTCTCGCAGCACTTCCACAACGCTGTAGTCTGAAATGTAATGTTTTCAAAATGTATCAAAACTAGGAACAATGACGCGCGCTTACGCGCGCGGTCAGAGGTTAGCCAGCGTAGGAAAGAACCTTGCGATTTTTGGCGAAAATTTGTTTTTTTCGATTTAACGAAGTTTTAAAACCCTATCCGATGGGAAATTTCCCGCTGATTCCAAATATGACCGGTTTTTGCCCAAAAAATAAAAAATTTCAGGAGAAAAACCCGAAAAACGATTTTTCAGTTTTTTCCCAATTTTGGCACTTTACTCAAATCGGTGTAATTTTTCTTTGGATCAATATAATCAGGATTTTCTTTTTGCATTCGAAAGAAGACTCTTCAACGAAGAGAATGCCGCCAAGCGAAACGCGATATCTCGATTTTTCGATTTTTTGCAGATATTTAAAGTTGACCCTCAAAAATCGCAAATTTATAGAAGGGGTACTCCTTGCGTTTTTTGCGAAAAAAAAAAATTTCGATTTCGCCAACTTTAAAAACCCTATCCGATGGCAAATTTCCCGCTGATTCCAAAAACGACAGGTGTTTGCCCGAAAAATCGAAAATTCGAGGAGAAAAATTCGAAAAACGTTTTCTTTTCTGACAAACTGCCAAATTTCGCGATATTAAACATCAAATTGCGGCCGGTTTCCCAACGACCAATCAGATGTTGAATAAATCGACAACATTGCTTGCTCACGAACTTTTTAATAGAGGATTTAGAAATTATTAAAATGTATTGAAATAAAAAATATACGTTTTTTTTTTATAACAGGAAAATCGTGACACACCGTTAACTCGCACAACCTCGGACTCGGGCGCGTACAGAGCCCTCGGTCTGCTTTTGCTGCGCGCGCGTCTCTGTCTGCCCATGTCCTCGACTCCTCCGGTCATCTGCACGGTCGGTGGACCGCGGGATCTGGATCTCCTCGCGGGCGAAGACGCGGTCATGGCGACACCGCCGATTCCCATGGGTGCGGCGCCGGCTCCGAGATAAAACGTGTCGACGTCGGCGAATTCGTTTCTCAGTTGAGAGAAGCTCCTGACCTGCAACAACAACGCGAGGGAACCATTAATCACGGAATAATCTATAAATCCGACGGTGCGGTTAGTCATTCCAAAGTGAGGAATAGTCTGCGATTTGCTCGTCCCACGAAGACACAGAACGCACGGTTATCCAGTAACACGTCAAGGCCCGATGTACCATCACGATTCGCGAGAGCCACACACAACGGCGAGAAGTTTTCCAATGCTCGTGCAGGTGGAAATTGACCAATTTGTAATTCATATTCGGTCGTGACCTAAAAGGTAGATGAATCTCTGACCTTTTTCACAGACCTGCGAGCTCAGCTGTTCTGCTTGGCCTCCTTTTTCGCTATAATACGTGTAACGTGGGCGACAGGTATGACCGTATAATCGCGCTCTTTTTCTCCCTTTTTCTGCTTTGAGTATCGACAGATTCGTTAGTTTTCAATGGTGTAATTGGGCTATCAATTTTATAGACCCAGCGCACCTCTTGCGCTGGCATTCTGAGCTGTAATAACGTGGACGACTCGTAGGCGTATAATAGGTTTTTTTTTCTTGACATTCGACAGTCTCGTTGGTCTTCAACGGTGTAATTGGCCCATCAATGTCCGAAATTTCGCAGAATACAGTTATACCGCAGTCTACGTTACAGGACCCGCAAGATGTTAGATTACGACGTACGACGATGTAACGCACGCCGGGGATTCACGGAGCAATTTTGATACCGCATTTTTTACCCATTTTTTCGCGGAATGAATTATTCATACGCGTCGTAAAGATGAAGACACGAGGCGAGAGAGAACTTTGCCTGACAACATTTTGCGAATTTGTCAAGATAAATAATACTGCAAAATCGATACCGATTATTGTTTGGAATATGCAACGACATGGAGGCTAGAAATCCTCTATTAAAAAATTTCCCATCGGATAAGGTTTTAAAACTTCGTTAAATCGAATTTTTTTTTTGTTCGTAAAAAATGGCAAGATTCCTCTTATGCTGGGACAATATAATAAAATACTGACGGCTATTAAAAGGTCAACGTTGAAATTTGTGTACTTATATTCCTGTCTTAAAATCATTATTCAAGTAATACGTAAGATTACAATTTTTAAGTTGAAAAAAAAATCCGATAAATGTTTGCAATTAATGATCAAGACCTGTTGATTTTAATTCTAAGTCATTTTTTTTAGTATTCATTCAAGCATTTTGTTTAATGAAAAAAAATCACGCAATGCAGCCAGAAGTAACAGTGCCAAATGTATAGAGTTCTGACGCAAGTAGCCCCCGTTTCCCCCGCAGCGAATAGACCGCACAGCGGACGCGCGCGAGTGACCCGAAAACTGAGCAACGCCTCGGCGTTCACGTGAGCAAACTCGAGCCCAGAAATCCGCGGCAGTGCAGTCGAAACACGTGGCGCTCCTCGCGATAACTTTTCCCCTCTAATATCCACTTTCACGGTTCACGTGTGCTTAAATACGCGCATACGTTTTCGCGTTGCGCGCGTGAACGCGAAAGTATATTATCGGTTGGTTCGTTTTGCCGGCGTTGGGTGGCGCAGAACGGCGAAGTCGCGGGGGAGGGGGGGGGGGGGCGTCCGACAATCGTGCGGATTACCCCCCCGGTCGTCTTTTACCAGGCCGCGACCTTATTCCATCTCGTCCTGGCTTCTAGTGCCACAGAGTAGCCGACCCCGATCGTCACGCCTCGTCCCCTCCCCCCTCCCCCCCTCCCACGTATATGCTCCAAAACCCAGCAGCCTCTCTCCCCTCTTCCCTACCGCTCTCCTTCCCCCTCTCGCACCCCCCAGGTCAGTCATGCATATTTATGAAAAACATTATTCAAACTGATTTTATATAAGGACGATGCCGCGGCGCCGCGCGTCTTCCTTTCGCATTAGCATAAATAACTGACAAACTTTCGAAGGCGAACGCTCGCTAACAGATATACACGACTCGGCTGCTTGTATATATAGGTATATCCGCGCCCGGCGAGGAGGGTTGACACGATACAGATCGCCCTGTTGAACTTATGCTCGATTTGCGAAAAAGGATATTGTAAATCGTCGGAGCAGAGGCCAAGGTGTCCGCGGGCCAATTATTTGAAACCTTTTTTTTGAGGGTCAAGTTTCACGTAAGTGGGGAGGCTTTATGGTAATGAGGGCCACAAGAGGCGATGGCTCTAGCGGTCAGTGATTTTTATATAAATTATTTTCCTTATATTGGGTGAATGGAATGAGTAAAAAAAAATCAAGCCATCGTTTCTCAAATGGCAAATCATGTCGGACGCATGACAAGATCTACTACCACGACTACTGCTGCTAGTATTACTCCGGCTACATTGGCTGACCAAAGCTGTACCCTCTTCACTGCGGATATACAAAGCGTCGGCGGTGCTAATTCTCGGTGACTATAGCGGAATGCATACTGACCTCCTGTCCCGAGACAGTGAACATTCTCTTGGCCCCGTTCATCTTCAGCACCTGACCCAGGTCCTCAAGAACCTCCTCGAACGGCTGTGACGTCCGTAGGTTCAGCAAAACTCGGCACTGAAATACCAACAAAATTTGAAAAATCGGTAAGACGGTGATAATTTCTCTTCTGCAACCAGTTGATTGTTTGGCATGCTTATTTTCCAATACAATTTTTGAATGCTCTATAACTGAGATAAAATTATAATCCCTCGACAAGTTTATATACTTTAAAAAATGTTTTCACTTTTTCCTTCGGTATGAATAATCGAATGTAAATTTACAAACGCAATTTTTTTTACAAGAAAAAAAATGGACTATAGAAGGAAACTCAGAAATGAAGTTTATCGAAGGCTGAGAACTTCATCTCGAACACAAGACATTGGTATGGACCAACGTCGATAAAATTGAATATCGAAGACTCACCTGGACGGTGTGATCGAGATTGTTAACGATTCTGATGACCCGACCGGACGAGGGTTTTCCGCCGCCGGGCGGTGGTGCTTCTTCTGTGATCGAGGCCTTCCTGCTCAGACTCGCTACCGCCGGTGGTCTGCTCTGCCAGCCGCCCCCGGCTGCACCGCCGCTGCCACGGCTACCGCCGCCTGCAGCTCCGCCGGCCCCCGTTGGCGCGCCGTACCAGGTATTGCTCTTTTTTCCGTAGCTCGCCGGCTAAAATCCGATCGAAGATAGCGTCACGTTAATTAAACATACGATTTCGCTAACACGCGTTGCAACTTTTTTCCCCTGCTTTTCTACGTCGCACGTATTTCAATAACAAAGGAATACAAAATCCGCTACACAACGCAACGAATATCCTTCGATTATTCGGTCAGGACGGTTTCATGTCCAAGAAAGTAAAGATTTTTTCAACATTATTCTTGAAGAAAGGTGCGAGGGTTTTTTTTTTTCACAAAGCTTGAAGGTAAACTTTACCCTTTACACTTCAAAATATTCGTAAACATTTGTTTCAATATATCTGGCTTATTAACGTGTAATAAATGTGAAGTGCAGCGCATGGAAGGTTGCATGCAAGATTTCTTGGGATTAGTTTGAAAAACGGGCAAAGGTCCTTCGAGCCGCACGAAGGGAAAAGTATAGTAATGATTCCCTGACGCGCATAGTAATCCCGTAACAATATTTGGATTAAAAAAATAAAAATATCTTTTTATAAATAAGGTGGAAAGTAACGTCTTATCGGAATTTGTTTAAAGGCTGATTTGACAGGATTGTAATGCAGTTAAACGGGGCGACTGTTGGCACCTGGAGCATGTCTGCCGGCAGCGAGATGACCTCGAAGGAGTCGCTCATCAACACGACGAAGCTGTCGCAGCCGGCCTGCCAGGGATTGTTGGGATGCTGGTGGGAGGTGCCCGGGGCGTCGTAGTCGCCCGTCTCGGAGTCGTCTTCGGTGCACGAGGAATCGGCGGTACCCGGCGGTACCGGGCCAAATTCCGAGCGATATGCGAAGCCTGACGACTCAATGGTGAACGCTATGGTGACAGCGCGACGACCTCCGCGATCGCCGACTCTTCGAGTAGCCGCTTCTTTGCCAACCGATCGCAACGAATTTTTTTCTCGAATAACCGAATCTCGATAAAAGATCGAACGGTTCGAATCACAATCCGGGAATCGCGGTCGACGATGACGATGATGATTTTTCCGTCGAAACGACAGTTCGCACGAGCCGGAAAAATGGCTTTCACATGATCGTTCGTACACAGTGCCATGCACGACTCCGCTCTCCGTGAACCGGGAATCCTCGCGACTTCTGGTGGGTTAACGGGTCGCCCGAAGTGCGCGATCCTTCTTCGCGTAGAGTGTGGAACACGACGCTCAGAAGTTCTCGGGTGACAGGCGTCGTGACGTCAACGCTCGGAGGGTCTTGCGCTCCTTCTGAATTTATGTATAACCCCCGTGCAGCTCGCTTGGCGCTTGCCCCAACTCTCGACCACCGGTCGACCTACAAATTCGCTTGCTTCTCGCTTTCTCACCCTTCGTCTGTTTCTCTTCCTTCTCCCTGTTACGCCATCAATTTTCTGCAATTTTGGGCATCCCGCGTCGCTGTAAGTGCATTGAAAGATGAGCACTTTTCGCTAAATTTCGATAATATCATTTGATAATTTGTTTGTGTTTATTTATTTACTTATTTTTTAGTCGACTGGACTTAGAAAAAAAAGTACCCTAAATATGCGGCTGCATTTTTAGACTTTGCGCTCAATCGTATTAACACTCTTATTTGCAACGCAGTTTGCGAAAAAAATTAATCAGAAGCAACCGTTGTAACGTTTGTCACTTGGAGGTGGATTTTCTTAAAAATTTAATAACAAATAAATTAAATGTCGAACGAATTCTGAGTTAGCGAAAATTGCCCATATTCCAGCACACGCTACAGATATATCTCGATTCACTCTTCGGCGTCACTCTTATAACTCAGGAACAGCTTTCATTTGAATGCATCATCGAACATCTCCATTATTACAACTTATTTAATCGATAAACAAACCTCTCACACTGTGAGAAACTTGTCAATTTTTTTTTGCGACACCAGTATTTGGGTTTAATTTTTCGTTATTATTTGCCAGGATTAATTCGTTCTTTCGCTTATTTAGAAAAGCAAGAATTTTATTTTATAATTTTGTATTAAAAAAAAATGTATTTACTTTACGAAGCGTGGAATATTATGCCGCAAGTGTTGAACCGCAGTCGTAATGGGGGTATCGTGTTTATGCGATATACACGGCGGATTGTATATATAGACGGTGACGGGGGGCCGTTGTTGTATATTGGCAGAGGCTCGCGCGCTGTCTTGAGAGGTTTTACGGAGCGCACGCGACGCGTCACGACTCCGCCGAGTCACTACGTGTTGTACGCGCGAGGTGGACGCTCGGATCCTCGATCGAGTACTGATGGGGATGGTGAGCGTGCCAACCTGGCCTACCTGGCTTCGGAGACCGACGTCGTCGCACGCCGTTCGCCACCGAGACACCCCTTAGCGCCCCCTCTCCCCCATCCCCCGTCCCTCCCCCCTTCTGCGAGGGTACGTGCGGACCGCGGGAGAGGTCCGTTGGGAGGGGAACACCGCCAAGGCCAACCGCCTCTCAGGGGGTGGCAGCCATCGAAGGGCCGATTGAACCGCAACTCGGTGTCGAGAGGTCGACGTCAACCGAACGACCGGCATTCCAACGTACTCGCAGCTGTAAAGCCGCTTTACTTTTGCGAATAAACTTCACGGTACAGTTCACAATAATTTGCAATTATGAATTTATAATAATGACACGGAGTGTTTATGAAACGAGGTGTGAAATTTGAAATGAAATATATTCATATGAAATTTTTGACGAACAGTTTGTCAGAAATCGTAGATCTGGCCGTCGGGCCGAAAACCGCCCAAATCGGGGTCACGAAATTTATTTTTTCAAAATATCGACTTTTAACCTATACCATCGTTCTCAAGTCGCATATTCTACCCCTGAAGACACTGTCATCAACCTTTTTTTAGTGGATTAAAAAAAATACGACATTGGACAGAACTGTCAAAGTTCTGTCAAATATCGATATCGATCAAGGACAAATGAACATGAACTCGGTCTGAGAGTCCCAGCCAATCACAGCTCGAATAGTTTGCTAACAATGCTTTCTGTTACTCATGAACTTTTTAAAAGATTTTTTTCGTAAAAACCACAATGGATATAGAAGAATTTACGATTTTTGAGGGAGATTTGACAGTTTGTCGCAATAAGCGCCGTTGATATGTAAAATAGATCTCACTATATGTATTCTGATTTTTAGAACACGCTTAATCCCTCAAACGTGACGAGTTTATGCGGACAATTGTCTGACTCACAGTAGTATATCAGCCTGAAAAAAATTGCATCGTCACGGCCACCGACGGGCCATATTACTGGGGATGGAAAGTGGCATTGATCATTCGAAATCGTCATGTGTTAATACAGAGGTGCGGCAAGTGCGTCACGTTATTTCTGCCTCCCTTTCTTTTTCCTTCTGCACTGCAACAGAGGACGTTTCCGCGAAACGGACGCTCCTGAAAAAAAAAGTGTTCGCAGTCGTATGCGCCGTGGGTCTATCGTGATCGATGGTATTCGAGGTTCGCGGTTGCAGTGATTAAAGTGGTTATGCCGTTGTCACGCCTGCCGTTTACGTGGCCGCTGCCCCGCCCGAGATTTAATGGACATTCTTGGAACAACGAGAAGATCCGTCGCTTTTATCGTGGACATCGCCGACCCTGCCCCAAATAATTATGGAGAAATGAAGGGAGCATATCGAGCGGAGGACGAGGTGGCTGAAAGGATTGATCAGGTATTAGGAACGGGGCTATTCGTGCGGAAATAAATTACCATAATGGCTCGACCGTGAATATTAATCCGAGTGGTGATGAAACACTGAACAACCAATATTCGCCTTTATAATTAAAAAACTCTTCATAATTAAAATTGATAAAACGACTGTGCACCAAAAAATCATGGAAAAAGCTGTAGACAAGCCAGCTGAGAGGATTGATCAGGTATTTGGAACAATTGAACCAGGTTATTCCAGCGGAATTGAATATGAATATTTATCTCTGGTGATCAGAGGCTTAATCACGCAACAAATGTCCTCCTTACAACCAAAAACACTGGCGCCAACGTTCTAAAAAAAGTACAGCCTCGATTCCATCCGCTCTGATTAACATTCGAGATTCGGGCGAATATTTCGGGCCAACGTTTCCGTTTCGTGCGAGCGATTATTATCAAAAAAATCCACTTTGCTAATCAGTTATCGCTGTTTGTATCAAAAGCAATCGTATCACGACGATCGTCCTAACAAAAAAATGAATAAGAAGCGGACGAAACGGACGTGTACACGTCCGCCTATGAATCTCAAGCACGCACGGAGTCCGAAGGCTATCGGCAGAATGCCAAGAATTTTATGACGGCTGCGCGCTCGTCGTTTCAGCTTCTCTTCTCTCCCTCGCCCTGTGTGCTTTTCCCCTCCGCCGCCACGGGATCTACAAAGTGGCCGTGGACGATCGATCCTCTCGCGGGTTCCATGCACACAACCGGCCCCATTTTTTACGGTACTTGCCACACGTAGGCGAGGAAATAATCTTCGACTTTCAAGTGCAGCGATTTACGGGAAAAACCGAGTATTTTCCGAAACTCGTGCCGCTAAACTCGCGCGATTGTGGGGGATGCAGCACTCAGAAAAAAATCTGGCATTGGAAAGTGTTAAGTGACGACTAACAATTTTTAGATCATGCGACTACTGATTTTTTTTTGTGATTTTTTTGTAATGTCAATTTCGAGTTTACATAACTGAAAATAGTTATGTGAACTATAAATTAGTTGTTGTAACATGAAATTAGTTCTGTATATAAGTGTTAGTAATTCTTAATGCAGGTCATTTTTTTTCCAAGTAACATTACATTTCGTCGATCGACATTGATCGACTTCTTGATTAACCAAAAGACGTCGGTTGCTCAAACGGATCGTCGCAAGTGTCGCAGCGTTTCTCGATTAGCCCCCGTCCCCTCCCCCTTCCGAAAACGCTTATTGCGACGCTTACGGTGGGTGAGCATCGATCTTTCGATCTTCGAAGGCCGATCGTTGGCCTGAAAACACGTGACACGTGAGACGCGGAGAATCCACCCTGTTGTATATGCCGCAGGGCCGGCTCGCATATACAGATGATAGCTATACGTCTCTCGCGAGGATATGATAATGGTGGTATGAATTAACACAGGGTGAAGGTCAGTCCCGACTGCACCTGGGCTCCTCGCGACTCGAGCGCAGTAACACAGAGAAAGAGAGAGAGAGAGTCGAGCTCCTATTCTCCCTGCATAGTTCCCAGCACTCGCTCGCTTTCCGGTGCTGGATGACTGGCTCTATAATACAACCCCCACCCCGACTCTCCTCCCCTCCCTTCCACCTGTGCTCATGCCTTAACCCCGCAATACGGAGGTCGTTAGTATTTCAAAATCCTCGAGCTCCCCCGCGACTCCCTCGTAATGTAACTGTATCGAATACCTATGTACTGCAATCCGATTCAACAAACAACCGGTCATGAATCACACCCCCTTTTCTACATACGCCACCTTTGTTGGCCTATACGTTAGGGTACGTGGAACAAGTACCGGTGATTTCTGGATGCGTAGACGTCACTGTTAAAAATGTTAGCGTATTTACATATAATAAATGTCTTTAACGATATAAAAAAATGTTTATGTAAAAAGGTCTCTGAAGACATTATTATAATTAACACAGGTACCGAATATATTTTAACAGGGCTCCTAAAAATCATCAGAGAGGTTAACTCATCTTAGAATTTATCAGATATTAACAACAAAAGGCCAAAATAACATCAGGATTTTTAGTACCATTATTTGTTAAAAAATGAATAACTAATGTCTTTAAAATTAATTCGGAGAACCATCATCCTTCCCCTCGAATCTACAGCTTGGCATCATTTCTTGAATCCAAATCGTATATCAAGATCAGCACGAGTGACAAAAATTGGAATGTTCCACGGAGCGTTGGGCGATAATTAGATAATAATTGATCCCCGCGCGTCACGCGAGCGTTCGGCGGCCCCGAGAGGCCGGAAGTGCGACGGGGAAAAACAATCGAAAAAGAAATACGTCAAATCGGGCCGCGCGGATTCGCACGTGATGTATCGTTGTCGGAAATCGCGGCGACGGCCGAGAGCCGAGGTCGAACGGTGTACATAAGCGGTATATAACACCGCGCGTACACGCGCCCCTTAATCCTCCTCGCAGTCGCGCACGTTTCTCGTACGACTCTATAGTATTATCGGACAACAGCACCTACGGAGCTCGCGCGATTGCTGTTCTCTATCCCGCGATAATCCCGCGCCGCAATCGTGACCCAAATTACCTTATTTCATTGCACGTTTTTCCAGAGCGCAACGAGTCTGTCGTTGCAACGAGTCCTCGTGCGTGTAATTCGTGCCGTGGTTCCATTATGCACCCCTCACACACACACATTCAATACTAGGTATGTGAATATTAACATATAAAAAAAAAATCTGGATTTAAATTACCGAGCTCGTAAAGCAGGATGATTGACTATTTTTCTTGCGGTAATGCTGACATGTGGAATAAATCGGATTGACAATTTTTTTTCAGTAAAAATGAGGTTTCGTCACGGTAAAAAGGTGTAAGACTATGCAAAGCAGTAAACGTAAGAAACCCAGAATAGTAATTTACCGGTAAATTGTTTTTACTATTAAAGCGGTTCGTTGCCCTCCACATCTGAGTTCTTTGCACTTCTATTTAGTTGTCATTTTTTACGAGTCTTTTTTTTTATTACAATGACATGGAATGCATTTTCTTACCAACTTTCAACCTTAGACTTAAAATTCATTCTATCAAAAATTTGTTACTTACAAGTACAAACATTTACTGCATTCTGAAACTACCTTCCTTTGTTACAATTGGAAAAATGATTAACAAATGTATATCCCGACAATTCGATCGCACCCAACAGACGAATTGTCACAGTCGGAAACACACGTCGATCGGGTATCTATACGCTAGTCCATTCACGACGCCGTGAAGTGCGCACAGACCGAGAGCAATTTATACATCATTGGTGGGTTGGACGTAAATTGCGGTAATGTCGCCGGCGCAGCCGGCCACAGAAAACATATGTATTTTATGTACCTGCGCGACGCCTATATCGCCTTGGCGGCCTTGAGGGCCAAGGTCGTTGCACATATTGTCTGAGACGGCGAGAGAAGTGGGTGGGGTCCGGCTATTGCACAAGTCGCGCACACGTTCGGGCGTTCGTACGTTTGCAGCGTGGGCTCTGCTGCTTCGTGCTTCGTGCGGTGGGCACCGCGTTACCCACACGTTTCGCAGCGTCTTTACCACGTAGAAGCGGCTGCAACGGGCGTTGGTGTAGCGTCGAACCCGTCGTAACTCGCGGGTCACTGCCGGAGCTCAACCCTTGACCTTTCGACGCATTCGTCGGTCGTGCACCTCGAATTCTCCCGCACGTGAAGAGCGTTACCACTCTCGATCGCTCTCGTCCTTCCTAAGGAGCGAGAAACGGAGACGAGGCATAGGGGAGGGGAGGGAGGGGAGAAAGAGGGCAGAAAACTCTTCCTCTCTGGCGAAAGCTCACCGCGCGGGTGAACCTTCGTGCCGCGGTGGACGCGAGATAAGGCGATCACTTTCACGCGATAAACATTGCGCCTTCTTGCAAGTTTGCCAGGTAGTATCGCTTTTTGTGCGGAGAAAAATAAGTGAAATAGCTGCACTGTCAGATGAAATGCATTATTGTGATGAGTTGCAAGAATGATTGTATTGGTTGTTGAATGAGTGATACATAAATAAATGTATTGGCCCAAATGTGTTGACGAACAGTATTCATTCACCGCCCTAACTAAATCGAAATTGAGCAAATTAGTACACTTTTTTTTATGTGTTCCAACCTGGAATCACGGTAACTCAAACGCAGGGGAAAAATCGGTGCCTCGGATGAAATCGAGTCCGCAGACCCGCTGCGTGCAATCCGAGATCCAATCCACTAGGGTCACTGCTCGCCGGTGCCAATAAAGGGCTCGCACGTCTCCGAAATGACGAATTCGGTCGCGCACCCTCGTGAAACTTCACGCCAGACACGCGGGCTGCGCGTGACTCCTCTCGCCGCGACGGTATTTCGTCAAGATAAAAACGCACCGCGCGCGCGGAGGTTTCATGCGATGCGATAAGTGAACTTTTTTTTTAGGGTGCTTAGAGGTCAAGACACGTTTTCTTTTTTTTTCTTCGCCTTCTTTTACGACCATTTTTCGAGGAGATCGAGCGTTCGTTAAATGCGTTTCGGCGATGCAGGGATTTCGAGGCTGCACTGTGTGTATTTTAAAAAAATGGTACGTGCACGAAATCGCTGCGTTGCCGTGCAATTAACGTCGGGTGATAAGCAGCGGCTCACACACACGCCGAGATTTTGTTTCCCCTTTGCACGTATAAAAACCAGCGCATGCCGTGTGCACATGACAAAAGTTAATTCGAGAGGGCGAGCCAAGTGGTCAAGTATAGGGCCTATGGGCTGTGTGTGACCGTCCGGCGAACAATTTTTATCCCCAGAAAACGCGACAAGCGCCGTACGGTAATACCGGTATATATATAGCTGTACGGTGCGCTCGCAGAGCTCGAAACTCGGTTATAATTCTATCCAAAGGCACGCGACGCCTCGCAATGTGAGAGCATTACGGTAATTTTATAGTGCAAGGTTATCGCGTTTTTTTAAATTAGTTTATGATCAATAATCATGTCACGACTTCGGAGGATTGACTGGGGATTAAGATTTGTGATATTAATTAGCATTTTCGTGATTTTGGTACAGTTTTGGATTACATTCAATTTTCGTATCTATAACCACAAGTGTCTTCATTCATAAACGTCCCCAAATAGTGTTTGATAAAATTACTTAAAACAGTCGAATTGTTGCTACAGAAAAATACTGACTGGCCAGCTGAAATATTGTACACTCGTAGAATTCGGCGCATGATTTATTCGTTTTTGGCGAGTGTCGTTCGAGATACTTTTTAGAAATCCTGACTCTAATTGGAATGCATAAATAATGTTGTATTATCTCGATGCATATCGTTTGGAACGAGCCATGTCGCGTACGTTGGCTCCGCGGTGCGTGACGATTATACGAGGAGCGTTGAGACCGGCGCCTAGTTAAGAAGCGAGCGGCGGGCGACGAGATTGACTTGTGCTCCGCGGAGTTTCCCGGTCAGAAAGCTCCGGGGGTGCAGAACGCGCGCCAAGTGTTTCTTTCGTAAACGTGCAAAGGGGGGCGAGAGTGCGTGCCGAGAGAAAAGTGGGTGTGCCAACCGAGCCGTATAAATAATGGCGTGATGAACGAGGGACCAGGTTGTAATACATTGCATACTACACGGATCAAACGTTCAGGTACAGCGGTCAACAAGGGACGCCAACATTTTTTAAGACAAGCTGTCGATGCAAAAATTTCGTTTCTTCTTCAGGACGTTTTTTTGTCCCTGTCAGTTAATTTTCGTGTCATGGCCTTGATGTGATTTTTCCTGTTTGTATTAATTCAAAATTATTACAATAGTTGTGCAACCGAATTTTCGACGTTATCTTATTTTTTCACAGGAAACGTTTTACAGAAAGCATTTGAAACTTTATTTTTCTTTTTGTAATTGCCACCCAGTTTTGTCACAGTGTATAATAATCATTGCCACCCCGTGAGCGGCGTTAATCCGCGTTCTATGAAAAGCCGAGGCTGCGCGAAAATTGTACGAGCCTTCGACGGTTTCTCGGGGTCACCGGGGTAGTTGGGTCTCCGGTCAAGCTCTATGATTAGCTCGTAGCGTAATACGCTTGATATCACTTGACGACATCGAGAACTTAATAATATCAATTAACGGAGATGGTTGTCGCGAGCATGCACCTGTGGCCTTTTGAAGAGTAAAAAAATAGAGAAATGTACGTTGCCATTTTTCAACAATGATACTTCTCCTTCGTTATTCCGACGAAAATAATGTGCATTAAAAAAGAAAATATATGTATAAAACATGCATCTCAAAAAATAGAATCAGAAACTTACTGGGTGTTGGCCCAGCAAACTTTTTCTTTTCCGGAAATGGTGCAGCAAAACCACTTCTCAATGTGCAACGTTAGGCTATAATTAATCAATAATCGATCCCTCATAAATCATAAGATTTTTTCAGAGCTCTAATTAAAAAATCCTCGAAGCTCCCTTAGCGTCCGATAATGAGAAAAAAAATTATCCAAAACTAGAAAAAAGTGACTGATTGATATCCTGGGTTAATCGCACTAGGGGCGAGTGCGACAGTTCTCTTCGTGACACACGAAAGTTCTTTCTACCTTCGCGACAACAGGGTGGGAGCACATGTTCGTGTGGCCAGTACGATTAAATGCTAATCGCTCGTCGTTTACACTGCCAGTGCTTGATGTCGAGCTGCAGCTAGAAAAGTGCCGGCGTCCCTGCAGTACGACTGTTGTCAACGAGAAGGGGAGAAAAAATTCTAGAGCTCCGAGATTCTCGGAGGGACTGTCTGCTTCGATGTTAATTAGAGGGAATACGAGCCTCGCGTGCCGCGCAACGCAACGTCGTTGAACCGGAAGGAAAAACCCAAAAAAATGCCGCTGGCACTTAATCTACGACTTCGATCAACGTGCGCCCAATTTCGAATTTTTTTTTCTCAGATTTTTTAATCTTATCCATCGTACGGATTAATGTTGGTATTATTTTAAATTAGCAGAATTAAAGAATTTATTTAAAATATTTTAGAAAATTTCTAAAAGATTTTAACAATGATTTCTTTTAATCGGGACAACTGCTCGTAAGTGATAACGACGGTAATGTCATGCATTGCGACGGCAAGGAAAAAAATACTTTCATTCGGCGACTAATTGCAACAGCAACATGGTTATCAGCTTCTTAATTAGCTTTTAAAAAATTAGCAATTTCCGCTCACAATTTATTATTTTACTTTTTGCAACGACCACGAGAAATTAGATTCTTTAGGTGCTAATTGTTATTACTCTACCGGGTATGTGATATTATATAGCTCAACGTACCGGACATTCTTATGATAAATAGCTCAGTTTCACGCCAGAGTTTCGTGTGCATTTTAGTATATCAGGTATTGCAGAAACTAATGGTAGAAGGGATGCATAAGGGCTGCGCCGACGTTCGTGATAATGCAGCGCCAGGAAATTTAAATTTTGCATCTACACTCACACACCGGCAGGAAACCGGTGGCGAATTACTTTTTTTATCACACGCGCGAGTATATCGGGCATTCGAAGTGAAGTCGACGAATTGCTTACATTCTCGATGCTGGATGTCGAGGGTGCGATGGCGTGTATGATTTAAAAAAAATGTTATCCTAATTCTTGAAAGCCGGCAGCCGACATTAATATCCCTTGACAAAATCACCCCGGACAAAATTTCCGCGAACGAAATCTTTCTTTTGTGTGTCCCAATAGTCCCCTGACTTCAGCTCAACAAAAATACTAAATGCAATATTCTCTATTAAAAAGTTCGTGAGCAACCATTGTTGTCGATTTATTCAGCATCTGATTGGTCGTTGGGAAACCGGCCGCAGTTTCATATTTAATGTAGAGAAATTTGGCAGTTTGTCGCAAATAAAAATTCGTTTTTCGCGTTTTTTTTCTCGAATTTTCGATTTTTCGGGCAAATACCTGTCGTTTTTGGAATCAGCGGGAAATTTTCCATTGTATAGGGTTTTTAAACTTGGCGAAATCGAAAATTTTTTTTTCGCAAAAAACGCAAGGGGTACCCCTTCTAAAAATTTTCGATTTTTGAGGGTCAACTTTAAAAATCTACAAAAAATCGAAAAATCGAGATATCGCGTTCCGCATGGCGGCATTCTTTTCGTTGAAGTGTTTTCTTTTGAATGCAAAAAGAAAATTCCGATTACATTGATCCAAAGAAAAATTACACCGATTTGAGTAATGTGCTAAAATTGGGAAAAAGTGAAAAGTCGTTTTTCGTGTTTTTCTCCTCAAATTTTTTATTTTTCTGGCAAAAACCGATCATATTTGGTATCAGCGGGAAATTTACCATCGGATAGGGTTTCAAAACTTCGTAAAATCGAACTTTTTTTTCGCCAAAAATCGCAAGGTTCTTTCCTACGCTGACTGACCTCCGACCGCGCGCGTAAGCGCGCGTCATTGTTCCTAGTTCAACATAAAAAAATCGTTGCGTGTTAATTCAATTGTTTCTTCAGATGAAATTATTCCTATCTCCGCTGCTTTCCATTGGCCGCTCTGCCGCTCGCTATTCCGCCTCGCACCGTGGGCAACTTGAAATATGGAAATGCAAAACGCTCAGCTACGTGACGGATCGTCACGAGCATAGGATGAAGCGGCGCGGTTACGAGCTGTATACACTTTGTATAAGTATCTCACGTTCTCTCTGGAATACCATTAATACATAGTTGCTTGAAATTTATTCACGAATTATTAAACAACTAAACCCGAGGATCTCTGTGCCGTGATCAAAGCAACAGTCGCATGCGCGATAATAAGTAGTATAAGAACGAATATTACTGATAGTATAAATATTAATATATCACGCGCGGGCAAAGTCTGGATTTGATATGTTACGCAAACTGCGAAAACGTAGCGCAGCGAAAACTTGGCGAGAAATGTTTCGCAACGTGTGCAATCTTATAGCCTGTCGTACCGGTGTAACTGGTCGCGCGACGAGCAGATAAGCCGGGGCATGCCAGGCCAGGCCAGCCGTACGTGGTATACCGAGGCGGCGGATATAGAGGAGCTGATAATACAGTCGTATAAGTGTCGGCGAGGTGGCGAGATCGCCAAAGCCCCGGGATAAGCGCAGTGATTTCGACTAGCACCAATCGGTCACTATGATGTGATAATAATGCTCGTCTTGAGGGACTATAACAATCTTATGCTTTTACACAAATTTCATAGCAAAAAAAATTGATAAGTTGTTTAATATACACAGTATAAAAAAATTGGCAACACTCTTGCCGTAAGACGTAACCATCGTCGACAATCAATAAGAACAAACGAAAAAAATAAAATAAAATAACATAACGAATAAATCGTTGCTGAAACAATCAGTGAGTAGAAAAGTAAAGCTATGTAACATCGTTGTGACTGTGTTTATATTGTACGACTGGAGTATTGTCGTAAGCCTGTTACACTGTTGTACTGCGCCGTTAGGGGCTATACGACAGTGAAAGAACAATGGCCGGACGGTGATTAAACAACACATATACCATTCCAGCACCAGCAGTGGTCACACGACAAGTAGCGCCGGCAAGATCGAGTTCAGACATTAAGGCAGAGCGGGTGGAGACTTAGTAGTAAAAGCCAGCGAATGTCGGACGGTCAGTGCGGAGAGGAGACGACGATTCACGACTGGTCGACTATTTAGGACGAGGCGCGTCCAAGATGTAGGGCGGACAGTGTACGCGATACGAGAGCGAATACCCTACTCGCGAAGACCTGATTCACTTCCGATCAAGCTAAACACAGATCATCAAGGAATGATTTTGCAAATCAATTAAATTATATGATAGACCACCCAGAAAAATTAACAGTCACTTCTGATACTGAGACTAATTGGAATTCACAATATACAGAATTTTACTGCACAGTATCATTATAGTGTGGCACGTTTATTAATTTTTTTTCAAGAAAATAACGGTTCCTCTACTTTTGGAAGCATAATTTTCGAAAAAAGTTCTTAAAAATAAGATACAAGGTACCCCACTCTCATCAACCTGCGGTAATGCCTGGTTAATCGCTTCCTTCGTCCTCATTTTATGAACACATTATTTTACTAGGCTGGGAGTGGGGGCAAAAAATCACGTAGTTTTATACAGAAATTACAAAGTCAAAAGATAAGAAGTCCACGCACCACGCTTTTCTCCCTTGGTATCTGTTAGGTATATCGCTTACGCTGGGGGTTTGTGGGTATAGCGGCCGGGTGACATCAATGCCGGGCTGACGGTGTGCACAGTGTCAGCCGCACACCCCGAGAACCCGCAATTAACCAACGGCTGCCTGGCTTAGCTCGAGTGGCTCCACTCTGCGCTGCCTCGACACAGGCGGAAGACTCGTTTCCGAAGTGTTGCGCCAGTAATAAACTTATGTGTACCGCGTTCGTATTCGTTAACGAGTAGTCGACGATAAACGAAATGTTTCTGTACCCCTGTGAGTTCTCGTGATCTACGACAGCCATTATATCCAATAAAGAATGCATGAGTTACAAGTTATCGCAAATTTTCATAATTTTCCGCAGATGGCGACACCGACGAAAACGTCTGCCTTACCGATATGGTTGTACTTTTTCATCCTTTTCCCGAGGGAGATTAAAATTTATTCCGGGAAAACGTAAGCTTTTCTGAATGCCAAAAATTAATATAAACGGTTTCTTTTAATTTCCATAATGAATATTGATTTCAAATAATGTTCCCATTGTTGCCCTTTTAAAGCAATGGTCAACTTGATTGAGAATCGTTACAGTAATAACAAAAAAATTAAGAGAGAATAATTTGTATCTACAAGAAGAAGTAGGATGCATTTGTCACACGACCAGACCGCGAGTGATGCATACATGAGAAATGAAGAGATTAACGACCGATCAGAATATACACGACGTTACTCCGGGTCGGTAATACCTCTTGGCTCTCAACAATTAATTATTTTGTTGCGGCGCTAACGGGTTAAAGAACGTTCGGTGCATCGTTGTAAATCGATTTGATGCGCGCGAAGAGCTTTGCTCCCTCTCCGTTCGCTCCCTAAGTTCGAAACCCGCGGAGAAGTGAGATCGTCCAGTGCGGAGCGTGACGACGAAGCGTATACGGGCGTATTGATCCCCTCGCCGCTGCCCACCAGCAGCACACTCGCCGTACCTGACCGGCGGTCAATGAGATACGGTCTCCGCCAAGTGCTGCCGTGCCCGTCGGTCGCGTCTTGCGCCTTATGCCTCCCCCCCCCCCCCCTCCCTCCGCATCGGCCGCCAGGCAAATCCAAGCGGGCAACCAGCTCGAACGGAAGTCAAACCCAGGCGGCCTCCCCTACGACCTGTCTCGCTTTCGACTCGACTTCCCGTGATTCATATACACCCTTACGCGCCGCACCGGTGCGAGCCAAGAACGTGCGATCAGCTTGCCACACTTGCGACGCACTCCGCCTGCCAAAACTTTAACTGAAAAATCAACGAAAAGAAATGATGAAGGTGGTACGAAATTTCGAAAATCGAAAGAAAATTTGTGAAATATTTTTACAAATGCTAAGAATTTTTTCAAGAATGAAAAAAGATTTTTTTTTATCACATAAGAAGAAAGTGTTCATGCAGAGCGAAAAAATGTATTAATAAACTGTTGAAGCATTAAATATTTCTAGAAGGGGTTAATGTGTATGCTTCTCTTTTTTGTTACAGGTCATCTAAACAGGGAAAAATAAAATAAGTAAATAAAGAAGAAAGTGACCGCAGTGGTGCGATCTGACAACGGGACTGCGCAGGCTCCAGTCGGTTTTACTAGAGGCTCCGTTCAACTCGCCTGTCCACGCCACCTACGCGAGCTTCCCAGGAGCGAGACAATGTGCTTAAGGGCGGTTGGGGAGTTCCAACGCCGCTTACACCATTATCGTTCGCCCCACCATTCCAGTCGCCACCACCACTGCCACTTTCCTTCGAACGTCCCTCTCACGCGGCCTCTGCCACGTGCTTGCCGGGTAAACATTGGAATAAAGCTAAGTCACGCTTCAGAAATAATTGACCGAGTCTTGCACAGTTGTAGCAATGTGTAACCGATTCAGCTCCTTAAATCACGCAGCTGTTTACTTTTCGATGCGACCATGAATCTATTTGTTGTAAATACCGAAACCTCTATTAAAAAGTTTGTGAGCAATCATTGTTGTCGATTTATTTGCCCTGTGATTGGTCGTTGGGAAACCGGCAGTTCGTTGTTTAATTACGTGCGATTTGGCAGTTTGAAAGGAAAAAAAAAAAAAAAAATTGATTGCTGTGTTTTTCTCATCGAATTTTCAATTTGGCGGGCAAATCTCCGTCATTATCTTTTGTAATTTTCTTTGCCTATCTTGAGTATAATTGGCATAATGTATGGTTACAACCGAAGCAGAGATCCACTCAGAGAAAAATGTTCTTGAATCAAGCTTATACAGGTCGGAAGCAAAATTATGCCTTCTACGTAGTATAATTATACATTCAACCCAGTACTACAGAGGTTTGTTTCATGAATATTTTCGTGCGAGTAGGTTACACTGATTATTCAAACAAGGCTGAAAAAAAAATGATTGCGTTAATAAATGTTGTATCTTGATATATTAAAAAACTGTCCGATTCACATATTCACAAAAATAAAAGTAATATTATCCTCCTGTTTGGGTATAATTGATATCCAAAGTCACTTAAGCTTATTGGTACTTGACCCGAATCTCCGTCAATAAATTGCACCTTCCTATACCTTGAAGCATATCAGTGTTACAGGACACAGGCGATCGAAACTCGATCGTGCATCGACGCGATTCCTCGGCTATTATACAAAGCTACATAAAGTCACGCCCTGAGCCCTAGAAATTTGTGGATCGGGTGTGACCCGGCTCTCCGACGCGATGAATCACAATCAACCCAAATGGTGAGTGAACCCTTTGGCGCCTGTGTTCTAAAACACGAATTACATCAGCGTCCACGCTTCGTCCGATCGTTGATCATTAAAAAGGGTGGCGCGCTTTAAACTAGTCCAAATGGTTGTCAATTAATAAAAGACCTTTCAAATTTTTTTGAGATTTTAGAAATTGTTATCCAGCTGTGAAATCATTTTAATACAAGAATAAAATACTAGGCATTTGAACATTTATTTCAGCTGAAAGGAAATAATGTCATTTGCCTAAAATGAATGGAGCCCAGCGTTAATTCTCGTTAGTCACCTTTAAGAACCCCGATGCTCCCAATGATACAAAAATACACAAAATATTGTTATCGCCACGAATAAAAGAGCCAAAAATACGTTCAACTTTTACGATCCCCTTGGAGCCTACGAATCGACCCACTTTTCGCTGTTTCACGCAACCAAATCCACCAGATCAAATCAGCCATCAACGATTCTACGTATCGTTCCATTGTATTCCCTAAAATGTATTTCCCAATAGTTTTGGATCGCGGAACCAGCCAGAAGTTCTTTCGCGTTGCGAACGAAGGTTAAGCCCTCAATCGACCGAGATTGTCCAGACGTTCTTAAGAGCCCAGCCGACCGGCAAACAGACTCGGTGTTGCGTGCGGCCTGCTTAACGTTGATCTGGGCCAGATCAACACACACACACACACATTTATTCATCAACCTCTCGCTCCCTTCCACCACCCTGGAGGTTATTATACGCAGTTTTCTTTATAAATCGCTCCCTCGTTGTACTTTTACCCTCGACTCAAGAGTAGTATAACGCGTTGTGGGCCACACGGCAGAGGTGGTGGAGCGCTACGAAGGTAAAACCGGCATAATCCACCTGGCCGGACTGAGGGTGCGAGTAAATGCTGAACGCGTGTACGGCTTTGGTTTCTCATGAATATTAAGGCCACACACATGAATGTGTTGCTGTGCTTTAATGCGCCCTCAGGGATATTAACTTTTTACCTGGCAAAAAGTTCTCCAGTTCGAAATCAAATTATTAGGAAATATCGAGGTATCTTCATTTACAATGAATTCGGCCCATTGAGATGAATGACATTTTTTAAAGATGATTGTTCACCCTTTCGAAGTCTACTTAACGAGAAAAATTAAATTATCTTGATTCCTATTGAGGTCAGACCCTAATCACCCGTTTAGCCCTTTAATTACAATCTGTTTTGTTTCATAGATTTTTAAAAGATGATTACACATCAGATGTTGTTTTCTCGTGAATATTGGGACCACATGTGAGTGCTTTATTACCCCCTGAAAAATAATTTCTTTTTGCCTTTCCGTTCGCGAAGAACCAAATTGTCGTCACTTTTAATGAAATCGGTCGTTAAGGATTTTTCCGTGCACGAACGGTATATGCAATCGATCTCCGTACGGTGCGATCCGCAGCTCGTCGGTCACATTCACGCGATTCTCAAACTGCACACGAATCGCTCCTCAGCTTTCTTTTAATAGTACAATCCCTCTGCCAGTTCGTTTATCTTAGACTGTGTGTATGTCTGTGTGTACACGCGCTGGAAGACCGATGAGTCAGTCCACTTGACTGGCCTGTTCCACTTTTCTTTTAGCGACCATTTTTTGAGACGCCGAAAGATATATCACTGAGAAAGGAATTCATTTGTGCCCGACAATTGAACTTAATTGAAATTTCCTCGAATAACCAAATGATACAAGGGATAAATATTTCCTTCGCAAAATTCTTATAGTGATTTAAATGCAGGTTATTTTTTACAGCCCCCAATATAATGAATTGCTCCAGAAGAACAGTAGAATCGTTTCTTCACCATATTTCCGTCATCCTGCTCGACAGAAACATTCCTCGTTTACACAACTTGCCTTGAAAGTTTTGTAGCTCGAGACGACGTACGAAGCGCCGTCCTCGAGTTCGTCGAGATTGAGCTTGCGATCGCCGTCCATGGAGAATATGTGACGAGCACCTCGAGGCAGATCCAGACGCTGGGACAGCCGGTCCAGAAGGGCCTCCAGCGAGCCAATATCGCGGCCAGGTTTGAACCTACGAAATACGATAAAACATTAGAAGAAAATTCGCAAAACTTTACTCTCTGATAAAAAAAAAGATTTTGCTCGAATGCTACTCATAAATAAATAAATTCATACACAAATGAATGCATATAATACAGAGAGAGAAAATACAAACTTAACATCCAAAATAATACAATGCAAATTCAAAAATCTGTGCCAAATATACACACGACTCATACCCCAAAAGCCATCAAATTGATTCGTCTCTCAAACTCCACCAATGTACACAAATACCCACAACAATCGCTTTCGCAGACCACATGTTATTCCCTCTCTCCCTCAGGACTTTGACGTCTCAAACCCACGTCAAATTTCGCGCCAACAAGCGGACCAATCAACCCGAAACCAGAACGAACCTGGCCAAAACCACTATCCACGAACAATAACCCAACGAATAGCTATTTCAAGATCTCACAATCAACCCACCCCCACCGTCTCTGACATCTGACATTCCGACGAAAAAAAAAGTGTCTCACTCACCTGAATTCGACACCCGGGAAGTAAGGATCGCCATTCTTGTAGAACGTAACCCGTCTTGCCCTCCAATAGCCGAGGTTGTTGTATCTCGTTGTGGCGTTTGCGAGCTGCTCGTGTCGGCTCTTCGGCCTGTGCTCCGGCTGCTCAGGAGGCGGCATGCGGGGACTGGAGGGTCTGCTCTGCCTCCAGTAGCCGCCCATGCCGCCTCCGCCGCCGCCCCCACCACCTAGCTCAACGGGAAGCCCCGTTCCACCCGGCATCCCCATCCCCATCATACCCCCGTGGTGGCCCGAACGCGCCGCCTCGCGGCCCTCGAGCTCGGCCACCGCCGCCGCGTGCATAGACCCGGCGCCACCAGCGACGCCGACGCCGACGCTGCCGCCACCGCCACCGCCTTCCGCGTCCCTCAGACCGCCGCCGCCCGTTCGCAGATCCGACTCGTCGTCGTCGTCGTCGTCCTCCTCGTCCTCGTCCTCCTCCACGTCGTCGTCGTCCTCGGCAACCACCGACGCCACATGCGCCCCGTTGTTTTCCTCGATCGCCCCGTCGACCGCCGTAGTACCGGCCGCTTTTCCATTACTCCCTCCGTGTCGTTGCGCCTTCATCGACTCGTCGCGATGTGGCGCCTCCTGCAGCAATCCTGGCTGCTGCTGCTGTTGTTCGATAGCCACGACCCCCGAGTCCGGCCCGACGCCGTTCATACTCGCCATTCCGTTCATCTCCTCGTACTGGCCGATTCGCGAAGCCGCCCGCGATGTCGCTGCCTGTTGCTGATTGTGGGCCGCCAGCATCGCGACCGGTTCACCGGTCTCACTCGACAAGACGATTTGTCAATTTTTTGTCGTTTCTATTCGATTTTTGACTCCTTTTTTTAGTTTTCAGTTGGAATTTTTATTAGAGTTACTCGAAGAGGGACGACAATACAATTTTTTGAGCAGGGTTATTCGTACTTATTTCGTCTGCGAAGAGTAACAATTCGTCTCTATTATTTTTGCCATTACAAAATCGATGTTCTAGCTTTATTGTTGGCTGGCGGGTTGATCGTGAGTAAATTAATTCAGCGATGACGATGAGCGTGATAGGCCAAGTTTGTATCGAGACGACGGGTCGGTGGGTATTTTCGCAAATTGATCCGTGTGTGGTGTTGTAGCTCGGGAGACCTTTCACGCTTTAATTCGGTGGACTGGCTTCGGCCGTGTCTGTTGCGCCGTGGTTTTTAGTTGCACGCGCCTGTGGCTCGTCGAGTCACTATTCGTTCAAGGTTGGGCCGATAGAAGGCTCCGTGCGTGTGCACGAGAGTCTCGTGAGGTTCCCCCGAAGAGAGATCGGTCAGCGCGAGAGTCTTTCTTCGGCCGGTCGGGGCCAGTCACGTGTCGCGTGATTGCGGGTTATTCCGGATCGATTGGCCGACCCTCGCGGGGAGGGGCGCGGGGGCGTCCAGCGCAATTGCTCTGCCCTTACTACTTACACGAGGACCGGCGGACGTTTTACAACTGCGGCTTTCACTGCGGATCGTATCTTTAAAGAGATATAGGCGAAAACCGAATATAGATGACGACACGCGTGTATATGTTTCGTGTTTGTTTCTTCCCTCTCGAATCACTGAGAAACCGATTTACGTCGTATTTATTCCTTATATTTATCAGAATTAATTGAATTTTAGTTGGGTTAATAAAAATATGAATTAATCGTTGGTTTATTTTCGTTGGGTTCGGACCACTGATTTATTGGTTTTTTATCCAGTTTAATGCAACTTTTGTTGCGACAATTAAATGTCTAAATTGATTAAAATTAATCAAATTTTTATCAGGTATTCATCATTGTGAATACTTTGTTTTGCCTTTTAAGTTTTACTCCTTAACGAAAATCCAACCGATCGGAGTAAAAAAAAGTTCGTTCGATCGTCACTTCAATATTATCGCTGTAATTTTAATCATCAACAACGTTGCCAGTCGCCGGGTGGATAAAGCCGGGTTGCGGAGAACTCACGAACCGAGAGGCGGGTCAGAAACCTCCTCGCTCCATGCTGCAGCTGCTTCCTTACGACTTATCGTGACTCGATACCCGGCAATTAAAATCAATTAATCGCCGTCGCTACGGAGGTGATTGCCCTTTCCACCCTCCACGCACTATAACCATGCAAATATCTCAGAAATGTCTGTCCCGCGACTGTCCGGACCGACGCATAGAATTACGGAGCTATTTCAGTGGAATAGCTTAACGCCTCGGCCAGACATCCAGGCGATCGGATTCTCCACTCCTGTCCTTCGAGGTTTCCGCACATCAGTCACATTTGCACTACTTGTCAACCGCACAATCGCGAATTCAAGGCAGGAACCACTTTTAAAGATAATGTTGTGTTTAATTTTATTTCTTTTTATTCCATGTCACTCGCAAATTTTGATGAGTTTCATCAGTTTAAGATTTATTAATTTATTTATTTTTTTGGATTTATTTTTTGGACACTCAACACTCGCGGAAAATCCATGGCACTCGCATTATCCGGCGAAATAAAAATTGTCGTTCAACACAAACACTTCTGAGGATTTTTTTCTATTATTTTATCTTTTTCTCGGATTAATGATTCACTTAGAACCTTCGATGGAAATCTTGACCATTTTTCTTGGGAAATGTTCCATTATATATTTTCTTTTTACGATTAATATCGAAAGACAAAATAGTCTGTCGTTAAATAATCCACTGAACACCTTCGTAGTCCTCGAATCGTCCTCATCCTCAATGAACCATGGACGTCGATATCAACTCGATCACTTGGCAAAAAAAATAAAAAATCGATTTAAATCTGATTAATCGTTCATTTAATCAACCACCTTTTAGTTAGTGTTTCGCGCGTCAAATAATAACCAACAAAGTGTCTCTCGGTTCGGTGAGTGACAGCCGAGCAGCGGCGACCATTGAAATGCAAATTTTCGCGGGTTTCGAGTCGCGGCGAATAAATCTCTCGATGTCGAGTGTCGGGAGTTCGACGTTTGTGTGTGTATTACATATTCATGGTGCGCGCGTCCTTCGACGGTGGCGTCCGAACGTCGAGTGTCGCTCCCCGGGTGTGTTGAGAGTCGACGTCGTCGACGGTGGCGGCAGCCGCCGGGTTTAGGGCTGCGGCGGGCGTAAGGAGTCGCGCGGCGTCGTCGTGCGACTTCGTGTCAGTGAACCGAGGCTGTGTGGTTCTTAACAGTTACTCCCGCGGCTCTGTGCCCGGCTTTTGCGGTTGAGCCCCGACTAGCCGCGAATTCGACCCCCGCCGTCGGCAGTCGCCCGCGCCGCAGACCGGGCAGCACGCGCACCGGCGCTACGAGACCCCTGAACTTGTTGCTCCCGAACGACGAGCTCCCCGGGGCTCTCGGGGTGCTCGGGTTTTCGCGTCGTATCGACGCGAGCCGCCTACAGTCGCGATTGGCCACGATTGGCTGCTGCCAGTCGTCCACCCCCGCTGCGAAACGTCTCTTTCGAATAGGGATGAAAGAAACAACGCGCGGACGACTCCGAGGCCAACCCACCACTCGCGCAGGATTGGGCAACACTTCCGGAATTTTTCGGAGCTTCACATGGCCGACTGTAAAACTGAGAATGCGTTTTACCGGCTCGCGGCTTGTCCTCATTGGTTTTGGAATCCTGACTGCGAGAGTACTGCGGAAATTTTCGTTTTTAATAAGACATTAAAAAAAATCTTCCTTTAAAAAGTTGGTGCTATCGAAGTTCGAGATTTGTATTGTTGACAAACTATTCGCCTCCTGATTGGTCGGAGCGCTGCAGCGCTAACTAATATCCGCTCGCGCGCGACAGCGCGCGTGGTGACCCTCGTCCCTCTTTTACAAAGTTCATGAGTAACGGAAAGCATTGTTAGCAAACTATTCGAATAAATTTCGTGACCCCGATTTGGGCGGTTTTCGGCCCGGCGACCAGATCTACGATTTCTGACAAAGTGTTCGGCCAAAAATTTTTTTTTTCAAAATCAACTAAAAAAGGGTTGTAACCAGTGTTTTCAGGGGTAGAATATGCGACTTGAGAACGATGGTATAGGTTAAAAGCCGATATTTTGAAAAAATAAATTTCGTGACCCCGATTTGGGCGGTTTTCGGCCCGGCGGCCAGATCTACGATTTCTGACAAACTGTTCGGCCAAAAATTTTTTTTTTTCAAAATCAACTAAAAAAGGGTTGTAACCAGTGTTTTCAGGGGTAGAATATGCGACTTGAGAACGATGGTATAGGTTAAAAGCCCATATTTTGAAAAAATAAATTTCGTGACCCCGATTTGGGCGGTTTTCGGCCCGGCGGCCAGATCTACGATTTCTGACAAACTGTTCGGCCAAAAAATTTTTTTTTTCAAAATCAACTAAAAAAGGGTTGTAACCAGTGTTTTCAGGGGTAGAATATGCGACTTGAGAACGATGGTATAGGTTAAAAGCCCATATTTTGAAAAAATAAATTTCGTGACCCCGATTTGGGCGGTTTTCGGCCCGGCGACCAGATCTACGATTTCTGACAAACTGTTCGGCCAAAAATTTTTTTTTTCAAAATCAACTAAAAAAGGGTTGTAACCGGTGTTTTCAGGGGTAGAATATGCAACTTGAGAACGATGGTATAGGTTAAAAGCCCATATTTTGAAAAAAAAAATTCGTGACCCCTATTTGGGCGGTTTTCGGCCCGGCGGCCAGATCTACGATTTCTGACAAACTGTTCGGCCAAAAATTTTTTTTTTCAAAATCAACTAAAAAAGGGTTGTGACCGGTGTTTTCAGGGGTAGAATATGCGACTTGAGAATGATGGTATAGGTTAAAAGTCGATATATTGAAAAAATAAATTTCGTGACCCCGATTTGGGCGGTTTTCAGCCTGGGCGGCCAGATCTACGATTTTTGACAAACTGTTCGACGAAATTTTTTTTTTTTAAATCAACTTTTTTAGAAGCGGATACATTCTCATCTTAGCCATTGGCCGAGAAGCGATTTCACTCTCATCTTAGCTCTGTGTGCCCAGAAAAAAATGTCAAAAACGAGTTTTCTTTAACTATCTTAATTTCATATTGATGGATAACATAAATGAACTATTTCTGTTAACGCTGTGCATAGTTTCAACAGAATAAAAAAAAACCCTTTTGCTGCATTCCAGTCGTAAAGTATTTGGAGCAGCGACGTTCGTTTATTTATTTAGCATTTACTCAGCCCCTTCAGAGTCTGTAAAAAGGTGAATAGATACGAATCTCGTACGACGTTGTGTATGACGCTCATTCTGTTAGAAATTCCAGTGCAAACCTCGGCGAACGTTAACATGGCCACTGCGTACATTACGTAACGAGCAGTATCGGGAAGATGTAATCGCGGAAAAAAGCTTAAGTGGTAACGAGGTTTCGATTCAGGTCGGGCCAATTTAGCCCTGACGCTGGCTGCTTACCTCCTCGCCCGGCCGCGCAATTATCATAGAAGCGATAATACAGGCACAGGAGTGACCGGTTGTTTAGAGGGAAAGTCGATACTCGTGTCACAGGAATCTCCCTCCTTTGCACTGAAGACCGCGACGAAGGTTGAACACACGCGGTCCTCCACCGTCCGAACCATCGAGCGGCCACACGAGTGTTCCAAGATAGATATAGTATACGTTAAACGTGAATCAGCGCAAGTCCGTAGACTTTCAAGTCGAGCGTATGAGGTGTCTTTCTGCTCGAATCGACATCGTAGAAACCTGTATGTATATCAGCCCTCCTTTTCCGCAGTGATTAATCATTTTTTTTCAATGATGATATGACATATCGCAGAATAATATCTAAACGACATTAACATAAATTTTGTGATAAGACTCCGTCCCAGTTACTCACCACCCTCAGACTTTTTGGCTGAGGTTCTTGCTAAGCTCATTTAAATCCTGCATGTAAAAGGAAATTTCTTGACAGCGTTCAGCATTCCGTAGATTTTATCATTTATCAATTTGTAAGTTTTCTATTGTTTAATTGAATCATTTTAATATCTGCAGAGGTAGAATTAATATATTTGCAGATATTAATTGTAACTAACATCTAAATGGTTTCACGGTAATTTTGCGGTAAATCGAATCAGATACATGAGACTAGAAGCCACAGATGAGGGGGTATGACCGTAGCTGGTCTACTGAAGGACCGATCGTGTCCTGCAACTCGCTCCATCAATCGAATCTTCGAGTGAGTCACGACAGTGCCGATGGCCTGTTACAAACATCGATGCAACGTACGACTGCCCGGCTCGCGAGAGTTTCTTCAAGACACGCAGCGCAGCTAGTCGAGTGACCATGCCCCAGTAATTTTTGCTCGTGACCAGCAAACCGGACACGAACAGGCTAAACTTTTCTATACACCCGAAGCGGGAACTTGCAGGACGACGTGGTATGCAGCTCTTTTTATTTCTTCGCCGAGCCCACTTACAACGTGTCCCGATCGATTTCACGGGACTCTAAGAAAACTATACTCCGCACGTCGAATACCGCGAAACATATTTTTAATTCGTAATCGTGCTGTTCCACTTCAAATATGTTCATTCCGTAAATTCGCATCCGTCCTTACCTCTTTTATTATTCGTACACGTGATTCGCAGTCCCTACCTACACAGAGTTTACGAGGATTTGATACGTATCGTGACAACAGCGATTCTGAATTCACAATGTACGCAAATTGTCATAAAGTCGATATCTCAGCTAGCAGGAAATTGTTGTAATTTCTCTGAGTAGAATCTTAAATAGCAGGAATATGTTATTTAGCTATGACAGTAATGTTCGTGATCACCTAATTAGATTTATATCTTATGACCATGTGCATTATACATTTTGAGCTGCATAGATCAAAAGACTTTCTGGTTCCTACAATGCTCGTGCAACCCCAAAAGTTCCTGTAGAAAAAAAATCTGGACATTTAATCGTTGCTGTTAATTAGAATTTTCGTTCCCTCAGTGATAATTTACGAAAATTCAACCCGAGTCGCTATATCTTTTCCCGCATCACCCCACAATACACACTCAAGTTGTGATAACAGGCGCAACAACGCAAGTTGTGTTAGTATCGGACGCTGTGTACTTAATATAATAAGGCGATTATCAGACCTCGCGCCAGAATCGCGTCTGGGGCGAAGCGTGAGATAACGCGGCTAATTCCTCGGAAAATTCGTGCTCCGAGCGTGCGAGTGATGTAGGTGTAACGCCGGGACTTCCAAGTGCCCGGAGAAATTATCGCCGACAGCCGAGTCACGCACCCCCGGGGGCCAATCTCTTCGTCGTCCCCCGTGCGATCACGATCAAAAACTTTCCAGCGAATCATCAATAACGGCCGAAAACTATAGATACCCCTAAACTTAATGAGTTTATTTCGTCCTTCGGATGTCTTCGCCATATGCTGAGAAACGATGGAAATTTTATCTTAGCCATAGACTCTGCATTCATGGATATTTCATTATTTCATTATTTCTTAGGCATAGACCCCGAAGCTATGAATATTTGAATATTTTATCCGAGTCATAAGCCGAAAAGTTAAAAAAAACACCTTCATTGCCATAAGCTGAGAAATAGGAAAAATATTCGACGACAGCCGAGTCACGCACCATCCGCCACTCTCTTCGCCGTTCCACGCGACGATTATAACTTTCCCAACGACCCATCGGTAATCGCCGCGAAACTGTAAGTACCGTTTCTTGCCCCGTTTTTTTCTTTCTTCCCTCGCGAGCGAATATCGTTCATCTCGCGAGTCCGGAAAATACTCCTCACACGGTCCGGCCGTGTTTTATCAATCGCGAAAAGTCTCGTTCGCGTGCGATTTTCCCCGCAGCAGCTCGAGCTGCCGCCGCGAACGTTCGCTCTCTTCGATCGTTCCACGGGCCGTTGGCTCGCAGTGGGGTAAAGCCGTCCGTGAGTCTCTCGACTCGTGCTTCCGCGACTTTCCCGCGACACGAACGAGTTTCTAGCGTGCCCCGCGTCGTCGGAGACGTGGGCGCACAATTTTTCTTGAATTCGCGATTATACAATCTATCGCGGGTTACATTTTATTCTATAAATAGTAGCAATTAACATTTTCCTCGAAGTAATTATCCGATTTGCAGAGATTGATCCCAGGACCCATCGGATTCTGGTCGGAAGAATCGGCTCTTCGAGAAATCGAGTTAGCTGTTGATCGCGAGAATATAAATATTTTATCGCTATTAGACGGCCGAAGAATTCGCGTTCACCCTGTCAACGGACTCTTACGGATGAGTTTTATGGTCAAGTGCATGCCCCAACATCGTAAACGCTACCGTCCGACGACATTTTAATTTATCCCAGATTTCTGGGCGATTAAGGCGAGGTATTAAGCGGAATCGCGCGGCAATCGGGCGACCCACTTATTCGCGATAAAGCTTTTTGCCTTCCCCCTCAACAAAGGGGACGACTAAAGACCGCCGCGCCCAAATTGATCCTGGAACATTAGCTCGAACGTTTAACCGAGTGTTTAATCGGCGACCGGTTTGTATCCCCTGGGACAAAATATGTTTACAGCTCAAATATCCCGGTAAAAAATTTACTAATAAAAAATGTTGAAGACGCAGAATTGATATCCATGGTTGGAGAGAAAAACGAGATTTAGTAAATGGATACGCATAAATCTGTTTATTCATTGTCAATTTACTGCTTTACGTCGCGTTCTTGTCTTTCTTCTTCTTCTTCTTGCTTTTTTCCTCTGGAATCGTCGAGCTGACTATCTCAATTTCTAAATCCATTTCGTTCTTCTCCTGCTTCTTCTTTTTCTTCTGCTTCTTCTCCGCCTTGACATCCTCTTCATCAACCAGCAACGACTCCGAAGTTCCATTTAGGACTTCGATTATTTCTTCGTTATGTTTACTCTTTTTCTTCTTCTTCTTCTCCTTCTTTTCCTGCTCCTCAACCAGCAAAGACTCTGAAGGTTCATTCGAGATTTCAATTATTTCTTCGTTTTGTTGGCTCTTTTTCTTCTTCTTCTCCTTCTTGATTTCCTGCTCCTCAACAAGAACAGACTCCGAATTTCCATTTGGGACTTCAATTATTTCATCGTTCTGTTTGCTCTTTTTTTTCTTCTTCTCCTTCTTGGTTTCCTGCTCTTCAACCAGCACAGTCTCCGAAGTGCCATTTGAGACCCCAATTATTTCTTCGTTCTGTTTACTCTTTTTTTTCTTCTTCACCTTTTTGATTTCCTGCTCCTCAACCACAGAAGGCTCCTGTTCTAATATTTCTTCATCATTTTCGTGTTTCCTCTTCTTTTTCTTCGCCTTTTCAAGCGGAGGATTGTCTCCATTTGTTGCACTCGCAACGTCAACGTGTACGCTTATTATTTCCGCCTCAGTCTCACTGCGTTTTTTCTTCTTCTGTTTTTTCGGAGGCTCATCTTCATTTAGAATCTCATCACCCATGGATCTGTTGTCGATTTCTGAAGCTTTTAATTCACGTTTCTTGCCATTGATAGCTTTTTCATTAACGTGTGATTGCTGTACCTCGTCAGAAAGGGATTCTCCTTCCTTCTTCGCTATCTTCGCACCGTTATCCGACGCGCCTTTCGATTTGGATCTCCTCCGATTCTTCTTTTTCCCAATCTGACGTTCACCATCACCAGATGGAACGTCATTCTTTGGTTTTTCTGGAACATATCTGCGTTTATATTCCGGTAAAGGAACGTCATGATTTCTTTCGAAAACTGCGACGAAGAAGCCGTTGCACAAGTCCACATCGGGTCTCGCGTACAGACATCTATCCTGGCACTTGTATTCGGTAGAACTGAAGTTCTTCCAGTCAGATCCGATGAGGGTTTTGATTGGTACAAGATTGTAAGCGTCTCCGACGTTTTCAAGAATCTCATCGATGACCATTTCATTTTCTTCGGGGTACATAGAGCACGTACTATACACGACGCGCTTGACCTTCGGAAAATTGCGAAGCGCGTGTCGCAGTAGAAACACTTGGAAGGATTGAAGACTTTTCAGCCGCGCGGGAGCACACTTCGCGTCTGTAATGTCCCTTCCAATGCGGTCCATTCCTGCGTGCATTGTGGAAAGCAAAAAGAACCATGAAGAATCGTAACAAGCCATTGTGATCGCCGAATTTGCGGAATTACTGTAATCAATTACCTGAACCGGAACAGCTTGGATCGACTAAAATGTACTCAACGTCTGCGCATTGGTCTGCACTCAATTTTAGGGAATCATTATTGATTGTCGTCACGCAATTGGCTGCATTGGTTTTCACCATCGCCCGTAGGATTTCATATCTCCTGCTGTCTCTCTCGACAGCGATGATCTTTCTGCAGAAATTAAAAAGAAATTGTCGTTAACAATTTTTTTTATTAACTTTGGGAGGACTTATATGTCATGTGTCACATTAGAGTTTTTTTGTAACGTACCCTTGATTTTTCATTATCGCTGCTAAATGCGTTGTTTTCATCCCAGGCGCAGAGCACATGTCTAGAACTGTCGACCCAGGTGGGGCCCTCAAAAATTGAGCAGGTATACAACTAGCCTGGTAGAATTACAAATTAGATTCTAAATGCTGGTAAATCTGCAAACATTAGCTCGTCATTTTTGTGTAATTTACCTTGTCCTGTAGAACGATTTCTCCGCACTTATACCCCGGGTGGTCGTAAAAGTGCGTACCACATGGAAAAGCGAAGAGTTCGGGGATATGAAAATCTTGAATGTACATCCCTTCCTCCAAACTCGCCAGAGACTCGAGAAAAGCCGCGTAGCTGTTGGTTTTCGGTAAGAGCGTCCATCCCTCTTCCTCGAAAGAACGGATCGAAGCTTCGACGCTCTTTAGGATTGTATTTACACGCACGTACCTTGGCTTTCGTACTGTAATTTATACGTGCTTTGTTTAACTACTGGGCATGATAATTGTGACGTGGTAGAAAGTTATAAAGAATAAGCGAAATTTAATATATTCCCCAAGAAATCTACCCATGCTCGGTAAAAAAATAACTACGAATGAAAACTCCATGATTCTGTGTTTGCATACATTTATTGCCGATACAGACAAAGCAATCGCGAACTCGATGAAGTTACAGGTATCAAAAGGAAAGACACGAAGAAAATGCGATTATCATTCATAATGTTCTTTTGGAATCTCAGCGTATTAGTCGGACTTAACGTGCGAGCTCTCGTCGAAAGTCCCACGGGCACCGTGGTCGGTCTCCTTGGGTTCGTCGGGTTCGTTCCACGCTTTATACGCGTAGCTGGCGATAATCAAATTGACCGTCACGACAGCGGCGACAACCGACACGCAATCGTTGGTGAAACGATCGGTATCGAATTCTGTTCTCATGTAATTTCGTACGCCGAAGAACGCAGCGAACGGTAGCGTGAACATCGCAACGCTGTAGAGGAACAGCGTCCCGAGAACAGTGACGATACTCATGGCTTCCGATGGAGGTCGGTGAGTTTGCTCGCAGGACTTAAGACTTTTTGCCAAGCAATTCTGTCTATTCGCGGGTATGACGTACGAAAGTAATTTCTTGAATCTCGAATTGCCTCTCGATTGTATCCGGTTGTTACGTATTATCAGAACCATGAAGCTCTCAATATCGTTGGTTGTTTAATGGAGAATCGTGCGGTGCTGTTTTCAACGAGCAGCAGTTATCTGCAAGAACAACAAAGCCTCATTGAGTAAGGATTTTCACTATTTACCTGTCTTATTTTTAGCCACAGTGTCAACGCTTGTTTTATCCAAGTTCTTCGCCTCCTCTCGCAGGACTTTCTCGTAGGCGAGAATAGTCTTTATTGGCTTTGCCTCGGAAGGCAGAGACTTCTTTCCCCATAACAACTCTGTTATCAGAACTCTGGCTAGCCACGGATCTAAACGACTCTCTTTAAACAGTAATTGAGTCTTCCGTAGAAGATGGTCCAGCTGCGGTCCATGCTGAATGGTGGTCAGAGCCAGGCCATAAGTGCCACGAAGGTTCTAAGAGACAAAATTGCCAATCGATATGTAATTTTGGAGCCCAGGGTCAAAGATGGTAGCTTCAATTCTTCGGAATTCTAAAATTTGATTATAAGTTTACGGATGGCCAAAGCTAAATAGCTAATAATTCCAAGTTCTTACTGTGGATCACTAAGTCCTAAATATGCAAAATGACAAAATGATTGTTAAACATGTAAATAAAAAATAAAAAATAAATTATTTTTTACTATTTAAATTAAACTGAAATAACAATATTATCTAAGATATTATAATAAAAATAATAATAACGCTCACAACAGCTATAACAAAAAATGTAAGATATCGGCGGTTGATTGTGTTAATAATACGGGAATCACGTGGCGATGTACTCACGGGATGCAACTTTTTCTCGTAAATCACTTGTTTTATGCTCGCTCCTTCCTCTTCGACGGTCTGAACCGTTTTCGCGATGACCTTGTACAATCGTGGGACTTTTACGGAATGTACGAAGCCGTCAGACATTATTTCATTACGTCGTGAGTTCTGCGGCGGAAATTGTCCTGTAAACGTGTGCGGATTTGGATACTAAACAAATCTTGCAGGTTAGAGCGATCTCGTGAGTCTGCCTGCCTTCTCCCACCCACACGAGCCGGCTAAGACGGCAAGTGCGCGCGCACACCTCTCTCAAGCTAACATACCGACGGAGTAGTGACTACGTCGTCGGTACAGTTTTTATTACCGACCGAGCAGCACATCTTCCCATGCCAAATGGCGTAAATCAGCTGAAACTCGTAAATTCCTACGTCAACGCGTTTACCAGTCACATAACTCGAAAAAAGACATCACGGCACCTGCTTCTAGATAGAACGTCGTCTGCATCTAGCGTGTTTCTGAGGCTGTCGGCTCGCCTCCAGAAACAAAACCTGGCGTTTTCTTCTTCAGTAAGAACGAAATAAAAACCTCACGAAAGTACTGAATCCCTGTAAAATACGTGCTACGAATACACCGAACATGTTTCTCAGGCCGTGCACTTTGCGTGCGTTGCTGCCAGGTAATTTATTTTCACAACAAAAATTGCGTTGGTTTGCTATAGGTTAAACGCTAGATTCATCGTATAATCGTTATATTTCTTATTTATAGTCGGCAAATGGTCGGTAACAATGACACAGGCAGCTGGATTGCAGCACTTTCCGCCTCCGCCGAAATTCCCGGGTAAGTCCAGTGGTAGTCAGGGACTGACGAAGAATTGAGCAATTTATAAATCTGCGCTATATGGTTTTTCAGAAATCGAGTTCCCGGAACGTTCTAGACTAAAAGTTCTGGACAGATCTCCGCAATATCCACCCAGTCTGAGGCCCTTTAAGATGCAGAAAAGACTGAGGTACATGCGTGGTCCGGAAACGCTGCACAACGAATTTATTCACAAACAGTTTGGAGTTGTTGTATGTTTTTTTTTGCAGATTTGCCTCTCATTTACTTAGGTAATATACACTGATCATATTTCTGTTTAATGCGAATTACAGGCTCTGGGGGGTGGAAGACTCAGATATGGACATATGGAGATGATACGTCTTACACTCGGAAGAAACATTGACACTAACAGAATGTTTGGAGTCTGGAGGGTTGATGCTCCATGGCAGCCAATTTCTAAAAAAGTAATTTCTCTTTTAATTCAAAGAAATCAAGTTCAAGGGAGGACATGAATTAAACCTCTGGAATAAGTGTGAAAGTTAGGAAAATGTATTTAATATACTTTGTCTCGATCGGTTCAAAAAATTCTTGCATTTTTTTAGGGACAAGGTATGCGCATGGGTGGTGGAAAATCTGCAATAGATCACTACGTGACGCCGATAAAAGCCAATCGCGTTATTATCGAGGTCGGCGGCAAGTGCGAATTCATCGAGGTGAAGAGATTCCTCGAGGAAATCGCGGACAAGTTGCCGTTCAAAGCGATGGCCACGAGCTATGAGGAAATGCAAGCAGCGAAAGAAATGAAGAAGTGGCGGGAGGAAAAAAACGCGAATCCTTGGACCATGAAGTACATCATTCAGAACAATCTCAGCGGTTGTCACAAATGGATATCGCCAAGGGACAAACAATGGTTCGGCGAACATCGATAATTTTGATTTTTTTGTTCTTCAAAGTTTGTATATAATAAAGAAAACATAATTCACGATTTCGTTGCGCTTTTGTACTCGTCAGATACACTGCAAGGGAAAGAGACTGGTTGGGGAAAAAAATGTTAAGACAATTGATTATGGTACAATTACAATATTTTTAAATATCTTTGATGACGGTTTGGTGGTAACAACAGGTAAATACTACATATTGTACATTCAGTAGGCGACAGTCGTATCTTAATACTTATTTAGCGTATAGAGTAGGGTCGATGATTGGATGATCGATGACAATGATACAGACGACCAATGGCCATGAAATGACTTCGACGATATCGCAGTCGTCGTACGTGACAACATACCCGGTACGCTTTTTTTTTCGTTTGTTTTTCTTTCTCAGCTCTGATGTGTCTACACATTGTAATGTGCGTAATATGACGTGTTGTATCGGCGGAATGATTATTCGTTTAGTAATTTGTAAGCGCTGAAGCTAAGATCATGGATCAACCCCGTACAATTGTTTTCAAGCGTTTTTTGTTGCCCTAATGAATTCTACGAACGCAATTTCGTGATTTTTTTTCCGTCAAACGTCAACACGAAAAAAAAATATTCGAATGGTTCGAGTATGATATATTCATTGTATAGTATCGGCAAGTTTTCTCTGCGTGTTTGTGTTTGCATATATATGTATGTATGTATATATATATATATATTGTTTTCTTTTGTTATTTTGTTATCAATGATCGCGTACATCGTGATCAATGGAACAGCAAGTGATATCGGCAACGACGACTCAACGTCGTTACGAGCGTCGCGCGCATTTTGCACAGAGGATGCAGAGACAGGGAAGGGTACAAAATATCTGGCTATGATAGCGCGCCGAGAGGTTGTCGATTGGCGCGCGCGTAGTTACGCAGGAAGGCAATGATCAACGAGCTTCATGCCGGAGGGATACGTACGCCTGTTAACGATTTTTAATGCTGGAGAAAGTGAGATTAGCGAGGTATACATGCTACGACGAGGTAGAGGAGACGAGAGTGAATCCCTAAGCGAAAGTCCACGAGCGCGAGAATTCGATCGTTTATCGATTTTCATATATATATTTTTTTCATCTTTTTTGTTTTAATATGCGCGGTATACAGAACTCTCAGTGGCATACATTGAGCGATCGACGAAAGCTGACGCGCTATATCGTGGGAGGCGAAGGGTTTCGCATGATGTGTTTTATCTTTTAATCCGCTGTGTGTGTGTACGTGTTTTGTTTTTTTTTATACCAACTGTATAAAGTAGAGAGTACGCAAGGGAATGAGGGTCGTTAGCGTTTGCGGCAGCTGCAGTCATTTGCCGTTTACGACGCGTCTTGCGCCGCGTCTTGACGTACACCGCGCGCACAAGCTAAATTATCCCGCAGTCTCAGGCTACACGTTTATCGTTATTTCTTTATATCTAATTGTAAGTATTGGACTAGAATGTTCGGGGCAAGAGGGGTGGAGTGAGAGATTTCGCGGAATCGAGACGAAACGAGACCTTCGGGGCCCCTCGTTGTGTCGTCCGGAGTCGAAACTTCCGGTTTACAAGCGCGTTCGTTTTTTTTTTTTTGTTCGTGTCTCGTTACAATTCGTTAGTCGCCCGATCGCCGCTTCTCTCACCTTTACGATTAATATAACTACACTTCGCTACGTTACATCCTACACAGCGCGCTAAACACGTTACTTATGGATAGGGTACTTAGAAACGTATTCCATACAAGCCTAGATAGATCCTTACGCGCTATATACTTAGTTTTCTTTTACCGCTCCTCCTCATAACACCGTAACGACACGTGGGACACCATCGGCGTTACAGTTTCGCTATAGCTTACGTGTTACTTTAGTTTTACGTTCTCGTTCTTGCTTTTCTGTCCTTCTTCGTCTTTTATTTCTTATCATTTATTCGCGGAGCCTCGACACGTCGCAACGCTGCGCTTTCGTTCTAATGGAAGAGAGATCATGTGGAAATGGCCAATATTTGCTGGAGGATTTTGTCGCTCGACGCTTCGACGTAGCGCGCGCGCGCGGAGAAAACGTTTCGACGGGACGAGGGAGCGAAATCGTGCGCGGTGCGGAGGAGATTTTCCACTTTGGAGAGCGAAAGTTTCCGCGCGTGGAGAATTACATATGTATACTGTTTCATAGCCCATTGATAATGCGGGCACCGGTGCCCGATTTATTCTTTCCTCGCCCGCGACGACAGCGTCGCCCGGGGGCGACGGGAAATTTCTTGCCTTTTACTCTTTTGCGCGCTGATTATACATTTACAGTCATTAATACGTAATAGGTATATCTTGTACTATCGCGTAACTATAATATATGTACAAAATCTTACAAAGTAAAATTTACAAACTTGACCGACGCGTTGGCCAATCGAATAAATATCTTCACGAACGGAACTCGGCGTCTCGCGGGTAACGCGGGTCCCTCGGCACTTTCGGCGTCGTTGAATGGCGCTCGACGTTGGCGTTGTTTTTAAGTGTTTTCGCGTATCGTAAATGCACTGAGATCTATGGAGAAAGTTTAACGACGAAGGACCCACGTTTCATCGGACACCCAGCTGTTCCTTTAACCCTGGACTGGTATCCCAATTGTTGGCGCGTTTAAATATACGATATCGTAGCATCCTAGCTGACAGTAGAAAATATACGATGTTCACTGACGTCTATATTTATTTTAGTACATACGTATCAGAGAGTTTCAGCCTTTTTTGTTGAATCAAACTTTCGTTACATAGAAATTAAAAAGATTCTTTCTATCCTCGAGTATGATTGGAAAAGATTTACCGCTGCTCAAAAAGATGTAAACCTTTTTTATTTCATCATGATTTCTTGTGATTATGATTGACAATATTTTTTTCGCAAAGTAGTGGTAAATCGTTTTCAATCATATTCGAGGTTGAGACACGAATGTTTTTTTTTTCCTGTAATGCGGACTTTTGATCGGATGTTCGACAAAATAGCGAAACACCTTAATACGTATGTACGATATAGTATATCATAGTATATATCTAATATATATTTTTTCCGACGATACTGATATCATAAAGTGTTTTTTGAAACCTCATCTCACCCTTCCGTCTCGTCTGGCGTTAACGCTGTTGTGACGGCTTCGTTATTCATTGCTCTATTGTCATTATTGTAGATATGCTTCACCGGCAAAGCTTGCAGAGCGAGTATCGCGTTAATATTACAACTATTAATTATACTTCGAATCTGATCCCAGGTCGTTCGTTCATTCTCTGTCGTAAAAAAAGCTACAGGTTTCCATGATTATGTATGTCTTTCACGAGAGTTTCGACCGTCTAAGTGTTCCTCGCGACGTGCTCAGTCTTCTAATGAAAATCTGCGTTACTCAACAAAGCTATGACAACGAAAGATTAACGAAATTCGCTACGGAAAAGACTCGATGAAGTGATTGGAGAGTTTCCGGCAGTTCACGCAAGATATGGGGGTCGAAACGTCGACTATAATAGTTTTGGAAACCTCGGTCGATGAATAAATTCTTCTCTTTGTTTTTTTTTTCTCCATATATAGTTATAGTACATCGTAATATATAATATGTATCCGAATGAAAATAACGCAGGGGATTCAGATCAGACCTAAGTTTCGATACAGTACAGATTTCTTTTATTATTATTATCTTTTTCCTCGTCAAGTCGCTTGCTTTTTTTAATTCTCTTATTAATGACGCGGGAAAAAATTGACTTTCCTGAAGTACAGAACGACAGGATTACACGCATATTCACGCGGGTCCGCGTGGCGCATGCGCGAACGGCGGGGGCCGATACCAGTAGAGGGTTAAAGTCTTTAACATTCGTATAAAGTTAAGTGCTGCTAGGAAGCTGACTAGAATATATATATATATATAATATATATATGTATATTTTATATTTATATTTATATTTATGTAGAACTTACGACGAGTCGTCCCCGAGAGTACGCAACATAAGTTACGTACCCTCGTTTAACCCTCGTAATTCCGTACGATATTCCGTAATTTAAAGCACGTGGTTATTATCGGAAATTGGCGATCTCCCGTCGGAGAGTCCTCGTCACGTACGGAAGCAAGGAAGGACACAGCTTTAGGAAGTTTCGGAGAGAACGGGCGAATCGCGTCGCGCGATCTCCGTTTAATTACGCGCGCTCTCGTCTCGACGTCGTTCATTATATGTCGAATGTTGAGTGTTACCCGGAAAGATCGTTCGGAGCGTGTGCTCTGGGGATTACACACGATCCAAGCGGATGTCTCAGTGGTCAACCGAATTGCGCACAATCGAACGACGTCGAGATGCTCTAGGCGTTCGACTCCTTCAGATTATCGAAATACTGCATAATCTGATTGTAGTCCATGCCTAGATTGAGATCGTCGAGCGCGACCGGTTCCTCTGTCTCGTGACTCGACGACGACGAGGACGAGGATGATGAGGACGAGGAGAACATTGGATTACCGATTATCGTGGCTCTTTTCACCTCCCTCGATTTACCCTCCTTCGATGTCTTGTCCTCCTGGGGATTTCGCAGCTCCACGAAATCCTCCTCCGTGTCCGCCACGCTCGGCCGCTCGTCCGCCGCCGCCACCGCCGCCGCTCCCAGCGCACCCGACGCCCCAGCCGCGGCCTTGTTTTTACTGTGGTTCTTCGCGTGGTGATGATGATGGTGGTGCTTGATGTGACGGTGATTGCCATGATGACTGCCGTTCGACGCCCTGTGGTGATGCTTCTTCGGGGTTTCCGGCAGTCGGACCGTCACACCGGTGTTTCGGTGCGGCGGTACCGGCGGCTTGTAGTCCTCGTTGCCGTTACTCGCATCCGGCACCGCGGCGGAGGAAGACGGCGCGATTCCGTGCGGCGGCAGAGGTGGCGGAACATCTGCCACATTCGCTTCGTCGTTTCTGTAAACGAATTAAGGCAGACCAATTTGAATAATGAGGATCAAGTAAAAATGAATTCCGCAAAATGCGCAGCCGACAGCATGAATAGTCTTAGAACGTTTTTGAAGAAAGATATTTCGTTAATAATCTAGAAATGTATAAATGTCTTACCCATTGCGCTGAGTCGCGTTCGCAATCAAACCCACGCTGTCCCTCGATTTCGCGGCTTGCCCCTTGGCCGGTTTCCCGACAAAGCTGCGCGGAGCCTTGTCCTTCTTGCAGTAGGTCGTTGTATCGATGGGAACCGAGCTGACGGACCAGCCAATGGGTCTCGTGGCGGCCGGCAGTTCTATGTGATTCGGATTATCAAAGCTCGTGCCAATGTCGGCGACGTTCGAATCCTCTTCCGCCTCGCCGGCTAATGGATTATTTGTCACGCGAACCTGAAACGAGCGATAAAACCATATCGAATCCGGCCATTGACGGTAGTACTGATCGAGGATGGGGAGTGAGGAGAGACGCAACAATGGCCATACGAAATCGCATCTGCGGCGCGTGGAATTCGTGCTCATCTCTTCACGAGCCTGTGAAGAGATGGGCTCGTTGCCAGATATGTGCAACAGTCATAACCGCCGCGCACGGGACACATTTGTACCCGCTCGATAGTAACGCGCTCGCTCGGCCACGAGACCTCGTCTCGGAGCGCTCTCGTCTCTCCTTGGCTCGCTTTCCATCGAGCTGCCGTCGCTCTTACCTGTTGAGGCGCGCAAGCCGCTCGTTCGAGGGTCGCACGGCCGAGCCAAACCCAGTCGTGGGCGTTGGTGGTAGATTCCCGAGGTCTACGACCCGACGCCAATTGACTGGCCGCGGCGCGCGCTCTCGCGGCCCCCATAACCGGAAGACTCGGCAGCGGCGAGTCCGGCGGTTGCGGCTTGAACTTGCTCGCGTAAACGACGCACGACACGACGAACACGACGATAACGAAGCAAAACACGGCCAGGAGAATGTACATTCCGATTTCCAGCGGTGACATTCGCGAGCCCGGGTGCTGATGCACTCCGACTCCGCCCATTCCGCCTGAAACAAGAACAGCGGACATTAGATTTATTTGTCTTTATTGGACTATTTACCTGAAACTCGAAGAGCGATTCCAGGTTTTTTAAATTATTTTCGACTACGCAAAACGTAATGGAAAACGGAATAAAAATAATAATTTAGTATAATATTTGCTTCATACACAATAAAAGTCAACGAGAAAATCGCGAAAATTATTTCTTTTCCTTGCGTTTTATGTGAATGAAAAATGTCGATTTCGTTCAGTTTGGATAGATCACATATTGTGTATTGTTTGACACAACGTGAAATAGTACGAGATATTTTCCTTACCGATAATAATATCGTGAAGATCCGGTGCGATTTCCCGGCCGGTCTTACGCTCCCGATGATGATGCGAGGAGCCACCCTGTACCGTACCACCCCCATCGTTCTGAACGAATTCGGGTCGATGGGGAAGGTCGCCCGAGGCAAAATCTACCTCGACGTTGGCCGTGGCAGTGGCCAGAGCCGGAGGCGGCGCGTTCGACCTTGTCGGCGAACCCTTGGATCGCCTGCCGGCCGCCGAGTGTCGGCAGATGTCGGCCAATTGAAGCGTAACTCGTAACAAATCCCCGCGGCCCTCGCCGACCGCGATAACGCGGGGGTGATGGGCCGCGACCATCGGCGCGAACGCCACCACTTCGGGATCCAGACTCTCAACCACGAGATGATAGTCGCTCACCGCTACTTCCCTCAGGGGAGTCCGAGTGCCGTCCGAAAATTCTATGTCGATGTCGAGCAACCCTTCCTGCGAATAATAAAAAAAGGTTAATGGTTTCAGCTAGGAATATTCAAAGAGAAAGAGCGGGTCAGAGAGAGCGCGAGGGAGAGGAAAAAGTTAAAAAAATGATTTTATTTCCAGAGCCAACGGAATCGAGGGCGTCGGGGCGGAAAACCCGCTGGCGACTGCCAATCGATCCCACCCGTCGTGACACACAATCGGAAGAACTACAACTGCGATTGCACCGACTGTCCCGATGTCCCCCTCGCTTATGCAGAAACTGGGTGATCGAACGATACCGCGATTGTCGTTCAAGCCCCTCGCAAAGCGTTACTGGGGGACTCGAAGCGTAATCGGGACACACAGCGACACAATTTTTGCAGAAGAAATAAATGCACACGTATAAGCCTTTAAAAAAATCGTACTATGAAAACAATTCGCTCACGATCTGCTTAATTTCAATTCGTCAAATAGTTTTCTTCTACAAGCTTATTATCCTTTCTCTCTTACCTGATACTGCGCCGTGAGTCGCCTCGTGACCGAAGTCTCCGCAACGTATCCATTCTCAATAACCGCGTCGGGACTGATGTTCAGCTGCAGCCCCGAGACGACTCTCACGGTGAGTCTCGTGACGGTGACGCGATCGTTGCCGACTCGGATTTCCTTCGCTCCGATGACTCGGCCGGTGATCGGCGAAAGAACCTGCACTTCCGTGCGTCCTACGCCACGTCCTTGCACAATTCGACCCCCGAGCAGCGTGGCTATTCGCAGATCCGACACTCGCAGTTGCGTAACCACGAGATCGGTGACTCGGAGCCACGTGCGACGATTCACGAAGTAGCTTTCGCGGCCTGAGTCGTGACCGGCCGCGAGAAATCTCGCGTGCACCTCGATCGGACTCTGCTGGAAGCGCAGCCTGCAGGTGGCCTGAAGGGTGCTGCGATCGATCGCGTTGACCGTGTCCCATCGATCGTCACCGCGAAATCTCTCGGCGTCGATGTCGTCCTCGTCCTCGTCTTCGTCCTCCTCCATTCCCGTGGGATTTCTCTTAGCTCGCGGATTCACGTCACCCGGTTTCTCCTCGCTCGTCTCGTTCGCCAGACTACGCTTGTTCTTCTGTATCGAATGATCCTCGGGAACTCGCCAGCCTTTCACTTGGCTCAGACGCGAGTCGCCCACCGACACTTCCAGCGGAAATTCCGGCATCCAAACCGTGAAACGCGCCAGTCCCGTGTAAGTTCCGTATTTGACGAGCACCGAGGCGTTGCTGGAGCCACGAATCTCCGAGCCATCGACGTAGACGCTGCTGCACGAAGACGAGACCTGAGGAGCAATAACGACGACAAGAAAAGTCAGTTACAGTCGTATTTTCCAGACGCGCGCGCTGATCGGATTCTTCGAGGCGCCTTCGAGTGTCGTTTTTGTTTGTACTTACTTTAAGCACGCTCTCGTCTTCCGAGTGGCAGGAGGACTGCAACGTTACGTCAGCGACAGTGCCGGCCTGGCTGACGATGAAGACCTTCATCGTCTGCGACACTTGACGATTCGTCAACACGGCGGTGTTCATGACTTCCCAGTTCTGCAAAGACATCCGATAAGGATATAAGCAACGAGTTTCGGTAGTGTGTATGCTGTAAATCGTAAACTTCCATTTGTGGGAAATGGAAGAGCGACACAACTGGTGAAAAGTTTTCTAGCGGTTTGGGGACTACGAACCGCGTGCATTTTATTCGATGAGATTTAAATATATCAAGGGAATTCTGAAGGGAAATTTATGTATTCAGCAGTTATCACTTTTATCGTGACGAGCGATACGAGTGATATTCGTAATTGTAGCTATCGATTTTCACCGTCGGTGAAAAATCTGAAGTCTGTGCCCAAAACTTCCTAGTTGTGCGAACATATCCAAACAGTAAAAGAGCAAGACAACTTCGAGTTTTACGAAGAGTTCTATGGACTTGTCGACTCCGACTTTTACTCTGAAATTCATGTACTCAGAAGATATCACATGCATGTCGGAAGCGGTAGGAAAATTCTTACCACCATATCTAATTTGTGTATTCCATGTAGAGACACGATAATTCTACAACGGCGACGCTTTTTAGCATCGAATTTGAAATCCGAAATTGAACGTCATATTTAAACCTAAGTAGGAACATAACTATTTCGATTTTACTCCAAGTCAAATTCAAACTTCAAGTGCTTTTTAATGTATGCATTTACTTACATATGCGAGAATTCTAATTTCAAGTAAGACCCAGCACGTTCAAATTCGTAAAACTTGCATGAACTCGTCCAACATTGCAATCGACGTGTAGGTGAGAAATCTCTTCAACTAAGTAATCAGTGATTTTTTATTTCAAGAAATCGTGCAACCTATTTTCTGCACGGCAATTGCTGCGCTAACCGACTATTCACCCACGTATTTAGATTTCATCAATGCGCTCCGCAATGAGAAGCGGTTCGAACCTAAAGTACATTGCCACGTAATGACAACCAGAAAAAAAGTTCAAACTCAAGACTATAAACGCGACCTTCGACTAACACTATGTTCCAGTAACAAAAATATCCTGATGCAAAATAAATACATCCAGCAGTAATGACACATAGCGTTGGTCACGGAGTCTTCATTAATAATCACCGCCGTCTATTTTCACCTTTGCGAAAAGATCCGTGTAATAAGTCGCGGCTATAGACGGACTTCGAGGACTTTCGCGCGATACTCGACGATTCGTCAAGACGGCCCCAGCGTGTTCATAACTCGCCGGTAGTTAGAGACATCCGAAAAGGCCCAAGCGTCGCGACGCTCTGTACACCGTAGTGTAAATCTCAAAGTTTCTTTCCCGCGCGGAGCGGAGAAATAAGGGAGGCGCGTCTCGCGGGCCCCGAGTTCCTCGCCTCGGAGACTCCGATATCTCACGCGTGCAGCGGACTCTCATCCTCGGGGCTCTACGTATCCGCGGAGCCGGAGTCACCAGCCCGGGCTCAAGATTTAGAGTGAGAGAAGTCGCGACGGCGACGCGTCCCGCTGCACTCGCGCCGGAGGTCGTTTAATTAAAAACTTTGCTCCTTATCCGCAGTGCGCGAGGGGTAGAAACTGCCGCTACCGGCGACGACGTCGCGAGAGAAAGAGTGAGAGGGAGAGAGAGAAATATCTGGGTGCCCGCTCGCGCGCAATTACAGTCCCCCCGCGATGATCAAGAAGCGGAGGCTGCTCGCCTGCTTGTTCGGAGCGCGTTTCCAAGAGTTTCTAACGAGTTTTCCCGTGAGTTGACGCGCACGCCACGCGATATTCGCCAGCGGGTATCGGAGCGACGCTGCCGCCGCACGGAACCGAATTGGCGCGTAAGGGAATTAATAAACGAATTAATAATCAACAATCTCAAGACATCCTTTGTCTCTCTCTCTCTTTCTCTGTCGCGCGTCCCGCGCGAGCCGCGCTCGCGATTTGCAATGTCACGAGACACCGGGAGTCCATGAGTCGGCGTTAAAGAGATTGGGATTGCCCCGGGGCGATAAGCAAGCGCGGAGCTGCGTCGCTTCCGCGCAACGGCAGCCAGACCAAAAGCCTCGGAAAACACTGCGAGGAAGAATCTCATTGTTACAACTGTCAGTTTGTTTTATATTTTTATCGCGACGCTCCTCGAAACCGAATTGATGCGTAAGGGAGTTAATAAAGGAATTAATAAGCAACAATTTTGAAGCCACATTTGCAACTCATGCTCTCTGCGAGCCACTTGACTCACAATGCCGGGAGACACCGGGAGTCGATGATTCGGCTTTAAAGGGATTGCCCCGGGCAATAAATAGGCGGGGGAAGCAGCTACGTCGTTTCCGCGCACCGACAGCCAAAGTTGCGCAGGCCCTCGAAAACACGGAGGTTCTCCTCTTTGGGTACGCGAACCGGGAATCCCTACAAGACAGGCTCCATATTCCTCGATAATTAACTCGAGCCACTGCGGTTCTCCTCTGTGTGTATCCCGGTTAACTCTGATGTCCACCGCCACCTCGGATATCCGCCTCTATTTCGTGAATATTCCGCACCGCGCGTCCCAACCAGTTACGAAACTCCCGAGGTCTTCGTTAATTAATTCGCTAATACACTGTAATGAATTTGGATACAATGCCGGGCTGACGTTCAAACGGCGATGCTATGGAATTTCAGAGGCAACGCTCGACGTCGTCGTCGTCGTTGTCGTCGCAGTCGTTGGCTATATCCCTGAAATTATGTGGAGGATCCTGAGAAAGCAAACAAGAAGCCGCCAGCTGGTGAGACTCAATGATACTCGACGAGGAGCAGCGGTTGATACGTCGACGAGCGACGGATCGCAGGCTGTTATAATTAATATGTGATAAGTGTGGGCATATGGCGGCCCCGAGGGCCTCGTCTGGCTAACGTCGAGCACGCGATATTCGACCACCAGCGAGCAATAACACTTGGGTATCGAGTTTGCGGAGACTTCGAACACCGCGACGGCGTGTTTGTTTATTTAAGTGCGTCTTGAGTCCCTTGGGGATGTCGTTGTTTCCGTTAAAAACGCGTGGAGACGCAGCGGCGATGACAACGTTGGCTTATTAAGAGGGACGATGACTTCTACGTGGGTCACTTGAAGGTTCCTCAATGTTTCCAGGTTTTTTAGATTAACAATTCTGATGTCCCCTGTGGAAATAAGGCAATTGTGTAAATATATTGAACTTAATATTTTTATAATTGCTCGAAATGATCTGCTTGTCACATATTCTTTTTCAATGAAGTTTTTAGATATTACTTTTCTCTATCGGCTTATCATTACATTAGCATTCGTAAAAATACCTGACATTACCCAGACCTGTCGCGGACGGTGGAAACCGACGGCTACAATTATAAATACATATTTTCGAGCTTGTATCGCGCGCCACGTGATATCTGCTATATCGATTCAATTGACCCAATGGACATTTTGTGACCTGATCAGCCTCGTCGGTATTGTCATATACGCCCGCGAGCTCGACCCAATCTATAATTAAGCAGTCTCCTATTTCCCCGATCACCGCAGAATCTATATTATCCGTTCATTCTGTTAATTATCCAAAATTCGGAGCGCTGTGTGAATTTCTCCACGCCTCGCTACGTTTCCCGAACGTTCGAGGCGAGATGAACTCATTGCTGATTCATTGTACTCGACGGGCACGGAATTTTTGTTGTTTTTGCCGCGCACTTTTGCCACGATCAGCATTTTATGCGCTGCTCACCTTGGAAATAGGCAAAACCGCTTGAATGTCGTCTTTTTGTATCTCCAGTCGTGCCTGAAGCTTCCGCCTCTCCATATGCGGACGACGATGGTGATGCTGCTGCTGTTGCTGCGGCTGCTGTTGTCTCGGGAGTTGCATATCGCCTGGCGATTGTCCCGTTCGCGGTTGAAAAGTCGAATCGCCTTCCAGGGCATAGCGAACGCTCCAAGCTATTCGTCCGCCGTCCCAGCTGCTGCTTCCGGCACCTTCCTCGCTCGCTTCCAGCAACATCGTCATAATCTCCTCGGCTGACCTGGAAAATTATCGAAACGTAAAAATTGTGAAATATCCAGTGACAAGTATTTTTTTAACAAACTACGCCAATGACAAAATCTTTATTGTTTCAACAAATTTAAGAATCAGGACGAGCAACAAAACAAAGAATACTCGCCTTTATTTAACAGGTCTTATATATACCGTGACAATAATACCCAATGTACGCAGTCTGTGTGTATACTTACGTGTTCGGAAGACGAGGCGAGTTTTCACGTCGTTGGATCGTGAACGTGGCCGCGGTATTCTTGGCGTTTATCTCCGAGCTGAGAATCCAGTGAGGACTGCTCGGTGAAGCGTCGAGGATCCTCACACCTGACTTCACCTTCGCTCTGCGAGAGAAACGAACAAAATAGCAGGATAAAAAGACGTCTGTTCTCTCTCTCTCCCTCTCCCTCTCGGGTCGACGAATCGCCCGGTCGGTTTATCGTATTACTCGAAAAGCAGACCGTTTTCTATGGATTTGTCTACAACTATTTCCCACCTAACTCAGAGACGCTCGTATTTTGCGCTTTGGCCAAAGAATTCTTTGCTTTTTCAGTCCCATAATTCGGTTATTCATTACTGTAGACCCTCACATACTTGACCACCTGTTCGCCGTTACAAAGGGAAATCTCTTCCCAAGTTGCCTTTGTTTTAGACAAACTGTAATTAGATTTCAACCTTGAGACTGCCTTGAGACCATCTTGCATTAAATAATACAGTCCTCAACCCGACTCCGTAAAACAGGTGAAAGTGTACTGTAAATGCCAAATGCGACTTTTTATCTAACTAGACTAAACACACGCGCTGGCGCGCGTGCCCGAGATGCTTTTGCGCTGCTGCGCTCTTATAAAGTTTTAAAAGGGTAAATCGCAACTGAAAAACCCTTGTTCAGTTACTTTTGAAAAAAAAAAGGAAATTTGTCGTTTTGCTTGTCAGAAATCGTAGATCTGGCCGCCGGGCCGAAAACCGCCCAAATCGGGGTCACGAAATTTATTTTCTCAAAATATCGACTTTTAACCAATACCATCGTTGTCAAGTCGCATATTCTACCCCTGAAAACACCGGTTACAACCCTTTTTTAGTTGATTTTCGGCTCGAATAGTTTGCTAACAATGCTTTCCGTTACTCATGAACTGTTTAAAAGAGTGATAATGAACGAAATTTGAAGATCCTGGAGATAGTGACGTAAAGTCCTACGTTTTGTTCCTATAAATTATTTAATGCTAGAAATGCCATCGAGCTTCGAATGATTCATTTCTTCAGCGTGGCATATACAAATCGATAAAAAGTTAATTCGCCCCGTCTAAAAAGCCTGTCTACCCTCGAAGCCTCGCGCGCGCCCGACTGTCCTTTGCGAGAAATTCCTCGCGTTATCGGGCCATCCATAAATGAGTGCGCCCGATGTTCGCGCGTTCTAGAAATACTGGGTCATCGAGGTAATAGCCCCGCGCAAATCGATATAACCGGAGCCTTGTGTGCCGAGTGAGACGCGAAAATTTCCGCTCCTTCGACGGTTCTGCTGCTTTGCCCCAAATGTATCAAGTGTATCGATATCCAATCGCAACTTCTTTCTCTCTCTGTCACGCGAGACCTCATCGTCGACCCTGGGGCAGCGAACAAAAACGCGACCCACCTCAGAATAACCGCGGTGATAGGTGGCCCGAGCACAGTTTGCCTCTGAGCCGAAGGCGAGGCCGCCGAGGAGAGCGTCTGGGGATGCAAAAACGCCGGAACGTGGAGCCTGGATCTCGGATAGAGAGCTCCATGTGGCACGAGAAGCGTCAGCGAGTCGTCCGCCCGCAGTTCTTTGTAGTCCGAGCGATTCGGCGCCAGCGGAATCTTCCCCAATTGCGTCTCCGGCTGGATCTGCACCCTCGGTCGACATCCACCTGCGCCGTCCGATTGTCCCTGTTGATTCCTGCCGTTTCCAGCGCCGCCTTCGGTCCCTCCGTCCTCGGCCATGGCGATGGTTCTCGGCTCCAAAACCGAGTAAGCCACCTGCACGAGTCTGGGCGGCGTTTTGGCTATCTTGACGCGTCCCGAGGCGTCCGGCGGCGGAAGAGGAGCCCACCAGTCGGCGGGTATCGTGATCTGCGCCAAGCAAACGCCGTCCTCGCCGTCGGGGCTGCACGCGGCGGTCAGTGGTTGTTTTCCCGGCAGTGAAGCGTGAAGAAGGACGCAGACGCGTTGATGACGCGCCAGGAGGACCTGGCGCCTTCCGCCGGCCTCGCTGCCGGCGTGGAAAAGTACTCGCAGCACCGGCGCGTCCCGTGGGATGTTGGAGCCGACCAGATGAGCCGACATGTCCAGATGACGAGCTCCCAACTCCTGGGCGTCCATCAGCGCGGCGCTCGACGACGCCGACAGATTCCGACGCGTCTCAGGACCCGGAAGAGCCTCGAGAGGATCCGGCACTATGTATCGAGCCGGTACGGTCTGCTTGGTGCTGAACGGACCGTAAGTCGCTCGCACAGACGCGGGCTCGCTCGTCTGGAAAACCGTGAATTTGTCCACGGACAGAACTGACCCGGGCGGAGGGACCGACACCGAGGGCGACGAATTCATCGCGCCCGATGGACCTCCGGGCTGCGGAGATATTGGCCCGGATCCCGCGGGCGCGGCCTCCGTCCGGGTTGGGTAATACTGGCGCGGTGTGTGCTTCAGAAAAAATCCGCCATCCTTGTTCTCGAAGTGCACCTCCACGGACGCCGCGACGTCTGAAACAGAAATTAGGAAAAAATTAGATGGTGCATTTTCGTCATGGTTTCGTTTTGTCATTTAATTAATGCTGGTGTTCAAATAAAGAAACGCTGCTGCAGGATTGCGACGATTTTTTCACGTTTTTTTTTCCAACGAAATTAATTGCAATTAAGAAATAACGCTAAGTAGATTTGCAATTATTTCTGATTTTAGTACCTATAATATTTGTTGTTCGTTAAACCGAGTAGCTCTGTTTTTCCTCGAGTCACAAATGTTGGGATGGGTTTTCGAATAAAATGCAGGAGAGAAAAGAGGATTGGTACACTTTTTATTTATTTAATAATACTTTATAATTATATGTAAAAATAACACCGACTCTTTATTCAGCGTTGACGCAATTACGACGGTAAAATTAATGGATTCATTTTTTTCTATGAACGACGAAGTGTTCTAGGTTTAGAATGGGCTTTGGAATAAAACGCAGCGAAAAAAGAAGAGCGCAGACAGATTTGGTCTTTATTCAACCGGGCATAATTTGCCAATGCCAACGAGTCGTAAATACATGGCCCGCTGGAGGCTTTAAATGCGAAAAACGTCTTTTCAATGGTGAGAAGTAATGACGACGGGGAGTTGATACTGCGGTGAACTCGCGGTGGTGGCTGGTTTCTCCGGCTCCATTTTTTCCCGGAGATGAAAATCTCGCATGCTAAACTCTCGGCGAATCCCTCGGCTGGTGCTGAGTTCTCTCTGTTCCAGTCCCCGTTTCGGGCGGCGGGGAATCATCAGTAGAGAGGAACGTCGAACCATTGGTAGAGCTTTGGTTGGCTCTCGTCCAGCTCGTACTCCAAGCAACGTCGCGGAAACCTGTACACACGCGAAATCGTACACGTGTAGTGGAAAACCCGGGTGCGGAGAGGCTTGAAAAAAAAAAACTCTATGCATTTTTCCCCTCGGTTTTTCGCTTTTTCTCTTCTCATTTCGCTCTTTCGTATATGCTCATCTTTAATAATTCCGTGGGTCGCGTGGCCTGTTGACTCTCCCACTCCACTCCTTTTTTTTTTTGCTTTTTTGTCCTATGTCTGTGTCTCTCTTTTCACCTCCCTCTCACTCTTTAGAGTACGTAAAAAAACCAACAAAAGCAAACGGGGAAAACTTACTTCGTGTGGCGTTTGCAGCCGAGAATGGGATAGTCGTTGCGAAAGCACTTTGTGTTCAACAAACTGAAGTACACGGTTCCTATCTGTCCGCCAGCCTTGTCCTCCGATCTGTGCAGACAGTCGTAAAACTTTTCGTCGCAGGAACAGTGGACCCTGGTCAACACCGGAGAGAAATCGATCAATTTTTTTTTTTTCGTCTTTTTTCCCTAAGGTAGGAAAACGAGGCTAAGTTCCTGAGAACCGAACAAAGATGCTCCAAAGCGTTTGAGAATCGCCATCGCCTCTCCTTAACTCGCCTCATCTTCCGCTCCATGTGAACTCGGTTTTTTTAGTGAAAAAGCTTTTACTTCGAGTTACAGATTTTGTTTCGAGAAACTGATAAATTTATCAGACGAAAAGTTTTATTTTGTGATTTATCGAAGTGGAAAAAACATGTTTATCTAATTGACGGAATCCTGGCATATCTTTTTTTATACCTTCATCTCGAAATGTCATTTTTTGTGTTTTCATTCAATCTGCTACAGAAAAAAAATGTTGAAATATGTTTCACTGACAGCCCCGAAAGGAAATATAAAACGAGCGATCGTTAAACCTGGTGTAAAAGGTGGGATTGGTGAGATTGTGCTTGGTTCGCATGGCCTCGATGGTATCGTCGCACTGGTCGTGCGTCCGACAGCAGGCATCAGTATCGGCAAAGTGACCGAGGTCATCAGGATTTTCCGCGATGCTTCCGCTTCCGCACCACTTCGTACCTGTGTGTGCACGACGGACATGTAGTACAACTCCTGCTTAACGAACTCAATTCCCTCAATTACGCGTGGAACGGACGTTTGTGTACCGCGTTCAACACAGCCAGGTAGGCACGTACACATATGTATACATACAAACGTATATACGTATATACTGAACCACCGAGGAACGAATGATCGGAAGTTAGAAGGGATGAAACGGTACGTAACGTCAGCCACAATTGGAACGTCCATTCCCACTGCTGCCGATATTTTTATTTCGGTCCGGGCGAAAAAAAAAATTCTGTTTCCGTCAATCTCACCTGGAAATATCAGATTCAATCGTTCCCTCCGCATTTCCCTCAGTCCGTTTCCCTCCTTGTCGCCATTGTTGACTTTAGTGGGGACGGTCTCAATGACCCAACAGGCTCCCAGGGTCACGCTCAGCAAAACCGTCAGTATACGAAGGTTCATTTTTTTTATATTTATAGAAAATGGAATAAAATGAAATAACTTTTTGCTAAAAAAAATACTGGATAATATCAAGGTGGGTCTAACACCTTTTAGCTTGGAGGTAAAATCGAGAACTGCCAGGCAATGTTGACAATGCGTTTCCTTATATATGTAGATATCATTAGCCATAATCTGGAGCACGTACTCCACGCGGGACGTGTACTCCGCGAACATTAAATCCTATACATTGTATACAGTTTAGCCCGAGCCCACGCCATCAGCAAACGATTAAACATCGTCGCGGTGGCGGCTAATCTCGAAAATACGGTGCAGACCCGACGTACGTGCTCTGTATCTGCGATGATTTTCGACGCTGCCACCTGATATACAGAGCAGCGTTATTCATCGTCCGACGATATCGCTCGCTGACGTACGTCCTGCCTATGACCTGGGTCTTGAAATTAATAAGGATTTTTTTGGAGTGAATGCAGAACCAAAAATTACTTCTGATTTTTTATTTGATTTTTTTTTGTACATGGACATTTTTTTTGTAATTCATTGTCATTGCACTGTTAAAAAGATTTTTCAACTTTATGGGAATTTATTTTGGTCATGTCGCGTTTTTAATTACACTCAATATGCGGCTATTTTCGTGCCTGGACAAAAAGCTCGTTCCTTTGATTCTCGTCCTTTCCATTATTCCAAAATGTTTTTGTTATTATTATTATTTGTATTATTCCATTGCCAAATTTTTATTTTACGTTAAAAACTCTTGTAACGCTTTCAGTGTTCTGTATGTTCATTTGACATCGTATTTGTTTGAAAATAAATTACAAATATCATGTACCGTATGTAACGGTACGTTCATTTTTATAGAAAAAAGCTTTACCGTGTTTATTACTCGCGGTCTTTTGCTGTACCTGCAGTGACCGGTGCTACACTGGGATGGAAAAATCTGATCAGTGCAGCCTTAAAACTTTTCGTCGTAGGGCAGTAAAGCCCTTCGGTTAACACCGGAGCAATCGATCAATTTCCTTTTTTTCTCTTTTTATCTCTGAAAAACATGAAAGAGACGAAGTTGTTAAGAATCGAGCAAAGATGCTCTCGTGTCTTACAGAATCTTCATCGCTTTCTCGATTCGCTTTGTCTCCTACTCTAGAACTTAGTTTTTCAAGCGAAAAAGCTTTTACTTCCGAGTAAAAATTCTTCTTCGCTCGAGAAAGTTTGCTTGAGAAAAATATTCCTTGCGATACATTGAAGTGGGTATTGTTTTAGAAAAATATCGAAAGAATCAACTACAGATAATTATTAATATATTTTTTTATGATGAATGAAAAAAGCCTCGTTTCGAAAATAAAAATCCTATGCATTGTTTACTGTTTAGCCATCGTCGCCGGACGTCGTCGCGGTTCCCAGGGGCTAATCTCGAAAATACGGTGCACACCGAGGTACGTGCTCTGCGTAATATCCTGAACGATGATTCTCGTCGCAGCTGATACGCGTTATTCACCGCTGCTGTATCGCTCGGTGACTTTTGTCCTACCTACGGCGAGTGCTCGATGTGTGACACAATATACAATGAGTACAGGTATTCGGGTACACGGAACTTGCGGTCCGAGCGCTCCGGGGGGGTTTCGTCGTACACATTCTGCAGTATCGGTGGCCTCCTGACCAGCACAGAGACCGGTAGGGTACACGCTACGTTCTCAAAGCGCGAACCCGTGGAAGCCAAGAGTCTCGGGAGCTCGGCAGGAAGACAGCGGCCCGGGCCAGAGGAGATTAAGCTGTCCGCACCGCGATTGCCGCCCGGTGGATACACACACTCGCCCCTCGTTGTAATCGTGACCGGCAGCAGCAGCAGCAGCGTCGTCCCCGTTTCTCGCTGGCCACTACACGAAGCCCCCGCGCGGCCGGCTGGCTATCATCGTCGCATAATCTAGTCTCTCCCGTCCGTTGCATGAACGGCAAATCCGCGCGGGAACGAAATCCCGCGACATTCCCGGCGAAATTCCTGGCAAGAATTTTTATTAAAATCTTACGAATAGCTTAAAAAGGTAACGAAGGAAAAATTTTATTTTTGTACTTTCGATTCTTAATAAGTTGGTTAGAACTTTTGAAAAAATGTGCAGAAGATTAAAATCATTATTCTTAGCGCATACATTTTGTATCAATACTTAAGATGCATTAATTAAATGAAGTTTACGTAAAAAGTTTATACTCAGATAAAATTGGAATTGACGAAAATCACTTCTTTCCAAGTGTTGACCTTTTTTTCTTTCTTTTTTTTTTTAATTTATCAGCTTCTGTTCAATTTTGCGTAATTTTCCTCGAAGCACAATTTCATCCGAATTAATTCGACTAACGCAGCTTCGATATCCAAGCGAACTTTCCGCCGCAAAAGAATGCAAATTCGAGCACCCGACGAAATTCAAGCCCTACAATTAATTTCCACGAAACGCCGGGTGCAAAACAGAGGAATTCGCTCGGACAAAGTACGATCCCACTAACGACGAGATTTCATTCCGTGGAGAATCGTGACATCATCCTCGCTAGTGGCAAACGGAATGTGCAACGTTTTCTCGGAGTGCGCGAGAGAGCGAGAGCGAGAGAGACAGAAAGAGACGGACAGACGGACGAACGGCAAGTGCGGCTGGGATAGGGAGAAGGGAGAATGAGAAACAGTGCAAAGATATCGGTTGGGCGGCGCCCTCGAGCGTTCCCTCTCGCTGTGGCGCTAGAGAATCGCGTTGCAGGCAGCGGAGATTCCAACGGCAGCCGGCAGCGCGGTAGCAGTTATATTGCACAAGATTCGAGATGCTCGGACTGGTTCGTAGCGCCAGCGTCGCGCGACGACGAGACCTGAAGTGCTACTGCTGCTGCTGCCACTGCTGCTGCCGCTGCAGTATATCGCTCCCGATTTCCCAGTATTATTCGTTCAAATATTCCTCCATGAGTTTAGCAAAGTCGATTTCCTCGCTAACTTGGCAAGAACCAACACGCTATACGTCTCTCTCGCCCCCCCCCCCCCTCCCTCCTCTCTGTCTCCGTCCCTCCCTTTCCGAGTACTTCCACTCCTATTTACAAGCGGCGCACAATGTACTGCAAGCTCGACTTCGTACAGCCGCAGTGAATATTCTCGTTACAAGCTTGAAACTGCGGCTATTTGCACGGCAATCTTTGCCCTCCGAGTATCCCTCAATTTCTCCCAACGCCGCGTAACCCGCCGGTAATTATATGCCTATCGCCGAGTAAGCGAAAAGACGAGTTTGCAGTTGACGCCGTTGGGAAATAATTATTTGCGTGTGCATATTTTTGTAAACGTTTGTTTGCTTGTTTGTTTTCTTCGCACTGGGGTCAAATGGCACACACAGGCCCCGGCTATTTTAAAGTGTTTTTAGGAGTCTCCTGGGTTCTGATTATTTAGACCCAATTTTTTGCAACCTTATACACAGTTAAAAATAACATTGGCTTCCCAATTTTTGTAAGTAATCATTTTGTAAATGTGGATTCATTTTAGAAACGTTTTATTTTATGGATTTTAGTGAAAACCGGGAGCGACAAATTAATACTACGAATTACAGTTCCTGACATTTTTTATTGCCAACAAAAATGTGTTTCAACGAACTATTTGTAGTATTTATAGTTGATGATGGGTTGGGAGAAATAACTCAATCGGTAAAGATGAAAATAATAACTTTAATAACTTGGAAGCACATTACAGCGTACACGTCGTTGTTACTGCCGGTCGCCCGCGCGACGCCATCAGTCTCGCTCGACTTTCGCGTGTCTCCTCCTCGACTCTCGTCGTCCCGCCTTTCCGCGCGCTTAGCGCCTTTTTTCGCGCACCGCTTTCCGCGCGCATCGCAGCGCTCCGCAACCGGACGGACAGTGGCGCCCGCGTCGCTCGAACGCGACACTTCGCGGCGCGAACATTAAAACTAACGCATCCTACATCCGGCCGTCCTGCAATGACATACGCCCTCGGATGTCTTCATTCTTCTCGCATGAATCGACGTCGTCGTCCTCATTATCATCTTCGAAATCGGTGTCTTCAGCCAACCATGGCTTCATGTGATCAGCTGCAGTGGACGTCTGTTGAGGTCCCTCGTGTTCTCCTACCTTGTGCACGAGATAACGATTGTTACGCAGTGCTTTAATGATCTCGTATGGACCAAGGAACTTCGCGGCAAACTTGAGCCCTGGGCCTTGTTGCGTTCGCCGGACGGCAACCAGATCACTTTCGCGATACGGCTGGGCCGCCTTTCGTTTCTTATTGAAGCTCCTTCGGTTTTCTTCTTGCACCTTCATGATCTTCTGCGTCGCCTGCTCACGTAGTTCGTCTCGATTTTCTTGAAATGTAACAGCCCACTCGGCTTCGAGCAGCTCTCGTACGTTGCTGTCTTCGCGCACTCGCGCGTGTGTCCCGAACAACAAGTGGAACGGAGTCGTTGATATGCTGCGGTGCAATGTCGTGTTTAGACATTGCTGAGCGACGCTCAAGTACTTGTGCCATTCCTCGGGCTTCGGCGCCGCCAGTTTCGTCAACAGCGGTATGAGCGTTCGATTAATTCGTTCTACTTGCCCATTTGCCCTCGGAATTCCCGTCGTCGTCAAAATGTGCTGGATGCCTTCGTCTTTGCAATACGTCTCGAAGTCTCCCGATGTAAAAGCCGTGCCTCGATCGGAGATGATTCTCCTCGGGTTGCCAAATACTGCCGCTTGCTTCTTGAGACGATCGAGCACCTCGCCAGTACCCGTCGACTTCGTCGCGTATAGCCACGTAAATTTGCAGAAACTGTCGGTCACCACAAATATATGCTTGTAGTTTTTCTTCGTTGATGCCAAGGGGCCAAGGTGATCCACGTGAAATGTGTCGAGTGGAACATCACCCTTCCCAATCGGCGACAGAAAACCTTCTTGTTTCCCTTGTTTCCTCTCGGCCAGTATACAGTCGATGCAGTTGTGCACGACCTTCTCAATCTTCGAACGTAGATTTTCGATGTGATAGTCGCGTTTCACTATCGCTTCCGTTTTCGCCACAGAAAAATGTCCTCTCTCGTGCGCCTTTCTTATCACTTGCGAACACATCGCCTTCGGAACGACCAGCCGAATATCGCCGTCGATCTCCTTAAACAACAGTCCACCGCGAACCACGTATCCGCGCGTCTGTCCCTTTTCCGCTAGTTCGATGACTTTCTTCATGTCGGGGTCGTTTTGTTGCGCCTTCTTGAGTCTTGTCGTCAAATCGCCGTCGCTCTCGTCGATGAGCAAGCACGTGGGCAGAGGGTTTCTGCTCAACGCGTCCACGTGGGCCATACTTTTGCCTGGGCGGTGCTCGATCTCGTAATGGAACTCTTCCAACAGGAGCACCCATCTCGCAACGCGTACACAGAGATCTTTCTTCGACATTGTTTGGGTGAACGCGCGACAATCAGTGACGATCTTAAAATCTATTCTTAACAAATAAACTCGGAATCGTTTTAGCGCTTTGATTATCGCGAGCACCTCGAGTTCGTAACTCGGGTATTTCTCTTCAGCGGGCGTGGTCTTACCACTCGCGTAATAGATCGGATGCATCGCTCCGTCTTCGCAGCTTCGTTGCAACAAAATCGCGCCATAACCGTGCATCGACGCGTCTGTGTGTAACTCGGTTTCCGCTCCGATTCTGTACAACTTTAACACGGGTTTCTCGATGAGCTTGCACTTCAGCTGCTCAAGCGCTTCTTTCTCTTTCTCCTCGAACTTAAATGGCGTGGCAGCCCTCAAGAGATTCGTTAACGGTCGCGCGATTACTGAATACCCCGGAATAAATTTTCGGAAGTATCCCGTCAGTCCCAAAAACGACTGAACCTGTCGGACGCACGCGGGTACCGGAAACTTTCTCACTGCTTCTGTCTTTCGCTCGGACGGACGGACACCACCATTCTCGATAATGTGACCTAAGTACTCTACGCTCGTTTGCAATAGATTGCACTTCTTCCAATTTATGATCAGACCGTTCTCGCTCGCTACCTTCAAAACGTTTTCGAGTCTCTCTAACCCGGTCTCGTAGTCAGCTGACGGTACTATCAAATCATCCATGTAAACTAATACCTCCCCGTTGCGTATGAGGTCTCTGAACACCGCGTTAACAAACTTCTGGAAAACGGCGGGTGAGTTGCAAAGTCCGAATGGAACTCTAAGGAACTCATAGTGTCCATCGGGGACAATGAACGCCGTGTACTTCTGACTAGATTCGTCCATTTTCACGTGAAAGAACCCGTTTTTTAGGTCGAGTGTACTGAACACTCTCGCGTCCTGCAAAGCGTCTAACTGATCCTCTATCAGCGGGAGAGGATATCTATCCTTGATTATCTTCTTATTAAGCATTCGATAATCGACACAAAGTCGATTCGAACCGTCTTTCTTTTTCGCCAACACGACTGGACTTGCGTAGTCGGATACTGACGGCTGTACAATTCCGTCTCTTAACCACTCGTCTATCTGCGCGTTTACTTCCTCTCGTTCGGCCATCGCAAGCCTTCTCGGTCTGAAGTAGACCGGTTCTTCGTCTTTGAGAATGAGCTTCATTTTCATTTCTGATTCGCGCGTCGGATTCGGTTTGTAGTTATCTATCATGGACTGTACCTTGCGGCAATAGTCGGCACTACTCACGCGAGTCACATCTACGGCGCTGACCTCTACAGTTTGAATCACGTCGATTTGACAAATCTCCGCGAAACCGTCGTCTTCGTCGTTCGGCTTTATAATAGTCGGCTTACCGCGATGCAAAGCCACGTTGACCGTGTCGATAAAATCATTACCAATCAACAGTTTGTACCGCGTCAATTTGTCTGCTACGACATGGATCGGGATTACGTAATTATTACCGTCAACCGTTAGATTCCCGTAAAATCCCCCGTTCGTCGCGTTATCCTCCGTGCCTACTCCCCGAAACGGCGTTACATCGAGCTCAAATCGCGGTGATCCTAGCTTGACATACTCGTTCTCACGCATTATCGTAATATCGCTGCCGGTATCAATAATCGCTTGTATCGCAACGTCGTTAATCAAAACCTCTTTAGAATGTTTACGCCCTTGTGGTTGAGCGATCGCGCAACTACTTTTTGTTGTGTCCTTTTTCGGGCATTTAGAAGCTATGTGCCCATACTCGTTGCACCCAAAACATTTGGCGCCTTTTTCTTTTGACGGACAATTTACACTTACGTGATCCTTCAATCCACAATTGAAGCAACGCTTCGACGTACCTCGATCTTTTTTCTCGCTTACACTTTTGTCGTCACTCGGCGCGCTCTTATCGTCTGTAACGCCCTTACTCTCTTTGTCCTGCTTACGCTTCGCACCGCTGCTCTTCTCGTCGCTCTTCGAGCTCGTCGTCGTCGTCGGATACGTCCTGTCTCGCAGTGATATCTCGTCGAACGCCTGCAAGATCTGATCCCTCGTCGTGAATCCGTGTATTCGTGCCAAATCGCGCAGATTCGGATCCGGAATTCCATCTACTATGTAACCCAGAATTTCCTCATCCGGTATAGCGATTCGATTCGCCATGATCGTCTTCTCATGAACATAGTCATGAAACGTTTCAGTCTTTTTCCACGTTCGCTCCTCGAAGCGTCGTCTCATTACGATCTTATTCGGCCGATGGTAAAACATGCCCCGCAGCCCGTCAAGCAGCACATCCGACGCCATTCCGATGTACTCGGGTTTAGAATGAAACCATTCCGATGCACGTCCCTTCAGCCTCGTACCGATCAGAATTTTCGTGAGATTATCGTCGAGAGCGTAAGCGTCCCTGAGGAATTTCACCTGCTTTTCCCACGTCTCGAAAGTCTCGGCGTTTCCGTTAAAATAACTTAGCAGGTCGGCTACTGCACTCACGTTTACCTTCGACGATTGCGTTGGCGTTCCGCTGATCTCCGAATATCTCGACCGATTGTTTACCTCGTTCGTCGTCGCTGTGTGTATCGTCGCGTCCTGCACGCCCGCGCCCTGCGCCTGACGTAGCAGCTCGATCTCGCGTCGTGCCAAGGCGAGTTCGCGCTCGGCCAATTCCTTCTCTCGTCGATATATTTCAATCTCTCGTTCGGAAGCCGACGATCGCGTCTGATATTCCAGCTCTTCTCGTCGTCGCTGCGTTTCTTCACTGTCGCGGGGTAACACATAATCGTCGCGGCTGTCAACCCCACCACAGGCACCGTCTTTATTCTTTTCGCTCATCGTGTCCACGTATTTTTCACTGAACTCTTTCATCCACTGCGCGTCGGCGTCGTTCAATCGCTTTATGAGGTCGATTTTCACTCCCGTCGTACACAAACCTTTTCGCTTTAAAATGTCTTTTAGCTCGGCAACTGTAAACGCCTTCGGATCGTTTTCAGACATCGAGCATCACTTCGCGCGTCGTACGCGTCGTGCGTCGTACACGTTGTTCGCGTCGTTCGTCGTGCGCGTCTTCCGCGTCGTTCGTCGTACTCGCGCGCTCGGGCGTCGTTCGCGATCGGGCGCGCTCGGGGCGTCCCTGCGCGTCTATGCGTGTTTATACCGGCTCGCGGTCACGCTGACCTTCCCGGCGCGTCGCTACACTCGTCGTAGAAACAATGTCTGTATCCCCGTCTTGGGATATATCGTCGTTACACGCGCCACGCACAATCACCGAATTTCACGAATCTCGCAAATCGCTCGATCGCGTTACTATTCTTTCCCTGCGTCGCGCGTCGTTCGACGTTCAACACTCGTCGTGTGTTGCGCGTCCTCAGCGTTCGTCGTGCGTCGTTCGACGTTCACCGTGCGTCGTTCGGCGTTTTTCACCCTTTGTCCGTCGTTCGACGTTCGTCGTGCGTCGTTCAACTTTACTTTTCACTCTGTCCGTCGTTCGACGTTCGTCATGCGTCGTTCAACTTCACTCTTTTCACTCTTTGTCCGTCGTTTTCATCTTTCACTCGAGTCACGTCTCGCACATCCCGGACGAGCCCCCAAAAGTTGTAGTATTTATAGTTGATGATGGGTTGGGAGAAATAACTCAATCGGTAAAGATGAAAATAATAACTTTAATAACTTGGAAGCACATTACAGCGTACACGTCGTTGTTACTGCCGGTCGCCCGCGCGACGCCATCAGTCTCGCTCGACTTTCGCGTGTCTCCTCCTCGACTCTCGTCGTCCCGCCTTTCCGCGCGCTTAGCGCCTTTTTTCGCGCACCGCTTTCCGCGCGCATCGCAGCGCTCCGCAACCGGACGGACAGTGGCGCCCGCGTCGCTCGAACGCGACACTTCGCGGCGCGAACATTAAAACTAACGCATCCTACATATTCTCCAATTTTTTCAAGATATTAGATTTTTCCATGTAAACATTTTTTCCAATCGTTACAAATTCAGCGAAAAAAAAAAACGCTCTCCCTTTCATAGTAGCAATCTGCGTCACTGTTCCCTTATCCAGCTTACAAAATCACTGCCCACTTTGTCAACCCATAAAAATCCTTATCGCACCAGAGTAATTTTTGCTGAATCCAATTTTCATCATTCATAGGTCGGCGCCTCATCAATGGGCAGTTGCGTCTGGCCGAACAATCAACTTTGATAGCGAACACGACCGAGCGAGGGAGCGAGAGAGAAAAGAGAGTGGGGCGAAAAGAGAGCTTTCGCTCGCTCTCTCGAGCAGGGACAGAGCCAGCGAGTGTGCGCGGGAGCGAGATCACTTCTAGTGTGGTGGTTGCAGCACAGCGGTGGTATTCTCTGGATACGAGGCAGAGAGCGACCGCAGGGAGTGCAGGGTGCGCGCATACATCGAGGGCTAAAGTCGTTAAGCATTGTCCTGTAATCTACGGTGGGGCTGCGGGCCGAGGGATGCGGGAGGCGGGGGCGGGGGGGGGGGGGGGGGGGGGGCAGCAGCCAGCGGCGTGCTGCTGCACAACGAACGACGTGCACTGTATCTCGATGACCAGACTGTCCTGTATAGCCGACGTTCTAACAGGATAGAGCGAGACAAAGAGAAAGAGAGACAAAGAGAGGAGCAGGGGGGATGGGGGGTAGGAAGAGAGATGGATTGAGGTATCTCTCGTGCTGCTGGCGCTGCTGTTGCTGCTGCTGTTGCTGCTGCTGCTGCTGCTGTACGTCTCTCGTTCGCTCAGCCCGCCCGGTCAGCTTCGATAGCCTTTCTCTCGAAAAAGCGTTGCGGGTAAGCTTGTCGCTTTTGGCTCGTCGTGGAATCAGGCGTCGCGGCGGAAGTTCCAGCGGCGAACAGGGTCGAGCCGGGCGAGCGAGCGTTTTGGCCGCTATCGCGCCGCGCGCGCGCCCGTCGATAAATTGAACGAAGCGACGAAACTGCTGGCGATCCTCGGCCGCTCGCTCTTTCGAACCACGAAGAGAGAGGGGGCGAACAGGGGGAGACAGGGGGAGAGAGAGAGAGAGAGAAAGAGAGGAAGGGAGAGAGAGAACGGGGAAACTCGCACTCGAACACGCGCGACGCGGCCTTCCGAAAGGAAGCAGAAGCCGCCGCCGCGCTCACGCTCTCTCGATCGATTATCCACATCCCCCAACCCCCGTCCTCCTTTCTCGCGCAAATATACGCGACGGCCTCTGCGTAAGAGCCATTCAATATCGGGTGTTATCCCGCGGGTGAGATTTTTTTTTTAAATATTTATCGGTGACACTCGACGCGCTACGAATCGACGGTGAATTGGTAATCAGGTGAATCGCGGATTTGCCGTTAATTGAGACTCGACGGACAAGTTCTTTTTTTGGTGGAAAAAGCTAATGACTGCTCTCAACTTTTTTTCCCGCCAAGGTGACGATGGGAAAGACACTTTAAAAATAGGCACTTTTTTATTTTTAGACCTGGAAGTGCTTTTTTTAGGTGGAAGGCAATCGTTATCGGGTTTAATCGTTCATTTATATGATTATTCGAATTTTAGGGACGATTTTTTTTTCGGAAATGGCTATTGAAAATAACTATTTCATTGTGATGTAGAAACTGCATTGTTTGTGTCGAGCTACGCTGGACACAAACAATGTTTCGAAATATTTCAGGCAGCAAATACTTCAATGCTGCACAGCTGATACCACGAAGGTTCTCTATGCTGTGTCGGCAAACGATAAAATTTAGTGCATCAGCAAAAAATCCAATAAATTTTGAATTCATGAATAACGCCGCCACAATAAAGCCGCCCGCTCTTTTTGTATTGGCAAAATCGGCTAAAGTGACTACAAAATATAAAATCTGACGAAAATAAATCGCGATAAAAAATGCGAACTAAAAAAAAATTCATCAATAATGCAAAATTCGTGCGCGAAGGAAAAACTGTGGATGGAACAACCGAGGCGCTTGATGAAATATACATCAGCCCATTTAATTGGTTAGACGAAACGAGTTATTGGTCGAGGCAACTGTATGAGAAAGCCAAGAAAAAGTATAATCCTATATAATCCAAGAACAGAGTCTCAACGTCGAAGTAGAATCCGGAGAATAAAAAGAATTTATATCGGTGCTCGAAGAATTTCCGTTGCTAGGTGATCGACGGACGGATGCGCTTTATATATTTAAGGCAAGATATTGCACGAAGTGAAATATATATAGTAAGAATTACGATGCGCCTTGGAAGAACTGCCATACATTTTCGTAACATGGAACTGTACAAACATTCATTTACTCGGTCGTTGCAATATACAATGGAACATCCGTAAAAACATATCATAAAAAAATCACTAATTGCGAACCCGTCGTTGATTTCATACAAAAGCGATGCTCATAAAGAGAAGTTTCCTTGGAAAAAAACAACTCGCTTCCCGAAACATCCGTGTCGGCAAATTATTCGACGCAGCACTTTATCGCTCGAAACAACACAAAAAACGCACTCGCAATATATTCCAAGTACGAGCAATAAAAAAAGCACAGTCTCAGCATCGAAGAATTCAAGGAATGCAATCAAATGCATTTGTATCGATGCCCGAAGAATTTCCGCCGGCGGGCGATCGATACTCTCGCAGGATGCGCCGTATACATATAACATTTATATACATATAGCACGGCCACCTCGACGTCACATAGGTATCCAGGGATTTTATATATAAAGCGCTGTGCTGTGTAGTACGGCTGACGCGGCCTCGTCGCCGTCGTCGTCGTCGAGCGTCGTCGTCCTCCGGCGTCGTCGGCGGCAGCAGCAGCGGCGGCGGCGGCCGCCACATGTCGAGTGCAGAGCCGTAAACCAGTGAAGTACCTGTAGGCAGCGAGCGCTGCGTATAGTGCAGAAATCCATCGTCAAACCGGGTTGCACTACTTTCCCTCTCTCTCTCTCTCTTTCTCGCTCACTCTCTCCCGGTGTTACACGTTTATAGCCGTGTGCCCTAGAGAGAGAAAGGGACGAAGATAGAGACAAAGAGAGAGCGAGCGAGTAAGAGAGCAAGACAGTGGGACAGAATCGCACTTGGGGCGACGTTACTTGTGCTGTACATGCAGCGAACGGCAGAGGCGCTGGGCCAACAGGCAACCGGTACAGCGGGGCGGAAAGGGAAGCCGGGCCGAGGGAAGTGGAAGTGGAAGGAGTAGGAGGAGGGGGAGAAGGGGCAGGAGGGGCGGGCGGGGGAGGAGGGAGAGGCGAAACTCGAGGCGTGAAATATTAAACCCCCGGATTACCGAGAGAGGCCTGGCTGGCGCTCTCGGAAGCCCCTCTCGGAGTTTCGACGCGATTTGACGAGCACTCGGTTTGCTGGCGCTGCTGCTGCTGCTGCTTCTGCCGCTTCTGCTGCTGTGTTGGATGCTGCCGCTGTGGGTTACTCCGCTCTGCCGCTGACGCTCTTACTGCCAGTAGACTCTCGAGGCACCTGCCGGAGTTCTCTCTCCGCTCTCTCTCTCTCTCTGCCTCTCGCTCGGTCTGTCTCTCATTTGCCCCGGGAGGATCGGCCCCGGAATTCAGCCGCGACTGGCTGCCGCTGATTCCACTGCCGGTGACAGCGTCGAGAACACTGCGAGGCACAACGAGGACGCTCGCGGGCATCCGATAAAAAGAGAGAGGGAGAGTGAGCGAGTGAAACCGGACTTTTTTTGTAGTTTTATTCGTTGAAAATCTTGTATAGGGGGGGGGGGAGAGGAGGGAGGGGGTGGAAAAAATGCTCGAGAGGTTCTGGAACGCCGGGGATACCGAGGGGTGAGATATGAAATGTTTGCACTTGTCGTTAATGCGAACGGAACGTCTGCCCGGGGGGGATGCGATTTGTTTGAATGAAAATTCATTTAAAATACTATATTTGGGTCGCGAGTACTGTGGGAGTAATTATTCGAGCGCCCTCGGGCAGCTAATAAACGAGAAAAAAAATTCTATGCCACCCGGACGAAATGGTTGTGGCCGTAATTTAGCTTTTATTGACTCTGCGGCTGCTGAAGTCCCCTCCTCGCTGCATACTAGTCAAATGAGTGATACACTTTTTTTTTTAATGGGTACAATGTAAATCAGTGGGTGGGTAACGTACTTTCCGGGGTGATACTAAGTTTAGTGCATTAATTGATAGCCGTGCCGCATGATTTGCATAGCGGTATCTGGCCATAATCGCAGGGAAGTGTTGACAGTAATTTGCATGAACGTGAACTCTTGAATGCATTTTTTTTTTCGTTGAACTTCGTTCATCGGTGGGTTTCGGAATTGTTTTTTTATGATTCTTATAACTTTGGTTGAGAATTGTTTGCGCAATAATTCGGAATCGTTTTCAGTCGAGATAGGCAATATTCGAATTAAATTCCCCATTCTCGAACCTCTCCCGTTCACTCGGAATGCGACAACTTGACGTAGCGAGAGCGTATTTGCGTTCATACGATTCGAATGCACTTCCGATATTGCTGTATCCACGGGTACACAAGTTGCGTCGATAAAGCTGTCTTCATTCACGGAATAATCGGCTCAAACTGCTTTTATGCATTAAATATATCAGCGAAGTGGTATTGAGACCATTAGACTTAAAATTGCTTCTCGAAAACTTGTCAATTATGTGCGCAGCGAAATAGTGAACCCAGATAAAGACTTCCTCAGGGGAATAACGCGACGGGGGAGAAATGAGAAAAGGTACTCAATATAAAAATTTATATTGCTCTTTGCTGCAGTCCTTCACTTTATATTAATATTTACCCTCTCCCTCGTTTCTCGTTCATTTAATTGGAATTCTTTCATTCCGAAAGAAATATGAGTCAGTTTAACATTTGGTTAGTTATGGTTTACTTTAACACCCTAAATTGTTAATTTCGGATTACTGGATGACAAAATATCGAGGTCACGATTCACCTGTGGTTGATTAAAATTAGACTTATACCCGCGAAACTGACGATTTTTATAAATTTAATATCCTGGACGAAAATTCATTACGAAAACATTATCCTATGTGTGTCAGGCTCTTATTACCTAATATCGGTGAATCCTATATCCATGTGTCAATTTTCATTATTAAACGAGTGGGATTGTGGGTTTGACAGTAAACGGACACATTGAATTCAGTGTGTCTACCTGTGTTACATACGTATTAATCTTTGCCTGAGTGAAGCCTTATTTTCCAGAGTAATTATTCGAAATAGCCTCCTGCACATTTAATTTAAATGGAATGAAGACTGATAGAGTGAAAATGCGACACTCCAAAATTTGGCCGTATGTGTAATTCAGCCAATGGAATAGTTGCCCCTGTTTTAGCTATCCTCGTATATCGCCCTATATTTCACGTTTACTTTCAGCCACATTCGAAGCCTTTTTTCTTGCACGGTAGTTTAAACTTTAAAGCTCGATTGAGTAATCGGTACCATCACGGTTTTATTTGAACATTTCACTCTAACTAAAATAAAGACAAAAGTAAACCAGGTTGAACCAGAAAAGATTAAAAAATGTCTGACCCGAATATCTTTTTGAGAGATAAAAATTCCTCAAATTCATGTTAACTGTGTAAAATACACATCTCGTTAAATAAATATTAAAATATTTATACTAATATATCAGAAATACAGAAGCCGCAAATATCTGTGCGGCTCGTACAAACCTCTTTTTCGCCTGGGCTCGTTACCGAAATTCTAAAAATTCATCCATTTAATTCTTAACGTAATTCCACAAATAGTATTGTTTTGGTCAGAGACCTCTGAACCGTGGCTCACGGTTTCGTTGTATCCCGGCTATTCGCGTAATCGGGAATGTGAGCCTGAAACGCCCGGCGCATTCGCAAAACGCTATATGCCCACAGCGAAGAGCAGCTCGTACTAAAACTGCCCGCCTCGCATCACGTTATTTATAGATAAAGAACGTCTCGACGTCTCTTGGCGCAGCAAACACACAGACACTCACGGACATAGAGACACACACACACACATATATACGGAGACGCCTCGATGGTATGCATCCAATTTACGCCTCTTGTCGTAGGTCGGGGGTTGGCTCACGCTATTGCGTCATAGGGAACAGTAAAAACAAAGCCAAAGCTAGCAGGTGGGTGGTGGCTCGATGTATAACTCGAACACGCGTGAAATTACAGCTGCGAGAAAGAGGGAAATACGAGATATCCAGGCGGAATACCAAATACCAAAAGACGAGCAGCCGAGCGCCGTTCCCTCGGAAAATAAATTATTTTCCGGGTATATATAAGTCAGAGAAAATTATATATAGCCTCGAAAAGTGTTACACCTCCATGTTCATTTTATATTAAGAGAAATACTCAGTCAGTATTGACCGACTGAGGCATCGACGACCAGAAATTTAGGGAACACATGTTTTCGGTGACGTCAGCATCCACTGGGAATGAATTCCCAGAATTCCTGTTTTTGCTAGAATTCGATCCATGATAGGATTGCTTATGAGTAATATGAATAGGCTCACATATTCAGTTATCTATTATTCTCACGTCCACTAACCGCAATTCAGGCTCTCCTAGCCACCGAGTATTTTTGCTCCGAACATTTTCCTACACGCTCGAGAAACGTTTCTGCCTTTTCGTTGATCGTTGCCTCTCCGCGTACGGAGAAACGGCGAGAGAATGCCCGGCGCGTTCGCAGAAGTTTTTCGCAGGCGTTCAATCCAATTTCTGGAATACCCACGATAGCGCACAGCAGTTTAGCTAGCAGGATCTTTGTGTCGCATAAACTATGCACGGGGACAGCGACGGGGGGCCAAGGCATTCGGGAAAGTCGAAGGAAGGAGAAAAACGAGAATGAGGAGTGGAAGAAGAGGAAGGGAGAAGGAGGAGGAGGAGGAAGCGACTATACAGCCAACACCGGGAGTAGACGTAAGGCAGAGTCGTTCGATTTATCGGCGCAGGCGAACCAGCGGCAACGATCTCGAGCCCAGAGCTTCGCGTTTGTGACCAAGCAAACGCTCCTTACACACTTTATCTCCCTCCTTCTCTCCTCTCCTTTTCCCTTCTCCTCCCACTCTGGCCTCTTTCGATTTTTTTTTTCCTTTCCTCCTACGTTTTTTTACTCTTTTTACTTGGCATATACCACACAGACCGAGAGGTACGTAGGCAAAGGTACACAGAGAGCGGTGCCTCCCTGGTCTAGGTGTACACACAGAGCAGAGTCTATGCAGAGAGGAAGCCAGATGTGGGGAGCTGAAGGAACGGCAACCGAACGATCCGGGGATCCTGTGTGTCGGGTGGTCCACACCCAAACCCTTCGCCCCCTCGAGGCGGGAGAGAGGGAGTGGCGGAGCCGAGGTGGTAATCCTTGCTAGTGGATCGAACGAGCCTCTCTCGTCGTCCTTGCTGATGCTCCGCTGCTCCCTCTTTCCGCCTCGTACCACCCCTCTTCGCCTCCTCCTCGCTTTCTCGCCTCTGCGCACCCGGAGCGAAAATTTATTAGATTTAAATAAAACAGTATATCAGACATCCGCTTATTTTAACGCATACTTCTTTTCGCGAGAATCGATAAAATGTGCGTTTGAGAATCAATTTTATTTTGTTTAATGTATAACACATTTTTTTTATGGCGCAATGAACACATCTGCCAATTTAAATTTGCTCTATGGCTGCAGCCACAGGAGACATTGTTTGGAAATTCCGTCCACTTCCCTCTTTCGCTTTCTCATTTTTTTGTGGCGGCAGTCAGCGTTGAAAACGTTGTCCATCTCCTTTCTCGTTTTTTCTCTTTCTCTCGCTGTGGCTGCAACCAAAAAAGAGAGCATTGCGCAATTCCATCCATCTCCCTCTTTGCCTCCTTTTTTCTCCTTTCTCTACGTGGCTGCATGCAGCCAGAGAAAAGAGCGTTGAGAAATTCTGTCCACCTCGACCTTCTTTGCCTCTTTCTCTTTCGTCCATGGCTGCAGCCCAGGAGGGGAGACCATTTAGAAATTCTGTCCATTTCCCTCTTTGCCTCCTTCTCGTTCTCTCTGTCTCTCTTCCCGAGGCTCCGTCCAGAGAGGAGGGAATGCCGAGAAAAGGCGAAGGCAAAGGCGATCTCGCGTTGGACGAAAAGGTGGAAAACGTTTGCTCTCTGTGTCCCTCTCTCTTTCCCTCTTTCGGTGCTCGTCTCGGATTCCCGTTAAAATCCGCACATTGGCTGAGAGGGTGGAAAAGAAAAGGTGTGTTTGCCGGACTGGAAAGCGCCATCAACGTAGAATTTCGAGCAGGGAAAAGGAAGGAAAACGCCGTGCGAATGTCTGTGTGTCAAAGAATCTCAGGGAATTCGCAGGGATATCGAGATAACCGGCGAATTTTATTCTCGTGTTAAACGCGAGATAGTTGTACAAGGGGAGTTAAGGGGAGCCAGGGGGTTTGTGCTTGACTTCGCTGGAATGGGATGAGATGGAATGGGTGGTGGTTCTACGCCCATACAAGATGTAGGAGTGGGAGACGTTGAGGCGGCTCGTTCCTACGTCAACCGCAGAGTATACTCGCGATGTGCATCCGAGCAATGTTTCACTGCGAGCTGTGGTCGCTATCCGCGTGTAAAGACACGAAGGAACCCAGAGAGCAAGTACCCGAGAATGTTTGCCGTGGAAATAGAGTAACCGGTTGTCGAGAAATGAGGATTAGGGGGAGTAATGCTCCGTCGCGGGAGAGAAGCTCCGGTAACCCGCATGCAAAGGCTCTAATAATCCTTAACTCGTGGCTTCCGCCTCGATTTTTTTTTTTTGTGATATTCGGTTTATTTGACGACGCTGGGACTGTTGACACTAAATTGACTGAAATAAGTGCTGTTTTACAGGCAATTTTTGAAGAAATATTCTCTCAAAGCAGTGATTATACTAGAACACTTCAAGCTCTTTGATAAACTGCAGAGAAAAAAAAGAGATTTCGATGGTAAGATGGAGAGAAAGATTTCCTTCATTCTGAGAGTCGATCCGATCGCAAATGATCAATTAACTGGAGCTTTTGTGGAAAAATCAATAATTCCGCCTAGAGAGAAGCCTTAGTTTTTTTCGTTTTAGACTCTAAATTATACGTAAGAAGTTCCTTAGCGCAAAACTGAAGCTTTAATTCCACTCGTGGGTAACCGAGGAATAAATCAAATTTATTGAAGGACGTTTATTAGATATCACACCTAATTCACATTTATAATTATTTTTTATTGGAGAGCAGTCTTTGTGCTCCGAAGGTCAAATTCTTCATCAAATCAATTTTGAACAGATTTATTTAAATCACCGAATAACATAGAACGACGTAGAAGGGGCCTTAAAATTGAAGACTCCTTCAGGCTTCCTGCATGGCAGTCTTTTCACCCGCAGTTGTCCGACCAGACTTCAACTTTGGTAGATCTCACGCAACGCGAGGACCAATGCCGGAAACTTCCGGTTGGTATAGGGGTCAACAGGACCCTCGGCCCTCATTCCCTCGGCGATCTCGAGAACGAGGTCGCGGCTGGTGCCAGGGGTGAATTTTACAACAATTTTTCAATTCCACCGCTTCGTAAAGTGTACTTTCGGGCAGACATTGCTTCCACCCAAGTGTGATTTTTCCTCTGGGAGTCGAAGATATAACAGTGATATTCTCCACTTCGTCCAGCGCTGAGCTGAATCTTATTCAGCACAGTGCCAAGACTTCAACTCTCTGGATCCAAATATCTCGATGATTTTGATTTTACATTTGATTAAATCGGATTTCAATAGCATTATGAGAATTTATTGAACCCACTTGAACTTTTTGGTAAAAATCAAGAAATGATCAAGGTTTGGTTTTATATTTGTCCATCGCAGGGAGTAGTTTCATCCAAACTTGGACACAGGAAGTGGTGCAAATTTCGCGGACCGACCAAACCCTGTTGTCGCCGAGCGCAGTCGGCGAGCCAGAGTCCGACGCTTGTGACCCGCGCGGGGCTGACTCGAGGACCGATGCCCGGGACTTCTAGCAGGCCACCGGGGCTTTCGGCCCTCATTCCCTCGACGAACTCTCGAACGGAATCGAGTGGCGGAGCGACGGACACGGCCGGCGTCTCTTCCGTCGGTTCGCGACACTCGCAGATCCCTCGGAGAATGTTCTCGAGACCGATCGGCTGGTACTCGGCCATGTCCTCGACGTGCTCGGCCCCCGAATACATCCCCGTCGTCTCGCGGCGGTGGCCCGACTCCTCGGACGTCGCGTAATCCACGGGATCTTCGGCTCCGTCCTCGATTCTCCCACGACTCGACTCCGACGAGTCTCTCGTCTCCGCCCACGAGCGTCGGCTCGACTTTTTATCCCCGGCAACTTCGTTGCCCGTCGGATCGTCGTCGTGCTGCGGGAGAAAATAAGAATTGTTCGCCTGAGCATTAATAACAAAGTCTCTCGGTAGTCCGGGCGAAGCGAGCGAAAGTTGCGCGATGAACAAAAATTGACTCGAGAGACTCGGAAACAAGCGGAACTCGAGACGCGGCAGCCGAAGTCTCTAACGAGATCTGTTAACGTGACGACGAAAAGAAAAAAGAAAAAAAAATAGACACGGAAAAAGACGGAGCGAAACTGCGAGATCGTCGGCCACTCTTAATTCTCGTACCCGTCAGCAATTTCGCGTCACAATAAAAATTCCTCCAATATTTCGGACGTCTGAAGATTGATTATCTAATCTTAAACTCTATTTTTCCTGATGAGTTTTTCACTACTTACAAAGCGTTAATTATCCTTCAAGCTAAAGGCGCGACAAGACAATTTTTATTTTTTGTGCACCAGAAACACATTTTTTTATTCACGATGAAAAAACGCAACCTGAGACTCGAAAAGTTCAGGAAAAAAAATCTCTGGACATCTGCAAAAAACAGCTCATCGGCTCAGCAAAAAGTTTGAAGAAGCCTCAGAACCAAAAGCACAGCGAGGACATTTTTATCATGTCTACCCGGACATATAATTTTTTTTTAAATCGCGATGAACAAGAATTGACTCGAGACTCGAAAAGCTCTCTCGTACTCTCGAGACCGGCAGGTCTCGAGGTCTCTAACGAGATCTGTTAACGTAACTACAAAAGAGCGAGGGAGACAGAGCCGGGGAGCGGTAGAGAGCGAGAAGCGAGAGGAGGAAGAAAACTACAGGAATAGCCACTCTTAGTCCTCGTTCTCGTCGTCTCTGCGGCAAACTACCGGCGTGCTTGCAAGTACCTCTCGTCACTCTCACTCTACTACTTCTTCCAACCACTTGTCCTCTATACGTCGCCGCCGCTCCAACTTCTATACAGTCACACAGATATAACTGACGAGCTACACACACACACACAGCCGCGAGCTTAATCTCCTGCGGCGCAACAACGAGATTCTGACGCGACGCGATTCGCCGCGTAGCTCGGTATAAGCACCGCGACGTCAGTGAATCTTTGAAGGAAAAGCTTTCCGTCGCGTCAACAGGCATTTCCGATGAACGAGGAGCTTCCTCTCTCTCGCTCTCTTCCTGTCTCTCTCCCACCTTCTCGCTTGTCACGACCCTTCCCCTCTCCCGCTCTCTCGCTGCATCAGCCTGACGGTGGTTTGAGCTTCGCGGGGAATAACGAGATTCGATAACTAACGAGATTGCTCGGGACTGCGAGAGCGAATAAAACGACAATATCCATCAAGTTCATTGACTTTGTAAAGGGGCCGAGACGACGCACCAGACAACCGGTGCGCGACGCGAGCGGTGCACTTGATATCCGCGATAAAAGTTAAACGATCGTGAAGGTACGTTAAGGTGAAATTGCTACGCTCCTTCCGCGCCGTTTGCCGCTCGCCGATCGCGGACTCCGCGTAACGATCGATCGAAAGTTCGCGTGCTTGCAATTATTTTATGTGAATTTCGAGGACTGGAGACTAGTGCAAAGTTTGGGTTTGGGGGATGATCTGAGAAACGATTGGCAGTGGGTAATGTCGACTGCATTGATGGGAGGCACGAAACGACTGAAGACGTTGACACCGTTCGATATCCCGACTAATCTGTTTTACGAGCAATATTTTTCTTCTGGTGAAATTAGTCTTGGCACCTGGAAAATCAAATGCTCGTGGCTCGAAGAAATCCGTGGTTTTAACTACGTTTTATATCGTTTCTGCTAAACGAGTACTGCAAAATATTACAAAGTTTTCCAGATAATGAATGGAGCAATTCACAGCAGTTAAACTATCCTTTAAAAAAAGTCAGTCTCAAATAAATTATTTCAAAGACAGCAATGTTTTTCACTACCTTCACCGCATAATCAGTCCATAAAACGCAGTCCCAGCCTAGAAAAAAACCTGGCGTGGCGACGGAGCTCGTAACTCCTGTCTCGTTGCTTAGTCGTTGCGAGAGACGACACGAGTCGTAACGTAAGTTGCATCGTGAAGCAGCAGCTCGCGAAAACAAACTTAATGCAACTCTACCGTAAAAACGGTAAAACTTCGTTGTACCTCGAACCGAGTCTCGTGACATTTCCGAGGACCTACGCCTTTTCTCTTTCACTCGGTCGCCCCGACTTGTCACGATTTTTCTTCCTCATATTCTCGCCGGCATCCGGCCGATCAACATTGCCATTCCGAGCTGTTATCGAGACGGTAACATTTCCAGGTGCCGCCGACGCCACCTTCAGCCGCCACCGCTTGGCGAGGCTTTTCTCGCGTCTTCGGGGCGCCCTCAACTTTCTCGTGGAACTTCGGTAAAACGCGTTGCTAATATTTTATCAGTTTCCCGGTGGTTTGCCGGCGGTGCTGCCGGTGGGAGGAGAAGAGGGAGGGGGAGGAGGGGCAGCTTTAACTGGCTCAGAGGGGCCGACGTGACTTTTGCCCAGCGACGATGACGACGACACGAATCCCAGCAGCAGCGCCAGCAGCAGCAGTAGCAGCAGTCGACGAGGCTGCTCGAGTCTTCGCACTCTTCGCCTGCTGCTGCTGCTGGCGCTGGTGGTTTCCAGTGGTCTCGCGGCCTCGTCGTCGTCGTCGTCCACCGGCCTCACCTTCTCCGTGCTCGAGTGCATCTCGACGTCGCGACGCCGACGTCGTTCCTCTTGAACCTTCGTAACCTCAGTGCCGGCGCTCGTGGCGGCAGCACCGTCGAGTTCCCCGACAATTCCCTCCGGGAGTTCTCGCTCCGACCGCTTCTTCTTATCGCCGTAAGTACTCTTCTCACTCGGCATTCGCGACTCCGGACTCGGCGTCTCGGTTTTCGCGCTGGGTTTTGTTGCGCTCCCGTGACTGCTGCCGCCGCCTCTCGACGAGTCGCTACGACGACCACGGCTGCGACTGCGACTACGACGACGACGACGCCCCGATGCCTTCTCCTTCGGCTCGCTCGCTTTATTCGCCTGACGGCTCATTCCCGCTTTATCTCGAGTCGCTAATTCCTCGTCGTCCTTGACGCAGCTTGACACCTTACGAGAAATGCAGTGATTATACTTCAGAGACGCTGTTTAATGCCAGGGGGATTGTATTTAATTGGTCGTAATTTTTCTTTATTTTTTTTTGTGTTGAGAAGTGGATGTGGACTGGTAGCATTTATAGACAGGTGCTTTACACTCTTGGAAGTATCTTGGAAAAACGATTCAATTTTAAATGCATTATTAACTACAATTTTGTGGTGATAACGCAATATCTGTGTGTTTTATTTTTTTATTTTTTTTTTTTCATTTTGCATCGACTAAAAATAGTCCTGACCTCATATGCAGGTGTTTATTTCCGGGGTCACAAATAAGTAAAACGTGTTTTTCTCAAAGATGCCAAGGTGGAAGAGTTCGCGGGAAAGGCAGCAATTTCTCGATTGACAGAGTGTCGGAGGTATTTCAATTATTCAGTAGCAACGAAATACCTCGGAGTGGCAAAGGCATTCTTCAGTCTCTGTGTCCACGGCGGAGATATCGTCGTCGGTCGGACCTCGAATTTCCTTCTCGCTGAAAGATCCATTGGCACAGAAGTCGGAATCACCAGCAGCGGCGGCGGAGGAGAACGAGGAGGAGGAGGCGGTGGTGGAGGCGGAGGAGGCGAACGATCGAAGATGCGACGCCTCGTCTCCATCGAGAATAGTCCCGGCGCCGTGTGTCCCCGTTTCTATAATCGATTGGCTCCCAGAGCAGTCGAGATCGGCCAGGTATTCGTAAAGCTTCATGAAGGTCTTGAGTGGTATCATGGCGGAGCCACCCTCGGGTTCCACGCTCAGCAACTCGCACACGTAAATCATCGTCTCGAGGAGATTCTGCTCGTGCCAAATGTCAACGCCAACAATTCAATTAAAATCGCCCGGCGAATAAATTCCTCGGACAATGAGTTTTGACAGCTCGCGAGTCGGACAGCGATTCGAATTAATCGACACGCCCAATTCGATCGAATCGAGGCTCGCAAGTGGCGCGAGTCTAATAATCCTAAGCTGCGTCATATATTAATATACTGTTTGTCACACATTTATTAAGGAATTCATCTGCGATGATTTTCAATGGTATTTTAATTAAAACCTTGGCAAGCCCCAAGCTCGCTTAATCAATACTGATGGGGAAAAAATGCTTGAAAAATAAATCGCTCGGATTAAGATCAGTGATTATGGCTGTAAAATATTCGATGGAAAAAAACCGGTAATTCACCGCATCAACGATTAGTTAAGAGGGTTTAAACGCCTCACGGCAAATCGACCAGTTTTTGCTCGACTCTAAGAATTAATTGATCGCAGTAGCAAATTAAAGCCAGTTGATCCAATTAATTTTCTCATCTCGGTGTTTTGTTTCAGACTAAAAATTGACGAACGGATAAATAAGTCGACTCTAGAAGCTGTAAGCAACAGAAAATATTTCGTAATTTTCATGAATTAATCAATCCTCTCTTATAACAAAAAAGGTAAATTGATATCACTTGAACCATCCAATTTCTTTTTCATCGCGGCATTATATTTCCCAATAAAAAAAAGAAAAGAAAAAAATCGGTAACCAAATAAGTCGACCGAAACTCTCTTCCTCCCTGCCCATTATTTTCCCAAGCGCTCTTATTACTCGTTGCTACGAATAACAGTAAAATACGAGGCAGATAAAAAATACACTTAATTCATCGAATCTACGATTAATCACTTGAATCGATTAGACCGCTTGAGCCCACTGATTTATTTTCATCTCGTACATTCCCAAAGCAGCGAGAAAAAAAAATTGATACCCGAACAAGTCGACCGAAATTCTCGTTCTCCCCGGCTATAAGTTTCCGGAGCACTTTCTCTCATTGCAGAGATTCACCGCGAAGCGAGAAACCCGTTAACGGAAAGGTAAAGGTAAAGGTAAAGGTCGAGTGGAACTCTTGTGGGGTTTCGAGTGGTGAAATCGTTTCTAGGGTATAGACGGTTGTATGTAGTTTGTACTGCTCTGAGTAATATGGCAAGAGGCCTGGTACGCATCGCGAGCTCCGGCAGGGACGAATGGCGAAGGTGGGGGCGGGAGGGTGAAGGAAGAGAGGGGGACTTACGTTTCCCAGGAGACCGCAGGCTATCGCGAGAAAACGGTAAAGGTCGCACACGGCGGGAGCTCCAGGTAGCCGAAGGAGCCGACCGGTCATCAGGATCTGGTACAGACTCGAGTCCGGGAGGGCCATTCCTCGCCAGCGCCGCAGAAGGGACTCCACGGTCACGTGCATCGACGCGGACGTTCGTTCCGTCAGGCCTACTCGTTCGCTATCTTTATCGCCGTCGTACTGATTGAGCAGGGCCTTGAGGAAACGGGGAGTCACGCCCGAGGGATGAATGTGCGGAGGATACTCCAGACGTGCCTGCAAATAAATTTCAGCCCCCACCGATAATACGTTCCCTGTCCTTCTCGGCATCCGTGAGCCGCTCCTCGGCCAACTGCCTCTTTATTGCTGGCTTACGCCGACGAATTCAAGCAAAACGCGCATCTTTCCGCCATGTGTTCATTCATTTCTCGCTGCTTTTTCACGTGAAATTGATAGCGACGCGAGTTTCAGGTTTTTTGTTGAAAATAAAGCCCTTTTTTACGAATAAGAAAAGTAAATAATATGGCTCTTTATAAATGTGGTCAGATTTTTTTTTTACTTTCAAAGAAATAAGTTTTTCGTTGAGAATAACAAAACTGGACTGCCTGCTTGAAATTAAACCGTCTAATCCTCAAATACCGGGTCCTCGCGTAACGAGGGCTTAGACTTCGCGGTTCAACTACTCGCAAACGAAACACGTATCGGCGAAACGTGGAAAAAAATTGTGAAAAAATGCACGGAAGAAGTATATTGGATAAAAAGTTGAAAACTTAATATCGTTCTTCCGGCTAATACGAGAGGCAACGCCGTTTCTTCGCGGCCAAAGTTCCCCGGCTCGAAGGGTTAAAGAATCCCGTGGACAATCCCACCCGAAAGTTTCGTGACAATTTTGTGGAAAAAAGTGGATAAATATTCTTTGGGCTACTTCATCAATATAAATGTACACATTACTTTATTAAAAAAAAAAAAAAAAAAAAAAAAACATTCCTGCGAGCTTTTCTACAATACCTTGCGATTTTTGGCGAAAAAAAAAAAACTTCGATTTAACGAAGTTTTAAAACCCTATCCGATGGGAAATTTCCCGCTGATTCCAAATACGTACGGGTGTTTTTTTTTTTTTTTTTTTTTTTTTTTTTTTTTTTTTTTTTTTTTTTTTTTTTTTTTCCAAAATATCGACTTTTAACCTATACCATCATTCTCAAGTCGCATATTCTACCCCTGAAAACAGTGGTTACAACTCTTTTTTAATTGATTTTGAAAAAAAAAAATTTTGGCCGTACAGTTTGTCAGAAATCGTAGATCTGGCCGCCGGGCCGAAAATCGCCCAAATCGGGGTCACGAAATTTATTTTTTCAAAATATCGACTTTTAACCTATACCATCGTTCTCAAGTCGCATATTCTACCACTGAAAACACTGGTTACAAACCTTTTTTAGTTGATTTTGAAAAAAAAAAATTTTTGGCCGAACAGTTTGTCAAAAATCGTAGATCTGGCCGCCGGGCCGAAAACCGCCCAAATCGGGGTCACGAAATTTATTTTTTCAAAATATCGACTTTTAACCTATACCATCGTTCTCAAGTCGCATATTCTACCCCTGAAAACACTGGTTACAAACCTTTTTTAGTTGATTTTGAAAAAAAAAAATTTTTTGCCGAACAGTTTGTCAAAAATCGTAGATCTGGCCGCCGGGCCGAAAATCGCCCAAATCGGGGTCACGAAATTTATTTTTTCAAAATATCGACTTTTAACCTATACCATCCTTCTCAAGTCGCATATTCTACCACTGAAAACACTGGTTACAAACCTTTTTTAGTTGATTTTGAAAAAAAAAATTTTTGTCCGAACAGTTTGTCAAAAATCGTAGATCTGGCCGCCGGGCCGAAAACCGCCCAAATCGGGGTCACGAAATTTATTTTTTCAAAATATCGACTTTTAACCTATACCATCGTTCTCAAGTCGCATATTCTACCCCTGAAAACACTGGTTACAAACCTTTTTTAGTTGATTTTGAAAAAAAAAATTTTTGGCCGAACAGTTTTTCAAAAATCGTAGATCTGGCCGCCGGGCCGAAAACCGCCCAAATCGGGGTCACGAAATTTATTTTTTCAAAATATCGACTTTTAACCTATACCATCGTTCTCAAGTCGCATATTCTACCCCTGAAAACACTGGTTACAAACCTTTTTTAGTTGATTTTGAAAAAAAAAAATTTTTTGCCGAACAGTTTGTCAAAAATCGTAGATCTGGCCGCCGGGCCGAAAATCGCCCAAATCGGGGTCACGAAATTTATTTTTTCAAAATATCGACTTTTAACCTATACCATCCTTCTCAAGTCGCATATTCTACCACTGAAAACACTGGTTACAAACCTTTTTTAGTTGATTTTGAAAAAAAAAATTTTTGTCCGAACAGTTTGTCAAAAATCGTAGATCTGGCCGCCGGGCCGAAAACCGCCCAAATCGGGGTCACGAAATTTATTTTTTCAAAATATCGACTTTTAACCTATACCATCGTTCTCAAGTCGCATATTCTACCCCTGAAAACACTGGTTACAAACCTTTTTTAGTTGATTTTGAAAAAAAAAATTTTTGGCCGAACAGTTTGTCAAAAATCGTAGATCTGGCCGCCGGGCCGAAAACCGCCCAAATCGGGGTCACGAAATTTATTTTTTCAAAATATCGACTTTTAACCTATATACTCATAAACTTTGTTACTCATAAACTTTTTAAAAGAGGGATAATGCCCTGTCAGTAAGTAGACTAAAGACCCTTGAGACACAAAAGCAGGAGAAAAGAAAAAATGATTATAAACGATTTTCAACGCACTTTGACGGGAGGACGTTCGCCGTCGGCGAGAGCTCGAAAGTACGCGGCGGTCCAGCGCAGGAGATCGTAAGGCTGCGTACGTATAGCGGCCTTTGCATAAGACTTGAGCACGTTGGGTAACGTCACGGGAATGTTTATCTGCTCGGCGCAATACATGTGCTCGTCGCGGTGTTGGTATTCGCTCGCAGCGACTGGCATTTTCGGGGCGCTACGTGGCCGCGCGTAGTTCGTACGGACGTGCGAAGAGAAGAGATCGCACGGCTGTGCCACGGATACAGATATAGCGACGGACGCGTCGGGCGCGCGACGTGTTCGCCCCGAAGCTTCTCGGCCGAGCTTTGCGGAAAGTTCGGCCCCTGGAAAGGGCTGCGCCCTCCGCGAACGAATAGAAGCCGAGTGTAACGCGAGAGGGACAACGCCCGCGCCTTGGAGTGATAAAGCCGAAACTCGAGAAAGCCCGTTTACTTCCTTCCTAAACCCCCGGTTCCACCGTGACGCGAATGCACCGGCCGCGATATGTCACTGCTCGGTGCGCGGCGGCTAAACTAAACTCGCCGCCGCGACTCTCCCTGCCGACCGTAACAACTTCACGTCGCGCTCTGGTGACCCGTATAGTAACCAGCCAAACAAAAACTCGCGGTCGGGCGAGACTTTATCATTATCATCATAATGACGATGAATTTCCGACCCTCCTTGTTGTACACTATATATATTTATTGCGACAGGATGTGTACACCGGGTCTTTGTGGGCTTTCAAAGTTTTCTGGGCTTCAAAAAAATCGAAAAAGTACCTCTTGGGAAAATTTGCGATTTTTTAGAGCTTTTAAATTCTGTGAAAAACTGAAAAAAACGCGCGAGCGCGCGTCATTGTTCCTAGTATTTTTAAGTTAGATTAAAAAATGTGCAAGTAAATAATCCCGATATTAACCGTTGTAATTAATTATCACAAATTATCAATCTTCATGCTCGACAAAAATTAGGGATTTCATCACCGTCAAATAATCACGCGAACCAAGTAATATCCGAGCTAATATTTACGATTAATTATAAATAGTAATTAACGTCGAATTATTCGTGTCCAGCTTCAATAAAGCTTAACGCGAACATTGCCCAGCCCTGGATATGATTACGCGTCCAAAATAGGCCGCGATATATATCGTTGGCTGTCCCCAGCTCGCTAAATGAATTTCAACCGGACTCTCCGGCAAAATACGGCAAAATTACATTTTCATCTGGCGACTCGGTGAAACGGCGAGAGAACCCGGTAAAAGGGGGGGGGGGGGGGGGAGGGCGAACGAATCAATCTATCTTTGCCTGGCGGCCTGACATCGTATATCAGACCTCGCGACGGAGGTTGATAAATAGCCCATCGCGGCTAATACGAGAATCAGTGAGGTCGGGGTCTAAATGGGTGAAGCAATCTCGGCAAGGAATCCGCAGTCCGACACGGTAACCACGTAACGATAATAGCTATATTATATACGCGCATAGTTAACGCCGTCTTGCATTAGCCAATAGTTCACCGCACTAGGAAAAACCCCTGCTCGAGTTTTCGCCCTGTATTCGCCGATGCTATAATCATTGCCAGGAGAGCTGGCGCCTATAATAAGTCGGAGACGGGGCGACGACGACGAAGAAGGAGAACAAGAAGACGAAGACAGCAGCGACGACGACGCCGAACTGCTTGAGTCGACCTAATTTCGAGTTGCCGTGCTCTACGGGCGCGCGTCGACTACCGCACGTATAGAAGTCAAAGGAAGGGCAGAGGCGAAAAGCCGAGGCGTTTGGGGTATCGAGGAGGAAGCGCCACCTAGCACTTATCGCTATACATATACAGCTGCTTTTGTTAGTAGTCGCGGGATGATGTTTTTTTCTACAGGATGCAAATCCGCACGGATTAGATTTTAAATAAGTAATTTTACACAGTGTCAACACACGTGTATCCACATTAGAATTTAAACAGGTCATTCTACACGATGTAAACTCGACACGTGAAGGCTCTGGTTTTCTCAGGATTAAGTTGGTTGAAAGAGGTTATACTCAGGCTCAACGCGACATCAGAGTGAGAAAAATGCTTGGACGAAACGTGTCTGCTCATGGCAACACAACAACGGTTCAATTGCAACATGACAGAACTGTGCACACACCTAACTCAACATATCCTCGAATACATCTCTATACATTTCTAAGAATAAGAGATTTTTTTATGTATCCAGTTGGTACTGTACAAGTGTTGTGTTGGGCGTCAAACGTGTCGCCTCTGCACGGCTTCGATGTCATCGCCTCGAGTCAAGGACCCCTTTAAGTCTCATAATACCGAGAAGACTGTTCACATTCCGCGAACCAGCCTTCCCGTCTCGAGTTAATTCGACGTAACATCTTCCCGTGTAGAATTACTCGTCTAATTTCCAGTCTTGCACCCGCCGGAAACGATGTGCTGTCTAATAAGCCGGACCAGAAAATCGACGTCAAAAACGACGAAGCGGGGGAAGAGGCGGCAGAGAAGAGCAGCACGACGACTAACGACAACGACGACGACGAGGACGAGCAGCGGCAGCTCGACCTAATTTCGCCGTTACCGTGCAGATGTGGAGGACAAGGAAAGGGCAGAGAGGCAAAACTCTCACGGGCGCCTCGGCTCGGGGTCTATCGAAGAGGAAGAGCCACCCGTGACGCTTATATATACCTAACCCCTCTCTTGTTATTCGCTCGTTCGCGCACGTGCGTAAGCCAACGCCAGCCGCCAACATTATTATCGTAATTCCCGTGCACGTACATGCACTTCGTCACTGGAACATTGCCTAGTTATGCTCCCACCCGGGATGTGTGAGTATATATATAGATATATAGTCACAGAGAGGCGCACGGAGCGACCGTGTAGGCACAGCCATAAGTACGTATTAAGCTGCGAGGGGCGTCGTGCGCGTTCGCCCGCCGCCGCCGCCGACGCCGCGCGTGCACTTTGTTCGCGCGAGGCGAGCCGCACATACAAACGACTTGAGCGCGACTTGTCGGAAACTCACGGAAAGCGCGCGCGGCGGGCGCGCGAGCGCCCTGCGAGATGCAAATTCGCGCGCGCGGTGCGATACACACGCAACGACAGTAACGCGGCTCGTTTTGCCGACCTCTTAATTACCGGAGCGAGCGAGCGAGCGAGCGGAGTCCGTAGTGAGAGTCGAGGTAACGCGAGCACGGCGCAAGTGTTGCAATGTTAATTAACGAGCGGCAATAATACAATTGTGCTCCTTTGATAGGTACTCGGGTGAATCTAAACGACGACGCCGCCGACGCTGCCGCCGTCGTCGTCGCCCCGGGTATATAGCGACCCGAGCTATTGGAATAATTATGATAATCGCGCGGCTTTCCCGCCGGCACGAATTTCGGCCATGCGGAATCTATCGCATTAATTTCCCCGCCATCTGTCGCGGCGAGTGAGCCTTCCTGACGGGCTCTCTGAGCACAGGATAGCATTTGTCCGTCGTAAGGATTGCCAAGTCGAGGGAATTATAAATATGTGTATAATCGAGTGTGTTAGAAATATTTTAGAACTTCGCAACCTTAATTACTGCGATGATCGCGAGTAATGTTCGGGTTAGTGATTAATTAAGCGTAACAAAATGTTACAAAATTTTTTAATAATTTTACCACATACATATATCTGGATTTCGAGTAATTCTATATAAACAAGAAAAAAAACAGTGCATTGATGCTACGTTTTATCTATAATATTAGTAACAACAACATCAATAACAATAATAATAATTATAATAATAAATGGGGTGCGAACTTTAAAAAACTAATAATAATCAAAAATAAAAACAGAATATTCCAAGAGAAGACTAACGACGCTGTATTATACGTTCCACGAAGCGACCAGACGATCCGGCCTCCGCGGACATATAACGCATCGCAAGAAGAGCGGAGCTTGCACAGAGCTTGTGTTGCGCGAAACGCGGCGGGCGCCGGTAGTTCTGGGGGCTCTCCGAAGCTTATGGCGGTTGGGCCGTAAGGGATTGTGTGAGCGACGATATAATCGAGTGAATCGATCCGGAGCTTGTAGCCAGAGCGTATGCACACAGTGCTCCCCGTACGGATTCGCCCCGAGAGCTGAACGCGCATACACAGATATATATCAGCGCGCGCGCTATATGTGCACACTCGTCTCTTCATGGTTCGCTCATACGCAATGTGGACGGAAGTGGCCCACAGCGATTATAATGGAAGCGCGGGCGCAATCGACGCGCCGCCGTTCGAGCTATTAACGACGATTAATTCGGTATGTCCGTGGCGTGTGGGGGAAGGGAGGGGGGACGGGGTGGGTTGGCAACCGAAGCGAATAGCTCTGGAAACGATGGTGAAGAGGGTCGGGGTTCGAGGGGGAGGCGAACGCATATCATTGTAACGACATGCAAAGCACGGTGTGCGTTATGGAGTGGGAAATGAAAATTATTGCGGAAAAGAGAGAAAGGGAGGGGCGATGTGTGTATGTGTGTATGTGTGTATGTGTGTATGGGGGAGGGGGGAGGACAGGACGGGGTGGTATGAATACGTCAATAAACATATACGAGAGAGAATGAATCGTCAATCGTCAATCGTGTGCGGAATTGTCGCACGTATTTCCGGGTCTCTGGGAAATGCGTTTTGAATCGATGGACCGAGAGGGCGCGGAGAATTCGCGATATTCGTGCGGAAGGCCGTGAACCGTGCAAGCTTCCTATCGATATTCGATCCTGTCTATCCGTCTCACTTTCGCTCGTTGCGTCTTGCGCGGGTGACAACTGAAAGCGAAATATTGTTGACGCAGTAACGGTTGTCGTGACAACCGTCGTCGTGGTAATCATTACTATAGTTGCTGTTGCCATGGCAACCCGTTGCCATAAGCAACCGTTGCTACAGTGACTGCTATCATAGCTGCAGCTGCAACAGAAATTCTCAAGAGTCGACAGGGAACAACATTGTCAACTGTCTTCAAGACACTGTCACGAATAGAGCCATTTCTGATCTCCCCGAAACTGTTATGCAAAGCACCGACTCTCATTTACAAAAAATGTTCACCGCGTGTGTCATTAGCCTTCTTGTAAATAATAATAAGTCGATTTTTATCGCATTCTTATGGATATGGCTTTTGTGTCCACATGTGTTCAAAACGAAATCGTTTAATCTCTTATTTGAACTCGAGAGCCACGGCGAACGCACGAGCCACAATAACCATATAGCCTGTGTTATATATATAGTATAATAGGTGTTTATCGTGGCATAATATTATGTTGGAATAGATAATAGCAGTTGCTTTGTATCTGCGCGCGAGGTGGTTGGTTGCGAGCCGAAGCGACGCCCCGAGCACGTATGCAAGTATATTTCGACGGACAAGAATGTATCGTCTCAGAAATATTACCATAGGGTCTAAAGAGGTCCGCGATGTACCACACGCGCCAGCCAGCCAACCAGACCACTCGGCACCTCCCGAGAGTGGCTTTTCACCGCACAAAAGGTGCATATGCATACGGCGATAAGAAAAAAAAAGGCAGCGTCTATTCGTGGGCATCGCAGTGAAAAATCGATAGATTCCTTTGTGCGGAGATAAACGTTGAATCTTTTGGACCTCGAACCGGTCCAGTTCAGTAGGTCAAAATGGCGCAGGCAGCGGGCGGCTTTCTGAGCTCCACCACAAATAGACCGTCGCGTTTTAACGTCGTATTCGGATGATCAATATTGCAAGGCTTTCATATTGCAATCATTTTCCCGCTTGCGCGTCCATGTCGCTATTTTAGCCACGAAATGGGCCAATGGGTTTTGGAAAGTTTGCCACTTTGTGCAGAGCAAAGCTGATTCAATACTGAAATAAAGGGTGTTGTTTAATTTTTTTCTAATTAAAATAATTTTAACGTGAGTTCACCAGTGATTTTTTTAACAGGCCTTCATTGTTAGAAAAACGCACGGAATTGTATATTTTCCTGCGATTCTCTCGCGAAATGGTTTGATACTATGGATAATCATTTACGTACTTCGTCTCGCGCGATAATTCGCACGTTAAGTGTCGTCAGGAGTCATAACCAGTGACTATACAATAAATCTCACTGCCTTCGACATTCCATCTCAATTTTTCTCAGTGTACTCATTCGACAATTAAAGAATTCATAAATGGCGTAAAAAAATGCTCGCAAAATTTTATAAATTTTACAAAACCACTATTTCCATTTTAACTGCCCTGCGTTAAAGCCACTCCACGCCACCCTTCAATGAAGGCTTCACATTTTCCCGTCTGCCTGTAACCCACAGCCTCGATTTCCATCGCCCGCTCCAGACAGACAATATCGCCGAACGAAAAAAAAAACGCCCAGCAGCCCCACGTCCAAGGGCCTGGAAGAGAAACGTTCTGAAAAAGCCAATTTCTAATAAAACGTTTCTACATCCAATATAGACCTGGGCCTACCCCCCGCGACGACACACGACGAGGAGCGCAACAGCGGCAAACGAATTTCGCGCTCGTTTCCCAGAGATATATAGCGCGTAACGGGGTCATCAACGCGCAACCAACGTGGGCGGGCGGGGAGGGGGAGGCGGGGTGGGTGTGGAATGCGTTTAAAATGAATTTCCCGTTTACGTGCGCGGGCAATCGACGGAAAAATAAAATAGAGCGAAGAGTAGGCGATAACTGCGGGTGGAAAACGAGAATCGAGCGACCGGGTATTTTCACGTGCGAAGATACACACACAGACACACAATATACAGACAGATAGATGGACGGACAAACAGACCAACCGACCGACCGACGCACACACAGACACACACAAAACGAAGTGAAATAAATGTTAACGATATAGTATATACGCTTCCCCGGAGAAACGAATTGAATATCGGACTCAATTTTAATCGGACGAAGGGAGAGTCTCGAGCGTTGGGCGCTTGGGTCGCCGGTGAAAAGCCCGTGAAAACTCTGGGCAATATATATAGATATACATAGCGCCCATAGTATGTATTATATACACGTACATATATACCCTACTCGAATGTGCGCGCAAAGTAAAGAGGAAGGAGCGAGAGCTGAGGGAACGAAATTATTTTTGCAATTTCCTCGGTTCGTTCGCGCGAGCTATGGAATGTCCGAAGCCGGGCGGGCGCTCTCCGCGCTATCCTTTCTCTTCCACCTCGCTCATTCGCTTCCGTTGCCTCGTCTGTCCCTCCGGGGAGAGCCCGGGGGGGGGAGGGACTACAAGAATAAGAAAAAGGAGGCAATGGAAGAAGAAGAAGGAGCAGGAGGCAGGAGGAGGAGGAGAAGGGGGAGGGAAGAGCAACGCCATCTCGACTCAATCTCGCGGCTATAATGATTCTCGGCCACCGTAAAATTAATCCGAGATTTAATGAAAACCGACGAGAAAGGACCCGCGGGATGAAGAGAGAAAGAGGGACAGAGAGAAAAAAGAGCAAGAGAGAAGGAGCAGGAAGTGAAGAAAAGCAGAGAGATAGCGGAGATCGAATTTACTTTACTTTACTCGGTATAAACGGAGATTGTGTGGCTCTCTATTTTATGTATATATATATAATGTATTATAATAGCTGCGTAGTAGTGTACGGAGTTTACATTATGTAGACTGGATAATAATATATCCTCTCGTGTCTCGGGCGCGAAGAAAAGTCCTCGAGGGGCTGGCGGAAGGAGCCGTCGGGCGCTGTGCACCGGCCGAGAAAAGAGAGACGAGGATAAGTGCCACTTGGGGGCACAGCGCGCGCGGCGCAAACCAGCCAGACTAGCGCCTGCCCCGGCACTAGACGGGAGGGCCCTCTGTGTGTGTCGGAGCTCGCTTGTTCACCGTGCGCCGAGTCACGTTGAAAAAAAAAAAAAAATTGTACGCCAAGAACGTTGCGAACGTACGAGAGGCGCAAGTTGGAACCCAACGCGCGCGAAGCCAAGCAGAAGCTTGAAACGTACGGTGCGTAGCTCGCGGCGCGTAGCACGCACGGCAAGTGGACGAGAGATTGTGGAGAAATATAGCGAGCGTTGAAAATGTTGAAGCTGCGCGAGCGAGCAACTCGAGTGTAAAAGTCGGGATTAAATATTTGCGAATGCGTTGCACGCGAGATTCGACTGAATGTTTGATTTTTTATTAAAGTCTCGGTCCTTTTTTTATTTTTTTATTTTTGGATGTGAATAAACTGGAGAAAAATTACGGAACGTAATTACGATAATTACGAAATAATTGTAATTGAAAAATCGATGTCCTCGTTGAGGCAAAGTCTTGGACGGTTTTAATGGAGATCGGATCAAACTTTTGGTCGAAACTGTACGGTGAGATACATCTTTAAATATTTAAATATGGTTTAAGGTCGCGAAGAAACGGACAGGCAATTCATAGTGACACGGTGGACTTGGCAGTGAGACTTTAAAAGAGTGAGGAAGGTAGAAATGAACGAGGATATAAAAATAAGGTTAGAAGAAGCGGTAAGAGTGTCTGGAGTGGAGAGCGAGAGTCTTTGAGATTCGCGCCTTTGCTCTATTCTCCCAGGCTCTTATCAAAGAGTTCAACGTCGGAGATAAAAGGCGACAGACTGGTTCAAGAGGTAATTTAAATCTTTGCATAATGTTCGTTGGCTTTGTCCTTTGAATGATTCATTAAGTGCTCGTTGTACAAGAATAAGAGCTTCAGACTTCGTCATTACGAAGATTACCTTCGTTTTGAGCAACCGATTAAGGATATGTGATATCAGAGCATATCAAGACATATTATAGTGATATTTAAACTGCTGCTTCACCGAAAGCAAATGAATCAGTTCTTTCAAGCAAAAATTTAATGTCATTAAAATTAGGGATGTGCGATTTTGAATCAATTTTGCAGGGTTCATATTCTGAAAAATATATAACGAATTTTTATTTCGCAGTGAAATTGTGGAAATTATTTTCTTGATGCTAACAGGCAGAATCCGGTAAATTGCTGGAAACAACTTGACTTCACTGAGCGTGGCTTAAGAGAATCAAAGAAAAAAATAAACTGTCCAGACCATAATATAAAGTCTTCACAAATTGCCTTTTCAAAAGGCTAAGAAATACGGAAAACGAGCGCCACGAAAGTAGAAGAAATTCACTTAAACAGAAACTGTATTTAATGAAAATTATTATCCTCCTTGCCCTTGAGATTCTTTCCACTTTTATTCCTTTTCGCTTGGCTCTCAGTCCCTCGTCAAAGAGCGGCACCCGTTGAAAAAAAGGAAGCGAAAGAGAGAGAGAGAGAGAAACAGAAAGCGAGTCCCGGACTTAATTTAAATCTTATCAGACTCGACGGTATATTTATCCTACGAGTGAAGGACGTGAGCTTTAAACGATTGTGAAATGAGCGTTAATTCCAATTCCGCTCAGCTGAAAATACGGTGACTCGTATCCCTATTATATGACGCGTCGTACACAGGAAACCAAAAAGAAAAAAAGGAAAAAAGACAGATTGACTTCGTCAGTCGGTTTATACACCCGGGTTGTCCCATAAAAATACCCCCGAAGATATACGAGAATAATCGCACGAAATAATCGTTTAGTTTTTCGACGTGGCCGCACAATCTACCGTGCATCGTATACTTCCGGCCCATCGACGCTACATAACCCCATCCGGGATTTTCACGTCCAGAATCAGGATTTAGCTGTCCCCGTTTCAAAACTACCGATGTACACTTTCCACGCTGTAGCGCGGTTGTACATGAGTACACAGTGTGTATTCGTACCGAGTGTACACGCAAAATGTGACAAATCTAGGAACGTCATAGGGAGAACGGGAAATGGGAATCCTGCGCGAACGTCGGTGCAAACCAACGTACATACACGGGACATTCCGGCTCGGGCCGACAGGTCCATAAATCCCCCGCCCTTTGAAATCTTGACCTCGATTTTCGCGTTGCTTTCAAAATACGCAATTCAACTTATTTTACATTTTTATGGTCTTACGTCGTTTTGTAATAATTTTTTGGAAAAAATATTTCGACAGAAATGTTTCGCGCATACTCGAATAAAATATTACAAAAACAACAGAATAAAAAGCTCAAAAACTGCTCGCCTTGTTTTAAAGTTACAGCCGACATGTAAAAAAATTAGAGGGTCACGGACCCCGCAATTCGCACCGGAATGGCCCATATAAACGCTCGCCGGTAGGAGACGCGCTCGTTGACGACGTCATAGACTGAGTTATTGCATCTGCGAGAGTAAAATCGCAAGCGGAGCGAGAGAGATCGAAACAGACGGGGCGCGCGCGAGAGATAGTAGCTAAATAAAAGCTCCTCGAGGGCGCGCTACTATATCCCGGGCACGCCACGGAAGACGCGGAGGTGCGCGCCGATTCGGCGATATGAAATTCCGGGGGAATACGTCGGCAAATATAATGCTCGGTGCGCATCCGCCATCCAATCGCAGCGCCCTAAAAAGCGCTTGTGCATCGACGAGCCGACGAAAAAGCTTTTCACCCGCGCGTTGCGAGTGCCATCGAGAACCTCCAACGCTTTCGAGCGTTTTTTTTTACGCCTCCGCGCGCGTGTGGAGTGGGCGGGCCGTGAAAACCGGCGAGGCGAGCGCGGAAAGCAGCGAAGAAACGTTATTGCGATTGAAATACAAATTAGAGTGGCGGCGGCGGCGGCGCTGGAAAACAAACTGTTGGCGCTGCAACACCGTCGATTTGCAAAACGAACCCAAACGCAAACACAAACACACAGCACACAAAACCCTTTGAGGGCGTTTAATACGCGGGCGTGAGAGCTCTTTTGATTTTCATCGATATGTAGCCACTCGTCGTTCGCTCGCTCGCTCTCCACGCTCGGTGGATCGGCGAGCACGGTCGAGCAGTTATGCGCGCGCCATATGCAACGTACGGTTTTCGAGAGAGACCCCTCTCGACACCCCATTAACGACACCTAATTGCCGCCGACGCAATTAGACACACTCGAGAACGACTCTCGCCGCAAGTACACAAATAACACATCATTTCGCGCAGATCCACTCGCCGCTCGCGCGCGCGCGCGCGGGGATTAATAACTGCCGATGGAATTAATTACCCGCCGCGATATATCCGCCTATTACCCCGGCTAATTGAGCGAGAATTATTATTTAACTTCGTTTCCTTTTTTCTCTCTCACTCCTTTCACCAGCGAACAAAAGCGTCCATTCAGGCGCCGACAAAACGTCGCAAAAAGTAACCGTACGCGATCGATGAGAGTCCACCGCCGAAGCATTGTGCGCGGGAATATCATTGTAACGAGAACGCCGCGCGGGCTTCGATGGGCTGCTGCTGCTGCTGCTGCTGCTGCTGCTGCTGGGACGGACACAACACGTATTACGGGAGAACCGCTCTATATATCCGTCCTCGTTGGCTGGCATTGTGGCCTCTCTCGGTGGGCAATCCTCGGGGCTCAGCGTAACTAATTCCAAGCCGCAGGATATATTTCCATACGGTAACAAACGCCCGGGCTCACGAGGAGCAGAGCGGAGGCTCTGTCGCTGTTCGGTGCGAGAGGAAGAAGACAGCAGCGCGTTATAAACGGAGAGAACAGAGGACACTGCGTCCTTTACCCTCCCCCCCCCCCCCCGCCCATCAGGCTGCGGCCTCTCCGCCTCCCTTCGACTCTCCGACTCGCTCGCACTTTCCCCCTCCCTCTCGCTGTCTCTCACTCTCTCGCTCTCGCTTTGTTGATGCATACGACCAGCCAGACGCAGAGAGAGTATACACGTCACTATGCCCCGGCGCTTCCCACTGCCAACGATACGTACTACGTCCATATGTATCAGCCTGGCGCGAACCTCTCGCGGCATAAACATGCTATTCAACTATTGCGTGTTCCGGGCAACGGCTCTCGAGCCGCGTACACGTATTACGTTCGGCAACGTCGGTCGGTCGGCGCGGCCGAGCGACGAGGATCGAGAGAAAATAGAGAGCTTTTCGACTGCGCCCGCAGCGAGCGAGCGCAGCGCATGTTTACCATCCTCGTTTCGCGTACGGTCGGCTTCGGCGGCGCGACAGAGACGGGTGAAATATACGCAGAGAGATAGATGCAGCATGTACGCGCGGCGTGTAACGAGACCGACCGACGAGGAGGAAGGAGGGTTATAAAGACCTCCGGGATTCTACATCAAAGAAAATATGCGCGCGGAGGGGATAAGAGCGGGGGCGGGTTTTCGAATGGATAGATAGAAATGGAGGGAAAAAGCGCGCGCGCGCGGGAGATGCCGCGGGTCGAGGCGAGGAATTGGGAAATGAACGTACTGGCCAGGTGGAAAAAAAAGAGCGCGGAGAGCGCGGAGCGGAAAAATGGAAAATATAATGGTGGATGGAGAATCGAGAGCACAAAGACCGAGAACTCCGACGCGCGTTGTAAAAATGCAAAAATGTTCGACTGACAAAAACGGTTTTTGCAAATACGAAAAAATGTTGTTTTTAACATTTTTTTTCCAAATAGCTAAACATTATTAATACGGAAAAAGTCGAGTTCTCACTTTATCAGAATAAAAAAACACGTGTTACAGAATAAATGTTCGTCAATTAAAAAACAAATCAACGAATCGTGGTTTGATTTTTTGCTGACGGAGAATGTAAAAAGTGGCGGCGTGACATCTGTGAAATAAGTTCGCCGAGGGCTGAAAGTGACTGCGCTTCACGCTCTTCTCGTTAGAGTGATCGCTTTTTTCCCCGTTCGATTCAGCATTTGCTTTCCACATTTTCCCCAGTCAACTCTCACGACTCTTTATTACCGATCCTTCTGACACTTTGTAGTATTTTTTTTTTCTTCTTTTTCTTTTATTTCTTTCTTTCCTTCCTGTTTCGTCAAAGCCATTCGTTAAAACGCGGAATGTATATAGAGAGGAGATTGCCGGGCGTGTATTATGCCCCGGTGCTTGAGCTGTGTTAGCGGGTCGAACAGACGGCGGCGACGACGGTGACAGGGAAACAACCGCACTCGTTAATCACTTCGGGCTCAAGTGGCGCGCACCAACCCCTCCCGCTTATTCCGTCGCTCTCTTTCTCCGACGCTCGGCGACGGCCGCCGCTGCCGTTAAAGCTCGCTCGTTATCGCTCTCTCGTTTTCTACTCCGACGCGACGGCCGTCGCGCTGCATTCGGAGAGGGAGGCTTTATTAACGTAATATTATGTGCGGTTCGCAGCGAGAGAGCGAGACGGAAACCGCGGCGGTCATGGCGACCGCGCAACATTCTCGTTCGCACTCGGCCAACCCGAATGGCGACATATCGTAATTTATCAGAATACCCGTCCGCGGAGTGTCACTTTTCGAGAGCCGACGAAGTTTCAGGCGGCGCTTTCCGAGGGACCGGCGAGAGGGGCGAGGGAATTTATTTGAATACTTTGCGATAAGAGGTGGGCGGGGCGAACCGGCACATTTCGAGTCCCCCGGCGCTCGGTGATGATCCATGATACGAACGTTTATAAAAAGTGATGTATTAGAGGGAAATGTTATCTGCATTTTCAGTCCCTTTTCGTAACGATAATTGAACTGCCAGAGCAGTAACAGTCGTTTTAATGAAGGGACCCACTAACGCCTGGAAATAAAAAAATAAAAAAAATGGTCTATGAAACTAATCATATCTGTTATGGTTTTCGAGGTAATTGAGTGTGACAGGGACCAAAGTGAAGCTGTAGAATTTCTCTTTGAAACTTTGGTCGGTCGATAGCCGACCCATTCGGCTCCAGTTGACCAAACGCTATAATCTTGATTTAAAGATTTTTTTTACATACTGTTTTTTTTTTACGTAGGACATGAAGTCTATTTCTTTAGGTGCGAATTCCAAGACACATCGCCTATTTTCGCAAAATGTCGGTCATTTAAATTCACACGAAGAATGTCTGTCTCGTTACACTCCAGCAGAGCCATCGCGCCCCGGTCTCTCGGATACATATTTTTCCACCTTTTTCCCAGGGAAATGAAACGTGCAGCATCTGCCTCGAAGGTTAGTAAAGAATTGCGAATTTCCCAGGGCGAAGAAGCGGAGGAAAGAAGCGAGCGAGAAAGAGACGGAAAGAGAGCTGGAACACGAGAGAATTAATAATCGGGTGCTTTCTCGCAAGGTTGGGGCTCGGGTGAGAGGCAGACGGCGGGGAAGGTTAGAAGGGGGGGGAGGAAGGGGAGACGCGCAGGCAGAGGAACGTAGCCACGGGGTGGGCGGGCCAATGCTGACAAACTTTTCTCATAAATTCGGTTCATCGATTCCGCCAGGCCCGGACATTCGGGGCGGCTCGAGGCGGAAAGCGGAATTTCTCCCGGTCGATGCGCCGCACACAACCTGTTGTGCAATTGTTCGGGCGCGGCTATATCTTTGCAGCGAAAACGAGGAGACGGAGGAAAACCGTAGTGATTTTCCGAGCGAAAGATATATATTGTCCGGTATTGGCCGCGTAGGACGCCGCGCCCTTATAGGTCGGAATATTGCTCGTTTCTCCAGCTCTCTCTCTTTCTCCCTTCCCCTCCCCCTCTCTCACTCTTCTCCTATCGCTGCTTCGCTGTGTCGTTTCTCGACGTAGGAAATTCGTATATCGATATTGGCCACCGGACCGGACGCGGCGATAAGAGCTGCAGGTCGAGGAGCCAGTCGATTGCGAGACGGGAAGAGAGTAGTATTGAAGTGTGTTCTCTCGACTGCGAGTGACTTTTGTACTCGCCTCGTGGCTGCGCTGCTCTTATTCGCTACTTGCTCCGCACGTACCGAGCGCGCACTATTTATAACTGTATACCGGCCGGAATGGCGCGACCCGCGCTTTTGTCAAAACAAAAATTGTCGGAATGACGATTGACTTATCGAGTGAGCGAGGGGGGAAAAAAGAACAATGTTCGCGGACGTTGATAATTGCGATTCGTGAGGGGGGCAATGTGCATCGAAAAAAACGCATTGCGAAACTTATTTTTTGCGTGAGCTATTCGCAATGTCATTGGCCTTCTGGTGATTTGTGAGAGAGGAAGGAAAAATGAATTTGCGACCAAACAAATAAAATATTTGTTGATACCAATTTGAACTGTGATGAGATTTGTCATGGTTGAAAAAAATATTGAGACCAATGCTGCAGATAAGCCTACAATGACACCTGTAATTTCAGCCAAAAAAGAATCACTGCTACATCTATGACCTTGAGGCAAAACATCAAAGTCACTCCAGATACTTTCTAGGAGCAAAACGTAGTCAATCGCTTCCCAATCAATTGACCTTCGCAAGAAAGACCCCTGTCATGTCTGTGGATTAATGAATTTACGAGCTAACCTGCTGAAACGAATGATCCCATAATAACACGTTCAATGTCATCGAATGTCGAGACACCGCTACATCTATGCTCTTGACGCAAAAAATAACAATCGCACCATCCAACATTTTCTGGAAGGAAAACACCCAATCAATTGACCCTCCTTCGAAAAGCCTGTGTCCCATCTAAGGATTAATACATCAGACCTAAGCTGCTTAGCGAATGATATAAAGAATAAGATGATCCCCAAAAATGACAATACTATCAATTCGAGACCTAATCCTCTCTTATCGGTTAAAACGAACGACCCTCAAAAGTATCAGCTTCAATTTCAACCAATGACAAGTCGCCACAAAAACCACAACCGTGAGGCAAAAAATAACGGTCACACCGTCGCTCTCCAAAAGCAAAACAGTCAATCGCTTCGCAGTGAATCCACGCTCCCTGAAAAGGGGTGTGTCACAACGGTAAAAGAGCGCCTCTTCCATTTCCCGACCGATCACCGAAGTCGTTTACGTCATTTTACGAGATCACATTCCTCTTCATTCCTCTCCACTTCGATCGTTGACTTTCCCGGGCAACGCGCCCGCGACATTTCTATTATCGAGAGTGTTGAGTCACCGCTGTATTATTCAAGGTTGACCTCGGGCCAGACAACACTCGGTGACAGCCCTCGTCTTATGTATACGTCGTACGCGATATAGTCAACGGCCGATCTGTATATACATATTCACCTACACATACAGCACGCAGTACATATGCCAAAGTATCTCGTGCGGCGATCGGAGTTTCTCGCGTCGAGTGTAAAGCGGCGTAGTTAGACGGCAACGGAGCGCGCGAACGACGACGACATCGATATGCTTAAACCTCTTATGAAGGGCGAGCGCGATGAGTGTCGAGGGACGCGAGGCAGAAATGGCAGAATCGTCGAGCCGGCGGAGAACCGGTCGGGTCTCTGCTTACCGCCTCGCACGAGTTTGTCGCGGATCGAGAGCCGAAGGTCCGACTAGCTAATCGTAGTTAAACAACACTTGTTGACAGACTCCGTTCGACCGAAGTACGCGCCAATAGCAACAGCAGCAGCAGCAGCGACACCGATCAGCTAAAGGCGATAAGCGTTACGCGCAAACGAGAACAACCCCCCCCCCCCCCTCCCCTCCGCCCGGCCCCGGTTTATCCACCTAGGAGTATGATACGCTCGATACACATGCACATCGGGCGCCTAACTCTCGGCGATGAGTTCTCCACGGGTTCACCGACAAAACGACGATCAGCCAATTTGTCGAACTAATGGATCAACAAATGAATTAACCCATCGGCAAATACGATAATCGCTATCGAATCTTCTTCTATCTCGACATCTTTCCCCTTACAGCCCCCCCCCCCCCCCCCCCCCCTCCCCGACACCCGGCACCGATCGAGTATTACCGCGCAGCGTCGTGCGGAAGATAGGGTGAAGCCATCAGCACCCTTCGAGAGTAACTCTGACAAGTGTGAATGCACCAATCTCGCGATTCTCTCGTCGTCGTCGCCGAGTGCGCGAGCTCCGATCCAATTTTCTCAAAGTGCTATTATCAAACGCGACCGGGTATATATACCCCCCGCCACCCCCTCCTCCTCCTCATCCCACTACCGGCGCGCAGTCTTTTCCTTCTCCTCCTCCTCCTCTTCCTCTCTCGCGAGCGCACGCGAGCGCTCATTCCGCTAGGGTTATTGGAGAGCTTTTCTCTCGCAGTGAAATACTCGCCGAATAGCGATTTCCGCAAATGGAACGGTTTTATATTTGTCGTTGGGTTATTCTCCGGTAGGATCTTCAGTTGTCCCCGAAAACGAATATGTTGTATAATATAATCACGTTAGTAATTTTGTTTCATGTAATTAATGTAGTGACAAATAAAAAAAAAACGTGAAAAACATTTTTCCCGATAGGATAAGCCACCGTGAAATAAGATAAGCCACCGATCGCGCTGTTAACCCGATACGGCGTTATCGCCCATACATCCATTCTGCAAATTCTTCGGTAGCATTCGCGGCCCCGATAAGGCGAAAAAAAAGAACAAACAAAAAAGAAACATAAATCGCGTGATCCATCGCGAGAGATACGAAACTCTCGCTTCCGAGAGCCTCCGCCGCAGAGCGACAGAGATACGCAATTTTCGTTGCGTGAATTACAACGATCTCCGTGAGCGGCTCTGCGAGAGGCATTGGCTATGCGCGACGAACGGCGAGCAGAAGCGGATGAAGAGAAGAAAGGTGGAGTGTTGCCGCACTCGCAGCAATACTCGGGCGTGCGCTTCGAAGCTCCGACGCGTGAGAGCGAGAAATTTCAATTCACCAGGATATCCGCACTGGCTATGGTCCACTCGCGGTTGTAATTCCGTAGCTACCCCGAGCGCCTGTACATACTCACAGGTAGCACATATAAATACATGCAACACGTACAGCACATGCAGCGGCATATACACAAGCACGTGCAGCACATACAGAGCTTTCTATAGTCGCCGCGCGCGAATATTCGCCGGTACTTTTCGCGAGCGCCGGAAAAACGTAACGTACGGCCGGAGCATACGTACCCCTCGTTAGAGTTAATCCCCGAGAACGCGTATAATGCATTCATCCCTGCGTGTGCATGTGTGTGTATGGCGCTCGTGCGCGCGCTCGGCGCTTCTGCTATGATTTACCGGTTAGCAGGAAACGTACCAACTGTGCGCGCGCTCGGACGCGCGTTATTCTCTATCTCGAGTTCGTGCATGGGCCGTGCTGCTGCTGTTGCTGCTGCAGCGCCCGCAGCAGCAGCAGCAGCAGCAGCGACGTAGCAGAGTGCGGCGCGTCGAGTGGAAGAGCCGGAGGGAGAGAGTAGCAGCGACGGCAGCAGAGTCGCCGCGGTGGGTAGAGTGTTGCAGGGTATACCGAGCGCCGAGCGAGAGACGAGCGCGCAAGGTGACCGCTAGCCAGCCACGCCACATAAGCCTCTTCCAGCAGCTTCCGACTACTCTCTCGTTGCAATTACTCGCTGCTGCTGCTGCTGGCGCTGCAGCTGTGCAGCAGCAGCAGCAGCAGCAGCCACTGCAACCGACTGCCGTTCCGTTTGTTTCGTGAATGAGAGATATGCTCATTTCGTTGAGCGCGGTCTACCGCCCGCGTTCGCGTCCTGCGAGAGGGAGAGAATCGGTCACCGAGCAAAAGCACCCGGAGGAGAGTGGCTACCTGGGGTAACCGCTGGTGCGCGCGCTCCATACGTGTGCAACGAGTGTGTGTGTATACATCCGTCTCGCGGTCAAGTTGATTGACTTGGCGCAATCATTACCGCAGGTTCTCTACGCGTTTCACGGTTCGTCGGAGATATTAGAGGTTTCTGGGCGAAAGCGTTGATGTTGGGGCTATTAGCGCTAAAACGTAAAAGCTTACGTAGGGGCTCATCCAACTTGGCAGACGGCGTCGATTCGGAACAGGAATTTTGAAGGCGATTTTTAAATGTTTTTGGATTACTATTATTATTATTTTTATTATTGTGAGTAAATGGTAATTTAATGCACTTCGGAAAGTTTTCACGGTACAAATTGATGCATCAATTTGAATATTCAAATACGACGCTAACTTCAAGTACTTTCGTATTAAAATGTGACTCTGTTAACTTCTCCATTAACGCATTAATTTAACATCAGGAGTGTGCACGAAATTAATGGACTATTATGGTTTACAACGCGACAACTCCCAGTACACGAAACCTCCAAATTTATCGTTATTATTTTACGACTATTATTCAAGTTTTGGTTTAAAAAAAAACGGAAATCGGAGCTCGAACATTTTCGAAAATGCGAGCAAATTGCAACGCCGCACTGAGATCACTCGAACAGCCCGCGAGATGCGCACACAGCACCCAAAGGGCAGCGATCTGAAGTGTCCGCCCGGGCGTCCGCTGTAACAACCGTCCGCGTCCCCAACAACCGTCGGGAGGCCAAATACGGCGCCCGACTTCGAAGCAGTCTACCTTCAGCCGCAGCCGAGCAGCAGCAGCAGCAACAGCAGGAGAGGACCGTGTCGGTTCCTTTTCTTTCGCAGGGATATATTTTACACAGTCTCACGAGGGCGCCGCCGCCGCCGCCGGGAAGGAAGTCTCTCGAGTTGGGCGCACGGGGAACATCAGGAGCTCGCCCCGTGAGTCCGCTGTGTACGTCGTATACACTGCGAGAGACGGCCGCCCCGCGCGCGCCGTGAAACAGAGCGGAGAGTGCGGCGGCTTGTAGCCGGCGGTGTAGTGGCTGTGTAACGCCAGCAGGCAAGAAAACTAGGATGGAGAGGAGAGAAGCGGAGAAAGAGAGGGAGACAGCGAGTGAGAGGGAGAGAGAAAAGAGCCCTCGATTCTCGCGTAGCTGGTGAGCTTCCCTCGACTCGGCGACGGCGGTGGCAGCAACGCGGGGCGCTCGGTATGCCGGCCATCTGGTCCTCCTGTTGCCGTACTTATATGCCCGTTGCCCTTCCACTGACGCGTTTCCAGCACGTAGCTCGGGCCTCCGCAGCTACACGTATATATTCCGCGCGCGCGACTCGCCCCAACGCCGGACCCTTTGGCCCTTCCCACACACTGTTCTCCGGGTATATATTCCTCGGTTCTCCTTTTTGAAAATCCGCGCTTCGTCCTGGCGCCTACACAATGGCTACTCTCCGTTTCAACGACATAAAGAATGATGATAGGGAGAAGGGTCATCGCCGGTGAAGCGCTCAACGCGGGAGACGAGATACGGGGTGGCGAGGGGGAGGGGGGTGAGGGAAGGAGGAGACGCAGTTAAAGTGCAATGGCAACAAACGAGCTTAGAGCATGAGAATCAAAGGGAGAAGATATATATAAAGCGGGCGGGGAGGGGACGCGAGAGAAAAATATAGTAACGACCCGGAAGGGCAGTGGGAGCTTTTGTTGCGGTGCATGACGAGAATGCTGGGTCATTGACGCGCAGCTTTTTTTTTTCGGCAGTGATTTATCATCGGTAAATAAGCGAAACGGACAAATACGGGCGTGCGACATTTTTTGGAATTAATTATTGGGGGACAGCAATGTATTTATTTGGGATTGGGTCACGACGGTTTGTTATTTGACAGAAGAAAGTTTGTTTGTTGTTTGAGAAGAAGAAAGGATAAAGGGATTTGATGAAAAATTATATATTTTTTTAAAGCAGTCCTTCAAATCGTAACAAAAAACCTTGAGCTAATTTTCGATCGAGCGACTCCAAAAATAACCGGGTTCGACTCTGAGAGCCGAAGTTAAAGTGTAACAGCTACAAACAAGCGGAGAGGAGATGAGAATCAAAGGGCGAATATATAAAGCGGTCGGGGGAGAGGGTGAAGGGCTGCAGGGGGGCGGAAGGGAATGATGAGAAAGGGAAGGGATGAGAAAAAATAAAGTAACGACCCAGAAGGGCCTCGAGGGGCTCTTTTATGGCAGTGCGCGCGGCGCATGACGAGAATGCAGGATCATTGACACACGCGCGCAGTTTTGAGGGGAGCCGGGGAGGGGGTCCTCTCCCCACAACCCCGGTAACGTCAGGGTCCGCGGCCGCAAACTCGCGAGAAGGCAAATCTCTCTCGTTGAGATAAGATTACCCAACCCGGCTCAGAGCCGAGCGGCTCGACGCGTTTCTGTAGGCTCGACCCGTGTATCGCTGGCGCCCCGACCCGCATCTATCTTTCTCTCTCTCTCCCCTTCTATCGTCTTCCCTGACAAACGTATCCAGTAAATCACGGTCTCGCTTTCTCGTTCTCTCTCTTTGCTCGCGCGGAGCTAACGATTTATACATTAACTGCGCGCGTCAGTCTATCTCGCGGTGTGTGCGCCGTCTTTCCGGTTATTTCGTGTGTTTGAACTAGGCGAGACACGCCGTCGGGTCAGCGAAGGCGTTAATGGCCGTCGGGAACGGCCGAAGGAGACGGCCGCGCAGAGGACGAACGAGGCAACATCGAGTCCAAACGAGCGTGAGACGAGAATGAAGAGAGAAAAATATGTGTGTGCGAGATAGAGAGAGAGAGGGAGTGACAGAGAGACAGAGAGAGAGACATGATACGAGAGCCTTTTATACCTGGGCTCTAAAGCATAGCAACGTCGTCTCCTCTGATGGTCGTCTTACAAAGCTTCCGTTCTCCTTTACTTTGATTTACACCCGGGCACTTCTTTCCTACGTTGCCCCCTCCGATAACACCCATACGAGAGATCCGTCCGGCGCGAAAGAAAATTCTCCACCGTATTCGCCCGAGAAAAATCTCATATTTCTGCGAGGGCTTTTTTCGTCTGGGCTGCTCGTACATCGTCGCGCTAGATGACTGTGTATATGTCCACGTATATATACGTGTGTATGTTTGTGTGTGTGATTGTGGTCGGGCGGTATTACGTAGCGGAAAGGGAACGGGGAGACGAAGCGATGGACACGAGCCAGGTCACGCGAGTCGTTGCCCGACGCGTGACTCCCAAACCGATAGAGATTTTCGTTTCGAGTCTTTTTCTCTCTCCCGCACTCCCCGCCTGTGTCCCCGTTTTTCTTTTACGCAATTTTTTTTTTCGAAGACTTTTTGGTATAGGATTTTGAGGCATAACTCCTCGGAGCACAATACACGCTGCGCCAGACGGAGCCGAGGGGTTACAAAACCGCGAGATACGCGCGTGTGTTAACGGTACAAGCGCGACCGAGTCGATATGGAAAGATAGGGAAAAGGGCGGGGCAGCTGCGTCGCTCGAGATTTCTGGAATCTCCGCGACTGTCGTCTGCGAAATTTCGGCTTTTCGTTGTCTACGTATTTCATAACGTATTCATTTTTTTATTTTTTATTTTTATTTTGATTCTATCTAGAAATTATGAAATTTCTATTTTATAAATGCTGATCTAATTTATCATCTCTAAGCTTTCAATTAAAAAATTAGAGCCAGAAGATAACTCGTCTAATTTATTCGTTCGTTAGATTTTTTTTGTTGTTTTCACATCATAATAATGATAGTGGCTATCTCGTAGTCGACGCGAAGATTTATAAATATATCTTTACAGCTCCGAGTCTTGTGTGTCTCGCGGGGAGTGTGTGTATATCCCTCGACTCTTGCGGAGGGAGATCGCCGAGTAAAAGGCGAGAGAGCGTTGCAGCGAGGCGTATTCTCTTATCAAACGTTATACATTCATGAGTGGCCGGGAACGCCAACGGGAATAAATAATCCGTCTCGAGAAATGCCTTACACGTGCGGTCGTAAGAGCCGCGGCATGAATCGTCCGTACATGCATATATTTTATAAATACCATTACTGCCCACTATTAAGTGTACTATAGCCGCCGCTATGCCACCCCGCGCCGAGGTCTCTGAGTCATACGCGAGTCGCTGCTGTTGCCGCTGCGCTGTATAACCCAAGTTGAAATAATCCAACTTCGCATCGGTGACCAACACCTCGCGTCTATCGCGACTTCGCGCTCCACACACAATCGCGAATTACGCATGCTTCTCCATAATAAAAATAACGCCTGCTTACGTGCACTAAAATTTCCTTTTTTTTACGTATTATTAGCGGCGAGTATATCACGCAAATCACCTTCGCTCGTTGCTCGTTATAACGAGTGCATATTTTTACACGTGAATAAAAATAGAAGCGAGAGAAAACGCTGCCGAGCTCCGGAGAGACGGAGCCTCTAAAGGGTAAAAGTTTTTTTTTTCACGGCGAAACAACCTGCGAGGTATAATTTTCGGTGTTTCGCTGTGGATAATTTTCGGGTATCCGACAAAAATAGCTACGTCCCAATGGTATGGATAACCACCCTAAAAGACGTTCTAATTGCAGCAATTTTTTTTTTTTTTTTTTTTTTTTTTTTTTTTTTTTTTTCAGATTTTATTTTCGGTGCAGGGAGCCTCGCCGAAATTATCCCAAGTCCGTTGATCGATTTCTGGTGGCCACAATTAGCAATCGGAATGGAAAGAGAAACCCGAGAGATAATTACCAGAGAGGTTATTTATATTCGCACTCAGAAAAAACGGCAAATCGTGTGCCATTGATTATCAGTAAAATAAAGATTATTCCTTTGAGGCGCCTCGTTTACATATCCCGCAAAGACTCAGGAAGCAGGAAGAAAAAAGAGGTGAGTGTGATCCGCTTGCAAATGACACTCAACGCGCGCGCCCGCGCGCGCAGGCGATAATAAAATAGCAGTGCGAGCAGCCGCGAGTTATTTCCAGGAAAATAAGGAAACGGGGCCACGGGAGGAGCTTTGAGTCCGTCGTCGGGTACATACGAAAATAGGAAAATACACGGCGAGCCGCGCGCTGACGTCGCTGCCTGGAGTCTGAAAGAAAGCAGCACGAAGAATTCCGGAAAGCTCCGGCAGTACACGGCAAAGCTCTCCGGACTCGTTTCTCTTTTTCTTGTTGTTGCCGTTTTTTTTGTCCTCTCGTTTTTTTTTCCTCTTTCTCTCGTTGCAATTTAAAACATAGTCAATAGTTGATTTCTTTTTATTCGGGACACGCAAAGCGCCGCATTGTCCGTAGCGAAGCCCGAGCGCCAATAGAGGATTGACCTCAAAAGAGCGAGAGAAAGAGAGCGCTCTCCCTCTCTCTCTCGCGAGTGAGAGAGACAGAAAGGGAGAGGAATCTACATAAGCCGAAAGAAGGTCGACAAAGAGGCCGAATGGAAAACCGAGGGAGACGCGTGCTTTTTTTTTATTTTTTTTTGCCCGGCGTTTCCATGGCGCGCGCGACGTCGAATCCGGGCAAAAGGGTTTTGTGTGCGATGCGGTTGCCCCGTGGGCGGGGCGAACGCGCGGGTAGGATATATAGTCGCCTACTCCGCACACTATCCACTGTGTTTACGTGTTTGGGTGGCTTTCGAACGCGTAACGAGACGACATATACGTGTTTATAGATATATATACCATATATATATTTACTATATAGATATATGTATACATATAGCGCAGGAATACAGGATACTGTATAGTGGCTGCTGCGGCCGTGGGGGCACATATAACACACATAACACCGCGCGCTGTGTTCCTCTCGGTTTCTGCCCGGCGTTGGCTGTTGTGCGAATGCGGGATGCACCGTAACGCAACCTTCGGCGATGCGGGAGAAGGCCGCACACCGAACGCTCTGCGGCTGCTATATAGCAACGCGGCTGCTGCCTCCGCTGGCTGCTCTCCCTTCTCGCTTCTCTCCCTCGAAGGCTTCGCCACCGCCGCGCGCGCGCGCCCGAGATGAGCCAACAGGCCAAGACCGGTACACGGTGACCAGGAGCAACGCGAGACTCGAGGATATTTCGCCCTACGCCGCATCCGACGTGCTAATGCTCGCTGCTGCCGTTCGCGGATTTTTATTCCCGGCAGAAAAACGCAATACTCTTCAGTCTTTCTGGCGACGCGTCGGCGCTCCGGGTTTTTGTGGAAATTAATTTTTTTTTGTTTGAGAAATCGTGGGCGTGTTTTTTATATTGTCTTCGGTTCAATCGAAACTCGTCAGAAAGGAGATCATTTTTTATGGACTTTTGAGGTACGATTGTGAAACTGTAGTCGATTATTCGGACGAAAAGCTTAGATTTTTGTTGGTGTTAAAAAAATTTTAGTGCAACATGTGTTTGGGTAAATAAATACGAGACAGGTGAATAAATTAATCTCGTGCTCGTGGAAATTTATTTCCCGCACTGTCGCAAGAATCTCTCCCAGAACCTCTCTTCACTCTCATTTGTGTCACAGACCGCCACATCCGAAAGGAACTACGCCGTGCCGCGAGGAACAATACAAACGAAGCAGCCATTAAGACCGTCGGATGTACGGGAAAAAAGCCTACATGTCGCGATCCACGTAAACCCCGACAGCGAGAAGAACAAGCAGGCGGTGAAGTAAAAAAAAACAAAACGAAACAAAAGTAAAAAAAAAATAAAAAATAAAAAGAGAAATAATGGATGCAGCAAGTGTAGAACGTGCAGGACGCCGACTGAAAGCGACGAGGCAGCGCAGCAGCAGCAGTAGCATTGCTGGCCTGGCGGTCGCGTCCGCTGGCGCGCTTGTTATTTAGCTCAACGGCGATCGCTAAGGCAGCAGCCGCAGCGAGAGGCGCAGAGAGCATCGTGTAGGTAGCCGCCGCGAGCCGCAGAAGCGCAGCGCGCGTAACAGGCGCCACGTGCGTACGTGTATACGGTATATACGGCGCGTTGTGTTATGCGGCCCGAGAGTCGTACGTGACGACGCGTTCGGTGCGTCCTCGGATGAGTAGATTATTGGCACATAATGCGCTGTGCGTTGCGTACACAGAGGGCAGGTCGCTCGGTAGCGCTGAGACACGTTTTTATAATCCGTCCTGGCTTTCTCCCCTCTCCCCCTCCCCCCTCAACGGCGAGACTCGCGCCTCGCTCACCTCGTATATATATTTTAATACATCCCCGAGCGGTGCACTCTCGTCGTCCGGATCTCTCAGCCGCCCCGGGCTCTCCGGCGTTTATCGATCAGGTAGCCAAATGCACGCGGCGACCCACGCGCGCTATTCTCATCTCTCCATTTGCCTGGCGCCTCCTGTGTACATAAACAACCACCGCGCGCTAATGCTGCGGACGACGGGAATTTCCGCGACTGCGGTAACTCTGCTCTCCGGGAGCGACGCGGCGAGTAGGAGACGATAAACGGAATCGTTCTGCGTGGTCGGCGATGCGTCGGACGTGTGGCGGTTGAGTGCGGTGAGCGATTCCACGCGAAAATCTCGCGGAAAGATGAGAAGAGAAGGGGAAAGGGGGGGGGGGGATGCAGCGTCGGGTAGTTTCGCTCTGGCTGGGGACTCGAGAGTGTAACCCGAGACGCATTCCCAACGAGAAGCTTGATTGGATTGGGATTCGAGCGTTTCTCGACTGGAGGTCGACTGGAGGACGAGCGATAAACAGCGTAGTTGAAGACACTGGGAGCATCAATTTTTAATTGTCTCACGGATTTTTTTAGTTTGGCGCAGGATAAAAGTTTCGTCAATTATTGTTGGGTAATTGTTTCTTCTCGTCGTTTACCAACCATTTTTTTGCATTACTTTTATTCGGAATTTGTGTTATTGGTTTTTTCGTTATCATGACATTTTATTGTAAACTTTTCGCAAGCTGAAATGTTCAGATTCTGATCCAACCGGACTTTCGTTGTCGGGGATAAATTAGCGAGGTGGAAAATGTAGTTGTCACTCGCACAAATATGATCTCCCCCTGAAGCGATTAGATCTCCTGTTACGTCGAATAATTGCTGCTTACGTCAGACATCTATTTCGCTACTTATATAAACTGTTACCATTATTATCAACTACCTTTACTTACCACTACGATTTTGTTACCACAACAATGCGTTTAGTCTCTATAGCAAACAGTTAGCTTGCCCAACCAATTAGCTAACGAACCAGTGATCGCCGGTTGTGCGCTTCGATTGCAGCCAAATCTGCAGGCAAAGCACGCAACTCGCGATCACTGGTTGATGGCCGACGACTGGGACATCCACTTCGAGCTAATCGCGGCCCGGTCGGAAAAATGTAACAAGCACGATTCAGCTGTCGCCGCACTAAACGGCAAAAGTCATTCGCGCGCGTGTAACGAGAATTTCGCTGACCCGCGCGAATATTTCTTCTCCCGGCGCAATTCATCAACGCCCACGAAGCGCATAAACACAATATTACGAGCGCGCCGAGCGTCATCTGCGTGCGGCATAAATGGCCACATAGAGTGGCCATTTATGCCGCGATGAATCGTAACGATCGCGCAAGATACGAGAAAATTCCTCGAGTCGAAGCCAGAGAAACACAGACGTATATATATATACATAGACAGAGAAAGAGAGAGAGAAATAGAAGATCCAGGGTACAGAGCAACTCAATGTTACGCGGCAAACGCGGAGGGCGAGATGCGCGCTGGATGTGCACTGGATATGTAATACGCAAAGCAGCTTTTTCCCCCCCAGGTGAATCAGAGCGCGCTACAGTCGATATCCGACTCGTCGCGCGTCTATTACTATGTACATACATGTCTATGTATATATCGTGTGCACAATAAATATCTATATATACACGTTGTACACGATGCACCTCGATTTTGTACCGCGTACAAATCGCGGCGAATTACACGTCTTCGGGGCCTTACGTGTATCCATATACATATATATTTTAATCGGTATAAGTGGAGTGCACAGCGCGCAAACAATGGCCGAGCGCAAGTAGTGCACAGTGGGTGGATTCGCGAGTAATTCGAGGGCCGGTAATGAGCCGGCACGAATAGCCGAGCGGCGCTCCACCCGCTTTCTTACTGTCTTCCGCTCGTCTCCCGTTGTACCTTCGCTCCGGCGGCGTCGGCGTCGGCGGCGCCCCACTTGAGCCGAGAACACAAGTTTGTTGTGCGCAAAGACGAGTAATTGAAAGGGCCGTGGAGGGGAAGGCTGAGGAAGAGGTGAGTGGGGGGGGGGGGGGAGGAGGCTGGTTAAGCAGCCCGCGGAGCTTGATACGCGAGGCAAATAACTGACGAGCGCCAGCGAGCTCGTCCTCTCCTCGTCCTTCTCCTCCTCCTGCCCCCCGGCGATATTGCCGCAGTTAAATCGCACCGCGAGGCGGCACCGTGGAAGTAAACCACTTCTGCTGTTCCAGCGAGACAACATAAAAACACACATACAGCCAACCCAACCCAACCACGCAAACTCGGCGAATTATGTTTTCGGCGTTTCGCGTAATCGCCTTATCAACGTCGCGATCCTGCAGCGTGAATGGAGCAGCCTGAGATTGAATAAAAAAAAAAACAGCGGAGACTTAGACAACAATCCAAACTGGATTCTAAGCAAGGATCCCTTGCGTTTATCGTATACTTATAAATAAGCCCTGACAACACCAAAGGATCCATTCGTGACCATTTAGTGCACTAAAGCCCCCTACTTGGGTTTCCATTTTCACGCTTATGATGTCCAAAAAAGCCATCGTTATTGAATGCCAATCTTAGCATAATGCCTGTAAATGTTAGACTGATCATTGAAAAGGGTACTTTTAGAGTCCCGTATGGTCACTACGTATAACCTTCCATCCGGTGTTATCAGGGAAGTATCGTAATCATCGTCAGCGCGCGACTTACCCGCGATGGCGAATACGAGGAGCAACATCCACGCGTCCATGAGGTAGCCGGCTGCGTGGAAGCGCCTCGTGGAATTCTCGCGTCCGCTGTCGCGACGCTGTCGGTGCTGATGCTGCTGCTGGCGCGTTGTCGCGTCCTCGTGATTCCCGTCGTGGCCGCCCGTCAGACGAGTCGCGACGCGTCGCGGACAGTCGGATCCTGGCGCGTCTGCGGCAGGACGACGCGTCGATGCATGGTAGACGCGGGCACGGCTCGCCGCCCGCATTCGTCGTCGGCGAGAGACCCGAAAATCCGTACTCTCTGAACCCTGTATCACTCTTCTAGTATAATCTCTTATATTTATTCGCGCGCGGGGTGTTGTGTCACCTACACACGGCTTCGCACCTGCACTCAAAACCACGGAAAACGAAAATGCACAACAAACGAGAACACAAAAACCTGGCTACACTGCCGCGAGGGAAGAGCGGTAGGTATAGGTAGGTAGGTAGGTAGGTCGAAGTGGTGGGGAGGGGGCAGAATGCGTGGTGGATGGATAAGAGTCGCGTGCTGCTGCTGCTGCTGGGGTCTCAACGGCGAGACTTCGCCTGTGTTTGGCCACTCGGCGCCCGCAGAAACGTCACTCGCTCTCTCGTCTCTCCTCGCGCGCTGCGTTTGCCTCTCTCGCGGCGCGCTTTTCTTTTTCTCCTCTCCTTCTCTCTCCTCTCGCTGCTCGCGGCAACAACCGGTGCGCCTCTTCTCCCCGGTGTGTGCCGGGAGAGACTCTTTCAACTTGCTGGGCGACGACACACGAGACACTCGACACTCTCTCGCGCGCGCAGCGTGTCACCCCGCCGTCGCTCTGTCGTCTTCGTCGTATCACTCTCACTCCGTATCTCTCTCTCTCTCTGTCTTGCGTCCACTGCCGGGTCTGATGTGTGTATTATATATACGACAGCACTCGGCCTTTGTACAGAGAGACGCCACACGCGCTTCGGCTCTATTCTCTCTCCACTCGTCCGTTCATTCACGTGGCTTCACCGGTTTTCGCGGAGCGATAAGTGCGCGACGAGTGCGCCGACGACTGCGGAAAACGACCCCATGGCACCCCCCCCGAGGACCCACCGCACGCGACACGCACACACGACTCACGCGCGCGCGCGCACTCACTCACTCACACGCACACACACAACCGCGTTTATTCCGTGACGCGTGTTAACAACGGCGGGATTTTTCACGCACACACACAGAGAGATAGAGAGAGCGGTAATGAAACCGAGTAGTAGTAGTAGGCGGCGCGGGGGTCGAATGCGTGTGGAGAGCGCGCGAGAGATACACTTCCCTTCCTCGTTGCCGCCGAAGAATTTTCTGTATGCTCTATCGAGGACACTCTATATCTATTAATAGTAACGGGCTCTCTTCGCGGCGTTCGGCGTAAACAGCTCTCGGCAGCCGCCGCCTCCTCCTCCGTCTTACACGAGTTGTCGACGAGACACACGACCGTTGCGTGCAGCGGAGAAGCCTCCTCGCGTTTGGCGAGTCTCACGTTCTTCCGCGGACCGACCGACCGTGGTCCAGAGCAGCGCGCGCGCGGTGGCTCCTGCGCTCTCCCGTGTCGAAGCGCGCACGACGTGTCTCGCGCGAGAGCGAAGGCTTTACTAATACCACGCGTCCCGGCTCCCCGCTCCTTGCCCTTCCTGCAATGCGTGTTCTCTCACTCCCTCTCTCTCTCACCACCCTCCGTCTCTGTCTTTCTCTCGCGCCTTCTTCTCTCTTTCACTCGCTGCTGCGCTGCGCGCGATTATACACGTCGTCTACTGTCGCTTATGTGTGTAGCGCCAGCACGAGCCCGGTACTTCGCTTCCCGCAGCCGCATCGACATGTGACATACAATTTGTTTGTTCCCCGTACTACTTTACAGGTTGCTTCGCGAGAAATTGTCATAAGTCCCTTTTCTCTCTCGGTCCTCGTCGTTCGAATCCATCTCGCGTTTCTCGCGTGTGCCACGCTGTTTTTTGTGTTTTTTTTTTTATTTCGTATACTCGGCCCAACTCGTGCGCGATCCGGTCCACGCGCGCGCGATAGATCGTAGCACGTAGGTAAGAGCGAGAGGGACAGCGACTGTGTGTGCGAGGCACCAACCGCGTCGCGCTGGATATGCGTTTTATATTCGGCCGCCGATATGGTGCACGGCGCTGCGTGTATATACTCGTCCGACGTCGTCGTCGCTACTCTCTCGGCGAGAGAACGAGAGACTCGCGCGATGCTGGTGCCGCTGGTGGTGCCGCCGCCGCCGCCGCCGCCGCCGCCAGTGCTGCTGCGTGCGACTCGATTGCTCCGTTTGGTTGGCCACTCGCGCTGTACCCCAGAGTCAGCGCAGGAGACCCGCGCGCTCTGTCTCTCTCTCTCTCGCCGTAACATGGTCTCTCTCTCGCTCGCTCGCGCGGTCCATCGCCCTGTCGCGCTTCTCGCGCGCCGTCTCGCTCTCTCCCCTCCCTCGCGTCGCGCTGCCGTCTCTCTCGCTCTCGCGATCGCCTCCACCACCAACGCCAGTGCCGCCGCGTTGCCCGGAGTATTGACCGGTTCGGTGCGGCCGCGTTGTGGTAGTGTACGTCGTCGACGACGACGACGACGACGACGGCGACGAGGAGGAGGCATAACCCAGGGCCCCACGAGCCCGGCTCTGTAGGGACGCGAGCAACGCGCGCTTGTGTGTTAACCGGCGGCGACGGTGGTGGAGGCTCGTGCAGGCTGCGCGCGCATCGCTCGTCTCTTCTCTGTCATTCTCGCTCTCGCTCTCTCTCTCTCGCTCTTGCGCGCGCTTTCGGCGAAGCGAGGAGCGTGAAAGAGGGAGAGAGACACACAGACACAGTACGAGAGAGCGCGAAGTACGAATCTGTCTCTTTCTTTCTCTGTCTTTCGCGCAGACGGAGACGCTGAGCGGCGTCTCGGTCTGCGCGAGCGCGGCGTTGCCAAGTTCCACCTCCCTCGCCCCTCCCCTCCTGCCTATCGCCCCTCTCCGCGCCCCTCGCTACTTCTCGTTTTCTTTTCCTTCTTATCCTTCCTCGACTTCCTTCCCCGTATTCGCGTTCGCTCTACCCCCGCTCGCTATACTCTTTTTTTCTTCTTCTTCCAACGCTCACCCAACTTCTCGGCTCCTTTCTTTCTTATCCCCCGCGCCCGAAGAAAGATTATCAGAGCGGGCCGGGAAACGCGATCCGGGCAGAGAATACATCGACGCATCTTTTTCGTTTCTTCCTGTCGTCGTCGTCTGTCGTCTGTCGTCTGTCGGGATTCGTACGGCATCGCATCGCATCGCAAATCCGAGTCCTTGCGATCCGGTGTCGGGTGCATCGACATCGACGACAGGTCGATTGGGAAAAGTGCCTGTGTTACTTCCTCTGACGCTCTGTGTGCGTCGCTGCCGCTCTAACTCGTTTTTTCCTTGTTTGCTTTTTTTTTTGCTGAACCGGGAGGCTGCTCCTGTTCTTCACTTCTCTCCCCCCCCCCTCCCCGCCCACGACCCCCTTCCCGTGCTTTTACTTCCGCCTTTCTCTTCCTCGTTCGCTCGAGCCGTGGGGTGCGGACTCAAACACCCTATACCCTGTTCCGTTGCTTTCTTCTCGCTCGCTCGACTCTCAACCCCCGACGGACGAGCGCCAGCGACGCTGCTGCCGCCGCCGCCGCCGCCGTACGCCACAGCCGAGTCCAGGTACCACTTGTCGGGGCGTCGTAGCTCCGTCAAACGAGTTACGGGGGCCATTCACTAAAACTTCGCCGGCAGCCGAGCTCCTCGCCCACCGCACGACTTTTCGACCCCGCTATGTGTGTGTTTTTTTTGCTCTCCGTTTTTTATTTTCATACAGTGGACGCTCTCACATGTTACTTAATGCGGACCCAGTAACCTAAGTGAAGGACCAATCACGTTCACGAAGCAGCACGCCTGCTCCAATGAGAACACTCGAATTGTCCCCACCACGTGCCCACGTAAACTAGCTGAAGGTAACATGTGAGAGCTTCCAGTGTACTTTCTTATCCCCTCGCCGACGTTGAACCCTGCGTACACCACCTCGCAGCGCCCACCCTCCTGACACACTTTACTTACTCTCCGTACTTACTTATCTTACGTACATAAATCTCGTGTGCACGTAACTGCGGACATAATGTACGGTCGAACGTCGGGCCGAATGACGCACGGAAGGTGCCACGAGGATTTTCAATGGGTGTTATTGATTGTACGAATTTTAGGCGAATATACACCGCATATATATATATGTGTGTGTATGTATGTTTATCCGTTTTGCTCGCGTCCTCGCGGCCGGAAATGATTGATGGTACGTCGTATTATCATTCCGGTGGAATTAATTAAAAAGCTTCGCGAGGGTAGAACGGACGGACGCGTTTTTTACTTCGTTAAACTTAACGAGGAGAAAATCGTTAGGGACGACGCCGATCATTACGCGTGCTTTCGAGCTCGTCCGAGTGGAAACTTACCGAAAGGGGAATTATACCTACCGAGAAACGTTTCGGCCGCGGCTCTCTGTGGGTGCGCGCGCGCGGCCGCGACGCACCTCTCTGCGCTCTCGTGCGCCTGTATTTTTTTTTTCTTTTTTTTTTTCCTTTTTTGTATTTAGAATCTTGTTTCGCAACGCGGCATTATACGTCGTTGGGATAATGCATAGGTGTGGGTGCGTGACCTTTTTTCATAACGTTGCGAGGTTCTTAAACGCTGCGGCGAAGATACAATGGAATTAGGGTTTTTTTGAAAATTAGCCTTTTAGTATCATTTATTTTGGCCTTAACATTATTCTTCTTCCACGAGGCAAAGTGGAGGAACTTTTTTTTACGTTTTAGATCTCAAAGTTTAGAAGATCGAGTGCTTTTTTATTTTTTATTTTCACTCAAAATGGATATCCATTTATTTTCTCTCTCGGCTAATGTCAGGCTTCGCATGGTAATTCGGAGATCGACCGATACATCTCGGTATCAATTTTCGTGTCCGTGAGAGCAATTTAAAAATCGATCGGTAGAGAGGAGAGAAAAATGGAAATTGCGTAGTCGTTAGAGCGACGAAAAACTGTTAAAATAAAATCGAGTTGTCACACCCGAGCGAACCGAAAGCGCTAGCTCGAAATTCACTGGAAAATAAAGTTGTCGAAAATTTAGCTGAAACACCTTTTTTTTCGTGTGAAAAAAAAATGATTCCAGTTCGAAGTATTTTTTCACCCGGCGGAATGTTGACATCGTTTGCAAAACAAAAAAAAAATGCCGCGTAAGTATCGACTTTGTGAGAATTCTCGTTTTAACGAGGGGAAGCCGAGTACAAAGAAGAGTCTCGATTATCGTGACAATTGAGCTCCGCCAGCGACACGACAGAGTCGGCTCTGTGTATGCGAGCGCCGCTTCATGATTATTCCTTTCCTGGAAACCGAGTACCACCTAGTAAATATATGCCTAGACCAACAGGCGCACCACAAAGAGAAAGAGAGAAAGGGAGAAGGTGAAAGAGCGAGAGAGGGACGGAGAGCGCGGTAGAAACTTCGGATCGCAACAGCCGGACGCGTGTGTCGACAGGGAAATAATACAGGCCAACGTGCAAGCTCATCGACGCGCCGCGGCAAGGCGATAAAAAGAAAAGTCGACACGAGAACGGAAGAGATCGCGCGCGCGGTTTCACCGTCACCGCCGCCGCCGCCCGCGGGTTCGTGAACGAAGAGAATACACACCCTCGCGACGACGTAAGATATTCTCTCCGGGGAAAAAGCCGACGCGTTACTCGAATTTGCTATGAGTACCTTCTGTCGGCGCTGCGTTTCCTTCAGCAACACCGCATTTTTCGCGTGAAAAAGAGAGCAATTCCTTCGCCCCGGAGGCTCGTAGCCTCCATCGCCGCGGACCCGGGGGATCGGAATAGAATTTATTTTCCGGTGATTTATCGTATTACACCTTTTCATGCTAATTTTCCTCCCAGAAATAGTGGTTTTTATTTTTTGTATATTTTTTGTTTTGCAAAAAAAGAAATGAAATTACCGCGAGCAACGATATTGCGAGCAGTAATTTTTACGAAATTTTAAGAAAAGATTCGTGACCCAGATTTGGGCAGTTTTTGGCTCGGGGGCTGGATCCAGGATTTTTGAGAAATCCGGTATTACGAATAAATAGTAATATTTACGTATCTTAATCACAGGGATTAATATTCACTTCCTCGAATGCATCGGGCCACGCGATACATGTGCGCAGAGCTCATCAAAGGGACGAGCTACGCGGTAAGCAATTTCACTTCTCGGGAATTTTCTGAAAACTCTTTTACAACGTCAGCATTTTTCGATATTTCATTTCGACTGATTAAAAATTCTGAGTGCGCGCAAAACGGAATCACTTTGAAGTTGCATTTTTTTTTGTCGGGAAGAAATTAATTTTTTTATACCAATTATTTTTTCTGGTCACATAAAAAAAAAATCAATGCCTTGCGGTTGATTTTTTTTTTCTTTTCAATTCCCTGACGTGCAGAGGATTTCGAGGTTTTGCGTAACCAGCGGCCACCGTGAACGCAAAACCGAGGCATTAGTTTTGTTTTTCATTTAGCACGCGCGCGCCTGATCGGCCGAGCGACTGAAGAGCTGTTACGCCAATTAAACACTGGTGCATAGCGGGCGAGCGCCGGGGTCTCCCGGGGCGCTATTGTTTAATAGCGTTTATTAGCTTCCCTTCGGTTGCAGTGTACCGCAACACCCGATAGTTGTTGCTCGTATCGCAGTCAAAGGTGCTCGCGTCAGCCCTCGGTGCACTCGTCTCCGGAACAATGGTACCCAAAGGGTTCCCCGTGTTTCGTCCACGTTCACAGCGGTCCCAACGAGCATTCGCATATACATATATATATATACACCCAGCATTGAACGCTCTCGGCCCGTTCCGCGCGCGGTTCCGCACGTGTGAAACAACTCTCGTTGAAAATGAAAATCTGCTTTTGTCCTCGCGCTCTTCATAAATTCCCGAAAAAAAAAAAAAAAATGAAATAAACAATACTTGAGCTTTTAAGCGGTTTACGGGGCTCTCGCGGATTTTTTGCACTCGAGCAATTAAGCGTTAAATTGTTGTACATCGAAATATTTACTCGTACGTTTATCATTGCTGAGTGCGTCCAAAAAGCTGCGCGCCCGCCGATAATTTATCGCGGAACGCCGAATGGTGAGCGTTCGGCTTTGTTTACGCGAATTCGATATTGGTGTGTTTACGTCGGAGAAAATCCGCATATTTACTTCGGTAGAAAAATGTTTTAATGTTTGTTAAATCATCGAAAATACATGATTTCTTTATTATTCCTTGGTATTTTTTTGTGGTGTTTTTAATGCAGTTCATTTTATCATGTTTCGTTTTCGACGCGAAGTCCTTTAATTATGATTGAATCAACGTTTGCGCTGGGAATATACAAGTATCTTAAGCGGTTTGCGAAGCCGCAACGAGGAATATTGAATTTGCAGCAATTCGAAGTAGTAATTTCTGTATACTCTGTTGAAAATGTAAGAAGAGTTCCATATTCGTCAATAATCGATTATAGAATCCCGAATAAGTCCCCAATTCGCCTTTGATTATACAAGTTCGATATTCATCCATTTGAACTCCTTATTAGATTTATTTCAACAAGAGAAAATTCAGTTTTCTATAAGATTGTTAAACCATTTTTTTGTACAAATGTACCAATAAATTTGGTATTTGTCAAATATATTTTTCTAGTCGCGAGAAAATTAAATTGTCACCGATTGAAAATATTGCGTGTAAACTTTTACAACTGTCGCTCGCTGGTCTACCGAATAGGTTGCAATACATAATATTGACTTTTACGTATTACCGAAAACGTATAGACAGAACGTAGCAGGCTCGTCAATATTCGATTTCGGAACCCCAAATAGTGTGCAGTGGCTTTTGATTACGCGAATTCCAATAATTCGACACATCAATACGCGCCTACGGCTGTGAGGAAGCTCGCGATAACCATAATAGAGTTCCCCCGGGCATATGGATGTTTATGCTAATCTGGCAATTCCGACGGCAGTCACCCGATTGCCTCGTAATTACGTATAGAAAATTAACGCCCGCGCGTTATTGTCATTCGCGAGGATTGGCAGCGCCCCAAGTTACAGCTATTGAAATACGACGGTGAAATCAATGACACAACTACGAAAGACGTGAATATTGAGAGTGTAATGAAACATGGAGAGATTGTTATTATGTACATTTACAACAATATTGGTGGAGAATTACGATGCCGAGGCGGCGCCTTTTTTTATCGCAAATTGTCGACGTACTTCAAAAGCGACGATACCGAGCGCCATCCCAGTATTTAGACTCTCGACTCCGTTGAGCAAAGGAACGTTGATCCGAATACCTTCAGTTTCGTACAGCAATTTTAGGCTCTCGTAGCTCAAGCCTTCAGTTTCGCCTCCGACTATCACGACCACCTCGTTGGTCGTATAGTCGACCGAGTAGTAAGGTAGAACCGGTAAACGATTCGTCAACTCTTCCAGCGTGACTTGTTCCACCTTGTCGTGTTCGTCTTCCGCGTCAGACAGATTTTCTGGTTTGGACTCGCATTCGACGACACTGGTCGAGTCCGGATTTTCTTTCGTGACCGCAGGATTCGATAGCTTTTCGGGGTTCACCGTCACGTTGTTGTCAGCCGCGAATACCTTAGCCACCGGACTTATTCGCGACATTATTTCGTCCCACTCGAGCGACTTGTTGATCGATACTCGAAAATGCGCACCTGCCGCGCTTCTCAGCACTTTCGGCTCCCAGACGTCGACGCAGCCTGTCGATTAAACGGATTATTTGAAGATATTGTATTGTGTGTAAACTCGACATTTAGGAGTTTTAGCGATTTAATTGAAAGACCTTTAGTCAGGATGACTCGCTCGCATCCTACGCCTGCAGCTGCTCGTAATATAGAACCCAAATTTCCGGGTTCTCTCACGTTGTCGCAGATTATTGTAAGCGGTATCATGTCCGGCGTTATTTCCTTTTCGAAAGTTTCGGGAGCCTTGAAAATTCCTGGAAAGAATACATACATTTTCAGAAAGATTTTGTGATAAGATATAGATATGTTACGGGTTTTTGTAGGGTATTAAATTTACCCATGATTCCTGGTGAAGTAGTGAGACCGGACCACAGCTGAATCGTCTTGTAAGGCACTTTGTACAGTTTTACTCCACTCTCAGGCAACTGCAACTTTAGAATGTCCGGCGTTCTACTGCATATTATCGCTTCTGGCGTTAAACCAGCTTGAATAGCATCCGATATCAGCCTGTGACCTTCCAGTAGAATCTGAGTGTTTCTTTCCCTTAATTTCCTTGACTTCAGTGACATCATGAGGCTCCTTAAAAAAACATTGTGGAAATTCATCAGATACCTTCAAATCTATACTATAATTTTTCTAAATTTTTATAAAAATGCAGTAAAAAAAATCTTACATCATGTTTCTGTCATCTTCTGCCACTTTGATCAAATTCAGAGTTCCATCTTCTTTGAAAGTATTATCGCTCCTTACAGGAGGAACCGGTTTCTTTGGTTTTCCACCCCGTCTTGTCCTCAATCTTCTCGTCATCGGACTGTACTCATGTACAGGCTCTTGATCCTCGTTTACATACTTCCTAGGCTTAGGTGTGGCTTCAGCCTCAGTCAATTCAATTTCTTCATGAATTACAGCTTTGGGCCTCCGATGCGCCCAGTCCTTGTACATCTGTGTTCTTATCTGCATTTTGATATTTTGTGTACGCAGAACATTGCTTCGAATGCATCGCACGGACAGTTGTAGGGTACTGAACAACATTTTCAGTGCAAATTGTGATATATTTCAATATATTTCCCAGCACTGTCCACCAGTGAAGTATATAAGTGGTTTTCACAGAACTCGAAAATGCCTATTAATTCGTGTGTCACACCACAACAAATACAACAATCTCAGTTCTAAAACTGTAGAATCTCGATCAACGACGATTTTTCAATTCTCGTGAGTTTTATTTGTCGCTTTCTTGCTTTGTATACCGGAAAAATCGCAAAGGTTATGCTTGCAATATTTTTAGGTTAGAAAACGTGCGTCCATGATCGCTGTGGCGGATTTTCAATGTACCGTTGAGGTGAAAAGCGACTGATACGAAAGCGCGACAAGAGATTGGTGGAAATCTACAAAACATTGCTGAGTGTGGAATGGAACGGCCATTTTTGTCTGCTATTGCTGCTCTGTGATTGGTTGAATCGTATCTGTTTACCCGGAAATGCCGATGCCGTTGATTACCGGCTGAGTACAATCGGGCTTGGTTCTTGGGGACTTACTTATTGCCGGTAAAAACGTACATTTATCATACCGACATAGTCGCCCAAGTACAAAAAGCAATCGCCAGCATAATAATGGTGATCCGTCTCATATTTCTTCAATGAAACTCATAAATATATATCACCGACTTCGACTACTATTACGCCGCGTGCTTCGCTACGTTCTCCGATTGGTCTACGCTACCGACACACGCATCGATCAGCCCGGATCAGCCGAATCAGCTGTTCCACAGTGACAGCAGGATTAGCGTGACAGATTCTCTATCGTTCGTGCTGTGAATATGCTAATTAAATGATACGAGAAGATTAAAAGAAGCGATACGAAAATGGCAACGAGAAATCTCACCGAACCTTTCGTTCTCATGCGAAACAATGCGCTTCAGAGCAAACACATCTATGCAGAACAGGTACGTTCGTCTTAACCTCTTATCCACCCGGTTATAAACTCTAGAAATCACGACACTTTTTACTTTTCCAAATAATAATCAGAAAAAAAAAAAAAAAAATGTAAATAGCAGATTCCATTTTGATTATTTTAAGATTTTTTTTGTTGAAAAAACAAGCTGTACTTTTTTGCCATTTTGAGAGTTATCATGATTGCTTCAGGTCTCATCGATACGTTTTGTATATTTGCCAATTTATACTTTTGTCACAGAATTTGTCGGACCGCATGGCTTTGGTCGGTGGCGAAAATGCAGCATCGGATAACGTCGAACTTAAGGGAATAAATTTGGGCGATTCGTCGCCTCCAGCCTGGACGGATGCTCTGGAAGAGACTCAGTATATTTTGAGTCGGTTGCGAGTCAAATTGGACAGTCTTATGGAGCTTCATGCAAAGCAGCTCACCAGGCCAACCCTGGATGACAATTCGCAGGAGGAGAGGCAAATGGAGCAACTTACAAGAGAAATAAGTCGAGCTTTCTCCAATGGCTACCGCCAAGTACAAACCATCAAATCCGCTGCTAGACACGAAACAAAGCCTGGAGAACGGCAGCTCGCAATGAGCGCTGTGCTGGCGCTTTCATCTGGTTTGCAGGAGTTGAGCATTCGCTACAGAACCGCACAGAGCAATTACCTCCAACGTACTACAAATTTTGTGTCGATCTTAGTCGCGACTTCATTTGCATTACATCCTATTAATACATACTAATATTACAGAGGTCAATTCGCGGGAGGAAAGAAACCGACAATTTTTCGCGGATGACGAAAGTCTTCTGAACAATTCAGTCACCGATTCTTGGCTTACGGAACCATCGTTCAGTCAGAGCGATGATACCTTCTGGCAATCGGGAGTCCAGAAGCAAGAGTCTGTTTTACTTCAAATAGAAGAATCCGAAGAGTTAATGAGACAAGCGACTGAGAGAGAGCAGGAAGTCGGCCATATAGTCAGAAGTATATCTGATCTCAATCACATATTCAAGGTTTGTTTCATCACTCGTATTGTTGTATGCACATAATCTTATATTAAAAAGTCCGTAATTCGCGCTAACGTGACTTGTTATCGATATAACTCGGCCTCTGATTGGTCGTTGGGAAACAACGGCAGTTCCATATTTAATATCGCGAAATTTGGCAGTTTGTCAGAAAAAAATATAGTTTTTTGCGTTTTTCTCCACAAATTTTCGATTTTTCGGACCAATACCTGTGATTTTTGGAATCAGCAGAAAATTTCCCGTCGGATAGGGTTTTTAAACTTTCCGAAAGCGAACATTTTTTTTGCGATAAAAACGCAAGGGGTACCCCTTCAAAAAATTTGTGATTTCTGAGGGTCAAATTAAAAAATCTGCAAAAAATCGAAAAATCGAAATATCGCGTTCCGTCTGCTGGCGTTCTCTTCGTTGAAGACTTTTCTTTCGAATGCAAAAAGAAAATCCCGATTATATTGATCCAAAGAAAAATTACACCGATTTTAGTAAAGTATAAAAATTGAGAAAAAGTGAAAAATCGTTTTTCGTGTTTTTCGCCACGAATTTTTTATTTTTCGGGCAAAAACCGGTCATGTTTGGAATCAGCGGGAAATTTCCCATCGGATAGGGTTTGAAGACTTCGTTAAATCGAACTTTTTTTTTCGCCGAAATTCGCAAGGTTTGTTCTACGCCTCCGATCGCTTGCATGAGCGTCATTGTTCCTAATTATGTAAAAAATTTGAACGTATACTCACATTATGTTTCGATATCCATAGGATCTAGCAACGATGGTGCACGACCAGGGCAGTATTCTCGACCGAATCGACTACAACATCGAGCAGACTCAGGGTCAGGTGCAGGAGGGTTACAAACAATTGAAGAAAGCCGATTCTTATCAGAAAGCCAGTAGAAAAATGTATTGTATTTTAATCCTCGCGACATCGATAATATTCATTAGCTTTCTCTTCATTGTCTTTAAAACTTAGTACCCATCCACGGGACTTGTGACTTCATTACATTCGATGTTTTGTTTGGCAACGACGAAGCGCATCGTCGGGCGTCTCGCGTCGGATAAAGAGGAGGAAGTTTTCTTCCTAACGGCTTGGGAAGTAAGAAAGCTTAAATGTATAGAATCAAATATAAATATTCCGCGTAACGCTGTTATTCCGAAGAATTAGGAAATTTATGTCGTTAGCTTAAGATTCAAGACTGTTATTCCCAGCGAAATCGCCCTCCATCGATAACCAAATAATTCCGACTGAAGATCAACAAATGACTTACGCAGTTGTCGCGCGATGTGTATTATTCTTATTCCAATGTATCGGTGAGTGTGTAGAAATTTTATGTACAAATGTTTTAACCATAAATTATACGACTGAATCGTAAAACGATGTATATTCTTCGTCATTGATGATGTCATTTTCCTCTCTCGAACGTATCTTATTTTCAATAAGCAATGGGAAAAATAATTGGTCACGAGATTAGTAATAAAACTTTAATTTTCTATTCATTTAATGTCACTGCATGCTTGAAAATTCAGTACAAATTGACTCGTCGCTGAATATAGCAAATTGCGTAACACGTCGTATTATCACAGACCTTTGAACCTTCTAGGGCTGTGCTTATTACCGTAGGCCACGGGTGTCGTATTTTTTTTATACAGGTAGAGTTCCTTCCATGTCCGGATAGATCCGAGGTCTGCGCTGATCACGATAAAAAAATATACGTCTAAAGAACGTAGCTACTTCGAAGGCACACGACGTTGAAAACTATTTTACAAATATGCCAACCGCACCTTCTAGATAAATTTGTCTTGTTCTCATTTTCTACGTTCTCCACGAGGGACTGTACAAAAATTCATTATCAAATTTGTCCGAACGTATCCGCGATAGCAACACGCGATTCGCCTCGTTGTTCCCGGTTTTCCATCTGAGATAAGCACCAAGGAAAATTGTCTCGTTTTTTATCGCTCGCGCATGGTACGAAGCAATAAAAAAATAAATTCAAGGTTTATAATCAAGTTTAGCGGGACAGGAGACTCGCTGAATCTCTGCGCAATCGTGTCCCAATTATAAACGGAGCACAAACGGCTTGAGCAAATATGCACACGTCACTCTATGCAGTGATTTAACGGTATAACGCAAATGTGGTGGCTTTGTGGATTTTTTCACGCTTTGTACATATCAGTTCATTTGGACTTCACGTCCCTGAAGTGTTAACTATGTGAGCAAGAATGCCAAAGGCACCGCCCAATAGAAAACGCACGAAATTGTCACCGACGAGCGGTCCCAGAGCGTAGAGTCCCTTTCGGGGCGCTCTGATTGCTTCGTACGTGTAATCATCCGTTTCGATGGGATTGGATTTACTGTCGATTGGCTTGTTCACTATTCTGCCCAATCGCGTCGCATATTCTCCCAAGTACGAAAGATCGGGTCTAGAACCTGCGAATAATAAGCAAATCATGTATAATTAATTTAATTCACATAAAATTACATTTTTATGCAGCGATGGGCATATCTCTCTACTTCGAAATAAGAATTTTTGCGACTATTTACCAATGAGAATTGCAACGGCCGAGACTCTGAACTTCTGCAACTGTCCGTTCGGTGCACAAAGGGTGACTTTCCTTTCCTGCGGTTCAAACATATCGTCCCCGCTGCCTCCGAGGTCCACGACGGAGTAGCCGTGAAGTGCCTTGTAGAGTGGATAATTTGTCCCACCGTCCGCCATCATCTCGTAAACTTTGTGGTACTCCGGGTAAATGGAAGCCGGAAGCCACTGCAGCCTGTCGTAGTTGCTGGAGCCAAGCTTGTTGCCGGTTCCATTGGTGCCCTTTTGTCTTCCCCAGTCCTCCGAGGAGTCGCGGAACACGTGGAGTACGGGTATTCCTCGAAATCGCGCTGCCATTATAGCATCCGCCGCACTCAATCCGGCACCCACGACGAGCACGGGTTCCACTTCGAGTTTCGTCGAGTTGTCACCTTCGTCGATTACCGAACAGTTTCCTGAAAAAAAAGTACTCATATATTACACCCTAATATTTTCGAATTTACGATTCGGTAGCTTTCCCGGCGATGCTCTACTCACTGTGTTCACTGGCTATCCTGTCGAGTTTGTTTTCCAGATCATTGAGATCGTGGGTAATCCAGCTAGGTTGAGATTCCTCCCCCGGGAGTCCGAGCCGATTGGGCGAGTCGGTGCTTCCGGTTGCGAGGACGACCCTCTTGCATCTATAAGCGAACCGTTTGCCGGTCTCGTTCTCGTATCCCAGCACCAGCCAGCCGTACTCGTCCTCGTTGTCGCAGATACCCGGAATCGGTCTGACCGACGTCACGGTCCTCCCGCTGTACACATCGAGTAACCAACCGATCTTAAGACGGATCTCCAGATATGCAACTGAAGAAGGGCGAAAAGAGTGCATTGGGGGAGCATCTACCGAGTATGTATTTATTGTGAATTCGATTCAAGCGATAAGAGAGAAATATCAAAACTAACCACCGGAAATACTTTTCCAGGCCCTGCGCTCGCACGTAGTCCTCGTAATAAGCGGCCACTGTGCCCACGGGAACCCGGCTGGCGGCCTTGCAAGCCGACGCCTTTTTGTGAGAGAGGCACGCGTTGTTCCCACGATTAGCCAGTATAACCGACTTTTGTATCTCTTCGGCTTCGACCAGTTTCATCCACTTCTTCAGGTGCAAACTGGGCAGGGACATCCAACGGTTCAGGCTGATCGTCAGGACGTTTGGATCCATCGACTGTAATCACAAATTTCATTGGTGCCGTTACTAAAACGAAACTTGATTGACTTTTGCAATTAAAGCAAAGTTTTCTTAATACCACTTTATTGTTGTATAATTATTTTTTACTAGGCTAATCACACGCGCTGGCGCGCGTGCCCGAAATACTTTTGCGCTGCTGCGCTCTTATAAAGTTTTAAAGAGTAAATCGCAACTGAAAACCCTTGTTCAGTTACTTTTGAAAAAAAAAGGAAATTTGTCATTTTGCTTGTCAGAAATCGTAGATCCGGCCGCCGGGCCGAAAACCGCCTAAATCGGGGTCACGAAATTTATTTTTTCAAAATATCGACTTTTAACCTATACCATCGTTCTCAAGTCGCATATTCTACCCCTGAAAATACCGGTTTCAACCCTTTTTTAGTTGATTTTGAAAAAAAAAAAAATTTTGGCCGAACAGTTTGTCAGAAATCGTAGATCTGGCCGCCGGGCCGAAAACCGCCTAAATCGGGGTCACGAAATTTATTTTTTCAAAATATCGACTTTTAACCTATACCATCGTTCTCAAGTCGCATATTCTACCCCTGAAAACACTGGTTACAACCCTTTTTTAGTTGATTTTGAAAAAAAAAATTTTTGGCCGAACAGTTTGTCAGAAATCGTAGATCTGGCCGCCGGGCCGAAAACCGCCTAAATCGGGGTCACGAAATTTATTTTTTCAAAATATCGACTTTTAACCTATACCATCGTTCTCAAGTCGCATATTCTACCCCTGAAAATACCGGTTTCAACCCTTTTTTAGTTGATTTTGAAAAAAAAAAAATTTTGGCCGAACAGTTTGTCAGAAATCGTAGATCTGGCCGCCGGGCCGAAAACCGCCTAAATCGGGGTCACGAAATTTATTTTTTCAAAATATCGACTTTTAACCTATACCATCGTTCTCAAGTCGCATATTCTACCCCTGAAAACACTGGTTACAACCCTTTTTTAGTTGATTTTGAAAAAAAAAATTTTTGGCCGAACAGTTTGTCAGAAATCGTAGATCTGGCCGCCGGGCCGAAAACCGCCTAAATCGGGGTCACGAAATTTATTTTTTCAAAATATCGACTTTTAACCTATACCATCGTTCTCAAGTCGCATATTCTACCCCTGAAAACACTGGTTACAACCCTTTTTTAGTTGATTTTGAAAAAAAAAATTTTTGGCCGAACAGTTTGTCAGAAATCGTAGATCTGGCCGCCGGGCCGAAAACCGCCTAAATCGGGGTCACGAAATTTATTTTTTCAAAATATCGACTTTTAACCTATACCATCGTTCTCAAGTCGCATATTCTACCCCTGAAAATACCGGTTACAACCCTTTTTTAGTTGATTTTGAAAAAAAAAATTTTTGGTCGAACAATTTGTCAGAAATCGTAGATCTGGCCGCCGGGCCGAAAACCGTCGAAATCGAGGTCACGAAATTTATTTTTTCAAAATATCGACTTTTAACCTATACCATCGTTCTCAAGTCGCATATTCTACCCTTGAAAACACACTGCCATCAACTTTTTTTTAGTGGATTAAAAAAAATACGATATTTGACAGAACTGTCAAAGTTATCAAGGACAAATAAACCTGGACTCGGTCTGAGAGTCCCAGCCAATCACATCTCGAATAGTTTGCTAACAATGCTTTCCGTTACTCATGAACTTTTTAAAAGAGGGATTTAAAATTAAATTTCTGCAGCCCATCGCAACCGAGTCTGTTGAAATTTTCAGACAATCTTTGACTCTTCATTTTGTCGGAATGATAACACTGTCTTTGATTAATTGTCCGTTAATTATCTACTAATTAAGAACATTGGGAAACAAATACTTGGATTTATGAAAGAAAGGGTAAGCTGCACAAATGGTACAAACCTGCCAAGAGCCACCAGGTGGTCCCTTTCCCAGTACAACATGATCGATGATCTTGTGGTCGGGATTACGCTCGGGCGGCAGCCAAGTTATGAGAGACGGCAGGTCCAGGCCAATATCCACACAGGGATGTTGCAATTGATCCATGAGCAGAGCCAAAGGCTTCCCGCCGCCTCGTCCCTCGACGCCTGACGTCAGAGTCGCCAGATTGCTGCGCGAAGTTCGAGCCAGTCCGATTAACTGACTTTTGTTGGGAATCTTACACCGGCGAGTGTTTTTATCGTAGCCGTTATCGACGTTCTCGTCGTTGATCTGGTCCGTGTACCGCGAAGCCTGAGTAACGTAATTCAACCGGGCAGTCAGCATCTCGTCACCCGGGTGAGGCTCGCTCGTATAATACGGCCAATTTCCAGCGAGCATGTAAGACAGACAAATGGCACCGGGCCCGTTTCCTGAAACCAGACACAAAAAACCCATGTCAATTTTTTCCTCAATAAATTCAGCTACTTAAATGTTTAAGCCTCCAAAAAAATCTCAAATAAGTATTCAAAGATGTTAATATTAATACCCAATATCTGGCTAAAATTAAGAAATGCACTGTTAAATATGGCTATAAAGTTTTACAAGGAAATTAGAGAACGATATCATATCGTTTGTTGTAGCAGCTGGAAATGAGCTTTGACAAAAATTGATTCGCCCAGAAAACGACATGTTAATCATCTATATGCACCAAGACAATTATCTTATTTTTACGATGAGAAATCAAAGTTAATAATTATCGCAGCTGTTCACCGATAAGAGATTTTAAATTAGGCGGTAATCACTTCTTATTGACACAATTTGAGTTGAAGAGAAGTGAAATCAAAAAAATTATTGCGAGAAGATCGTAAAATAAAATCTACACACCCACGATAACGACATCTTTGTAGATGACATCGGCGTCCTCGTCGGTGGGATGCTTCGTTTTTGGCATCGCAAGCGAATCTAATACCATTGAATAATATCTGAAGTCTCGTCCGACGATGAATCTTCACCGCCACTGAAGATTCTATTTCTGCAACAAATATACAACAAAGTTGGACTTTATTCGTGAAACATGATACCACTGAATGGCGAATATGCTTGATTCGTGTCTACGTCTAATGGGCAGTCGTAAAAACGAGTAGACGCAATGAAGCTTCGTTTACGACGTTAGACTTAATCCGACGGAATTATGCACGTGTATCATTGTTACTTGACTCGTGGGAAGAATGAAACTTAAGCGAGGAACTCAGCAATCGAGTATTGCACTATGTACGAAATTCTTTTAGGTATGTGAAAAAGTGACATTCATTTGTTTTTCTTTGACTCTGCGATATTTTCTTAACTACTACTTGATGATTTTTTTGGACTTGAAACTTCGGATACTTAGATCCCGGAAAATAATTCAAACCAGCGAACGCAATAGCTTCCGTAAACTACGCAGTTCACACTATCAAGATGCATATATCCATTTGTGCGTTTGATGATGATACATTCACGATAAAACGTGAAGTTCATCGTGATAAAACCTTATGGGTGATTTGCTGTTCCGTAAACCTTATCATTTCATAATTCGTGTACCTGGATGTGTGAGATCATCGACTCAATTATCACAGCGATTGAGATTGTCACGTGCAGCGAATGACAATTCGAAACACCTGAGTTCTTATCGCATTTGATGTACACGCGCAACCGTGAAGGTCACAAGGAATACTATGTATATATAGTGTACTTAATTTACTTTCAACCTGATTACTGATAAAAATCACAAAATGTTAAGTCATGCAAAAAGATTCATCGTCTGATATGAATCTGTTAATCGTTAAAAAAAGATCCGATTATTTACAGGTTATAATATTTTTGTGCACAAGGTTAAATCAGGGAACCAGTGTTTCTAGTATTTTTAGAGTGGCCTTCGCGGTTTTTGGATTCTGTCTGATTGGAGATATCACACTGTCTGACCGTTCAGCTCGGTTCAACGTGGATAAGACGCAATTTTATTCATAAACACGAGATGCAGCAGACTACACATTTTCGTTTAAAATAAACTTTTGGAAAGAATCTCGTAAAATATTAATGTTGAATTTTCTTATTTGAAATCTAACCCTGCGTTAAATTGTTCTTCCTTGCTCTGTGCTCGTTAATTTTTATAATACAGTTAATTATCGTCCGCGGTATTTTTACGGATGAGGAAATACGCGAGCGGCACTTATCGTGTCGTAAAAGTCGACGGCTGCCGGATGCCGATGATTTGCAAAAACCTTAAAACCCGCGCGAGAAATCGCCGCGCGAGAAAAGGTGCCGATCGGGAATTTGTAGTAAAAGTGGCTGGCGAAGTTGTAACCTTCGTGAACGTTGCAGCCTTCGTCGGAGCGTAACGATAATCGAGATAAAAGGCACGCGGGAAGGGACAGTTACCCGCTCTGCGCGTTGGTCATCGTGCGCGACGGTGAACAGCAATAAACTCGGCCTCGTGTTGTGTGGATGTAAAAGCATGTCACACGGGCAACCGGTAAGCGCGGAGATCGATCGGCTCGTTAACGTGAAATATATGATAGGACGTTTCTGTGTGACAGTCAGTTTCTTTTCACGTGACTCGACACTCGATTAATTATTCTGACGCAACGTCTCGCTATTGTAGCTCACGACGTCTTCGATAATTCGACGTGCAATTGATGTTACAATCATTTATCGCCAATGCGTTGGCACAACCTTAATTGCAATTACAATGAATCATTGGCTTCTAGATATGACTGTAAATTAATTTCTCGATAAACGATAAAAAATATCCGGGCATGTTAAACGCCTCGGAAAAATCTTGGGTTGGTAACTAGAATTGTGAACCGCTACTTTCGCAGCTCACAATTCATGCTATAGGGAAGTCATAAAAGCGACACTAGAATTAAGAGGTGCGAAATGTTATAGTAAGGTCAGATGTAAAAACTCGGAACACTACGAAGACACTAAAAGAAATACAAAAAGCAGCTTCAGAGTAGAATATGCAAATATGCTTGTCAGACGTATTTAAACATTTTTTCCATGTCTGCAAACAGCGAAACAAAATTAAGAAATTATTCCAGACACTGAAAACGTAATAACCGGAGGATATGTCTAAGGCAATATTTTTTCAAGACACATTTTTCGTGTAGACTCCTTCGACTTCCAGAAAAGATAAGTCTCGTCGTTTGTCGATGTCAACTCGTCATAGAAACTTGCCACGCGCGTGAAAAAAAATCCAGTTCGATTTAATGTTCGTGACTGCACCAGACGACTCGACGAGAGCGATTTGTCGCTTTTATCGCGCGCGTGGACGTTCTGCAATTCGCAATCTCTACAGAAGCATCCGTCGTCTCTAATTGCAGCGAATGATCTGTGTCCCGCAGCCGGACTGTTCAATGTCTCTCTACGTGTGTATTGGAAAAGTCAATCGTGGCTAGTTCAAATTCATGTTCTATCTCTCTGCGCTAGAAAAGATAATAAACTCGAGTGCGAGCCGGGAAAACTCGATGCCGTTTTTTTTTTCCTAACGCGCTGAAATATGTTGGCTTATCGACTGCGTTTGATTTCCAATCCGCGTGTGGAAAATTACCGAGAATCTAAGCACGTGTACACCCATAGTGTGTGTATGTATTTTATACGTTTATGTGTTCACGATCGCAGCGATTACAGTGACGTAAGCGCGTCCAGTGCTACTGAACTCGTAGCAAACGTTTGGCCTTGGCCGTGCTAGGTCGGTCACACATCCGGTGTGCGCACAGCGTGCACCGCGATTGCCGAGAATGTGGAAACAGGTCGCTCGAACACTGCTATTCGGGTTCGGGCGAAAAAAAATTGCCTATATCGCGAATGCCGTTTCTTGCCTGTTAACGGACGAGAAACACGTCGCGACTGTCGCCGCTTTGTGTACAGAAAAATTCTACTCATTGTCGGCCGGTTCCAATTTTCGCTCAGCGTCCAATTTCGCAAAAATTGCAAAGGAAAAAATCATTTTTCGCATTTTTTTAATGGAATTCTCTATTTGTCGGGCAAACAACGGTGCTTTTCGTAGAAAACGTAAGAATATGTAAGTACAGGCGCCAGCTGATGAATATGAATTTCTGAGAGGTGGCAGTTTTTTTTTTTACTATTTTGGTACAACTTGAACCGGCTTCGAGACAGCAGTCCAGTCCTGGGACAATCTCACAGGTGACCTTCTGAATAGTGAAACCAGTAATGAAGCTGCTAGACGACCTTTGGCGTAGGTCGATCAAACATCGTGACTTGTAAAAAAAAACCGGAATTTCCGGTCTACGGAACGAAACGACCTTGCTCGACAATACTGTGATCCGGTAGAATAATTCGTCCCAGGTGGAAGTGAATGTGTCGAAAGTCATATTCGCAGAACTTGCTGAACCTCATTTCCTAATACCTTTGGGTATTAGCGAACCTTTCACATCGAAACAAAACCTCAGCCCGAGTGACTGACTCAACGATTTGAACGGTATTTCGAAGATACGAAACATGGCTATTTTGCCTCACATTTTAAGTTGCAGGCTTCACAACAGTGCAATATGACGTCGCGGAGTCTACGCAGCAAGAAAAGTGCAAATCGTTCGCCGATTATGCGAGTCGACGCTAAAGCAGCGTGGAACTGAGGCGCGATTGTTGAGCGTTGGCAAAGGCCGGCGAGTCACGTGTCGCTGACTCGTAGATCGGAATCGGCTTAAAAACTCTCCGCGAGCTCCGGGCAGCCATTCAAGGACACCGGTGGTCAACGTCGGGCGGATCGGTCACGGTCCTACCGCGACGTGTATCGACCTCGGCGTTGGGATTCCCCTCTGTCCGCCTATATATCTGCATACATTCGCTGGAGAACGCAGTTCGTATCACCTTAATCCAAACCGGTCCATCCCGAGGCAACGTTGAACCGTATCGGCCCGTTCATACTTTCTGTACTCTATGGATCTGTACGAATTTAAATAAAATTTCCAAACGAATTGCAACTGGAATAATACTCGAGAAAACTATTTTTCTGATTTCACCGATGGAACACATCGGTAGCTTAGCGATTTTCGGAAAATTATTTTTTTTTCACGCTGACTTATTTCGCGAAACGTCCTTCTTGAAATTGTATGTATCGCCTACTCGAGATAATAGCGATAAGCGTTACCGCAATGTACAAACCGAAAATTGAGGTTACGACTGCTGATTACATTGACTACCTTACACGACTATACAACATGACTCGCGAATTAACTCGTCACGAGAATCGCTATGAGTACCGAGAACGAGTTTATCGCGCTCGGAGGAAACAAAGCTCCGAGCAATCGACGGAAGTTCCTTATGTGTGTTTTACGATACAATCCGACATTTGTGTTTCCCGTTGCGGGGCATCGACGTCAAACGTGCAATTCCGAATTTGCCTCCAGTCGTTATATTCCTCAGAACTCCCAGAGCTTCCCGATAACGCGACAACGCGATAATCCACAAGGTCACCGGTTGTATATTCAAAGTCGCAGACGTTATAGTCGCGCTTAGCTCGCCGCATTGTCCTCGGTAAAGTTTACGCTGATCCTTTTTGACGAGTCAGAGTAGAGGCAGCAGCAGCAGAAGCAGCAGCAGCTGTAGTCGAGTCGGTCGCCGGTGGGCGGCGAGCATTTTCCCAAAATGCTCCGTGAGATCTGCACCAGACCTTGAAGCCGATCGATCGGTCTGCGTGGGACGTCCCGCCGGTAGCTCGTTTAAAGGGAGAGACGAGGCGGCGTTTCCGAGAACGCCCGGACCGAGATGAGTAAGCAACGGTCGGACGGGAAAAACTTAGAGAGGATATTTCGCCCACATGCGTCTAGGAAGATCTCGAATGCAGTGCGCAGGGTGCATGGCAAAAACGACTTTCTACTTCCTGTACGTCGACACTGTCTCGGAATTTGTCGCCCTGATGACATATGTACAGTGGAACGTGGCGCGACTTTCCTCTTGCGATTCAGGGGGGAGGGTTGATAAGTCGAGCTAATTAATCATGTGGATGACTGCTAAAGGAAAATGTTTTGCCCCAACTGATTAGTAGTTGAGCCGACTAATCAATAGCTGCAACTAATGTTTCAAACAGCTGATAGTTGTCCTGACTATTAATAATTGTCTCGTCTAACCAATAGTTATCGTAATTAACTAATAGATGTACCAAATATCTGTTAGTCATTTCCACTTGTAAATCTCTGTAAAATAATGACGCGCGAAAAATCTGTAATGCAAAGATTTACAAAATAAGTGCGGTCTCTTTCGGCGTATTTTTTTAAGTATCGCGTTTCGTCTATACTCGATGCATGACACGCGCGCGCGAAGAAAGGATCATGATTCGACTGTTCATTGTTTCCGTTTAATTTCAAGTGACTCACATCCGCAGTTGTCGGAACGACAATAAATTTGCACGAATTTACGAAAGATTGTACAAATTTGCGCAATCGACCACTCGACGCTGTTGAAAAGAAACTATTGGAGTACAAAGCACTCGTTGTGTGCTAGGTAAACGCGCTCTAAGCTAACAAGTAGCGACGCATCGACGCGTGTGAACGATGACGACGCAAGTTGCGCAACAGCCACGAATCAATTATGCCATTTCATATATTTAACCCTTTCGAGACGCTTAATCGCACAGAGAAAACTTCCGGATCAGAATTCAAAAAATTAATTGGTTTTATCAGAAGTCGTTATCCACGAAACGGTACATTAAATTATATCGATGTTCGGACCCCACAACTGGTCTCTTGATTTAATACACACGTCGAAATATCGATTTTTACAACCAGTACTCACAAGTGACTCAAGTGAATGAAAGTGCGTCGAGGAATTTCCTCTTCGCGGAAATGCTTTCGACCGGATGCGAACGACTTTGCCGCGTGTCGCGTGTGGGCGACCGGGGGCGTTCGCGGGGTCAGGATAATGAGCGAGAAAAAAAAAAAGAAAAATACGATCGATACTTCCGACGTGTGTATAGGTCAGGAGCTTCGAGCGAGCGCGAACGGAGATGCCATCGATGCCACCGATGGTGCTCGCACATCAGGTGCTTTTTTACATTTATTTCACGCGATATCGAGACTCGCACATGCGAGCGGCAGCGTGTCGCGCACGCGCCTGCGCGCGAGCGCGCACCCTCGAACTCGCAGCTCGTGGTGCGACGGCGACGCTTATAAAACAGAATTGAGAACAAAAATGATGAAATTACCGCGTTAATATCCCTGGCGCTGTGTGTTACAGCCGGCGCCGTTAATTCTAGGCCACGAAAATGTACCGACGAATCCGCGTGCGTGAGTCTGTATATATAACACACGCGAATGTCTATTCCCAACGCGGAGAGCGACGACACCGACGACGACGAGTCGCGGGACCCTCGAGACGACTGAGACGAGAGCCACAGCAAACGAAATGCACGCAGGGTCACAACACAGCGGGACCGAAACGAGAGAAGACGAGACGCGCGCGTGCACACAACGCGAGAATAGCTCCGCTCGCGTTGACCGCCGTTGGCGCACTGACGATCGCCGCCATATCCTGGAATATAGCGGCTCGCCGCGACTCGTGCTCGACGCGATCCGCAGCCCCGCAAACTCGAGCCGCGCGCCGGTAACACGCGTGTCTGCGCTCGCCGGCTTTTTTCTTGGCGGGTGGCGTGGGGAGTTGGGTGGCGGAGAAGGGGGAGGGGGGGAAGAGCGAATAGCGCGCGGCGAGCTAGCATCGAGCTTCGAGGCCGATTGGAACGTCTCGTTTACGTAATATACTCGTATTTCACTGGCGCTCCGAAGCAAAGATGGAGAGAGAGAGAGAGAGAGAGAGAGAGAGAGAGAGGGAGATCTCGTTCCGTCCTCTTCGCCCCAACGCGTTGTTAGATTCCTAATTATAAGCTGCTCAATGCGCGACGAGACGAAACGCGGAAATCAAACGCTCGGCTGTGTGCGACGTTCGTCGGTGGTTTACGAATTTGCGGAATCGCGGACGCATGGAAACCGACAGCGGATGCTTTGTTGTTATTATTTCGTAACAACGATACGATGGAGTTTTTGTAGAATTGTGTTCAAGGCTTGGGATTGATGCAACAAATTTTTTTTTTTTTTTTTTTTTTTTCAGTTTTGAGAGAAACTGGTGAAACGCGAATATTGTTTTGACGGAGTAATTTTTTTTTATTCATTTGTAAGTTTATACAAATAATTTCATAATGTTATGTGTTGTTTTGTGAGATTCGTTAATGCAACGGGAATGTCATCGTCAATTTGATTTCAGACGGTACTGAGGATTTAGTACTCAGCGTAGAAGCGACCGCAACCTCAAACGATGATAAAGCCAACGGAAACGGGGAAAAAATAGTAAAGCCACAGCCGGTAAAATTGCTTCGACTTAAAGAAACCACAATAATGTAAATTTTACCACTTTTGTCAAGTACAGTTTCCATCTCCACTTCACATAGCTTCCACGTCTATCGTCATAAGTCACCTGCGCTAAATTGCCTATTTTCATGTAATTCGATAGACGTCAATCCGCCTTCACCTGACAATGATTGTACAGATTAGACCTACATAGCTCAAGTGTTTTTTTTCCAACGTCGACAGTTCTTCCTACGATAAGTACAGTCGAGAGGAGAAAAAAAATTCCTCTCTAACAACACTTCTCGTGTAAATCATCATGTGAAGTTTTAGAAAAAACCGAAGATTGCAAAGATTCGCATGTGGCAATCGGTAATTCTCAGCACTAAGGACACGAGGCAACGAGGACGCAATCGGACTTACAGTCTGATTGCACCTGCAGGACGTGATTCAGCTGAAAAGTCTTCGATAATCGCGGTAATGATGATTTGTCATTTATCGCGCACGAACGTTATCGTTCGCTAGAATTTCCAACTGCGTTGTACTCTCCTCTACATCTGTGTTGCATTTATCTAAAAAAAAACGCGAAAAAAAATTGTCGAGTGGATTATTCCACTCGACGGTAAACGATTCTCATGTTTACTCACAGAACATTTTTATCTGGTATCAACGATGACATCACTCGACGCGTGTGAGCACCGTTTGAATTGATTGTTTCCTTATGGAGTTATGATTGATTATTTGCGTTAGTCGGAAGTCACAAGCACGTAGCGGTTCTGCGACTCGAGAACGCAAAAACGAGAAAGAGTAAAATGGAAATACGGATGGCGGCACCGGACGCGCGGCGTCTGTTTTCTCTCTGCCGGCTCGAAGAAGCTTTCGCTACTGCTGAGTTTATCCACAGCGGCCCCGTGGGAACAGTACACTTATCGATCCGGTATCTCTTCCGCGGAGCCAATAAAAAATAGGCTTTGACCTACGCCAATGAGAGTTAGCGTGGTCGATCGGTTCGTCATTATTTTTTTATATGCTACGCAGAAGGTAAATCCTCAGATTGTTTTTTTACGTCACATTTAAATTGAACTTGATTAAAATGATTCAATCGTAGTAGTTAACATTTTCCATGGATTTTTATACCATTATTTTATATTGTTTTTTAGTACCCAAAAATGAGAATAAGCTGGAAGGTTATTAGAAAAAAGTGCGGATGTCGTCTGCCCACGTCGAATTTATTCGACGAATTTTACTGCGCCGATAAGAATGGTCAAATGCAAATTTCCTGCCTCAGTCGATTCGCGTTACTATACGCGAACATGTTGCGATATATATGAGCACAGCCGCGAGGTGCGCCGAGCTTCGACCGGTTGCGTATGGCGGATTAACAATCCCGTAATAATTGCCAACGCCGGTAGGGCAGGGTATTTAATAAAACATTTCTATTCTTCGTTGCAATGTTGTCGCGCGCAGAATAGGCGCCTGTGCGGCTTTATTCCACACAGTGCGGTCATGTCCGAGCATTACAATTGCCCATCGTGACTCGACATTTTTTGCAATCGCGAAGGCAACGCGGATGGAAATATCGAGACACGCAATTGTGCAGGCAAAATGAAGAAACGTCGCCTTACATAAATTAAGATTAATTGAGGGTCAAACGATCCAATTTATCGTTATTTCGCATATCACAATTGAATTGGAGCATCTGAAAAAAATGCAGTTTGTGTCCAAGTATCCTTTGGTTTGTTTAGATAACGCGTTTTGAAAACTCTTATGTTAATTCAGCTCATTTGTCAATTAAAATTCAAGGATTTTTTTTTTTTACTAAGGAGTTGAATATGGTTTTCCAGCCATGAATGGATTAAAAGCTTTGAGTCTCCAAGCGCTGATACTGCGAGAACGCAGATTCGTACGGTATATGATTCATCAGCTCGAATAGAGACATTAATTAAACGATATGCGACGCGTAACCTTGAATGTTGTGCTTATACCCCAATGAGTGGTGCACGTCTGAGCTTCGGGGAAGAAATGTCATCTCTTTTATCACGAATTTGTTATGCCGAAACTGAATAATCAAATATTTCTCAGTGGAATAGATATCTCAATTGAAATTTCGCCTGGAAATTTATTAATAACATTTCTCAAGCTACACTGAGAAAAGAAAGTAGTCAAACCAACAAAATACATTTTGTTGACTTGCAATTGATTGACTCAACAAAGATTGAGTTAAAACAACGGAATATATTTTGAAGTGAACAATATAAACGATTCGATCAACTAACTCAAACAGTTGACAACATTCAGTTGAGTGGACACGCCATTCCATTGCCCCAACTAAATATTTAGTTCTGTCAACTGAAAAAACATGCTTAAAAGAACAAAAAAGAAAACAGTCAAACCACCCATATATTTAGTTGGATTTTAATAACCCAACTGAATATATTTGTTTGGTTTGACTAAATATATTCGTTTAAGCCAACTAAATATATTTAGTTGGATTATTATAATCCAACTAACTATTTGTTTGGTTCGACTATATTCTTATTCTTTGAAGCATTTTGGCTGAGCTGACATAACTAAATATTTAGTCGTTATTAACAGTCTCTCCGGTTGCGTGAAAGCTCATGGTCCCAGTCTCCCTCCCCATCGAAGATACAGCGTCATGTACATCGGTTTGACAATCATGTCAATATTTTCCACGATGCAGTTAATATTGAAATAAAGTATTCGGATTTCGCATAGCCGGTTTGGTCTAGTGGTTAGCGCGCTCGTCTTTAGGTATTTAGTTAGGTAGGTAGGTATAGGTCGATAGGTCTCAGGTTCGAATCCCCAAGCGGTCACTTCTCTCAGAGAGCGGTATGAAAGAGTAGAAATTTTTTTTTTTTCGCCTTTTTATAAAATGTTATCGTTACCGTTTGGCTATAGATAATTTTCTACAATGTAAAAGTGGCTGCTGTATTAATTATTTGTATATTGGGAGTATTAGTTTATTCAGTAAATTTAAACATTTATTCGGTTAGTTCAAGCATTTTTTCAGTCAGTTCGAGCATTTTTTAGTTAATTCAAGCATTTATTTAGTTGAACAAAAAAAATCCGTTGTTGAATGAAATTGAAATATTTTGTTGTTCGAACTGTACAATTTCTTGACAGCCCGTGACCGCCAGATTTTGTTGAGTCAACGAAATTTTCAACAAGTCAACAATTTTGTTTTCTCAGTGTACGGTAACAATCTTACTATATTTTCGAGCTATTTGACGAAAAGCGTATTTTGAATCGCACTGACTGAGCGAAGGGTGCAAGGTCAACATTACGCAGGGTTGAACGAATTCGATTGCTGCGCTTACCCCGAATCCTCCTCCTCGTCCATGACGTCGGCTCGCGGTAATTCTTATCGGAAATGACTTTTCTACGGGCGCGCGACAACGACCGCTTTCCGTCGGTTCGAGCCGAAGCTTCCTCCAGCCGCAATATTAGATAACGATTGGAAAAAACGTCCACGCTCGTCCGCGCTCGACGGCACGAAACGCGACCGAAAGTCTGACCTGTGCGACGCTCCATTCCCGGTGGTATCGATCGCCGCCCTGGCGTGACATCTTTTGGCATCTTCTGGCGTTTCGTTGCTACTTCTCCGGACACTTCGTTGATGGATATCGTCGAGAAGAGGAGATAACAAACGAACAATCGACTTAGGTCGGGGAATCGATAGGAGGCGTGGTTGAAATTCTATATTCGCAATAGTTTTTGAATGGTAAGCGATTGGACTTGGGTGGCACAACCAGCCATCAACATTCTCATATCTTGTTCTGACTTATCAATTCACTCTCAATTTGCTGTTGAAATTAAGTCATGCCACTTTTGGCTTAATTAACATTTAATTTCGGCTCGTCTTGCTCTTAACTTTCGTTTAGAAATTTAATCTGGTAGTAAGTTAAAAAAGTTAAAAAAGTTAAAAAAGGACTTTGCCTATGTGTTGCCCATGTGTTGCACCATTTGTTTATCTGCTACAAGCTTTTGGTACGTGAATTCTAATACGCCTTGCATACACCAGGATAACGAACGGAAGGAGTTATGAGGTGGATAATAAAAGACACGCAGATATTTTTCATTTGTTTTTCCATACTTTACTCATAGACTCTCGTGCTGGCCAGACTGAGACCGGCAAATTTGCGGTCCCTTCGCTTAATTACACAATACATAAAAATAATGATATTTACAAATGTAGGATAATGTTAGGCACTCAATGAACAAAACGTAAACGTGGTTTTCGATTTTCGCGCGGACTGGTCGGTTTAGAGAGCGAAATAAGATAAATTAAAGGAGCTGTCACAATAAAAAAAAAAAGAAAAAAAAAAAAAGAGATTGAAGAATTCAACGAATGAAGTACATAATCAGTGCTCCGATAACTTAGATAATTACTTTTCCGTTGGTACTTCAATTGCCGTGAATTTTGTGTTGTTACCGTCCGATTCAACGTTGAATTGGAATGTTCGAGGTCGGGTAACCATTTATCATTCTTTAATTTATTTGATAATGAATTACAGCACTCTGAGAGGCTGAAAGATAAGTTGCTGTTCAGAATTTTCCGCTGCTGGATTGCTATATATATTTCAACATCGTTTTAATGCAGAATATGAAACCTATGGAAATAAAGTATATTGAAGTTAATTGCTTTCGGATCGTGACATAAGGCGACGAAACATTACATCTCCTCTATATATTTTTTATATATTCGTCGGAAATATTTCCGATCAATTCTGAGATATATCTCCTATATGTTGCGACAGAAAGTTTGATAGTTCGGATAATTCATTCAACAGAATGGGATACACTTTATTTCCATGAGGGGTTAGCAGTTTTATATCTTAGCCTCGCAGAGCAGTGCAATTTCTCAATTGTGGAATGTCCTCGTGCGAAGTTTCGAGCTTTGCCGTAAAGTCATTAAAAGTCTAAGTACCTCACCGTTATTTCGACTCTTGGATTGATTCACTGGCCTTTATCATTATTTTAAACGATGGGCATAGAGAAGGGTAGGATGCAAGTCATCGGAATCGTCGCCGACTACGCGTTATGCTATGCAGAGCGAATCGGTCGAAGATTTCGTGACGATTGCGCACGTCCATTCCTCATCCATTCTCTCTCACACTCCCGTTCGCTCTGTCTCTCTGAGGTACAAAAGTATATTCGAAATCAACGCCTTGAGATATTTCCACCGCACTGACCACACTGTCGCCATTTAAAAAACGGTGAAAACAAGATTCTTAAAACATTTTTCAAATACGATACTGAATATCTTATTCGGTCGTTCGATCCCGTCGTTCTATATGTCATCGATAAATCGTACTAGTTTTGTATTTTTTGTTTTCTCTTTTTTTAGACATATACTAGGAATCGCTTGGTATAAGTCGTTTACATTAGTTTCCATAGTAAAGGTCCACATTACTGAGAATAAAATAAGTTACATGTTGCTTTGCCTTTTTTTTCAAGGGGGCAGGGAGGGGTAAAATTTTATGGTACAAATTACAATTATGTATATATACTTTGGGTGTAAGAGCCGTCAGTCGAAACTATAAAATACTAACTCTGTTATTAATCATCGTAGTTCGTATAGGAAATCCCGTATTTCTTCTTCCCTGGCGACTTCGGGTCTTCTGTACAATTCATTTTATACATACGCTCGTATTTACCGTCTTATTGATATGATTCTTTATTACAATTCAATACTTGTTTCCGTCCTTCGCGCCTGACGTTCGACTGCGCCCGAACGTCACTATTTGTTCTGAGTGATCAAACTCAATATGAGGAATAGCTTTGAGCTAGCGGGTAGATCTTTCGTTGCGTAAACAAAAAATCGGTAACGTAATCTGTTGTACATTGTTTCGTAAATGTAATTTTTTTCGTGTTTTTCTTTTCTCTCGGCTTCTTCCCTTCTTCATTTCTTCTCTTACTTATGCGAGAACGCTAAGTACAATCGTGTTTGCCACTGTCGTCGATTGCCAACGGCCCTTAACCCGTGGATAATATCACAGACGAACGAGTTTCCGTGTTGTGCGTCGTGCATCGCTATCTTAGGTTCCTAACGAGCGCGTTGATTCTCTCGATTTTCTCGCTCAGCAGTCGCTTCTCCGCGTCCAGCGCCGTTCTCGTCGTTAGCAACTCGTACCTTATGCGCTCCAGCTGCATCGCCTCGGATCGCAGACAGTTGGACTGCGCGGCTAACTTCGACATTTGACTCGTCAGAACTATTCTTTCCGATGCCTTTTCTGTAAAAAACCAAAATATCCAACGCATGAGCTTCTATAACTATTAAGTTATCAAAGATAATAACGTATTTTCATATTTTATTCGATACCGCTTACCTTTGGAATATTCCGAATACGCGAGCATGATATCCTCTATCCCACTCCACCGCGGCTTTTCCTCCCGCTCGCTGCTCGTCTCGTCGCTGTTTTTCCGAATATCGAGCAGCTTGCACGACTGCCTCGAGCCATTTTCTCCGGCCATCAGCAGGGCGGGATAATAGGCCGCCATGAAGTTCGGTACGAGAGGTGGAAGCGGCGGTGGCCGCTCCGAGCTGTGTTTTACTTTGACTTTGTCCAACAGTCGCATCTTCTGCAACGGCTTCGGAAACACCGGCGGATTTTTCGAATAGACCTTGGCTATTTTCTCGCAATACGCGGTCACCGTGTTCGTGCTTTTTCTCTTCTTCCGATCCTTCAGTATGTACTGCCACGTTTCTTCGGCCTCTGTAATGGGAAAAATTAAAAAATTCACCGAAAGAAAGTAAAAAATAGATATAAGAAATAATGATTAGAGTTTTACCGTCTCTTTTGTTGGGAGGCATCACGTCAAGTCCTATCGTCTTGAGGAAGCCAACTTTTGGCGTAAAGTCCGAGGCGTGTAGCAAAACGTCAGGATGTTCTCGAGGAATCGGCAGAACGGAATCCACGTTTTCTTCCAAGCTCAGTGGCGGCTCCGGTGGGTCGGGATTCAATTTGTATCTCTTCTCCACCTTGTACAACTCGATGTCTGTAATATCCACAACATTTTTGTTTTTTTTACTTGGCCACGAGTTTCTCGATCAATATCAATGTCGAGATCGACGATAACAATTGTATAGAATGCCTTCGAAAATAATCAGCGAGCTATAATTATCGAACATTTCAGTGGGTGCTGCGCTGATAACATTTCGTCGACAAGTGTGCGACTGTTGTCCGACGAACTTCTGTTTCTTCGTACAAAACAATAAAAAGATGCTCAAAGATTTGTAACTTTCTTATTTGTCATGACAACTGTTACACGAAACTGAGCTCGACTTTATTATAAAAAACTGATAAAGGAGTATTTAACTGGTCGATATCAATGAACATATAAATCAAGTAATATTCTCACCGTTTCGCGTGCTGAGAGTCGTGAGCCCAAACATGGCGAGAAATGCGAGCTTCTTCTTCGAGTACCGAGGCTTAGCCGGCGGTCCCTTGGTGATCCACATATTGACGTCCCTGTTGTCGTCCTCGCCCTCGGAATCGGAGCTGCAGGCTATACCGCAGTTTCGCTCCCGCTTTCGCTTGCGCCGCTTCTCGGCGAGATCGAGCGTCGACGTGAGCTCCTTCGGATTATCGGGAACGGCGAACGATCGTTCGCCATCTCCCCGTTCGCTGCTCTCGATTCTTCCGATCGTCCTACCGAAATCCGGCACGTTAAGAACCGCTGGCTCGCACTTGACCGATATCTCCGTCAAATTATTGCACTTGTCGGTATAGCAGAACGCGCTCTTCGCTTCGCTCTTAGCCGTCGAGAAATTCAACAGTTTCTCCTGATACTTCGGTATCTGCAGCAAAACGTTCGAGACGTTCTGACACGTGCGCAATACTTCCTCGGACTTGATGCTCTGCATCAGCTGCGCCGCGTCTATCGCTTTGGGCGTCGTCGTCGTCGTCGTCGCTGCTGCGTCGTTAACGTTGAACTTAAATGACGGCTGAAACTGTAATGTGGACAATATACTATTCTGCTCGACTTGCGGTTTGGTGTCAGCCTCTATTTTGCATTCCCTCTCGTTGATTGACAACGGCTGAGACGAAGGAGCAGAAGGAGGAGGAGGAGGCGGCGGCACCTTCGATCCTTTGCTCTGCTCTTGAGCCTGAAGCGGCAGTGCGTTTTTTTCCGTTATCGAATTCGGAGTCGATCGATTATTATTAATATTATTATTGTTATTATTGTTGTTATTATTATTAAAATTATTATTATTATTACTATTAATATTATTATTATTCGTTGGGGTCTGTTGCTGCCTCGCCAGCATCTCGATTCTCGCTTTTTCGTTGTTGACGCTTATCTTGTTGTTTTCACGCACAACGTCCATGATGCTCTTGTAATTCGAATTGGCGACCTTGCCGCTGCTACCGTTTCCGCTACCGACGCCGTTTCCGCCACCGACCCCACTGCCGTTGCTGCTACCGACGCTGTTGCCGCCACCGACAGCGCCGCCATTGCCTCCACCGACGCCACCGCTGCTCGTGACAACGTTATTGCTACTGTAGTAATTGACACTGGGCGTCGTTTTTTCGCTACCAGCGACGCCATTGTTGGCCGCGCTCGGCGGAGTAATCTCGGCTGGGCTTCTCAGCGTCGTGACGGCCGATTGTTGAAGATCGCTGATCGAGTGCGAGCTCAGAGTCTTCGCGCCGTTGACGTGACTCGCCGGGGCGACACTGCCGCCGCCAGCATTGACGATCGGTATGTTGAGCTTGGCCGGCGGTGGTATCTGCAGATGCGGCATCGGACACGGAAAATGCGGCGGTTTGTAGAGACTCGACACGTGCGACACGGGGATGTGGGGATGATGAAACGGCTGCGTCGGATACGGATGCATCGTCGCGGGGTTTTGAAGACTCGTCGCTTTCGAACTGTCCGTGGACGCGACTTCCTGAAGCGGCTGACCCGATATCGGATGATTGTTCGTTGGGCCGCCGGCTACCGATTTCGACATCGCGTCCTGGTTGTTTATTTGATTGACCGCGTTTTGATTGTGATTATTGACTATCGGCCAGGGCTGAGGCTTCGCGGTCGATCGAAACGAGTCCTCGAACGGCCTGACGAACGCCGGATGCGGCGAGGGCGCTGTCGTCGTTGTCGTCGACGTCATCGTCGTTGTGGCGGCTGTCGTGACGGTCGTCGTCGTCAGAACTGGGCTGAACGACGACGAGATCGTCGCAGGTGGCGGCGGTGGTTCCTTGCTTCTCGAGGAAATTCCGCTGTGGGAAATCGGCGGCGATTTATGGCGGCTGGGCGGATGATTGGAGTTGAGAATCGGAGCCGCGCCTGGCGTCGTGAGGGTGTTGGTCGCGTGGGTCGTCATCGTTCCGTTGCCCAGCATCGAGTTGGTCGTCGTGGTGCAGCCGTTGTTGTTGTTGCTCACGTGAGACTGAATCGGCTGAAGGGGCTGATGAATCCGAGGTGACGGGTGCTGCTGATAAACCGAGGCGGTGGTGACCGGCACTGCGCTGCTGAGGATCGTGGCTGCGTGCTGACTAGAATGAATGGTACTCGGCGAGACTGGAGGAAGGTGAAGCGGCAGCATCGGCGCCAGAGGCAGGTTCAAGGAGGGCGGCGGTGGGGGTGGCCCGATGACGCCCGGCGCCAATGATGGTATCGAGGAAATCGAGGGAATCGGCGGCGGGCCGATCGGCGCGGTGCTCATCGTGGGAGGAGGTCCGAGGTTTAGAGAACCGAGACCCGAGCCCAGAGGAGGAGGAGGCATCGGGGCAGAACTGACGGAGCAGATGGAAGCCGAGCCCAGAGAGGACGGTCCCATCGGTGCGGATGGACTTGGAAACGGTGGCAAACGAGAATGGTAGATGGACGAGACGGACGAAGGGTCTGCTGGAGATGGCGCGTTGTTTTGTTGGTGTTGTTGCTGCTGATGCTGTTGCTGTTGCTGCTGCTGCTGCTGTTGCTGTTGCTGTTGCTGCTGCTGGTGCTGCTGCTGTTGCTGCTGCTGTTGTTGCTGCTGTTGCTGCTGCTGATCGTCTTTTCGAGATTGACCGTGGGAGCCTTTGCTATTGTTCTCAACGTTGTTCGTGTTGGGGTTGCTGTTAAGGTTGTTGCCATTGCCGTTATTGGCGCCACCACCGCTGCTGGACGATCGGTCTCTATCGGGACGCTCCCTTTCGCTGTGCAACTGAGCCGCTATGGTCGGCTTCCTAGCTGGAACAAATCCCGAACACAGTGCTTGGTAATGCTCCACTACTAACTACTGACTTAATTTTATTACCGTGCGTAGAGACGATTTTGTCGATAAATTTATTTTTTATGGGACGGTAGAACTTTTGAATGCTACTCTGTTATCAGAAAAGGACAATGAATTTTACAAGAACATCAAATTTGAGTGAAAAATGTTAACCCTTCAAGTAACAGTAAATAGAGTAAAATATAAACTATATTTTGAAATATCCTAACAAAAAATGTAATAAAATAGTACATCGATGATGAGAAAAGAACGAATCATTTTTTTACCGTTTTGTTACATGCAATCTGTCACTTGAAGGGTTAAAATGTACTCTTTGGTATCGTTAACAGAAAGGACACCTTCATACATGGCCTTTCAAGTTGATTCAACGAATTTGACTTACCTTCTAGATTCTTATTTAACACTATTTTATAAGATCTATCCTACATACTACATAATTACGGAGTATTGGGGATGATTTCTCTCATAAATGCAATAAAGCTGGGCTGCATAGTATTTAAGATGAAAAAAAAAGTAATACGGACGAAATACCGGAGCGATCGCAATCTCATAGTACTGTTAATTTAGTGGCTCGTGACAGCGAAGTGAATGGCACGATGAATAATGATGCATCGATTACCGAACGACATGACAACCGTAAATCACCGAATCTTCCCCAAAACTGTTTCAGAAAACGATTCGAGGGTCAAGAATTCCAAGTCAATCAGAATTTTGATCACTGTTTGTTTTTTTGCAATGTTTATTTTCAATTATAGTCCAAATATACATGTTTACATAATAAATTATATAAAAATGGTATAATTTTGACAAATGAACATGTGTGACAAAGTTATGTACATTGGTGGATTCAGTCAGTGTGTTTAGGAGCAGGTTTCTTCGCTACTAATGAGAAAAGTGACTTCGACGTTCAGCGATTATTTGCGAATTTCTAAAACAGTTGCGGGAACTAACGCAAGAGTGCAGAAACCTAGAATCAGTGGGCGCGCACCGTTCGTCGTTATTAATACTAGATACTAAAAGTTTCATCGTCTCGAGACTTTACGACTTATTCATTACGACAATGACCGAGCAATTCGAGTGTAAACAAAAACTGATGACGTTGGTAGATTCGAGGGAATGAAAATATCGTTGTTGAGCGATGGCAATCGTGCTCGGCGTTTGAAAGTACATCGACCTTAATTCCGTATATATGCTCAGCGTATATAAGCGTTATCGAATACGGTTTCATGATGATTTTCTTTGCCTTAATAGCGCGCGATAGAAAAAAAAAATTGCAAAAGTGACGCGCAACTATTCGGCGAACAATCGAGATGACAGATGTGAGATGTTACGCGAACAAAACAAATAAAAAAGAAGAAATAAGTTGGAACGTCAGCGCGAGACCTCACATAGGTATCGTGCACTCTTAGGTTTAAGTTGCACCGTGAAGACGTAATTAATTGTAAAAAGATTACCTATTTAACGTGCCCGCAGTGATTGTACATTCAGACAGGCGGTTTTTTTGTGGATTTTTTTCTTTATATTTGTTATTTTTTTTTGTTCATTTATTTCTTTTTTTTTTCTTCAAATCTACAAAAATCTTTTGGAACATTTACGGGCCGTCGAGAGACGGCGCCTCAAGAAGTCAGGCGGAAGGCCGACACGACCGAAGTGAGACTCGCCCCGACCTCAAGGTTAACTGCAATCAGACGGGAGCTATAGACAAGTCAAGCTTCGGGTCGTTCAGTCTAAACAGAGTGTTTCGCTGATAGATTCGCTTCTTAGAAATCGATTTGTTGTTTATAAACGGGCTTGACGAGCGCTATTTCCTAGTGGTGCTAGGACGTGAACGGTACAGGTTTGCCCCTTCGACTAAAGGGCCGATTTAGGTAGTTAGCTAACATCCATCAATAACGAGGATCGGTACGAGACGAACGACTCTGCTTACGTTTGTTTCTTTGTTTGTACTTCACCCACCGCCCTTTCCCAGGAAATTACGATACTTTTTAATTAAACGAAACCTTCCGATACCGAGACTCTTTCATAACTTCTCAGGAAAGCCAGCGGAAGAGACGAAGGGCGAACGACGCTCCTAGCTCGATCCTCGTATGCGCTTATCTAAAAAATATTAAACCTAGCTTCATAAGAAACGATTAACTATGACTATAACTTTCATTATCTCTATATTAAGATTAGAAGCGTAGTATGTTTTTTTTCTCAGTTTCTTCCACAGTCAGGTGATTCTTTTTTGTTCTCCGTCTTCGACATGTTTTTATTTCAACAACGACCTTCCCCGTTCGGCGCTCCGGTTCCGCCACCTAGGACAACAGCGGGGACACCGTTTTACCGTTTTAAAACTGAACGCGTTCTAACAAAATTTCATTCTTTTTTTTTTCTTACTTCTTTCTTTTTTTTGTATCATGAGAAAACGATCGCTTGGCATCGGTTCCGATAATAAACAAAAGAATAATAAACGAAGCTAACAAGCCAATTAGCGCAGCCATTTCGAATCCTCGGCACGAACCTCGGATTCTCCGACGACTCGCTCAATTATTCATTTTTCATTTTTACTTGTTTCTCTCTTTTTTTTTGCTTTTTTTTAATAAACACTTATTACGATAGTGAAGGAGGATTAATTAGCGCAAATTTAAACGCGTCGCAGCCAAATTTCAACGTTCTCTCCCTGATCAATCCTTTAGTCTCTAGTGGTTTCATTTTTTTTTACTTCTGATTTTCTTTTTTTTTATTTCCTTCTTTCTGACATTTCAATGTTCTGCCATCGTAATGACTAAGCTGGCTATTGGTAACTTGCGAGGCTTACCAGGCGGCCAGAGGTGCGGCGTGTGATTATTCGCAACGCTTGTGTCACTGACTATACAAGCTTGCGCGAAAATCGACAACTCGACCAAATTGCAATCAAGCGGTTTTGCATTTTTGCGAGGGAGACGAGCGATTCGCGAGACGGTGCAAGATACACCGCTGGAACGGCCAGTCTGGTAAGCCTCGAGTATGGCGATTTCGTTCAATGGAAGGCAGTGGGGGGTGGAGCGACTCGCTCACCTGCAGTATCGGCGGACGTAGGAGCAGGTGCGGAAACAGGAGCCGTGGAAGCTGAGTTTCGTGCTACTCTTCTCCTCTCTTCCTCTTCCCTCAATGCCGCCTGCTCGCGCGCTTGTCTCAGCCTGTGTTCCTCCTCGAGTTTCATTCTGCAACGAATTAATAGATTGGTAGTGTTTCACGTAAGCAACGAATACGATTTATTTTCTGTATTAATTTGCAAAAAAAAAGAAACAGTTTTACACGGCTCACCTTTCGTGCATCACCGGAGACATGAGTCCCAGTGAGGCTGGTGGCAACATGTCGGGACTGTATCGTAACCCATAAAGCGGGTACGAAGGCAGCCCTGGAAACAACGGAGGTCTCAGCATTCCACACCTCTCCAAGTACAAGTGTTCCTCTAATCTGTAAGCAGAGATGACGAAAGATTATAAATGTTAATTTCACCTAACGACGATATGTTTTTTGTGTGTACAGTACATTGAGTTGTAAGTTAACTTCATATTATAAAAAAGACTTTTGACTAGTTTCTGCAATTTAATTGTCTATTAATCGTACGGAAGATTGATCAAAGCTTCAACTAGAATGGGAAGTAATATTTACCTATAAGCGTGCTGCAAGTGTGGCGGTGGGTAAAGACCGTGGTGATAAGGGCTGTAGGCCGCAGGATCGAGGGCGAACGCCGGTGGTGCATGTGCCGGATGATGTTCGGGCCGATACGGTTGGAAACCCGAACGAGCCAGCAATTCGGAAGCTGCCGCCGCTGTAACGCTGTGCTTGCTGTTTTCCGCTGGCCTCGCCGTCGTGTACATCGACGGTATCTCCTCGGGGCGTCGTTCGTGGGTGGATCGTTCCTAAAAAAAACGAGTTACGAATTATTGAAGCTTCTCACACTCTTGAGACCTAATTCATAAAAGATCAATTGGGTATAGTGTATTTATAAGAAAAAAGGGGTAAGTCTAAAAAAAAAAAAAGAAAAAAATCTGTCGGCTCTTGGGGTAAGACTCGATCGCTATTTTATTTCAACATCCGCGTCACCAGAAGCTACGAGAATTCTTTTGTGGAAATCTCCGGAATACATGCGAAAACGGGCACTTTGAAAATTGCCAAATCTTATCGAAAGACTTCTTCTTTCGCTAAGCACACTGACATATACGTGGTCGTAGAGAGCAAAGAGGAGCGGTGGGGTTTTGCCCGAGGCCGAGACATAGACGCGGCCCGAACCTGCTCTTTGATCTTCCGATTATCGCAAGTGAGCTACCTTTCCTTCCGCCAGAGCGACTGCCTTTTTCATTTCAAGAAGATTGAAGGTGAGCTTGGGAAAACCCTCGTGGCTCGAGTGCGACGAACTTTGGGGATCGAAGTGACCTCCCAACCACCCCGTAGCCAATATTTTCTCACTGCTTCTCACTCTTCCAGCCTTTCCTTCCCCTTTTCGCGCTGCCGAGACTCGTCTGGCCCGCATCAAAAAGCGCTGCCTAATACTTTCGCCAATTTTGCATGCTCATCTGCAATCAATCACCCGGAGACTTCGGGAACAAAGCGAAACATATCGTCTCGGCAGTTTTTTCTTGTGTAGTCTCGCCGTTACTGATTGAATGTTTTGATAAAATTGCAATTAAATTTTGTTGAAAAAAATGACAGAATTGGAATCTTATCCGAATAATTCAGATTTATCTTAATACATGATATCTTCATAAAAAAATATCTTATACTGACTATTGCAAAGCTGAACTAGACCATCCGTTACGTTTCCTCGTCGAATAAGTCTACGAATTTGAATATGCTTCACAGCTTTACCGCGTGAAAAGAATGGGTCGGAAGACGAACGAGCGTAGTTTTCACCGCGGGTCAACGAGTGTCATGAGAATATGCAGGAACGGTCGAGGCACCGAAGACGATGCACCGAACGGTGAAACCGGAATTCTTAGACGGGACACGCCGATCGCTTCTCGCGGACCGTTCAAAGATCATCGGGCAGGTCGGGCGCGAAGGTCACGGACAATCCGTGCGAACCCACCTTGGCAGGTGAGGGTCCTCTGACTAGAGGAGGTGGCGCCCGGTTTTTCGGGCTCGCGCGGGGCTCCTCTTCCTGAGGTGCCGGTCCCGCCTGCTTGGCAAGGTTCCTCAGCGCCGCTGCGAAACTTCGGCTGTTCTGCTGGCCACCTGGACCCGGGCCCGGGGTGTGACCCGGCGGCAATACCCCGGAACTCGGTCTGTGGGACTTGCCGATCGTCGTCGGTTGGGCTTTGGTGTTGGCTGGCTGTAGACCTGGAACATTCAACAATTTCGCCGTCGTTAGTTTTTCTCACAAACGTCAAATCAAATCAGTCAAGCATTTTTTCAATTCATCGTGTTTTTGTATTTATCAATTATAATTCCAATCATAAATTTTCATGTCAAAAAATTCATAACATAAAAATTTGTTATGATTTTTTTTTGTTTGTCAATCATAATTCTAATCATAACTCCTCAATTGACTATCTATTCGGTCGATTTCGTCACTTTTGAAATTCCAATTTATCAAAGCCACCTGAATAAATGTACCCGTGCAAAGTAGACCGTGTCAAATCGCGTCTATCGCTGCTATTAAAAATTCTATTTATCATTCCACTCGATGACACGAAAAAATTCCTCAGATCAAACAGCCGGACGTGTGTCCGGCACTTTAATCTCTCGCTTGCTGACTCGCTGGGCCACCCTCGACGAAATAACAATCGCGATAACATTTCTCGCGCGCCGCTCCAAAGCCGCTGCCGCGCGTTAATCGACAATATTTTTAACCCGATTAGAGTGCGGCGAACGCTCGACGTGTGCGCACAATGGAGCGTCGCGCGAATGGTGTCGTTATCGGATAGCGATTATATCCGCGATGGTGGGCATCGCATCGGCGCTGCACCCGATAGCCCCAGCGGCTCGTGGGGTCAGACGATTGCTTCCAGGTCATGGATCACGCTCGAGCGGATAGGATGCCAGGGGGAGGCAGAGAAGGGGAGCGGACGACGACGACGACGGGGGAGGAGGGGTGGGGGTCGAATAAGCAACGATCGATGGATACGACGAAGATCGTTTGCTCCATCTTCGCGCGACTCGCAGCCTTCGGGAGGTCTGCGGTAAATTATAAGCCACAAGAGGCTCGCACTTAACGTGCAGAGGGTTGAAAAAAAAAAAAGGAAAAAGAAAACGAGAAGGTGGGGTTGGAGTTTACCCGAGGAATATCCATCTCCCCTGCGGGTTTCCTTTGTCTTCTGCGCCACTCCACGAGAGCGAAGATTGCGTCTGGTGGCTGCTGGTGGTGGCGTTGTGTATATCGGGGAAAAAAAAAGAAAAAAAAAAAGGAGGAAAAAAATAACTGAGGTTTCTGCGAAGCTTTTTTCCCTGCCATTCCGTCCATTCAATTTCTCATCAGTGGAGTGCACCGCGCGGCACGAGTACCTTTTTCTTCCGTCGCGGCTGTACTACTCTCACTCCCCCCCCCCCATCCCCCGCGTGTGCTGCGCGACGCAACCCTCTCCCACCCCCCCCCCCCCCCCCTCTCACGCTTTTTCTTCCTCTCTCTCTCTCTCTCTGCTGCACTGTCCCTAAAGTGCTTTGGTACGACGCGATATTTCTTTTCATTCGACTCGGCTCTCGCGTCGCCATCGCCACCTTCCCGCGTGTGTGTCGCACGGCTCTCGCTTTGTACGACACTGGCAGGTTGGTTGGTTGCTGTTGGCTCCTCTCGTCGCACGGCTGGCCCTCTTGGCTCGTTCTCTTCCGCCGCTGTCATACGCGACTCGACCTCCGCAAACTCGTCCGTCGTTTTCACTCGCCTCTCGAGTGGCGACTCTCGCCCTCCCCCCTTCCCCCGTGCCCCTCTCAGTATCCCGCGATACGCGCCTCCTCGCCACCGTTCGCCACGATGAAAAGGGAACACCCACTTGGGAGTCCGAGCGCGAGAAAAATGAGACGAGAGAGTAAAGGTAAATGAAACAAAAAAAAAAAAAAGAAAAAGAAAAGATAAATTAATCTGCCCAGCAAAGAGGGCTTTGTCGATTATAACCGCAGTGGAACCGAAAAATGGAAATTAATGAGGAATGTGCAAAGTTCAAAAAATGTCAATACGCAATAGAAACGAGATTTCACTCGTTTCGCGAGTAGCGAATCCACCCGCGCAATATAGTATCTTGTCGTCGCGTTATTTCGTCACGTAGAAAAAGGTGCTCGCTTGGGAGAGGCGAGCGCTGCGAGAAAAATGAGTCGCGCTCTCGTCTCGACGTCTCGGGGTGAAAATAAAGAAATAACAAAATAAAAGATAGGTGAGGATACAAGTTGAAACGAGGCGGTGAGCTCGGCGGAAAAGAAGAGAAGTTACAGGTGTAGCGGAGGAAAATCGTTGAAAGAGGAGGAAGCGGAAAACGACGAATAGGAGGCGAGCGTCGCGGATGACACGTAACTCGTGGAACGAGAAATTGTATACTGAAAGCGGAAGATCTTTCTGACTCTTCTTCATTTCTCGCTTATTCGATTATATCGTTGGGAAATCACGAGCCAAAGGCGCACTTGAATTATTGTGACGAGGTGAGTGGCAAATTAAAGAGAGCATCGTCAAACATAGTCAATTCGACTATCATTTTATTTCATTGATATTTCGATATTGGTGATTTTTGTTCGCAGTTTCAATTTCTGTTTATCTCGTTTTCTTGCACTTCTGGGCAGAGGTTAAAATCGTTTCTTTGATAATTGTCGCTGCTGCAGTCGACATCGTTGTTTTCATTTGTCCGTCCTCGAGTTAACATTACTTGCAACATTTTGCGCTGTGTTATCATCTGCAATAAAATTGAAGAACAGCCTCTTTCCTCGCTTCTTATGCTCTTTTTTCGCTCTTTATCTGAAGATTGTCATTTCAAGTCGCCTCCCGCGCGGCAACAATGTAACAAATAAATAACCTTGGCTATTTATTCACTCCTTGGCCACAACATCATCAACTCCGGCCGGGGAACCACCTAATGCTCTCTCAAATCTTTATGCAATTAAAAAGCACGATAAGAGGATGCTGGAAGAGCAAAAAAAAAATCCTTCCCCCGGAGGGATAACATCGGATGGATTAAGAAAGACGCTCGCGGAGTCAGACGCGCATCGAGGGAAGCCCAAGCGGATTTCTCCCCTTCTCTTTTTTTTCCTCCGTCCGGAGATTGCAGATTCCGGTTCCGGAGCTCGAGATAAAAGTATAAGCGTTATTACGTGTCTCGGACACTGGGCACGACACGGGAAAGAGCGGGAAGAACAAAACGACGAGCAGCGAACGAGGACAGGAGAGATAGTTGGGAATAAGGATTTACTTTTTTCTTAAAAAAAAAAAAAAAATAACATATATATAGAGTGCGAATGCGTGACTGGGATAGCGAATTTTCGTGCAACGAAAAAGAGAACAAAAATACTTGGACGAGGATAAAATAAAAATCAGGAAAAATCTGTAAACCCTTGCGTTTTTTGCGCAATTTTTTTCGATTTTGTAAAGTTTGAAAACCCTATCCGATGGGAAGCCGATTTTTTTTTCTCGATTTTTTTTTCTGGTAATCTTCCAAATTTCGCGACATTAAACAACGAACTGCCGGTTTCCCAATGATCAATCAGAGGTCGAATAAATCAGCAGCAATGGTTGCTCATGAACTTTTTAATAGAGGATATTTTTCAGGACTACAATGCCTGATTGAGCAGGAGGGACTGGACGGAAGGTGAGGGGCGAGGAAAAAAGAAATTGAAAATGAGGCTGTCCTTTTTTTTTACAAAAAGGAAAAGTAAAAAAATGTCTGGGCGAGTGCGTGGCTGGGATAGTGGATTCTGGATGAGGGAGGCACGAGAAAGAGACGAAGAAGAAGACGGGGGAAGGACGGGGGGCTTCATTCGCGAGAGAGAGGGAGAGAGAAGAGGGGGAAGAGTTGACTCCCCGTGGCGCGTGAGTACGAACGAGGGTGCTCGGTTGCAGTTCGGGCCTTCAAAGGGTGGCTGAGAGGGTGGGTTTTAAGCAGCTTACAGTCTGTTACCATGGTAACACCACAGAGCCAAGAGACACTGGCTGAATACCCACGCGCGGTTCTGTCTCTCCCTCTCTCCCGTTCCCTCTCTCTCCCTCCGTCACCGCATCTTTGTATTCGTGCCTTTCGGCCTCTATCAGCGTATTAGTCACCTGCGTCTCAGTGTCCGTGTATCTCGGATGGTATCTTTTTCCCTCTCTCTCGGACCCTTAAACGAGGGACACCGAGCCCGCTCGTTTCGCAGCCTTCACCCCCAAGGATTACGTCGCTAACTCTGTTTTTACACCAAAGTGTTTTAACCCAGTACTTCCGATATAAGCTGTCGCTCGGTCGCCGAGGGTTTATCGACATTACGCACACTTCGTCGGCCACTGATTCGGTGAGAAGGAAGATCTGTTTTTTTTTTTGGAATTGCAAGAATCTATAAAAAAAAATTAAAAACAACGTTGCCACGTTATTCTTAATTTATAAATATTTTAGACTAACATTGTTTCTACACTTTTTTCCGTTCGTCTTTTTTAGTTTCTAATGGTATAGGCGCATCGGTCTTTTGTGTCCGCGTCTGAGTATTTTTCTATCTCCATCCCCTTAATCAAGAGATAGAGCGCCAGTAGTTCGTAACCAGCCCCCGGAGGATTACACGTCGCCAACTCTGTGTTTTCGCACCAAAGTGTTTTAACCGAGTACTTCCGATGTAAGCTGCCGCTTGGTCACCGAGGGGGCTTAATGAATTTACGCGCTCCTCGCCTCCGACGATTTATCCGGAAGAAAACTCCGTTTTTGCGTAATCTAATAACGCACGGGGGAAAAAAAACGTTGGAAAAGAAATGAAAAATAAACGTTCGCAGCCTGACGGAAAGTCCGGGGAATCCGCCGGAGACTTTGAATTACGGCACAAACGGAAACTGAATTGTTTGCCGAGATTTTCCGCAGCCAACCGTCTGCGGGGAATACGACGACGACGGGAATAAAAATAAGGAAAAACGAATTGGGTATTCCGCGGAGGTTGAACGTCGGGGCGGAATGATGAATGGGATAAAGACACGAGCGGGATGCGCGGGCGGCCTCCCCGCGATTTTCTGCACTTTGCTTACGCGTCGTAGATCACACTCGCCTTTCGACGAATATTTTATAGCGTAATTTTCAGATTTTCCTCCTGTCATTTTTGCCGAGCGATGCGGAATCGACGATTTTTATTGGTAAAAATGTACGGACGACGGGAAATGTCACGGAAATTATGGGGAAAAAATCGGTTTTTTCTTCTTCCGCTTAAACGAGGCGAAAGAATTTTTTTTTCTCCATATTATCTATTGCGACAAACTATAAATAAATCCGAGATGGAAAGCAAAAATAATGCAGGCAAAGTCGCGTACTCTATATTTAATACAATCATTAATTAGTGACACAATTTCTGTTATAATTACGACTCAACATTGTCACGAAACTTTGAATAGGTTTTTCTTCAACTTTATGCTTTTTCGAAACCGTCCGAAATAGTACCAAAAAAAAATAGTAAAATTAATATTCCAGCGTGCGAATAAAAATTCCAACCCTTGCATTTTCCAGTACATTTTTTTCATCAATGTGCGTGTTGTCTACGGAATTCCACAGTGCGCGATTTTCCACCCCTCCAACTATCCGAGCCGTCATAAATTTCCGGCAATATGCAAGCACTGTAAGGCCCCCCCAAGGCGTTTTCCGCATCGACGACGGATGCCGCCGGTGGTCGACTATTCGCGACGCCAGGCGAAAGAGATAAATATATATATACATGGAGAGAGAGAAGGAGAGGAGAGGGGGAAAGGGGTGTTCTGGTAAACTTGGCAAATGGCTTTGGCTGCGTCGAGGGAAGAGTACAGGCTAAAGCCGTTTCGTGAGCCGCATCGACTCGTACATAGTCGGCATGTGAACCGTGGACTCTCTATAGCTATACGTGTGTGTTTTATACGCAAAGAAGAGAAAAGAAATGACGCGAGAAGCCGTCGACGGAGGCAAACTTTTAGAGCCGCGGCTTCGGCGTTCCCTGTGGACATTATAAAAAAAAAAGGAAGCCTCGCGCGGATGTACATCGCGACGGACGGTTCTACCGAAAGATATTAAATCTTCGCTAACGATCGAGCCAAGCCCGACGACTCTCCCGTCGCCGACGATTCATCCCTTTTTCCTCGTGCAGACTTCAACGTATATAGGCGGCGCGAATACTCGAAACGACGAAAAGACGACTGCGAGAAACACTGAAAACATTCAGTCGAGCGCACTCGTCACGTTTCTTTCAGACCCTCGTTAACCCTCGGTTGTCACCCGGAATATTTGGCTTCGGAATACGCGAGATATAAATGTCGCGATTTTAGAAACATTTTTGGTTTTGTTCTTTTAATAATCTTGAATTTTATAATTTTTTATTTCGATGTACAAGTTTCAGTTTCAAGATTTTGCTTTATTTTTTTTTGCACTTAGGCGTTTTTAACCCAGAAGGAGATAAAGTTGTAATACAAATCTTTTTTCACTCTGATTGGACTGGCGACGTTGCAATGTCAGTCTTTATAAATTCAGTCTTGGCATTTTATTCCAGCGTCCGCGGAAGCACGTGGGAAGTATGGCAATGAATTATTAACGATGAGCGACATTGATTTATCATTTTTATTCAATTTGTTTCCGTCATGCTTCAATTTCTCCTGGGTTAACTTTTTTTTTCAATGTTTTTTGCATTTTCCACAGATTTTCGTATTTACGTATTCACGTGGGATGTGACGAAGCAGCCGAGCTGCGCGATGGGAAAAGTCGATGAAAGGGTCGACGTGTGTAAATATAGGCGCGCCGGGCACAGACGCGATAATTCGATAAGGCCGCAAATCCGGCGTTTACGTGATCCGATAAGTCGTCGAATCGACGTCGGGAGCCCGTAACGTCGTCGTCTCTCCTTCCACTCGATGCCTCGTGCTTCGATTCTCAAGAAAAAGAATCGAGACGAGGTATAAAAAAAAAAAAAGTTATCGTATCAGGGGTGCCGATCAACGACTCCTTCTCGTCACCGTGGAAGGGCGGTGAATCGCAGCACATCGCGACAGGAGGGTGGAAATAAAAATAATAAAACGAGAATCGAAGCAACCCGCATCGGGATGTTAAGCTCTGCACAAAATATTGAAATCACTGCAGAGGAGAAAAATCATGTAAGTTTGTAAAAAAAAAAAAAAAAAAAAACTTATTTTAACATGTAGAATATTCATGTCGATGACGACAGTAATTTTCCCGGAATACTAATGAAATTTAATTGACATCGATACAGACGCAATCAATGACGTCTGACGGCGTTTTTTTATTCCTCGACTCGATGACAAACTGCAGCGTCAGCGCGTCTTGCGGTTCTCCCCGGGTTCTATTATTCCGTGCGGCTCCCCTCAGGCGCTTCGAGCGTCAAAGAGTAATTTCATAGCTCTTTATGCATCGCCCCACGCACGCCAACCCCTTTATTGTTCGTCGATAGTCGTATTACCCATTCTCATGGCGCGGAATATATTACCATTAACCCGTGGGCGCGCTTTGAATGCGGCCGATTCGAGAGTCTCGGGACACGAGAACAGGTCGAGTTGGTGTAATTGAAGAGTCGACATCTGGTCGACCGTGCGCATGGGGCGAAAAAAAAAACTGGCTTCACCCCGACTAAACACCGCTCTAAATTGTCTCGCCAAAATCCAGATGCACTTAATTTTTCTCTTAAAAAAAAAAGCTTCAATATTTTTACATAAAAATAAATAAAAAATAAAATCCGCGTAAAATATTAGAGCTAACAAAATCCCTTCTTTTCAAAACCCAACGTGCCACGATTACTTCACGTTTTCTCTCGTCAACCCGGCGAATAAAAAAAAAATTACCAGAAAATCCCTACTAAATGTTAGAGCAGGCTGAACCCACTGCACCGGGTTTTCCGCAGAGGGGGTTGATCCTCCTTTGCCGCCATCCGTCGCTTTGGGAAATGTTTGCCTCGTCGACCAGGAAACAAGGAGTGTAATACAGAGTATAGAGAAAACGAGACAGAGACAGAGAACGAGTCAGCTTTCTCTCTCTCGCTTGCTCACAACCAGGAGTACGAACGAGACGGGAAGGAAACTGGTCGTGAAATTCACGAACGAATAAGCGTCACGTAGACACCGGGCAAGGGGGTTGGGGGGAGGGGTGGAAGGTTTCGGGTTATACCACTGGTATACAGGACAGGAGTTAGGGGTTGCCGAAACTCGGGGACAGAGAAAGAGCGAGCGAGCCACCCCTTACGAGTCCCTTGACATTTTGCCAAGCACCCCCATTGAATCACCATATAAACGACTCGTGGCCCAGGCGCGGCTCCCGCGAAAGCCTCGGTTCAACCCCTGATCCGGCGTAACCTCAAATATACGTTTCATTTTAGTGCGGATGCCGAGAAGAGGCTACGGTGGCGCGCGAGGGTTGATGGCGGTTGTCGCGGTGGTGTTGGTTCACGGTACCGTGCGAGCCGGCCACACAAGGCCACATGGACCCGCACGGTTTCCTTCCCCGTAGACACGACCACGAGCGAAATCCGCACCCTCCTCCCACCCGGCCCATCAGTGTGTGTGTGTGTGTGTGCGGGGACCTCGGGACGAGGACTTGTCCGGTGCTCGACGGGCGAAGCACCGAATTTCCGGCAGAGGTAGAACCAATTTCTACCCGCCGCGACACCGCTGTTTCGGTTTCGGGCGCATTGGTAACGCGCGCTCGAAACGAACGAAAAGCCAGGAACTACAGGAGAATCGGACGAGTCGAGCGGGACACCGATGCGACCCAACGGCAAGATCGGGCCAATTTGGCTCGCGACAACTTGCTATCGTGAAAATATATAGGGACCTGAGTGATGTTCGAAGGAAATTGTTGACAGTTGTTTTATGAATTTATTTTTTATTTTTTGTATATTTTCTTCTAAAAAAGTTGCAAGAAAGTTCTTTGAAGTTTTTTCTGGCTGACTCGGGAAAAAAGTGACTACAAAATTCAACAGATTCCGAGGACATTGCACTGGAATATAAAAACAGCTATTATTATTGAAAATTGTTGGGTGAAAAATGCCGACATTTTTGAGAGCGAACAACTGGAAGTAAAATGCTCATTGAACCGAAACGAACATTAATTACCCAAAAATTAGTCACTCAATCTCGTCGTTATTTTTACCAATTCAAAGATTAAAAATTCAAAAATCGAATTAAGTCGAATGACAAAAAAAATTCAATCTATTATCTCTTTTGATAATTCATAAAAAGTCAAAACGTTTTTACTCTCAAAAAAGATGCTTCGCAAAAAAAATCCTCCGAAACATCCACGAATTTCTTCCATTATTCAGGTGTTCCGCATTTAACGAGGGTCGCTCGGGCGGAATGTAGAGTCCACTCGACTAGACAGTCATCGCGATCGACCTGTATTTCACGCTGTCACGATCCCGAATAGATTTTCACGCGAACCGGGACCGCGCGGGGAGAGGACTCTCTCTCTCTCTTGTGTGCCCGAGAATCAGGTATCGATTCGTCGTTATACCGCGAGCAGCCGGTTATTCATTTCCCGTGAGTTTCGCTGTCACGCTGCGGCTGTATAGTTATCGAGTATATGCGCCAGGAGGGTGGGGGGAGGGGGGTTCCTACCCCCAACCCCTCCTGGGGCTGGATGGGCAAACCCGTTGCTGCTGTGACATTCTGTGTATATCTACTTGTTTCAGAAACACCAGCAGCAGCAGCAGCAGCGGCAGCGACGGCAGCAGAAGTGCACCACGTGTGCCAGCAATCTCGTGCAAAAGATCGTTGAGCCACTTTGACGGGCGATACGCGCATCAAGCTTTATAACTTTCAGCCCTCGGTTGAGCTCTTCTCTTCTCCTTCTCCGCTCGTTATAACAATATGCTGACGGGTACTCAAAAGTCCAAAGTGGCTTTTGCCACTGCGCTCCTCCTCCTGCGGAGGAGGAGGAGGAGCGCAGCGGCTTCTCTTCGGGTTTCCGCGCCGCTGTGTTGCCCCGTGTGTCTCTCCCGCCGCGCGTTCTGCGCCAACTACAAAGCAACCCATTTCCAAAGAGTGCTCCGATATTAGAGATACGACTCTTTTATGCAGCTACTCTCTATGCCGATGGGTCCAAAGGGCTTCGGATGGTGGGAAGAGACAGCGAAAACTTCACTGTAGGACGCGAAGTTCGCCGGCGGAGAGTGGGAAGTCATTTCGGAAGCAACTGTTTTGCCATGAAAAATAAAATATTGGCGGTGTTTTTTGTTGCTGCGGGAGCTGAGTTTTGAATTTAGCTTTTGTGAAGTTACCCTCTGTTCGTGGAAGAAAATGAACATTTTAGACTAACATGAAGTTCGCAAGACGGGAATAAAATTGATTTTTAATTAAACTGGTTTTCAGTGAAAAATAAACTGCGATTTTTTTAACGTCAAATGAATTCCAAAATAAATTAATTCAAAAACAGGAAAAAAGCTATAGAGTTTTTTTTTCTAAGAGCAAAAACTTTTAATTTTACGTTTCTGCCAATGGATCAAAAGGCTTTTCCGTACATCCGCGACAGTAAAAACTTTGGAAGCACACGGATTTGGTAAAGGGAGGATGGAATTAATCTAGAAAAAAAAAACTATTTTATCACGAAAAATAAAATATTGCGGTTTTTTTTTCTAGAGAGAAAAGTTTTTGAATTTATCTCCACGTACGCCAATGTGCGCGAGCTTAACACAACCCCTCTCAACGAGTCAGAAACTACATGGCGGTACATATATATACGTATATATAAATGCACGTATATACGCGCAACGTCGAAAGGATTTCACGTCGACGCCGTCGCTCGCCGCTCGTTCCGGCGTAAGGCGCTTTGGAATTTCCATATTAATTCGTTAGATCGCGAAACGTGACGGGAATCCACGATTTAATAACGTTTTGTTCGGGCTCCGCGTTCGCTCTCTCCGCTCCCTTTCGTCGTCGTCGTCCCTCGGGCAACCGTGATCGCCGCCGCTGCTGCCAGTGCTTTCTCCTCCCTCGAATCCGCACGCGCCGCGTCCGCGATTCCGCCTCCGGAGAAAGGAAAAATGTTCAGGGGAGCGCGAACGCCGACGATACAGCTGAGAGTGACAGAAATATTCTTCGTGAAAATTCTCCTCTTGGCGCAGCACGTCGGCCGATAATACCCACCGGGATTTAACCCCTTCCCGCTCTTCGTCTTTTTTTTCGTCGTCGAATCACGAATCACTAAAAAATTAATATCTTCAAATATGAATCGTTCGATGAGTATATAAAACAATTATAACTGACGCAAAATACCCTTCATAAATTTCAATAAGCATCAGATAAAAAATGGTAAAAAAATAATTCCCAGTAGTCGGAAGATTTTCATGTTGAATGATCAAAAAATCCTCCTAAACGTGCCTCTGGTCCCTTTGCCCGGTAAAAATATCAACGCCCGCTATGTCAGCATCCCTAAATTTATTTCGTCGTGTAACATAAACCCTCGAAAAATATCACCGCTCGAAGCGCTGAATCCGCAGCGAAAAATATGGCACAACGTTAAAACAAAAAATCCTCGACTATTCGCTTCCAGAATTTGACAATCAGATGTCGGCAGCGAGGGAAAAAAAATGTTTAGAGCTGCGGGCGCCAATGGCCCTTTCCGTCGTGTTCAGCGTCGGGATGTCAAGCGCCTGGGGGTGCTTCAGACCATTGGGGGGGGGGGGGGGGGTATGTGGGAGGGGGAGATAGCTCGGCCGGGGCGTGTTGTGTCACCGCGCATTCAAAATTGACCTCTTCCCATTCGGATCTCCAAACGTGTATCACAACCCTTTCGAAATCGTTCCCCCTCCTCCTCTTCCCTCCTCACCTCCTTGTCCCCCCCCCAACCCCCTCCACCCCTTCTTGTCATTCCATCTCATTCCCACTGCATACATTTCGAACGAATAAATTTCGAGGTAAATAGTAAAATGAAATCTCCGCCGGACTCGTGTACACGTTTGGGACGTCGAGAGGGATGAGGTGGTGCTGCAGCCGGGGGGAGGTAGATGAGGTGGAGCAGCCCGTATAGGGGAGTACAATTGGCCCAGCACTGGGCGAGTGCTGGCGGCCAGTCTTCCAGTACTGGCGCAGTAATGGCAACCAGTGCTGGCGCAGTACTGGCATGACTGCTGGATGATAACTTCGGTCCAGCACTGGTAGTTGTATTCGCCCAGTACTGGGGGCCAATGCCGGCCAGCAATGGTATCTAACACGGCCAGCAGCGGGTAAGCAACGACCGTAAATATTCATTTTAATCAATTTCCAATTGATTATTCATTTTTAAAACATAAAGGTGCATCCTGCAGTCGTTTTAATAACATAATTCCATTATTAGTAGGAAAAAAAAATAAAAAAAGGAAATCGTACTCGGGTACAATTTCTTCAATCGCTCTTTGAAAAGTGACGACAGCGGGATTCGAACCTAAGACCTATACGACCTACCTAATACCTAAACTACCTAACAAGCGCGCTAACCACTAGACCAAACCGACTAAGTGAAGACCTTATCTTTTTTTTGTAAGACGCGACTCGTGTGTTACAAAAATTATAGTTCATAATAATTGCGTCTAGGGTAACAGCCACAGAACTGTCAGTTGGATTTGTATAAAATTTGGTATATGGAGGTTTTTGAGGCCGCTGATTATGAAACTCAACTCTGAATTAATGAATTCAATATGGCAAATCCAATATAGAAATCAAAATACATAGTAACTTCATTCTTATAAAATGTAGTACTCCAGGTTCTTAAACGACTAATTATTAATCTCAACACCATATATTAGTATTCTGTTCGACGCTGACGTGCCGACCGTGCGAGATGGTGAGGTTATGTTAACCATTGGCGTCAATGCTGGGAGCCAGTGCTGGCGTACTATTGGCGGCCTTTACTCAGCCAGTGAACATTATCTAACGCTGGGAGCCAGTGCTGGCCTACTGTTGGCGGCCATTACTCAACCAGTGATCACTATCTAATGCTGGGAGCCAGCACTGGTTCGGAGTTGTGCCAGTAGTGGCAACCAACGGTTCGTAGCCATGACTGGACCAGTGCTGGGAGCCAGAACTGGCTCCGAGTTGGGCCAGTAGTGGGCAGCCAACGCTGCTCAGCCATTACTCGGCCAAGCATTGGTCCTGTAGTTACTGCTGGCATTTCCTCTACGGGAGGGGAAGCGAAAGAGGAAGCCCCCCCCCCCTTCCTCTTCCGGGGGCGGGGGAGAACGACGCATCGGTCGCCGTGAAAACACGTTCGCTCATTAATTCCAAGGGGCGCGCTATAAAATCCCCTCCCGGGGGAGGGGGAGGGGGCGGAAGAGCCGCGCGGGTGGAACACGATTGCGGGGGCTTTTGCCATCCGCACAGCACGCGTTCACAGCCACCATCGCTGTTTTAACCGCCGCCGCATTGGCGTTCCCCGCCGGTCGCGTCGAAAAACTCGCTCTCTCTCCCTCTCCGCGCGTTTCCCGCGGTCGGCGTGGGGGCCCAGCGACCTCGCTACCACCGAGAGAAATTCCGCGCTCGCGTAGAGTCAGATAAAACGCGATAGCAGCCGCGTGAGTGGTGCGCGTCCGGGGCCGGAGCGAAATAGAAGCGGCGGGACGCGGTACAGCAGAGGGAGGACGCGGAGAGAGGATCGGAGGTCCGGTTACCGAAAGCATCCGTATAAAAGCCGTGTATTCAATTATCCCCGGCATCGACCGCCGCTTCGAATAACGAATGCGCACACGTCACGGAAAATATTCTCGCTTCCCGTGTTCGTGTATAACGCGCGCTGCGCTATACTCGGCGTACATCGTCGGACGCGCGGCGCAGCCGCAGTTGCGTTCGCACATGCGACCGGGGCTTGTTTCATCGGTTAATATTTATTTTCGAATTTTGTTATAGACCGTTCACCAGCATAGAAGGATACCCCTTGCGTTCTGTAAAAAAAAAAAAAAAAAAAAAAAAATTGATTTCGTGAAGTCTGAAAATCCTATCCGATGGAAAATTTTCCGCTGATTCCCAAATTCCAGCCAATTTTATCCACTTCATGTAGTAGGTAAAAAAATATATTTTTTTCACGAAATCAAAAAAGTTGAGTTTTTTTTTTCGAAAAATCGACGAAAACTCATTTGCCGCGACATTTTTTCGCCGTGTCTGGATGAGTTGGAGGGCCGAGCGAAATAGTTCGAGTTTACCGATGACTCGGGTCAACTGACCCCGTTCACCCCCCTCCCGCCCATGTGTACAGCGTCGGCAGCGCCGCCAGTGTGTTCGTCGTGTACGCCGCGCGTGTATAGTTATATACAGAGCGTCGCGATTTCCCGGGGGTGTGTTTCGCTCGGCTGCGCTACGCGTACCCACTCGATCCTCGGCTATGGACGTACAACACTGGCGTGAAGCAACCTCGCATGTTCCCTCGCTCAGGGCGCGAGGCTTTCCGTCTCGCTCTCTCTCTCCCTCTCGTCGCTCGGTGAGCGAGTCTGCTGGTAATCGCCGACACGAGCGATTCCTCGATCCCCTGTGCCCATCGATATAACGCACATAGACATTACGCTGCCGATACAGCGCCCTACGTGCACTGCTGCCTCATACAGACATACACATAAACATACACCAACACACAGGCATGGACGTATTATGGCGAGCCCGAGTGCCCTCGTATCCTACGTGTATCCGAATATACGCGACACAGCCTCGTATCGCAGGGTGAGCCGCGGTACGCAGGGTATAAAAAAAGGGGGGATAAAAAAAAAAGAGAAATTATGCGCGATCGATGGCTCCGCAGGGTCGAGCCCTAATCTCTCCCGGGAGAGTCACCCTGATGTTTTCTACACCCCGAGAATATATCTTACATTTTTGCTAGTTTTGTCATGATTCGTGTTGTTATTTTATTTTGTTAATAATTTTTTTAAATGTTCGTTAGGTGCGGATTGATTCATTCGAATAAATATGTAAGTGGATGTTACGTGTTTATTCGAATTCATAAAAAAAAAAATTCTCTGGATTTAAGGGGAGAAGCAATTATGGGTTTTTTCATGATGGAGGTCACGGAATAAATAGGGTTTCGGAAAAAAATTTTTTTTTTTTTTTTCATTTTAATATTTTATTTTTATCGTCGCGGCGGGACGTTACGCTTAATGGTCCACAAAAATAAGCCGCGGATTAGGGGTTGATTCGCGTGGGGTGCGCGCTAATTGTCGCCCGTTCTGAGATACTCGCTGTGCAAACCGCGCCGCTTTATGCCAATCCGCCTCGTTTTCTCGCGGGCTTATTGCCTCCCGCTCGTGGCGCCACCGCTCCCCCCACTCGTCTATCCAACGTTCTCGCCTCTCCTCTCTCGCGTATAAACGCGTTTCCGCCCTCGTGACTCGGGAGTGCGGTGAATCGCCGAGTGGCTGCGCCAGCGTGCAGCTCCAAAGGGAAAATCGCTAAAGAGGATTCGCGCGAATTTGTTCCCATTCGCGAAAACACCTGCAAAACACTCCCGCCGCGTCAGTTTTTGTTGTGCATCAACGCGGTACGTATGGTTCACTCGTTGGGCACAATGGTATGCATAGTTCACGGATTTGCGGCAATCGAAAATGTAAAGCCGGCCCTTTTTTCGACAAAAAATAAAATGAAAATAAAAGCGACGAGCGACGAATCAATGGTATTCGAATACTGACTTCCGTAAATAAATATAACCGACCTTAAAAAAGAGCTGGTCAATGATCTCTGATTTAAAAAAAATGTTATCACCTTCTTCGAATTTGGGGTCAAATGTTTTCAAGAGAAATTACGTTGATCTGCAGTGTTTTCAAACTTGGAAAAGTGTATGAAGGGTTTTAATTTTTATATTGGAAAAATATTCTTATCTACTTCCCTCTTTAAGTTTCTAAAAAATCCCTTTTTAGCAAATGTTACTATAGACCAAATTCAATCATTTAACTTTTTACATGTCCAGTCAGACAGTCAGTCAGTCGGAAATTTTCTGTTCATATACCGAGCAACATAAATGCGAACATTGATAAAACGTGTCAACGGAATAACCGAATATCAGTACAAAATAAAATAAAAATAAAAAAGCCCTTCATCATCCGCGTATTCCATCGAGTAGCCGTATCTTCCTCCCACACAAAAGAATCAATCACAGCACGAATTACATGCCCATCGGGCGAATTCCATCAATTACTCCAATTACCGGACATACGTTGATTTATAGCCAATAGTCGAACGCCACAATTAATCCGATCGCGATGGAGCGATGAAAGCTTCGATTATCGATGATAATTCGGGCCGAGACCGTAACGAGATCTCGCCCCGAGTGTTCGGACCGAGACCCCTCTCTCGGCATATCACGCGGGGTTTGCGCCAACGAGTTTTATCGATTGAATCAACGTTTTCCGCGGTCCGCCCCGAGCGGCGTATCTATTATCGGCGATCCGCGCGTGGTCCACGCCTGCGCGTTTCAGCTGTCCCCTTGCGTTTTCTCTTTCTCTCTCCCCCCCCTTTTCCCCTTCCCCTATCGTCGTTCTTGTCGTCAGCCACCAAAAGCGATTCGACTCTCGCGGTCGCAGCCACCGCTGCTGCTGCTGCTGCTGCACCGCCACCGGGGCTTTTTTTTTCATTGCTCCACCCGGGTCGCGACGATTTCATTTCAATTATAGTCCCCGCCACCCGCGCGGCCCCGCTGCTGGATTGCAAACAGGCAACCAGCTATATAGGATGCGCCCGGAGCGACCCAGCCACTCTCCGCGCGCTCTGCACTCTCTGACTGCTGCGAGCAGACGGCCCCGCGTTGAAAAGCCTCGGTATTTTATTTACGCCCTCGCAATTACGCTTTTTTACTTCTGCCTCAATACCGGCCGAGTTTAAGTGAAAAGTATTAAAGTCAGAGTGCGCGGTAATGATGTATTTGAGGTCAATTAGCTCGATGGAATTTATGACGAGCGAAGGAAAAATAATCATTGCGCGTTTACAATACGTTTTCTCGGGGGTATTGTTGGTTTTCTGGGAAATAGGGTCATTGATTTTTTTCCGCGAGAAACAAAAAAACACGGGCGTGAATATTTTTTTTTATTGTAAATGTTGAGTTTTTGGGGTAAATCTTTTTTAAGAGAACACAAGAAAAACAGCGGAATAAAATTCAATGAGTTTTTTCTTTTTGAAAATTACTGTTCAAGTACTGAATATCCGTTTTTTTAACATATCAATAGTTAAACCGAAGCGAAAGAGCGCCATTAGGGATCGTGACGCGGAGGCCGGTGGAGCGGAAGTCGTTTTCAGTAGTCGGAAAACCACCGTCGAGTGGCCGCGGTAAAGGTCCAATGGATATAACGGTCGCCGGTGCAGCGATTGGTGCTGTGTAAATTCGAGTAGCTACGGCTCGAAAACCGCAGGAGAGTCGCGGTTCGCTATGCGGGCGGCAAACGTGTGAGTAATAATTACACTCGGCCCACTTACCCCTGCTCTTTGCAAGCTCTCCGCGCGTCGCTAAATGTTTTTTCCGCTTCGCGCTTGCACGAGAATATGCGTTCATTTCCACTGTTTGTCTTTGTAATGAAAATATAGATTTTTTAATTCTCATGTTTTTGCGTTGATAAAAACAAATCAATTAAATGCGCCAAAAAATCAATTGTCCAAGGACGAAAAAATGATGGCTGTGAAGATAGAAATAAAAACATTACCGAATAATTCTGGACTGCACATAAAAAAATATCAAAATATTAAAATGTCTCTTTAAAAGTACTATTCTAAATCTTACAAAAGCCGCAACTTCCTGAAGTAAAACTACAAACTGTCAGTTTAGAAAAAATCTAACAGGTCGCTCAAAAAGAAAAAAATTTGCCAGGTCGACGAAGAACGCGAGTATTTTATTTCCACGTTGATTCAAATTTTGCAAAAAGCTTTTTTTCCTCGCAGCTCCCAACGTCGCCCGGAATTCCGCTCTTTGTATAAAAGATAAGCTAGGAACAAAGAGAATACAGAGAGAGAGAAGCAGACGGCGAGCGTGTGGGTCGGCGTCGCACATAGGCGAGTGCGTATGCATTCAGCGAGCTCAACTATGCGGCAACGCTCGGGCAATGGCAGCAAATCGCAGCAACACGTGGTAAGCCGGACAAAGTCTGCGCCACCATTGGCAACCACCCCCGGGGGCTTCTCTGTTTCGGGCGAATGTGTCGAATGGTATCGATATTGGCGTGTTCGTGGAACGCCGACCTCGCGGTTGTTCCTACCAACGGGAGCAGCAGCAGCAGCGGCATCGCACAACACGTGCCACCCGAAATGGAGAGAGAATGCGGCGAAAGCTCCGTGTTCGCGTATAGATGCCATGCACATGCATTCAGAATGCATATGCACAGTGTGTGAGTTGATTGTGAAGCCGCGAACGATCAGCAGGATGCGTCGGACGTATCGGCGTGCGGACGATTTTCGTCGAATTCGCCTGGTATTCGTTTCCAAACGTGCATCGCCGATTGTGTGTGAATTCTAGATTTCGTCACCGTTGCGGCCAAGTGACGATTCGTCCGGTAAACGAAAGCGCGGTGAAAATTCGATGGTACGTATTTGTAGGAGTAGCGATTTGCAACGACGTTCATAGGACGTTCACATTAAAACCACAGAACGCAGCGAGCACTTTGGAATAGGTAGGAGAATATTTAAAAAAATGATAAATACATATTTTTGAAAGGTAGGTTGTGAGGTCGTGACGTATGTAAAGAAACAGCAATGCAACATGATTACGTTTGCAACTATCACTTTGTATGTTATCCCAATTAAATCTTTGGTCCGTATTATAAAATGTGAATATATTACACGACGTGAATATATATTCACGTTTCATTTGACACGATCCAATTTACTTGCGTCGAACGAAATACATATATTCGGGTATCGCCGTTCACAGCTCTCATTCCGAATTGATACCAGACGAACAAATAGATTTACGAGCAATAAACACATTTATTGTAACCACATTAATTCCACCTTTACGCGTGCGATGTAATCAATACATTGGCAGTGGCTAATTATTTCGAGTTAATTAAAATTCGTTGCATAGGAGAAAATTACTTGCGATTGCAGAATGACTTAACCGGAATTCTCCGGCACAGAAAGTCAACATACTCAAAAATATGCAAACTACTTTTTATTTCCAAGAGTGACTTTTTAGTCACCAGGCAAATTAGTCGGCCTGTCGATTTTTTCGCGATTAATCTCAGCGATCGGTTGGCAACCGAATCACAGGGAAAATTAATTGACGCGTTTGGTTAGCGTCAGACTGGAGACCTGAGCAGAATTCCCCGGTGCAGTATATACGGTAATAGGTACTTAGTATCAGAAGCCCGGAGCACGCAACGAGCCGTGGAACGTTTGGAGAGTGTATTATGATGTTACACAGACCCGTAAGGTCGCCGTCTGGCGAATAGTCGCAAATGCAAATATATATGTATATCCACGTAAATATATACATATATTGCACACGGTTACATAGACCGCATGAGGGACGCGGGGAACGGGAAGTACTTCTCGGTTTCTGTCGCTGCGACAACGTGAACGTAATGCAGAGGCTCGGTTATTGCACCAGGCGTGCCCGGTTATCGGCTTGTACACCGAGCGGAATCGACGCTCCGTGCAAAGCATCAAGGGGTTGTTGCCGGTGGAGAATACAGTGATACCGTAATACAGCGACAGTCGTATAGCACCGACTCCGGCTATCGAGTACACGTACTCGGTTAGGGCGACCGGTTCGCATGACCACAACGGGCGAATCTATTCTTTCCCGTCGTACCGTGTTTCCAGGCATCTATACACACGTGTCCGCGGCTCTGTACGCTGCACTTTGGTGCTTGCAATCCGCCCTCAGCCCTATGCTCGCTTTCCTACAATATGTAATAATACCTGTCGTGCAGTTGCACTAGCTCTTCTACTTATAGCCGAGCTCCGATGTACGAGGCTTGGGGATAACGATGCGAGCATCGTTTACGAAGAATCATGCAAATTGTCCCTGGTATACGAGCTTTGTAAGTTCACTGACATATGACACCCCCCCCCCCCTCCCGCCTCCCCCGCTGGGGGGAGGTCTATAGACCGTCTTTGTACGTTCACTTTGCGCCGATGATGTCAATTTGTCGTCGGTCGCGAGCTTTTGCTACAACGTCGTCAGTTACCGCAGTGCGTGTGAACTTCATCGTGTTATTGCAATTCAGAAGTTTTTTTTTCTCGGAAAATGATTGAAAATTGTGATCGTTGCGGAAGACAGAGAAACTGATGGTTAAAATTATTTAAATTGCATCATTTTGTGTGCGTGCCTGTGTCATTATCGTCAGGTGTAATTGTGACTGCAGTGTTATCGGAATATAAACTTTGTTGTATAAATTGCAGCAGGCAGGTGCGTCCTGCCATTTTGATCGTTGTGTTCTCGGAAGGGGGAACCCAAGGTAAAAATTTGCGACTATTGAGGGTTAGTCTTTAAAATTCTGTGAAAAATAAAACAAAATCGAGGTGCCACATTTTCACTCATTCACAGATATTTATAAACCGTAATAATAATAAAAATATCGCCGGTGCATCAACTAATAGCTCCGCTCCACCCTTCGACATAACCAGAAAGCCACAATCTGCTCGAAAAGTCCCATGAATGTCGCGACAATAATGTTCCCTCTTGACGGTAAAATAAAAGTGCGGTTTGACTCGATGCGCAGCTCCGTTGTCTCCAATGGACGATTACAGGAGTAAGGAGTTTATTATGACAAGCGAGGATAATGGCGAGCAAAGTCCGAGCGAGCGTCGACCGTAGCCAAGTGGTTCGCGATGGTAGAAAGGAATGAAAAGAGACAGTGGAAAAAAAAACAAAGAAAGACAAAAAGAGAGCAAAGAAGCTGACGTGCCCAGGGCTTTTGCAGGCATTGGAGGCTTCTCGGGGGCCAAGTAAGGCGGTGATTCCGTTCTACTTTCAGGAAACGGTCGAACTGTTTCCGGAAAGCCGTGGCCTCTCGCGGTCGCCGCCACCGCAGGAAAGCTCGGAATAAGGTCTCGCCCCCTCTTCCCCCGTCTGTTTTACGAGGGAGATGAAGGGGTCTCGCGGTTTAACGATTCTCCGGCTTCGGTGCGATATAACAGCCGGCTACAGGTATATATAGAGCTACACCACGGCCGAGGAGTAATACGAGTATCAGGCGATGATCCGCTAGCTACGACATTTCCATCGCCGTGGAAACTCGTTACTACATAGCACGGCTCGACGATCCCCTTTCTCACCCTCTCTCACCCCCCACTTTCCGCATCTGCGGGCGTTATACTATCTACTCAAGATAAAAGGGTTTCCCAGTCGGGGACAAATATATCCTCGTAAAAAGTTATCGCACTCGCGGGGACGGAAAAATCGAGAATGAAATGTCCGGAAACGCTGATTGTAAATTTGATTAATAAGACGCTGCGAATCATTTCGGATTCGTGATTTTTGTTGCTAGCAAAAAGATGACGACAAATAATGCATTTGCTTTTTGGAGAATTATTTTTCTAACGCAACTATAATTCAACAGGACCATTATGAATGATCATTCTCAAAATGGACAAAAGCCAGAAATGCTGATCATGAATTTGATTAACACTTGGAGAAATAAATGCGGATTTGTCACTGAGGCTTTTCATCCCGGGACTTTTGGGAGAAGAACAGGCGAAGCGACGAGGGGAGCAAAGATTTGCCAGAAGTCTGAGTGGCCCGATGTGTATTCCGGTCTCGGTGCACCTCCAATCCCAACCCCCAAACCCCGAAATTCGTCCCGTCGAGTTTTGTATAACGCTTACGGAGAGCCAGAGAGCCGGAGGCGCCAGAAATACCGTGGAATCGGAACCCACAACGGGTCTCGCCGTGAGCGGCTCCCGAACCGACGCGCGTCTCTCCGCTTGACTCGCGGCAAATCCACCGAGTAAACACTCGAGGACGACGCCTTCATTACGAAAGTTTAGCTTCGCGTGGGCTTTCATTTTCGTGCGGCGGCGGCCAGAGCTCGAACTAACTCGGACTGAGTTTTTTCCGGTGGCGAAATGTATAGATATATAACCATACCTTCCCTTCATTCTCTCTGCAAAGAAGTCGTCCGCACTCTTTGTCCTGGTTTTATTTTCCCCCGAGAAGACGACGAAGAAGAAGCGGAGCGACAAGGACGAGGTCGAAGTCTGAGTGGAAAGCAAAATTCACGACGAAGACGAGGAAAGAATTTAGCGAGACGGTGGTCGCGTCAGCGTGGAGAGTAGGAAATTGCTGCGTTTCTGATGACCTCGGCTGACTCGAGACTCGACCGAGTGCTCCGAAACCACCAACACCACCTGAAGACCGAATGCTGAAGCAGCAGCAGCAGCCGCCTCGAGACTTCGCCGGTTTCTTTGGCTTTCCGGTCGCGCCTTCAAACTTCGTTTCCTTTGAAGCGCGTCGAGACCCAACAACTTGGAAATTTAATGCCCCAGCGAGCGTCAAATTTCCTGACCGAGTGAAGGAAGAAAACGTCCGTCGTTGATCGATCGGAAAATCGCAACCGACTGGAACGATCCTAAACTCGAGATTGATTTTCGGAGTGAACTTGCGGCGAACTCGTGTTTAGGATTGCAATAGTGATTTTGACTTTCCGATAAAAATTGTTCTGGCCGCCGAACCGAAAACCGCCCAAATTGGGGTCACGAAATTTATTTTTTCAAAATATCGACTTTTAACCTATACCATCGTTCTCGAGTCGCATATTCTACCCCCGAAAACACTGTTATCAACCTTTTTTAGTGGATTTAAAAAAAATACGATATTTGAAAAAACTGTCAAAGTTATCAAGGACAAATGAACTTGAACTCGGTCTGAGAGTCCCAGCCAATCACAGCTCGAATAGTTTGCTAACAATACTTTCCGTTACTTATGAACTGCTTAAATATTTGCTATAATGCAAATCAATGCGGTAAATCAGCCAACCGCTGAGAATCCAACAGCCGTGCTGTATATTCTCCTGAGACGTCGACCGCGCGGTTCTTCGTGTCTTGCACCCTCTTCGACGTGCAGTCGTGCCCAGAGGTGGAAATGGCCCGAGAGCTTCGAGAGGGAAGTACGAGGGGCAATATGTTTCTCGAGAAGCCACCAATTTCCTTGGCGTATAACCCTCGTGCGCCCGGCGCGCTCTGGCCTTTGGGGGGATCTTGGCCGAGAGACCCGACGTTTCGAGACGTGCCAACTTCAACCCCAGGGGCTTCAGGGACTTTGGCCCTGCGGCCCTCAATCTCTGCCCGCGGGTCACGGACGCTTCGTGGACGAGGATTTCGAAATTGATGCGACAGTTTCGTCGTCGACGTAGCTATAAAATATACCCCCCTCCTATTCACGAAACTTTTTAATATTCTGAAGTGATTATAAATTATTCTCCGAGATTCAAAGTGAAATAATATCACAATAATAAAATGAATGCAGAAAAATGGGACGATTTCAGACACTAATAAATATCGGTGCTAATAAGATAGACATGTATATTGGGCTTGATTTCACATAAAAATATAATGCCACGCGGTCTAGCCGAGCGCTAACTCTACATATCAGCAGGTCAATGTATTTTTCGGAATTCAAGAAGCATGAAGCTATCCATGATAGCATAAATTATTCGCCAATGTCGCGGCCAATATCGAGCGTAATTTATACTGGCGCGCATATAACAGGGTCCTTCGCTGTTGCTGGGCTCTAAGCCAAACTCCCCGGGGAGCAGATAAGCCGATCAAATATTTAGGCGGGTCGTGTTGCGACGTCATGCGTCACTAACTGATATTAATGAAAGCTCAAGAAAGTCTACTCATTGGCGTGTGACGGAACGACACTGTTAAAAATGTTTGCCAAACTGATATACTGTAGGGGAAATTCTTCTGCAGATATTAAATTTCATTCAATATGTTTTCAAAATTAAATGATATAATATTAAGCAAGTTCAATTTTTTTTTTCATATAAATTTGTCTTACTAAAACATTTTATAGCGACCATACCAAGCGACGTAACCTCAATTTCGGCTATCGAGATTAACTACCGCGAAATTATATTAGCAGTCAAATGGATTTCGTTCGAGGCTAGACGTGTTTATTGGGTGCTGCACGGAAACTTTTCGTTTAACGATCGACCTTTCGAAATTGGATAGCGAGCCGAAGGCGAGGAAAGAGACGGAGACACGAGAGACGCCGAGCAAGTGTATTCAGCAGATAACAAAGTCGAATGAGCCTCCGCCGCCTCCGCCGCCGCCGCCGTCGTCGTCGTCGTCGTCGTCGTCGTCGTCGTCGTCGCCAATGCGGACCACGACGAGCGGAGGGTGAGCGGCGAAGTCGAGTGCGAGCTCGACTCGAGGGCCGGGACGAAGGATCGATAGCGTCGACGAGCCGTGTCTGACGGGAGGACTTTTCCTACTCGTCGAGGCGCTGCTCTCTGCCGTTCTGCTCCCTCGCATTTTCGCCATAAAAAAAGGAGCCGTTCGAACGACTCGACGGAGCCGAGGGAAATGGGAGCGCTAAGTCAACGCGTAATATCTCAATATCTCGGGAAAACGTGTCGATGAATTTTCAACGCGCGATAAATTATCCGCAAAAATGAATGGTTTAACGTATTATTATTTTCCGTTGTATTGATTTTATCCGCGCATTCAATTTCGCCCGTGTATATTTCTATCTTGCGAGATTTTGTACTTGCACTTTTTTAACCGAAGTAAAAATATTTAAAGGCAGCATTTCTAGGTTTGGAAATATATCCACGGTAGATTGTTTATTGGTCGTGAAATTAATAAAATATTTAATAAAAAAAGGCCATTTAAAGACAAGACACCAAATAGCGAAAAAAATATGTAACGGCCGATTCACCCGACGAGTAATATTTGAGCCACGCGAAGCGAGGAACCCGCAGCGACGCGTAATAAACCCACTTACAAGGGTTAACCGACTATCGTACAATTTTTTTTGTACTCATTTATTTACCCATTTAAAAATGTAATCCTCCGAACGTTCGAGCGCGGGTAGATTTTACAGTCGAGCGAGCTGGGAAAAACGGAGCGAACTGGCGAGGGACTCGAGCGCAATTTCCGACGAAGAAAAAGCGCGCGGCGGACGCAGAGCTCGAAACAGTGGGGGGGAAAAAAATAAGGGATGGCACCGGAGGAAGGGCGAGATGATGACAAACGAACGTGGCCAGTGAACCGGAATGGAGCTACGGCCGGAATAATCGGAGTCGACGGGTCGACGCGACGCCAGCAGCAGTAGCAGCGGCGGCGGCAGAAGCAGAAGCAGCCTAGCAATCGGTAGCCTCGTTACCGCCTGCTCGTTAATTAACCGCGATTACCAGGGCGGCGGTGCGAGTGAGGGAATACAGGGTGCACATTCCCTCTTCCTTCTGCGTTACACTCGATCCAACCCTTGCTCGCCGGGCTACCGACCCGCCCGGTGGCTCCGCTGACAACATTGTCGCCCCGCAGGACTGCGATACAGCGACCCCAGCGGCTGAACCTGACGTCGACTATCGAATTTTGGACCCCCACGCGCGCATCAACCGAAACATCAAGGCTCATCGTTCCTGCAATTCCCGCAGGACGCGAAAAACCTTTCGATGCAAATATGCTCGTTAATTGATGGGAGGCTGTGACAGTGCGATCGGACGCTTTCGGTGGGCGAAATGACTACTGGAAATTCAACAGTTTGACTTCAGCATAGAGGAAGCTTTGTTTTCGGGCTTTTTTCGACACTCATAATGGTCCAAAATGACTTATAACTATCGTATCTTCTTCAAATCGATGCAAGTAACAATAACTGTTCTAATGATCGCAGTCAAGTTAGACACGGAAGTGAATCTGTTAGCCCACTTTGAACGTTGTGATTCGGTATATTTTTATGCTGTTTTATTAAAGATTAAGCCACATTGTATTGTTAATCAAGGAGACTCTTTGATAAGACTCTACGTCCCAGATTCACGTGAAAAATGCTTTTTGCACAAGAGAATCGACTCGTAATAAATATTTTTCAGAAATCCATTATTTCAAGTGTGTATTTATGGAAAATAGCTTTCGTCTGCAATATTAGGGTCATCGGTGATATCGCGCAATATCTTTGAACAAACGAAACCTGCTATCAAACATAAATATCGTTTGAATAATGTGGCTTGGTCTTGGAAAAAACTGCACAGAAATATACCTTATCGTACATCAACACGGGTCATTATGCTGAACACGCACGCCGATTGTTGTCAGCTCACGCCAATCGACACTCAGACGTGCCGAACAAATCTCCAAGATAATTTGTATTCGTCGGGAGAGCCCAGAGTTACAGAAGATACGAGAGCCCGACAAGAAGCTCGTGTGTAGAATATCGTAGTATCCGGCTGCGATGGCTCATCCACCATCGTCTGATCGTTCTTCTCGTAAACATTTTCCGAGCCTACTTTGGAAGACTCAAAAGGAAATTCGTTTGTACCACTCACTGGTCTTCCGGTGTACAGTCTGTTTTTTCCTGGTAGATATTCGTTTACATACCTGAAACAAATAGAAAAATACTCAGATTAGTTGACTGTATTTTTTATTATTTTTTTTTTTATAAAGTTTAACGATTGATAAACTGATATCCATATTTCGCGGCGATTCTACTACTGACAAACGTTGAACACAAATAATTCTGTGAGTCGTTGGCAAATATCGTGTCATAAAAATTAGAAGCTCGGAGCTTTAGTCATAGAAAATTAAATTATTGTCAGATCGTTTTGGCACTAATGTTCAATTAACTGGCCAGCGATGCATAAATCTTAACCCATCGAAATCTTACGTTACCCAGCCCACATCGGGAAGGTACTAACAAGTTGTGATTAGAGGAACGGTATAACTCATACAGAGCGCCCGCGCGCGGAGAATCACAAAACGCTCGACCGGAAGCTGCATATTTATTCGACACGTCCCGGGCAATAGCTCGGCCCGGTTGTGCACGCATTTTATTGGTATATACGTGAGAGCCGGTCTAGTCTCGTCGAGGGCTAAATATAGACCCGGCAACACAGCCAGGGTGTGTGTATTCTCGTGGCCACATTGCCAACATCTGTCACAACAGACAGACCCGTCGAAGCGTCGAGTGTGAGCGAGAGTTCTGGTACCCGGGGTAAATTTGCGAATTTGCGTGTGCACCGACAGGCGCCGAATGCAAACACGTGAGAATAATAAAATTGAGAGCAGAGCTCGGTGCGTCTGCCTCTCGCGCCAATGTCAACGTTAATGAATTCAGCACAAAAAAAAATAAAAATAAAAAAATAAAACTGAGTAAAAAAGTTCCAATTAAAATAACACTCCAGAGAAATTAAAGAGCTGCGCTTTTCCGAGAACAACCGAGTTCAACGAGTTCTTCACGCTCGGCGGTGGCTACGAGAGTCGAAATTCCACGTAACTCAAGCGATTTTATCATCGAGACGCTATTTATATCGAGCCATTGTGGAACCGCGCGAGTCAGCCGCCGTCGCACGAGAATCGGGTGCAAAGTGCACATTTGTCTTGGTGTCTGTATATACGCGAAATGTGTAAGTCGGGTCGGAGTCACGAGCGGAGTCGACTCGTGTCACGGAACCACTTAACCCCCTTCTCGCGACTGGATCGATAAAACTTTGGCATTGCACGAATGCACGCAGCGCGCCGACTGTGTCACATTGGCGCTACCATGAAAAACAGTGATTGCGAGAAATTGCCCGATGCCCTTGCCGACGTCTCCGAGACAGCTGGCGACTGCACAAAACATGTCTGTCGTCGTCGTCGTCGTCGTCGGAGACGGAGCGAAATTGAGAGTTCGCGAGTCGTGAATGAAGGACTTGAATTAATTCCTCATAATCGTTGTTCACGAAGAAGCGCACAAGTGCACTTGAAATGCTGTAACGGGAATTAAGTACACGTTTACCGTAAACGATAATCTGCTTTTTAAAAAGGCCATATGACTAACGGAGGCATTGTCATCGTTTTATCTGCCCCACGATTGGGCGAGACTTTCAAACCGCGATCAAGTTCCTTTTTCCTTGGTAACTGACAGTTCCGTAAAAGAACGTTTTTTTAATAAATTGAAATATGTAGAATTATTACCGTATATTATTATATACGCCCAAGGAGCGAGTCTGGGCCGCGAACTCAGTTCCGAGTCGCCAAACGCAGAAGGCGCATTCAGTATCCTCTGACGGGTAAATATACGTACGCGGCCGCGGCGATGCTTTCAGACCAGTCAACGTGCCATCGACACCGACTCTGTTGATAATCGAGTTTGCGCGTGACGCCAGTACACGCGGAACTCACGAAATTCCTGGGCCGCACACACGCGGCTGCTGCTTCTGCTGCTGCTCTGACGGTGCCGTGCGCCGGTGTAGACGCACTGACACACATCAAGTGCGCTGCTATGTGGCTCATGTCCACATGTGCCACCTATACACGTATCAGGCATATCTCACGCAGTTCGAATTGACGCTTCGGCGCGTACATCGGGCTGGCTCCCCTTCTCCCCAGACTCCCCACACCCACGTCTCTCGCCCGGCCACTTTGTCGTCGGTAATTGATTTATACTCGGCCTTTGATGTAAACTCGACGCTTCCCCGAAGCCCCGGAGGCCTCCGGCTCGTGCGAGCGCGACGAGCAAGGAGAAACACACGGCAAACGCGGCGACTGGGGAAGCCAGCGAGAGAGCGATATACACGCATTGGGAAATATATATATGCATATGTACAACGTATATACTGGGTGATTGAAAATTATTCGCCAACTTTTTAGGCTCTTCGTGCTGCGCATTGAGAAAGACATTTCAACTTTTGATAAATGTTTTTTTTTTTCGTTGTTGCGAAATCATTTTTCTTTACATTTGGCTGGGCTTTTAAATTCGCAGCAGTTACACAATCACAATCATTACAAATTTGACTAAACGAATCAATCGAATGAAACCCTACAATTTTCAGAAACGTTCTGGTTAAATCATTTATCAAAATTACGTAGCATTTGTAATCAAGCAACAGTTGCGAATTCAAAAAGCGTGGAAAATAATTTTACTCGTGCGGCGATTAGCTGTGGCTCACCAAAGAGTTTAAAAATAATTCGAAATCACCCGATGTATAGTGCATATTATATTCGTGTGTGCGTCGCTCGGTCTGCGTCAGACGAGCGGGAGACGACACAGCGATAAAGGGAGCACGCATCGCGCTCATTAATTTCGTCGGGAAAATTATGATAGCATATAATTGATATAAATTAAACGAGAAGGATAATTGCGCGCATCGGGCGCGAGTGACATGCACCGTAATAATTATTATATGTATTCAGCGATTTCCGCAGCGTCGAGTATTCATGATATTAAACGTCAAAGAATGTGTTTATGTGTGCATAATATAAACATAAATATATATATATATTGGTATATATATTCGTGGATATATTAATCGCTGGGAGCTGCGTCGAAACGAGAAGCCCTTCTCAACGACTACTACGAAGCAGACTCCGTTGCCACAGGGTGAAGATGGAACGAGCCACCGAGCTCGTTTCATCTCGTTTCATCTCTATCCGGTGAAACGAGCCTCGGCTAGTTTCATCTCTTTCGCGCACTTCGTGCTTCCCCGATATCGTCGCTGTTCTCCTCTGCCTCCACTCGCATCCCCCTCCGTCCTCACCCGCGTTTCCATGGCGATGGGAATTGCACCCTTCCCGAGAACGCAAAGGCGACGATTTTTGGGAACGAACACCACCGGCACTCGGTTCATTCCCCCGTCGCGGAATCGCGAATATTTCGAGGTGACAAACCACGACGAAGACATAAAATTACCTTTTAGTACCGGGTGTCTGATATTTCAGTTATTTCCTGTATTTATTCTATCAATATTTTTAATCAAACTAGAAAAAAGTGGTAAGCTCGAGAATTTCTTTTTCATTTTTTTTACACCAAGTAATTATTTCATTTATTTTATTTATTAGATGAGTTCACCGCCAGGTTAACCGAATCTCGTGCCGACAAACGAAACGAATCAATAGCCATGGACAATATTGTTCTTTCTCAATTTCCCCGTCAAGTGGGTCAGATGAATATTCACCAATTCGCGAAATCGATTTGCATCCGAGTTCGCAACATTGGCATTGGGAATGAATATTTTTCCGATGAATATATATTGTGTAACGTAATCCCTGACCGAGGCGATGTCGTTGCTCGGATTCATCGGGGACATACGCGCATGACAATGAAAGTTAATGAGAGAGAGAAAGAGAGGGGAGAGCTCTCTGTTTCTCTCTCTCTCTCGAGTCGAGTCTCAAGTGGCTGTGACGAGAGAGCGCGAGATCGCTGAGGAAAATGGTGCATCGATCGGGTCTCGTTGCCGTATAAGCGCAGTGGCGTTATTAACCAGCGGCAGCGACGCACGAACCCGTGGATATAAGCATCAGATCGTATATGTATATATAATACACACACATATATATATTTATATCTACAGTATATCTATATATACGACGAAGAGCAGGGGTGGTGAGTGGCGGTGAAGGACGTGCCGAAGAATTTCTCGCGTCGACGACCGTAACGAGGGTCACGACAGCGCCTTTAGCTCGGTGGCCCGAATCAATTTAGCGAATCCCGTGGAAGTTGAGCGAAGGAGGCAGCGAGAGAGCGAGAGATAGAGTGAGAGGGAGAGGAAGGGAGCGAGAGAGAGGGCAAACCTTCCAAGCGCATGCCAAAGAACTCTTTGACCCTTTCTTCCCGATAGCTCTGTGTATGTGGGCGCCCAGAAACGTCTGACTATTCGCGCGTCAGTGTTGCAACACTTAGTGTAATGTGTACAGTCGAGCCTCCGGTATATTTAACAGCTATTCACCCATTGATCTCCGTGTTGAGCAGGCTCGACGTATTTGCTTCAGTTTGGACATTTTCGGCAGGATCGAAAAAGATATAATTTAAATGTTGTCGTGTATCGAAATAATAATCAAACTCAAAATAACAATACTTGATATTAATAATAAAACTTCTGAACACATTTTTTAAAAACAGTCGCTGGGTCGGAAAGTTTGTCGATAAGTTGATAAAGTTGTTTATTTCAGTCACTAATTGACTGACGTTCAAACTGTGGGCATATTCCGATGTTATTAATGTTCAACGGGTCTGACGGACTGTTTACGAAAAAAAAAATGACCAATCAGAGTAGGTGGATTAATGACTGTATCGGAAAGTCCGGGGTATCCGTGTTTCTATATTCATACGGACAGTGTGTGTACGTGTACGTGACACGATTACGGAGGGCGCCGAGGGCAGGGGGCAAGTTTAACTAGCTGGTAAGCCGATGACTCGGAGTCATGACAACGCGCGCGGCGAGGTCAACGAGTGCCAATTGGTGCCAAGCATGTCAAACGACGCCAATTGGCTGTTGGGAAACAAACGGGCGTCTCTTGTCGTTGCTGCTGTGAGCTATGTGCGCGCTCTTCTTCGTGTCTCGACGCTCTTGGAATGCGGCTTTGGTGGATGCTTCTTCACTGGCCGAGGAAATGTGTATGACGCTCAGTGCACTTGCAACGAAGGTTGGTTACTTCCTGAACACATGAAAAGTGGTTACTCATCGTTGTACGGATTAAAATAACGAAATGATGGATTTGTCAATGTTAATATTCACGCTATCAACGTTTGACCCAAGTGTTCGCAAATGAAATGCAATCCCGAATCCGAAGTGTTCCACGGTTTGTCGGACAGTGGTCACAGAAAAGAGGCCATAAAAGCCAGAATATTATTTCTCGTCTCGCGACGTGCTGCCTCGGCAACCATACGGGGACAAAAAGAAAAAAGAAATAAGACATGATCAGCAGTCTCGGTACAAGACTATATACTTGTACAAGTGCTGTACGATATTAAAGTCTGTGCGGAGAGCATCGAAGGAGAGGGGAGGGGGGAAGAGAAGGTGGTCTGAAGGAGTGGCAACCCCATCGCGAAACATCGACCGGCAAAACCGGCAACCGGCTACGTTCGAGATAAGCCCTCGAGATCCTCGAGAGGTTGGCGAGGGTGGCGAGGGTGCTCAGGGCGGGCGGGACGCGTAGGGGTTTCCGAAATGAGGGGCGGGAAGGGACGAGGAAGTGGATAGGAAGAATGGAGCCACTTCGGCTGGATTGGACGTTTCACGGGGCTTCGAATAATACTACACCGAGAGCGAGCTGTACGGTGGGGTAAAAAGAGCGGGAGAGGGGGGGGAGGGGGAGAGGAAAGGAAGAGGAAAGGGAAAGAGAGACAGCTCGGTGGGACATGCGGAGCGCGAGGAGAAGAAAAGTGGACAGATAAAAACCGAGGGTGAAAGGAGCCGAGGACGGAGTCCCAGGTGGAAAGGATTGCCGGATAGGGAAGGGAGGGGTGGGGGGGAGTGAGGATGATCGTGTGAGGGAGAAAAGGGGACGCCTGTAGGGAGAAGAGCACGAATCGCGCCACGCGAAGGACCTGCGCTCAACTCGTCTTTCCTATCCGCGAGGATCCGGATATTAATCGAGTCCGCCGCAAAAGTAATTACCCGGACTAGGTTTATCTGCTCCCGACAGTTCATTTAGCCGTGGCTCATTTCGCTCCCTCAATGGCTTTCTTCGTCTGTCCTCAGATATGTCCACCGTGAAGCGCTGCGTGCTATTCAATGCTGTCTCATTATCGTGGACCACAGATTTCGTACACAATGCTGTTCTTGTACCGGCAGAAATTTCGCTGTGATGTACAGAAGACAGAACGGATGGAAACTGAGGAGGGCATCGTTTTTCACCCTAGCTTAGGTTTCGGTAGAACTTTGTATTGTTGGGAATCGGCAGTTGGACGGATCTTGGCAGACCACTTTGTGTTTTTGAAACAGACCCCTAGATCACATTGTCTGTATCAGTAACACGTGACATTTGCAGTCAAATACTGTCTTTTGTTTAACTATTGAGCAAACAACTCACAGAGCATTTTTCAGTCATTTTTAAGTTACATCAATTCAGACAAGGCCTAGTTTTCTCAGCGTGAGAGAAAACGCTAGGTCGTTGGCGATAAACGTAATACCAACGAAGAAGGGATAGGAATGAATAGTAGTACGACTGGATGAAACTCATCGTTGTAACGTTATACATAGGTTGCCTTCGTCATTAGCATCGCTGCTAGTTGTTGAGCAAAGAGAACAATTAGCACTTTGAACGAGCTGAACGTATGTTTGTCTCTTTATGGGTGTGTGTGTGTGGTCTAGTATTAGCAGCTTGCGGGGAGAGCTGCAACTTGTTGGTTAAGCGCCTGCGCGCTCCTCTTCGATGCTCCTCCACAGGTTGTTGATTTTTCGAATTCCCGTTTTACTCCACGACTTTTCCACTGTCGATGAATTCAAAAAGTGCAGGTTTGTATTCCGAATTCGTATTTTTTTTTCTGTGACTGAAGCTTTGTTATCTGTGACGTTTCGAGCAGCGTGAACACAAATGATGTGCGAAAATTGCCAGGCGCCATTGAGCGTTAACGAACGCAACGGTAATCGGTATCTATATATTCGCGCACGGTGCTTCGAGTGTCGCCAGATTTAGACGCAATTCACGGCGTAATTCGAGTGTTAACGAGGCAGCGCGAGGCCGCGTACACCGACGACCATCGCCGCCCCACCGCCGATTCGTTTACAACTCGCGAGGATTCGACAGACGTCGGCATGTCGAGGCTGAAACGAACGAGTGATTAACGCGGGTGGAAAATGGAGAGAGGGTTAACCGGCGCGCCAGTTATTAATTTTCATGCGTTGCCACTGGTAATCGATCGTTCGTCCAACCGCGATATTCCTGTTCATTAAAATAATCACGGGCGCGCTCTCGCGTTCCGCCCCCGCGGCGTTGGTCGGAGAACCGGGGGAGATGGGAGCTTTTTGTAGAGGGGGAAGAATTACACCCATGAAAAACATTATTCTACAGCAAAAAAAAATAGCATTAAAACCTCACAAATTTAATCACTAGTAACATTGTTCAGATAATGTGAAAAGTAGCGAAAAAAGAAGATAAAATAAATTGTGTGTTTTTTATGTAAAAAAATAAATGTTTTTCGTAGTCGAATGTGTCGACCCCTAAATCGTCCTAAGTCGTGACTTCGGCGCATTACAACGACGAATCCAACGAATGTTATCCAAGGAAGTCAATTTGATTCACCCCCAAATCGACGGTGATAATCGGCAGCGGAAAATGTCTTATTTCAAATTACCAGTCTCCGGAGGATACGACGCTCTGGCGTTCAGCGATTATACCCCCGAAACCGTCTCCTAATCGATATCAAAGCGGAAGGACGATGATTGGAGGCAGTGTCAGGGGCGTCGGGGGGTGTTCCGAGCGTCATCAGAGAGGGCGAAGCGGCGCGGGTCGTTTCCCCGAGGGAGAGACGGAGAGGAGGAGGAGGAGGAGGCGAGAGCCAATTGGTCAGCCGTCCGCTTGACTCCACGTCCGACTAACCCAACAAATCTATCACGGGATCGTATATAGCGTACGCCCTGCGTTGGCCAATATAACAAGAGCCTGGGCCAACGGTGATTCATCCCCCTCGGGTTTAGTCGATCCGCAAACTCGGCTCGATGCTTTGATCCCCTCGCGAAGCTTCGACGCAAAATCACTCCCAAAGCCTCGCATAAAGGCGCTCGCCGCTGACGTCCGACATCAGGGGGGGTGGGGGGATAATATTCGCGTTATTATCCACACAGGTAAGAGAAGCTCTCAATTTGTAGCTGCGAATAGCCAACCACTCTGGTAGAAAGTCCGTAGCATTAGATTCGGCCTAAGCCAGGCACTGCTCAGGCCTGGACGGGGATGACAGGGCGCGAGTCAGGCTCTGACCAGGGCCTGACTAGCGCCAAGTGTAACGCTTCAGATTTTCTACCAGGGCAGCACCTCACTGAGTCAGTGACCGAGGGTGATCCAAGACTCTTTTTGGATCCAACATGACGGCCTGAAAGTGATGGACACATTTTATTCAAAAAAAGGAAAAATTGACGGAGATGAAATTGCCATGCGCGGCAACGAACGTACGTGCACCGAATATTCGCAGACGCTGCCGCAGTCCGAGTCTCCCGGAACGGGAAGTGCAGCCCGACGAATCTGCCAAATAATGTGGATATATTCCCCGGGCACGTACATCGCGCAAATGTACGCGGGCGACTATATTGATATGTTCGCAACCGCGAGGCGCGGTATTGCGCCCATACATGAAATCCCAAGTGTTATCATATGACACCTATGCGGTCGTATAAATGTACGAATTCGCGTGTAAACTCTGGTATATACGACTGCGCACCGGTGGAACGGAGCGACAATGCCATTCGTATTATGTATATGGAGCCCTGAGTATCGAATTATGAGAGAACCATGAGGGAAGATACAGCGGAGGAGATCGGGGCTTGTTGAATCAATTTTGAATAACCGATTTAGAGGTTATTCAAAAGAATACAAGGTATTGCATTTTTGACAGGTAAAAAACCTTGTTTGATGATATAAACTTGATTTACAAATATCAACACCCATATCGTACACCTGTTAAAAATGATACATTGCCGAGATTTTTCAAGTCAGAGCATTTGGATTTTTTGTGTGATTTTATCCAATGTATCTCTGATCCAACAAGCCCCGAGCTGCCGCGGCAGCTGTGCATAGCGATACTGTAATATACAGTCTCGAGTGGAGCATTTATGCGAGACCACGAACGAGATCGCGTGGGCCCCTCAGACACCGGCTGATCAGGCGAGTGTCTGGAGTCTGCGAGTCTGGAGTTTACGGGCGCTACCAATGATTCAGACTCGAGATCCGCGGGAGCGGATGGCAGGTCTTCGAGCTCGCGGATGCGCCGCAACACATCAGGGGGAATCGAGAAAATAAGCTTACGCTCGTAGCCCAGACCAGCGAAAGCCACTGTCCTGTATATCACCGACGCCGGACAACGGACACGGCGAGCGAAAAAAAAAAAGATACGCCGAGAAAACAGAACGAGCAACACTCGATCGGACACCCCGAGCGATGCCGAGACGAAGGCTCCGGGCGAGCAGGTATTGACCTCCGGTGAATTACGTGCTCGCGGATAACTAAACCTTTCCACCAGTCGCCTCTCGAACTCACTCCCCCTCGCCCGACGTAACCACGGGACCCCGCAGAGAAAACGACGAGAGAGAAAGAGAGACTTTCTGGCCTCGGAGCTCTCATCTTTACGGTTCAATAAAGTTTCCGCTCGCGGTGTATGCAACGTCATGCATGTACACGCGACGTGACCGCACCCGAGACGCTTCGCTCTGAGAGATCCTTGCGGATGCTTCTGGGATACGAATCTTGGAAAATTAAACTTTAGTCATATACAGCCGCGAAGATTTAAAAAATAATGTTGTGGTAACAATTTGTGTGCGGTATTCGAAAATGTTTTTATTTTTATTTTTAATAAAAGCTAACAAAATTATTAGCCGTAAATAAAAAATTAAATTGCGCCGAAAATTGGCTCAGCTTATACCATTTTTTTCTGAACTTCGCTATCAATAAATAGATGGGGGTATTACTATAATTTTATTTTTATTTCATCGTACGAATTCCAGTTTATTTTCACCACTGCCCAAATTTGACCTTTTTAAACATTCCCCCATGTCTGAATGTCGCATCACCCTTAGATATTTTTCTTCCGCTCAGAACCTCTTTTTGTTACCTCTCGAAATCGCAAAAACCCCAGATCTCCGCGTTATCGACGAGTAAAACTTACAAACGGATTACAGGGGGCATTTGCAGATTCGCCGTGCGCGCTTCTGCCCCGACGTTGGGCTCGCGCACGTAGCTTCGACGGATTTTCGTCTGGCTGTTCTCGCGGGGGGCTCGTCGCGCTCATGAATATTTCAAGCACGAAGCTCTCCGCGAGGCCAGAATGTCCCGGTGATGCCCGCGGGACGTACCCGACCGGTCCTAATGTCGGTCATACTTCATCGTGGAAATCCGCTGTCCTATCCCCCCCCCCTCCCCCCCCCCCCCCCTCCCACTCGCTCGGTACACACGTATATATATGCGTGTGGCAGATCTATAGATGTACGGGCGACTCGGGGTCCTTCGTAGATTCAGGAAACGTCCGGACGAAGCGGCGAATGCGCGTTCCACGACTTTCACCCTCCGCCGGATGCCGCCTCCTCGGAGCGAGTTTATCGCTCGGGCGAACGGAGGATCGTTCGAACTTCCGTCTTTCCACCAACACAGGATAACGCGTCATAGGTGTCCCTCTCGGATTGTCCCGGATATTCCGTTCCTCCTACTTCCTCAGGACGAATTCGAGAACCGCGAATATTTCTAGCGCCTGTAAATATAGCCTATATTATGTACGATTTTTATTTGGAGAGGCGGAGAAAATGTACGTTGACCAAAACTGGAGACCCATTTTACACCGAGAGTAAAAGTCATCGGGATGTTAAAACCGAGACACGTGGCAACTCAGCGAAAAAAAAGTCTTATCTATAGATTTTCTGATTTATATATTTTTGCAATGTGTGTTAGTCAATAGAACAATCGATCAACAAAGAAGCGAATAGTTATGTTAACTCAGATCGTGTCCTTATATCGTGATACACGCGGCAGGGATTGCGGACGGAGCGGAAGATGCGGATCAGTCGATTCTGCGTTTTTCCTTCCCTCTCCATACCGTTCCCTCTGGTAAACGTTATCTCGTTCGCGATGTGACACAGAGGAGTGGCGAGAAAACCGGGAGACGACTCGATTTCTCTTATCTAACGGCCCAGCAGTACAGTCCTATCGCTCAAGGATCCGGTCAGGAAAATCCTCCTTCGTATCCTCCGTCCTTCCCTCGACATCGGGCGGAGCTGCTCGCTTCCCTCTCGGCTCGCGTCGTATATACGAGCTGATAAATGCGAGGGCACATTTCCACGGGTTCGCGGGGGCCCGTGTCAAGTGTCACGGGACGAGGATCGAGAAGCCTCGCTCGCGCCGAGGGTGAAAAGCGACGAGCGACGAGCGCAGACACATAAAGCAGTCCTGGTCCGTTAAGTATGTGTACAGCGAATAGACGGGGCGAGGATATGCCAGTGGGATTCGAGCGAGGAGGTCGAGATACCGAAGATCCGGAGAGGATCGAGTGGAATCCCTTCCGCATCGCTCTCCTCGACGTCGCCGACTTTTTCGCTGAATCGCACATTTTTACCGATTTGCGTTGGTCGGTCATCGCGAATAATTCACGAGCAAAAATACTGCGAAACGTTCGATATGCCGAATAAGCAATGATAAGGCAATTGGGACTTTAGTACAGAAAATCCGTCCTCCCTTGGTCCAGGTCTACGTCTTCCTTAAGGCCTCCTCCGCGGGCCCGAGTTATCTTAAGCGCCTCTAAAGGCCCAGATTATTCTATCCAAGCTTCCTTTAAAGGCCCAGATTATTCTAGGCCTCCCTGGGAGTCGCTTGCCCAGACCGAGATTATTCTGAGTCGTCGGTGGTATTCTGCGGCAAACCTAGACTTCTTTTCCCCAGGCTAGGATTATTGCAGTCACCCTAGAAGCCTCTTACCCAAGCTAAGATTGATCCAAGCCTTCCCCGGCGACTTCTTACCAAGCCCGGATTAATCTAAACCTCCCTGGAAGCCTTTTTTTACACTTAAATGTTTCCAAGGCTCAATAGTGTGCTAGTGCTTTACACACGAGTCTAGACACTAAACTTTCCAACTTAGAACCGTCTTTTTCTTGTTAAAAAAAACCTGAACTTTGATTAACATGTTCTCGGACTCGCGTAGGTGGCATCGAGGCGCGTGACCCGTGCACATTGCGCAGAGGGACTCGAGAAATACGCACCTACACGCGACGCATTTACATATGTGTCGAGGGACTCGAGGCGAAGCGCGGTTCGAGAGGGTTGGTTGGTTGGTTGGTCGGTTGATATGCAACGCGAGCAGCGCGACGCGAGAGGCGCGCGCGAGTCATGGCAATCCCCTCGTCGCCATCGCCGCGTTACTCTCGCGGCTTCGGTATTTTTCGGGTCGCGTTGATACCCGCTTGGCAAGCAGCCACGACGGCTACGTTATATAGCTGTGTGTATACCGGACGGCGGCAAAATAACCGTTGCGAGAAGGAGAAAATTGTATCTCACACGAGGGAGAGCGAGACAGGCACGAAATGCCCCCCGGGTGCACCGGGAGCATTTCCCTCCGCTCTTTCCCCGCGAACGTCGGGCTATCGTGTATCGAGCGGAAATAGCACAGCGATAAAAGTCTTTGCGACACGTACGGCTCAATCTTACTCAACGCACTGAACCTATCACTGCAAATCGTTTTTTTTTTTCACCACCTCAAAAAAGGCAGGAAAAAGGTTTCCCTCAATAAGAGCCAAGGGGATTGACTGATGCAGTCATTGCATTTTAGTTTTTCATTTTCTAACGAAGCGCTTGATCGATTGATTCTTCTATCATGAGTAACATTCGCAACACCACAAATGATGAAGTCAGTCCAAACGACGCAACCACGAGTCATCTTTAATTCCCGCAGTTCGCGTATTTTGCATCGCCTTAATCCGCCAACATCCAGACTCCATGAAAATAACGTTACACGTCGCAATGGAGAGTGAAATTCACGAGAAATTCACAATGCGCAGCCGGAGAGTTTTAAAATGGTCCGAGATTGCCCGGGCACTTTGGGCACTATGTGTACTTAGGGCTTTGGCCGCCCAGGTAATTGAAACGCAAACGGCGCTCTCGTCGGGGGCTAACGTTAATCCAATGAAATACAGCGGCCTGGCCTTCCGCCTCTCGCTCGCAGCAACAGCAACACAGCGGCGGGAGCACCGGCCGAGCACTTCCCACCTCTCGGCGCCGCGTCATCGGCGTTGCAGCCACGCGGCGGCGATCTCTCTGCCCGTCCGACTATCAACTCGCCGAGCGAGCAGCCAGACCGAGCGCGAAGTCAACATGCGAACCCGCCCCGTAACGGCTCGCGTGACTCTAATGATTACGAATTAGCCATAAATTGTGCGATCATGTAAAGCGACTGCAATTTATAACGGAACGCGAGGCTCGTGCTACGGCGCATTCGTGCTTTTTGCGGATACTGTGTAATAAATAATAAAAGGTGAAAGGACGAAGAAAGTCGTGAAAGAAAAAAATGTATATATAATAATAATATGAATATTACTAATAATAATAGTAAAAGTAGAAGTAGTTTTTTCGCCAAGACTGGCATCTCCCACGCGTTCGCGCTTTGCTATCTTTCAACCGCAATCTTCGAGTATCATTAGCATTCATTAGGCTCCACTTGAGTTGAAATTGTGTCGGGTGAAATATGTACACGCTGACTTTGCAGGTTTTCCTCTGGAATTTTTTTTTTTTTAACTTGAGTACAAGGCAGTAAAACACACGTAAAAAATGTGGTGAATTTACCACGCACATATTCCTGTGGTGACAAGTTCTTTTTTATGGTTGCCACAGCAATAAATAATGTAACCGACGACTGCAATTATGGCCCTGGCAATTATTTATTATTATAAGATTACTATTTCTTCTTTAATTGTTTCCATGCAGACTCCACTGATTTCCAAGAGAGAAAAAAACGGCGTAAAATATATTGCAAACCGTCGAAAAAAATATAAAAATTTACACACAAGGGTCGAGTCTCCGGTTACACTTCCCTCGACATTTCAGCCACCGTTGACACCGTGAAAACAGCGAGACCTCCGGTGCGACGGTGGTTTAATCTCGTAAAAAGTGTCGGGTTCGAACACGGAACTCGGGTCAAAACTCGGGGTGGCCGAGTGAAAGAGGGTCGAGTTCTCGTGAAAAGCTTCGCGCGGCTCGCCCGCCTTGTTGGAAAATCCGTGAAAACCCCCGAGCTAATACTTTACTCTTTACGACTTTCGTGCGACGTTCTGCGGCTCGTGTAAGCTCTCTTATATACATAGCTCGCTTTACGTGTGCGCCCGCGCGGTTTGTGTGGGTATACAAGACCGGGCGAACACCTCAGCCGGGCGAAGGGGTCGCGGCTTCTCGTGGCGCTTCGAGTTCGTGAGGCGAGTCTGTGTAAGGGCGGGTTCTGCAGGCACCCGAGTCTCTCCGCGGAATTTCAGAAGGCGAGGAACGAGGCGAGAAGGGCGCGAAGAAGTCGTAATCTTTTTCGCCGAGTGAGCTGCAGAGCTTTCAGGGCGCGAAAGGAGCTCGCGAGGATTGTTCGTCTCTCCCTGCGAAAGGTATAACGCAAGGTGGGAAGAAAATTGTCGGAGAAAGGACAATCTGACACGTGACGAAGACTTACAGGAATCACTGGGTACGTTTTTGTAGAATAAAACGGGGAACGGTTGATAAATTAATTTTCAGAGGCTTTAATTTTAATAGGAAAAAGACTCTCAATGTCGCGAGTCACGAGTCTTTGTAAGTCAGACTTAAAACGCAAAATCTGCGTCTCTTCGCGGAATTTCGGAAAGTAGTGCCAGTCGTACTTTAAAAAAATAAAAATAAATAAAAAATTAAAGACTCGAATGCAAGATATTTTCGCGACAGTAGCTCGCGAAAATTGTTCGTCGCCCTGAGCAACATTAAATACGAATAAGACGAAAATAGTCGAACGAGATGACGAAAAAAAAAAAAAAAAAACTACGAGTGACACGAGAAGAAGACTCGCAGGGTATGCGAACGGTTGAGCAGCGTAAAATGGTGGATCGTGGCTCGCGCGCCCCGTTGATAAATTAATTTTGCAGAGGCTTCCACGTGAACGGGAGGAGGAGGAGGATGAGGACGCTTGTTTGGGACGGCTTCGGTGATTTATACTCCCGGCCGGCGGCGGCAAGTGCCCTGCGCGCCAGGCTTTGACCCTGGGGCGTGCGCGACGGTGGAGGGGGCACCGCGCCGGGGAGCAGCGCCGGAGATCAGAAATGAGAGGGTGCGAAAAGCGCGCTCGCGACGCGACGAGAGGAGCCGGCAGCAGCGGTGGCAGCGTCGGCGTCGGTTCCACCACCGACGCCGACGCTGACGGTAGGAACCGCCGACGAGGGGGAGCGAAAAAGAAATATGGTGGGTCGTATAGCCGCCGCCGTGTATTGATCGAAATCGAAGGGGAGAGACTTTTGCGTTATAGAGAGTTCGGTGCCCGAGTGAGGGAGCGACTGTCATACCTAATTCATACTGCGAGAGTTCTTCCAGCTGCGCGCCGGCAATCCGATAAGTTTGCCGGCAAAAGGAGAGGGGGGGAAGGGAGAGGATGACGACGGAGGTTGGGGGTGGTTGTCGCTTCACCCATTATGGGTACATACAATGTAGCCTCTCGCTTTCTCCCTTCTGGCTACTGTTACGGATATTTTTCTCGAGTTGAAAGGGTTTTGGAAACCTCCAACGCCCCCCACCCCTCCGCCGCCGCCGGTGGCCGCATAGTAATTAGGTAAAGCTAGTCGATCCGCTCTCGGCTCGAGTTTCCGCCAAACTGCGAAGTTCGCGAGCTCTCTTCCTGTATATATTCGTATATACATGTATATATACCGGCGAGGTTGCTCGAGGGGGAAACTTCCGTTGGGAAATGCAGTAGATCGGAGCTTCTACCCTTCCGGCGACTATTACCGCAGCCCAGGAAGACGCAGGGTCGGCAGAGATTTGGCCGTCCTGTGATGTCAGTCGACCGAGGGAGGCAATTTAAAAAAAAACACCAGGCTCTCTATTTTGTGTGGGGTAATTTTTGTATTAATCGTCCCGTGCCGGAAAATATTGGGAAAAACAATTACTTAGATCAACTGATTTAGCGGGCGTAGAGTTGGGGGGTGGCTATATTCGGTGGATTGAAATGTACCAGTTTGATTGGTCGTTCAGTTAGTTTCATTGAGTGTTTGCTTTTTCGCACAAATATTTCCCTCGCACGACTGAATATTTTTTTCCCCGTTTACAAAGGGTTACAAAAATAAACACGAACGATTGCAATGGACGAAACAAAATCCAGGTACGGGACGCGGTGAGAGACAAAACGTGCGAAATGGCATCAGTGATTCACCGAGGCGGCGAGACGTGTGTTTCCGTATCGGCTGCGCGTCCCAGCTGACAGTGTCGCGCGTTGTTGCGCGCGCAAGATAACCGGAAGCCAGACCGTGTCTGGCGGCAATGTTCGTGCTCCGTAATCCGCAACCCCCGAGGGGGGAGCAAAGCACCACTTCCGGTATTGTTTGCCGGCTCGGGTTGTGACAAGGGTCTCGTCGTCCACTTGCACCTTCCGCGCGCTGCCGCCGCTCTGTCTCATCGACAATAACAATAATAGCCAACTTTTCCGCCACGGCGCGAGCAAAGAAAAGAAAAAGAAGAGGTCGAAGGGGGGAGAAAAAAAAAGAGATCGAAAGAACGCGACAGAAACGACGACTGGAAGTCGACGGGCGACGCAACAACGTTGTCGTCAATGTGTTTAATGTACCGGCAATTGATGGCGATTTGACCCACCCCCGAACGCTCCTATAGAAAAAGATATATATATATAGTTGAGGGAGGCAGAGAGGCGTTATATACTTTTCTCAACATTCGCCGAGGGATTTTACGACTTTGCACAATTATCGGTTAACCGTTAAGCTTCACACGTGGATACTCGGACGGGAGCACTTAAGTTCGTCTCGTTTATTCTCAAAGTTATTTTCGCGGAGCGCCGGTGCAGCCCACGCACGAAACGATTTCAGTGGTGCACACACGGAGAGCTCTCCGGTAATCTCTCCATATTCTCTCTTGTCACGTTTATTAAATATGTGTTCTAAATAATTCCTCTTCGGAATAAGTCGAAAAGAAGGTTGGATAACAGTTGGTATAACATATGATTTTTTTTTTATAAATGTTTTTGAGTGTATTTCCAAATTGTTTTCTTTATTAATTTACCTAAACGCAGCGGCGCATTATTAATCATCAGAGCAATCAACTTCCTATCAGCGATAATACAAGTGTTGGACTGCCTACAGAGCCCTGGACATCGACTCGCCCCTCGCTCGACTAACGAGTTCTTCTCGCAACGTAAAACCCAAGCGGCTCACGTAATGACGCAGATCGCCTGCACCGTACATATATACGTCCATGAGTACAGACTCGACACGAGTGTGTCGAGCGCCGACAAAACGCTCGCCGCCGCAGGCCCGCAGACTCTCGAGCATGCATATTACATGCGTACACACGAGGCGCTGCGTCAAGGTGTCGCACGAACCCGGTGCATGAGGGTCACTCGATGGTGAGAAAGAGATACGACGGTGAATAAAAAAAGGGGGGAGACGAAGAAGGAAGTGGAGGCTTCGAAGGGGAGACACGTATCTGAAAAAGACACTTCCTGTATCGAACCTCTTGTCGAATGATTATTCACTCTCATAGCGCATCGTCAACGACCAAATCCGAAAAAAAGCCGAGAGAGCGAGAAAAACTTTGAGTTACCGGGAACAATTCTAGCGCCGGAGAACTAATCCGCGTTAGACGGACCGGAAGATTCCTTCATCCGGCAAATAAGTTAGTCGACCCAACTGTTTCTAGTTTTCTGGCGCCCGGGTTCTCCTTGGCAACACACTATTCTCTGTCACTGGCGTTGTGCTTCTCTCTTGCCAGTGAATGAAAAATAAAAAGAAATAGGAAGCCAAAGGCTTCTGAAAAGAGAGGCACGTATCGAGAAAAGGCACTTCCCGTGTTGGTCCTTTTACCGAACGGTTATTCATGCTCATCGCGTGGCACATTGTCAACGAGCCCGAGCCTCTCCATACACTGACACAACAATCGAAATTCTCAAAGACCCCCGTGAAAAATGCCCACCCGGGAGAGCCTCCTCTGTCGGCCGGCTTCTTAGTCAAACCAAGCGACTAACGCCAATTTGCCACAGAACTTAGGCAGAACCCTGCGCGCCAGGACCTTCACAGGCGGCAAATCGATCCCGCTTACAACCAGAGGGGGATAGGCACCGCGCGCGAGAGAGAGAGAGAAGCAATTTCAAATGGAAGCGAGCGGGAGAGTCAGGTCTCGTTTCTCAGAGTGTAACGTAGGCTTCTATACGAGAGGGTCGACAGATGCCGAATGGTACTTGTAAATACCGCGGACGTGGGGACACAAAGGGCGCTGCTGTTGGTAGCGACTATACAACGGAGCGATTCGCTCGACTCGCGACTACGCGGACAAGTTTTAGAACGCCCCGTGTGACGTTACAGATGGGTTCATATTGGCAAAATATGCCTGTGTGACGTTTCTAGGTCTGTGTTGGTCGAACATGTCCATGTGACGTTCCAGCCGAGTTCGTATTGGCCGAACCTGTCCGTGTGACATTTCAGCCAAGTTCGTATTGGTCCGAACACGATTGTGTGACGTTCCAGCCGGGTCTGCATGGGTCGAACGGGTCCTGTGTGTCGTCACAGCCGGATTTGTGCGAGATTTGTGTGGGACGAACATGCCTGTGTCTAGAGCTTCACGAAGGAGAAGACCGAAAGCGCCAGTGGTCGATGAAACGAAGCAGCATGAAAAGAGGAAGAGACTAGGCGTGTGGCTCAGCCGGTGTTGGAGACGTCGGCGAGCGTGTGTGAGTGCAGAGGCGGAGAATCCGCGTGCGGAGCAGAAGGACTCGAGACAGGAGCACAAAGGGTTGTTCAAACAGCCCTTTGTCGAGCGTGGCGGGACAGGAAGAAGAAAAAGTAACGTTGCCCGGGAGCTCGCAATTATTTAGTGGCCGAAGGAGCCGGCGAGTGAGACGAAACGCAGGGCGGAAAGAAGAGGGACGAGGAGGAGGAGGAGGAAGAGGAAAAAAGAGCCGACGACGCGGGGATCAACGGGACCGAGCGAAACGAGCTACAAGTTTGAAGAATGCGCCGGACCGGGATGGAGATTCGAAAGGGGGCAAGAAAGCGGGACGGAATATGAGAAAGAGAGAGACGGAGAGATAAAGAAAGAGAGAGAGAGAGAGCTGTGATACTCGGGATTCGGGACCCTGCGGCAGGTAGCAGAGGCGCCCCAACAAAAATAAATGCAAATAAATAAATAGAAAGATGGTGGCGCGCGCGAGTCGTACGGCGATGCACACAGGCTGTGGCCGATGTTGAGCGGGAAGAACCCGGGGAATGCGATTTCGGGACGAGCGTCACGAACGCGTGCTCGCGGGCTGGGAAGAGATGACGACGGGATGAGAGAGAAGAGGCAGGTAGGAAATTTGTGTCCACTGCAGCGTCGACGTGCACACTTAGCGAAATTTCGGTAGTCCTGATAACATGAGGTGATAGGTATCAATTTAATTTCTCAACGAGACTATTTTTCATCGCCACGGCACATTTTTATGGCATGGCATTGATATCAGGATACTTAAGGTTAGGACAACATCGCGCGTATGAGACTTATTGCCAGAAATATAATAATTGTAACCATGACTGTGACGATTGCAACAATAAATGACTGTGGCTGCAGTGAGTTGCAGTATAAAAAATTGCAAAAAACATTTCATTTGTCAAGCCCTGTACCATATTTATAGCAACGCAACACGGAATTTCTCGTAACTGATACCAGACTCTTCTCACTGTGTACAACGCCGACAGAAGCGGCAGAAAGAGGAACCGTGTGCTTCGTAATGGACTTTATCAGAACAGGCCGCGCGTGCTATACACAAGCCGCCCGCCATCCGACCTTCCTTCCTATTCGGTCTTGTCTCTTCTTTTTCCTTCTCCCCCCTCTTCGTCCCCCCCACCCGAGCTGCTGCTCGCACTGCACGTTCACCCTTTTCTCTCTTCCCTAATTGTCCTCGGCTCGTTTTTACTACCCGTTCCACTTCGTTACGGTCACCGTTGCTCCTCGTGCGTGTGGCTCCTCTCGTCGGGTCGAAAACCAGAGAGCCCACGGTAGATGGCTCTGCAACTCGTCTCAGGCGTGTTCGTTTTGCACGGACTAGCAACAACGTGCTCATATTTTGTGGACGTTGCCATGGTTGCGCGCCCGCCATCGATGGTCACTTTCGTTAACGACTTCATCTGAAACCTTGAGATATTTTCTATTTTTCGTTTATTATTATTGTCGTTTGGCAGTCCTGGCACTGACCATTCAATTGGTTGAAATGAATTCCGCTTTAACACAATTTTTCTGATCAGCAATATTATTGATAATTTATTTTTTCACATATCTTTGCTCATATAAAGGACAACGTATTTGAATGTTTGTAATACAAGAATAAGTCACGAATCTCTTATGTCGTATAAAGATACAACGAAACAGAAAACGTCACGGTGCAATTGCGTAATTAAATTAGCGTAATACACAGCGACGCGCCAAAAGGTCCTGGGCAGAGATTAGACGAATGAGAAAGGGTATGGCTGTCAGAGGATTTGGAAAATTAGCGAAGTTGGCCCGATGCTCTTAGCGTACCACCCAGGTCGCGTAATTGAAGGGGATTTAATCCAACGCGACGAGCGGACCTTCGTCGTGGGTTAGTCACGCATGAAACCAGAATTACGGATCCTCACTTCGGCGAGAACTTGTAACCCGTTTTCAGGATGTCATCATCAGATAGGGACTGTTAATTGTCAGTTTGCGGGGACAGAAGAAGGTTTTTTTAAACCTTTGCCATAATGACCCAATGTTACTGAAAAAATACTATTGCTAAAAAAAGAGAAGGATCATTTTCACCAAACATGTAGGAATAATTCCATAATTATAGTGTAAATTATCAATTCCAACCAATGATTGATGACCAATTTTGACAATGTTTTCAATGCTAGACAATTTTTCATAGTCCTCTTTTAAAAAGTTCATGAGTAACGGAAAGCATTGTTAGCAAACTATTCGAGCTGTGATTGGCTGGGGCTCTCAGACCGAGTCCAGGTTCATTTGTCCTTGATAACTTTGACAGTTCTGTCAAATATCGTATTTTTTTTAATCAACTAAAAAAGGGTTGTAACCAGTGTTTTCAGGGGTAGAATATGCGACTTGAGAACGATGGTATAGGTTAAAAGTCGATATTTTGAAAAAATAAATTTCGTGGCCCCGATTTGGGCGGTTTTCGGCCCGGCGGCCAGATCTACGATTTCTGACAAACTGTTCGGCCAACAAATTTTTTTTTTCAAAATCAACTAAAAAAGGGTTGTAACCGGTGTTTTCAGGGGTAGAATATGCGACTTGAGAACGATGTTATAGGTTAAAAGTCGATATTTTGAAAAAATAAATTTCGTGACCCTGATTTGGGCGGTTTTCGGCCCGGTGGCCAGATCTACGATTTCTGACAAACTGTTCGGCCAAAAATTTTTTTTTTCAAAATCAACTAAAAAAGGGTTGTAACCAGTGTTTTCAGGGGTAGAATATGCGACTTGAGAACGATGGTATAGGTTAAAAGTCGATATTTTGAAAAAATAAATTTCGTGACCCTGATTTGGGCGGTTTTCGGCCCGGCGGTCAGATCTACGATTTCTGACAAGCAAAACAACAAATTTCCTTTTTTTTTCCGAAAGTAACTGAACAAGGATTTTTCAGTTGCGATTTACCCTTTTAAAACTTTATAAGAGCGCAGCAGTGCAAAAGTATCTCAGGCACGCTCGCCAGCGCGTGTGATTAGCCTAGTCTCAATAATAATTTTTGCCAGACTGTCCAATGCCCGGACAGGTTTGAGGGCTCAAAGTGGAGAAACAGCTTATAAGAATATCCGACGTAGTTACAAAATGATCCGAATACGCCACTGCGGCTACCGACTATCCAGACGTCTTAATAAAATTGAATTTAACCTCGCGCGGAGGATAATGCATAAGCCTTCCTCGCGGATTCCGCGTAACGGAGCTTGCGATGACGTCACGTAGCCGCTGACGCTGACGGACTCTCGGGTTCCGAGAAAAACAATAAATCCGTCCCTCCCGTTTTCGTTCTGGTTCCGAGCCGTCCGCGACGTAATTTGTCATCGTCGCCTCGGCGGCTTAATGAACTACCGGCCGAATAAAAACGATTCGACTCGAAAGCGCCAACGGAGGGGAACACGCGAATGCAAACGGCAATATGCGCGGCATACAAACTGCGACTCTGTCGCCGGGGCTCGGGATGAGTAATGACGTTTACGGTTATCGGAGGAACACTTGTTGAATGTGCGGCAAGATTTTGCTTTACCGACCGAGCGCGACTAGACAATATAACGCGGCGCCTGACGCCGGTCCCGTTGTTATCTCTATTTTGACGGTGTTTCGAAAAAGCGTCTGAGGGAGGAGAATCGGAATAAAAGACATAAATAAAAAAACCGGCGGAGAGGAAATTCGAGAAGGAAGAGGCTGGTATGTACGAACTTTTCAAGCCGTATGGTGCAGAAAATGTCGCGAAAACCGGTCGTCCTTTGATATCGGAACGAGAAAGAGGAAAGAGTCGGAGACTTGACACAGCATTCCGAGCAATCCAGGGAAAGAGGTGGGGGACGGGGGGCGGCGGGGACAAGGCGAGGAAGGAGGAGGCAATAAAAAGAAAAACGAAAGAGGGAACAGCGAGAGAGTCCCAGTGCCGGAACTAGCTATTCTTTCGCGGCACGCTGCTCGCCTTCCGGTCTCACTCGGCTCTCGGCGGCTCCAGCCGACCCCCCCCCCCCCCCTCCGGTTTTACCCTCGTCTCTCGGTCTGCCTCTCCCGACGCTTCAACAATTTCTCCGGAAAAAGCGGTAAAAGCGTTCCTCCTCTTTTCACTTCCAGCAGAATCCCGTCCTCCTCCGTCCCTGGCATTCGAATGCCTACCCACCGGCAGCGCGCCGCGTGTCTATACTTATAGGTACGCTGCTCGCAATCGGCTTTGGGGGGTGGGTAAACGGCGAGAACGAGAAAAGCGGAAAATGCGCGCGAAATATATACGTGACGATGGCATTTGGATTGCCTGGCTGCGCGCGATAATGTTCAAAGGCGATGTCAATGGATTTCGAGCGGGGAAAAAAAGAGCAAAGGGTGAGCTGAATTGGTCGAATGCGACGCTTAATGATACTGCGAATCGATATCATTGGCGGGTTGATAGCGCCCAAGTTTTTTATTTCCTCATTCATGTTCCTACCTAGGATTATTGTTATCTTATCAAAAAGAGAAGGAAACATTTAAAGAGCATTGTCGCGAGAATGGTAAAGTGATATCACTAATGGGTCACTCTTCATGCTGAAGGGATATTTTTTTTAACTGATGACTACTTTTCCTATCGTAACTGGGGCCATAAACCTCGATGGTCAATAAAGACTACCACCGATATAAATGAAATGGACTGATCTGAACAGAAAAGTGTGTCGACATCAGCAACACACTTCTTGAGACCACCCATTGACGAATATATAGGCTTTATACCCTGCTGGTCTCTTTGTGGACCGCACGGGTCATCTTAAAAATGCCGTAGACTAATTTTCGTGTGTACACAGCCATCGAGAGGGTCATCGCTCGCGAACAGTTTAATCGGCGGTCGCACGACTTGGCTCGGTTAAGTGACCGTACCGCTGGGGTTAATGTCAGTCATCCTCGTATGTGCCTTATTAATAAAGCCCGTATTACGATGCGCTGTCCTCGTGTCGCCGCCATCGCCGCACTGCGATTATCATTTTAATCGTCGTTAACTCGAAACCTTTTAAAACACCACCGGAGCTCGCCCACTAGGCGAGAACCCAGGCCGCACTAGGTGCATGGCTGTCGGCCTGTGCACATACGATGTGGGTCGTACTGGTTTGCGGTACGAGCCAAACACTCGCAGTGATTGCGTGGCTCGGGCAATTTCAGGCTCCTCGTTGCGAGCAACATTATTAACCAAGCTTTTCGCTCGGCGACAGATTTACGATATTCTCTAATCTCGTGTGGGCAACCGGCACCGGAATTTTTACGTCGCGACAACTCCGCAGGGACATTAAAACGCCGTCGCGACAATATTCCGCCTCTTATTACTTCGTTGCACACTGGAGAATTATCGATTGTACGATGCGTAAGTTGCGTAATTCATTAACACTTCAAGTGCCAACACGGTAGGCTTCCTACATTGGAAGAATAAGATCTATCACAGTTGCTTTTTATTTTTCACTCGTCATTAAAAAATTGTTAGAACATTTTGATAAGGAATATCTTTTTTGGAAAAATTACAAGAATCTTATCTACAAAACGTGCAGACTCACTGGGCCTAAAATTAATAACGCTGTGAACGTGGAAGAAATTGGAGCTTGGCCAAAAAGAGCATTCGTGTCGAAATCATCTTTCGTGGGACGAAAAAAATGGAATGTCTAATTAAAAAACTGTGGGTTTTAATCTTTCCCGAAGTTGGTGGGGAGGGGAGAGCGAGCAGCGGCCAAGCCATCCGAGTAGCGGAAGTAAGTTTGCAAAGTGGTTCTTCCGCGGTGGCAGCAGCGGTGTACGTCGGTTCCTGCCGCCGCCCCCGCATAACGGACGCGAGAAAATTAATTTCTCGTGAGTGCGGCAGTCGACCGGGGGAAGAGGGACCACCCCCTTCGTCCGGAGTGGGGTTAGAGGCGATGGCGACGACGGAGATACCGTAAATGAAGACCCGCGAGGTCGCGCGCGCGACGATATCCGATATCCGTTGTCAGATTGGTCAGGAATTAAAGCGAACGCGGAGGCGGCGCTCGGTTCATCACTTTCTATCTCGCAGCGCTCCGCGAGGACGTCGGGCCGGGGCTTTATCGTTCATCGGCCGAGTAATGCCACGGGCAAAAAAAAAAAAAGAACGTCAGCGGCGGAAACAACGGAGAGACGAGATCGCAAATAAAACGGGCGGGCAAGTGTTTCACATCGATTTTTTTTTTCACCGCCCCGACTGCTATAAAACAAACACTCGGTTGTTGTGAGAAATTGATGAATAACGAGAAGAAATGGCGAAACAACGTGTATAAATAACCGTTTGCTTTCATTCCGCAATTCTATGGCCAAGCATTTTATTGTATCGTGATGCGATAATTTTTATCAGTTTTCAAGCACAAATAATTTTCGTTCAAGCGTCTTAAAATTAAGCGAAGTATATTCTATGATTTATAGATTTTGTGTTAAAAAATGTATATAGAACGTTTTATTGGTGATTGTAAAATTATTTTTTTTTCCACTTTTCTGCGACGTGAAAATAAAAATCAAATCCTCCGAAAGTTTGATTGAAAATGTTAGCTCTGAAAGCTTGTTCAGCTGGGAAATGACACGTACGGCAGTTTGACGACAATCCGGCGCGAAATAGAGTTCGGAAACCATTGAATGCGCTTGGGGAATTATTATAGGTCAACAGGCTGAAGTAAACGTTTTTGTTTCAATCGATATCAGTACCGGTCCATATTTTGTGTGATTGGTAACAGAATGTCATATTTACAAATCATTTTTTCTCTGAACAAGTAAATTACATAAACATTTTGAGAGATTAAGCATAACATTCGTAAAAATAAATCGGTAACAGAGAAATAAAAACCTATGTTACCGACCGAGCTTCAAGACATCATTAAAATATCCAACAATTGTTTTTGGAGAAAACGACAAAACATTAATTTACAATTTAATGAAACCATAATTGCACAAAATTTCTTTGAAGGATACGACGATTATGTTTTCTGTGTAATATCAACGTCAACATTTTGACTACAATTAAAAATAATCAAAACAATAAACAAACAGAATATGAAAACTCTGACGCTACAAAGATGAGGTCGTAAAATTCGTGACTGTCGTTCGGTGTCCACAGTAATTTTCTTTCGCGTCTCAGTACCTGGATAGAAGTAGGGGTGCCCAGCGTGCGAGGGCTGCACTAGCGGATGAGGCGCTCGAAAATCCATTTTTGCGCCGTTTCGTCAACGCTGTCGCCGCTCTCGTTGCTCGCGCCTTTAAACTGTGTCGCCTGATCTCGTCCCGCGTCGACGGCGACAATGTCAGCGAAAAACTACGAGACGCGGTCGAGCCTAATCTTTATCAGTGTCGGGGACATCCCGAGGCGATCGCACGCCGCCGCTTATCCTCGCGCCTCGTCTGCTCGCTGCTCGGTTGACACTCGGCTAACGCTCGGTGCAGTCACCAAAATCGCTTCGAAACGTCGCCGCGAATTCTCCGTCGTATTTCTGCTCCGACAAAATCCCAAGTGACTCACAATGCACGACACTTTTCAGTCTCCAAACGACGATTAAAAAAAACTAGTTGAAGAATCCACGGAAAATCACTAAAACACAAATTTAATCAACGTCGACATCAACGAGGTCGCTCGTATAACGCGCGACGAGATATCCGCGAACCGGCGGCATTTAACAGTCGTACCCGCGCGATGCCCCTCGACTCGCGCGGAGAGCACTTAGTCCCCGGTGCACTGTGTTATTTACTTATCCGGCCAGGTATACACACGGAGAAGGAGACGAAAAAAAAACCCCGAGAGAGACGAGGAGAAACCTTTGAGCGCGAGGCGCGACTCCGAATACCACTTCGATCTCACTGTATATCCCACTCACGCGACTCTCGCTCTGTACTTAACGAGCGGATCAAGCGAAACGATATATCCTCCTCCTCGTCGTCCTCCTCTCTCCGCCGCCCGATCCTCGAGAGCAATGACCCGCGGTTTAATAAAGGGCAAAAAAATCCTCCGCAGCAGACACTCGAAACGCCGTCGACCGTGAATAAAAAAAACAAAAAAATAAAAAATAAACCAGAACGCGAAAAATACTCGATCACTTTTCGCGCGCACTCTTCAATTATCGACGCGATTCGCCGAGGAGCGAACTCTCGCGCGCGCGGTTTTCGGCCGTCAGGTCCGTTGAGCTGCTGCTGCCGTTGGTCGACGAGGGGCCGACCCGTGTATAACCGCGGGAGCAACGTTTGGGGGGTGGTCGCGAGCCGACACTGCCGAGAGAGAGAAGTTTGCTTCCGCGGAAAACGACGTTCCACCCGGTTTGCCACCACAGAGGCGGGAAGAGGGTAGGGGCAGGGAGGGAGGGTGGGGGGGGATTATGTGTTGCGAACACTCGGAAGCGGAGGGTGGAGAATTTTGCGCCTGCGCCTCACGTCCCGGGTGCTTTTCGCGTGGGCCGTTTTCCCCTTCCACTTCACCGCGAGACCGTCTCTCTGTCTCTGTCCTTCGCTCTCCCTTCCTCGCACGCTCTCCCTCTCTCTCTCACTCTGTCCGCGGTTATTCACTCACTCACTCCTCCACTTCCACTTCTCGGCGTTGTCATCGCGCGGTGCGCGGGAGCGAGAAAGAGAGAGTGAGGATTTTTGCGCGTGCGCTCTCGACGCCGAACACTGAGCGACGAGATGCGATTTCCTCGACGCTTGACACTCGACTGCGGGCGAAGCCCCTGAGCCACGCTTGGTGCGCCCCACCAAGCGTGGCGTTCTCACTCTGTCTCTCTCTCACTCTCTTTCGCTCTCTCTCTTTCTCTCTCTCGTTCTCTGTCCTCTTCGTCTGCTGCTGATGTACGTATAGCCGTATTCCACGCTCCGTCTCGGTTGCGCGATCTCGCTCTCCCCTTTGCCGTGACTCGGATCGTGCCGAACGACGCCGCACGGTTGGGGCACCAGAGGGAAGCCGCGATCCGAGGGTGGGGTGCCGACACGACGCGTCGGCTGCTGCTGCTGCTGCTGCTGCCGTCGCCGCCGCTGGTGATGCTTCTGCTGCTTCTTGCCCACTCGATTCTTTCCGAGCGCTCTCGACACGCGCTGGCCGACTCGACACACTCGGCTTTTCGAAATTCAGGACGCGGCTCCGAGGCGAAAAATTGCCGGTCTGAGAGAGAAATATTTAGCACGCACCTCGCGTAATTTTGCAAAGAATATTAATACATCGGAATATGTTTGAAAAACTAGAAATTCATATTAATGATTTATCAATAAACTGTGGAAGAAAATTTATTTTTCTTTTTCAACGTTTGCTAGTGAATAAAAATTCGTACATGTATTTTAAGTAGCAAAAACAAATAAAAAAAAATTTAAAGCTAAAAAAGTACTAAATTCATATCGAACCAACTGATTCGAATATAATGAAAATATAATTTTGTATGTAAAAAACACTGGGTGCTTTATAAATAAATATTGATCGAGGCGTAAAGCGGAAGGGAGAATTCCCGAGGGAACGAATCGTCATTTCCTCCGCTCGACGGAGGCTGGCGTCTGCAAAAAAGAGGAGAGAAAAAAAGCAGAACCCAAATGGAGCATGGCAGCTGTCCTCCCCTGCGGCTGGTCTCATTTTCGTAGCCAACACCGACGCCGTCGCCGTCGTCTTCTGACTTCCTCCCGTCCGTGCGATTCTCCCTCGACTCCGACGATCGGGTGCTGCTGCTGCTGCTGCTGTTGCATAAGCCGTCCCCGCGCCACGGGGGCACCGTGCGCCACCTCGTGTGGAGAATGAACTGAGAACCAGCGACCGAACAGCCGCGGGAGTATCTATATCCTTCTCGCTCGGTCTCGCGACCATCTGGCGCTTGGACGGCACGCGCGCTTCGCTCTGGCGTCGGGCTTTGCTCAGCCTGGGCTCGCACGCCACGTCCCTCGGCCCTCGTCGTCTCGCCGAAAACTCCTGCGGTGCCCGTCAACGACACAACCGGCGACAAACCTCGGACCCTTTTGCCGCACGTTCTCATTTTCTGAATTATTTACATCACTGCTGAAGTAATCTGTGAGCCTGAAATACTCATTGCATTTTGTAGGCAATTTTTTATTTTTTGCTTGTGCAATTTGTTTTTATAGATGGGCCCTTGAGAAATTAATTACATAGTTAAAAGGACTCGGATTGTTATCCTCGGTATAAATGGATGCAGAAAATAATTATCACGACTCTCTTAAAAGTTATCACATTGACAGCTAATGAGTAGGGTCATCGACTTACAGAATTTTCTCCATTTAACCCTTCGGTTTATTTACTTAGCTTTTTCGAACCCTTTCCCAGGTACCCGGTGTCTCTTTGTTCGGGTCATCCGTTCGCCGAACAAAAGTCTATTTTCTCCGAAAGGCAGAAGCCGATTGTTGCAATGAAAATAAAAAGAAGAAACACACGAAGACCGAAAAGCTAAAAAGAGGAGGAAGGAGAACACCCGAGAATACACGAAAGCTCAGGTTGCAGGTGGAACAACGCATTACCGAGTCTGGCGCTTCCTAAATAATTCCAGACGACGAGGGGGCAGCCCTTCTCGATGCAACGAGTGTTCGGCTGTACGGTAACCGGGCGGCATCGGTTACACGGGGTCTTCTCGTTTCACCGCACCGGGGTGAACCGGAGATATCGGTGTAAGCGCGTATACGTGTGTTGTATCTGAATAAGTGAGGGGGTTGAGCTTCGATTATAACACAGGTAGCGCGAGAGAGGGACGGAGCGAGCGCGGATTAATGAACGTCCGGAGGGCGCGAGTTGGATAGTTGAATCGCACGGAACCGGCGAGTCTTCCCCTCTAACCGTTGTAAATGATTAATGACGCTTTCTACCGAAATGTAGTTTTTTTTCATTCTGACACATTTGATTATTAATTCTCCGCGCGAATGAAAATGTTCGCAGTTTTTTCTAGACTCAATTGTGAAAGTGATTTAAGCTCCAAAATGATCTGTTACTTTGTTTTTCAAATTCATGGAACATTAAACTTGTCTTCAACAAATAAACGCATATATTGATTTTAAAAAAGGTCGGGCATTAATTTTATTAAAAAAAAATTATTACCTGCAATGTCGAAATATATCGATCAAACCTTTATTTTTATCAAATTAATATTTAAATGTTTTTTTATTTTAATAAAGAGCCCATTGATGATCGTGATTACGGAGGAAGGTCGCGGTAACATGGTTCACGATTGGCCAGACGCAACTTGGTTGCGCCCTCTGAGACAGCTAGGTGTTCACGAGGAGGCAGACCACCATCAGAAGCAGCGAGAGCCCAACAGGCGGCTGTCTGTCGGGGCAAAATCAATGCGTGCTGGCGGCGACAGGGAAGTTTTCGCCTCCCCACCAGAGTCTGGCGGAGGCCGCTTGCCGACCCCACAGTTTCCAGCCACTGTGTACACCGCCGCGACTACACCGCCATCGCCATCGCCATCGACTCCGGCACCCGCCGTCAACCCTCCCCATTATTCCTTTCGTGCCTACGGACCTTTGCCAACCCGGGCAACCACACCGGGACGAACCAGCCAGCAGCTCGGTTGCCCCGCGCTGCCCGTCCGTCGCTCATGACGTATCGCCCTCGCGGCACGGCTAATAAGCTCTATTATTTTTATCACGAGCAAGAGCCAACGGGGTGAGACTCGCCATTACACTTTGCGTCACGTTCGGGTCGGGACGATGTGCATCCCTTTAATTGCCGTTGACATGATAATGAACGACAGCTTCGCTTTATATTTTTATCAAAGTGCACACCTCGTTAATCCTTTGAAGCCCTTTTCACTCTGTATATACCTTCAACCAGATGTTACCTCATGAACGCTACATTTTATTTTACCACGCGTTATGCGTTAAGAAACTTTTCAAAGTAAAATATATCAGGAAATATTGCATAATAAATTTAATAATACATAATTTATTGAAACTATCCCGATAAGAAAACAAAAAACCTACCATTGGAGGTTTGATTGAAAGTTTTCTCATAAAATCCCGTCAGCCATTTTATTAGATCTTGCTCTGGCAAAACGAGATATTTAGGTATATATTTTCCAGCGATGATAAAAAATTTCTAAAAAACCCAGTAGACGTATATATTATTATTTCAATAAAGTCTGGTGTGGAGCCGAATCCGAGCCAGTAGAGGGTTGTGAAAGGCACTCAGGGTGAAACAGACCGTGGTAGTTTCGCGGAGTAGCTGGCAAGCTCACTGGCTCTCGCGAAGCCAGGGCTGGCACAGTCGGTGGTTAATTATTAACACCGGCACGCCAAAGGGGGCGGCGCGCCAGTGGTGAAATGGAAGTAGATAGGGAGGTTGGCGCGTCGCGTTAAGAGGGTGGATCGCCGGTGCACACGTTCGCGTTGGGTGGCTCGGCGGTGGCGTTCGCCGCGCGGTATAAGCAGCGCCAACCCGGGCATCAAAATGTAAATATAGCACGAGAGGCATTTGATAAAACCGTTCCCACGCCGTGCGATCGTCCCACCCGTAGCGCCCCCCGCGGCCGAATAACGAGAGTTTGGTTAATTAAAATCATACGCCGGTAGCTCACGGCGTCTTTCTTTTTGTTTTTTTTTTTCGACGACATATCAGAGAGCAGGATTTATTTGAGAGAGGATGCATTAGCTAAGCGACCGAATGAATTCGCCTCCGCACGAATGCAGTTTCTCACTTTGAACGCCAGAATTTCGCGCATCGAATACCCAGACGGAAGATTATCGCGAACTTTTTAATAGAGGATAACGCAAAACAGATTCCATAAAAAAAGAAAATGATCTGCAGCATTATCCAGACGACACCCATTCCACCTTTGCATTAAACTCAATTAACTGTCCGAATTCCCCGCCTCCAATCTGCAATACACTTCCGAGTGAATAATCCCATCTGTGCTGAATACTTCCTTATCGGCTTATCGATTGAACGCCCCGTTCCGACAGCCGAAGCACTTATAATTCTATCGGAACATCAATGACGCGTAACGTGAGCGCACGGCTGGCACGCGATCGATTTCCTCTCACACCCGGGATCCCCTCGTATCCGGTGCGCTGCGCGCGAGGACGGAATGAAGAAAGAGGGAGCGAAGAAGAAGGAAAGGAAAAGAAAAAAAAAAAAAATGTTTTGAAAATGAAGCTCTGGCGAGGTGCCTGGCCGGCTGAGCGGCGGGACGAGAGGAAGAAGAAGAGCCTCGCGGGGCTTCGTCTCGTTGGCACGGCAAGCGAGAGCATAGCTGATGACGTTGATATCGATTCCCAGGGGAGAAGAAAACGAGCGGTTCGAGGCCGCCACACGCGAGCGACCGACGTAAGAACCACCACGTTCAGGCCTGGCGAAGAGGGTCGGAGGTGCGCCAGCGGGGCTGGCGGAAGAAACGGTGGGGTGAACATCGAGCGGGCGCGCGCGAAACGGGACTCCAGGGGAACGGGGGTCTCTCGTCGGTCGGGCCGAGTTGACGAGAGTGTCGAGCCGGCTCTCCCAAATTCGAATTTAGGTGTCGGGCGGGTTGGTAAGTGGGCGCAATGCGGTGTCACGCTGCGGGCATTCCGGACTCTCTCTCTCTCTCTCTGCCCCGATGTCGTCCTCGTTCGCGAGCAACCCTCGCTCAACGCTCTGCATTACCCACCGCCCGGCCATGTGGGCTGTACTCTCCGCAACCGGACCGAAGACCGTCACACAACTTCAACTCGTATCGCCGAGCTTTCTCTCTTCCTCCCTCTTCTGCTTTACAGCCGTACACCGGAGCCGAGCCTTCCCAGCGCTCATCGTATGTACGAGGAGATACGAGACACATCCACTGACGCCGACGGGAAAATCACCGACCTTACTTCCGGGGCTTCTTCGACGCGCCAAAAGGGTTCTGAAATAAGCTCGGAACTTAGTTAATATGGGAATATATTTTAAGAATATAAACTTGTGGTTGAATGGAAGATCAATTAATTTGAAAAAAATGGTAAGAAATTAGTAAGTTTCGTAAAGGTTCACTTTGTCCGTCGTACAGCTATGACTAAAACGATCAGTTGATGAAAAAAAAGCAAACAAAAATTGTAGACGGCCTTGGTACCACAGTTCGCACTTGTGTTTCAAAAGCGAAAAGTGCATGTATCTCGTTCAGTACAACCCGTTGAGAGAACCGCCGGTTTAAAGTTGCTTGGCGCTTTGACACACACATACAGTGAATCGGAAAGAACGGAGCGTGGGTGGTGCGAGGGTGAGGACAGGCGAGCTTTCACGGCGCTTCGCTGCCCACGCTGTGAGCGTATATCTCGACTTTCAATCGTGTGCCTCGTACACGTCGCTCAAAGCTCGCCTACCCAGCTCAAAAGGGGAAAAGCTATGTGACTTCGTAGCATCCACACAGAGGAGGGTGAATGCGAAGCAAACGGGAAACGAGCTTCGTTTATTTTCACTGGAGATGTATTTCTTCAACAGAGTTCAAAGGAGAAACGTAATCTTGCTATTCGCGTTACGCGAATGCTGTTATTCGGAATTGTACATCCACGACTATTAGGCTCGGCGCCTTTGCTGCGTGTGAATTTTTGAGTTTACGAAATTCTAACTGACCAATAGAAATGTGCTTATTCTATCATTCGGCTTAACGCGATAATATGCGATTTATAAACGATCAATTTGTGTCTTGACAAATTCAATATGCCAATTATAAATTAACAAAGATTTATGAGAGTTGTTCTGCTTGGCAGGAAGGCACTCGAGATCCCTCCGAGTCCTTTTAGCTCTAATTAAACTCGACTCGGTGCTGTTGATTCGTTGAGAATATTCGCAGCGAATTTGAAGGGAGGCGAGATAAGGAGCATCTTTCGAGAAGGCTCGAGGCGATCGATGCGGCGCGCAAAAAGATTGTGAAAGCGTTTTATGTTTCTTCTGAAAATTAATGATGGAGCCCAGGGTAAATATGAAAAAACAAATTCACCAATAAATGCGCAACATTTTTGCAAGTTTTCTATGACGTAAAATAAAGAGTGAAACGACTCCTATGAATCTCGTCTACGGTCAATGTATAGGTGCCGATAAGGTGAGAATATTCTATCAACAATATCGAAGAGTATCATCTCGGGGGCGAAAATTAATAAGTTGATGATAAAGAAAGAGTGGACAAAGCTCTTGTGAAAAGAGCGAGAAGAAGAGCAAAGGGTTGGAGGGTTCATGGAAGAAAAGGGGGAAAAAAAACCATCAGGGGCTCTCGTGAATGCTGCTCGTCGAATGTCAGTACTCTTTTGTCTCTAGGAGTTTTCAGAAATTCCCTCACCCTTTTGCCTCACTCTTTTTTTCTTCCATTTCTTTACGCTTTTTTTCTCTCCTCATCGTCCATTCTTCGTGTCCCCCCGGTCTTTGTCCAAGTGCGTACACAGAGAGGCTCGTCGTCTCTCGAGCTCTCGAGGGCCTCGAACGCGAGGGGGGGGGTAAGAGGCGCAAAAATCTCCACCCGCTGTTTCAGCATCGACCAAGTGGAAGAGGATTTCTCGTTCCCGGGTGTTCCCGCCGGGCGACGATATAAAACGCGACTCGAGGCACGCGCCCCCCTCGACTGAACCCTTCCGCTTCGATTCGCGACGCGGCGACGACGACTCCGCGACGATGGGGAAAAAGCGATTAAAAGAGATCATCGGAGAAATACGAGCAGCTCCGTTGAATCGGTATAATTACGGTGATTGGACGAAGCGAGAGAACAGCGCGTATCGAAAAAAAAAAGCGTGAATTCCGCAACGGAGTTTGTCATTTACGGGAGAAAGTTTGTTCTTTTTTTTTGCTTTACTTTTCTCGTCTCATGGGATCGCGAGCCGTTAGCGCGGCTGGTTAAAGTGGCCTCGGGAGAGACTCCCCCGGGCTGCGAAGCGCAGATAGCGCTGAAATATGACCAGATAACTCCGGGCACTGGCAAATATTAGAATCTTCGCAAGATTTTTCCAACTCTTGAAGTTTACTCGAGCAGATACATCGCTTGTATAGACGAGAGAATGAGAAGTTAAAGAAACGGGGGGTGAGGGTGGAAGAACCACGCTTATGCCCTCCGATCCTCCACCCTCGCCGTCTTTTCCTTCCTCAAGGCGAAAGAGCTCGGCTTTTCCCGAAGACTAGGTTTTAATTTAAAAAGTGCGACGTTAAGTGCGCCGAAGATAGAAAAATAAAACTGCGCGAGTTAATTTCATCCGGGTAAGGCTGGAGTCGCGGGGAACGCTTCCTTTCTCGCCGAGAGTCTGCTCTTCAGATGCACCAGGAACATTCAATTAAAATACTGAGCACCTTCGAATCGTGATGTCGCGGAGTCAAGATTGCGGCTCGAGACGGTCGTTTCTTGTATATATATACATAGGTCAAGAAAGACACGTCGTGAGGAGGCCGAATTAATTTATCTTTTAATACTTGGCGCCGTGACGCTGCCATGTTTCTTGAAATATATATATTTATTTTTTAGACAATATAGGATGTTGGTCATGTGTAATATAACTTTTTTTCGTAGAAAAAGTAATATAAGAGTCTCATGTTTTAGAGCTATTAACCGTGGTTTTTTCATATAGCTCGGCTTTTCCCAAAGACCACGTTTTAATCATAGGAAGTGCGATGTTGAATGTGCCAGGAATAGAGACATAAAACTCCAAGCGTTAATGCAATCCGGATAATGCCGAAGTCTTGCGGCGCACCCGAGACACATTCAATAAAAATACTAAGCACCTTCGGATTGTGTTGTCACGAAGATACAATCACTTTTTGAGACCATCGTTTTTCAATTCTTTTCGTTGAGATTTAATATAACTCTTTGCCTATTTTTTCGTCGGAAAAGTAATATCAAAAGTTAGTCCCCCGCACAATCGTTTCCCAAGGAATGCCAAGTTTTTCAAATGCGCCAGAAAATGGCAATAAAAATGTTGAGCACCTTTAAATAGTGCTGCCACGTTCAAATTGCGGCCTGTTTTTTGTATACATTACTCCTGAGACATTTAATATAACTCGTCGGTCAGTTTTTCGTCGTTGAAAAAGTAATATAAGAGTCTAGCCCTTTGCGCAAACTTCTCTAAAGAAATGCAAAGTCGGCGGTTAATTGCACAGGTTTTTCGCGCAGCTTGCGCAATTAGTCATGCAAGTCGCACCGCCGATAAAATTACAAGCTATCAAGAGCCATTATCAGTGTGACTTGATGTGAAATTGCGGTCTTCGGGAATGTCGAGATTTCACAGCGTTCCTCCCGCCACCGCCGTCGCTCGTAAAGTTCCGGCTCCACGCGATATGGAGCGAGGAGCCACGGAATGACCCGATATGCGAGATAACGCGACGACGGTGAAACGAGTTATCTCATTAAACTCTATCTGATTTATGCTTCCTGTCCGTGGATTATGGTGAGGTCGGAGCCTCGGCACGAATCGAGGTGAACGATTTTACGCTCTTCAATTACTTCAACGTGCGTCAGTTCACATATCAGAATGCCGAATCATCAGATCTCCTTTTGGTGGTTGTAAACCTAAAATATTAAAGGAATAAAACCTAAAACGAAGACTTACCTTGGTCCTTTTCCGGAATTTTCACCGATGGTTTCTTCTCCGGCGCCTTCGGGGAGCAATTCTTCCGCGACGGTCTAACTGTCAGAGTAGGTGGCACCTGAAACCAGCAAAAATTACTTAAGTTAGCTAAACATTCGTTTGATGTGCGGAGATAAAAATATAAATGTTATGTACGAATAAATAAAAAATAGAAATCTGTCGAGGCGATCGAATGATTGGAAATTAAGATTTCGAATCTAATTTATGTCTTCAATCTTAAAAAAAAAAATCTGTTCGCCGAAAACTGAATAAAATGTTGCGATAACCAACTCACCACCTTCGCAGATCGTTCGCCGGAGGGTAATCTCGCGATTGCTGCGTCGGGACTGTCCTCGGGCGGCGGAGGTTCGACGATCCAGTTGTATTCTCGTTTCTCAACGGGCAATCCCCACCTCTCGTATTCGAGACTTTGTGTACGCAGAGTTTCGTAGCAATCGAGACAGACAACGGCGAAGTCGCCATTCTCGAGAAGCAGACTCTTGTCGGGCTGGCGATGATACCTCAGGAAGGGAAAGTCCTTGACGGGCAGCGCTCTCACGCGTTTTCGATAAGTCGCAATACCGCAAACGTAGCACCAATAATCGTGCGTATTGTACTGACGTTCCGGGGCGTTGACCTGCTGACCGGCCGTGAGTGACTCGAATCTTCGCCACTGGGCGAGCAGCGAGTGGTAACAAAAGGTGCACACGAGAGCCGAGCCGTCCTCGCGCAACTGCTCCGCGTTCGGCGGCGACTGATGACGAAGCAATTCCGGGAAGAACGGCGCGTTTCTGCCCTGCGGCCGGCCGTAGAGGACACGCGCTAACGTCAAATCGCTGTGCAAACCGCAGAGAAAACAGTAGATCGAGCTGCTCGACGTGCCCGGATTGCTGCCGAACGTTCGATCGGAGCTCGAGCTCGGCGGCGTTGCGATCGCTCGATTAACGTCGCCATTTGGATGTGGACTAGGAATATCGTATCTGAAAAATAAGCACGTATCGTAAATTCAACTCTTCGAACGATGAGAAAACGATATATTGGCGAAGAAAATATAAAACTGAGATAAAACTGATTTTTCTACCGCGTATTTCTGAGACACGGATTGTCTGTCGGACGAAAGACGAGAAATGGCGACATGTAAATTTGTCAGACGCTATTCTCGATTTTTTCACGACATGTCAAACGTGGCGGAGAAGTCGAGATCACAGTTTTTGTTACCGACCGAGTAGTTCCACATCACCTTAATAGGTCATTGGGAATAGAGCTACGAAGTCTACAGGCCACCCGGGATAATTTTATCATTCGTTTTTGGGGAGAAAAAAAGTCTCTCGTAAGATGTATCTTATCTAATCTGAAAGAAATTGACAGTTTGATATTGGTAAACCAACCGACAATCGGCCGTGGATGATCTTACGTTAATTCCAATTTATTTATTTGTCACTGGAAATATTTATTCGATATTGGTTCTTCGATTATTCGACGCTGCGACGGTCATTACTCGATTTTTTTTATTGTATCTAGAATTTTCTGAGAATTTCGAGGCCGATATGATATTCAACGGGTTTTTCGAGAGGAGCCCGTCAGGGACTGTCAAGACGACGGATACCAAAGAGTAATATATTTACCTTCGGCGTTCGAGTGGAACCCGTTCAACGTCCATGCTCTCCCACTGCTGCGCGAGATGATTGACACAGTGAGTGCAAGCCAACACACGGCCGTGACTATCCATGCAGGCGTTCTCCGAGGTGCGCGCCATCCCTCTCAAGCAGGGAAAATGCATGGCATGAGAATTCATTCCCTCGGGACTCGTCGATAACCTGAACATAAATTCGAGCCGTGAAAATATATCGGATCACGTGCGCTCAATACGCGAGGATAGCACTGTTGGAAAAGTTCAGAAAAGCAAGGTTTAAACTCATGGCATCAGATAGAAACTTTGCGCCCGAAGTGATAATTCAGGAAAATTCACGAGTGAAACTATGAAACATCAATGCATTGAATTCGATCTTCGGAAGCCATTATTTTTCGAAAATAATATGGCGTTCGACGAAATTCATATAAATACTTGAAGCAGAAATATGTCAACTTACCACTCCATGTGGTTTCGGGGATACAACCGTTCGCAAATATAGCACCTATAATTTTGCCCGACTCCGACAGTACCATTTTCCGTGGGGCCGTTGCTCGGTGAATTTCGTTGGCTTGAACTTGGAACCTTAACATTGGCACTGCGTGGCTTATTTACAGCCACGGTAGACTTGTTCAAGTCGTAGGGTTTGAAGCGTATGTCGCTTCCGGCCGAATTGGCCGGTGACTTTGCAACTGCAGGTCTCGGCGACGGGCCTGTAACAAGAAACAGTTATGTAAAAAAAATGTTTCAGAATCCGTTATCTTTCGATAATTGTAATACGAAGCTTTGAGCTAATCATTAAATATCAAACCTTGTTGCCGAAAGTCAACGCTCTGACCGACCGGCTGGGCTTCGTTGTTCTCTCCCCCGAAAACCTGTTGCTTCTGCGGTATGGCTTTGTAACAGATGGAACAAACTTGCACCATCCCCTGAGGACTTATAGGACTAGCTCCCGGCGGAGGTCGGAGAGAACATATAAAGGGAAAGTACGCTTCCTTCTCGGGATTCGGACAGCAATAAAGTAATCTAATACTGGACGAGGGATATTCCAAGGCGCAAGTGTAGCAAATAAACGTCGTGGTGTCCATTGCCGGCGCTTGTCGCTTGCGAAGCGTGTAATTTCGATCGCCGTGCGGTATGCCCTGTCGCGTGTAAGCCTTCCATTGTTGAAGAAGGTGATTCTGACACGCCGAGCAAGCCTGAAACACAATTGACACAATCTTAGTTTCCAATATTCTTCAGATAGTATGCCACAATTTTAATCGACATCGCGAATGACGATTCATGCGATACGAGGGAAAAATATAACTTCATCACGATATGTATAAAAACAAACACACAAATCGAAAAAATCATAATAACGTAACACTAGTAGTATTTATGACGTGTTGGATTTAGAGAGTAGTACCGCGATACTTGACTGATATCCAGACAGACGTAGAATGGACGATTTGGTTACTTTAAAAAAGTGTGACATTGAGAGCAGTATTTCTGGTTTTATCTCCTTCCTGATAACCTTTTTTCCCGTATTCAACGCGCGTTATCAGGAAAAACATGCAACTAAGTTGGTGGGTAAATCCGGAAAATAATTTCCGCGATATTTTTGATTATTATACAACTGTATCCGGGATACCAAATATTTCCAAAATATTGATGTACGATTTTTCTTTTATCCGAAAACGTTTGAAATCGTTAGAATAATTGTTTACAGTTTTTATTACCGACTGGGTAGGTTTAACCTCACTAGTTGACGTGCCGCTACTCGGCCGGTAATGAAAACTGTAATGCGAATTCCTCAGCCTCGATGGAACCCTCGAATAAAGGAAAACACTGTGTCTAAGAATTCCGTAGTGGACCGGTCTCGTATTTTATCCGAAAAATGAGGGGTGGCGCAGGAATTTGCTACAGGATGATTTCAGCTATCTTTCTCGCTCTCGAAGCAATCCGAGAGCGACAGACATGGGGCACGTCATCTCGACCGGACCCGGCTAATAGACGAGGCAAATAATGGCAACGAAAATCTTCGCGATCGCGCGAAGATCGAGTGTTTCGCCCGGGGGCCCAAAAATGTGTGTGTGTTACCTGCACTCGGCCGGCGCTATCCATCGGCCGACTTCTGCTCGGTCGCGGGTGGAGCATCAAAGAGGGGAAGAACGGCGGAGGACTGGCGGAAGGATTCGGTTGCGTTGGCAGTGGTTTCGCCGCTATATGACTGAGCGATCCTCTCTTGAACTCGTCGCCACACACGTAGCATACTTCGGTCACCGAATTTTTGTCCGGCATCGATAGATCTAGTATGTCGGTTCCGACACTGGACGATGATCCTCCGCTGTAGATGGCTGGAAAATAAACGAGAATTGCCTTCAACCGAACCAACGAAAATCCAATTTTTTGCTGCACTGTATCTCGCGCAATCCAAGTCTTGCGAAATGCACGTTCCGAAAAATAATAATTAAAAATACAAGATCATGCAAATACAATGCAAATACTGGAGGCAATTATAACGCATAGGAAAATGAGTAATCCGTGGCTAGCTCGTTTCTTCCCAACGTCTTGCACTTAACGAAATATCTCGAAGACTATCGCGGAGCTGCACGTGGCCTAGTTTGTCGAGGCAGCATTTTTTTACCCCGGCCTTTATCGCCACGCTTCGATAATGCTTGAGAATTTAACATTTCTCGTTTTCTGCGTCGCCCCGAACGCAGTTAAATTACGCGGAGAGTTTATCGGATCGATGGAAGGGGGGGAGAGGGCGCGAAGCAAATTTCAAAGGCGATCCGGTCAAGCGTAGTACGGTCGAAGCGAAAGAAAAAGAGCGGGGAAAAAAAGAACGAAATAAGTGTGACCTCCGCCAGAGCTCATCCGTCGATCGTCATTAAAGTCCCGAGCAATCGCATTATTTAACAATGAACTGGCACGAGCAGTCGGTTTCCACTCGTTATCGCGGTTAACTGTTAACCTTTACTCGCGCAAACGTTTACATTGAACGGAGCCGAAAGGACTAAGGCCAACGTAAATAACGCTCGAGAATTCGATTGTTTACCGCGAGCGACATTAGCCGAGCTACGCGATAACCGGTTAAGTGATGAAAACCAGCATCCACCAACGCCGCAATCAGATGCCACTTCGTGATCTCATGCAGTTACAGTGGAACTCGTATTATCGTATCCGCGCTCGAGCGTGGGACCGCTTAATCGACAAATAGTATTAACTCACGACGGCGTAGAATTGCATATACGTATGCTCGTTCCGTAACTCATAGAATATTTCCTCGTACCTACGTTTTCCTGCCCGCGACTATGAACCGGCGCGTATCGAAATTGTAGAAGTAAAAGGAGTCCCGCTCGACCGTAAGACGAGAAACCGATTCGCCTTGTTATTAATGCAATGCGCACGATAAAAAATGAATTATTGCAGGCGAGTTGAAATTACTTCTGGAAAAGTTGAGGCCGCCGGCTAGCTCAATCCGGAGCTTCGTAGTGACAAACTCTTTTCCGAGTTCTAAGCCTCTATTTTTAATCAAATATGTATAGTTCGGTTATTATCGTTAATGTTTAGTAATAATAATCTTCAGTGATCGTGAAAAATGTTTAAGCTCTAGAATGATAACTAAATAACATCAATAGCATTAATTGTCAAAATTTGAATATTATTCAACGAAAACTACTGACAATTGACGGAATATAATAATTAGTAAGTTGTACGTTCAATATTTATAAAACATAACGTTGGACATAAGCGACCCTGGGTCTTTTGAACTGGCTGCGTTTTTACACTTTGAACAAAACATTCTTTGACCGACTCGCGATGACTGGCAAAGCCGGCGCCTGCTGACCTCAGATAAAGGTCCAATTAAACTCGTCAGGTCAACTTAATAATTAGGGAGGCACCCTCCGCACGCCTCGGTGTGTGCGCACGCCACGTATCATCTCGAAATAAGCGGTCGATCAACGTGCGATGAACTCTCTTCGATACGTGTATCTTTTATTTTTACCAAACGATTTCGTCACGCGAATTCGGAATCGCGGCGGTTCGAGGTTTACGATTCTTGCGGCTTTTTTGTCTCCGTATCGGCGAGCGAACGATAGCTCGTCGAACTTGACGGTCGGAAGGGAATTGTTAAAATCGTGGGTCATTAACGGATCGAATGGATTATCGTTTTATAATTGGATTCGGTGAAGCCCGGCGTGTTACGCCAAGATCACCGTTGTGCAACGCGGTATTTCCATCCCGTGGATTCCTAATGCTTGAATAATACCTGCCCGAGCTATTGTGCCAACGCTATTTCTCATTGTCGTCGGAGAACGTCGCGGTCTCACTAACACCTGGAGAATAGATCTAAGGAACATTACCATAAACCAGAAGAACCGCCGCCGGTGCGGTCGTGCTTCCTAGCTATTAAATCAGAGCGAACTATTCCATTCTCTGCTACATTTTGGTACTTTTTTTAAGCTAATCTATTTCGCTCGTCAGATTCATTTCCCCCCAAACGTTAATAGAACTTCTCTCTAGCAAAAAAAAATCGAAACTAAAGACGCCCATCAAAATAGCCAAAAAAACCATCCCCGCGTAAAGTTAAAAGAAATGAAATTATTTGTCTCATTCGAAATTCGAGTCCATCGACACCGATTGCCGCTATTGCGTCAATGTTTGCGCCAACAGCAAGTACCAAGATAAAATACGTTACTGATGTCTGGCGTAAACGCGCGAAAATGCGCGACACACGTGCGAAACGATCGGAAACGGGCGTAATACAAAAGTGGACGTTCACCTTGAGGCTGCGGTTGCAGCACAGGCTGCGGAACGGGCGAGCTCCGTGGCGCGTGTCTCAAGTCGAGAGCCGCCTCGTTCGATATTCTCGACTCCTCGACGGGCTGTCTGGGACTCTGGAGTCTCTGATGGGGCGACTGGAGCCGCTGATGCGGCGATTCCATGGTCAGTCGGACTTGCTCCATGTGCCTCGCCGTTTCGGCGGTGTTCGAATGGGGTCGCGGCAGTTCAATCGAGTTGGACGGTGGTCTCGTCTGCTCTACCCTCGGCGACGGCGAGTTTGGCGGTAATCGCGGCGACATTCCGACCGGACGAGTCTCCTGCCTCGCCTGCAGCGGCTGATCGTTCGTCAGTCCGAGCACCTGAGCCGCGTACTCGCCTTGAAGCGCCATTTCCGCTCCCGTGAAGGGACCGCCGTCGCAACGCTTCAGCCAGTATATTCGTTGGCTGTGGGGCCTCGCGTCTCTCTCGTAACTCTCCCATTGCTGCAGCAGAAGTGCGTAACACAAGCTGCAGGCCTTTACGGCACCGGCTCGGGCGCCTTCGCCCCTGTAGCCGGACGGCGCCTCGTGCGACTCGAGGAACGGAAAATACGGCTCGTTCGGGGCGCCCCCCGGACTCGGTTTCACTCGCAGCCAGTACTGATCGCTGTGGCCCAACGTGCCGCATATGAAGCATATCTGCGGGCCCGTCTCCTCGTTGCTTAACTGATTCGAGTGCGAATTCGCGAGTGATTGCCCCTCAAGTCCCGGCTCGTTCTTCACGTACAGCTTGCTTTCCATCATGTCAGGAAACCATCGAGTCACGTCCTTCTATTTTTTTGTTTTCCTTTTTCACCTTCTTGCGTCCCCGACACGAGAAAATCGAGCTCTTCGAGTTTCGTCAGTGCGGTGAAATTATTCGGCGAGCTTGCTCATATCTGCAATCAGAGAAGATAACGTTAATTTTGCGGTGTGTGTATTTTTCTTGGAGTGCAGTGGTTGTTCAGGCAAATGTGTGAAGCAGTGTTATTTTGGTGATTTTGTGGATGCTAGGACAGAGCGGGGAAAGAATTTTGCACTGGAAATAGCTGGGACTGTCAGGATTGTTGATGCAAATTAACAATATGAATATTCATCTTTGCTGAAAGTGCATCTTGCATAACAAAAGTGCATGAAGTGCATATTTGCAATCTGGAATAATGAAAAAAAAAAAAAAAAAAAAAAAAAAAATGGAAAAATAACAAGACCACTGTAATTCAATTTGAAATGTAAACAAAGAAAAAAAATGTCTGTATTGTCATAATAGAGATAAATAAAGTGTGGATTTTCCTCTAGACTGTGTGAATATTATTATAGTCTCATTGCTTCGGTACCCGATAAAGTGTAAGGCATGAACCCCACATTCATTACATTTTTTCTAGATAACTCTTGTGCAATAATGCTCTAATTATTCCGTAATTATTCTGTTGCATGGAAATAAGACCATTTGGGAGCAGGTGTGACCTCATTTCATATGCAAATACACCAAAAACTCATAATCATTTGTTTGCCAAAACAAAATAACAAGTTTGTTTACAGACAAAGAAATACTGAGACAGTGTGCTCGTCATTGCAAAGCAAATTGTTTACCAATGTGAATTTAATTTCGAATCTCACTGTCAGTTGAAAAAAAATTATTCCGTCTCTAAAACACTGGCAACCGTTCCTTGCAGATAGGTTATAATTATCGCCCAAAAACAATTTTAAACACAATAAATGAGATAGGAAAAAACTGTGTACACAATATTGACTGGAATTTTTTTTTTCTAAAACTTATTGCTTTCAAAACACAGTTAATAAAAACTGATAGATTGCTCAAAAACGCAGCTGTGCTCCACAAAATTGCTGCCTCCGATTTCATCAGTTTATTGTTATTTCTGCTGAGCACATGAATACGTCACAATTTCCAGGCCAAAGGAGATAAATGCGGAACAGCTAATCTGAATGCAAGAACAGTAGCAAATCGTGGCCGGATGGAAGATCATTGCGACACGCGGAGCATGTATCTTTCACTCGAGGGGTGAACGAGGTCGAACGGTGGTTTCCACCGGTGTTAGTTTGACTTTCCTGGGAAACGGGAATTCTCGGGTAAGGGCGTTAAAACGACGACGGGACAAAAATACAATTTTGGCGATTTTCAAACAGGTGCAGTCGGAGGCCGGATGAGGGGTGAGGCGGGGGAGGGGGGGAGACGGTAAGGTCGACGCGTGGTCGGCAGCGGTGGGACGTGCGTCGCGGGCCGCACGTTCGACGCATTGTATTTTCGATCGACGGGCATCGAAAGGGAGAGAGAGAAGTCTCAAAAAGAGGGTCAGAGGTTACGGCGCGGCGTATGCGGGGCCGGGGTTATCGTGCTCTCTCTGCGCGGTCCCGCAGGGTGGAACGTAAACGGTGAGCCGAGACGAGAGCCAGGCGAGAAAACGCGGAGAAAATAAACGATAGAACGGGGAAGACGGCGAGAGAGCGGCAACGAGAGCGAAGGGGAACGGCACTGGTCACGGGAGCTACCGAAATACGCACCGAACGACACCTCAAAAACCCGTTTGCACGTTGCGTTCGTAACGTTCGCGAGACACTCACACACATTTTTGTCGGTCGCTTCAATCCCGGTGAATCGCCGTCGCCGGTGGCCACAACATCTCGTACGTGTCGCTCGTCTCGGGGTGGGTTGAACGTGCGCGCGTCCGCCGAACCGCCCGGGACGATGAAAAACGCCTCCCTTATCGTCGTCGATTGCTAGTCTCTGCCATACGTGCTCGAGCACCGCACGAATTTGTGGGGTGTCACCTTCGGCGCTCGGTTGCACATCGTTATATCCATATTTACACGCTATCAGCGCCGTGTCTCAATTGGCCGGGTTACGCGTGTTGCACTTGTCGCACGGTATGCGGAAACGAAGCAACGACAAACAACAACAATTCGACGACGAAGAACCCTCGGGTGCTACTACGAAAAATACATTTTACGGAAGGTACAGGCGCCGCGACTTTGGCTCACTCGACCGCCATCTTGAAAAATTGCAATCCATTACCCACAATGCCACGCAACTTCGTCATATGACAGCGCCGCTGGGACGGAGCGCCACCGTCGCGCGAGCCGATGCGCGTGCGCGAGTCTCGTGGGATCCAACATGGCGGCGCTCGGTGGCGGATTCGCGGGAAATTTGAAATCAATTTGAAGTCATTATTCGCAACGGCCTGAGAATTATATTTGAGACAGCGTTTGGGATTTTCCCGGCCGGGAAATATGTTAGAAACTTTCGGTGGTTTTATTTATCTACGCAGATTCATGCATAGGACGCATATATTTTTTTATGGCTAAGGAAAATTGGGTTTGGCAAACGGGGAAAGAAAAGGGCATTGAAAGAAGATATTCGTTTCTCAGTGTTTCACGATATTTAATCATGTCGAAACATGGCATGTACTGTACTCTATGTGTTTACGTTTTATACGATGATTCTTTTTCCCATCTCGACTGTACGTGCCATCAACGATGGGACTCCTGATGTAATACTAAAAAATAATTGAAAATACTTTAAAAATACTCTTTGCAAACGATGATTTTTTTTTTAAATATAGAGATGTCATTCGATTTATCTCATCTCGCTACCGTACGGAGCCTACGACAATCGCTTTATACGCATTATACAGAGAATATAATCACAAGGAGAAATCTTAATCGTATATTTTTTTTTCGTATTAATGTTGCTATCGATATAAGTCCTTAACAATTATTGAATAGACACGCAATAGTGGTACAAAGATATTTGTTTTTTTTTTCCGCGGGCACATGTTTTGTTTCTTACAGTCCACCGTACTCGTTGAGAAACTTTCCAATCGTCAAGTGCGTGCGTAATGTGAACGTCCTATCGAATCAATGACTTTTATTGTAATTTCACTCGTGCGCTCGTGCAACCACTTATTTCGCCGTAGCATTATTGAAAATAATTTCATTACTCGTTGCGATAATAGTGGGATGATTGTGTCGTTGCGTCGCGATGTTCCAGCGACTTTCTTCTTCAACGCACTTGTATCATTTACATCCAATGATTTTCGATTAAAGAAATTAATACTCCGTGGTAATTTAGCCGTCACTAATGATGACGGATTGTCAGTCGACAGGGTGAAATGAATTGCGGAAAAAGGCGGCGGAGGCGATATTCACGGTCACAACAATAATGTTTATCAGTTTTCTCAAATAAAAAAAATATAACAAGTACAAAACTAAAATCAAGCCGATCGAACGATTGTTTTGTTGTGAAGCACTCCGAAAAATGATTGCATGTACATACAACTTCGCGTCTCTATTTTTGTTTATCATCTCTCTCCTTTACTCTCTCTTTCTTTCTTTCTCTGTCTCTTTTCCCCTTCCGTTCTTATAAATAATTAATAACTAGGTGTACATTGCATTGATGAATGACTATAACGATTGCCCTTACATCTCACTCTTTCCATTTTCTTTTCCTTCGCATTCTTTTACAATCCTCAAACTCTCCGGTCTCGTTTTTTTTTTCTTCCACAAAATGGATTTCACAAAACTTATATTACTTCCCAGCGGCGATAGAATGTGGTAACAGTGCACGGGTTCCGAGCTCATATTTTTTTAATAATTTAGTGAATAATAAGGTAATAACGCCCACTCTCGCCCGGAGGCTTAGTAGGGAGTTAAAAAAATCATTTCGTTCGTTGTTCAGCCACGGAGGCGCGTATTTTCATCGAAATTAAAGTGTTCTCCGTGCTCGACGAAATTTAAATAATCCGTGACTCATGGCTACGCAAATACGTTTATCTTAAGCCGATGCGCGACACGTAGTCTGCATCTCTTCGATAACCACAACTGCGAAGAAGATTGCTGAATCTTCCTATCGTGAGTTTCTTCGCAACGGTCGACCTCTCGTTCAAAGCGCGGAAGGTCAAACGTCGCGGAGAAATCTGTCTTGCAGTTTTTATTATCGACAGAGCCGCATCACCTTAAGTATAAAGTACAGAATCACTTTTTTTCCGTCTTAAACTCCTAAAAGTTAGATTGACTTATCGAGCGTCTTTAAATGATATTTGACTTCTCAAGAACTCACCCAGTTTTACCCATTCGACCCTGCTGTACGTTACCTACGTTTTTATGTACATATTAACAGATATTACGATAATAGGTTTGCCGCTTGTACAGGATGCTTCGAGAATCAAGATGACAAATTTTGAGAGCCAGTAGAGAATGACGGCATTGCAATTTCGCGATATGTCGAATTTTTGCGTAACGACTTTTCTCACGATCGTTAAGAGGTAAAAATATGTTATGCTTCAAAGAAGCATCCTGCGCAAACAAAGATATTATGGCGGTTCGCGAACGACGCTTAGTGTGTATTATGAATAACGAATGCCGTGTTACATATATGCGTGGCGGGTCAGAGGAGTCACGATAAAACTCCTGACCCCTGAACTACGGGGCTGCAGCTCATTCAGAATGTTGACAGAGGCGAGAACAAAGAGGAAAAAAAGCAGAATCTCATTCTCATATTGTCGAATACGTGGAAGCAAATGATAATAAAATTAAATGAGAAGAGAATACGTTGGTCCGCTCGTTTTGGGAGGATATGCCGTAAATAAAAGAAACGGCCAGACAAATGCCACTCCGATCAGTTTGATATATTTTCGATTCTCTGATTGTTGGAGTGCTCGAATTTTACTGTCGCGCAGCACTTTTATAGCTCAAAGCAGTCCGAGAATTGAAAAAATTTCAATAACGGTATTTTTATGAACCGAAAAAATGGGAAATAAAATATAATTTCGTTTTTGAATAAAAAAATCAAAAGTGTATCACCGAACAACCTTAGAGCCATGCGCGACGCGCCGTTATATGTATACCAGTCTAATATCAGAATTTCATTCTGCTATTCCTAGTTCATGATATTCCGAATTTTTTATTCCAGTGTAACGCCAAATATTTATCACAGCACCAGGAAATCCTCGCAGTTCTCTGTATATTACGAAACATCAACATAATTCTGAAGAGCCGATCCTGCTTGTCCGTTCGACTAAATGCCGAGCCACTCGAGTAAGGAATAAACATAAAAATACCAAAATCAAATGAACGCTCACAAAAAGTGTGTTTGACCGGTAGGAGACAAGACTTTTGGCTGATTTTACGCGGTGCAGGAACCATTTATTAATAAAAAAAAATATATAAAAGAATCAGATTTGTCGATTCAGGTCGAGGCGATGAAAAAAAAAATAAAAAAAAAATGAAAGATCACGTTGATACGAGTAAAGAAAAGCAGAACAGCTTTACTAGCAGATACTGGGAACGGGAGGCAGATCCAGGGCAAGGATGGCAGCGACATTGCGTTCGTTTATCCTCAGTAGGATCTTTCGATCCGGCAAGTAATGACTCGTAGAACATTAAGCAAGACGCCGAATCTTCGCCCGCCAGGTCGTCCTCAAATGTTGTGATTGTTCTCCGACGGTTCGCTCCGTAAAATACTCCCGCCAATTATCTCCTCGGGTTGTTTGGCGGTGAAGCTCGGTCCGGTGCTGTCGACCGAGAGCTTTAAATTGAGCTTGTCCACGTGGGTGAGCTCGATGGGGAGGTAAATCGTTCTGCAGTGGTCGATATCGGCGCGACACAGCGGACAACGCTCGCAACGACGGGCGCAGTCGAGACAGGCGACCGCGTGACCGCACGGGAAGAGCGCGGTATCCAAACTGCGGTCCATGCAGATGCGGCAGAGCATTGCGTCCAGCAGCTTCGCTAAGCAGGCTCGGGACTCCTGTAAAGTTTAAAACGTTCGACGTTTCAGTTAGCCAACGGTCGTTAAATAATTACAGACACTGTTAAGATATATTCTATGAAAGTTAATGCATCTTACAGCATATTTTTTTAATTCAACGTATAAATATAATGTATTACAAAATGTAATATACACTTCATTAAACACGTTGTAATAGTCGTGCGACGAAAGCAGATGTATTGAGATAGTACGTGACGTACCTTGCACTTGGGGTTCTCGCAATCGCCGCAGTCGTGCCTCTCCAATATTCCGCTCTCCTCTGGCAGGGCTATATTCGCGGCTTCGCAGTACAGCGCACGCCTCGCGTTGTCGTAAACCTCTCGGCAGGTACGGCGAATGTCGAACACATATTTCTTTCCTAACGTCGAGTCCTCGTTGAATATCGAGATTATTGTGCCCTGAGAGAAGAGGAATATGCGAGCGATTAGAAAAATTAGCATAAGACAAAAATGTATGTGTCAATCATGAGATTATTTTATTAAAATGTAATGATAAGTAAAAATTGCAGCATTATGATATCTTCGTGATTTTTTGGTCCACCAGATGAATTACCTTAAGATCTCGAATGAACTGAGCGGTAACTGCGCTCCTGACAGTTTCGCAGCTGTAAAAGGCGTGTTTCTCGGTGATGGCTCTGTACAGTCCGCTTGCCGACTGACTGGAGTCCAATTTGAAGTCTAGGGACGTCTCCTCGCCGTCGAGGGACAGGTAGATGAGATGAAACATTCGTCGTTGAGACGTTGCACTCTGTATAGCCGTGTAGGGTATGCTGCAAAATAAAAGATTCAAAATTTAGCGTCAGTGCCCTCGCGTCGGATTATTGGTTTCCTGTCCTACGCGAATCTAAGATCAACACACTTTTGCGTCTCCTCGCCTTGACCTCGGTAAACCGTGATACCGTGCGGACCGACGCCGATCATCGATACTCCGTTCGCTCCGAATTTACTGTGAAACATTTCCTGTCCAAAGGTATCAAGATTGGATACCTCTTTCAGCAGCCAATATTCCGCTGTCGAAGCCTTCATCCCCTGAAAATAATAATCGATTATCGACTGTTCCGTCGGTTCAAACTGGGAATCATTTGACGAATTTAAAAAATGGAACGCGTTGAGTTAACTCTGTTTTTAATAACGTCGCCTGCTTGGTATTGAACTTTATAACGTGCGATCAAATGTTTAACCCGGTACATGAAATAATTTCTGTTAACATTTCGAAAACTTTGCAGCTGCTACGAACGTTGCGGTTGATACAATTTATCAACCAAAACAAAAAAGCAACAACGATACATTTCCAAAGTTCATGTAAAGTTTTTCTTGATACCAATTGAAATATTTTAGGTGCACTGCGCACGTACGTGTCAACTGCATTATTCGCATCAAAACAGCGTTAACTATTTTATAACGTCATATCTGATAATTTATTGTGCGTAATAAAAGTTCCTTTGCTCCACTGGGCCGCTGTTACAGTCGCCAGAAGTGTCCGAGCCACGTGGCGAGAGAACTCGTAACTTACTTTTATCTCTTTGTGCTGCTGAACTATCCGGTGCAGAAAGTCTTGAGGTTTCGGTTCGCAGGGCTCGGCCGGCTGTATCTGACAGCACTGGGAATAAATTCCGTGGGGCGGTGACAACGCGTCGTAATCTCCCGCATCGGCCTGAGCTATCAGCGCAACGAGCCTCGGCACCGACGTCCAGTCGGAAACTCTGAGCCTTCCCTCGACGAGCTCGAGGCGCGAGTGCAGGTAGAACTGGTGTCTGCAATCAAAGTGTCACAATGTTGTCAATAACATAACATAAAATTAATTGTGGGATCTTAATTTCATCAAAACATCGTAATTCTCTGGTTTCATTCTAGAGCCAACCCTATATATAACGAAACATTGATCAAACCAATTTATTCGCCTGGTGCTTATTCAGGCAATTACATTTCTCCTCCATAACACGACTATTTGCATTCTGTAATTTCTTTCCTCGCTGAAAAAATCGGTAATTGTTCCCACTCCAAAAAAAAACCGTCAAGACCATCATTTTTCACTTTTCTTTAATTCAAAAATAATCCAGAGCACGCCGAGCATTCGATGAATTTCGAGGCTGACGTGCGTGGACCGGCAATGGATTTACGATCTCACGTGCGCGCCGCCGGTCCCGGCGCGTGGATTTCGCGATAAATCTCTCATAATACCGGGGGTCTTGCTGTACGGCATTACCCAAAGCTTCGGCTCCCGAGCTCGTAAATATGTAGAGGTAACTCGGAGTCGCAACGTTGACTCGAATTTCATTCCGTGCGTGCGGTTTCCCTCGGGATCAGGACGCCAAGGCCGTGGCGCGTACAGCGCGGCGCGCGGGCTTCAAGGCCGGAATGGTAAATCAAGCGGAGAGAAGCGCTCGGAATAAAAGTGGCTCCCAGGTAGGCCGAGCGGTAATTCTCGGTCGTCGGGCACGCGATACGAATTTCTTTCCGTCCCGCGACGCGACGTCCAGTAATTTTCAATCGACAGACAGACGTGCAACAATTTTAACCCGCGCACAGTTTGTCCCGATTTTCATCGCATGGTCAAATCTCCCCGAATTTGTCCCCAGTGCGCAGTGTAATTTTCAATCGACTAACGAGCAACAATCTCCAGCTGAAACGAACTGCACAGTCGTCAAGTTCGCCAGAAGCGAGGCAGATTCATCGGAGAGTCTCGGGTTCACCCGGTCTAACTTTCGGGATCGTAAGGAAACCCCGGCGCGGTGCGGGACGAACTTTCCGGGGTATAATAGACCGAGTTAGCGACCGGTTTGTCGGAAAACAAAGTAGACAATAACTTTACCGACGAGACATACGGATATAGCGATGTGGACGTTACACGCGACGTTTCGTGCGCGACGTAACGTGTTCTACGTGTCCACGTTTAAATCCCCCGCGACGGCGTCGCGGGCGGAGTTTGTCGTGGCGCTCGACTGCAGTCGGGATTCCCGGTGGACCGGAATAATCAACGGGTTAGAGCGGTTTGATGAGCTTACGAAAATAATGATGGGAGATTCGTGCGGTGTATATATGGTATACATATATACAACAGATGGAAGGAACACGAGCGGAGAACGAGAACATCGGCGGCGTTCATTTGCAGTCGGCTGAGATAGGATTGTACAAGCGATTTTGTTCGCGAAGAGCACCACCGATGTACACCGCTGCTTGCACTAATTGCACCTTCGAATGTAATTTGCATCGCTGTCGCGTACGCGACGATTAACAATTCAATACACGCGAGCGGCGTGCACTACTCTCGTTAGGAGACGACGAACGTGTATATATACCGGGGGCTTGTTCACTTGCGAGTTCTCGATGCTTGCGGAAGGGAAGCTGGAAAACAAACGGAACAAGAAGCAAGAAACTCGCTCGGCATAATTGGCTGGAACAACCCGCGGCTTTTTTGCCGCGGTTTATTAGCTAATGGCTGCTGCGCGACACGACCGGGTGTAACGCTAGTCAGTGTGAGTGGAAGGGATTCTTTTATGGAGTTACGCGCAGAGAAAAATAATTAGTTGAATAGTAATTTATTTGTTTATTAGTTTATAGGCGTAGCACGAACCTTGCCGTTTTTTTGGCAAATTTTTTTTTGTTTTCTTTTTGTTTTCTTTTCAAATCGGGGTCACGAAATTTATTTTTTTTTAATATCGACTTTTAACCTATACCATCGTTCTCAAGTCGCATATTCTACCCCTGAAAACACTGGTTACAACCCTTTTTTAGTTGATTTTGAAAAAAAAAAAATTTTTGGCCGAACGGTTTGTCAGAAATCGTAGATCTGGCCGCTGGGCCGAAAACCGCCCAAATCAGGGTCACGAAATTTATTTTTTCAAAATATCGACTTTTAACCTATACCATCGTTCTCAAGTCGCATATTCTACCCCTGAAAACACTGGTTACAACCCTTTTTTAGTTGATTTTGAAAAAAAAAATGTTTGGCCGAACAGTTTGTCAGAAATCGTAGATCTGGCCGCTGGGCCGAAAACCGCCCAAATCGGGGTCACGAAATTTATTTTTTCAAAATATCGACTTTTAACCTATACCATCGTTCTCAAGTCGCATATTCTACCCCTGAAAACACTGGTTACAACCCTTTTTTCGTTGATTTTGAAAAAAAAAATTTTTGGCCGAACAGTTTGTCAGAAATCGTAGATCTGGCCGCTGGGCCGAAAACCGCCCAAATCGGGGTCATGAAATTTATTTTTTCAAAATATCGACTTTTAACCTATACCATCCTTCTCAAGTCGCATATTCTACCCCTGAAAACACTGGTTACAACCCTTTTTTAGTTGATTTTGAAAAAAAAAAAAAAATTTTGGCTGAACAGTTTGTCAGAAATCGTAGATCTGGCCGCCGGGCCGAAAACCGCCCAAATCGGGGTCACCGTAGGTTAAACAGTGCTGCAGCGCTCATCACGACAAACTGTCAAATCTCGCGCTGTTAAACAAAAACTGTCGGTCGTCACGGCCCTCGACCAATCGGAGGCCGAGTTATATCGACAACAATGGTCACGTTGGCGCGAATTACGCACTTTTTAGTAGTAGATTTCTTTATTTACGTATTTATTCATTAATGGACGCAAAAAGTGTCGTGCAAATACTTGATTAAGTTCGTTTCATGAGGGTGAATATTAGATGCGTATCCGAATTTAATATACGGCACACGACCGGGTAAGTTGACCCCAGATAAGTTGACCCTACCCGAGTAAGTTGACAAAACACGATTAGATAAGTCGACGATGCCCCGAGCTTATGGCTTTTCTACCTGTTCGGCGAGGGTCAACTTATCTGATCGTGCCTAATTGGATTGGGCCCGCAGGCACCACCCAGATAACCTGACGCCCAGTGCAGTGCAATGTTAAATAATACAGTAATGGAGGAAAATATTTCGCTAAATATGGTCGAATTAATTCATTCCTTCGGAAGCAACGTCGATGTCGAATAATATTTTTTAATTTTGATGACAGCTTCAATTTAATATTCGGCAAAAATCCTTTACTAGTATTCTAGATAACCTTTGAATAAAATTGCCATACGAACCATTCCTGAACGACCCCATTTTCGCACGTATTCAAAATGAAACGAGAGACAATTATTTTCCAGAATTTATTTAATCTCGTAGTGGACGATAAATATGTGATCATAAAGGAAAATGTTTTGCGAAATATCACGAAATTGATTGTACGTGTTTGATACCAATGTTGACGTCTGGTCGGATACTATTTATTGTTTCCGATAACAGCTTTAGTTTTTTCGCCAACAGAATTATTTTAATTACGACTCGGTTTAATTTGCTAGTAGCGTCACTTCATACCCGCACGAAACTGTCAAACGAATGTACGATCCCGCATTTGCATGGAATTAAACTGAAACGAGAGAAAATAATGAAAAAAAGGCGACAGACTTTTGTACTCATTACGGACGTAGGAAATAGTGAAATACAAAGTTCATTTAGACGTCCCCACGTGTGCCCATCCTATGTATGCACCAAAAATATATAGATATATATGTATAGAACGCGTGCGAGATTACTCAGTGCAGCAGAGTGATACCTATAGCGTCGCGTATAAACAGTTCTGCATAAAACCCGCGGCACGTTAAGTAAGCGGATGGGATATGTTATCCTTTCGAACGGAGTCGAGTGTAATTTTAGAGTTGCGGTTCGAAGCGTGCGATCTCGCTCCTTCCCCGGCTTTTACACTAGTTATGACTGACCGAGAACAATGCTACGCGCTCGGCATAATCGCCACACTGAACTAGAAGAAAATTAGTTTTCGCACAATTCCCAAAACCATCTGACTATATTAACCTTTCGCATCGTGCACCCTGAATTTATTCAATGTATATTTTAACGACTCCCAGCAATTGGGTTCGTGTGTTTTGTTCCTCCAGTCACTAATTTCAACACCATGTTTGTAGTCTTTTTAATCATAATGATCAGCTGATTGTTTCATTTCACATATATCATTACAATCAGAGGTTAAATAAATTGACAATAATGGTTGCTCGCTAGCAATTTGACGAATCGGAAAATTCTAAAGACCTACATATCACTAGCCAGGTCCGTAGATTTGCCCTTAGTTACATATTTGACACATATCGGAAACAGTGGTATTTGTAGGAGGATGATCGCACGTGAATGGTGGCGTTGACTCTGAGCAGCATTGGTCTGTTAATTGCTCATTCCGTGGATTCGACCGACTGACCAAAGGAGTTGCGAGTGTATAGCCTTCGACTGCACCAGACAGATAGGTTGCTATTGCTACGTGTTCACGTCGCTGCTTGATTAATGGCCAAAGATTCGCTATACATATATATGTACGTGTTCGAAGACTGTCTCGTGGAATTGCCGGGTAGAGGTTCATCATCCATCACAGAGAACTTCAGACAGATAAGCAATCGAGGATACCCAAGGAGGTGTAAATACAGACTCGCTCATGATTTGTGGTATCTGCCCTTTCGAAGAATTAAAGGGGAGCACTCGATACTGAATTTAATTTTACTCTGATTATAGCATATTTTATCTTAGACGCATCGTTAGAGTCGAAAACACGTTTGAAATACAAAGATCAGAGTCAAAATGTAGTCTCCATTGGAGATTCAACTGCCAGTTGATTGCATACCTTGATAAGTTTATTTGTGTATGATGAAATGTATCAGAAGCTTATTTTTTCAATTGTTTACTTAATACGATACATTGAATTCGAGTAAAAATTCCAAATTTAATTTTTAAAAAGAAATAAACAGTAAATTGTTTGTGTATCTTTCAATATACGAAATTATCTCCTCCTTGACATAATCTGGGCGAGTGTAAAAAATATTAAATTCTGCAGCAATTTAATATCGTAGATTAATCCTTGCAAAATGAGAGCAAAAACTTTTATCCGGAATCAGCATAAATTTGGATCTGCGAGCCGAGACTCACGCGAACCGGGTAATCTTTAGACCGTGTCATAAAACGTGCCATATCTATAACTGTTCGAGTAACCTGCTCGGAACGACGTCGATTTTCAACATCACGGAACCTGATTACAGTTTTAACCGGTTATCTGTGCCATAGATTATACGAGGCCAATAGATATTTCAGATAATACGGTATTCGGAATAAACTCATTAATCGAGAAGACTGTTACGAGTATCTATACGCGTCTCTTCTACCTTTCGCTGCGCAGACATGGGTATTATAATCCGGGACGATTAATTCAGTTGAAACGAACGCGGAACGCGGAGCAGAGGGAGGAAAGCGTCCGGGGTACCTCGTAATTACGGCTTACCTACGATTATACGAGGTTTTCATCCCTCATGTTCATTTCATCATTTCAGAGCCCTGCATGAATTTCGCATGTGGACGAACTATCAATCTGCCGCAGTGCGCTCCGAAATCCGCGTACGTGCGAAACACACAATTTCAAATCGTTGAAACATTTATGGTTATGCCGGGCGAAGTGAAATTAATAACGTAAATCGACGCTCGCGCGCGGGCATAAAGTTTTAATTGGAAGAAGAGCGAAATGATTGGCTCCGACCAAAGTGCACGATCGTATTTTATTTGTATAACAAATAGTTGCGTCACGATTAATAATAATAATCTCCTTCGGTTATCGGGACATTTTTAGTGCTGACAATATTGTACGGCCATTTTTAACTTTCACGCTTCCAGTCAAGACAGTCTTCGTACGCCTCAAGTGCTAATGAAATTGGCTGATGAGTTAATTAAACCAGGCGGGTAATTCTGTCACGTTTCACTTGCTCGCGAAGGGATTGCCTTTCTGTTCGTTGCTTCGCGTTATCACGTTAGCTCCTCGGCGTTGACTGGCAGAAAACAAGTTGTATCAATAAAAATATTTTTTTGTACAAAACGGAGATGTTATCCCGCCGATCGTAGTTTTATCGATATCCATATTTTTTCTTCGTATTTGTTGTCACGTTGGTGTAGGTAACGCGCTATGAATGACAATGGAACGAGAATAACAGTTCGGTTCAGCAGCTACGCGAATATCCCATTCGGCAATGCCGTCCACGCTTTGGGTGTTACGTCAATAATAAATAAACGCAAACGACACCGCGAGCAGACGGAAAAATAGGAAAGTGAGGGGTGTAAACGGCGTCGGATCGATGTCGATAAGAAGAGAGGAAACACAGTGAGGAATATCCAAGATCCCTCGAGGTGTCTCATCCCCCGGGCGATATCGAACGTGCCGAAGCATCCTAATATGTCCTCAGCTCACTTTTCTCGCAGACATTGTAAATTACAATCATTCATAATTCGACGAGCGATAAAGAGCCGGCATTTTTCTCGCATACACAAATGTTTCTCATCGCTCTTACGATCGGAGGCTGCGGTAGTTTCCAGCGGTAATAACTGTTTGAAAATGATCATTTTAATGTAACCTTGAACAGTCTAAGAACGCTCCTATTCGCATTTATTGTTTCTATCAAAACGTCAGATCAAAACCGATCGGGCTGACCGCAGAACATCCTCGATAGAATCGAAAAGTTTACCCTTTGTCATCGACAGAGTTTTGAGGGAAGTTACATTGACAATAAGTGCTCGAAACTTCGGAAACCGCAAATTTCCCTCGATACTTTGACGTAAACATTTTGCAGGTCGGCTACACCGTGGGCGCAAACTCGCGAAAATTGTTTTACCCGAAGTGGCAAAGTACCAGTAGGTCGGAGGGCCTAGCGACGAGCGCGCGTGGCTTTAAAGGTTATTTCCGGAGTTGTGAAGTTGGTCGGTCGCGTTGGCGACGCCAGAGACGTGCGCGCATCCCTCGATGACTCCTGCCGACGTGTATACGTGTGTATATATATACGTCGCAGCCCGAGCAGCTGAATTCTCAGGAACACCGGGGGAAAGGCGAAGGTTCCAGCCACGGCGAAGTCGCTAAACTCTCGCGTGGAAACCACAGTTGCGGTTACTGATGGTAACGCGACGACGAGAAGCACCGCGCCACCATTCACCATGCAGCGCCGACCTCCTCCTCCCGTTCCCTTTTCACCAAAATGTAGAGCGTCGGGGCGAGACGTCGTCCTATCCACCGTGAAGGGTGCGGTTCGACCGAGCACCTGTAATTACAATTTTCTCACCCACCCGAGAGGTAACTCTCTCCGTCGGACTTTACCATAGGCAAACCACCCGGGCGAGCTCGCTGCGGGGGAATCGAACGTCGCTGTTGGACAAACATTAATCGCACGAACCGTGACGCGGCTGATAGCATTCGCATCGGCTTTGGCAAACATCGATGGGCGAGCACGGCGAACTCGGTAAATCGGAAATTCCGTACACGAGAGGTTCACAAAATTGGAATTCATTTCGAAAGGTCGTGGATTATCTAAGCTGAATTTTCGGGTTAGACACATTAAACTCTTTTGATAGTATCGATTTTTTTGGGGTAATTGTGATAATCTTACATTAGATTTTTTTTTTCTTTTTAAGGCAGGGCACGTACATCGATTTTGCCAACAGTACACAAATGGCTTGATTTCTCTGATATTCTCAAATTGATATTTTTATTCCATCGTTCGAATGTACAATTATCAATTATAAATAATTGTTTTATCATTTTTTTTTGTGTACCAAGACAGTTCTCATCAGACGGAAAAATCACCTTTTCCGCCGTCATAGCTTTATTTGGCACGTGCAGCGAGGTAAGCTATACGAAATGACGAGGGACGAAGTAGCGAAGGATTTAACGAACGAATCAGGACGATAACGAGGCTGAAAACGCCTCGAAGCGTTAAAGCGGAAGTTAAAATAGCGAAACGTTCTTCGGGGAGAGATAGAGTCCAACGGACGTCGTTTTGCAGTGCATAGCGCGACTAAGACGCCCGTCTGAAAATCATCCCATTCTCCCTGCTGACGCCGAGAACTGTCGGACTTTATAGAGTTTTTTATTCGATCCTGATGCTGCAGCTGGCGAAGTGAGACGGCCGCTAAGGAGTGGAAGGAGAAGCGGAGCTGGCGCTAAATGCTTCGGGCTGCTGGAGCAGCGACAGCACCAGCCGTGGCCGAGTGTCAGCGTTGGGACCAATTAGGCCGCGAACTACTTCGAGGGGATAATCCTTTTCGCGAAAAACTTTGCCAAGACCTTTTCATTGCTGATGCCGGGCTTGACTGGATTTGCCTTCTTATACTTCCTGGGAATCTACTCTATGTGCTGATTCGCACGCGCTGCTATCCTACGTTTAGTGATGCGACAAGACAAGACAAGAAAAGAAATGGATCTTGTCTTGAAAAAAAAAAAAAATTCAAGACAAGGAAAAATTCTTGAATCTTTGGGCAAAATCTCTCCGGACAAAATTTCCTGATGTTACGAATTTTCCACGATCATACATTATTCTGTATGTCAGTTGCTGCCATGAACAATCCGATTTTGGTTTCTGTGCCAACCCGCAAGCCGCATACTGCGTCGTTGCGCAGTTAATCCTAATGAAGCGAAGGAAACTAACAATTCCTTCTAACGCGCCCGGGAATACGTGATTTTCCCTTGATGGTTTTCCTGAGCACTGCGGGGAAACTCGGCTGAAGTGTGCCCTGACGCGTGAACGAGGTTTCAGCAACGCGAGCACCCGGCAGCAATGGGACTTCACGGCAGTCGCAGTAGCTTGCTAACGTCCATCTCCAAGTGCTGCTTTCTCGTGAAGTACCTTACAAAGGAAGCAGCGAGTTTCCACAGGGTGCGCAAGCCGCACAGATAAAGGTAGCAAAAGAGTGACAGTTGTGCTTTGAAGTAAATTATGGAAAAGCGAAAAGTTGTTGGAAATGTAGCAGAAGTGGTTAGCATAAAATCTCCTTCGAGTTGATAGTCATAGGCGATTATCATAGAGTAGAAAGTTTTTTTATCATTCAATCTCAAAGTCGTCGGCCTTGAGGATAGAAGCGTTACTAATTTACCTTCAAATTGCTGTTTTTTTTTTCTTCTTTAAAATCCGTTAATGCAGAACGGGCCGACAGAAATTGATTTTCATCAGTTAAACCCAGTGGCACACCCTGGCTGATCGCTGGTGAGCACGTATGCCTATATTTTCTTCCCGCGTACACATCAAATATCCGCACGGCAAAGTGAAGGAAGTGCGAAGTAACATTCACTGTGGATCTGGAGCAGAGAGGAAATTACCAGATGCGCTCAACGTCGACGAGCCCTTAAAGTTACGTTCCCTCGTGCTTCCTCGAGTGCTCCGGTCTACGTCTTCGCGGGGTCCTCTCCACAGCCAAATTCCAGACGCGAGAGGAGAGAGAGCGAGGAACGCCCACACCATCCGAAAGCCAGAGGCTCACGTATTCTCTCACCCAACACGGCCAATGGCCGTTCAGGTCCTTAAGCTGCCACCACATTCGAGACATGAAGGATGATTCACAAACGGGCAACTCTTGACTCTTGAGTTATGCCAGACGCTCGCCGCTAATGAACTCTCGCTCTCTCGGTTGCCGAGATATCGTAGCTCTTCGTGCGCCTTCGCCGACGCCTCGCGCTTCTCATCCGCCTGAGACCCCGGCAATTTCCTTCCAGCGTCTCACACGACGGATGTCCCTTCACGAATATACAAGTGAACGCACCCGAGGCAATCTACAAGCGAATTTGATAACATTCATTGGCAAGACTCACGGAGTCTCTGCGGACGCATTTTTCTGTAGAATTTCAGAGGTACTGTTGCGACTGTCGTACTGTTGTATTGTTATGCGTACTTTCTAGAACCGAAGTGATTATAAAAATGCGGGCTCTCCTTCTGAACATGAGTATATAATGATGTTCAAGATGATATTTTACGTATTAAAGTGAGGTGAAAATAGAATCACCACCAATAATTTTGTACAGCTCCCGATATGTCCGCTACTCCAAGAATTCCTACGCTGACACAGAACCGAACTTGCTGAAAAGGGATTTTCTACCTTAGCAGTATTATCCATACTCGAATGCCCGAAGCTCTATCTTTTCGTAGTGTTCCGCTGCTACTGGTCCCTGTGCCCAGCTGTAGAAAGTACGAACGTGCTTTCACACAATGGCGAAATATTCCCGGGGAATCCAATATCGGTGGAAGCTCCCTGGGCACGACCTACGCTGCACTACCTGCTACCGGCCTCACTGACTAAACTACTGTAATAACTTTTGATTTATTATGCGACATAGAGGTGGCACGGCAGAACCTGGACTAACGTCTTTTAAATGTGACTGCAATATACAGTTTTTCTGATCGATATTTTTGTAACGTGATTTTTTAGTAATTTTGGTCCGGGGACCAGATTAATTTTCATATAACTATAGTCAGCGAATTTCAAGTATTTTCCGTTAAGTGGTTCAATGACGTCATTTCTCCCTTAGCAAATATTCATTAATTATATCTTCGTAAAGAGATATGAAACGTAAACGTTCCCTCAGGGAAATATACCATATAGTTGAATTTACCATACGTTTCTCGTTGAGAAGTTGAGCGCGTGATATAACTGAAGCGATCGTTCGGTGTAATTCCCACTGCTCATCGGGGTGTTTTAGCCTCGCGGAGAGTTCTACAGTGATGGAGCGGAGCGCGCGGAACGGATTTTCGTTCTCTTGCTTCCGCACGCTGTTCGCCACGACGAACAAAGACTCAGCCATCCAGAAATTATGCAACGTCTTGTTGATTAAGTGAATATCTCGAGGACGAGAAATTCTGCAGGTTTGACGAAGGCATCTTACCTACCCGCACCATCTATATGCGTCCTTTTCATCGCGCCCCTTTACACCGAGCGGATTGTGAAACAAGCCAAAACCGTCTGATTGTGGCTTATTACTTACGCCTTGATAATCCCACTGCCGTATTCGACTTGGTGAGTCAGAGATGTAAACGAATTTCTCGACAATATTGCGGAGTAAGAAATTATTCAACATTTCCGCGCCAATTGTTATATGTATACGGAACTCCGAAAGGCTTACGATATGCAGTTGAGAAACTCTACATGCATTCAATATAACATTTGGATAGAATAGGACGGAGGAGGAAAAATAGGCTTTATATCGGCGTCGTGAGGCAAATGAATGCATGTCTTTTCGTAGCATTTGCCAGCAACTGTCACTGAGTAAGATTGCGGGTAGGATCATTTGTCTCACGTCCGTCGTTATCACGAAGACTGAAAACCTCCAATTATACGCCTTCTTTTATAATACGAGAAAAAAATGTTGGGTGATACACATTCGTGTATACGGCATTGCTATCATTCTGGCATTTTTGGCTTAGCATCCTCGTTTTGGCCCGTTCTCCTCTATATGGTAATTTTTACTTGATCCTACTCTTCGTGTAAGTCCAGAGAATGAAAAGATAGGGGAAAGGCTCGCATAAGCCTGAAGAAGGTCTACGGCTGTCACACACAAAAATCTAAATCTACGGGTTTTTTTTTTATGACATGTAACTGGTTCCAAGGCTGACTAGCAATGATAATGGACGATCGATGGCAATGTCATTGTTTCCAAAAGCAGAAAAATTCCAAAAATTGGTCGGCCAACACATAACAATATATTTTTCCGACACTTTGGTCGTGCGCTGTACAGTTATGTGTGATTACCTCGTGGCCTCTTGCAGCAACAGGTGAGGCGGCACCCAAAACTTGACCCTGAGTGCGAATCTAAGAGGAGCCACTCCGCCGCCCGTTTGTCGCTCAATGGGATTTCTCAGGTTCAGCCACAGTTCTTCGCCTTTCGCGTTTTGATATTTCAGCCCAAAGTAGTCGCATTCCTTGCTGATTCCAAGACAGTTGCATGCCTGAAAACAAAAATAGAAAAAAGAACGTTAGTTAAATAAAATAAAATAAATTCGTTTGAAAAAAAAAAAAACTTTTTGAAAATCCCCCGGGCATTCACTAATTAAGCCTTATCCAGAAAAATTTGACGACCCACTGTGCCGATTACCTCGGAGCAAAGTAGCGCGGCCGATCCACCCGAGCTAAAATAGCAACACCGGCGTTTATATCCGACAAACCGGCGTAACGAATTGCCGGCCATAATTTAGAAAGTTAGGGGGATACCAGCAGCAGGGTGTATGAGTGGCGTACAGGAACGTGCGGTTCCCGCGAACAACCGATAGGGAACGTAGCAGCCCCGCGGCAGGCCGCTATTCCCGAACACCGTAAAGTCATTATCTCGCAGCCGCGTAGATCGCCTCGCGCAGGCCCGCACCTCGTTTCTGCAAAAAGCTGCGGCCACCGGGCGACCTCAGGGGTTCCCGCCACGTCCAATAGGATAGATTACGAGAGGCGGCGAGCTCACAATTTTCCAGGTGAACCTTTTTCTCCGGCGCCCCAAGAGCTGCCCGCAAAATTGCCAAGAAGTCAGTTACCGACGAAAGAATTATCCTCGTGTCGCGCGGAAAGCTGTCGGCTTTGTCAACTTAAGAACCTCAGAGTCGTTAATCCCTCCAAAAAGGGGTTCACTTTTAAAAATAAGGGGAAAAAATAAGGATCAGGATGAGAAATTGAGCGAGGGCGGTTTGTGAGGTTCGACGAAAGTTGTATTGACTTTGCCATCAAGAATAAACCGAAGAATCGTGACGTTTTTTTAGGATGAAAAATGAAGTATGAATTATTAAAATTTTCGGTGATTCACACTGAACCATTTAATAGGACGTGCGGTGTTTCGAAAAAACACGTCCTGTTTTGGTTTTATAAAAAGATTCATAGCGTTAAGCCGTATTTCCATGAATTCTGTTTTTAATAATCCGTCGAAGGATCGTTGCAAAAAAAATCGCTCATTTAAATGAAGCACTATACGTTGCTTTCAGGTCCAAAGCGTTTACAGAACTTCCGGCAAAACGTCGGAGCGTTCAGCCGACGGTGAGATGAGTCCGGATAAAAGTTGAAATTGCGATGCAGTCGACCGAGGGTAGTTGGTACACAGGGACGCAGGCGGTATATGCGGGAGGAGCAAGAGAGGCGGAAGTTAAAAAACGAGGAACGAAGGATAGTTGGACGGGCATTGCTGTGGTGCGCGCATAGAAGAACGATTGCATTGACGAAGCACTCGAGAACGCAGCGGGCCAGAATGTACACCGAATAAATATTGAAGTTTCCATGGGGGGGGGGGGGGGGGGGGGGGGGGGTCGAGAGAGGCGCAGGGACGTAAAACAGTTTGCCACGAGAGTCTCTCAGCTGGACTTTTTTCCAATAGCCCCGGCCACGCGGAGGTTCGACCTTTTCGACCCTAGTGCCGTGGGTATCAGGCAAAAAAAGGGATAAAATGTGTCAAACGCTTCATCCGCCGGGAGCGTCAAGCGAAAAAAACATTATTCAGTCGAAATATAAGTACACGAAAATTTGTTCAAAAATCCTGTATAAGTAATTCAAAATAATTATTATTTTTGTATCTTTCACGTCGAAAACATTTGTTAAAAAAATGTCAAGTTTTGAGCGATAAATGTCAACGAATGTATTGTTTCGTTTAAATTGATCGACATTGAAAGCAATTTTATTTCGGTATCGTTTTGACTTGCGATGATTGTCTGCACCCAATCATCCCGTTCATATGTTGCCGGCACGCAGAGAATTAATCCGTTTGTGCGCGCCATGATTCCGGGGTCGTCTCGCTCGACTAAAAAACAAAGCGGGGATAAAACGACCGTTAACGCGCGCGGCTGGTTACCGACGTGGTGCATGAAATATAGCGTCCCAACGGCGGCAGCGGCGGAAGTTTTTTTTTCGATCAGGAAAAACTGGCCGAGCTAATAGCTCGAGAGGTTTCTTGCAGCGACGGCCGTTGGAGGGCTGACATCTCTAATAAATCAGAACATTACCGGCTTGGCGTGTGTACACCCGGAGAAATTGGAGAAGCCCTCGGACTGACCTGGACGAAACTCGGCTGAAACGGGTTGGTTATTCGACCCAATCAACCTTTTTCGTCGCACCACTCAACGCTACCGAAACCTTTCAACTATTATTTATTAGCGCGAAAATACTTTCATTCCGAATCGTCATGTGTTCCAAATTTATTTGCACTGAGAGCAAGGTCTGGTATTAGCTTCTGAAAGTTGAAGAATAACTATGTTTCTATGGTTACGAGACCTAATTTGTAAAAGAGAACTGTTATAGCTCCACCCTAGTTATTGTTGTTGCCATAAAAGTACAACCATATCGTACGGGCATGATTTATAAAACACGGTTGAAAATGCAGCTGACGTTATTTTGACTGGACAAATATCACCAACTTATACCAGACTTTACTCTGAGTGAATTTGAAGTGAATTTGAAATATCGTAAAAATAAAGTCGCGCGACACGGGTCTTTTCTGGCGTGCACCAAAAGACAACATCCATTTTCTGCATTGTAGCCGGAACAATTTCCTCTCGTGAAATTACCTTCGCATTTTTATAGCGTGGAAGACACGAGGACCGTAAAAATGCAGTCCCGTAAAAGCTAAGACAACCAGAGTCGAGGTGTACTTACTATGGCAGCCACGAACGCCGAGTCAATTACCCTCCAGCGTCCATCAACTCTCGACTACCCCGACCTATCTCTCTCTCGCGCCCTCTCGTTCTTTTCTCAAATTCCTTCCGGTTATAACTCTCGCGGGCTTGCGATCCTTTCATCTCTCGCTGAGGTAATTAGTGGTTGCTGCGCCACGGCATTAGCTTTATACGGAGAAAACCCCGGTCGCGCGTCTTCATCATCTTCCTCATCGACTTTTCGTTCCGGAAAGTGGTTCGACCGACACTACTTACCTCGAATACTTTTGTCGAGAAAAAACTTTTTCCATGATCCACACTGAGGTAGACTTTAGCGAATGTAATTTTTATAATTTTTTATCCAAGCCACGAATATTTACGCCGTGACTGAGTAATTGAAAGTAATAACACATAATCTTTCATTTTGTAAACTAAATAAACTCATTCCGCGATCATTTATTTCAATTCTATTCGTCGGCAGACTTTGAAGGTAGATTATCAAACTTATTAAATTCTTTTTTTATTTTATTCGGGGATGTCGTCGGTGTCAGAAAGCGCAGCAGTGCACGAAGGCCAGGTTTTCGGGTCAACGCCCAGGGTCAGCGTGTTTTCCTTGGTGCTGTCTGACCTGTCTTTGAAAACATGCGGCGGACGCGGTGATAAACAAAAGTTCGAGCTTCGTTATATATTCTCGGCGTGTCACTTCGTTTGCGGGAAGCGTTCATCGCGATCAGCGACCTATCGGTGGCGTTGATGCTGCGGGGGCAATTTCGCGTCAGGGATCGATTTACTTATCGGCGACACTTCAGCCAACTCATCTCGAGTGGCTGGCTTAAGCGTACAATCGGTTGAGCGTGCCAACACTGAACCACGCAAGCAACTGATTTAATTATCGATTTAATTATCATAGTCGAAAACTGGTCGAAAAACGACGGGCAAGACTTGGTTTGAATGCCTTTTGAGAGGAGTTTCAGAATTATATGGAAATGATGGAGTGTAGATCGCGACATCGAATGTTGCTCAAGCCTGGAATCGCCATAAATATATTTGCAAATATACCAACTGCAACAATGTAGGAATAGTCAAGGCGTTTAGATCAGGGACATTGTCGGAAGGACGCGCGACGAATGTTCACCGTGGCGTAAAAACCAAGTTTTACACGCTCGAAGAAATTCCTTTTTCAGGTAAGAAGACAGAGAGGGGATGATCTGGAAGTAGCAGCGGCAGCGCATGTCGTCGCAAGGAAATCCGCATGCCTCGAGGATAGATTACGAATCCAATGTCGGGGATCTGAGAAGGTGGAACCGAGCGAGACGAAATTGGAAATAAAACTGACACGTACGTCGCATTCGCGACAGAGTCGCGCCGGGAAAGGAAGCTACGTCTGAGGTGAGAATCGATCGTCCGTGAAGTGCCACAGCATCGGAGGAATATTCAAGCGGAGGCACTTCCGGTGATTCTTTCCTTCAGGCAGAGACAATCAGTAGTCTACGCCACTGTATGTGAGAATTGCAGCGAAAAAAAAAAATTGAATTTTACACAGTAAAGATTTTTTTATTGATGTTTCTCAAATAAAAAAATGCAGTAAAATGTGTCCAATGGAAAAGTTGTTTTTAGTTTTACAAGGCGAAGAAGCTCCATGAGACTGCACTGTGATTCTTCGTCGTTGAATCGGCCTTGATCAGCTGTTGAGACCCCAGTCGAGGGATCCGCCAACAGGAACCAGTTCTTCGACATTCGTGTGAGAATCGCGCGTGCGTACTCACGCAAAAATAACATTGGTCGTTTATTGCAGAGATTAAACGTCTGTGTAGGTGACTGTAGCTCATAGTACCAAGCGCCATAGTGTATTCATGGTTTTTATCATTACGAGGACCGGACCGGTCGGGCTGGCGGTCTCACACTCCTCGTTCATCTGGTTCGCTCTCTCGTGCACGAGAACAAACATCACCGTGGTAACGCGACGGGGAGAGCGAGCCATCTCCGCGAATCGCGGATTCCACATACTTTCCTTTTTGTCATATTTAATGCTGATAAAAATCTATGACGTAGAAATTAAATTATAAAATCTCGTATTTGCATATAATAATTTCATCCCAAAAACTGAAGCTGTGCGCAGCATGAACGTGGTTAATATGGCATAGTGTGCTGAAAAAACTCTTTGATAATATGATAACCAATATTTTTTGCAAGGCTACCAAATCATAATTTTAAAGCAAATTTTTTTTATCACGCAGATGTATTTTATTTCTATATTCCAAGTTAACATGAGCGGTCAAGGCGTGATCAAGCGCCGTTCACGCTCGACCTTCCTAATCGTAGATGAAATAGACGCGATCGTTTCATTGCAGCGGGTTAAGCGAGGGAGGAGATAGTTCGAAGAGTTCCGGTTATACCCTCGTCGGAAGAAGCATGGTTATCGGATTTTCGGATAATCGACCCGAGCGTTTTCAACGTTACGTTCACTTCGGGATTTCCGCATTACCGCGCGAGCAGTCGAATATGCCTCTATACCGAGCGCGAGTCTGGGATGTCTGAATTCCAACTGACCCATATCCAAAAGCTCCAGGCATTTTCAGCGAGCTTGGAACTAAATTTAATCCAGCGTGAAATCTCGCAGTGTTTATTGCGCCGTATACCATAGATAACCTGTCATAAGCCATGTGGGTTTGAATAATAAACTTACGCACGTAAGGAAATATCCGCGCGGAATATACCGGCTGCACAATTATTTATAGATTCTGTATAGACAGAGGGCGGCGTTGTGTGAGATCCTGCAAAGATAGAAGGTAGTGGCGAGTGTGCTGTACGGTGCAGCACGGTCTTTCGATGAAAAACGCTTCTGCAAGCTCACCCCCCGAGATTACGGTCCACCGAGTGCGAGAAATTCCACACGTGCCCATTCCGTTGGGAATAATCGATTGGACGGACGCGTCTCTGTATATCTATTGAAATATTGTGCGCAATTCTTACACGACTTTAAGCCTTTTGTGTACCAAATATCCGAAGGGAAAATAATAATTTTAAGCTCGGACGAAACGACAAGTCGAAGAGAACTAAGCTGTTTCCTTTCAGTGTGCAAGAAGGCTGGATGAAAATAAAATTCAATTTTTCCAAACGGCAAATTCAATTCTCATGACTACCAGGCCTTCGAATTTTTTCAGTTCACTAATATTTCATTTAATTTGGAAAAAAAGCATGAGAGAATTCGTGAATGTTTCTTTGTAACAAAACGCCTTTGGAAGTAGCTTAGTCGGGAAGAAGAGGAGTAATTATTCATTAGCCACACCTAAATACGCGAGACGTATTCGTCGAGACGATGAGGAGCTTTGGCGCCGTGTACGTATTTGAAGTTTCCACAGGGGCATTCTTCATTCTCGAGCCAGCGGTGTAATACGTCCAAAGTATGTCTTGAGCACATGCCAGGATAATAATAAGGATTGTTAACGTGTGCACGGAGCGCACTGTGTGCGGGAACATCTGCAGTAAAACTGGAACTTAGGCGAGGATAACTGACGCTCGGTTTAGGAGAAGGCTGAGCGAGAGAGAACGAGTCTCGTTATTAATGCGACTTTCGGTCCGTTGACCCGGAAGAAGGATTAGCTTCCTGCGGAGGGACGAAGTTTGCCAACGGATCTATCCCAGAAGTGCATATACGTATATATACGTGTATATACATGTCAGCCGTAGCAAGAACGAAGTTCCAACCCGCTTTTTCCCCACAAATATATTCAAGTCAAGAAAACTCGCTGACCCTCTTCGCTTATTTTCGTGTCGGTGCGAAAATAACGCGCACCGCGTTGGTACCCTTTTTGTCTTGTTTTATCTTTAATTTCTAAACCCACGGCCGTACATTTTATTGCTCTTTTTATTGCGAAACGGAAAAAGTAGCGTGAAACACAAGATTGCATTTTTCATTTTACGACCTCGAATCCCGCATTGTTACCGTACTTTTTTTGTTTTTAATTATTTTTAATCTCGGAAGCTTTACCGCTCGGTCTTCTTTATTTTTCATTTGACGAATGGCCGTGGACGACCAGCGGCTTTTCGCGAAAGTGGGAAGTGGGAAAACATGTGGTATAACATCGCGGGATCGCAGAGCCGACGGAGTCAAACGAATTTCTCCGTTGGTTTCGTCGCGCTCCACCCGATAATTTATCAAAGTCAACCTCGACGTATGAAGTGGTTCGGACGCGAAGATGCGGAAGGAATTTGCGGTGGGAAAATGAGGGCGTTCGGCTTCTTGTGGAAGCGAAAGGAAGGCGAACTGGTTGGAAATACGTCAACGATATCGACATTGTCTAATAAGAAACAAAAAGTTACGAAGCATCTAAAGAATTTTATTACATGCAATCGTCATTTTTCTAAAGCGTCGGTATTCTGACAATGTTTGAAAGTGTTGAAGAATATTTTTCTCTTGCGTGACGATAAGAAAATATAACAAAATTTCGCAACCTGTGAAATGTGCATTGATGCCTCAACTCGTAACTCTCAAACGAGTTAATAAACTATTTATTATTTTCAAATTAATCTCTTAACTTGCAGTACAGAAGCGATAAGTAAGTGGATTGTTGAACGCTCGTGCTTGGAGGGTGACATCGATTCCACACTTTGGAAGTGCGGTCACGCTTCAATCCGGGAGTTCTTCGTCAAGGTCAACGCAAAGGTATCGTTTGAGCAAACACCGCGGCCGGGTCGCAAACATGTTTGCGCTCAGCCCGAGTTCAAGAAGATGTTAGTCGTCGGTAAATGTTGCACGGCCGTATCAGGATAAGCGAAACGGCTGAACTTTCATCATCATTTCTGAATGTTTGAGGGTCATACAATACATATCCCTCGCCAAAATTGTAATAAAACTCTAAACTATTTTCAATCCAATTTCGTTTAAATATGAGACAAAAAGATCTATAGTAGACTATTATTAAGTGGATCTAATTGTAATCTACAAGAGTTCATCTATCTCCACCAATCAATTTTGATGTCGACCCGTGTTAATTTTTATTAAGGCAGGTTTATAATTAGAACTGTTCTTACTCAACGCTGCTGCGGAATAAGATGAATCTACCGCCATTTTCTTTCGAGAAATATATTACAAAATTCTTCAGCCATTCATTTTTCAAGTGATTGTACAATCTTGTGTTTTCTTTAAAGCTGGCAGCAGCAGCAGCATATTCTCAGTAAAATCTTCGTTTATCGATAGTCATTCCTGTGTAAAAGTCCCGCCCGTGTTCTGCCCGCGTCTATCTTGACACGCTTCCCTGGCTCCTTTTTCACTCGTCTGCACGAGACCCGCTCTCTCGCGGATTTTCCGAGGCGAACATTTCTTCCACGGGTTTTGTTTAACAGGTGATCCTTTTGTCAGTGTGTCGGTTAACATACACAGGAACGAAGAATACACAGGGACGCACTAGAAACTTTTATATATGTGTATATATCCCAGAACCTTTGAGCGGGTGACTGAATTTTCCAGCATGTGCGATAAAAAACTCTAGCAAAACCGAATCTGATTCGCCTGAGTGAAACCATTTGAAGAGATTCCGGAAAACTTCTAACAAACTCTTTAGCCCCTTGGTAGGCAATCTCTGATTTCGTTCGAGGGTTGAATTTACATAAATTTACTTGGGTCACATGAAATACTCAAATAAGATAGATTGATTGAAATAGGTTATTCCATTTCATGATTTTCGGAACTTTATTGCTAATCGGGTCAACGAATTACGAGCAAAAGAAGTATACACAATACTTGCAAAGTGAAGTAAAAGGGTGGCCACACTCTGTAAACAAATTCGATGAATAATTCTTGGCATCAAAAAGGTGCAAATGATAAAATGGACACTTTTTTTCCGGAAGACTATCCCCGAGGCTATATACCAATGTACTGGCTGCTTTTTGAAATACCTCGAAGCCGTCGAATAATTGAGCAAGTAGGATTCACGGTTGAGAAATGCTACGAGATCAGTTAACTGAAACGAGAGAACGTGCCGAAGGATGGTCTATTTACTCGCCAGTTAGGTGGAAAGCTCAGGGAAGCTGAAACACCTGTAGAAGAGGGAGGATCCGGTGAACTCATACGCCGGCTACTGGTGCTCGTCGACGTCGTCGTCTTGGTCGTCGTCAAGGATGACTGCCGTGGATGTACATACCGAGCGAATTTGTACCGCTAGGACGGATCTCCATGGGTGCTAGAGTGGGTCGTGCATTGGGTGCTCAAAGGCAAGAGAACTCCCACAGGGTTAGCGGTAAAGCATCAGCAACACTAATAGCAATGGATAGCCCCGTTGGTGTGAGTGCTCGGGCTAAACCCCTTCTCGTTCGCTTTCTCTCACCTCCGTCTTCTCATCCAACGCATATCCAACGTGCTGCAGTAGATACTTTACGAATGAAATCACGATATTGCGGCAAATAGCCCACATCGTCGGAAAAATAAATAGAAAGTTGGGGAAGCTGAAAGACCTGTAGAAGAGGAAGGAAAAGATAGGAAAAATGTGCATTGGTAGTTGATTTAAAGTTTTTAGGATTCGTTTTAGGATTCCTTTATACTTTTGGAATTTTACGATTGAGAGTCTATCGAATTGCTACATCACGAAGAAACCGTGGCAATCGTCGTAACTCTAAAGGGTCAACCACCAATTTTTATGGTCATGGTAGTAATTGAATAACTATGACCAACATGTCATAGAAACCACAACGTGGGGTTCTTACTGTAGCTATCAAAAATAATCGTCACGCTGTATTTATTAAAAACAGTTTCTTCTTTGAGTTTATGTGGGTCGAGCATTAAGTACTCAAAGGCGAGAGACCGCTCACAGGGCTAGCGATAAAGCATCGGCAACACAAATAGCGATAGGTGGCCTCGTAAGTGTGGGTACATCCGCGGAACCGCATCTTCATTCGCGTTCTCGCACCTCTGTCTCTTCTCATCTAACGCATACTCAACTCGCTGCGGTAGACACGTTGCGAGCGAGAGAACGATAGTACGAGGCAAATGGCTCGGCACCGTTGAAAGGGCTCCTTTGTTTCGGCATTGCAGAGTAGACAGGCAACGGCGTCGTCGCTTGTTCCTGAACCGCCCCGTACAATGGCCCCCGTAGACAGGTTACACGCCGTGGGTTGCGGATAATTAGTAGAGACTCCGGGCCCGAGAGCTTAAGGCAGACGAGACGCGCATCGCAGTTCGCGCTCGAAATACGCCCGACGCTTCGGCCGCGACGGCGGTTCCGCAGCTTCTCCGCTTCTGCGGCTGTTGGATACCGTGTAACACCCACTAAAAGCAGCCAACCGACCATCTGGAGATTAACAAAGTTTCCTCTTGGCCAACCTCGCACTGCCATAGCCGCGAGCGAACTGGGCGAGCAGCTTCGAGAGTTTACGAGATAAATGATGACGCGATGCTAGTCAGACACGTATCCATTTGTCGAGGCTTAGGGTACAGACTCGCGATAACTGATAGATACTCGCGATAACTGATCCAACTTGACGCGATAATTTCGATGGTTTTTACGAGCTCGATTTCGGCGGGGCCAAAAAAATGCTATCATTTAAGGGTTTGATGCGTCAACGGTGACAAATGGGTTCAATATGACAATCTTCCATGTCCGAACGGCTGAAAGGCTCAGCGATGGCTGTTGGACATGTGCCGATTTTGAGGGTGCCACAGATTTTCTAGCAGGGATATTTACCCAATATTCATCCGAACGTAATACAGTTATTCATCGTCAGGTTACCCAACTGTAACTTGGATTAATTTCAAAGTTTATTGCGAATATTATTACCGAGAGGTATATTTACGGTTTGCGAGCTCGGTTCCGGATCTCTAGCACCCACCACACGCTGAGCTACTGTGACGCTTCGATGCTCGCTTTTACAGCTTAATTATACGCACTTCAAGGACCCTGCTCCCTGGTCATCGGGGCATCCAAAGCGCCAGCCTAATTATTCAACATCCCTGAAGGGTTCGTAGTGTAAACCCAGGATTGGCTGTCGCGTCCTGTGTCGAGGCTCGAGCTTATACTAAAGTTCAAATGTTTGATCACGACGACACAGAGTCGATCGCTTCGCCGCCGCTGCCGTCGTCGTCGTCATCGTCGCACGAACCTGCGATCGTGTTACGCTGCTTTGGGAGGCCCTCCGGAGAGTCTCTTCCCCTTCAATCTCCTGGCACCTTTACAATCTACACTTGTCGAACTACCACACGCTTTCCCCTGACTGCCGACTCCTCATCAATATGGACGAAAAATAGAACTCGGGTCGTATCACGATGGAACCATTTATGACACAGAATTGGTATAGGGGGATGACAAAAAAGATGAACAGCCAGATAGTCCGTTGGAAGAAATGATGCGAATCGCTTTGCAAATGGTATCCTGCATGAATACGGTATTCTGCCTATGTCGTTTCTTTCTCATTCTCTTTTCAAGCTTCCCCCCATTGACTGTCTGTCTAGATGCCTTACTGCGCGCCATGTATAGCTAGATTGCGGTGCTTTCAGCGAAAGCTTCCCGGAGCACCTCTTTTCTGTTTGACAGAATCGCAGTCGATATAAAACGACTGTGCTCGAGACTCCGCAGTCTCTACATGGGACGTCGTACCTACACCACGGATACCTGGTATTGGAGAGTGTTTACAGGCGGATGCCCGTACACACCTGCATACACCATCGCTTTTGTGACTTCACGAGGCTTTTCAGATGCACCACTTCGACGTTCTGCGGTATACAGCGTCTCGCGGTTGATCGTGGCGCACATCGAGCGCAGTCGTCGACGGGAACCGCACGACTGTAGACTCGTATACAAGATTTGATGCGAAAGAATTGCATGGTGGTCGTTCGTTGATCGTGTTGCACTTAAAAGTTCAGGGCAGTATAGCGTAAAGCCTGGGAATTCAAGGTAAAACAAGTTTTCCTGTATTGAGCTTTCCTTTGTTGAATTTTCATATGTTTTATATTTCTATATTGAATTTTCATATTTCACGCACACGCATACAGACATTTCGTACAAATCACTTTTCTCGACGTTTTGGACTATTCTGAGAGTCCTGACATGAAAATCTCGCAAAAAAAATTCACGAAAACAATGCTTTCTCTATGAGGAAGCAGAAACAATAGAAAAGAAGTTTTAACATCCAAAGTTCGCTCAATATCTTACACGTGGCAGCTGTGTGCTTTAAATGTACTCAGTGTCATCGACTCGCGACGTTGACGACGACGACGACGACGATGACGATGATAATGGTTTAATGACACCCCCTCGTCGTAATTGAAGCCTCCTCGAGGGGTCGCGCAGCTTCACTCGGACTTCTCAACGCCCTGACACGTACCGAGTCGCCACTCCAGCACGTCGTCATGACGTTTTTTTCTCTCTTTTCTTCTTACCAGTACCATGAACTCGTTTCACCTTTCCATGGTACAGTATATATTCCACTTACCACCACCGGCATCAGCAACTATCTTCCTCCGTCGGCTCTCACTTATTTCAAGCGTTCCTTCTCCGTTGAATCATATCTCCGTGGCAGTGTCGCGACACAACTTGGCCGCTGGGAATACGAGAGGATCGTTAGCACCAGGGACAAGGGGATAAAAAAAACACACGAATAGCCAGACGCGAGGAACCAAAGAACTCGGGGTCCTTTCTTTCTCAGCGACGATGCACGCGGCCCCCACCCGTTGCACACTCCTTGCTTACGCGCTCTTTCTGTGTGCGCCACGGTTCCGGCAAGCACTTACGGCGTCGAGCAGTTTTCCAAGATGACGACGACGTTCGCTTCGCGAAGAGTTCCTTCCAGGAACGAGCTGAATATCGGTCTGTGCCCGCCTCACCCTTTCGCGTTTCAGTACAGTTTCCAGTGGAGAATCTCCAGCAGACGTTGCAGCACAGCAGGTTTGCATCTACCTGATGTAATAAAAAACTATAGTTGAGAGCTAAGAAGGAAACGCCCCAAGGTGGAAAATCTCTTGGGATAAGAGAACGCATCAACGGCAGGGGATGGCGTACCTTATGTCTCTAGTCGTGGAATAAAGAAATACATGCGTTGAAGATGACACAACCAGGCATGTCTGAAAGCTCATCAGGAAGACGACAATGCCACGAAGAAAACTTTTATCTCAATGTTTACCTTGACTGCGTTGCGTTAATTAAGCTAGTCATTGTTGAGCAGCGAGCGTATTGTCTTTTATGAGGTTACGAAGATCACAATTCGGATAACTTAACATAAGCGAGATGTATAAGGGTAGTGTTTAATATGGGGTTTGGCTGTGGAGACGTTAAGTCCACAGGCCTTTCAGAAAGTACTTGGCACGTAGAACCGTTACCAGGCTTCCCACGCGCATTCTTGGACAAAGAAACGCAAGCGGAATGGCATCTTCCACTTCCACTCACTGCGCGATGCGGGAGAAAGAAGCTGACGAGGATTCGCCGGTTTGAAATGGATGTAGCACGTAGTCGGAATCGAAGTTAGGGTGGACGAGAAAAATCGGAAAAGAGATAAGAAACACGACGGGGAAGAAAAAAAATGAGGGAAAACACGGTGGAACTGTCGCGTGGCACCACGGCAAGAGGGAAATAAAAGTCAAGGAGACGCGAATGCATCCCAGGGAAACTTTATGCCAAGCAAGATCACTAGTCTCTTGGCTTCGTGCGTTCACACGAACGGAGAATACCGTGGCGGAAATATGATACGGTCTCGTTGAACCGAATTCAATAAGTATTGACTTCGCGTTTGGCTTCGCGTGTTTGTACAGTTTCCATACGGTGTGTTGTATATACCGGGAGTGTAAGACTATTTCATCGTTTTTACTCTCGTGAAGTATAATGGCAGGTGTCGATGGTTTTCCAATGCGAATTGAGAATCGAGAAAACTGACAATACTGTCTCGAAGAAATTAGCAATCAGCTGTAGCTTAAGATACTTTTTAAAATAAAAAGTTATGGACAAACTTCGCATGCCCATAGATTAGCTCCAATTTAGGCCCCTAAAAAACGAACAGTAATCGATATCATGCAACGCTAAATACAGGTTATTTTTTCGATTCATTGAGCAATAAAAAAATCTTAATAAATCTTGCAAAATATTTTCGATTTGCGTGAGCTATCACGTAGACCGAGAGGCCTATAAATAACGAAAGTCCTATGTACGCAATCATATAAATTGATTGAAAGAACCACTCGATGAGCGCTTAAAAATTGAAACAAGTTTGAAATATTCCGTTGTCATCGAATAATTTGCAGGGACCGATAAATGTTGTCCATTCGGACGCAGCAGAAACGAAGCCTTGCCAATTAGGGAGCCATTACAGCTTTCACCGCGCGCAACAATCCGCCTGGTTTAATCGCTCGATATTGCCCGTGAGAATTACGAGATTGGCTCTCCTTCGCGCTCGCATCGCGGGGTGTTATCAACCGATTTGGGGAATATCGCGACCCACCGGTACAATAATGTGCGCGGGGTATGACAGGAGAATTCTGGGCGCGTGCGAATTGCACGATTGCCTCGAATATCACGAGAAGCGCGCCGGGAGCTTTTGGAATATCGTGAGTTGTCGAACGGATTCGGCGGGGATGGCTCTATGGTCGTGGATTAAAACGCTGTGCAATAGCGAAGTTCAGCTTTGGTGTGCCGAGCCAACGATTCGATATCCGATAGGTCGGTGCGGTCATGTCAGAATGTCCATAGTCAATGTGCATATGAGAATATACGTATGTCAATCTATAGTTATATGTTTCTTATACAATATATATATATATTTTAGTAGAACGGGAGGATCGTGAAACGGTTCAGTTAGGATAGTTTACCTCAAATTCTTATTTATTTATTTTTTTATTTTGTAATAATATGGTCACTTCTTCCACAGACTTTTTTTTATCCGTTATATTAAAATAAAATATTAATCATTATGTATGTACAACACATGCTACCGAATTGACTTATGCAGTAGGCGTTAGCTTGTATGATTTCTTTGACGAGCTCAAATCAGCATTACTGCCAGACACGTTAATTTCTCAAACGCAATTTTGTATAGCCTGATGATGAGGTTTCAATTAGCAAGTAATTTCCGCTATGGGACCTCTCGTCCATGCCGCACTGCACACCCATCCGTCGTTCCCTGATTGAGTAGATCAAGGTGCGCATACGTTGATTGGCGCGTACGTGCGTAAAGGCATGCACTCACCGCGAGCTTCTCGGTCTACTGATCGATCGATCTACTGAGGAACTGAGACTCCGCTGTCGCCACGGATCGTTTCCCGATTCGCCCGTCGTATATCGCTATCCGCGTATGCGCGCAATTATAAACGGCAATTTACGATATGGTGCTATATGCATTCTACGATGTCAGCGCATATGATTAAGCAGCACCCGGAAAGATAAATCTGTTATGCGTTAATGAATATCGTTTTTCCTGTTAAAAATTGTTTTTTTAGTCTTTCGTGCTTACTGGGTTTACTCACAAACGGAAAGTGCAACAAACAAGATGTGAAAAATATTAATGAAATCGCAATAATGTGAAGAAAAAAAAAAGATCAAGTACGGGTGACAGAAGCTACTTGTCTTCAACGCTTTTCGAACTTGTCAGCTCTGAAATGCTCTTCGCCGTCGAATCTCCGGTTTTGTTTGAGTGCTCGAGCATACCGTGGCGGCGTTCCCCACCTGCAGCGCCGGTTGTCTCGTTCTCGAGTATATACGCAGCACTCAATCCCTCAGCGGTAACGGGAGCACTGAGGACGGGAAAAGCCGTGCACGGCTTCGCATGCACTCAACGGCAAAGCGACCGTGAGGACGACGTGTGAGAGAGGTAGAGAGTGAGCGAGAAAAAGCGAGACAGAGTGAGAGAGAAAGAGCGAGACAGAGAGTGAGAGAGAGAGAAAGAAAGGGATAGGGAGTGGGAGGAAGGCGAGCGAACGTAAAAGCAAAGCGAAAACGAGAACGAGAGGTACGAGCGAGAGGCTGAGAAGCCTTTCGCGGTTTTTCATCGGGAAGCTCGCCGCGCGCGCGGTACCGCAGCGCGCGGTTCGAGTAACCGCATGAATCGCGGTACCGGTGTGCACTTAAGAAAGTTTTCGAGGGATGAAATATCGTCGTGGCTTTGGAAGCTCGACTCGAGGAGCCAGGCTCGGCCTAGCGGCGGCAGCAGCAGCGGCGGCGGTCGACACAACGTTACCAGAGTCGATACGTAAGATACGAGACTACTCACACAGACTCGTTGGCGAATGGACCAGAGATACATGTCCATAGGTCAGCACGCACACAGCTCTCGGCAAAAGCTGTAGTAGCGAGTTATACCGAATGTCTACGGGCGGCGGCCGACGCAATCTTTTAAGCGTGCACTTTCAATCGCAGGATCGATCTATGCATGCACCGGATTTCGGGACTTTATTCTGTAAGCGTAAATTCTGCGAGTAGAAATTTGTTCCGGTCAAGGCTACTAATCCGGTCCTGATTCGACTCATAATCCGGCCGTGGTCGGGCTATGCGGAGTTCGACTGTATTATCGACAGTGGTCAGGCAAATGCACACTTAATCGAAATATATACGTCAATGTTACCGTCGGAAAATAGTCATTAAAACGCAAATCAGGTTGACTAATTATTCAATCAGATTGGAAAGCGATGGAAAATGTATTCGCATCAAAACAGGAGAATGGGAACGGTTGACGCAGCATTTTCCCTCCGCAGTCTCTGATGGCAATCGAAGTGCAGGAGCGTTTATCGTTTAGTCGTCATCCCCCTCGGAACGGTAAAACTCACGCACACACGCGTTACACATATACAGGAACACATACATCGACAACGCGGAGCGTACACTTAGCATTCGGCTATGTTTGTGAGCACTCATTCGGCCATCCGTCCGTCCGACCGCTTTTACCTCGCGAAATTGGATCAGCCGAAGCAGCGTCAAACGTAGCAATGGCTACGGGACTTTTAGGCGAGGCATTAGCCGGTTGTTTTGGTTGGTCGTTAGAGAGAAAAATAACTAGTTTCGCAGAGACGTATATTGCGTCCAACGTTTTCCCGTTACCGCGACGACAAACGCACCACTATCGACCCGAGAACCCTTCTTCCCCGCCAGCTACAGCTGTACAAACAACCTGTGTCCAATCGCATCGACGTATCTTTTATTTGGTGTAATTACGATAAAGCTTTGGCGCTGGTATTTAATTAGGATTCGAGGTGTCATATCCAGATATCGAGGACACGATTTATTTGTTGTCGATAAATTAATGCTGATGATCGGTAAAACGCGAGCTGGCTATTGTGAATGGTGATATTTGAACATGAGAATATACACATATTTTTGGAGATGTTATCATAAATTTATGTGCCACGAGAAATGTATTCCAAATATAAAATAGATAAATGCTTGTAAAATCTGTAATTAAATAAGTAGGGATATTTCTCTTGTTGCAGTACAAAATCTGCAACAATTTTTCAAGACTTTTAAATCAACCAAATAATTTTTCCTTCCCAATAACTGCTGTCAAATAAGCAGGTTACTCTTCAGCAAATACCAAAGATTTTTAAGCGACTCCCTCCCCGGAAAAGACGAGCCCCTTTATTGCCTTGGGTTTTTCATAAACCCTGTGAATGCGAAATACCGTGAGGCAGTAATCACGAGGCGAGGAATACGACGTCCTATGAGAGCCGGGCTCGGCGCATAACTCGCCTCTGCAAAAATATATATGCCGGAGATTCTTTTCTATGCGCTTCGACGGCGACTTTGAGTCGCGAAACCGGGGTAGGTACGAGAAATGAGAGAAAGCATGTACAGCGAACGGTTATAACGTGATATTCAACGTTATATTCAACGGACGGTGCCGTCGCACATCCGTCCAAAGTAGAAAAATTCATAAGCACAGTACACTTTTTCGTTATTGTACCGACGGTTCTTTGGCCCTTTAGCGCGTTGTCGTTGTGAACGCGGGAGCCTTTTCCGTTTCGCAGCCAGCCCGAGCTCTCTCGTCGTCGTCGTCGTCTCTGCTCTATAATCTCGAGTGGAGCGAGACGCGCCACGGGTGCTCGATTTTGCGCCAGGCTCTTCTCTTTTTCCTTTGAAAGCTTTAGCTGTGTTCCTACGGAACCCCCGTTCCAAAAGTCTGTATCTGAGAAAGCAGCAACGACGGTGGATGAGCGGGGCAAGCCAGGGGTGGGGGGGACGTGGAAAAAAAACAAGGTAAAAGGTAAAGGGAGATTTTCGAGTCCCCGGACCGAAGTAAATCCCAGCCCGTGTCGAGTATAAGCTTCGTGGAAAATCTTGCCCCGTGTAACCCGAGTATATACGGTATATCTTTAGGACTCTCCAGCGATGACTCCGGCTTCGACTTCGTGTTATCTGGCATTTTCGACGCAGCGGAGCAGCGACGCCCTCGCGCGCAGCTTGCACTCTCTTCTGACTTCCCGACCTCCGGACCACCAGCGCGACACCCAGCAGCTCAAAAAGGTCATTCGAAAAAATTCAATTTTCCCCCGGGTGCGGCAATTCCAAGATAAATATTTCTTAGAAAAATATTATTGATCAAGTCGCCTATCGGCGGCGGAACGATATGAGAGTTTTTCCAGGTCATCGACTGTGAGCTCTGCTTCCAGCTTGGAGTGTATTTTTCGTAGTTGAAACTGGAGTGGCCGCTCCGTAAGGTATTCCGATGCCAAGATGATATTCCCGGTGGTAAGACGAGATACGTCGTCTTATGAGACGACGAGAAAAACGACGGCGATGGGAAGAGAAATTTGACGGGACAAAGTGGTTCGTACTGATTGTTCACTTCTCCTCTTCCATTTTCTTTTTGTCGGTTGAAACGTTCGTTATTCTTTCGCGAGCAACGTATGCACAGGCCAGATAGATAACGACTCTGGGACTCGGCGTTCGGGCGTCGCAGTCGTTGCCGGTTATCTGGCAACGTTTTCTCGTTTCGCCACGACAAGAGCTTTACGAGATCTATAAAAATGTTGGCTGGGTCAGCCGGCGGCGAAAAGTGCCTTCGCCTATGTAGAAGGAACCCTGTGATTCTCAACTTATGCTTCGTCTTCGTTACCCGAACCACCACCTCTAAATTACGTATATCATAATTTTCAATTATTTCCCTCAATCATTAAATTACTCGTTAGCATTTTACCTTTTGTTTCATTTTGTGTGTTTTTCATTTATTTTAATTAAGCATGCAGCCATCAAATTATTTAACAAACAAGAGACGACCAAACAAGTCGCGATGATAAATTAATCACAAAGCAAGCAGCTCAATCGATCAATGTCATGGAGGTCCACAAAAGTCATATATGCCATCGTACTCTGCCACTTTTATACACTCAAATTTTCAAATCAAATGTCCGCTTACTAATTACATACGTCTCATAACGTTGCAAAAAATCGTAACGTTGGCCCCTAACTGCCGCGACGTGGCAGTGTGATTTTCATTTCGCTCGTCGCATAGTCGATTCGTCGTCTCCTCACCTATTTCACTCTTCTCCATGCCGATACATAATTCAACGCGGAATTTATTGCGCGAATAGTGTGTCGCGTACTCGTATCGTGGAGTGGCAACGTTTCCGGTTGGAATAGGATGAGGAGGCTTTGCCTCTTCGTCTCGCGTGTAGCCTCTCGTCTCTCGGCTCTTTCATTTCCTTCCTTCCTTCCTCCTCTCGTTCGCCTTTCCTCACTCCATTCCGCCTCACTCGGGACGTACGTCCTACGCTTGGAAAAGTCTACCTACAACAATATATATATACACACACACACACACGACGATGCCGCGGATGACGGACTCGTCGCAGGGCTCCTGCCCTCCGCTCCTGCAGCAGAGGCAGCAGCGTGCACGAGCGGAGCCGCGTGCGCTCGCAATAAATAGTCGTCCGGATATCCGGAAAATGCAGTTCTACATCGATTTCCGATAGACTGATAATTCATGTGAGTCACCCTAGTGGGAGGCACAACAGAGACGGGACGTGTGAGAGACAGCGCAACGAGATATATAATACCCGAGTTGATATAATATGTGCAGGAAGGCACGTGAAATTCCGCCGGTTAAGATTTATCGACGAATATCTCGACGAGTATAATATTCTCCATATGCATAAAACTGGCGAGTCTAGGGTGTGTCGCTTCCTTTTCTTTTTCTTCTTTCTATTCCACTTCTTCTTCCAGTCTGTTCCTCCTCTTCGTATCTCTCCGCGAGGATTTTCCTCTCTGTACCGCGAACATCTATATTCTTTAGAAAATTTAAGGAAGTTCTCCTCTCGATATCCTTGGAGAGTCGCCAAGCGAACAGATAAATTACCCGCTCCCTCGACGCTGTACTCGATTTATCCGCAGGGAAGCCGCGCAGAGCGCGCGGTTTCTTGCGCTGGGGGGACAGAGGTGCATAAAAACGAGGTGGATGATTTCCGCAGAGGCCCGGCAATTTTTCGATCTTGATTGGCCGATTTAACCGGTAATGCGACGGTAATGCGAAGGGCTTTCGATGTCGCGGATAAATTCTGCGTCGTATACACTTGCAGAGAGGTTCAGACCAAACAGAAGCAAAACATGAAATCTATTTTCAGGGTGTCATTGTTTTTCCCTGATAACACCAAAGGTTCCATTTGTGACCATTTAGTGTACTAAAGTCCACTGCTTGGATTTCCATTTTCACGGTTACAATGTCCACACAAGCAATCGTTATATACTAATATTAGAATTCCCTAATCTTAGTATCGTTCCTGTAAAAGTTGGGCTGACTACAGAAAAACGCACTTTTAGGGTCCTCAGTTACCAGGCATAACAAGGCTTTTTCTGAAAAAAAAAAATTCATCTTCAATGTTTCCAGATGCATTTGAAATTTAAGAAAAACCCGATGCCTCCTGGCTGTGGAGTAACGTATAGTGGGTGAGCGCTCGTTGGAGATGCGCCAGAAGGAAAATAAATAAATTACTTGTTCTCCTATTCGATTTGGCCCGGCGGCATTGCCAGTCGGAAGCCAGGAGAGCGCGGAAGCAGCGTACAGGCTGCTTCTATTGCGCTGCTCTCTCGACCTCACCTGGCTCGTATCGAAGACCAGTGCGCGCCTGGTATTGGGGTAGTTTCGAGGGTACAGAAGAGCCGTGGCTTGTGTGCTCTAGCGGTAAGGGGATACCCCCCGTCGAGACGAGTTTCGCCGCGGAGTGAGCTCGTTTCGAACGTATTACTTCCACAGGGTTCTTCGTGCACCGCTATCCATGTAAGTGTACGTATGTACCGGACCCGGCTCTGGATATACACGCGGCACGATCAGCAACGGAAAGACCAAGAACGAACGGAGCTGACTTTTCCGGATTAAGAATCCGGGAATTCGTTTCGTAATGCAGACTCGCGTCGACTGCGCAGGCAACCCCGCTGCACGGTCTACGAACAGAATCCAAAAGCCAATAAGATGTAAATCGGGATAGAGAGTGAAAGTGGAGGGAAAAAAATGAACAAGAGAAATCGTGCTTGGAGAGTAGAACAGAAATCACTGATACGTGAGAACCAACCTTGTTGTTATCTTGGAACCGAAGCTGGGCGACTGTAGACACGTAGATATATTTATTCTGTCCTACAATTTTTTGTTGCAGGCGTTTCCTTTATTTGCGAATGGACAGATCAGCCCAGCGAGAGATCTGTAGCGCTATATCTGGCACCTGACGGGAACTGCTCTGGTACTAGCGGGACTGCCATGGCCCTGGCAGGATCTGTCCCGTGCCCGACTTTGGTCCGATATTGCGCTACAATTTTTCTAGCCGGAAGTTCGTACAATGTTGTATATTCGAGGTCTCCCTGAAATATTTTACGCAATTTTTTACATTGAATCACGGCGTCAAATTGGGCGAGAAATTCTAAGCGTGGAATTGAAGTTTGAACAATGCAAATGAATTTTCCGCCACGGCGAATCAGCGAAAAGGGATTGGCAATCCAACCGAGCGAGCTTGAAGGCTGAGATACTGTTCCACGGCGTTCCGCACGCTGGGCGCTTGCGCTTCTCGATTTTCTCTCATTTCGCGTTTGTTCGACACGACCGATTCGCCAGACGGTTTGTTAAGAGCATTAAACTGTCGCATAAATTTGCATAAGCCGGGCGGAGACACCTTAACGACGGGAGCGGGGACTTCGTCGAGCGACGCGGCGCGTCGATACACGAGCCGCTTCCGGCGATTCCCTTTCCAGACAATCCGGAGGTTTTCGCCCGGCCAACTGACGCTCACGAAGAATTATGTCAATTACAGTAACCGATCTATACGCTTTTCTTGTACGTGTAACGAGGTACCTGAAAAAAATGATAAATTGCGAGTACTAAAACTTAATTGGACAAATTTATAGTTCTCGATTTTCGCAATTGAATATCTCATTAATTTCCTCACACTAAATTTATATTTTACTGCATACGAAGTTACATTTTCCATTAAAACATCGTTGCTAATTAATAGGAAGGTTTCGAAACCTTTTTTTTATTATTTCACTGAAATGTTACTACTCGGATGCATAGATATACGCCGGGACACCTTGCAGAAAAATATGGTGCTCGAATCGAGGAATCATTTCGCGTGGAAAGTGTCGTAAACGCAAGTAACAACGGCAAAAGCTCGACGGTGCATATGAAAATCAGCGAGAAGGAAAAGAGTGGATGGCCCCGAAGGGGAGGGTAGACGTCGAACGACCGAATGTGGTTTTGCCGCTACATTCCACACTTTTATTTATTAGCCCTATTAGATCGTAAAAAAACGGTGGGTTATGGCACGCGGGGGTGTCGTAACGTGTAGTGGGTAGTACGTTGCGCTAGCGTTGAACCATTCGACCCCTGGGACTCGCGGGGTCTGCACTCGGATGTGTACACGCATCGCCCCCGTCGTCACTGTGCATGGCCCATTCCGTTTTGTCGCGCTGCGCGACAGCATTGATGCCACACATTGCATCACACACGCGCGACCATAGATGTCGAGCAAAATGAAAACGGATATTCGCGTCGGACGAGAAACTGGGCTATTCAATAACCGATAAGTCCGCTGGATGCGTTATTATTCTGCATTTGTTCGTGTGGCGGGGAGAGATTGGAGGTCGGAACATTACCCTGAATGGACAAAGCAACGGACGGGGAAGAAATTAACATACACGACAGTCAGTCGTAATCATTCGTTTATTATAGTCGAGGGAATTCCACACATAATATCGAACGACTCTTTTTTTAATTATCCGATTCGATTATTAGGTCTCTAATTTTATCCTGGAAGGTTTTTTTGATTATATGTATTATCTAATCTCCGCACCTTCATAATACGGATATACAGTTCTTTATTAGACAATAAAAATAAATAAATAAAACATGAGATTTCTACAGGTTGAAAACCGTGGACAAAATCATATTTTACAAACCAATCGCTCTTTTAAAAAGTTCATCCGTAACGGAATGCATTGTTAGCAAACTATTCGAGCTGTGATTGGCTAGGACTCTCAGACCGAGTCCAAGATCATTTGTCCTTGATAACTTTGACAGTTCTGTCAAATATCGTATTTTTTTTAATCAACTAAAAATAGCTTGAAACGATTGTTTTCAGGGGTATTTGGGCGGTTTTCGGCCTGGCGGCCAGATTTACGATTTCTGACAAACTGTTCGGCCACAATGTTTTTTTTTTTCATAATCAACTAAAAAAGGGTTTTTTAGTTTCGATTTACCCTTTTAAAGCTTTATAAGAGCGCAGCAGCGCAAATGTATCTCGGGCACGTGCGCCACCGCGTGTGATTCGCCTAGTCGTCCTTTTAAAAAGTTCATACGTTCCGTGAAATATGGATTGTTCTTTCAAAATCAGTCAATATGAATAGCCCAGTGAGGTTAACTAGCTGTTTCTATGGAATGATATCGTAGATAGCAGTAATCACTAATAAAGTCATTTCGGACGCCACAAACGTTTTTACAAACATTGACGAGTGCCGCTGGGAATCTCGTGTTTGCACATTCAGAGAATTTCCACATGTTGTAATTGGGCCAAACACCACGAAAATCCCACTTCCACAGCTCGATTTTCGAGCTCATATTCCGCAAGATATTCCTAAAATTATTTGACTAAAACATCAATCGTTTAATTCCGACATTTGCACAATATCGATCCAAGCTGCGTTTAACCACCGCAGACTGCAAATACCTCTGTAATCTATTAGCACGGATGGCAAAAGCTTTTGCCCGAACGGTGCGGGAATTCAAAGGGTGCCCGCAAATTAGCCGACCCGATATGCTAAATTCGCTAGGCTGTCGTTTTATAATTGCCGATATGAACATTCGACGAAATATCTGATTTTACACTTTCAAAGCGACAGCCGACGCAATCGGAGAGAATTTGGATTCACCGCAGTTGGTCCAAGTTTTGTTTTAATAAATTGACACTGTAACAACGGATTTTTATTTTAACATTAATATGTCAGTCTTTAAAAACTTCATAAAAAATTCCAAAACAGTTGCATGAAAATTGCAATGTTTTGATGTTTTTTATCCGCAAGCCTCTGAAAAGATATTTTTCTCTGAAGTATTATGCTTTTCGAAAATTCGCGCAGCGCTCGTCACCGCCACGTGTTATTATAACACCGAGCATTTCGTCATTAACGTTTTCGTCATAACTCGATGACGTTAATGGGCGTTTTGCGACAAACTTCATTACTCGGGCTTGCTCATTAATTGCAGGCCGTACGCTTGGGTGTAGCCGATTGTTCGGCATCCATTCGAATCCAGCCTCTAGTGCTCGTCTACACTCACACCGGCACGTTGGCAGGACCGAGCTAAAGCACCCGAGGAACAATGATAGCGTGCACCGGATTTTCCTTTATAACCGAGGCTCCCATCCTATCGCCATCCATCCACACGCAGCAATGAAACTTGCACACGGAGACATGCGGAGCAGTGAAACGCGAGGATGAAAATTGCGGGAATCCTGAAGTTTCGATTGTCTTTTTTCCATACCATTCATCAGCTCTACCGCAAGCCCCAAATACCATAGACCAAAATAATGATTTTATCTTCATTTTTACTCAACTTTCAGATGTATTCGTGTAACAAATATTCTCACACAACGATCCCGTATTTACAATCACACAGTCAGTCTCGAGTCGACCACGTCACTTCACTAACTGAATTGTATTAATGCTGTTGCAGACTTCACGTGCACTGCATTCCATGTATATGTACAATTTTCTCGTATTTTAATCTAATAGCCGAAATTCCTTCACGATTTCGCGAGACGCCACCGCCCCTGAGGTGTTCTCATCTTGAGGTCTCTGTGCCACTCTTATATCTCGGGCTGCTATTTATCCACGTCACATGAATAATGCATCGTGCACCATGAAAAAAAGAATAATCTTTCTTAACGAAGGAGCGCCCGGCAGTAACGCCGGCGCATGTATTACGACGTTCCGGCATATTTTTAAATCCAATTACTTTTTTCCCCCGCTCCAGCCAGATCTTCAACGTGCTCTCCGTCTATCCTGTATCCTGGATTATCCTTTCCAACCCAACTCCATTCACTGGATAATCATGAAAACATTTTTGTAGGACGTAATAGAATACGCTCGAAAATATTGTGTATTGCATCGTAAATCATTCTGCTACTCGCTTGAGTATTGTCCACTTGTGTAAATTGGGCAGGTACTAACGATTATAATTGAGGGCGATATACTGCAAATTCGCCGAGTCATATTTTATGTAGAGCTTACATTCTGTGCTATGTTTGGCTAGGATCTATTTTTAGATCAATTTTATCTCTATTTGCGCATGCACGGCAGACACAGCATACCGGATAGCAATAAGCTTGGACAGGTAAGGCAATGACATACTGTTTTGCACAAGAACACACAGAGCAGAAATATGAAAAGCAAAAAGAGCTCATGTAGCGTTTGGTCAGAACAAATAAGCACACGTGAATTCTTGCCAACAGCAGACTGTAGCGGAATGCAACCCAATGTTGGAGCATCACTCGCGCAGTTAACATTTGTTAACGTTTGATTAGTTGAATATACAATGTGTAGTCAACACAAAGTCAAACTTGGATTGCATCATACCTATTGTAGGTAATACGCTACAGAAAACATTGTACTGATTCTGCCTCCTCAATAGAAAAAAGATTCTTTAGTTTAGGCGGAATCCAATTTGCGATACAAAGTCAGACCTAAGTCAGTTTAAGGTTGATCTTTTTATCCCGATTCTGTCCTCTTCCTTCTGGCTCGCTCTCCCCTTACGTATAGTTATCAAACTAGTTATGCTATTGCTATGGACAGAACTGCACGAGTCTGACACAGCACTATGTCGAGCTACACAGGCAGTAGGCAGGAGCAACAGCATCAGCGTTTGTTGCGTACATGCCACCTCTCTGCCAGTCACTTTGAATTTTGTGCACGTGTCGCCGGCGGTAGATAATAAGCATAGACCGTGTGGCCCTACATTAAGCTCGAGCGTTTCCTCCACTCTCGGCTGTTCCGCCTCGGCGTTGTACGACAACCTATAATGTCACCCAGTGTACCCGACGTGTATATTAGCCACGCACAATTGTGTTTACTATTGTGCGAAAATTACAAGACTCCAGCGTCCAGCCGCCCCTAATTAACCGAACCACTGAGGCAGGCAGCGCGCTATATTATAATAGAATATAGTCCGCCACTGTTTGCGTTATAATTCGCACAGGGAGCGACTCGAGAAACAAGCTCATATTACGTTATTTCTCGAAGCACGTAAAAACAAAATTAGTGGAATTTACGATTATTTAATGACGATTCGAAATGGCGTGCAACATATTCTTGGCATTACCGTGACACAATTGAGATGTCATTTTTTGTGTGTAGGTATCTTCCTTACATTGACCCTCGCAAATGCCAACCTCTGCAGCGCTGAATAATTTCAACATACCTCGTCGACGGTTAGCTTTTGGTTACATATAAACGTACGCTCGATGGTTACACATAAATATATTTTCGAGTACATAAGCCAATGTAATATTATAAATGCAGTACATATGCATGTAAAAACAAAAGTGGCTCCGAGGCGCTCGGTACTCGAAAGAACCGTGGGTGGATGTGGGCACCGCCCGGACCGGCTCGAGCGGCTTTAATTAAGTTCACGGAATACGTTAACTAGACGAAAAATTTCTGGATTACGTGCGGGAACGAGGTAGAAATGAACGAGCGAGGAGGTAGGGCACGAACGGTAAAAGCTGCGCGGGAGGATGATACGGAAGGAACGCCGGACGAGTGAAAAGGGCCAGATTGCTCGGGTCTGTAACGCGGAGCTCGGAAAAATCTATCCTCTTATTCCTGCTTACCGCTTCATCGCTCTTTACCCTCTGTCCGTTTTGCTGAGTAATTTCATCTGTATTATACGCCTAAACTCGCGTCTCTGGACGGTGGCTATTTGCCACTTTATTTCGTAATCGCACACAGTTTCTTGTGCATTGCTGAAAACTGTTGCAATATCTTCGAAACAACGTGCTCGCAAATATTAAATAAAAACAAAATATTAAAAAACTGGCGATACTAATTATATTGGAATCTTTATAATTAATCGTCATACGTTTCAATGCTGGAAATAGAAAGATTGCATCTTGATCGCTCTTTTCAATCCAGAGATATCGTGTGATACGGACGTTCAGATCGGAGAAAATTCAGAGTGCACACTGCCGTGACCGAATCCTATTACGCCGAAGAGATGGGCTTTAAGCTCGCGGCTAACTTTTTAGCTCGTGTCGTTTCGGCGATCGCCAATCTACTGAATGTGATGTAAAATTAAATTGCTCAGTGAGATGGAAAAACTAAAGGAATTGTCGATGAAACGAAGAGTCCGGAAGTGAAAGAAACGTCGGTGGAAACAAACTGGAATTATTTCGCGGTCGGGTGTGCGGCAAAGGGCAGACGAAAATTGATTGGTTTGCGAAAGTACTTTCATAGCGGCTGTTGCTGATGTTCGTATCGAGGCAACAAGAAAGCGTGCCTTATTTCATTTGTTCTTCCTAGCTCCACTGGACGATATGAAATACCGAGGTGTACATAGCTATTTGCCCATATAGATATATATGTATTCATATAAAAGAGAGCAACGAGAAACGTGTGCCTATTATAGTTGTTTGCGATCGTTCCGGAATCCCGTGTCAAGCGACAATTCATTTAATTGAAATTGAAGTACGGTTCCATCGGTGAGTTTTATCGTTTCTGGAGCACACGTAATACCTATATCATATGGCACTTGGATGGTTACGCTTCCCTTGTTCTAATATACGGCTGGCTGTGAGGGAACGACGAACGTTATTGAATCGACGGCATTCTTCGTGTTCCCGACGAAACTTTCGATAATTGGTATGGCCTCACTGCCATCTCCTCGCAGCCGCGAAAATTTATGATACACCGAGATGACTGCGCACGTGCTCTGTGGATTGTCTCAGCTTTCTCGTCGTAACACTAATCTTCGTTGGTAAGTCTAATATTTGATTACATTTCGTTTATCACCCGATATATATATAATCCAGAAGCTCTGGTACTGTACTAGTTCGTAAAACATCTAATGTAAATATGATTTTACCAAATTGATTTTCGCAAAAAAATCTCGTTTCATTGCATTCGTCTTTCAATAATAGGAATATTTATGGTTGAAAGATCCCGCATGTTTACCATCGACTGCAAACACTTTATTTTCACATCTGTCTCCATCCTCTACGTGAATTTTATTCTCAATTGGGTTTCACGTCTATTTTCCATTTATCGGAAATAAATATTGGTTGCAAAGCCGAAACTATGAAATGTTTTGTTGATGTTTTTGCCAACGGGAATTGATCGCGAAGCAGTGAATTCCGAGGTCAATATAAATAAACATGGATTTTTTTTTAATGCGGTAGCCAACCAGCAGCTTGGCTCTTGGTTCGGAGCCCACTGGTGTGGAAGCGATTTGACAATAAATTCAACTACATCGTATAGAGATACGCGTATATAGCATTAATCCCCGCGCCGTGTAGTGGGATGCACGACTCCCTCCGCGCTCACCGGCTGCGTGTACGGTTGCAGGTACGACGACGACGAGTTCATTGAAAATTATGCAATATGAAATGAGGCCGGGCGCCGGTGCGGTACAGTGCGCGGTTGTAATTGAAATTATACTAACGAGCTAAATGGAATTTTAATATTGCGTGCAAACAAGCCTCGAGCTATGTCGTTATCCCCGACTTCACAGCCAGATATCGCTTTTTTTTTGCAGTTAGACTGAACAATTTTGCGGTTTTCACTTTGCCGGAACGCTACACCGATTGGTACCACCTCGTACCGAAATGCACTTAAGCGCCTCGACTTAAGATACCAACAGCATAGTGTGAATTGGAATTCGCATAAATTCGTTGCGTTCGCCTTCATCGTGGTCCAACGACATCGTTTAAAAACGTATGTCTAAAATACACTAATTGCCACATACTTAGTGATGCGTAACTGGATTAGCTACAAAAAAAACATAATAGAAAAAGCCGAATCAAGCAATGCACTGCATGTTCGGTGAGTAGCCGAGATGGATGATGGCATCGCTGGTTTTTCGTGCTCACTCGGAGTTGGGTGCTCGCCCGAGCGTTCCATGAATATGAAAATATTGAAATATCGGAAAGCACGCGGGCAAAATCGAATTTCGTCGCGTCGCAAATAATAAATTGAGAGGGCGAGACCGAACGAGCGTGCACGAGCCACCGAGTGCGCTGCACCACCACCACCACCAATCCCCGGCCACTCTTTCACGCGCTCCGGTTTCTCTCCTGCACTTGTGCATGCCGGCCGTTCCGGGATCTGGCTCGCTCTCGTTAATGCGATAGCGAGGAAAATGGGCGTACGTGCGGTGGCGAACGCGAGCCTCCGAGCTTGGGCACAAATTTTTATACCTTTTACACGTACCCAGGATAACACAAAAGGGAATGGATAGGCGATGGCTTCTCTGAGCTCTTCATTCGGGATAATTGGGAGATCATCAACCATCCCGCTTGAATCGTTTCATACATTTCTGATGACGGACCAAGTTAAACGCGTAAAAAACACATGATCTCCTGAACCTGATGACGACACATGTCATAGGTTTCAACGTGCTCAACCGGTGCATATACTCATCGCAGGTGTAGACAATTTTTATCACGTTTTTACTTATAATAATTATGCAACCGTTGCTGCATCCATCGTTAGCCGCAGACATGTGTGACCCACAATTTGTGCATCGCTGATGAAGGCGCCAATCTTCGTTAAGACGTTGCCGTGGTTTCGTCATTTACCAGCTTGACCGGTAAATTTGCGATATGCCGGGTGGCTAGACAAAACGGTCAGCCATGATAAGTGCTCGCGTATAATGTAATCGGGGATAGACACCTCCGTAGTGAGATTTAATGAGTCATGAGCAGCTATATCGATGGAGAACCGGCCGACGCATTTGCCTGCCCCCTCCCCCTTCTCTCTTGGACAAGCGGCAGATCGTAGATAATATGCGTACAGTTAATTAACGGTGGAGGTTGGGTTATATACCAGGATGATGGACGTCACCGGGACGGCGGATCCGACGCGGTAGGCGCACCAGGTCGAGGCAGCGAAGTGGCTTGGCTAACCACCGGTGCAAATCCAGAATCGATTGCGTCCGGTGATCGAGACATCGCGGGTTTTCCGCGCCGGTATATTCCGGAGACTGGTGGCTGGCACTCCGTGGCGGCTGGTTCGACCGCCGGATAGCTGGTTCGCTACCAGGCGCGCACCCTATACACCCGTTAACTCGCTTAATTATCACAGCGGCACCCGTCAGTTTGTTTCGTAATTGACGGTAATCGACTAACGAAATAATTAGTTCAATCGAATCACGGTATTTCGAGGGCCTCGACTGTCACTAGTTTCCTGTGTTGCTGCGATGTCTGGGATTTCACGAGTGTGTGTTTTTCTTCAAACGAGAAATAAATAAACTATTTATTAACTCAACTGTGCCCTGCTTATTTTAGTTTGGTTTTTTTATTTATTTAACATACCCAAAAGGGTACTCACCCCTCCGCCCGCCGTTTTCTTTTCTCCATTTAAATATAAATTGTCAAATAAAAAATGTCCATCCTGAGTCAGTGGACTAAATAGGCCAATTTTAAATTTGCCGCGTAAAATTAAATGTACCTCAGAATTTGTAGATTATCAGTTAACATTGTATACCGAAGAACCTATATTGACTGCGTCTGTGATGCAATAATGACGATTGAGAGCGCCATGTCAGCGAAATCGACTTTTGTTTCGCCCTCCATTCCTGTCCACGGCTCCGGAGACATCGAGCAATTACCGAAGCCATTAGAGCGGAGATAAAGCGGATGTCAAGTTCAGATTAATCCCTCTCTCTCGCGCTTTTCCACACTTCTTCCTCCTGTCCTTCTCGAGCAGTCGTACGTGTTGCATTCACGGTCAAGAGAACGCTCATGGTCAACCGCATGCGTGACGTGAACGTCCGCCACACATTTGTTCGCCTCGCTGATCGCACTATATCTGATCCAACTCACAATTGCATGCACGTAACGCCGTCGTGTCAATTTAAAAGTGATTCATCGCCAATCTTCCGTCTAATCCCAGAATATTCGAACGAGTGCCACTTCGTGCGATTTGTCTAAACCCACTAAAGTTGCGCAATGAAAAACATTACAAAATAAGTAACGCCAATTTACATAAATCTGCAAAACAGAACGAAACAGCAAAGTGGCAAAGAGCCAATGGTCTTTCACTTGAATATTTTTATTACATCAATTAGCCCTGTCGATTCGGCTGGCTAACTCTATATCAAATTTTGCAAAACATTTATCGCTGTTTCGAAATCTGATGCAACTGCGAGACATACAAGGAAAAAAATAGGAAAAAAAAATTAACGAACGACTTTTCCGTTCGTGTAAAGTCTCGTGGTTGACCAATAGGACCGTGCGGGTCCGTGTAACGTTACGCTCTCGGCTCTCGTGTTTCCCGATGTCTGTACCGAGCGATATAATGGCGGAGTATCGGGCAAGTGCGCTCGGGGTTGTAAATAACAAGGTACAATGGCTGCGCTTGGCTCCTCCACCTCCTCGTCGAACGGGCGCGCACAGCTTTATGAAAGATGAGGTCATTCGGATACCCGTAAACTGGCCTCGCGGAGCACGGGAAGAATCGTCGGGGTTTTGTGCTTCCCGGACCTGTATGTATACATATATCTGTGTACTTCCGCGAGCCAGACGGAACGCGGCAAAGGGTGAAGAAAACGAGCCCTTTGCGTCACAGCAACGGGCAAACATATTCCCCACTGGAGCGGCACTGGCGTTCGACACCGCGAGAAACTAAGTTACGATGTCGTAGCCTCCGTCGCCGTAACCGAGGGAGGAAAATACACATGTATATATTTTTTGTCGCACACGATTAATCATGGCGGTGCCACGAAGACGTCGAGCATTCTTGCATAGCGTATTCGTTTCCCAGGGAACCCAAGCATACCGCAATGCGATGATGTATCGCCTGTGTTCGACGACAAAATTTATCGCAAGGACGGTATATTTATGTATATAATGAATATATGCATTCATATTTTTCTTAATTTTTCTTAGCCTTTTTCAGCCTTTTTCTCCATCTCTCTGGTTTATCCCTTGGTCGCGGTTTTGACTATAAAAGTAATTGTGACCTCAAAGTCGTTTAGGCATCGCAGGTTCCAAGTCTCAATTTCTACTCATCCCAGTGCGAAACTGCATATTTCATATTACCTTCGAGCTCCTTGACTACAACCTCCCCCGTCTACTCGTTTATCACACGGCGATAAAAGGAAGAATATAGAGAGACGACGACGACGACGAAGCGGAAAAAATTGAGAAAAGTTGAGTCATACATATACAATGCGGCGAGAAAGGGGGAGGTGGCTGTTACATTTTTCGTCGGTGCCGGCGGTCTCCTGCAAAAGAAGGAGAGGGCCACGAGGCCAGTTCTGATCTCACTCCCTGGATTAGGTTCCATTGTGATGCCCTCTCTTTCTCACTCTTCGTCTCTCCCTCCTTCTCTCTCGCTCTTTCGTTAGTTCAAACTTTGAGGCTTCTCCCGCCCAACCAGAAATATACCATATGTGCTATCCATTGTGTATATATGTATGGCAATGTAGCTGCCTCGTGCAGCGAGCTCTCAGGATCTTTCGTTTCTCTTGTACGAGAACTTCTCGTTGCCTCGGCTATGCCGGTGTCTCTTGAAAACTCCGAGCGAAGTAGAGAGCACTGACGACGTAAGAGGGACCGAGGACTGCACCGTACTTCGCATTCGAGCGAAGTAGCACCGCGTCATAGCTCGGGGACACATGAGATCACTAGTTCTCAGCAAGTTCTGCATTTTCCTGCACGATACGTATTCTCTACCGATCGAACGTCGACGTTTGGATTGATCTGGAGCAGAGAAAGAGGGAGACTCCGATGAACTCGGAAAAGAAAAGTGATGTGATGGTTAATATGTTTGGTTAGTCGGTAAAGTAGTTATTCTAACTTATTCTTGATTATTACCAAGTTACGACTTGTGGTTAGTTATAATACTTTGATCTCATTGGCATTCAATTTGTTATTGCAAATGATTTCGATGCCAAAGAGAGAAAAAATTAGATGCTTCTCATTTTGCCAACCTTCTTGCATATCAGAACTGTAACATATCGAGAAGACAAAAAACTGAAGGACATTCCAAGAAGGCAAAATGGCACGCGTACAGGTAAATGAGACTATTGTACGACGATGAGTAAAAAGACAAGGAGGGGTCGAGTGAACACCCGAGCGGCTCATATTTAATGCACATCTCGGGGTGCACAGTTCTACAGTCATAAAGACGACCTACTGGTATTTCTTTCCCAAGACAAAGTATGCCATTTTTGCGTGCCCACCTGCTGGAATTATTTGACGCGAAATGCATAATATGAAAGACCCCTCTTCTGCTTCTGATTCAAGTTCTTTTTTTTTTAATTGGTGCCGGCTCCGTCAAATGTATTTTTTATCACGCTGGCGTTATTATTTCTACTATTTTCTTTGCAGTCTTCTATCTTCGCGAATGTATGTTTAATCCATCCACTTTCCGCCACCACCCACGCTGCGCACTTTCTCTGGAAAGTTGCTGTATGTGGTGCTACTCTCTCGCCCGGGCGGTATTTATGGAACCACGAGGATACGTGCGCGCCACTTCGAGAAAGCACCGGCTACGATATAATGTATTATATCATCGGTCACGTGCGCGAACTATATTCGCAGTTGAGAGTTACGGGCGCCAGTGTAACTCCGCGAATGAACACTTGGCCCGTGATTTCTTGGAGATGCTCTCCAGAGGTGTAACCCTCGTTCCGCGGAATGTTGGCCTTACATTAAACTTAGAATAACGAGGGCTGTGGTCTAGGATGTGTTCCGCGCGATTTTCCTGAACATTCAGTCAGATGACCTTCACGAGTTGCGCATATCATTAGACGTTACCGACGATATTAAAGTGGAACGAGTCTGCAATACATGCATGAAATAACGGTGAATGAATTTGCTAACAAGACGAGTTTATTTACAAACTCTGGTGTATCGAAAAGTATCTTGGAAAAAGTATGGAACCTTCGTAGACCCTTGCAAGCCGTAAAAAGACATATGAAAGAACGATTATGATGAATGTGCATACGACAATGATAATTTGCATTATAATAGAGTACACATTAATGTATTCTATTAATATGGATATACTATACTATATCGTCGTTATGTTTGAACAAAATTAAATTTGTTAAGAGTGTTTTCTCTGGGTGTACATGCATCGGCCTGGTTCACAACGTAAGAAGGTGCATTATCGACACGCCACATAATGATCCCGGCAAACTTTACCGTAAACTATAAACAATAAGTAAGTATTCCCACAGTACGTGTATCCTATTGGAGTTTTGCTCGCAGGATGGTAAAATAACGAATAGTGTCTACAACGATGCAGGCTAGATACCTAGCATAGACTAGAGTGGTACCTGTAGCCAGTTGGTACAGCAGAAGCGATAGAGTGTGAGGTCGACGCGACGGAGTTTCAAGTACCTTGCTGTGTATTTCACCTACAGCCAAGGGACGCCCTCCTCGCTCGCCAGGAGCTCGTAGCAAAGTTTATTCGACTTGGTCATGTCGAGACCGTGCTGGAATCTTTGCGGTAAAGTTGCGCCGACCCGGCCACCTCCTCTTCCTCGTCACGACCCCGGCCCAAAACGACGCGATACTAAATTTTTACTCGCCTCGTAGTTGCATCCTTCATGACCTCTCTACATAGACCTGCACAACTGAACGTGGTATCCGTGTATGTTTATATATATGCCCATACAGTTCAGCCGTTCAAGTCGTACATATAAATAGATATAGACATACATATATACAAACATACACAGACATTTGCATAAACATACACGTGATAGACAGCCATACACGTCGAGCACATAAAAGTATTAGCGGAAGTTGAGCGAAACCGCCTCGTCAGCTCCGAGCGCCCTCTGCGTAGTTTCCCGTAAACATTTACCATCGAAAGATTTTATGGTACACGGTGCTATCTCCGTTTCTCATCCCGCAAATACATTGCGTATTTTCTTCCACGCAGTACATACCCGACTTACGCGATTAAGCTGATGCTGTATAATGTCGACGGTGTTATTACAATGCCTGGTGGTACGTATTACAAACGTTTGCATCGAGGAAAGCTTAATAAAACCCCACGTACTTGTCGGAGCAACCGGTTCCCGCTACTAGTGGGTCGAGAGCGAAACAGCACGTACCTGAAAAATAATAAAAACAAAGCGTTCAGCACAGACGAAATTACGGGGCACATGAGTTATTTTCACTGTGTCCGGAATTACCGGGAATTAAAAGTCTCTATTAAATCCGCGATAATCCGGCGTGGCGCTGCATCGGCATTATGTCAGTCAATAAATTCCCAGCTGGACTCGGGTATTGATCGGCCAACCGATAAATCGTACAATTACCCACGGTTAACGATCGCAATAATTATCTGAAGGAATAAACCGTATGCGCGTACTGGGCGTGTCGAGCCATTATGAGCGATCTTGTCCAGCGACACATTGAGGCTCACGCTACTGATTCCACTGTTGTTTTGGTTGTTGTTATTGTTGTTAATATTATTGTTATTGTAATTATCGTTAATACTATTATAGACGTATATACACACGAGCTACGGAGACCTGGTGGTATGCACGGCTAAATTATCACATTAATCGTGGACATTAACACAATATTATCGCGCTCTGCGAATAGCTTCCTCACCCGATGGAAGCGGATGAGTTTCCGCTGCGAAACAATTCCTCTGGGTGCGCTCGCAGTGGAAAAATAAGATTGGCTTGATAGTCATACATCAACGATTCGATCTTCCTATGTGCAGCAAATCCGGTTAAACCGTACAGCAGCAACTGACGAACAACGGTGCTTTTCGGGCAAACATCTGGGCTTTCAAACTTTAAGAAAACGACGTTTTTTTCGCATGAATTTGGCTCTCAGTGTGGTTCAATTGGGCCTGCTATGAGATGCTGGTTTGCAAGTCCGCGAGAAGAGGTCTCGCGATTTCTATCACGCTGAAAGTAGCTCTCCAAGCGGATGAAATTTTCCTCCCACGGGAATCCTCACGAGTCGTAGGCTGACACGATGATGTCTATTGGAGCGGAATCGATGGGGAATAAAGAGCGTGATTCCAGGGCGATGCGACGCGACGCGACGGAAACTACTAACTTCATCCCTCGTCTCGGCAACGTGAACTCATTTTCACCCTCTCTCCCTCTACTGTATATATATATATATATAGCAAATATATATAGTTGAGAGTAATTAAAAATGCAATTAAGAATCTAACGCGGGCAATTAAAGGACGGCGAAAATAATTGCAATTATTGGGGTGAAAGGCAATCACAAATTCTGCCGGAGACCATTTTCATTAAGCGACAAGCGAAACTCTTTCGGCATTTTCATACTCGTCTGAGATACTGTACCAGCGTCCAATCATCCTGCGCCACGAGATATTTCGGACGTGAAGTCCGCTTATTCCGTGGCCAATGGACTTCACTACATGTGACGACAACGCACCGCATAGAACTAATGGCCGTCGCGGCTCTGGTCTCGTTTGGGTTTGCCCTTTGCCTCGGCGCAATTATATTGCAGAAATGAATCATGGGCCAGGGTACGGCAGTTATATACGCTTACCGGTCTCGTAGAGAGCGCAATAAGCCATTCCGCAAGGACTGCGTCCTACACCACTACTTGAGGGTTGTGTACCGCCTGCTGCTGTGGCGCCTACTCGGACGACCTGCAACTACCTCTACCCCGTCGTCGTTTTCTGTAGTAGTAATGTCCGAGTGTTTTTATTTCGTCATTCCAAGGCGCTATCCGTGTCGAAAGCATATTGCTCGGCTCGCCAGTTTTACCAGAGTGCTTTTCACACGTCACTGTGTGGCGCTGCGGACACGCCAGCGCGGGCCACGAATTTCGCTTCCACGAAATAACATACAGGGCAGAACTTTTTAAAGATGGCGAAACTTATCACTTGCCCTGCACAATATTCGCCACCATCACTTTTTGATTCGATGTGGGATCTAAGTTTCTGGCAGTCGATCAATTACCGAAAACGGGACGTCTTTGGCTCGAGTTTCCGAACGATTATTCGCGCAGTCTTAATTCGAATACGTCGAGGCAGATTGAAATTTGCGAAGTCACTGACGTGTAACGTCAGAATGAATCTAAGAGGGTCGATGATAGTCGATTTGAGCCTCGGCCGGATGCTGCTCACGCCCGTCCCGTTCCACCCTAATTGAGTAAAGGACGAAGTACGGTAACTGAGAAGCGTGGGCGAGTGAACATGAAAGAGCCTTAATCCATGACTGGAAATCTGACTGCTGAGAGGAAGCAGGGATAAGAGAACCACGAGCGAACGACAGGGAACAAAAGCAGAGTAGTTAGCGGCGGAGATCCGAAGGTGCTCTTGGTAAAGTCGCACGTCGGAATATCCTGCGCGTGCACATCGCCAGCAGCGCCGAAACCACCGGAGAATGGGTTAATATACGGTCCCGAGCCACTGGGTTCCCGTTTCCGTGACTATTGTTTGCCGTAATTGGGCAGTTGTGCTCGGTGTCGCGCCAACGGACGTCAGTGAAAATAGGAAAGACGACACAGCGAGAGAATCCCGCAAAGATATTCTAATTACCTAATTGTGTGACGTCTCAAGCGCATATCGAGCTAACCCAGCTTCCAATACTATGTCCTGCAAGAACTTCTTGGCTGGCGCACTAGCTGCTTCTCGAACACTTCTGTTGGAAGAGTACCAACCTACATAATAACCCTACCACCCTACGCAATATAGAGTGGAGTTTATAAGACCGAAGAAACTATACTTTAACAATATTTGGCCTTTTCGTATCGGCACTTCCACTTTAGGTTCTTGAATAAAGGCAAATACAAATTGATGGTCTGCTTCATCGAGGAACTCAGAATTTCCCAAAGATATTCAAATTACCAGCTGTGCGACGTCTCACGGGCAAGTCGCGGTTCTGCAGCTTCCAATACTATGTCCTACAAGGGAACTTTGTTCGAGATATTGCTGGCAAACGTACCAGCTACATTCCCAAATAGTTAGAGCAGCCCAACGCCACAGGGTATTGCTTCTCTTTGCCCAGAGACTATACGTTTTGGCCTCCGTGCCAAGACCTAATACTAAGATCTCGATGGCAGGTAATGACTTTACTGTTATTGTTTTTGAGATGAAAAAATATCCATGTTTTATCAGCATTTCTGCTCAAGGTTTTCATCTCAGTAAAATAGCGTCAAGTCCTATCCAGTAGATAATTGCTTTCCTATCGCTATTGTAAGTCAATTATTACCCATGTTTATGTCAGCATTACGCCTCTAGTTCTAAAGTGACAGTTAATATAAAACTTGACGTTATTTATCGTATTGTGACACGAAGGACCGTGAAGACCTCTTCACAGTCATTCAAGGAGAAAGAAGAAGTCAGTTCTGCTTCATCATCGGAGCTCCGAGAGACGAGCCACGTGAAAGCCCAAAGTTCCCTCATGAAAGAGCTCGAGATCCTCTATACAGACTAGCTCTGTACCCGGAGTTTTCTCGTCGTCGAGACTAGACGAGAAGCCAACAATCCATTCGACACATTTCCAAGGCCCGCGCGCAGGTCTACCGCCCGGGCATGAATGCTTCCGTGCTTTCAGTACAAATTTCTCGGCTTTTCCGCTCTTTCATTCAAGACCTCTCCATTACCCGGCGCTAGAAATCGTTACCGCAACTCGTCGATATATTTCTGCTGGAGTTTGGAGCGCTGAAAGGTCACAAACCTCGGTGTGCGGTAGCGCGCAGTGCCAATCGGAAATAACTCACGTAAATCGAACTGTCGAGCGATCTCTAAGACCCGGTTCGTGTTTCTCTCTTACGGTGCCTTCCCGACCATACTGCATCTGACTCTCTTTGGCCGGCGGCGAAACCATTTCTAAGAGATAGACGATGAGACTTCGGAAATAAATACACCGCTCCCTCGCGATTCTATATTTCCAGGTATAAATGCTTTCACTGTTCCTCGACTATGCTGACTGCGTCAGATCGGTAGATCGGGAAGAAGGTTTTCATCCGGCGATTAAAAAACCGTCATAGACTAAAGGTCCAGAATCTCAGCGCTGAATCACAAAAGATTCTATATACCTAACCTTCTCCCTTTCTCCGCCTCGTCGCATGGAAAGGGCTTTCCAGTGATCACAGCAGCGTTCACAACGAACGTCTCGGGCGACGTATATTTAACCCCCTGGAGAGCTTTTCCTCCCTTCAGCCATCGCGACAACAAAGGACAAAGCGTTCAGTTAAACCGAAAGAATATCACGAAGAAAGAGCCGCAAAAAGGAAAAAACTGGGGATGACGCGATACTTTGCTCTCGGATCAGAACAGGATATCGTTGCTGCTCTCTTATTTTTTTCCTTTTCCGTGGAGACGGACAATACACACGTGCGATGAGATGACGCAAAAGAAAGTGCGAGACGGCCGACAAGAATGGTTGAGAAAAAAGAGTGAAAAAATAACAACGAAGGAGAAGCCAAATGTGTACAAATCCATCTGTATAATCGTCAGGGCGTGATATTTTCTTTTAGCACGTTTTCCTCGAGGCTTCCTTCGACCAGCTCTTTTGCGATTTTTTCTTTACGCCCCGGGAGGACGGAAATGGAAGTGAGGGTCGCGGTTTGCGAAGCAACGAAAAGGTTCTCGAGCAACCGGCAATACGGAAGCTTATCCCTTCCCCACCAGACCCTACCCCTCGCGGGTGAAATGGTCACCTCGATAAACCACCGAGACACACTTCCCACGTACCCTTTGTTAAGCTGCATTTTTGCAAACCTCGTATCAACTACAATACCGAGGCTCGAATATAATACATTGAGAAAATATTTTCGTAGAAACGTCGACTGCTTCGATGACCTTGACACATCGTCATTTGACTCTGTGCCGAAATAATCGGATATAATTATTTCGACGTTGGAAACAAAGGAAATTAAAAAAATTAAGATGGACAGAAAAAATGGGAAGGCCTTTTTCAGCACTTTTTTTCGCGGACTGAATAAATGATGTTGAGCTTGCACGAGCGAAACGCGGCTGTTTTACGATAAATAAGAGGATAGCGAGGAGACCATGGAACTGACAGCAACGTGCCTGGTATCAACAAACAGAAAGATTCTCACGGGGTGTTCCGTGGACTGTTATTAATTGTCTAGTCTCCAGGCTCCGGGAACGAAACCCGCGGGCTCATGCGGTGGCTGGTAGGGTATATACGTATATATCTTGTATCATACCGAATGGGTAGATATAGGCTCGTCAATTACGTTCAACCTCTCTGCACACCCACAATCCATATATATATGTATTAACGCTGGATAACAAACGCTGCTGACTACCCGTACTCCCGTCGGCAGCGTTTGGTATCCAGCGTTAATCACACCCACAGACACACACGTGTCATTGAAGGAAAAAAATATGTACAAGCTGATGAGACCAGAGGCAATGCTGACGCCGTTGGAAAATGAATAAAAGTTCATTTAGAATGAAAATTTAAGTTATCTATGGATATTCACCAAAGACACTTCATAGATTCATAGTGTTGATAATTCGCCACATAGTGTTGATAATCATAGTGTTGATAATTCGCCACAAGTCTAACACTACATCACTTGTTTAAATCTACAAGTAAATCTCGAACCGGTACGAAAAGTTTCAATATATTAGCCAATATCAAATAAATCGATTTCACGTTTCAACAAAGTGCAATAAACTTAAATATAGAAGACTCGATAAATTGAATATGAAGGTATTTTTATTTTTCGTCACTGTAATTTTTCATACTTTTTTGTATCAAATTTAATATACTACTATATTACACGTAAAAATTTCCATCACCAGTATATTAAATTCCAAGTATTATTAACAGCGAAGCGCCGTAATATATAGATATAAGTAGGTGCATCCAGTGTGCATATCGAATAATCGTCGAATTCGTCGAAATGGATAACGTCGAGTTGAACACGATCGAAGCGAGCGCTCTGTGTCTATCCTAGAGATGAGTGCAGTGGCATACAGAGTCGACCTGATTTCGCGAGTAAATAGCGAGATGGGTATAAGCGGAGGGGAGGCGGATCCTGACGATCACACCGAATGGGCTCTGTTTCCGATCGGCCGCGCGTACGTCTGTATCCACAGGTACCTATCTACTGCCGAAGTAGGTATAGATCGCTGGTACCATCAGCAGCAATAGGAGCATAGCTACACGTGCACATCAGAGTGGATATCCGATTGGTAACGAAAAACCGTAACCGAGAGAAATAGGATAGAACTGGGTCGTTCGCAGGAGCAGCCAGAGACAGAGAGGGAGAGGGAGAGGGAGAGAGAAACAGAGAGATGGAGCGGAGATAGAAAGGGAGAGAGAGGCACTGGAAGGGTAGCAATCACTGTTTGCGGAGTTTCGCGTCCACATCGAGTTACAGCACTATCGGATCACCGCGTATCAACCGACTTATGGATACGAAATCGACTTCAAACGAAACAAGTGGATGTACACGACCTCGTTAGCGAGAGTAGCCGAAAAATCTGGCGGCGTAGCTGCACCGCTTTCAATACACAGATCCCGTAGCAGGTTTGGCAAAAAAAAGTTGCATAGTGTTGACAAAAAAGAAAAATAAATGAAAAGCTGCCGTCGAACCACGCAAACTGTTTCCAGTATTTTTACATTTATTAAACTCTTTTTGACACATATCTCGCACCTTTTATTTCTTGCTTTGTGCGATAATTGAATATGCATAACCCGCTACATTGATGAGGGGATTTATTCTTTTTTAAAAGGTGCTCAACATTTTTTCCAATACTTTCGCTGGACTTTCTTCATTGCCCTGCATTATCATCACGACTGATCGTTGAATTGCACTCAACCTCCTCTTGCAAAGCGCAGAGCTTCCGACGGAGCTAAACGCTACAAGCTAATGGCAATCGCAGATGCTCGTTATACGTTATATGATATAGAACGTCCATACCGCCGGGTATTTGGGATTAGGAGACAACGTTCTACCGATATATTCCGGGGTCTGGGATTCCAGGGGTCATTGTAACGTAGAGACGTAAACCCCGTGGATTAGCCTCGAATTCTAGTCCGAAGGCTAGTCCCGCGTAGGGTATTACAGGCTTCATTGTTTCTCGACAAATCCTCCATTGTCGTCGGTTTACGACGAGATCCATGGATCCTCGGATGCCAGGAAGAGACCATCAAGGTATTCAGATGCATCCCTAACTGTCGAGCAACCTGAAGACCTACACAGACAGGCAGAGAGAGCCACTCTCGCCCGGGCAAAGCGGGCTCGCTGCGAACTCTTTTCCCATTTTACTCGTCTTCCTTCTCTTCATCTTCGCATTCCCGCTGACGTTGCAAAAACGAGAATTGTCATCGCTAGACTTCCGCCGTCGGTGCTGCTGCTGCTGGTGCTGCAAGAGGCCCCGGAGATCGTAATGTTACTGTGTTGAAACTTAGTTCTGGTTACGTTATATCGCACTGTCTTCGAGTTCTCGAGGACTTTCGCACTTTGCGCGAAACTCTCTTAAATTTCCATAGCTCGGGCGACGTCGGTTCAAGTTTCCCCGGCGAAATCGTTCCCTCTCATTCTTGGTCTTTCTTCGCGCGCGACGCGAAGCAAGACGACGGCGCGAGAAAGACGAAAGTTTCTCTCGCAGTTCTTCGGGCGCGAGCACCGTCCGCGCGTCGTTTGACTTGTAACGGCCTGGATGGTATTGAGTCACAGGTACCGAGTTCGTTGCTCTTTGCCTATGGTGTGTGCATATATATTCACGAGTTTAACAAGTCCTTACGGCATCAAGGACGAAACGCGAGGCAGCCTTTAATTGCTCCACCCGCGACAGCCCCGCCTACTTTAACGCGCCGTCGTTACAGTTGCGGTGCAAAACGAGAAGGTGCACGCTTATTTGCCGCAGCAATTGCAAAGAAAAGGCGTGACGGTACTTTGACGCAAAGAAAATTGTGCAAAGTCAAGAAAATATAAATGTAACTATGAATGTAACGCGTGAGGGTTTAGCGACAACCGGACGATAAGATAATCATTCATTGGGAACATGTTCGAAGCTGTTTACTCTTTAATTGTAATTACTGAAACAAAAGAAGATTTAGATGTAATTTATAATAATAGTTTTTGATACACCCTCCTTACACGGGGATTAAATTGCCATATAACGAAACAGCGCGGAAGCAAAATGTTTCAGAAACCGCCCACGGAGGCCTTACATAAATAACGCACATGTATCGAACGCCAGAGCCGGGGAGACTCTGCAAACTCCCAGCGTTACATGTACGTCCAACGTAGTTAGTGTTCGTAATTGGAGTATTAGTCGGAAGAGAACCTCGACGTAGGATGCAGTTGTTCTACAACACATCCTTATACCGGCTCATGCAGTACATATTATAGTTTGAAGAACTTTGCGGCATCGGGAACACTCGCGGGAACTAATAATAGTTCGGGATCGATAGACAAATCCGGTGAAGCCTACCCCGTAACACAAGCGTACAAGCAATGCCCTTCACACTTATATCTGGCGGTAATAACACTCGGAACTATAAATGTCGTGGAGTATTTCCGGGATATTGAAATCAATGAGTCGCATTGTGCGGCGTCTGACATTCCGCGTGAATTCCAACGTGAAATTAAAAGTCGATTGTAGTAAAATTGCTAATCGAATCGTCCGTGAAATAACAATCATTCAATCTTCGAGGAATCTTCCGTTCGTGATGTGTGAAATTCCGGAAGAAAGTAGGTACGGAACTGATTCCGAATACACTGGGAAAGGCCTGAGTTTCGGGGGCTGGAGTAGCAGATATGCGATGGGCGAGAGGAGATGTAGGCGGAGGTCGTCGAGGTGAAACGGCGCTGGTGGTGGAAGCTGAGCGAGCGGGACGAGAGTTAACGAAATTCGAAATTACCCCACGGAATGCCGCTCGCTTCCGGTAGATTTAGCCGCGGAAATCACGGCCGCGCGATTTGCCATGGGCGGACGAATGGTCGGGAGCGGACGGTCGGAGCCGTAAACGTTTTTCCAGTGGGGCACTTGTGCAGTCCCGGGCAATAAGGCGGCATGGCTGCGGGACGGAGCGAGACGGAGAAACACGACGACGACGACAGCAAGGAAATTTTATTCGCGGAGCGAGGGAGAACGATCGAAAGAAATGGCGCCGGCGATGGTTGCGCCGGGGTGCGCGGGAATCGAGATCCATGCCCCAACCGGCAGAGGCATAACAGAATCGGAAGGCGGACGGATACAAAGGAGAATGAGGGAAAAGAGTAGGAAATCAAGCATTTACTGCTTATGTTGCGTCTAAGGTATGTACGTCAACTATTTTCCAAGGTAAGATTGCGCTTTTTGAAGCGATTTCGTGCGCTGGCAAAATGCACGTGTAACGGATTCAATTACCACAAAATTAACAATATTTTTTTTAGTGGTCTACTAAAACAGACAAGTTGACAACGAGATGAAAAAAGAAATTGCATTAATTTTCAACGGCATCACGCGTCAAGCTTGTTTCAGCGAAAGACGCGTGTATAAACTCAATGCATTATGTAACCAACTGAGTTACGGGTGAGGGGCGTGATGCCGGAACTCGCTGAAGCTCTCGCATTACGCTCGACCGCATACGCAACCACCCACGAGACCGAGGGTGCAGTGCGCTGCGGTGAAAACGTTTGACCGCAGTACTTCCATACTGAGTGGAGAATATGTTGTTGGTATATACCGCGCGAGATACCTAGAAGCGGGGAATGGAAAACCGTGTGACGTGGTCGAGGATTACACTCGTCAAGTCCAAACGCGGTTCTCGCCTAAAGGCCAGCTGCGATTTATACTCCGACGCGCACCGCGGCGCAGCTTCTGCGTAGAGTTCTAGACTCTCGTCGGTGGTTTTACTGCTGGCGCAACGTGTTTCCGTTTTAATGTTATGTTCGAGGCGGAATGACAGACCCCCCCAGTCGTTCGCGCGCCCGCGGTAAGTGTCAATCTCAGTAGTGAAACATTCAGGGCGAGTGGAGATGCTGGTACACCGAAGGATGCACAGTGGACTGTCTCGTAGCTCACGAAATGGCGGTGACAAGAGAGGTTAATTACGTAGCCGGGAACAACAAGCTTGGTGGTCGCTACGCTCGTATATGCACCTTTAGATGACCAATGGAAAAATGTTTCAACTAAAAATGAAATATTTCACGACAAACTTTGCTATCGTAGTACGAAAACTGGGAATGTCGTGAAAAATGGAGTCGAAACAGTTAACCCTTTTTAGGGGGACTGACATATTACTTTGAAATATCACATAGAGCGGCTGAGTTTTGCATCCCGCGTGTGTTTGTTTACAATATATCCTATTTTCACACGAGCATCTCCCATCCTGATTTACATTGCCGGCAATACGAATATACTTTGGCAAATAAATGGATGACGGTAGTTACGTACACGTGAATCGCGCGACAACGACGGATAACATCCCGGAGGCGGTAACCTCACCTGGGATTCGAGGACTTTCCGTTGGATTGCGAGGCAACGAACGCCAGACTGCGGAGTGATGCGATGTTGTTTCGTAATCATGAACGCGTTTATGCCGCGAGAAGTTCTGCCTCTCGTTACACGAGTGGCGTACCCTGCCGCGGTGTCGGTATTCACCTCTGGCCTTATACCATTTGATGTATTTCCCTAAGGCTAAGGTATTTCCCTCCACGTTCACTTCGCAGCTTCTCTATGGAAACGGTACAGACAGCTTTATGCCAAAGATTAATGATGCCATAAGACGAGAAATGGATCTTGTCTTGAGGAAAGATTCAAGACCAGAAAAAACTGTTGAGCCGCAAGACAAGGCAAGAATTGTTTCTTGTCTTGTCTGTGAGCATTCTGCGCAGCAGTGCTGTTGGCTGAATGTCCTAATGCCGTCTCACGATACACCACCGTGACCGACGTTTGTTAACGGGGACTGTTCCGAAAGTCGAGGTTGCCATGTAACCGTAAATACCGTTTCTCCTGAAACACCGTTTCCCCAGAAGTAATTACAGTTCGTCTTTTATACGTCAGGTGCCACTTGTTCCGAGCTTCCAATAGTAAAATAGGAAACAACATCGAACGAACTCCGGTAGAGCGCGTCTTTGTTTGCCTAGCCAAGCGTTAAAGATACCAACAGCAGCGAGGGAGCAACGCGCCAGCGCGTTTCCACGAAACTTAATTATTACAGCGGGTGAACTGGTAAGAAATTGAAGAACAACATTTATCCTGCGATACTCGTTAAGACGAGGTGAGAGTTGTACGTGAGAACGAGGGTGGGGCTTTCGGAAGATGATCGCCCTCGTTTGTGTGGCCCCCGGGTGAGGCTGTCGAGACGCAAGAAGTAGAAGCACGCGGGCCGGAGATGACTCATGAGATAATCCCCGGAATGAGAGGAGAACCGGGATGGTACGGCGCGCGGTTGCCGCGAGGAAATGTCCAGAATTTATCTATCTCTCTCTATCCCGCTCTTTTCGTCGAGTACCAAACCGCACGCCCCAAACCCGTCTTCGTATAATAGCTGAACGAGCTTTGCGCGAACGTGACGCAAAAAATACAACGGATGAAACGAGACTGTTCGTTACTTTTATATAATGAATTTGACTCCTCTTTACCTGGCTTATTTTTTCAGGAAAACGGAAAGACCCTCATTCCTCTTTGCGGCAAAGACTTTCATCGCCGTGGATCAACGCGCAATGGAAAAAACGGAAGTGTAAAGATGACTATAAATATTGGGCAACTGTTTGGATCGCTCTGACTTGAAGAAAAAAACGAGGACTAATAAGAAATACAAATGAGTAAAAGGGGAAGACCCAAAGTTAATGGTATATTACGCACGAGGGTGGAAAAAATTAAATCTCTAAATGTCAGCCACATCGTAAAATTAGCATAAAATTATGGGTGTAACTATGAAGGCGTTACGTGAATTTGAATATCGCCTGTAATATATTAGTCACTACCACTTATCACATTAATTACCAACTTTTACAGTAAATTCTCTCAGCGCATGCGGTACATTCAGAATGCTGCATAGAGGGTCACCACCTGCTGCGGAACCTTCGCGAAACATTCAACTTCTACGTTCATACACGAATCACGTTGGAGTATTATTATACATAGCGAAATAGACAAGGTGTGGAGGCAAAGTTTTCGCCGGCGGAAGCTAAGTCGTTCTCCAATATACTCGAGATACACACAGTTTCTATACATATTTCATAGACAGATAGGCTTCTGTTATCGGTACGGAGGTGTCGATCTATCGTTTAATGTCCGTTGACGTAACTCGGCCACGTCCCACGTAACCGGAGGGTCGATCTTCGATATAGTTTCCTGTACGTGCACCGCAGATATGTACACAGCGACGAAGCACACGTTTACTCATCCAGTGCCAGCAGCGAGAATAATGAAAAGCAAAGCTTTTGAAAGAGACGTGGAAAACGTGTTTTTGTAAAACCTTCAATTGGATTCCGCCGCTTCGAAAAACTGCACGGGTATATTTTTTAACGCTCTGGTTAAAAAAAACATTGCGCAGAAGATTTACAGCATTCGCTGTGGATTTCAGCTTGCGCAGTGATTTTTTTGCCCATGTTTTCTTGTCATTTTTGGGAAAAACTATTCAATGGAAATTGTTATGTACGCACCGGCTAGTTTTTCTACAATCTATCTAAAATTGGTTACTGCATAACCAACTCGGTGCATCGGTTCATCCTGAAATCCATAACAAGTGCGAAATTGAAATATTAAAAACGTGCATTGGTGGACCGAACTAAAAAAAAAAGTTTTACTAAAAACCGTTTCATTTGAATTGCCGAGTAGGAATTTTGATTAAAGTAAAAATTATGTACATGCAATTACTGCACCATTACACTTCGAGCATAAGCTCTAAGCTCTACGAGAGAACGACGAGCCAACGTTGGCAGCGCCAGCGGAAACGCGATACAGTTGCGTGTGTTTATTGCACGACGAAATGTATGCACCTTTCGCGCGCGCACATACATATATGCGTCGGAATTGATTTTTGTCGCGGCGCGGGTGCAACGCTCCGAGGCCGGAGAGCTTGGCGTCTCGTGCGCTTGCTGCTTTCGTCAACCGAGGCGGCACTCGAATTTCTCTGAAACGTTGTACACTCTCGATGCCGACAGAGTGAGGGAAACGGGTGGACATGCAGCATATATAGATATATACGGAATGATGAAAAAAAAAAATAGCAGCAAGAGCTTAAGCTTGCACACTTGTGCAGGCCGATCGAGGGCATCGGAAATATAAAGAGTGAGTGCGAGGCCCGCGATTCGAGGCGAGAGTACACACGAGTCGCGGGGGAAGTGGGAGGTGCGACGAGGCGAGAGTGACACACTCGTAGCGGAGTCCAAAGTCCACGAGGCACGAGCGTCAACGAGCGCAGCAAGCCAGTTTCTTGTCGAGGTAACGTATAGGTACAAAGTACACGGTATATATATACAGACATATATATAAACTATACACAAGCGCAGCCAGTTTCGTATAGGGTCGAGTTTTATTGCGTGCGTGGGCGTGCGGAGAAGTGAGAACCTGCCAGCCGGACGAATCGGTGTCGATAGCTTTGTCGCTCCTTTCCACGTCGATCGCTTCGTCCTCGTCTTATTCGTATAACTCTGCGGCTGCCTCGACACTTCCAACGTCATCGTCGCTTCTGGGCTGTACAGCCTAATGCATTCTGGTCCCATTTCATCGAATGTACCGTTTTCCACATCGGAGCCGTCGAACGCCGTTGAGACAAAAACGAAACGACACGAAATTAGAGGAAATTTGTGTTCGAAGAGACAACGCTTGGTGCCTGTTACAAAGAATTTGGAAATTATACCACGATAAGAATTTTTTTTTAAGTCCGTGGATTTCATATTTGTAAAGAATCAAATATGTAATTTGAACGGTTTTCTCTGTAATCAATTTCTTGGGAGACAATGTATTAAACAAAAGTCGTGCCTTGATGTTACCCTCAATGCCACGTTCATGTTATCTATTACGTCTGTTGATAAAATTCTTGAGGATAAAAAAATGCTCGAAATGTTTGGACAACAAATGCAAGTAAATGATTGGTCCTTTTAATGTTACATTCGATGATAATGTTATTTTCGTGCGATAAATGGTTAAATACATCTCATCAGTGTACGTGACTATCAATAACTTCTTTACACAGTGTAGCAAGAACAGTGGAAACCGTATCTTCTGCGAAAATAAACCATTTGGCAACACGAGAAGTTAACTTATTTCCAAGAAACTTCGCAGCTTTGCCTATACTCGGAAACAGCTCTACCGCTAATAATGTTGGTACCGTTGTTATCGAGAAACATTGAATAGTCCATTGTATACCATTTGCCATTTGTGGAACTTATTTATGGACGTGTTCCGTCGAGGAGTATTTTTAAGTATATTTCTTTGGTTAAGTGCCAACGTATACGTAGACACGGAGTGGACTTTGCCCAGAATTAGCTGAATGCTATCGCGTGTCCATTATTGTAAGTCCCCGTCGTTAGGTGCACTTGTATCGATAAACACATGTTTATCTCCATCAGATACGTCCAGTTAATCAAGACAATATTCTGTTCTTACATAAAAAAAATCAAATATATCTACATTCGGACACGATATACAGTCGGTAATGTATGCATGAAAATGTGATTCGGTAACGATTTCAGTTCGGACGACGATAAAAATTGAGCTTCGGTGCAAGAAGAATAGGCTTGCTCATAACATTTCCAGCATGCGGGTAAAAATCAATATAAGCCAGACGACGATCACGAGGCTCATCATCCAATTTGACATTCGTGTTACGCTTTCCAGATAGCTGTCCTGGAATTGCCGACTATGACGCACTGAATACGCTGATCACAGATCTTTCGAACGTTCAATCGGTGCATTGCAGTAGCACAACTAAAAAAGTTTTGAACCAGAAGCTGGATCTAGAATTCCTGATTAACAAAACGGCCAACAAAATCTTTATCGTTTGAAGATAAAAACCAGCAGCGAAAACATTTAATTCGATAAGGTTTCCATTCTCGAATGGAATCACAGATGCTCACTAATACCATAAAAACTCCCAATCGTTTCAGAAAAATATTCGAAGCTCGAAGATTCAATCCAACCGATCCCGCAGTTTCGCTTTTACTTTGAAGCATTGATAGCTGAACGAGGTTGCGCCAGTGTATTCGCACTTTTGCGAAGCGGAAACAGTTGAAGTTAGAGGTGGTGAAGCAGCGAAGCACTGCTAAAGGAAGTCTCGGCGAAGGCTCTCAACGTGCGGGGAGAAATTCAATGCTCATGGAAACTCGGCAAACTACGTGGTGCTTCACTTCGGTTGCATGCCCGATCGCTCTGAAGCGAGGTGCCGAGAACTATTGGCGCCGCGGTCGTCGCCGGATTCCCTTCGTTAATCGGGAGAGAGAGGAGAGTGCACTTGAAAATCTGAGGGTCTTGCACAAGGAGCAGGCGACGAAGAACAAGTAATTACTTGGCTACGCGGAAGCCCTCCAACACTGCTGCTGTATGTAACGCGACAAGAATAATGTACAAGTCTGGAACCGTAGATCAAACTGCGATCGAGCGACTTGAGGCAATGCACGCCATGGCAGTCATGTCATGTCATAAGTGACATACCGATGGAGGTTTTTTGCGCAACGAAATTGATTGGATTTTCCAAAACCCTGAATTCTGAAATGAAGTCAGTAACCTCGACAATCGAAGACCTCCAATTGTTTTTGGTTTGCTTCATCCTATTCTATACTATCTTAGGTGCCAAAATAACCCTTCAAGTACCCTTCAAGGTTTCTTCTCGCCAACCAATCCTAGGACAGGCAAAGGGCTATATTAGCAAAAAGACTTCGATACTTCAAGGTGACATCGCCGCATAACCTTATCAAGCCGGTGCGTGACGCAAGTGGGAGAGTTCGTAGTCGCGAATAAATTCGCGTCTGGAAAGAATCTATCGCGGCCAGCCTTGAAATTCTTCGCCTTTCTCTCCCAGCGTCATAGCTGTTTCATATATATATTTTTTCATATATATTCACGAGCGGTACGTCTGCCAGTACACGTACCGGCGTATATAATAGTATAAGGTGGAAACTTGTCGCCGAGGGACGCGAAGCGGTGGCTGTCAGAGCGTCAGCAACAGCGCAACGGTGCGGCTAGCACGTGCTTTCGCTTCCCGCGGCACGCCGCGTTCTCGTGCTTTCAGAAATATAGTGTACCACTATATTCATAGTCCCGATGAGTCGAGAGACTCCGTGTCTCGTCTGCGCTGGCACTCGGAACTCGTCTTTCCGTCTGGCGCGTCTCCCTCTCAAACGTGCGCGTTTCCATGCCGCGACGAAACTGCTCTAGCGAGTCTTCACGTTTCTCTCCCTGTTCTCTAGCTTCGAGCGTGACGCGCAGATTGAAAACCGCCGAATATACGTACACGTCGCTCGCGCGTCGGTTACCATCGACACAAATGTGTCCCAATCTGCGAACGCATCGCTTGGATTTTTATTTCTTTCTTTCGTCGAAGTATGTGTTCCTGACGAATTGACAAAATCGCGTCGCCCCGAGCGATTCATCACTTTCGTATTCCGTACGACATTCCGCGCGATGACATTTCGGTGATACTCTCCTGTCTCTTATTTTACGTCAAAGGGTTGACAGGACATAAGAGACGTAAAGAGATGTACAATTTGACGAGAAAAGTTCGTTCTATTTTCCCATTGAAATAGGATCTTTGCGACAAAAGCGTATGCAATTGTCCTGCGACGTTTGTGGTAAGGAAAATATGTAACTACAAGATAAACGGAGTAAAGAGTTTTACCGGCTCTTTACTCCTTGAAGAAATTCTCCCGACTGCCACCATCGTCGACCAAGAATGATTTATCGTATTTCATGGAAATTAAACGGCGACTGATCGACAGTCCAGTGTAAATGCACTTTGCATAATGACACGTTGAGGCAAATAAACGAGATAACGAAGGAGCCGATAAGAAGTTGTGGTGCTTTTAACACCTTCCCCTAATATTACGCTATTGAAATCGGCGCATGAATCATGTAATTTACGCGAGCCGCTGTATGCACGGACTGACTATAATGCTGTGTACGTCAGCGGGGAATCGATTTGCGAGGTCGCGACACTCCTCACGATTCTACACTGTATGCATGCATATTTAGACTCTATGTGTACAGTGCACTTCACGTCAAGTCTAACGACCCAAAACCCTGACCCTCTACAAGAGTCCACAAATTTTATATTCAGTTCAGGCGCCGAAACGAAATACAAAATCTTACGAAGAATACGAAATCTGTAATTAGTACATCAGCAATACCGAATAAAGACCACGTTTTTGCGCAGCCAAAATGCGTGGCCACTTTTTTGCGTGGGTCAGTAAAAATGCAACCTTTAAGTGCATCTGACCAATAAAATGAATTCCCTATGCACGACTTCATTATATACGCCTATTAACTTGAAAAAAACGAGGGTCGTCAGAAAGAGCGAAACGAACATAAAAGAAGTCTTGAGGAAAGAAAGAAAAAATAAAATAAAAGGAAAACTGTTTTCCCCCCAAGCAAAGCGAAAGAATGAGAATGTGAGGAGTGGAATGAGGCGAGAGGGAAAAGCGAGACAAAAGATATACTCCCGGTGATCCCCAAGGAGTGCCAGACAGACCGAAGGCTTTTGCGTTTCGATCAACTGCGAGAGAGCCAGCCGGGTTTTCTCTGTCTCAGCTTTGGCACTTATTTCCATCCGCAAGAGGCTGAAGGCGAGGAGGGTAGGTTACGTCGCGCGAACGCGATCTAATCAACGAACGAAGGAAAGCGAATTGAGCGTCGCTGTGGTAAGATAGTCGCGAGAAGGATGGACGGAGTATAACGCGAGGAAAGACAAAACCCTTTGCGCCAGCTCACTAGGTATTCTCGTTTGTCAGAAGCGCGAGTATCACGGGACTAAGTACCGCAGGGGAAATAATTCGGTCGCAAATTGCATTCTTCTCTCGGACTGCGCTTCGTGTCTCGCTACTTTTGCTCAGACAAACGCATAAGATTGGCTTTATTCAACGTTTCGGTTATTATCGTTAGTTTAAACATTGCGAATAATTTTTTTTTGTTTATGTCGTTACATCAACTGTATTGGAATAACTATTATTATTTAGGTTGGAAACGAAAACATGAAAAATACGTGTTAAAATATATTCAATTCAGATACCAAAACATTGCCAGCCAACGTATCGATTAATTTCGTCGCAATCCGACTATACAAGTGACAAATTGTACCTGCTAATGGTATCAGCTTGGGATCCAGCGGAAGCAGCGCCTGGGAAATGTTTCAGAGCCGAATGAGTCGGTGATATGCGAGAAAAATAATGGTCCGAGCTGTCAATCACAGCTCTCGCGCGGGGCGGTTAAATGTAATTGAGAAAGATTGATTAATGGCACCGAAGAAACGGGAAAGATACGAAAATTCCATTAGGTACGATTCGACCGTAAGCGCGAGCAATATGAGGTTCCGCAGAGCGAAGGAAGTGGAAGGGGGAGAAGGTGGAATCGAGTGATAGGGGTTCGTGACTGACAGTGATCCAAAGTTTTTTTTTCAGCGAAAGAGAGATAAACAAGGGACCCTGAGAAAAGGAAAAAAATTGTGGAGGAGTTAACGGCGCTCGTATATAACGCCGAGCATCGCGTGATCGGGACGCGTTAAGTACTTGAGAGTCGTCAGTCATTTTTCTCTATTTGACGTTGAGTTGAAAATATGACGTAGGCATTGGTGCCGTATAGCACGAGCGGAAGGGCTCGGTCGCTGGTGCGGCGAGGTGTACAGGGCCCAACCTGCGCTCAACTGTGCAACTGGGGAAGAGTACGTCTGGTTCCCTTTACGGGATGAACTTTTCACTATCGTCTGCCAATCCTCATTCGCTTCCACCATCGATCCTTCCGCTTTCTCCCTACCATGCCCCCGTCCCCTCGCCCATATACGTTCTCACTCGTTCTCGTTTTTCCGCGAGCGCCACCTATTATTTCAACTCCACCTCCGATCGTAAAACTGTCGGATTCCACCGCGAAATAGAGGCTACGAAAGCGGCGGAAAGCGCACCGAACGAACGAACGAGCCAACGAACCAACGAGCGACGAGGTGGATGCCGATGTAGTGCTCGCGCTTCCCGAAAAGCAAGCATCCTGCGCTTATCCTAAGTAATTGCGCGCGAGGTCTGTTCCCCATTTTCTTTTCATTGCGCCTTACCAGGAAAATCTGCCCCCCGCCCCAGCGCTCTCTATCGCCCATGAACTTTATCTCCGCGAACGTGGATCCTTGAGAAATTTCTAGGATACTAAGGCTTTTACGCTCATTGTACATCTACCGCGGGTCCTATTACCACCCCCCACCCCCTCACCGAAATCCGATCGCGTAAGTCGTGCGCGGGAAAATGTGTGGAGAATGAGAAATATTGCCTGGATAAGATAGAGCGTACATATACAGGGTGTAAGAAAAGTACTGAAGCTCCAGAGACAGGAAGGTAACTGGTGGCCACACAAATACACCTGCAAGGTTTGAGCTTCTAATTCGCAATAGCGTGAAAATAGCATTGGATTGAAATTTGCCTGTCGTTGAGGGAAGCGTCGGACCGTTCCGCCAATGATCGGCTGGTGATCGTTTTGCCATATTTTACGCATACTTTCCAGTTCGTTTAACTCTGGATATACTAGCATTTTATTCTAAATCTGAGTTATTCACTACAACTTCCACATCGAGACGCGCATGGATCGATATGGCAAACAAGACTTCAAAGAACTTCATTTTCGTTGACAAAAAAGTGTCAAAGGTACACGAAAATAATTGTTATACCTATCAACTAGAGAGGGCAGAGGCATCGGCAAAAAGCCTGGCGTAAAACGCTGCTACAACACCAATATCACATAGACGGTGTCTATCATCCAAAAATTATATCCGCAAAATCGATTTTCAGAGTAAGATAGAAAAACTGAACAAGTCCTCCGGGGCATAAGGCTATCACCATTTTTTCTGGTGCTCCGCTGCCCCATCTCGGTTCCACCTATCCAATTTTGCGTCGACCCCCCTCTATTAGCTGAACCGAACATCAAATTGGCTCTAGCAACCTATCGATTGACCAACATGGTTAATGGTTTTTTTTTTTTTTTTCAGGTGCACACAGAGAAAAAAAATCCTATTGAATGTTTTATCCATCGAAAATATCAATCTCTATTCATTCGGATAAACAACAGTAACGATTCGAAAACTGCACGATTTTAAACTACGCTTGGTGTGCAGAAAAAAGACATGATGCTAATACCTCGAATTCAATATAGAATACATAAAGCCAATAATAAAATATACATGATAAAAAGACAGCTCAAAAGCCTTGTGCTCGTTTATATTCAGATAGCAGTATATTCTTTCCATAACCTCCCAGCTATTATCTCTGATCAATTGCTTAACTTTCAAACCCTAGGAGCAGTCATAAGTTCTCATACATTTAGATCAATGAAATATTTGTTCGCCCTATACTTTTTTATCGTTTTTAATCTAATAGCAGCATCAGATCGTTTATTGCATATACGCCTATGCTATTTTGTGTACATGTTAGATACATTTTAGTCAGGTGATGTACTTTGGGCCGAGTCTCGTCCGGCAGTAGCCTCTATATAGAAAGACGCTGCGGCGAAACTTTAAATTGAGCAAAATCCCAGGTTGCCGTGTACAAGTTATAACCGTTATAAGTTTATGCCAAGAGGGAGATAGAGAGAGGGAAAGGGAGATGGGGGAGAAAGAGGGAGGGGTGAGAGGGTGAGATGGAAGGAAAAGGTGGAAGAGGAGGCGCGCGAGACGTAGCCAATTCCCGGAAAGCATATCCTAACGTTGAACCAACTTCGCCAAGGAGTGGCTTGTTATATGCCGTCGGCTAACTGAAAATAGATTAAATATCCGGGAGAGACGTGGCGCATCTTGAGGGAAGCATGGCCGAGAGGCGGCGAAGGATAGAGGGAAAAATGATACAGCCCGTAAATCAACGTGCCATGCGTTACTGCTGCCCCAGCGTCAGCGAAAGTGCAGAATAATGTCGCGCAGATATTAGGGACGAAGATACGTACCCATGTATATCCCTTTATTCCTCTCTGTCCCTCTCGATTAGGTCGGCTTTAACCCCTTTGGGTTTCACTATTTCCTTCCACGCTTGATGCTAAATAAATCTCCTAATTTTCTGTTCGTAATTACTTTTTGATTTTTTTTTTCTACTAGCTCTTACGCGCGCTACTATTAATTTATATTGTTCGATTATTCAAAGTTAGTTTCAGTTAGTAAAAATATTTTTTTATCGTACGACGAGTTGCTGGTTGAAATGACAGCTATAACCTGTCGATCTATCGTGCGAGCTCCTTATGCGAGGTAACGAGAACGAGGTCGAGTTCTCACTGACCTTTAAGCGCCCTTATTTTATCGCTCACACCTCGGCCTTCCGATACGTCGTACCATAAAAGTTGCTTACCTGAAACATAAAAAATAATATATTTTTTATTACAATGTCATTGAGCTTTTATTCGCGATAAAACACTATCTAAAACTTGAGATAGTCGCATAGTCGTATTAAAACAGAAAAGTAATAATGATCGTGCTCGACGGTGCTGACGCGGTTATCAAAAACCACACACACGACTAAGACAAAGGCTCAGAAATAATCCACAGCAGCTGTAAAACTTTACTTTATCGATGAACAATACGCTTCACGTAGTCGTACAAAATCGAGGAGGAAGGTTATGGCATTGTGGACGCGAATGTCTCTGTGTGTTTCTGTGGTTGTCTGTTGATCCGGATCTTCTGGAAAACGCTGTTTATGGGGATACCGATGGTCGCACACGCAACCTAGCGGAGGCTGCACGGACGACACGTGTATCTCGTGTTCTTCTGGCGCTGCGCTCGGTACGTGCCCGCGTCCTTCCACGACATAGTCCTTAAAACGTTATTTATCGCCAGCCGACGGCGGAGCACGATCGCAATCGAGCGAACTCCCGCAAAATCGTCCCCACACTTTCCTGCCATCGATGGCCACGG